>CM031241.1:753827330-755265363 GCA_018340775.1 Taxus wallichiana var. yunnanensis
GTTGGCTCATGAATCCATTTCCTAATGGTTTATTTTTGGCACTTGGTCTTCTATTTGTTCTTATGACACTCACAGGGAGTGTCCATCCCTGAGCTAGAGCCAATGTTAGTGCTCAATTTGATCTTGCCCCATTTGTCCTTTAAATTCTTGGTTTGTAGGCTCTATCGTATTTTCTATCTCCCCGTGCGATGCGTGAAAGCTTTTTCCTTCATTTGGTTACCATGATCAGTCTTTTCCTTTGGTTGAGAATCACTTAAAGTCCAGAATTTTTTTTCCATTCCTCTGTCCATGTGAAAATATTTGTAACTTGGGTGTAAATTTGGGTTTTTCCTTCCTTCCATTTTTCCCATGATCACGTTTTGATTTCCCTTTCAATTTTTATCTCAATATCTATGGAAACTTGGCCTTTTGGATTGGGTGTGGCTCAGCCGGGCATTTTGAAACTCTAAGGCCCACTTTAACTCAAAGCTTGTCCATGTGGAGGGTCAGTGCTCATCTGAAAATTCGCCTTTTGGTTTCACCTTGGAATTGTGTTGGGAAGACACATGGAGGTTTCGCTTTGCCTTTCCTAGACTTAGACATTTTTGTGCGGTTAGTACATCTTTATCAGACCATGGACATGTGGAGGGATGGAATTCATTTGAAGATCCACCTCTAGGTCCTACCTTAGCATTTGTGCCAAGGAGACACGTGGTGAGCCCACACTTGTTTGGGGTCTCCACTTTTGGGGACCATCTCAAAGTTGTGCTATGGATACACGTGGATGCTTCCACTGGCTCCTTTTTATACTTAAAATTTTCAAGTAACTTTCTAAAGGCCTGGGACATGTGGAAGGCCTACGCCTATTTTGGGACCTATCCCTAAATTTTATTTTGAAGAAGCGTCAGGAGGACACTTGAAGGTTTCCGCTCACTCTTCCCTTTCTTGGACTTTTCAACAGCCGATGAAACTTTCTCGGACCCTAAACACATGGAACTTCCATTGGTCCTTAAACATTTTCAACAACTCTACCAGACTGAGACACATGGTGAGACCACGCTTATTTGGGGTCTCTAATTTTGGGGACCATAACAAAGGTGCACCAAGGAGACACTTGGAGGATTTTGTTGACTCCCTTTATATTGAGACTTTTCAAAGGCCAAAAGGTGTTTTTCTTGGGCCGGGGCATGTGGAAGGCCCGTGCTTGTTTGGAAACTTGCCTCTATACCTCACCTTTGTAGTTGCACCAAGGAAACATGTGGATGGCTCTAATCTAAAGTTGAGAAGGGGCATAATCAATGGTTGTTATGCATTGCATCTATGTTTCTACCATTTTTGTTACAAGTCTCCTGGAGATGCAAATATGTATTACATTTCATCATTTTTTGATGAAATTCCTTGTCATTTTTGTCTACGAGGTGCAATTGAATGGATTAAAAGCTTAATTTGTGAGTCCAAATATTTTTAATAATGATATTTTGAATTTGGAATTGCTCGAGAACTTGCAAAAACATGAATTACTAGAGAATTTGGATGCGGGAAAAGTTGCAGAGGAAAGAGAGTAAATAGAATAAATGATGGAGGTTATAGGCGCAAAGGATGAAAAAGGTGTTGCCTCAAGGGTGAAAATGATTTCTGTTAGATCCATTTATGAGAGACTCGGAAAATGATTAAAATTGGTATTTCTAGCATGAAAGAATAAGAATGATTAGAAGGATTGTCAAAAAGTTTTGGCATGACATCCTAGTCATTAGTTGAGGGTCCGAGAAACGTGATCAATTCATGATTTGTCCACCGGAAGCTTTTGGGATTTGTTAAACGTCACTTTTGGAGGCAAATTGGTAACAAGTAAAGGTCCCTCGAATATTCTTCTTTTGGGGGGGGGGAATTTGGGATGAGTGAGTGAATGAAATATATAAATGCAATGAGAATACTCTTGCAAATGGTTGTGGGTTGAATTCTTAAGAGAAAAATTGAGAGAGCCCATCTTCTTGAGAGACAAATCTAAGAAACTCGTTAAGTTCTTGTGTTTTATATTTTAATCACGTCAAGTCGAGTTGTGAGTGTACTGACCATTGACAAGCTCTGAGATTGTTCAAAGAAACTTTCCCTACTAATGAATCTAATCAATTTCAAATTAATTTGTGTCAATCTTGGACCAATTTGTGTCTGCTTTATTTTAGAATGTCTGCAAGTAGTTTTTCTTATTCCTATTGCAATATTGTGTTAAATTCCCTCTAAATCACATAGGATCTCATCCTGTGATAGTTTAGTGGCATTTGCAATTTCATTTCAAGAAGAGCCTTCATCCTACAATGAGATAAACAATTTAAAATCATTTTACTATCATTTGTTGATAAAGATTGTCTGTAAGCCTTTGAGTGTATCTTAGGCATGAGGAACCAGGGGTATTTGATGTTTTATTGAGTCTTTAGCTCAAGCCTTCATGTTAAATTCTTTGATATTGTGTGAAACCATGCAAATATGGGCCTCCATTGATGCACACCTTCTAGGTTAAAGGAATATTTTAGCTATTCAAGCTTTTTGTCATTTATTTTTCCAACTCATTGTGAAGGTTCTCAAAGATCTAGCATAATAAATTTTATCCTGCTTAATCTCCCACCAAAAATTATTCAAAACAATGAATCCTACCTGAACTACCCATGTTTTCCCTGTATGTCCACAAATGTATAAATTCTACCGCAAATATATGCGAAGCAATCAGATCCCATAATTTTCTCTAGTAACCTTCAACCCTATTTAGGAAATATCACCATTCTTTAGAAGTGACAGCTTGTGAGAGTTAAATTGTGGTGCATTGATCATATTTTCTCAGTGTCCCCTTTCAAATTTGTGTAAAGAAGGATATTTTTATTCTCCTTCATCGACAGAGGTTATAAAATGGGTCCTCTCACCCTAGTCGAAAGGTACATCCTAAAAGTGAGGATAGATCAAATCCTTAATGATGTTTCTATCCATTTCTATGATGCTTGAGTGAAAAGAGTCAAAAAAATCCCCTCCCGGATACAAAATGACTCACAATATTATCTCGTCTGTCTCTCGGTGTTCTCGCTAAATCTTTGATGTTGCTTGGTTTCAAAGGGAGAATCAATTTGGATACCAACACTAATATCAAATGGAATAAATTGATTTCATCTTGAATATTCAACTTCAAAATTTTTACATACTTGTCCACTTATGCATCATCATCATATATATGACCAGACCTCATAGCTAGTTTGTAGAATTCATCAATATAATCAACTACACTTAGTTCTCTCTATCTCAAATTTTGCAACTTCTTGAATAAAATAGTTTGATAGTCTGCAGGAATGAACTTACCTTTCAACTTGGCCACCATCTTGTCCCATTTCTTGATCTTTTCTTTTCCTTTGCTCATCCTTTCTTCTTGTACAAATTCCCACCATACTGCAACATGTCTTGTAAGCTTGGTGCATGCAAACTTCACTTTCTTGTTCTCTGCAATGCTCTCAAAATCAAAGTAATTTTGCATCTTAGCTATCCAATCTATGGGTTCTTCTATATGTATACTTCCTCCATATTTTGAAAATTTCATTCTTGACTTGGTTCCTGCTCCTATGACTATCTTAAAGAGTTTAAAATGTGTGGTTTCCTCTTGGTACTCTCTTTGCTACCATTTCTCCCTCCTTTTCTTCTTCATCACTATCTTCCTCTAGTTCTTTCCCTATTCTTTGAGCTACTTATAGTTCTCCTAACCTATCTTGGATGTTTTTCAACACTACAATTCAGTCATCTTCTCTTGGTTTCTCTCTATTTCCTCCTCTATCATTTTTTCTTAATGGCATCTTCTCAACTCTTCACTTCTCTCTCCCAAACTCTTTCTTCTTTATTGTTTCTTTCTCTCTTTTTTATCTCTTCTTGTGAATTTATTCTCATTCTCCGCTATACTACCAATATGATGCGAGCATCTAGGACCTTTAATACAATCCAAAAACAAATAGGTTTAATCTTCTCGGTGCATCCACAATTAACTAGTGGTTTCTTCTTCTTATCAACTCGGTATGCATTTAAAGCTTGATAACCTAGTTCAAATGACTCCAAGGGATTCCAGGAACCTCCTTAATATGTTTAGGAGTCGTTGACCCTACTATGATAGGAAATTAATTGGTTCAAATATTTGGTTCTAACTTACTTGCCTCTTCTTCGCTAAAATTGTCTTCTAGTTCCTCAAGAACTATGTGGTTGGATTGATGTGGGTTAGTGGTTCCACAAGGACTAGGAGTAAACCCTTATTAGTTTTGGGTACAATTTTTAGTTTCAAGGTGTGGGTGATTTTTTTAATCAACTCTTAAAACAAATTTTATTCCCTTTACTGACCTCTTGCTCATGCTTGTTTCTCCTTACTGGCCCTGTCCTAGGGAGAATAGTAGTGTAACTTTTGATTGCAAGGTTATATCCACTATCAAAATAGTGATTCAGATACCCATTTTGGCATAAGTTTTATGTAAAAATTGTTACAACCACCTTCTTCAGAAAAAGTGCTTGAAATCTCATCTTTGAGTCCCTAGTTATGCCCCCTATCCTACTATAGTACCCTTCAATAAATTTTCAACAAAATCTCCTTAATGTCACCATCTTCTTGAAAAATTATTTTTGGATCTTAATGTGATCACCAAGAGGGTGATATGTACAAATTTGGGGTTCTTGATTTGAAGTGGAACTCTTTAAAATACTTAATCCTCTAAAACCTTACGGGTTTGTTGTATTAGACCCGAGAATGAAGATTACTTCACCAAAACCTTTGTATGCAACTTCAAGGGTTTGAATCATTTTAAAGGATTTTATGAGGAGGTTTAGAAAATCAATAAATTACCAATATTCTTTATTCCTTATTATATCATGTGCTTGAATTAATAAATGCCCTTATTTGACTCGAGAAAATTGGGTTTTTATGCATAGTAAGGGTTTCTTGAGACACTAGTTATAGACACCAAAATTCTCACCGCTAATCCAAGTCTCCACATCCCTTAGCACCCCTTCATTATCAAATCACTATCATATTATACAATAAATCCTTATCCTACATCTTATTTCTCCCCATTATATTTACTCCCCGTAAATATCATTCTACAGTTGTAAATTCATATTTTAATCCTCTTAAAATAATCAATATGGATCCAAAACAACACCATTTCATCGATCATCTAATACCGGAAGAAGTAAATGAATAAAATAAGGAACATATTGTATTTCTATAGAAGTTCCACCTTGTATAGAGAGGCGGTTGCATAACCACCCCCAGCAGAGGGGTGGTCCTATAATCACCCCCTATTAGAGTGGTGGTCCTGTAACTTCCAGTCTCCAAATAGTGGCATTAATGTCACTCTTAACGGAAAAATAAAATGGAGCACAAACAGTCTCAAATTTAAAGCATCCAGACTATGTCTCTTCCCTTTCATGACCTTTCTCATTCTCCAATGCATTTGAGGACATGAGAAGGGCTATAAATACATGGAGGAGCAAGAGAATTGGGCATCGAAGACAATTGGATTCATGTGAGTGAGTGAGAAAAATAATTTCAGTGCTAGAGTTGAGTTGTAGAATCAAGTTGTATGTGGAACAGAGAAATCAAGTAAAGGAAATGATATTTTGACATTGTTATCTCTTTTTTTACTTATTGTAATTTGTAACTGTTAGTGAAAATTCACAACACACCTAAAATGACCTATGGATCTTGCTTTTCTAAGGCAATGTCATTTGGTGTGAATGCACAACATTGAGCTTTCCCATAGTGTGGGACCTTTGCAAATGGGGAAAGCTCTCCAGAGAAGGCTGGTTCCTCTTCCTAAACTACCTACCACAAGCTATTCTAGTGCAAGACAAGATAATCTAATCCTAATCTAACTTCCAAGGAGATAGGAGAGAGAGAAAAGAGGAAAAATGGAAGTATACACTAAAATGGTGATACACTAGAGAAAGAAAATGTTGAACATCTATCAAAACTGCCATGGAACAAGAAGAGGTGAGCAATGGGAAGGATGGACAGATGCATCACAGGCCCAAGGATAGATTTCACATAGAAAATGTTCCAAAACTCCATGAACATAGCTCCAAACCTGTAATGAACATTCAAACATGCACAAATACCTATAATGAAGAGAGGCAAGAAGAAAACAAACAAAAAACAAGAAAGGATGGACAAATGCATCACAAAACATGTTTTTGTTGCTCTAGAAGTTTACACAGAACATCATTTTAATGGTAAAAGGAAAAAAATTCCATTATAGAGCATGGGAGGAGGTTCAAACTCCATTTTCAACCCTGGGGAAGAAAAGAAGGGAGGGCAGAGTAGAAAAGATGAAAAACCTTTACAAATGAGCCAAAACTGGCTTTTATCATGAAGCAGAATGAAGAAAAGTGCAAAAACGTGGGCAAATTTGATTTACAACTCCAACCACCAAAAAAATCTTCTAATTATCCTACAAAATGATGGGTTCCCATAGAAAATCCCATACTTCAAAGTACATTGCTCTGTAGATCCAAAAACGACCCATACTTCATTAACTTTGGTCGATTGCTTTAATCATTTCTACATCTTTTGTATGTCAGGGAAGTTTCTCCATTTTTCTCTTGCAAATATCCATCAAAATAAAAATTTAACCTTCCATCATGTAGATAATTTTACCACTTTCCAATTATATAAATAACATGGAAATCCAAGCTCGTATCAAAATATATGGCCCTTTGAAGATTTAGGGCAAAATTAGGGCAAAATGGATTGGCGGGCCGAAACTTTAAAATTTTTTTTTTGAATTTGGGAAAAATTCCCCAAAAATCCGCACACCCCATCACTCCATTGCCATGTGGCACTTCCTATTCACCGACACCTCGCTTCCATCCTTTGATTTTTCATTGGGAAAATTTCCCAACTTTGCCCCACGCTCCGCTATCCTAGTGACACATGTCACTTCCTCATTGGTTGGTAGGGATGTGCTTCCAATTTTTTCTTTTCCACCTTGGTGGGCTTTGGTCAGATTTTTCCCTTGTGCCATTTTGACCACTTTGGAAAATTTCACCAAATTCTTCCGTGCCTCCGACCTCCGCCGATGCGTGGCACACTTTGATTTGGCGCGGGCCTTAATCAATTTTCTTTCTTCCAGCGGGCCCATGGGCAAAATTTTCCCTTTGCGCCCTCGACTTCCACCTCCGGCTAGACATGAGGTGGCCTTTTATTAGTCTATGGGAATTCAAGAAAAATTTCTCCTTCGTCCTCGCTAAGCCCTTTGGAAAAATTTTCAACTTACCCTTGCCGGCTTGACCTCCGCCCCTACATGGCGCTTCCTCATTGGTTAGCGTGGGCCTCAAGCCATTTTATTTCCTCTGTGGGCCCACGGGAATTTTCTTTTCTTTTTCCCCCCATCCACTACTAGCGATTTTTCCAACTTACCCCCGTTGACCCACCATTCCGCCCTACCACATGGCGCATTCCTATTGGTTGCGGGCCTTCCCAAGGAAAATTTCCCTCAAAAACTCTACCTGAGCCATAACTTGAGAAATACAAGGAGTTAGGAGGAAAATTTTACCTTTCTGGAAAGGTGAGGAAAAATCCTATCTGATGGGATCATTTCTAGAATCTTTTGAGTACCTAAAGCATGCCAAAATTCATTTAAGTTCCAGAAAAGGAGAAGAAGGAGGAGTTAGCCAAAAATAAGCATGGGGCTTATTTTGGATAACAATTTGGTGACTCAGAGGGGTCATCTACCTGCTAGATGAATGATCAGTAGCCTTTGAAGCATCCATTAGGCATGGAGTCATGAGTTGTAGCCTAAAAACTGATTTAAAATTTGAAAACTTCCTCTCTGAGCCACTTGGAAACCCACTGAACTAGAGTTGTTTTCACCAAAATGCCACTGAAATGGACTGTGCAAGAGCAAAACCAGCAGCACCAAAAACTATGTACAAAACTAAAAATCATACATGCTCCAAATGGAACATGCAGAGTGTGCACAAGCACTTCTTCTGCTGAAAGAAAACCTACCTACTCTACTCTAACTAGAAGCAAAGGTGAGCTAAACAAACCCTGCAACTAGTTGTGCAAAATAGCTTCCTTTCTTCAAAATTGGCAGCCATGAAAATGATTTGGAGTTGAGTATGGCTGCTAGGATGAGTGGAAAATCAACAAGAATCTGGTATTCTACCCAAATTAGCAAGGTGTCAACTGAAAAAAATCTAGTACCTCTTTTAGTTGCTCTGCATTTGGATTGAAGAGGTATGAAAGTTGATCCTTGGAACCTTTCATATCATCCTCATGCTTAGAGGAAAGCATGACTGGTTTTGGCTTCTCCTTTGGCTCCAATGAAGCCAAATATCTGATTGGGCAAGGTCTAATCTATTTGATATGCCCATAATTCTAATTTTCCATTCCAAAAATGGAATCTTCTTGCAGAACCTTCTTGAATGTATTTTATAGAAGATATGGTAGAACTTGTATCGCCCTTTCTCTTCCTCAATGAAGAACATGGAAGATTCAAATCTTCCAATCTTGATCCCAAAGAGATGCTATAAGATGTAGGCTGCTGCAAATGAATGCTCTCCTCCATGACAGTAGGTTCTTGTGTTTGGAATGTGGATGATGAAAGAGAGAATGGTGGAAACTCAACTAGTTCTTCTCCATCAAAACAAAGTCCTCCAAATCTAACAGATAAACTACCTCATTGCTATCCTGCTACAAATGCTCAACTTCCTCCATGGTTTCCTCTTGATCAATAACTTGTTCACCATGGTTATCCTCATCTTCAATCATTGAGTTTGAAAGATCAAACTCTTCTTCAACAATAGAACTCAAGAGAGATGAAGTAGAAAGAAGAACTGAAGGTTCTTCTATAGCCTGCTTTGTGCTCAAAGCCTTTGGATCTGCACTTTTCTCCTCCACAGCTGGAATGTGCTCCTCTTCTTTTGGATTTGGAGTAGCTTCTCCTTCCTCTGCTACTTGAATACAATCTTGCTCTTGATTGAAATCTTCCTCTAGTGTCAATTCAAACTCTTCAATCTGCTACTCTAGAGGACAAGTTGGGACTGCAAGATCTTCTTCAGGGCTTTCTTCCTCCATGGCTGATTGTGTAACTTGAATTGGATCAGCATTCTCTTTGGGAAAAGTGCCAACATGGACACTCAACTCTTCACAAACAAACTGTTGTTTTTCTTGCTTCACTGCTGCTATAAAATCAGCCTTGTTTGCCACTTGTTCTCCAACTCCAACCTCTTCTAAAGGCTTAACCATCAAGGGGATATTTTTCATCCCAAATTTGAGAGCCAAGCTTACCAAACTTCTAATTTTTTCTTCTTTGTTTGGCTCTTCTTCTTGCTGTCCTTGATGACTGATTTTCTAATTTTCATTCTCCCAACATGGATTTGGGAATGCAAGAGGAGGGGTGGGTTGTAACTCAATTGATTTTGTAATTTTTTGTGGTGGTGGAGGAGGTGAAACCTCTTGTTTCTTTGGAGGAGAGGGTGTTTCATTTAGCTCTTGTGGAGGGGATGACTGTTTGGAAGGAAAAGGACAGAAGAATTGAGATGAGGTGGAAGACTAGGGAATGGAGAAATGGATTCAACACTTGGGGCAACATTCAATGGGAAGCTTGAAAATTGAAGCCCAAATTGAGATGGTGTTGCTTGAGGAATGGAAAGAGAAGAACTAGATGATGGTGTAGAACTTACCCATTGACAAGGTTGTTCAAAGCACCAAGTTTATAGGCCTCTATCTCTGTTGTCCATTGTGCAAGTTGGGGCAGCATCTCCATCATGAAGTCCAGCTTCTCCTGAGGGCTGAAGTGTCTTGGAAAAGGGCCTCCCCATGGACAAGGAGTCCTATAACCAATTCTGAAAGCCTTCATTTGAGTTGTTGCTCTTGATTGCACCATTTTTTCCTCCATCTTTTGGATTTTCTCCACAAAATCAGCATCTTCCATTTGATTGTCTTCATTGCATGTGTACCCTTTCTCTTGATATGCTTCAAAACCAAACTAATTTTGGTATTTCTCATATGGGTAAGCATGCTGATTTTGAATTTGATCAAAATGCTGATTTGAAGGAGTTGTAAAACATGTTGGAGGTGAAATATATTGTTGTTATTGTAAATGTGAATTCCATGATGGAAATGAAATCATGATTGCACAACTTCATGGAATTAAAGGAGATGGAAGGAAGAATGGATGAAAATGGATGGAAAATAGGTCTGCAACTCAGAGAATGAGTTATTTACTAGATGCATTTGCCAGATGTGCTTTTGAATATGCCTCCAAAGGCTGAATCCTTAACAGGAACACACCAACCTGTCAAAAATAAGGTGGAAGACCTCTAAGGTCCCACCGGGTGTGCCAAAACTATTAGTGCAAATTCACAGCACCCCTAAAATGACCTATGGATCTTGCTTTTCTAAGGCAATTTCATTTGGTGTGAATGCACAACATTGAGCTTTCCAAGAGTGTGGGACCTTTGCAAATGGGGAAAGCTCTCTAAAGAAGGTTGGTTCCTCTTCCTAAACTACCTGCCACAAGTTATTCTAGTGCAGGAAAGCTAATATAATCCTAATCTAACTTCCAAGGAGATAGGGAGAGAGAGAAAAGAGGAAAAATAGAAGCCTACACTAAAATGGTGATACACCAGAGAAGGAAAATGTTGAACATCTATCAAAACTACCATGGAATAAGAAGAGGTGAGCAATGGGAAGGATGGACAGATGCATCACAAGCCCAAGGATAGATTTCACACAGAAAAATATACCAAAACTCCATGAACACATCTGCAAACCTTTAATGAACATTCAAACATGCACATATACCTGCAATGAAGAGAGGTAAGAAGAAAACAAGTAAGAAACGAGCAAGGATGGATAGGTGCATCACAAAACACATTTTTGTTGCTCCAGAAGTTTGCACAGAACATCATTTTAATGGTAAAAGGCAAAAAAACCATTACAGAGCATGATAGGAGGTTCAAACTCCATTTTCAACCCTAGGAAATAAAATAAGGGAGAGAAAATCAGAAAAGATGAACAACCTTTACAAATGAGCCAAAACTGGCTTTTATCATGAAGCAGAATGAAGAAAAGTGCAAAAATGTGGGAAAATTTGATTTGCAACTCCAACCACTAAAAAATTCTTCTAATTAGCCTACAAAATGATGGGTTCCCATGGAAAATCCCATACTTTGAAGTACATTGCTTTGCAGATCCAAAAACGACCCATACTTCATTAAATTTGGTGGTTGGTAACCATTTATGTGTTTTTACATGTCGGGATGTTTCTCCATTTTTATCCTACAAATCTCCATCAAAATACAAAATTTAACCCTCCATCATGTAGATAATTTTACCATATTTCCAATGATATAAAGAACATGAAAATCCGAGCTCTGGATCAAAAGATATGGCCCTCTGAAGATTTAGGGCAAAATTAGGGCAAAAATGGATTGGCGGGCCGAAACTTTAAAATTTTCCCTTTTTTGAATTTGGGAAAATTTCCCCAAAAATCCCCATGCCCCACCACTCCACTACCACATGGCACTTCCCTATTCACTGATGGAAATACGGGCCCAAACCTCACTTCCATCCTTTGATTTTTCATTGGGAAAATTTCCCAACTTTCCCTGAGCTCTGCTATCCCGGTGACATGTGTCACTTCCTCATTGGTTGGTGGGAATGTGCTTCTAATTTTTCTTTTCCACCTTGGAAAGATTTCAGGTCATATTTTTCCTTCCACTATTTTGACCACTTTGGAAAAAAATTTCAAATTCTTCCACGCCTCCAACCTCTTCCGATGCGTGGCACACTTTGATTTGGCATGGGCCTTAATCAATTTTCTTTCTTCTACGGGCCCGGGTAAAATTTTCCCTTTGCGCCTCCAACTTCCACCTCTAGCTAGACACATGGTGGCCTCCTATTAGTCTACAGGCCTTTAGGAAAAAATTTCTCCTTCTACCCTCGCCTGAGCCCTTTGGAAAAAATTTCAACTTACCCCGCCGGCCCAACCTCCACCACTACGTGGCGCTTCCTCATTGGTTGGCGCAGGCCTCAAGCCATTTCTTTTCCTCTATGGGCCCGCGAAAAAAAAATTCCTTTGCCCCCCACCCACTACTACAAATTTTTCTAACTTACCCCCGCTGACCCACCATTCTTCCCCTGCCATGTGGCACATTCCTATTGGTTGCGGGCCTTCTCAGGGAAAATTTCCCTCAAAAACTCCACCGAGCCATAACTTGAGAAATACAAGGAGTTAGGAGGAAAATTTTACCTTTCTGGAAAGGTGAGGAAAAATCCTATCTGATGGGATCATTTCAGAATCTTTTGAGTACCTAAAGCATGCAAAAATTCATTTAAGTGCGGCAAAGGAGAAGGAGGAGTTAGCCAAAAATAAGCATGGGGCTTATTTTGGATAACAAGATAACTTTACATTTTATTGGCTAATACATAAGTGGAAACAAAGATCAATTTCCATTCCTGACTATTTTCCCTCACATTAAGGGTTTTAGGATAAAATTTGTGTGTTATCTCTCTTAATTTCTTTATCACTTTCTGCAATTTGATTCTAAGGCATTATGAATTCCATCACTAGCTCCAAATCTATCATTTTCCAAAGAGAAAGTAGAATAAAATTAAATTTTAATTTCATGAAATTCCAAAGTTGAAGTTTACAGATCATTTTGGTATCAGAGCTAACAAGTATCCAAGACATTGGTATTCATTCTTGTGATTTGTATGAAAGTGAAAAGGTCTAAAGGTGAAGAGGCTTTACCTTGTGATCTATACATTTCTATAAAGAAGTGAAAGTAGAGAATTCAGGGACAAATAGAGGAGAGAACTTGGTCCATAGATTTGAGATGCTATAGACCATGATGGATAGATTGTATAGATAATAATAATAACTCTAATATTTGCAAAATCTAGCTTTTGTTAAGCAGGATAACATGAGACTCAGTAGTTTGAGAATTGGATGAGAAGTTTTGCATAGGTAAGAGGAGGATAATGTGGAAGAGAATGAAGAAGAGACTCCATTGGGAAGGTAAAATTTGATCATACTCCTTTCAAAGTTGAAACTAAGGTTGAAATTAAGATCTTTGAAGGAAAAGTAGATGCATAATTATTAGATAAGTGGTTAAAATAGTTGGAAGTCTACTTTAGTGTACATAATGTCACAGAGGCACAAAGGATTACCTTTGCATGTCTCAAAATAGAAGGTACGGTTTGTTGGGAAACCCATCTAACCACTTTAAAAATAATAAATGTCTTGTTTCATTACTTTGGAGGGTTTTAAGGAATTATTTAGAGCTAACTTCTATCCTATTGGCCATAAGACTAACCAGATGATAAGATGGTTGTATTTTAGACAAGGAAGTTGTCATAGTGTATAGGACTATACTACAGAGTTTCAAAGGAAAAACATGTTGCTGAATATTGACTTGGAGGATGAGGACATTCTAACCAAGTATTTGGGAGGACTTCACACTCGCCTTCCAAGAAAATTCATCTCCACGAAGCCCAAATATATAAATGAGGCACGTGTGTAGGCATACTATATAGATGATGAAAGGAATCAAGGAGAAGCAGAGTCAAAGAAAAAACAATCAACAAATCAAGCAAATAAAGAGCAAAGTCAAAAAAGTAACAAAGGTAAGTGGAAAGAGAAAGGTAAAAACTACTACTACTTTGAATACTTGTAAAATATCCCATTAACTCTTGTAAGAATTGTGATATCAATGGTCATATTGATGCTACATGTTGGAAGTTACAATTGGAGTTACATCCATTGAACCGAACCAAGGACTCAAATAATTCTATGAAATTTGTGAAGACAAAAGGGGAGGTGGAGATAGAGGATGACTTAGATGTAGAGTATAGGCTTAGATGCACAGTCACCATCATGGATGGTCTAGAGAAGGAAGAGGATATGAGTAGACTATTCGAGATCAAAATCCAGATCAAGAGAACTAAGGTAAATGCTTTCATTGATACCAGTTCTTAGTATAATTTTTTTATGTGGTTGTAAAAATCATGGTCTTGAGACTTATGAGCATCCACACCCATATCCTCTGGGTTGGGTGAAGAAGGCTGTAGAAATTCAGGTAATAAGAAGATGTAAGGTAAATTTTGGGAAAATTTCTCAATATATTGATGTATTGGAAGTTGATTTAATTCCACTTGATGCATTTGATGTTGTTTTTGGGAAACCTTACTTGTATATCAAGGATGTTATATTCTTTATAAGGGAGAACCGATACAAATGGTTTAAGGATGGCATCAACTACAACATTCAAGAACACTAGTGTAATTCATGGGTTTCATGGTAAGTGTTAATTAAGAAAAGTGGTTTATTCGGGAAAATCATGATCATTTTTTTTTACTTTTGTTAAAGGATATTCATTATATGATAAATAAATGTATGCATTATTTTAGGCCATTAATAAATTCAAGCATTATATGTTGGGTAAATAAACTATTAAGCACTGACCGACCACAAACCACTTCAAAGCATTTGCAAAGCACAGTCTAAATTACGGTAGGCAAGGCACTACAAATGGAGTTGAGTTGTAGAAGTAAGGTGTATGGTGAAAAGAGCAATAAAGAAAAGGAAAGGAGAGTTTGAAATTGTTATCTCTTTTTCTACTTATTTTAATCTTTATCTTTAAATTTTATAGCCCAATACGTAAGTGGGAAAAAGAGTAGTTTCCCTTCTTGGTGGTTTTCCCTCACACCTGGGGTTTCGGGATAAAATTTGTGTATTGTCTCTCTTAATTTCTTTATCACTCTCTACCGTTTGATTCTAAGGAAATAATAATTCAATCACTAGCTTCAAATATTTCATTTTCTAAAGAGAAAGTAAAGAAACATTAAATTTTTGATTTTGTGAATTTCCAAAGTTGAAGTTTATAGATCATAAAACAACCCAAAACCACTAAGAAACCAAAATCAAATAAAGATTAAAAAAATCAACAACTTCTCAACGATTTCACAACCTCCCTTACCCGTATAAACTCTTTCCAAAACAAACCCTTTATAAAAACAAAAAAATCTCTATTTGGGAAGTAGATTCAACCTTTTCCCATAAAACTCGGATCACTTATGATTTAACAAAATCACTAGCAATTTCTCCCGGTTGTTAGCTACACTATATAAACAAGTCTCAAGCACCCATTTTAGGATATTTTGTAGTTGGACATGAATTAATGACTTTATATCACATTTTTGTATATCATAGCCATTTCATGGAGCTAGAGATCATCCCAACAAAATTCAAGGCACTAAGAATCTCTTCTTGATTCTATGAATTTCATTCATATGTTCATAATCAAATCAACAATCTTCTTGCATCTACAATCTACATCTCTCATGTAATATCACCTTCTAATATTCATTCATCAATTTATATAAGGTAAGTGGTTTGCCTTACTTCATTACATTATTACGCATCACTTAAAATATTAAATCAACCTTTTTAATATCCCTTTTGAGTTTTATCTTTGTCCATTATAGACTGCATAATTTCACAACAATCATTGGTGCTTCACAAGAATCGTTGGCGATTCACCCGAATCACTAACAATTCCTGTGGTCATAGAAAAGATCATTGACAACCCATTATCATTATTAAAAACCCATCAAGATCACTAATGATCCACTAGAATCATTGATGATTGACCGTAATCACTTACGATTGACCAGAATCACTAACGATTCATATCTAAAATGTATTTTTACCCTAAGCTTTCTTTTTAGACATCTAGATCACAAAATTTATCACCAAAAGGACCTTCAAGTTTTTTTCCAATCATATCAAGCTCCTTTGAGCCATATTTAGCACTCTATCAGTTATCTAAATTAAATATGTAGTCTTGCTCACCTTTATGAGTGCACAATGTTGTCATATCCTTGCTCTTTTGAGCCTTTTGCAATTCCTAGAATCCCTTTGGATTAGGTATCACCATCAAACCATTACATAGCCACGAACCAAATCAGTCCCTTTACATTTGAATTTTTTTATATCATCTATTTTATCATTGTATCTTATCATTATCATATTGATTTTTTAAACACAAATTGACATCCTTGCAAGGAATTTCGTTGACTTTTGGGAATAGCCTTTTCCAGAAATCCACCCTATATCTATCCAATCCTATATTTTTATGAGTATTTTTTCATTATAGGTAGCCTATCCCATTGGAAATAATAAGTGGTGCACACACTTGGATTCATTAATATCGTTCGTCTATCAACATCAACATTCATCCTTATGGGTATCGGTAAATCCCGTCATCTTTCGAGGTCGGTTTATTTTTGTTGTTTCACTTCTTTAAGTTAAAGTTAGAAATAAAAAAATCTCTAAACATTATGGAACACCCGATGGGACCCTTATTCCCTCACATATTTCATATAAATTAATTTTTTCATTCATTTCAAGCCTTCGCTCTGTAATCACCAACAATTGTGGTGAATTGCTAGTGATTCTTGTTAATCCGTGATGATCTTTGTGACTAATTTTGATTACTCATTCATCCATCCTATAACACCATTTTGGTTTTCTCTTTTATGTCTTCTCCTAACCCTTATAGGTTTCTACTTTAGGGAATTTTTATTGATGTATTATTGTTGCGCTAAAAATTATAAATTTAAAAATTAAAAATGATTTGTTTTACAGGTGCATCTCCATCCTTTTTTTTTCTTTCCCATCATTGCATTTCTATATGTTTCCCTCATTGAAATCAATTTTTATTTTTGATTAAAATATAACCTTACATCCGCTTGATGACATAGTATAATTAGGAGGTTAATATAATGCATTCACTTAATCTCCCTTACACACAACTAAATCACATCAAACATAACTTTGTATCAAAAATTCCTACCTGGATTTTATCACCAAGAGGAGAAAATGACTCGATGTTTTGACCGTGTATAAATAATTGGTTTTTAGTATATTGGCTAAGAACCCGACTCCCTTATCGTTGCGGGACAATGAAGTGATGGGGTATGCCCCAATACCAAGCCATGTCCTGACTCCAACATAGATTTGGTCCTCACATACCTTCGGGTATATCGAGGACTCTAGCCTTTAACAAACCTGAAACCATCCTTAGAACAACCATATCATTAGGTTCCCTCTGAGCCTCTTCCCCCACATATAAATTCTAATCAAGATAATTAAAATTCTTCTTCTTGACTTGTCTATTACATTTGTAGCTCTCTTAGGGATTTGTTGTATTATCATCAATTAATTATCATTTAATATAGATCAACCCTCTACATCAAGCATATTCTTTTACCCCTTATACATCATTTTTAAAACCATCTTTGATTGATTCATCTACAAATTTTCATCCCTAACAATATCAAAACATCCCCTACACAAGATCTAATCCTTCTCAATCTCATCCACCTATCATGTATCAATTAACTCCATTTAGCTCTAGCATTCTCCTAGATCCATCATCTGGACCATATTTTATTCCCTATGGAACCTCTACCTTTCAACCAATTCTACAATCCTATAATAACACAAGTGAATGAACCTATGATAATTCTTCACATATATATTACTTCTAGACTATCACCTCTCGGTCGATGGTAATTGTATCCCATCAATCGCTCCTTTCTACATCCCCTCCTTCACCACAATCTCATTAGATTATTAATACCCCTATATTTCTCATCAATCTATCTCAACTTCAATAACATCATCATTACCTCAGACATCCCAAACCCATACACACATCCCTACTCAGGCCCAATCAACCCCTCTCATCCAACAACAATAACATATCCAACATCCCTACATGTCTCCCCACATCCCTTTATCACAACCTACTTTACAAATGATATCTTCTCAATCTACCCCTCATCAACCCCCATGTCAATCCCATATACAACAAAACCATCCTAATCCACATTTTCATCAATCAAATCAATCACATGCTCATCCACACTCACATGTTAATTCATTCACATCTAATCCTACAAACAATCCCATACAAGCTCTGTCAAATAGATTATCCAATTTGGAAGCCACTACCATGGGATCCAAACATGTCCTCACTTATGATCAGGTCTATAATGAACCCATCCATCCGTCAGTACCATATAAGCCTTATCCTCCACATTGGGAATTACTGAATTTACCATGTTCCATGGCCAGGAGGATCCTCAATAGCACATACTAGCCTTTAGACACTTGTGTTATCTCATCATCCACAATCAATATATCATGCTTAGAACCTTTCCTATGTCATTGGAAGGACTTGCCTTGGATTGGTATAACTCCCTCCCTCGACACTCTTTATTCTCTTTCACACAGTTAGCCCTATTATTTCTTGAGCACTTTTTTATCAATATTACTCACAAAATCACCATTTTTTTATCTCTACCATCAAAAAATTTGAAAATGAATCCATTGTTGACTTTTTCACTAGATGGAAAAGCATTATCAATCAATTGACCTTCTCACTACCTCAATCATAACTGATCGATTTATTTTCTCGATCGTGTTTCCATCACATTTCATCTACCCTTCAGATCCACACATTCCATACTTTTGATGAATCCTTCACCATGGCTAGAAAGTTAGAAATCCAAGCCCTTGAAGAAGGCCATCTTGATCCTCAATCTACACATGTCCCATATGATTCCCCTAGGTCTTCCTACAAACTAGATGAAACTACCACACATGATGCCATTACTTTTTTCCTGACCCAACACCCTTAATAGATTTAGTCCATATAGATATTGCACATCCTTTGAGTCACATCATCAACACTATTACATATGATATTCCCCATGAGGAGACCCTTTCATCACCAACTCTTCCTTGTGAATACTCAGATCCCCTGGATCCTATTTTTGATAATCCTCACGCATCAACATCACCTTTGCTTCTATATAATAACATACTAACCCCTTGTAACCTTTAGAATCCACCTCAGAGAACATTATAAAGGGGACACCTACCGATGAGGCCAAAATATGCCCGTTAAATGTACGATAAATGATCTCATCTTACTCTCCTTTTGATTAATTATGATTTGTATTTTGTGACTTTTGTTTGATCTGATATGATTTAGGATGTAATTTTCCATCTTTTGTTGATTATGATTCTAACATTTAAAAGCTATGTAATTCCTAACAAAGTGTTTTGGAAACTCAGTTTTGTAATAAAGTAGGTCACAATTAGGCAAAGAATGAAGCATGAAGTAGTCAGCATGTTTTTGTGAGCATCTGTTTCACTACAGCAGAGTTCGGAACTTCTAAGCTAGTTCCAAAACTCCATTACACGTCACACGGGCTTTATCACCTAGTTTGAAACTTCCAGACTAAGTTTTGAAACTCTAGTAATTAGTTCCAGAATTATCATAATTATTTACGGAACTCCTGCAGATAGCTCTAGAACTCTCTTGGTTAAACCTGGAATGATTTCCTTTAGTTCGGAACACTTCTAGATTTCTAGAACCAATAATAATCTATTCCAAATGGCTGGCGATTTGTCAAATCAATGATCCTATCAATCAGAAGCATATTAGAAGACTTTTGAATCTCCATACTTACAGATCCAAGATAATTATCACATAGTTGTACGTCTAGCCATGTTTTAATTCAAAGATCTATTCTCGGGCCCGATTTAGTTCCATCATGTCGGGAAAGCGATTATGCCATAAATTCACCCCCTGGAAGAAATATATACATATAGACCTACAAATAGATTAATATATATAGAAAAGATAGAAGATATAGAGATATAGGATGAGATAGAGATATATTGATACACACATCCAAAGAAGTTTTTGTAATGCGAGAACATTTTATTAATAAAATAGCCATTCTGTTTTGAGAGAAAATTAAGTTGTTCAATCTGTTTCAAGGAAAAGCAAGGGCCCACTCCTCCAAGAAGATCCTCATTTTTGTTGGTATTTATATTTTTAGCAAATAGTTTAGATCTGTTAATTCGTATCACTTTCAATTCCTTAAGTTAAAGTTTGTTGTAGACTTGTCCCTATAGGTGTTCTAGATTAATTTCTTATTTCTTTGCAATCATTTTCCAAGCATTCTCAATTATGTGTTTATTTATGTAATGTTTTTTTCAAAAATCTATTTCATTTTTTTCAAAGAGTGTTTATTTCTAGCAATTCATTTTCGCAAAGTATGTTTAATTCCAATGCAAAGTGTGTTTGTTTCAGCAATTCATTTTCGTAAAGTGTGTTTACTTCCAAAATGTTTTCAATAGTTTGATTCCAATAAGGTTTTTAACCAAGAAGTCCTTAAGACATTGAAAATACCCCCATAAAATAAAAATACCTATAATCAATTAAAAGAGGGATGCACGAGAACCGATGTCAAAATCAATGCACCACAACGATGTTGCACTCGATGGTAACGTCAAGTTCCATTGGAATAAGAAAGATTCAAATAATGGAAAGAAAATGCAAGTAAGAAAACAGATATGCTCATCCTCATAGATCTAAAAAAGGAAGTACAAATAGGGGTTTTGTCTAACCCCATGCCTAAACAAGGAAAAAATCCGAATGATGTCACTAACGCATATGACGTGACTGACACATATGATGCCACTAAAGGAGGAGTTACAATTCTAAATAAGGAATGTAACTCCTATGATGCACTAACACAAATGCCAATGATAGATTCTATGATAGAATCTGACACTTATCATTTGAATTCCTAATACCTATGACTCTCACAAGGTGAGATGACTCACCATGTGATGTGGATGATGACTAGCCATGTCACACACACCAACACCCCCTCTTCTTCAGTCCAGGAGGTAGAGGATATCATCATCAAAATTCTTTCGGGAGACTTCTTAGAGTTGCAAATTTCTGAATCCATCTCATCTCCCTCATCTTATCTCTTTTTCATTTTTTTGAGAGATTTCCCTTTTGTTCATGGGTACCTTTATAGGATAGTCTATGGCTAGGACCCATAGTACCATTAGTTCAATCTTTTTATGTTGTCATAGTAGTTTTTAACACGATGAGATCCCTCTCCACCATAAGTTCAAGCTTTTGGTGTGACGGCAAGTCATGTAGCTCTGATACCAGGAAGTTAAGCGTCGTTAGCCCCAAAGTAGTGTTGGGATGGGTGACCTCCCAGAAATTCCTGATGTCACTACCTCCTAATGTTGTTGGGCCTGATTGGGTGTATACCCAACTCCATTGTGTGGAAGGGTGTTGGCATAACAACTATTTAACATGATGAGATCCCTATCCACCATTAGTTTGAGCTTTTGGTGTGACGAAAATTCATGTAGCTCTGATACCATGAAAGAGGGATGCACAAGAACCGATGTCGAAAATAATGCACCACAACGGGTTACACTCCAATGGTAACGTCAAGATCCAACTCAATAAGAAATATTCAAACAATGGAAAGAAAATTCAAATAAGAAAACAGTCTGCTCATACTCATAGATCAAAAAAAGGAAGTAAAAATAGGGGTGTTATGTAACCCCCATGCCTAAACAAGGAAATAATATCAATGACGCCACTAAATGAGGAGTTAAAATTCCAAATAAGGAATGTAACTCCTATAATGCAATCGACGCAAATGACAATGACATAATCTAATGCTTTTCATTTGACTTCCTAAGACCTATGATTCTCGCAAGGTGAGATGAATCACCGAGTGTGATGTGGATGATGACTAGGCATGTCACACACACTAACATCAATTATTATATTTCCAAGATTTGTCTTGTTATATATAACTTTAGACACACCCCTGGTCTGAATATGACATCAACAAAGAGTTGATTAATGAAGGGAATAACGACACCCATCACCTACAATCTAAGAGCTCGATGTCCAACCATCCTTGAAACCAATAAGATACTTGGGTAGATCACATGAGTGTAACTTTCCTCAATCATGTCTTGAAACAATATCTCTCTCATCTGAATCAGAATCAATTCTATCCTTGGCACCTCACTTCTCATCCGATCACTGGAACCTTGTCCTGAACCAAACACTATTCAATCAAATCCCATCATATCCAATGACTCACCCTCATCATCTGATGTGATACCCTCTCCTCTATCTAAAGAAAACATTACAAAATCAAAACCTATCACATCCATGACCTCATCCTCATCATCTTTCGTAAGACCATCTTCTTTACCTAAGGCTAACATTACAAAATAAAAATGCATAACATTCAAGGTCTCAACTTTACCATTTATTCTAGGATCTCGTATTTTATCACAATCCAAAACTATCACATCTACAATCCCACCCTCATCATCTATTTTGGGACCCCATCCTTTATCTCAATATCATATTACAAAAATAAACCCTATCTCATCTATAATCCATCCCTCTTCCATTTTGGTACCTCATCCTTCATCCAATTTTATCAATACCATACCCTATCCCATCTTTGGATCATTTCTTTACCCTTATCTATTTTCTCCACTTCGAATGTTTTTGGGTCATCGACTTAAACTTTAAGAATAGTCTCGTGTGGTTGATACTAATTATTTTGATGGAATTGGTTTGTTTAACCGATTAAGTAGTGAGCTCATACTCGAATGAACCCTTGGTTTCTTATTGATATTCTCCAGATGTATATCAAAGGGTTTAGGATCCCCTTGAGCAATGAAGACCTTTCCCAAATGGAGAAATATAAATTCTTGGAACAAATTGGAAGGGATAGCCTTGATATTGTGAATCCATAGTCTACTCAGATCATGTTATAATTTCCTTTTCAATGAAGTAAACACTGGTTAAAATATTTTTGGTTGGAGGGAGATAGGAACAATTATAGTCTCAATCGAGGTAGCCTTAAAACTATCATATCCTCACAACATATTTATTGTAGAGGAGAAATTATTCCCCCCATATCCCAACTTCTATAAGAAAGAGAAAGGAACTACATTCATAATATCCCCATCATCATTCATAGATCTCTTAATGCAATTGTTATAGATCCAAACTTGCAGGTATTATGCAGGATCTCCTCTTCGAGTGATTTTAGCATCAAATGACATCTTTCTTACATCAAATAAAAACCCAAAGTATGTCTATAAATCTATCCTGGAGGATGTATCTTGAAGTCAATATGATTGACTTGATCCAAAGGTGGAGTCATAACATGAATTAGGTGACCAAGACCCTACGCATCTAGAAAGGCAAAATGATGTGCAGGGAAAGTCTTCAAAAAATCTAGAAATGAAATGTGAGAAAATGTCTCTTTCAAATCTAAAAGAAAATAATAATCTCCTACATGTTTTAAGACTAAGGGAGCATCATCCTATGAGAGGGAGTGAGAGGGAGGAGGTTTTGAAATGTTCTCCCTTTTCTTTGTTGTTGCATTGATTTTTGGTTCAACCTCTAACTCAATTAATCCCAAAATATTTGTATTTTTGTTTGAGCCAAGGTTAGGGGAAACACAAGGGTTATTAAAAATTGAGGCCTCATGGTCATTTTTCCCAAAAGGAATACCCTTATTTATGTTTGGAGGATCTACTTTACTATGCTCAAGATGTTTAGGAGACGATCCGAAAATTTCCTAGGCTTGCATTTCGATGTGTAATGGGTCTTGTATAACTTAGTTGTGAGGTTGTTTTATGATTTGATAAAAATATGTCCACTTAGAGTTTCTTTTGACTCTAAGGGAGTCTTTTTATGAACTTGTTGCAATCCCTACAAGTTATAGTATCATGACCAACAACAAAATGAAAATTGTAATAAATATTGGGGTCACGGTTTATTGGCATTTGGTTTGATTTTTTTGTTGATTATAACCTCGATTGTAATTTTGAAATGTGTTATTATAATTGTAGTTCATTATCCCTTGGCTAAAATTTAGGTCTTGGTTCAGCTTTGGTTTGAGCTTGTTGAGAAGGGGGTGATTGACATCTCGAAGAGAATGAATTTGATAAACTAATAAACAAGAATCTATATTAAAAATATATTCAAGATAATCAAAGAAAACAAATTAAAAAAACAAGATTTAACATAGGAAACCCTTTCAGGAAAAAACCCAAAGACAAGAACTTATCTCTCTTATTGCATTAACTTAACCATTTAAAATACAATAATGTACTTCCAATTTTTACTTTACCCTATTGAATCTCCATATATTTATAAGAAACACAATAAGAAACCTTCAAAGTGGTTTTATAATACAATGGGTACCAAAACCATGGGCTAATAAACACCCATAACGGTTCCCCATAATTCATGGATTATGACACCACCCATATATATGTATAGATAAAAATAGCATATCTATACTCCCAAACCCTGCTAATGCTCGTGGAAGAGGTGTACAGTACTCTTGGGTATACAGTATACAAAATATACAACACATTCTAACATTCTCCCACTTGTTGTATACTTTTCAAAAGGGGGCTACACTACCATATAGTCAGCATCTCAGGGCATTCAAGCCCATCAATTTTCTGCACCAAGAAAATTTCTCAGCACTCACAACCTTAGTTAAAGATTCAGCAACATTATCCTTTGTGTCCACCTTACTTAGTAGTATCTTCTTCTCCTCCACGATTTTGTAAATTTAACATCAATGTGTTTCATTCCTGAATGATACTCAAGGTTATTTTCTATAAAAATTCACTTTGACTGTCACAATCGATCCTTACAACATTTTGAGTGAACCCAACAGTGGAGATCAGTCACCGAATCCAAACCGCTTCTTTACTTGCATGAGTAGTTATCATGTACTTATCCTCTGTGGTGGATATCACAACACTTGCTTAATGTTTACTCATCCAACTTACTGCTCCACCAAAAATTTGAACACATAACCACTGGTAGACCTACACATATCCAAGTCTCCACCCCAATCAGAATCCACAAAACCATGTAGATCTAATGTTTTACTTTCATCAGGTTTTCCCTGATAATAAATTGCATAATTAGATGTCCCATAGGTACTTGAATATTATATTTACTACATTCCAATGTTCCTTTCTAGGATTTGACATGAATCGCTCACTACTCCCACTGCATGTGCAATATCAGGTCTAGTACAAACCATTGCATACATCAAACTACCAATTGCACTAGCATATGGTACTGAGACATGTCCTCTATTTCTTCTTCAGTTTTAGGACATTGTTTAGAAGACAAATTTTGACCAACATGAAAAGGAATACTAACAAGTTTACTTTCATGCATTTTAAACCTTTTCAATATCACCTCAAGATAATTTATTTGATTTAACACTAGTTTCCTATCTACATGATCTCTTTTTATTTCCATGCCCAAAATAATTTTTTTAGCACCGAGATCCTTCATATCAAAATGAGATGAGAGTTGAGATTTAACATGATGGCCAATATCTTATTATTTCCAATTAATGCATGTCATCAACATAAAATAAAATGATAGCATAACATTCACATTCTGTTTAAAATTAACACAGGGGGTCATCTTTACTTCTTTTGAGCCCAAGTCTCAACACATACCTGTCAAATTTTTGGTTCCACATTCTTGGTGATTGTTTCAAGCCATATAATGAATTTTTCAGCCTACACACCAAATCTTCCTTTCCTTTGATCTTAAAGATTTCTGGTTGCATCATGTAGATTTCCTCCTCAAGCTCACCATGTAAAAATGTTATCTTAACATCCATCTACTCTATTTCCATATCAAAAGCAAAAATAGCTAAAATAAATCTAATAGAATGTAACTTAGCAACATGAGAAAATATCTCACCAAAATTAAGTCCCTCCACTTGAGAGAAACCCTTTTCCACAAGGCGTTATTTATACTTTTATATTTTCCCATCTGTATTATACTTCTTTCCGAAACACCCATTTACAACCAACCTATTTTATTCTAGGACGTAATTTCACCAATTCATATATATTATTCTTATATAATGACTCCATTTCTTCCCTCGTATCCTTTTTCCAAAACTTTCTTTCTTTAGATCCAAAATCCTCCTTCACAGTCTTGGGTTCATCATCAATAATAGATAAAAGTGACGAAACAAAAGTAGAACTGAAATCGGGAGGACTATACCTCTTAGGTTCCCTTCTCAGCCGATCTGATCTTCTTAAGATTGGATTTTTTCTCGGTTCACCATCTTCTATTTACTCATCTTCTTCATCTAAATCTTCCCCTTGCAACTCTATTTGTGGTTCATCTTCTGTAGTCACATCAAATTTAGACACAGATTCATCTTCCTCAATTTTAACATGATATTCCTTTGGTTTTGCTTTTTTTTGAAATTGCCTTAAGTGTCTAAAAATTACATTACGGTTAAAAATAACATTTTGTGATTCTAGATTCCAAAGCTTGTATCCTTTTACACCATTAGAGTATCCAATAAATATGCACTTAGCAGATTTATTATCTAACTTGGTTCTTTTCTCTTTCAAAATATACATATAAGCAATACAACCAAATACATGTAAATGTCTAACAAAGGGTTTCTTACCAGTCCATGTTTCATATGGATTTTTCCTTCAAGTACAGATGTCGGTGATCTATTAACCAAATAGCACGTAGTTGTCATTTCTTACCCGAAGTTTTTGTCCAAACTAGCACTAGTGAACATACTTATACACTTATCCATCAAAAAATTTTGTTCATCCTTTCTAGAACTCCATTATTTTGTGGCGTATATGTATTTTTATTTTTCCTTTCAATTCCACACTCTTTACAAAATTTATCAAATGCATTAGAGAAATATTCCCCACCATTTTCACTTCTAAAAACCTTTATCTTCCTTTCCATCTGATTTTCCACAAGATCCTTAAACTACTTGAATTTATTGAAAACCTTGTACTTATTGAATAAAATATACCCAGATATTTCTTAAGAAATCATCTACGAAACTAACATAGAGCATGTCTTTTCCTAATGATGGAACTTTTACAAGTCTAAAAACATCATTATGTAACAAATGTAGAATTCCTTCTGATCTTGTAGCATTCGTAGGAAACTTTACTCTAGTTTTCTTTCCAAACACACAATGCTCAAAAAAATCAAAATCTAAAGGACACTAAAAATTCCTTCAACCATACCTTTTACTTTTAAAGTATGAAGTCCTTTCTCTCCAATGTGTCCCATCCTTTGATTCCATAACATCGTCTTCATTACAGTAGATGTAGGAGTTGGATCTGAAGATTTATTCTCCTCTAGAACCAAAAAGCTATTGCACTCATCAGTAACAACATTTTCCTCAATCTTAAACAGTGTTCTAGTATGAATGCATCTTGTCAATACCATTGCACCCCAAACCATCTTGCAACTGTCTTTACTAAATGCTACCTGAACACCTACATCATTCATCTTACTTATAAATATTAGGTTTTTGGTCAAACTTGGAATGTGCAGAACACTTGGGAGGGTTTTAATCCTTCCATATTTAAACCTCATCTTGATTTTCCATTGACCAATGATCGTGTAGATTGATTTTTCTCCCAAATATACATCACCTCCATTACACTATTCATATTCACATAACCACTCCTGTGTGGATTCATATGAAAGGAGGAACTCGAGTCAATCAACCATGCACTTTCACATGAATGAAATATGGAAGCCACCAAAAACAAATATCTTGAGTCTTCATTAGAGGGTTTTGTATTTGAAGATCCACCATCATCAGAGGAATTACCCTTTTCTACCTTCTTAGATCTACAGTCTTTTTGAAATTCCTCGTTTTACCATAGTTCTGTTGGTGTGTATGGCATTTCCTTCACCTCTTATTTACGTATTGCCACCTCACTAGGTGAGTCATCTCACTTAGGTGAGATCATAGGTCTTAGATGTCATATTAGTTATGCATGATTCTCTTACTGAGAATCTATCATATGTGTAAATTACGTCATGTAGGAGTTATATTCCCATTTGGGAAAGTAACTCCTCTTCTCCATTACGGAGGAATCTTTTCTTACATGGGAGTTACACATTTACTCCCCTATATGTACACACCTTTCCTGATCTATGAACAATGGAGTATGGGCCTCTTTTGAGCCATTTTCCCTCAATGCATGCACATTGCTTTTCGGGTGAGTTCTTGCTTCGATCTTGAAGCTACGCCATTTCCGTGGTTGAGTGCAATGTGTCGATGCTCATGGATTCCCTCCAGATCTTTTTCATTCCTCCAACATGGTATCAAAGCTCGGGGATCGGAATCATGTTGCTCACCTCGGTTGCTTACTACTCTCCGCCTCATAGTTTCTTGTGCAAGTTCTCATTCTTGTTTTGTGCTCTACTTGCACTTGATTTGGTATTCATACCTCGGTTTGGTTTTCAGGTGTTCATGCCTTCATTTTTAGGGTTTAATGGTTCTACATTCTTGCATGCAATTTTGGAGTGTTTACGGTTTCAAATCGAGCTCTAGAAGTGCTGGTTTTTGGGTTTATAGTGGTGTTGGGGTTGGACTCCATAGCTCGTGCATAGTTACATCCTACCTTTGTATCGTGATTCGTGCCTTCAAGATCTTGTGCACGGTTCTTCACCCCCACCTACATGGCTTGTGGTTCTCTACTTGGCATGGCTCATAATTCTCTCCTTGGACGTTACAACCCTATGCACATAGTGCACGTTGCCTCCCGCAGCATTTCTACGTTCCTCCGCCTACCACTACCTTGGTCTACGTGGAAACTTACTCGGTGTGCTTTTACTAGTCTGCGTGGAAACTTTCCCATGTTCAAGACATTACCGCTATTTTTACGTGTTTGGAATCATTGCTCAGTGGTTACTTCCACCTTGGTGCTTGGGCTCAAGTGCGTCTGTTTCTCCTGTAGACTCATACTCACTCGGAGTTACACCCAACATTTCCAGTAGACTCTCTATGCATAGTAGATTGTCCACACTGCAGCACCTTCAGTCACTTCCTAAGTGTTTCAACCTCCCACTTAAAGCATTTCAACCTCCCACCTGCCTTGAAACACTCCACATTTTTTGTTGCAGCTGCGTTGAGTTATTTACGTTAGTTTGCACCTACGTTTGGAGTCTTTTGCTCCGCATTCTAGCACCATTTAGATTTACAGTCTTGTGCTCCTGTAGTCCAAAGATGTGGCTCTAGTCATACCCAACTCGTTAACAAGACACCAGACCTATGCGTGTGGACCATTCGCTCAACACGGCTGTATAGCTTTTTTTTTTGGCGGTTTTCCCTCCAAATAGCCTGACACATGGACCCTCCAAGCTTCAGCACGTGGTCAACAGACCTTGGCTTTTCAATGTGGGCCCCCATCACCTTATTTTTTAATGTTTTAGGGTGATTAAAAAAACATTTCATTCATTTGGCATTGTAATAATTAAATTGGGTATTTTGGCTTGTTTTAATACCCTCCTACGAGCGTCAAAGACGGAGGCGAGGTCGGGGTTGGCGAAGGATAACCCCCTCATAGTCAAAACAAACCCTATCTAAAATTCCATGCCATTTCCAACGAGTACCCACACAACACCCTTTGCACCCATTTCAAGCATTTTTAAAATTAGTTTGCAACATTTATTGACTTTTTCCATCATTTGGGAATCTTAATAACGCCATAATTTTTGACTCGCAACTCGTTTTTGAGCACTTCTTTAGTCAAAGTGGCATGTTTTCTTGCACACTATGTGATGAAATTTTTATTTTTGTAAATTTACTACATTTATAAAGTTCCGCATTCTGGGGGAGTTGATTGTACTCTTGGGCCTTCACACGCAGATGCATTATTGGCCGAGTCCGATGTCTTGCTTCTTTGCATCTTGCATTTTTTCATCATGGAGAGTGCTCTTTCTAGACTTGAGCATCATAGGATTTCCTTACAGCCTTCACCACTTCTCACCGGGAGAGGAAACTATTAAGCTTGGCGTGCTTCCATGGAACGTTGCTTCACTCATGACAGTCTTTCACCCTTCTTACTTGGGCCAGTTCCTACACCCACTGATCATCGTCATCTAGAGGACTTCCTTGACACTTGTGACCATGTATTTGGTCACATGATGATGCATTTCTCTCGATCTCTCTGGTTTCACGTGGCAGACTCAGATCCACCTCACCGTGTCTGGAGCATTCTTCAGTCCCTCTATGGAGACCCTTCACATATTTCTACCTTTTTTGCTAATGTTGATTCAGTTGTCTCCTCCATTTCTTTATGTGATGATAGTTCCACTAACATAGACTCGTTTGGTTCTACTTCTAATGATGAGGATTGTGCACCCAGTTCTGATGTTGAGAGCATTACAGAGGACTCTTCTCCTCTTTCTCTCACTATTCCAGAGAGTGTTGACACTTCCCACATCTCATCAGATATCGAGTAGTCTTCTACTCAGTCTCACACCATCATTACACTAGCCTCCTTTCCACTTCCAGTGTGCGAGGCCCATTCCACTCCTCTACCTTCATTGGATGACTCATACCTATCTAACATCACTCTTTTGTTTGTTGATCCCCCTCATTGGGACAAGTATCTACCTGACCTTAGTCATTTTTTTACAGAGTATACTTGTGATGATCTACAGGTCCCTCATCCATCTACAGGATTTTCATAGGAGTTCATCATCTCCGTAGTTGGGAGTGCCCATTCTGGGACTCTTACCACTTCCACTTTTTTGGAGACCTTCATTGATCCACCCTCAGTTGTGGATCCCTTTTTTGTTGTGGAGGATGTTTTGTTCCCTTCACATCACTTGGACATCCTCTCTGTGGGTGTTCCTCTTTTTCACTCTGACATTTCTACACATGTGGCATTACCTTTAGTTCCTTGGCACTCACTTGCTAGACCTATGTCACACTTTCATGTACCAGACTCAAAGTTCTTTGTGTTCTTTACCTTCAATTTCCTTTGTGGAGTGGGCGGACTTCCAACACATCATTTATGTCCTTCCTAAGGGTAGGCACATAGTTTGTTACAGGTGGCTCTTCTTCATTCTAGAGGCAGAGGATCTCGTCATTGACATTATTCTAGGAGACCTCCTAGAGCTACAGAGTTCAGATCTGTCCTTGGCATCTTCTTCATTCCTCTCGTCTCCCTCTTCTTCTCTCTTCTTCTTCTTTCTGAGATATTTCCTCTTTGTACATGGGTACCTTTTCAGGCTCATCTATGGTCGGGACCCATTTTTGGCATCTTTCTTAGATTAGAGAGTGTTTTTTCTCTTGTTGTGGATGTTTTTCCCACTGGGTTTTCCTTCACTGCTTGGGACTTCTTTCTTGTATATGGGTACCTCATCAAACCTTGTGTCGGGATCCACTTCTCATCTCTGACTTTCCACCTCATCCTAAGTTACGATGAAGGGGGTGTGGTGTGTGTGGCATTTCCTTCACCTCTTATTTATTTATTAGGTGTATTGCCACCTCACCGGGTGAGTTATCTCACTTAGGTGAGATCATAGGTCTTAGGTGTCATATTAGTTATGACATGATTCTCTTCTGAGAATCTATCATATGTGTAAGTTGTGTCATAGGAGTTATATTCCCATTTGGGAAAGTAACACCTCTTCTCCATTATGGAGGAATCTTTTCTTACATGGGAGTTACACATTTACTCCCCTATATGTACACACCTTTCCGATATATGAACAATGGAGTATAAGAAAAATGGAGTATGGGCCTCTTTTGAGCCATTTTCCCTCATGCATGCACATTGCTTTTCGGGTGAGTTCTTGCTTTGATCTTGAAGCTACGCCATTTTCGTGGTTGAGTGCAATGTGTCGATGCTCACGGATTCCCTCCAGATCTTTTTTATTCCTCCAACAATTCCAACATTTCCTCTTATCTTTTTCTGTAGTCTTCAATTTACTTTTGGACTTTGACTGTCCTTGCCTCTTCTTGCTTTTCTCTTGGGTACGACCTCTTACATATAAGGCATCCTTGGATTGATAATCCTTAATGGATTTCCACCTCATTTCTTCTGATAGTAAGGTCATAACTACATCCTCAACTAATAATTTTGTCGTAGTACTAGTAATAGCCATAACTAGATTATCCCAAGACTCAAGTAAAGAACACAAAAGAGTAATACACTTATCCTCTTCTTCCATTTTAATATCAACAGAAATCAATTGAATTACCACAGTATTAAAGATGTTCAAATGTTTTGCAATGATTCTTCATCATTCATTCTCAATGAATATAGCTTCTTTCAGAGAAACAATTTATTCACTAGAGAATTTTTCTGATACAAAGTCCCCAACTTCTCCCATAACACCTGAGTGGATTTCTCATTTGACACATTTAGAAAAATTGAATCTAACAGACACAATCTAATTGAAATCATTGCCTTCCTATTAATCTTTTCCCAATCCTCTACCTTCATACCCGTAGGCATGACTCCAAACACAGTAATCCACTGATCTCTATCCACAAGAAGATATTCCATCTTGAGCTTCCATAACTCAAAATGTTGGCCATTAAATTTTTTGATTTTGATCCTTGTGCTTCCCATCATTTTCTTCTACTTGAAAAATTCACCCACAGAGCTCCCACTCAATTTTTTTATCACAGGTTTTAGAAACCCTAACTCTTCACATAAAATCTAAAACCTAGCTCTGATACCAAATGAAGAGAATCAATTCGATAAACTAATAAACAAGAAGCTATACTAAATAGAATATTCAAGATAATCAAAGAAAACAAATGATAAAACACAAGATTTAACACGGGAAACCCTTTCGGAAAAAAAAGCCAAAGACAATAACTTCTCTCTCTTATTGCATTAACTTAACCATTTACAATATAATAATGTAATTCCAAGTTCTACTTTACCCTACCTGCATATCCATCTATTTGTAAGCAAAACCGTAAGAAACCGTCAAATATGTTTTATAATACAATGGGTACTAAAACCATGGGCTAATAAACACCCATAATGGTTCCCCATAATTCATGGATTATGACACCACCCATATACATGTATAGATAAAAATAACATATCTATACTCTCGGACCCTTGTTAACGCTCGTGGAAGAGGTGTATAATACTTACGGGTATATAGTATACAAAATATATAACACATTCTAACAACAGCAACTCTATTGAACAAGGAATTAGAATTAGGGAATATTTGATTTCCCAAGTTGTTATTAGTGTTATCGTTGTTCGTAAAACCAACATTCTTTTCTTGATCTATAAAACCATCCATGGTAGCACCGTGATTATGATTCAAAACCTTAGTTCCTTGGTTGTTAGATCAAATATTTTGATTATTTGCATTTTTTTATTAGGGGACACCAATTTCCCATTGAGACTATGATCTTACATCCATTTTCAATAGCGGCTTGGTCAATTTGGATCCTGACTTCTAACACTTATTCATAATTGTGAAAAGGAAACTTCTGGACTTCCTCCTTGGTATCTGGTTAAGCGATTGAAGGAAGAGGTCACAAAGCTACATATTATCCATGTTAGGTGCACTTATAAAGGAGTAAAGAACTTGATTCCATCTCTAAATGAAATGGGCAGCATATTCATTTTGATCCTACCTAATATGCATAAACTACTTAATTCTCGTTTGAAGTAACTTGTTCATGTCAAATGCTCTGATGAATTCTGAAATAAGTTGTTTAAAGGAATGTATGGAAGCTTCCAAAATTTGATAGTACCAATCTAAATAAATTCCCTCAAGCATCTTCAGAAATATCTTAGTTAATACAACATCCTAAGGAAGCAATTCCCTAATAGCAGTAGCATAGGCCTTGATATGAGCATTCGGATCTCCTTATGTCTTAAATTTAGGAATATCGGGAAATGGGCATGGAAGTATGACACCCCGTATGGTAAATTCAATAGGTTATTTTAAATACTTAGTGTAAGTTCCCATTGTGTAATTTTTCACCATTGAATCTCTCTTGATGAGAAGGTGGACGAGAGATTTGGATAGGCTATGGTGTATGCATTGACCGGGACATATGAAGATCCTTAATACTACATATAAGGATTAGGAAAGGTATATGCAACCATCTCTGTGGGGACTTTGAGTAAATATACAAGTAAGGTGGAACAACACTAGGATGTGGGCTAGTAGGTGTAAAACCAAGGAACTTCACATTGCTCTAAGTAATGGAATTTGAGAATGCACTTTCAGTAAGCCCCTATGTAGGATAAGTGTGAGATTTATAAGGACCCATCCCTAGTATGTCAAAAATGGTGAGAAGATCACTCGATTTTAATGGACTAGATTAACCTTGTTACATGGGATTTTAAATTGGTTATGTGTTGGTTGGGGTGTATCCTTTTTTGTTAATGGGATACCCCATGTTATGACATATTACATAAGTAGGTTGCGAAGGTTGGACATTCTCTAGTTCTCTAATCCTCCATACTAAGGTATAAATAACATCATGGGGTGAACATTGAGTCCTTTTTTAGGTGTCTATGGTGTATGGTTTGGTTAGGAGGACACATGATACCATCTTATGAATTGTTTAGTGTTTTCATTCTTGTCTTCCTTGAAAATAGGAATCTCAGGATAAGTATTCGATGGATTATTGTTGAACATATTATAGGTTTATATCTTCATCATGTCCAAGGACTCATCTATTTGGAAAAGAGGATTAACAATTCGTGAAAAAAATTCATCTTCTATTGATTGCATGCTAATATGAGGTCTTGATAGGAATCTAGAGTAAGGACTAGTCTCACATGTAAAGATAATGTTATTAGAATTGGATTGAATTTATTGCTTGTTTAAATTTTGATCAACTTCTTCTATTCTCACATGACTAGTGGCTTTTGATACATATATAGGGGAGTTTTATACATTGTTTTGTGTAGTTATGAGCCCATCCAGAAAGGGAAGGGGATTTTTTCAATTAGATTTTGGTGTATTATCTATCAAATCCAAATGGCTGACCAAAATCTCTACTAGACATATTTGGGGAGGTATAAAATACCTCTTTTGAATAGGGGAAGAAAAGGAAAGGTACACTAATGGAAATGAAACTAAAAGAAAAGAAGAAGGAACTTGTACTTCACGTTGGTTCTACCAATCTTTTACGCTTCGAGAATCAACACATGATTCTAGATGCACTCGACCACCCGAGGTCATGCCGGGAAAGCCATAATGTGTAGGATTGAGGTTATGTTGAAAGGTAGCTCTAGGAGAATCATGGACTAAGAATGGGTAACTTGAATTATTATGATCTAAGTTGCCCAAAGGGGAATTAGAGGCTATGTACGGGTAGCGTAAGTTCCCTATTATTTAATTATTTGATTTGATTAGAATGCAAAGCTACGTTGAAAGTTTGTTGTATTAACTAAGAAAATCAAATTTATCTTAAGTAAAATATAATCGTATTTTAATATTTTAATTATCTAAATTTATTGTTGATTAATTAACCATAATGAAATGAAAAATCTTATCTATTTTCTTAAAAGGAAATAAATTAAAGGAAGTTAACTAAACAAAACTAACATCTACCTTTCACTAATTAATTAAAATAAATCTAATATACTGAGATATAAAAAAATTACGTCTAAATTAAACAAATCTTATTTCTACACTAAAATAAAATAAACAGGGAATATTCAAATGTGGCTATTCCTCTGTTGTAGATTTTGAATCTTAATCTAATTTAAAAATTGATTTCTTCTCATTTTTAGTTGTGTATTTTACATTTCATCTAATTACTTTACCTTAGAACCACAGAAGAAATAAGGCTTCTAAGTAATTTCTTCTTCCCTTGATACTTCCCCAGTAAAATAATGAATTACACAAAAGACTAATTATTAATAAATACAATAAAAAACACATACATAGAAGCTTCCTCCAACTTTTATCCCTTTCAAACCCATAAGAATAAGTAGGAGGACGGTTTCAATTGAATATTTGTTCATATGCACATAAAATCTAATGGATAAACAAAATAAAAGCTACGGGTATTCTAAAATAAAGAAGTAAATAAATTATGTGCATAAGAAATTCCTCTAAATCCTTTTGTGGGTAAATCCTCGGGGATGATTTGAGAAGAAAATATTAGCGAGATGTTATTTACAAGAAATAAACAAATTACAAATTCTAATTCATTAAAATAATCTATTAACTTAAAAACAAATATAATCCTAGATTAAAAAGCTTTGGAGGAAATTAAATAACATCCCCAACATGGTTATCATTTAATTGAGATGATTCATAAGCATGGTTATACTTCTCTTTATCCCCTCATCTTATTTTCCAGATATGAGTACAATTGGTCCAGGGAGTTGTGTTGGTTGTGGAAGAAAATCAAGAAACGGGAAGAATGATGGAGAAGAGAATTTACAGTAGATTGGTAAAAAATGTAGGTAAAGGAGCAACAAAGTAAAGACTAAGTTATTTGTGTAATTTTTGGAAGGATTTTAGCAGAGTAATGGTGCAATCAAAATAAAGAATCTCCAACCAATGCTTCAGGAAAAATCTTGGTTTTAATAGAAAAACAACGGGAAGAAGTCCAACACACTTGGGAATCAAGAAATGCTAGATCATCCTAGGAAGGGGAATTCAACATTCTAATAATAGTATGAAAGGAAGAGGAGTTCCATACACATCAAAAAATATTAGAATTGGGGTAAATGGTTGAGAAATGTGTGAGAAAGAAATTGAGAATCTTGCAACATGCGAACGAAACTTGAGTTTGATTCTTGAATAAAATCACATATAACCATCAGTCTATGTAGACTAGTGGTTACATAATCATTACGAAGGTTGCATAACCATTTCTCTAGGAAGACCATTGGTTACGTAATTTAAGTTAAAAACACTAAGGAAAGAGAGTGAAAAACATTTATGAAAGAAAGAAAAGCTAAGGAACTATGAAGTAAAGAAAATAATTCATATAAGCATACAAGAGATAAGGAAAAGGGGCCTGGATCTCATCATTTGTTTTGGAAACAAAATGTATCATCATAGGGAATTTTACCATTTTGTTAAAAAAAGAGTGTGAAATTTTGGGTGCATACAATGTCTACAATTTTTTTGTATGAGTGAGGGGTTTTTGGATTTCCTAATGGTCAAAGAGTTGTAGGAGATCTTCGATGGTGATTTTGTATTTTGGAGGATCTCATTTTTACACGATATATCCCCTTGATTTGATTGATGATGATTTGTTAATACGCATAGATGTCTAGAATTTTTACACTTTGAGGAAACCAGAAGTCGAAGCTCCATGATAAGGGAGTTGTATTCCGCCATGTTGTTAGTACTTTCAAAATTCAATTTTAAGGATAATGGGATAATATTTTCCCAAGGGGGATTATTATTATTTTTTCACCTCCCTCCTACCTGAATTTGGACCCATAGAAGAATAAGGTCATACTTGAGAGGAGCATTGTCTTGATCAAGAGCATTGATTGATTTGTCATGGAAGTTTTCATATGGTAATTGATTAGATGGAAGGGGAGATTCTATAAGATGATCAGCGATGACCTGTCCCTTAATGGATTTCTAAGAGATGAACTCAAGATCAAATTCAGTCATGAGCATGAGAAATCTAGTGATGCAATCATTGTGATATGGTTTGGAATGTATATATTTCAATGGATTGAAATTCATGACTACATATGTTTTGTGATTAAGTAAATAGTGACAAAGTTTAGAAGTTGTGAAGTACAAGGCACAACACAAATTTTTGACTTCTGAATAGAATTTTTATACTCATGAAGTGTGTGGTTTATGTAATATATGGCATGTTCCTTACCTTATTCATCACGATGTGGAAGCATGGATCCCAAGGCATAGTCAATTATGGATATATATAAGCAGAAAGGATCCCCTCACTTGGAGGTGTGAGCACGGGTGGTAATAAGGGATATTATTTGATATTTTTGAAGGCCTATTGAAAATTAACTTCCCACTTGAAGTGGACATATTTTCATAGGAGATGATAGAAGGGTTAATAGTGGTCTAATAATTTTGAGATGAAACACAGATATATTGAATCTTTCCTTAAAGAATACAAAGTTTTTTAAGATTGGATAGAGGAGGAATTTCAAGGATGGATTTAACTTTAGCAGGGTCAACTTCAATTCCCCTAATAGATACTATGAATCCAAGGAGTTTTCCTATGAGAAATCCAAATACACATTAGCAAAGTTAAGGAAAAATAATAACTATAAAATATGTTCAAATATCACATTAAGAATGTCTAGATGGTCTCTTTGGTGTTTGTATTTACCTAAGAGATCGTTGATGTAATCTTCTATGGTTTATCAATGATGTCATGTAGGATGTAGGTCATAGTGTGTAAATCATCTTGTGGGGAAGCAAGGTTCAAGTCTCAAAATTTTGTATAAATGCATAATTTTATAGTGGCTTTACTTATGGTCAATATGTTAAAAACCCATTATGGATAATCAATGGGAAGTATGAAGTTTTCTGAAATAAGATGTTCAATTTTTTCTTCAATTAGAAGTGTGATGTGAGGATACATCCTATGAATTTTTTTCTTCACATGCTTAGCACTTTTCGAGATAGTGATGATATTGTGGATGATGATGTTAGGGTATATACTTGGCATGTCACTATAGGACCACACAAAGGCTTGAATATGTTTGGATAGAAAAACTATGAATTCTTGGAGTTCATGCGAGTCTAAGGATTGGCCAATATTGATAACATGTGGCTCTTATAGTGTGCCAATGTTAATGTCAATAATTGATTCAATAAGAATGGTAGACATATTAGATGGATGGTTTCCTCATTGTGATAGTGGATAATGTCCATGGTAGGAGAATATTTTTCTATCATGTAAGGTAAGCTCAAAGGGATGGATTCAATTTTTTCATTAAAATTTATAAGTTAATGGTCCAAGTGTGATGGTATTGACTAAAAAATGTTATGAGGGATGGATGCAATGTCATTATTGTCTGAAGTGGTGTGTGATGTTGGTGAGGTCGGGGATGATTTTCATTCTAGTGTTGATGGGGATGGGTTGAAGGAAGTTGATTTAAATCTAAGGCCAATTTTTTATAAGGATTAGATAATTCCTCAAAGGGGATTTCATGGGGACCCTATTCATAATGACCAAGGTCAAAGTCTTTCTAGGTATAATGATGAAGATAAATTTGTGGGAACCAAGTATTATCAAAAATGAAAAATATGAGGAGAGAGGTTTTGCATATGGATGATTGTTGAGGTGGGCCAAGGGAGATTGATGCCTCCATAAAAAAATTGTTTAAAGGAATAGAGGGCCAAAGGAAATGATATTCCCTACATTAGTCTCATAAAGTGGTTATTTTTGGGCCTCTCATACGTTTTAGGTGTGGAAATCATGTTAAGGGATAGGAATTGGTACTCCACCAATGACAGGTGTTACATGACATCATTGAGAGAGTCATCATTTAGAAGTTTTGATGATGGGATAAAAGAACTTGTGGAATCTTCATTTGAAGATTTAGGATTTTGAAAATTAAGTAAGACATCGTTAGTTCTATATATCATGTGGCAATGTTTGAATGGATTTGGATGAAGCAGAGACCATGATGGTCTTACCTTTTTGTTTGTATTTTATAAATTGATGTAGATTGGATGACATGAAACACATGAAATGTATCCAGGGGTGATATAACTCACCTTCTACATGATAGAATATTTTGTGGAGGCTTTTGGACCAATTTTTATGGGTAGGAGTGACAATGTTGTTGAATGCACATTAGAAAATGGGTGACTGGATGACAATGGAATTAGGTAGTTATGGTTGTTTAAATACATGAGATTATATGATGTTTATTCTAGCGCCATATCAATCATGACTCTTTCTACAATAGTATCATCGATTTGGGAGGTGATGAAAAGAGGAGGATCATGGTCTTCCAGTTAGAGTGATAGAATTTTAGAGTCATCAAATGTGATGGTAGACGACATATTCAATGTGTAATTAAGGTAAGGAAAAGGTTGTTTCTTATCGAAGGAACTAAGATTGATTAGATGCATTTTATCATGACTTGGCAAGGTTGGGGAGTTCGAATGAGCTAATAGATGGTCATTTTAATAGCATTCTATTGTAGTTTTTTGAGAAAAGTGTTTTGAATAGATGTTGATATTTGATTTTAATGGTATGCAAGTATGTAAACTTTAGATTTAGATGGTGATGGATTAGGTGGCTCCAAAGGAGCCACAGAGATAGAGACTTTGGAATTATATTGATTCTAGTGCTTCAAATCTGTGTGTGGTCTCGGGTGGTTATGTGGGCAATTTCAATCTAAAAATGTGGTGTTCTGCTAGAGGATGCTACATTTTTATAAAAATGGTTTTCAAATGATTTCTTTAGATTATTTGATTCAGGATCCATAGGAGTGAGTGTAATGTGTTATTTTGATTTCGTTGGTTTGAGGGGAAGACTTGGATAACCTTTTCTAATTGTGAAAGTCTTTGGATAATGGTATGAAGGGATTTACAATTTTCAATATGATTCCCTAATATTTGATGGTAAGCATAAAACACCTATTAGCCATATAATGAAGGTTTTCATCCTAGTGGATCTAAGATTTTTATGAGCGGTAGTGTGATAATTGATGTTCAAATGATATTTTCAAGGGTTTTAGTATAATACCATTTCAAATCCTATTGAGATGATGTTGATGGTGTAGGATTATGAGTTTCATCAGATGATTTGGGGTACAAGGAACATGACATGTGTCCGAGGCAATATATTTAGATATTGGTTTGGATTCTATAATAGTGATTTTAAGCTTAGAGGACAGATGTGGTCTAGAGATGGAGGGTAAGGGGATGGAGTTTTTTTGGCTATGGTATTATAAGTTTTCTACTTCATTAGACAAGAAGATTAATTATTTTGACATGGAATTGTTAGAGTTTTGATTCAGTAAATGAATACATGGTTATTGAAGGGGATTTCAAGGACTAGTCTCTTTTCTTATGATGTTGAAAATTTAGTATCAGATATTGATTTGGAGAGGATGGAGATCCATGTAGCGATGAGATTCAAAGAACTTAATTATTGTGTTGGAATTTCACTCGTGGAAACTAGTGATTTTTATGGAATGTGTGAAGTTTCATTAACGGTGTTGAAAATGTGATGAGATCCTATAACATTTGTTTTAGGTTAGCTGTTAGCTGGAGGATGATTTTGAAAATGTTGTTTAAAAAAATTAAAATTTTGATTAAGAGGTGCATTCAGGTTATCAATTTTTAATTCACCTCTCACCAATTAGATCCTGGAGGACATTTCGAATGAGTGACACCTTTTAATATCCCTTCCTTTAACTTGATGGTATTTATAGTAATCATTTTCTCTATACCAAAAAGGTTCAAATGTGGATATGTTGCTATGGTTGATGGGAGGAAGTTTGATTAAGTAAGAAACCAAAAGCTTATCTAATACTGAGTTGTATGATTCACCTAAGGGTGTATGTTTACATTGTGGTTGGTATTTTTAGTGTTTGAATGGATCTTAGATATAATTTTTGAAAAAATTATGTGTGTGTAGCCTTTAGATTTCTCAATGCTAGAGGAAGCCTTGAAAGATGAATCACATTTGGGCTTCTTTGATTGTAATTTTACTTTACCATCTTTGAGGGATCGGAGTTTCAATTTTTTATCCATAGTGAAGGCTTCATCAAAGGTTTGAAATGATTGAATTTTTAATGTGGATGATATGTGTTTGGAATATGATTGAGAGAGCAACTCGATTATCTCATTCTGTGGAAGGGAGAAGGATATTTGGTCGATAATCACTCATCATTTGGTGATAAATTTTGTAACGTGGCCATCTTTAAATTATTTAATGGAATAATGATCGGTGATGGAGATCTTATGAGCAATGTACATTCAGAAGTTTTCTAGAAATAATTGTGTGATTTGTGCAAATGAGAAGAGGGAATGTTGTGGGATGTTATTATACCAGTCAAGGGCAAGTCCAGCTAAGGACATGGTAAATGTCCTCAACATAAGGTCATGGTTATGGGAAACAATATAGCATGCATGATGAAAGGATCTGATGTGTTGTTGTGGGTCCTCCTTACTATTAAAATTTATGAATTTCAAGATTTCCTAGTGTGAGGGATAGGAATTAAAAGGAACATATGGGTGGCTAGGTTCATTACAAATTTCTTCACATCGAGATTGTTTTTTAATCCCATGGTGGCAGCTTCAACTCTAGTTATTATGCTTAATGAAATCTACACGGGATTTTTCTAAGCTTTTGTGTGTTTTAAGAAGAGGGAAGGGCTTGATTATAAGGATGTGGGTTTGATTGTTGATATAAATGGTATGGTAATGGGATATTATGATGAATATGGGTACTTGTTGGTATATTAGATTTATCTTGAGATATTGATAGCTATGAGGGTTGGATGTATTGATAAGGAAGAGGAATGGAATTGTTGACAAGAGGTTAGGATGGATGTGTTATTTATTGGGAAGAGAGGGTGCTATATTGTGATAGACACATTGAATGATTTCTAAAAGAAAGGGTGAGTACTACTGATAGAACTCGTATTGACATGAGGTATACATGCAGGATAGATAGGAGAAGGTTTTGGATCGAATACTAGGTTGTTGGGATGGAATAAAATGATATGTGATAGGAGGGGATGTAGTGAGATGAATATCAACTTAGCTTATAGGACATAGAAGAGCCTTGGAGGATGTGTGACTGGATGTGGATGGGGGAGGTTATAGTGTGATTTTTAATGATTAATGAGTTTGATGATAGATCGATGATATAGATGGTTGTTGGTTGGCTGTGTCTTATGATGAGATGGTGTTAAGATCAAAACTAACAATGGGAGCTAATGAAGTAGGTGTTGATATGCCTACATCACTAGTAGAGGAATAAGAGGTGATTTTCTCTATGACGGGTTGATAATCAGATTGGTTGAGTTTGGAATAGTCACAAATGGTGACTTTAAAAGTTGGACAATATTTTGAATAGAGAGGATAATTAATACGCATACCCTTGGTAAAAATATAACTATAAAGAGAAATCAGATTTATGTCTAAGATTTCTATAAAGATTGGATCACCACTCTAGAAGAAATGTGGAGGATCAAAACAAGGAGCTTTTGATGTCATAGATTGAAATCTTGGGATAATGAGTAGGTTTCAATTTGTTTTCCAAGGGTGGATTTTTTGTTCTTGGGATGTTTTGAATGTGAGACTTGGTTGATTATAAGGATTACTAAAGTGAATCAGCCATATTTGAGAGGTTTTAAAAGTGAGATTGTAGTCTAGTTAGAACCATGAACAAAGAAAACAATCAATAAAGAAACGAAAGATAGTTTTTTTAGAAAATCAAATACCACACAATGAGAAAACATTTATGATTATCTTGACTAACTTAAGAAAAGTGTGAAATGGAAAATGGATAAAAGGGAACTAGGAAGAGGCTAGCTAAAGTTGGTTTTAGGCTAATTTAATCTAATTTGAATTAAACCTTGTTTCAAAGTAATTTACTGTAACAAATGATATTCACAAGATTAAGTACAACAGCATGCAAGCAATAGGATTTCAAATATGTAAAACCCTACGCAAATGAATGGTGAAATATGACTTAGCTATTTTTTTATAACTTAGGAGTGATTGATTAACTAAAATATAAAATTATGAATGTTTTATATTATAATTTAATCTAAAATAGTAACATCAATGAATAATTGATATGAAATGGAATATAGATGCTAACTATTTTTATTTGATAGTTAAAATGAAATTAAATAATTTGAATAGGAGGGATAGGTTACTAACCTAAAAATGACTTACCTTGTTGTGATGCTAGATTAAACAGATTATGTGTGAACAAGCGAGGTATGATGAAATGACCCAAAAAATTACATCGGTGAATATTTACCCAGTGGGACTCGGAGAAGGACCTGGGGTGCATGTGGGTGCCCTGGTCTATAGTATGGGCACTCTAGTCTTCATAAAAGCTCAGGATATGAAATTGACATTATCACTAGATCTTCACAATATATTTACCTTTGTCGCATGGTTGTTTTAGTAACTTTTACTATGTCTCTTTAAACCTATGATGGAGATATACTTGTACAACCCCATACAAAGCATCAAATTCCTAAAAATAAAGATGCATATGAAGGATTTAGATTGACCTTAGCTGCCACAATGGTGGACTTACAACTAAGCAATGTAATAAATTCTAGACCAAATGTATTTATGTGTGATTGTTTGCACAATTGTGTTCCTAGGGTGACCCACTATTAATGATGTATAAATAGGGAAATAGCTAGGTGTAAATGCAATTGGTGGATAGAATAGGCTGAATACAACCCTTCCTATGCAATATGTGTGATGCAATGATGCCCAAATGTAGTCCCTTGCCTTAGTAGATAGTCCTCCCATAAGATAGTATGTTATGTTTATATAGGGATATATTTCTCATTTTTCGACACTAATGACCCTACATGCCGACTAGTACCAACGGGAATGAGAGGGTAAATTATAAATATTGATATTGAAACTCTAAATTAGATGCAAGTTATATCCGGACAATGGTACCTGAAATTATAGACCAGGGTGCCCATGAGCACCCAAGTACTACCCTAGGTTCCTTAGTCAAGGACTAGAGATGAAAAATGACCAAATAACAACACCTGAGGCTCTCTCGAAAGACAACCAAAATTGTGTAAATGATTGATGATTATGTATGACAAATGACGATGACAACCAACTAACTAATGAAAGGACTAGGGGATAGGTCATCAGTGATTAATTTTCTTATGCAAGATCCATATATAAAATAATAATTTTTACAGTATAAATGTAATAACAAGTTCGTAATTTTGTGAATACATTTTCCCGCACTTTATGTTGGTGAGTAAAAACCTCGGTAACATAAAGTAGATAGAGATGCATACCTGAGAGAAATCCAAAGAAGCCCATGCTACAGTAAAATGCATAGATGTGGTAGTAAAATCATGTCAAAAGAACTATAAAATGTGTTGAACCATGGATCAACATGTTGATCCATGCAACATAACAAAAAGTGTACTAGTATGATGAAGTGCACTAGACAAGAATGATGATTGCAATGTATGATGATTTTGAACATGTATAATGATGATAAGATGGGGAAGGGAGTGATCAGTTCCCGACCCAAATGTGTGTATATTAATAAACAACTAGAGGAGTTTGGTGTCCTACTTGCGGAGGAAGAGTGTAGAGAGAAAAGTGTTTTATTCTCCAATATCTAACTACATGCTCAAGATCTAGCCACAAGATGGAATCGATAAAATATTTTTGGTTTTGGATCCAAATAATTTCGATCAAACATTCAACCCATATAGGAGTGGTATAGGAAAGGAACTCTTTCCCCCTCTCCACGGGTGTTATCGCAATGTGATGGCTTCCAAGTTAGGTCATATGGAAGCAAGTGAAACATGATGAATTTAAAGTTAGGTCATCTGGAAGAAAAGGTGAAATGTAGAAAAGTTTCCCAAGTTAGGTCATCTGAGAAAACAATGGCTGAAATCTCCCATGTTAGGTCATCGGGAAAGTAACATATGTAACTCCCAAGTTAGGTCATCTAGGAGGCCAATTTTATTGAATTTGTATTGATTAAATGATATGATTTCAATTGTTAGATATTTTAATGTGTTTATTGATCGATTAATTGATTTATTCTGATTGGTTACTCATAGAGATATTTTACGCTAGTTTTCCACATGATAGGTAATTATGGCGAATCAATAGAAATTGGTGAATGATCACATGGAAAATATTTTAACTTTTCACCCCTATGTTAGGTCATTAGGGGAAGTGATGAAATGTCACATATATAAATTGTATGTTTATTGCCCCAAGTTAGGTCATTAGGGGGAATCGATGGTGAAATGTTGCATAGTGTGTTAGTAAATGTTTGGAATTGTTGAATCGGTAGTGTTTTCTTAAATGCATGGTGATATAAGGGGAATTATAGGATGAACCTAATGATATGCCCACCTTTTATTGAAAGGGGAAGTTATGGTAAACATGAATGCCAAGCCGAAAGTAAGCATGGAATCGATAGAAAGTGATAGAAATTGAAAAAAATGTGTATGAAGTGGATGGAAGACAAAATCAATGAGAGATAATGCATGTGTAATGTGTATGCTATGGTGAAAAAATTCTAAAAATAATTTGACAAATGGGGTGTATATCAGAGTAAAAACACTCAATATATGACAAAAATGATGTAGCATGTATTAGGTGCATGAATAAGCATGAAATAATGACTATAGTAAAGTAGGTGAAAAAATAACTATAAGTGGTGAAGTGAAAAAGTGTTTAGTCACTTCATTTATTGTTTGCATGATTGTGAGGTTGAGCAAGAAGTGAGTGAAAATTCGCAAGTGAGAGAAACACATCCTAGTCAATTTGAAAGGATTTGGTGAACATTGTACCATCATGGCGTCATGCACTATGAAGTTGTTAAGTGCATTATTTTTCAAAAAACATGTATGGTGTAAGATTCATTTTCAGTGAAGTATTGCAAATTTGGGAATCTCAATTTTCTCGATGTTTTAGACCTAGAAAATAGTGATGATGGCGCTAGTGACCCCTGGGATAGGAGCACCCAGATTTGGGTATTAGTTTCCTACTCATGGGTGCCCCCATCTCGCATCGACGCCCTAGTCCAGAAAGTGTGTATGTGGCCTAGAATGGTTGAAAATTAGATGTGTAGTGTATAGTAATATAATAATCGAGTGTGTTTGGATTTGGGTAGTGTTTTCTGACGCGGTGTTTGTTGTTGTTTTGAGTTGTGCAGAGGGAAATTAACTTGAGGGAGTTCCATGGTGGGCACATTTGAGTACTTTACTTGGGTTGGGCTTATCAAATGATGAGTGGGATGTTATGGACCGTGTTGGCCTATAACACATAACATGGATGGGGGATGTGCCCATAATATACCTATTTTAACAACATTATACGAGATGTGGTGTGCAGATACATGTACGTTTTGGTTTCCTACGAGCAAGATGGCAGTTACTTTGGAGGATGTATATCATATCCTGTGATTATCGATTGTTGGTGAGAGATTACAGGTGATTTCATTAGAGGATATGGAGAGACAAATGTGTGTTGTTAGACAACATTTTGTGGGGACTTGAGTACCTACCAAGGCCCATATCAATTTGGATATTATTTATGAGGTTTGGTGTTCTATTTTGAAATTTCATTGTCATGGTGATTGTTTCATCTATCGTAGTGGAGGGAGGAGGTGTAGGCATCTTGTATAACATGCATGATATATGCCAGCATATAGAGGAGGAGAGTACTAGATATGCATGGGCACGAGTGTGTGTTGACCCACCTATATAGAGACATGTATTGATTTACTCATGATGAGCATAGCAAGTGGGATAGGAGCCATGACGTTATTGCATGTATGGGCATATGAGCATATAGCAGTGTTGAGACTAGTTGGAGGTCCACGAGAAGAGTGGGATAGGCTAGAGATATACATGAGGAGGTGGATTAATATTCATGGGTGTAGGATGGACAAGATATATTTAGGGAATGATAGATAGGATGGGGCCCAAGGTGGTTACATGGAGGCCATACCACAACTATGGGGATGGCCTGAGGACGTTGTAGCATTGCAGTGTATTCGGAGAACTTATGTAGTTAGAGGATCGATTCTTAGGTGGCTGAGATTTTTCAGGTGGAGAGAGTATCACGACAGTTCGGTATGGCTCAGGATGTGCCCCTAGAGCCATATATATGGTTGAGAGCTATCAAAGAACCTAGGTAGGCTGGAGCTAGACCAGGGCCCACATGAGAGTAGCTAGTGCTTCTTATGTCAGATGAGGTAGATGTGGAAATAGAGGTGATAGACGCAAATGATGTGGGTTACACAAAGGAGTACCGCGCATGGTGGGCGATACATCAGTGGGTATTTTTTTCCATTATTTGTGGATGTAGCGGGGTTACTACAGGGAGGATTAAGAGAGGGGGAAACACATGCCCCCGACCATGTGGCAGCGGCTATAGTGGAGCGTATTTATCTATAGATAGTTATTTCATGTATTTTTTGTTGGCTTATGGCTTATTAATGGTTGTCTAATGCATTGTCTTATTTATTTTGTAGGTGATGTGTATTGGTCCCTGATAATTGACACATCCATCTACACATTGACGTGGAATGTGTCGATTGATGTACTTGATGGAGGGATACTTGAGAAAGTGGATTATACAGCAGTGAACATGCACATTTGTTCGAGCTAGTGGCCATAAGACCTACGAAATATACGGTATTTTTCAGCAAGAGGGATGAGGCATGTGAGGAGACTTGATGAGCTTGAGAGGTTTTGGGTGGTGTTCCTTTAGTGAAAGATGTGTTCACATGATACGTGGATTTGTAGCGTCAGTTCTTAGAGAAGTCTACAGATAAAACCTTATTACATAGGGAAGTGGAGAGGTATCGAGGCCATGAACAACGACATAGAGTTAGTGGTGAGGCATCTAGTTTTAGGGCTCTCATAGTACCCGAGAGTGATAGTGATGATGAGGTGTAATTAGTATTATTGTATAGGATGTAGGGGAATTTTCCCTCCAATGATGATTGTATTCTATATATATGTATGGACATATGTGATCTATATATGATGAGATTATTTTGTTGTGTATCGATGTTGTAATGTGATCAATAGTGTGTGACTTGGTGATTAGTGTTGGAATGTATATGATGTGTTTGTATATTGTTAGTGTTTATTTATGTAATATTCGTGCAATGATGAAAAAATAGAATGTGTAATAGATAACATATGTAAAGCGAGTGATGAGCTAAGTGAAATGTTTATTAAATGGAATTTTATAATGCTTAGTTAGTATAATGATGATAGTATAATGAATGTAAAAAGAGATGATGTATGATGATCGAGCTAACGTGTTGTGATGAACATGTGTTGTGATAGTGTAATGTAATCGTAACATGTTCATGTGATAAGTGGGGGGAATAGATGATGCCCCTTAGTGTATGTATGATTAGGTTTATGTAATTAATACCCCTCATCAATCAAGAATGAACTGTGTAAGCAAGAGTACATCATTGGGAAATGATTGGGTGCACTAGATGAACAATGGAGCACATGATGAAAGGTTCTTAGAGAAAAAACCTCAACATTCATGTAAGAACTGTAAGAACACAAGTGCTTCATTGGGGGTGAGGTGATAGTAATCACCTAACAAAGAGTAAGGGCATGAAATGGTAGAAGCATGTGGGATGGAAAGTATGAGTAAATGAACCAAGATAATTTTCATATAGAGGTGCGGTGGTATACACGAAAGTGGTGGGATGTTAAAGCCAATGTGAGGTAGTAGTGTGTTTCTGATGGATGAGATGGATGAAATGAACATGATGGATATGATGATGTAACAATGTGTGGATGTGGTGGAGAGTGTGCATGAGTAATAAACTATGGTGGTGGACATACCATGGCCTGAGCACTAGGTGGAGGTGATGACTCAACTATAGTAGAAACTATCTGACAAGGTAGAGGAGAGATGGATCACCGACATGATTAAGAGACGAAGGAGATGATACTCGTATCCTCTAATTGTTTCAATCTCTCAAGAAGGGAAAGACAGTCATTATCCTTATGGCCATTTATGTGATGATAATTACAATAAGGTTGGTCACGCTGATGTTGTAGCCTATGTTGTGGGTGATGATAATTGGATGGTAAGAAAATTAAGAATTTTTAAGTAAGGAAAAGAGCACATCATGAGGTCTAGCATGATGGGAGAAATGAAATGTCTCACATGACATAGATGGAGTGGAAGGAGAAGTAGCCTATTGTGGAGGAGGAGAAGAAGTATGTTGTGGTGGTGGAGTAGGTTGAGCTTGCTTTCCTTTCTTGTGAGGCAAAGGTGGAGACTGTGTAGGATGCTCAACCAATTTTGATGGAGGAGGACTAGATGATATAATAGAAGTAGATGTATGTGGAGGATCAATAACATTTATAGAAAGAAGATCTTACTCTAGATCGATAAATTTATAGCGTAGAAAATGAATGACTCACATGTATCATTTATAATCTTTTCTTAAGGGAGTGAGATCATGACAGAAAATGAATTAATTCTCTAGATCAATAGGTTGGAGTATTAGTTAATGTATACAAGCATTGAACCATAATATTTAATCCTTGATAGGTTCAGATGAACCCGAATGTAAATTAGGTAAGTGGTCATAAGTAACTTTAGGGCCATTGTTGATGATAAAACAACAAGGAAAACATCCTCCATGTCATAGAAAGTACTAATGTACCCAAATGGAAGATGAGTGTACCATTGTAATTCATCATCAATAAGACTGTATTTAAAGGCCTTAAGTAATAGTTTATCATTATAATAAAAGTTCATAAGCATGTGGTAATGTAGAAGGTGATGAGGGTAGTACCATCAAATAAAATGAATGTGGGATGATAAAGTCCTTAGAAAATGTAGAATTATGAATATTCTTAGGCATAGTATGTAATGTATTTTTCTCAATAGAAATAATAAGCCTTAATTTCTAAAGTGAGAGGTTAAACCTAATATTTTAACTAACCTATGACATGCATGAGAGAGGATATCCTATGAAGGAATAGTGGAAGATGGTAATAATGTATTAGGAGGTTGTAATTTTCCATTATGAGTGATCATAGGAATATCAAGAGATGATAAAGAAGAGTCTGATGTTAAGGGCACACTAGGAATAGTGTTGAAGTAGGTGATGTAGATGGAATATCCATAGCAGTGGTAGGACTAGAATCAGAAACATCCCTAATAGGTAAGATGACCAATGGAGATATATCTATATGAGAAGAGAAACAAATGGGTGTAGATGATGTGATAAGAGGAGATGAAACAGTTGGATATACACCAAGTTCTCATCCCAATTCCTGGACATTGTTTCTGTTGTACCCTCTCAAGAATTAGACCAAGTTATGGTTCACTACCTCTATTTTCCCATCTGTCTATGGATGAAAGGTGGTAGACTTCTTCAGCTTTGTATCCCTCTTTTCACATAAATTAGACCAAAACTTCCCTACGAATCATGATTCCCTGTCTGACACAATAGAACTAGGAAAACCAAAGTGAACCCACACATTAGCAAAAATTAACTCAGCTGCATTATTCACCTTGATGGTATTTTTGCAAGGAACAAGAATATACATTTTTCTAAATCGATCTATAATCACAAACATATAATCATGAACTTTTTTTGGTGGTAGGAAAACCACCCACAAAATCCATGGAGATACTTTCCCATGGTCGAGGAAGGAATTGGAAATGACATATATAATCCCAACTTCCTATTATTAGGCTTTCTTTTACTACATAAAACACAACTCCTGATGAATTTAGAAACTTCGGCTTGCATGTTTGGCCAATACACATACCCACATACCCTTTTACATTATTTTTCACACCAAAGTGACTAGCTACTATGGAAGTGTGTGCTTCTCTCATCAACTGCACTCTTTCCCTCCTAGGCACACAGAAGTTTCCCATTCTTTTAGAGAAACCCCATCCGGAAATAGTATTCCCCTCTAGGTGCAAATCCCTCATTTAGAGGTTTTTACTGAAATATCTCTACAAAATATGGATCTTGCTCATAGCCTTCTTGATATGCTTCACACACAAAAGGCTCAAGAAGAGTTAACATGCCCACATCTAAAATCAAAGGAGGTCTAGATAACATGTTAGCCAATTTTTTAGTCACACCTTTTTTATATTTAATAACCAAATGAAACTGTTGTAAGAAACCCATCCATTTATAGTTCCTAGCTTGTTGAAGTTTACTTTGAGCCTGTAGATATTGAAGAGGTTGATGATCTCGTATGAATGATATTTTCCTTACCCATCAAATAATGTTTCCATTTCTTAACTACTTGGACAAGAACATACAATTATTTTTCATAAGTACAATAATTCATAATTAAATTATGAAACAACTCAAAGTGATAACATATTGGCCTACCTCCTTGAAGTAGGAAATCCCCCATAGCATAGTCATTGGCATCGGTTTCTACTTCAAATATTTGTTTTAAGTTAGGTAAGGCAAAAAATGGAGCATGACTGATTTTATATTTAAATGAATCAAAAGCAATATGTTGTTTCTTACCCCAATCAAATGTCTTACCCCATGTTGTCATTGAGTGTAGTGGTGTTGTTATGGAAGAGAAGTTCTTAATGAACTTCCATAAATACTTAAATTCTCCAACAAAACTCCTAGTCTCTATCAAATTTGATGGTGTAGGATAATTCTAAATGGCCTCTATCTTTTCATATTAATCCTTAACTCTCCATCTCCAATCACATGTCCCAAAAATATAAGTGATTATTGTGCAAACTCACATTTATTTTCATTCAACACAAGTTGGTTCTCCTTAAGCACTTGCAAAACTTAATGAAAATGATCAATATGCTCTTCATAAGTTCTTTTAAAAACCATAATTTCATCTAAGTACACAATAACAAAGGAATCAATGAACAGCCTCATTACCTCATTCATCAACCTCATGAAGGTAGCTAGTGAATTACATATCCCAAATGGTAATACCAACCATTCATATAACCCTTTCCTGGTCTTGAACACTATTTTCTAGATTTCCTCTTCCTTGATCTACACTTGATGATATCCAGACTTCAAATCAAGCTTAGTAAAATATTTAACATGTTGTAATTGATCTAATAAATCATCAATGTGAGGAAGAGGGTACCGATTCTTAATGGTTATTTTATTTAAATCCCTATAATCAACACACATTCTCCATGAACCATATTTCTTAGGCACTAAAACAATAGGAGAACCACATGGAGAAGTGCTAGGATGGATTATACCTTGTTCAATCAAAGATTGTAATTGTTGTTTTACCTCATTGACATCTTTCAAATATTTCCTATACAATCCCAAGTTTGGAAGTGGACTATCGGGTAGTAAATGGATCATGTGCTCAATTTCCCTGACTAGGGGTAGCCCTGTAGGTTCCTAAAATACCTCTCTAAATGGTTGAACCAAATTTTCTATCTGTGTCTACTCTTTATTAGAAAACATTCTAATAATGATTTTAGATGTAAAAACCTCATCATATGGCATCCCTCAACATAAGTAATGAAAAATTACCACTAGAATTAATGAGATTCTAGGTTTCATTGGCACTTACCAAAGATATCTTGAATCTCCTAAATAGGCTGAAATGATGTAGCTCTTACCATATTTTACCAAGTGATACTGATTGGCTCTCCTTACAAAGATAGCATCCCTGACATATAAATATGGGCTGCCAAAAACTACACCACACACATCAAGGGGAACAACATCCATAGTAACCTCATCAATAAACTTTTTTCAATACCAAAAGTGATCTTACACTGCTTCATTACCTTGATGTCTACACCTTTCTTTACCCAACCCAAAGAATACGAGACTTGGGTGACTATAATTTCCAACTTCAACATGTCCACTAACTCTTTACTAATTAAATTAGCTTGAGAACATGTATCAAAAATAACATCCACCTTAGTTTTCTTCACTTGAATCTTTAAATGAAAAAGCTTCGTTAGTTCATTTTCCTAAGCAACATTGTTACTACCCAAACATACCTCTCTATGAACGGAGGCACAACACATAGTCTCATCCACCTCTTCACTGCAAAATACTTCCTCTCCCTAGAGGGAAGCCATGGCCTTCTTCTTATTCTTATTTTTTTTGAAGGGATGTAATTTTGGGTGGAGCTTCTAAAACATTTCCTCGAGAATGAGTGTTAACATCACAATGCCCACAAAGTGAATTTTAGTATCCTTTTTAGAAATAGAAGTAGCATTTTTCTTACCCTTTCCTTTCCCTTTGTCCTTCTACTTGGTATCACCTTATTTTTTCAAATCATGTTGAGAGGTAGATGAACTCTTTTTCTTTTCCATCTCCAAATAGTGATCTTGTGTATAAGCTTCATCTACATTTGTAGGATTAGCCAAGAGGATAGGTATCCTCAAACGGATATGGAATCCATTGATATACTTCATTAAAATGTCACAATCTATTACATCCTTTCACATCTAAATATCTTTCTTCTAGAACTCATTGATATACTCCTGCACAGTTTGGCCTTGTTTCTGCCTAAGATACTGCCAATACATGGACCTTTCTTCCTCATAACAAATAGGATAAAACTACTTTTGGATTAGCTTATTAAAAACATACCACTTAGTAATTGGAGGAATATTCTTAACAAAGAATGTAAATTTCAAACCAACATAAAGCATGTTTGGTTAATTTTAACCGAGAAAAGGAAATCTTCTGACTTTCATTAATTTGATGCAAACTAAAATATACCTCCAGTTGAGCTAGCCAATGGTCTAGCTTCTCAGCATTCACGTCTCCATCATAAGGATAAATTTCAATCTTGGCCTCTTATTTGAATGGAGGAGGTATGGGAATGGCATGGGGTAGTTCTTCTTCACGAACCTCTTCTTCATGTTCTTCTTGTGTCTCATGTGAAACTATAGACACCAAAACTAGGTCATACTACCCTTATAAACATTTTTAATTAAAATAACCATACCTTACCTATCCATATCCCATAGTGAACATGATTAATTGAATTAATTACCTTAATTAATTTAATTAACATCCTCACTTAACCACCTCACCCAGCCTAACTCACCGAGCCACCTCACCCCATGACCCACTTAAACCCCATTAATGGCCTAAGACTAAGTCTAAGCCTGTCCTAACAAACTAGGACTTAGTCTAAACCTAGAATTAACTCTTATTAAAAAACCTAAGAGGAATATTACTCATTCCTTCATGGTCTATCACTCGAGACTCGAACAAATACTAAAGACCATGCTAAATATAGCAACAATTAGGATATTTTTGGCCAACCTAGATATTCCCACCTTAACCAACGTCGGTTATACCTCAACCAATGTCGGTCCCCTAACCGTCATCGATTAGGTTAAATACATTTCCAAAATCCTTTTTGAGGTTTCTCATTTGATTCAGGATCTCATAAGAATAGAGACTTGGAGCACTTGGATTATCTAAAGCACTCAAGAAAAGGAAAAAACATAGGAACACTACCAACAACCATTAGCATCCATCATCTTCTTCACGATCACGAATTCACATGGAGAAACACAGAGACTCAAACTATCATGGCATGGTCCCTTATCTCCAGATCTCTGCCATCATTGTTTTCATCACCTACACTCTCTGGATCTATTCTTTAGTAAGTACCTAATATCTCTTCAGTTATCTTTATTTTCTTTCAATAAAATCACCATTCATCTTAGTAACTTATTCTTATGTACATCTGTACACCTCCCTTCCTCCCACCAACTTATCACCCTACCATACCTAGACCTTCCACCTATCTTCCCCCTATCCTAATAATCTTTAAACCTTTTAGACCATCCCCTAGCCTCACCCCACCATTTCCATCCTTTGTGCAATCACAAAGAGTATGAAGACCATTCTAAGAGATTTTTATTAGCTTCCCCTATCGATGTCAGTTATCCAATGGACGTTGGTCATCCTATAAAATTGGCATCGGTCACACAATCGACATCGGTTAGTGTGTCTGGCAACATACCTCAGACCAACAAGCTCATACCCATTTCCTAACAACCTAGAATCACTCCTAATCTTTACCAGACCTTACCTAGAGAGCACATGCGGACTTACAACCCAATACCAGCCCATCACTTGACCCGTTTTTGCCTCAATCATCTTTTATTTGACCTTTCTTATTTTTTTGCACGAGATACCTAAATCATTTCAATTCAATAAGATTTTTATTTCATTTTTGTTTTGGATAGCATTAATATTGTTATTTAAAAAGTGGATTGAAAACACTGTTCAGGAAGCGTCACGTTTCCTAGATATAGTTTTTTTATGTATTCAACTTTTTGTTTTATTTAACTCTGTCTTGTGGTCTTGTTTTTCATTTTATAGGTAGTTCCTCGTATCAAAAAGGGAGTATTCGTAATCAGCATTGGATCAAGAAATCAGAACGCGTGCACAACCTTCAACCGACATCACAAATAGGTATTCCTCCTTAGCCTATCACCCTCTATTTATCTCATTAATTTAACAAGAATCCGGTGAAACATTTTGGCATTCATTCATTTTTAGGGAAATATTTTTCTATGTTTTTTTCTTTTCAAAAATAAGTCAACATTAAATCTTCTCCTTGGGAATCTTCTCTTTCTTTTATTTTTCTAAGTGACATTCATATTTCGGGACTAAAAAGAATCATTATTTTTCTTCTTGTTTGCATTAGTGAAAGTCATTCTCTCTCTCCTATTCACTCTCTATTTACATAGAATATCACATTTTGATTTGGGTTCTAAAATACTTGCATTTCATACTTCTATGCTTGCATTTTTATCTCACATTAAAACTAAGGGCAACCTATACGTTGGAAGTCATGCCTAGCTGATGGTTGACATAATTGAATTGTAGAGCACTTTCTCTTATCTCTCTCTTTTCCAAACTACACAAATAAAATTCACACATATTCTTAAACAATATCTTACGGAAGAAGTTGTCAATGATCACACGATTAGAGGATTGACAGTGGGTGCCTAGCTGGTTTCTTTGTCTAGTCATTATCTCAGAGAAAGGACCGCCCCGCCAAAACATAACCTGAAACCACCCTTAGAATTTTCCTCTTCATAGGACACCTTCCCAACCAAAAACTCTATTCTGATTCACAAAGTCAGTCTAAAATAGAATAAGCTAAAACATAAAAATTCACTTATAGGATTATGTGTTTTTCTTAGCTTTTTCTTGAGTTGTGTTTTGAGTTGTGAGGTTACGTTCTTCATTTTCTTCTTCCTTTCACACTCTACCATCATATTTGGTGTATTTTGATTATTTTTGAGTGTGTCAAGATCCATTATTATCATACTCAATTTTTTGGGTTGATATTTCATCTGACTTAATTCACAAAAATCAATTTTTCTTCACTTTTTCAAATTTCACAATGACCGCATCGGTCCTGAGACCATCATCGGTTTACATCTAACCGACATCAATCTACCTAACCATTGTCAATTTCAACTCTTTTTGGTCATTCTACCAAAAATAGAATTCATCACATCTTCTGTTCTTTTTAAGTTCTCAGGACATCATCATACCCCCATAATTCTAAAATCACAGTCAAATACTGACTTCGTTATTTCATTTTCATCATTTTTGCCTCATTTGTAAAATTGTTGATTTCCTACAATAACCGGTAGTGGTTTCCTTGACCATCATCGGTCATCCTATAACCATCATCGGTTAACTTAAATGTCGATGGCTCCTTTATTCTAATTTTTAATTAGAAAATTGACCCGTTTCACTTCCCAAAATCTAGCATTTTCCATTTCTATTGTTTACTATATCATTTACAAATTACAGTTAACTAGTTCTATGCTAATTCACATGGTTTCGACTTGTGTCCCACCCAACGCCCTTGTGTTTCACTCTAGCCTTTAGCCACTTCCACCTATCACATCACTGCCTTTTATATTTTTACCTATGGATCCAACTCATCCCATCACCATTAGTACTGGTGATGAGGAGTTTGCAAGACTCCTTGACCAAAATCTCGCTGCCCTATAATAATATCTCACCCACTCATCCACTTGAGACTCCTCAGGAAAATTAGTATACGGCATGCCCATGTCTATCCCTCCTACCCTTGCCCCCACTTCCGTGTCAACTACCACTAGCTTGGCATTACCTTCATCCACCTTACCACTTGTGGTATCTCAACTAGACCCCACATCTATTATAATTGTTGCACCTATGGCATCTATCACACCTGTGGTATTGACCATCCCTTCACCATCTGCCCTTGGCATAGCCTTGTCTACACTTTTCACCTCATATATACCCATTACATCATAACCACCCATGGTGTCGGCAACCCACACCCCATTCCAAAACCTCATCCTTTCCATCCCATGCAGTCTCTACCCCCAATTACCACAAGATTTGTTACGACTACCCCTCCTATTTACATGCATTACCAGAACCCCAATATTGGCTATCACTTATTCAAGATATCTTCCACCGCATCTATTCCCCTTCATAGTTCTCATACTTGGCACCCCCATATACTGGGATGTCATCCACATCATACATCCATCATCAACCTCCTTTTACTACAGGGGCACCCATTCCTCACAACCCACCAATGACCTCATTAAGATGATGATGGAAAAGATGCAAACATTAGAAGCATCAGTTTCTAGCTCTCGTAACTCCTTAACTTATGATGAAATTTGTAATGATCCTATTCATCCATCTATCCCCATTCACCCATACCCTATACATTTGGAAATTCCCAAGTTCAACTATTTCAATAGTAAAGAAGACCCGCAACAACACCTATGATCATTCAAACATGAGTGTTGTCTAATTTCCCATGACGATGCTTTACTTCTACAAACATTCCACATGTCCTTGACAGGACCTTCCTTAGATTAGTATAGTGGTTTACCCAGACATTCTATTTACTCATTTAACCAAGTGGCTCAAGAATTCTTGGACCATTTCTCAATCAATTTTGTCAAAAAAGTCACCATGACTAACTTATATTCGACCTTTGATTAAAGACGATGGCGAATCTATCACAGATTTTGTTACTTGTTGGTGAAGCTTTATTAACTAATTAACATTCCATTTACCTCAATCTGAGATTATAGATTTGTTCACTAGAGCTTGTGTCAGGTACATCTCACCAACTCTGTAAGTACAAATCTTTTGTACCTTTGATGAAGCATTTACCATGGTACGAAATTCATTCCATTGAAGATAATAAAATTCAATTACAAAACAAAAATTTCACGTTCAAAACAAATGATGCCTTTTCATCTTCAAAGCCCCAAAATAATTACTCAAAATCCAATGGATCTTCCAACGTGGTAGTTCTCAAACCTGGTCCATCTCATCCATCTACTCAAGAAAAACCTTCCTTTAATCTTTCTCCTGTTCAAAATTTTCGGTTCGCAGAAAGTACGGGCCAATTTGGAGAGCCCTATTCTTCAATCTTATAAAATCTTATTAAGGTCGAGCCATTGCACTTCCACCTATAAAACCACATACTAGTTTCAATCCTACTCATCCTATGCCTGCATGGTATAAGGAACATGACTATTGTAATTATCATTGCGTCAAAGGCCATAGTGATGGTAATTGCATAACCTTCAAGAACATTATCTAGGAAATGTTAGATAATGGAGATCTCATCCTAGACAACCCAAACACCCCGAGAAAATAAAAACTTTCATATCTTTAAGAATCCATTTCCTAACCATACACCATCATCTAATGAAAATGGTTAACCTTCAACTAATGACAACAATGTCTGTGAAGTCCATGTTGTTTTCAATATCATACTAGTCATTCCTTAATTTCCACCTATCTCGTCTATCAAGGAGATTCTAGTACGAGCTCCTCTACCCACAGAGGATCCTACCTCATCTACCCCATCATCTCCCTCTTCACCCATGGAGGATTCATCAATTTCTGTTGATGTCGTTCCACCATCTACCTCATAACCTACCGAACAATCAATGGTATTAACTCTAATACCCATGGGAGAATCATCATCACTTTCTTCTCCATCAAAATAGGAATATACCTCACCCCACCTACCATCTCTCCTACCCATGGGAGATCCTTTAGACACACCACTTCCTGTTGGTGAAAATTCCCCATTAGCATTCTAGGATCTTGTTGATTTACTCTCAGCTCTTTTACCCACAGAGTCTGAGGCTAACTAGTTCCCTATCTCACAGACATATTTTATAGGGATTTCCACTAAACCAACTACATCTCCTCTTACAGTAGTGTCATTTTCACACCTGGCCAACCACTTGGATTATGTTGATAATTCCATGCTTTGGGGACGCCTTGATTACCCTTTTCAACCCAAATGCAGATGTTACTTACTGATACCTCCACGATCTATCTGAAGGTATTTCAAGAAACCAAATCAACCATGACCATGCCTATTGAAACAGATTCTTCTTCATCACCCTTTCCTACATCCAGAACCTTTAACCACAACCAAACCCATTCCTATGCCTAAGAACCTACATGTACCTAAATCTTCTCCCATATCTAAACCTATCACTACCCTAGGTTTCATGCCAACATCAATCCTTGTCTATCCACCTGTCAAATTGGACTTAGTCATGGCCTCCCAAGATTGCATGAAAAATAATCCTCCACCTAAAAGGAAGACCCAACTTTCAAGACAATATACTCCAGTTTCACCCCACCATGGATCTATCACCTTCATCCTTTTCATCTATCCTTGGACCTCACCTATCTACCATGGTCAAGCAACCACCTACCCAAAGCAAATCAAAAGCGTAGCAGTCTGCCTCTTCATCACAATCCTTTATTGCACCCAATCTACTTGCACAACCTTCACTATCACTATCACTCTGACTTTCTTTCCACCTATACCTCCACTAGCTACCATAACCCCATCACTACCTATGTGACTTCAACCCATACCTTCCACCCGACCTCTACCAGAACCTTTACCGCACCTCCATTATCATTGTGGCTAACCCGTCCTCTACCACCATCTTCTTTCACTTTTGCATCATGTACTCTCACCTCACCTTTACCCAAGAAGGTGTCATCCAAGTACAAGAACCCACTACCCTCCAACAGGGTAGTTAAACCAGCAATACCTTCCATTGATAGTTCATCTACCACACCTTTACCCAAGTAGGTACCATAAAAACCTAAGACAGTACCACCAACCAAACCAGTGGTCAAACCTATTCCACCCCCCATTATAATTCTTCCACCAAAATCATCCACACCTTTACCCAAACCCGCACTCACTTCCCACAGTGATCCATTGGCAGGTTCCTACACAAAATTCTTATCCAACCTCTTAGAGACATCAGTCATCACATTACTACCACTTAGACCTTATGACCCCCTCAAACCCAAACCAAAAGGGTTTGATGAAACTAAAATTTTTGCCTACCATTGTGTGTCAGGAAACGATGTAGAAGGTTGTAAGGATCTCAAAAATACTCTCCTCCAATTATGCCCCTGAATCAAATTTCAAATACAATGATCTTCTAGATGAGGACTCTATTCCACCTTCACCAATCACCACACGTCCTTATCCACTACCTATTCAACCACCCGCATCTCCACCTCCACAACCTTTTTATCCACCTCCAACATTCGAGATCAACATGGTCTATATTAGAGAGTTGGCCAAACCACTACCTAAATTCCAGTGTTCCCTACTCATTTTGCAAGGTTCTTACCCCACATTAGGTTTTTTTCCATCATGTCATTATAATACTCATGACATACCTTCTCCATCCATTTTTCTTTTACATATTAAGTTGATGCATATTTCCACTCATGCTCAAAAAGACAAAGGAAAATAAAAAGCAACCATCTCATCCACTAATCATGTGCCTAACATACCATCTACACCCGCACCCAAAATCACCATTTGAGGACCCACATACCCTATTTTTGACGGGGTCACAAATCGTACAATGATAAAAAAAAAATTACACCAATCCCCTCTAAAAATGTCTTTATATGATCTCGTCCAAACCTTGGAATCTCATTGGCAAGACCTCATGGGGGTTTTTCAATTCATCGAGGTTTTACCTAATGATCCCACACCAGTAGCTCCATTATCACCCCTCATCACATGGCCTCTCTTACCAAAACATATCCTTATTCTACCCCCACTCCTACTCATCAATTGGCCGCCCTCAGTTTCTCTAATGAGGATATTGTACCTCTCCAGTCAGATGACCCTGATCCCACTCTTTTCATCTCCATCTATATCAATAATATTCAGATTCGATGATTTATGATCGATGGTTGTGCTAGCATAAACATAATCTCCTCTCACGTGTATGATCGAATGCACATCCCTTCAAATTACATGTATAATAACCTATTTGTGTTGTGCTTATTCAATGATGCCATCACTTCCACTCTTGGCACCATTATTCTTAATATTTTTGTGGGGCCCTATACTATGCTAGAGTTATTTTATGTTTTATAAGGGAATTTTACTATAACTTGTTGCTTGGCTGACCTTGGATCCATGTCATGGGTTGTGTTCCTTCAAATTTACATCATTGTGTAAAATTTGAACATGAAGGACATAACTATACCATCCCGCTGACCCTTCACCATTTAAAACTTACAACATGTTGTATCGACCTAATGATGTCCTCATACCAATTAAGGAATCTACCACTACCACCACTTTTCCTTCACCTGTAACCTCATCCATAGATGTTGCCACTACCTCACCCACACCTACCTCTTATATTCCCACTTTGCTTCCGCGGCCTCTACAGCTGACCCATCTACTAACCCATATAGTTCCCACAAACTAATCCTTCTTCTTCCCAATCACCTATTAATTCATCTATTATGGCTACACACATATCCACTACCAATCCCTTAGAAGGTGTTTTTCAACGCCTCACTCTAGGGGAATACCGCTTATACAACATAAACACATTCCTTACTCCACAAGAGTATGGTAACCTACGACAACATCCTCGTTATGACCATCACATAGGTGAGGTCTTCCCTTACGGTCCTCCCCACCTTTACACCAAATTAACATATGGGGGACTTGACACTTCCACCTATTCACCTGAGCCCCTTCCTAAACATGACCATTTTTATCTTATCTCCAATATCTCACCAACTTCCACTTTTCCCACACTTTCCTTCACTGTTGTGCATGGAAAGGCTTTGGCTTTGGGTTCTATGAACAGGGCCATCATACTATCATCCCATGTACCACACGTAAACACAAATACTATAGTGGTATTGTATTTTCTAAACCATCTTCCAAGAAGGCCCATATCGACCTCATTCAGGATGACAAACCTTTTACACCCTGTTCACCAACATCACCACCTTAACCCATGGAGTTTATAGATCCCGAATTTATTCCTCCTAATTTTTTTTTCATGAACACCATTTCCCTAGGACCTCTAACTTATCAACATGATGGCGAGGCTCCCTCTTCTCTTCCCTTCCTGTATCCTGACATGATCGATGATGATACACCATCCATTAATGTCATTCAATATCAGGACGATGATTCTATCCTCACCTACCTTGGTGTGGAAGATTCTTATATTCACCAGTCATTGCCTTTTGAGATGCAAACCATGTTGAATGAGTCTACCATCAAAATCAATATTAACACTTAGGATGACCCACACATTCTAAAGATTGGTCAATCTTTAGATGTTGCTGAATAGGAAGCTTTCACTTCTTTCCTCCAAGATTATAGCAACGCCTTTTCTTGGTCCTACATTGATATGCCCAGTATTGACCCAAACATTATGGTCCACAATATCATAATTGTTCCTAAAGCCAAACCCATAAAACAAAAGCTGTGAAAAATTCATCCTTGCATTGCCCTTCTTATCAAAGAAGAACTTCAGCGCCTTCTCTCAATTTCCTTCATCCTACCCATTGATTATCCCCAATGGATCTCTAACATTGTTCCTATCATAAAAGTAACAAGAGGACTCCACATATACATGGATTTCCACAACCTAAACTTACATTTCACCAAATACAACTTTCCTCTACCTAGTACTGACCAACTAGTTAATCTTACCACTAGTTATGAGATGTTTTCACTCATGGGAAATTTCTCAGGTTACAACCAAATATTACTTGCCCCTAAAGATCAACACAAAACCTCCTTCATCACTCCTTGGGGAATCTTTTGCTATCAAGTCATGCCATTTGGCCTTAAAAATTTTGGTGCTACATATCAGCAGGCTATGACTTATATCTTCCATGACATCACGCATCGTATATTGGAATATTACATAGATGACCTTCTTTCCAAATCAAGACATCGGCCTGAACACCTTACAGTCCTGAAGGTCATTTTTGACCATCTCATTAAATATCATGTTTGCCTTTAACCAAAGAATTGTGTCTTCATTGTTCTCTCAAGAAATATCCTTTGTTTTATCATTTCTTTACATGTTATAGAAGTATATCCCGCTAAAATCAAGGTTATTCTAAAAATTCCTCCACCTACTAACCTTTGCTAACTGTGTAGTTTGCAATGCAAGTTACAATCTATTCATCATTTTATCTCACAGCTTTCTGACCACTACCACCCCTTTCATCATCTCCTCAAAAATAATGTTTCCTTGAAATGGGATGATGAATTCCATAAATCCTTTGATGCCTTAAAACAATACCTCCTACAACCACCTGTGCTCATTCCTCCTAAGGATGACCAACCATTTTACCTTTAAATTTTAACTACCGATCACTCCTTAGGTGGCATGCTTTCTCATTGCGACAAGTAATATAGGAACAAGCGGTTTACTATATAAGTCATATGCTTCTAGACTATGAAACTAGATACACCCATGCCAAAAACTATGCTTAGCCTTAGTTTTTTTTTCCACTAAGCTTCGACATTACCCACTCGATCAAAAAACATTTGTAGTCACCAATACTCGACCCCTTACATTACATGCACACCAAACCCTACCAAAATCAATGTGCTTCACGTTGGCTTATGCTTCTTATAGACCATTACCTTGAATTCATTCATCAAAAATCTATCAAAGACCAAACCATTCGACCAACTTGTAGATGCACCCCTCTCTGGATATCAATCTTCTAACTTTGATTTTCCGAATGAATCCATCATTACCCTCTCTTTAGACGATGTCATTTACCAAATGACCTTATTCTTCGACGGCTCCAAATTTCAGCATGGGGGTGGTGCAAGCATCATCCTCATACCTCTTGAAAGTGAACCTATGCCATTATCCTTCAAATTAGATTTCGAATGTAATAATAATATTTTTGAATATTAAACTCTCGTATTAGGTATTCAAGCCAATATCACCTTTGAATTCAAATCAATTAATATATTTGGTGAATCTCAACTAGTTGTAAATCAAGTCAATGGTATATACCAATGTCGTAACAAAATACTTCAAAAGTATAAGAATCATGTAGACATACTTTTGACTACCTTTGACCATTATGGGCTTCAAACCGCTCCATGTTACATTAATAATTTATGGATACCATGGCCTACCTTACTTCTTCGATTCTTGCCCCGCCTTCCGAATTGAAAATATTTGTCACAGTACAAAGGATGTAATCACCTTCCTATCTATTTCGAGACATCAACCTCGTCGGAACCATTACACCTGACCCACGTGACCTTTGGTATAAGCAGTTTATAGACTACCTTTCCCTATCAATTCTACCTCCCGACCTTACTCATAATGGGAAACGTGCCTTTCTCAAAGGTGTCTCTTGCTATGTCATCATGGGTGGCCTTCTTTATAAATGTGGCTTTGATGGTATCCTCTTATGATGCCTTATAAGTTCTGAAATTCCCTACACCATCAAGGAGGTTCACGATGGAATTTGTGGAGGTCATTTCAGTGGCTTGGTTGTCACCAAATGCATTCTTCACCTGGGATATTATTGGCCCACCCTCAACCATGATTGTTGTGACTATGTCAAATGTTGTGTGAAATTCCAGCAACATGCTAATCTTCATCACACACCTAGTCACGCCTTACAGGTTGCACGAGATCTTTGGCCTTTCTCTCAATGGGGTTTGGATCTTGTCGGTGAGATCAATCCTCATTCTTCACAATGCCATCAATGGATTATTACATGCAACCAAATACTACACTAAATGGGTAGAATCCATCCCCTCATCTCTACAAAAGCCAAGAAAATTTGTGAATTCATCAACCATCACATTATTTGTCGCTTTGGTGTCCCTCACCACCTCATCACTGATAACGGAAAACAATTCAAAAACAAAACCCTACAAAACTTTGTGATGCCTTTGGCATTCAACTTAGTTTTTCTTCACCTTACTACCCACAAACAAATGGCCAAGCTGAATCAACCAACAAAACCTTGAACAAAATTCTTATGAAGGTGGTTGACAATATAGGAAAGGATTGGCACACACACATTCCTTTTTCTTTATGGGCTTACCGTACTAGTATTCATACCTCAACTACAGCCACATTGTTTTCTCCAGTCTATGGTACAGAGGCTTTTGTGTCTCTCGAAGTCCTGATTATTTCTCTTTGTGTTTCACTCAAAGAGATGCTTAACGATGACGAATTTCGCTAGGACCGTTTGGTAGAACTTGAGTTATTAGATGAATATCATCTTAATTCTCTTTATCATCTCCAAATCTACAAAAAAGGTATCAAACGTGCATACAACAAGTGTTTCCATGAACATACCTTTCAGGTTGGTGAACTCATCCTAAAGGAAAATAAACATGTAACCAAATAAGAGAAAAGTAAATGGAGAAAATTCACTCCTAATTGGATTGGACCTTATATCGTTACTCATACTTATGGATCAAGTGCTTATTGTTTGTCTTCACTTAAAGTTAAACCTAAACCTAATCCCCTCAATGCCTTACATCTTATACCCTTCTACTATTGAATTAAGTCCTATATCACCTCTTGTCTATTAAACGCTTATCCCTTGAGCACCATTCACCTTCCATTTTATCTATCTTAAGGATCAACAACTAAACCAGGATCATGTGATTATCCATCACTTTTTCAGCCCTATCTTCAATATGAGTACCATGGCCCTACTCATGGCATGATTCTCATGGATACTTTTCATATTTTTCAAGATGGAATCCCATGGTCATTCATAATGTAAATTCTCTCTTCCATAGTTAGCCTCTGTGTGCTATGGTTTTTCCTTCAAACCAGAGCCTATTTTTCTCTATAGTCTTGTCCATGACTTAAAAGTCCAAAAACAAAGAAATTTCAAAAGTAAAATGGGATTCAACTCCTTGAGTCAAACTTCTAGCAAAAAGATGATTCCCTCAAAAAGGACATCTATTCTCTCTTCCTTGCTACTATAAATAGGTTGCTCCCTCGAAGGACAACTATACAAAGCTAGCCATATTGTACTTAGTCTCTCATCAAAAGAGGACTATTCTTGCAAAATAAAATAAAATATTCAGAAGCTTCCCACATCGATTAGCTTCATGAAGACCTCAAGGAGATAATATACTCATCCCACATAGAATTCTCGCATTGATCAGTCTATCAAAAAAAAGCAAAAAGAAGAAAATGATAACCTTTTTTTGTCATGGACTTGCCTATTTTGATCTTAGGTCTCTTGCCAAGTAGGCATGTTGTCTTACACCAGGTGATGCTAAACACCAACCATCTTCACCTCATTGCATTTTTCACCCTAATTTCCTACCTTCTCAAGGGACTTGCCACAAAAATGACATTTTGTGATCATGTGAATTTCTTCACCCTTAGCATAGTCAATCATGTAACGCCTTTAGGGTCTTACATTCATAAGCCAATATTTGGTATGGTAGACTCGTTATGGTTCTTATCAATTAGGTGGCTCTTTTTTCACCTCTTACCATTCACCTTCTTCATTACTTATTGATTACCCTATACAGGACTAGACCATCGATACCTATGTTTTAGGGATTCCCCTTTCACCAACATCAATCATGCCTAAAATGACTTGAACCCAACCCTACCTAAAATGACCTAAACCCAACCAGGCCTCAACAACCTAGACTCAATCATACCTAAAACCTACCCACCCATTCCGCTACCTCATCTTAATTTTACCTAGCTTATGGGAGAACTACATCATTCTCGAGGCCCCTTTTTGTCGGGTTATTTAGGCAACACTCGAGGTTATGGGGCCCTTAGAGGTTAGCTCACCACTCTCTACCCTAACCAATTTCCACCCCCATTTTTCTATTCACATTCTACCTTAGTTTCCATCTTATACACTACTTGGAAATTAAACAAAAATACAAATATAAAAACATGTATATCTACCTATTTCTTACATCATCATATCATACATTAATCATTTCACATTTCCATCATATCAAATATTTCATAAATTTACACCATAACATACATATTCATCATCATTCATTTTTCCATGCTACCAATAACTTGGAAATTAAATCCAACCCATACACATAACCAAAGCATGCCTAACTGACCTAACTCAACCATGCCTAACTGACCTAACTCCACCATGCCTACATGACCTAGACTCCACCATGCCTACATGACCTAGACTCCACCATGCCTACATGACCTAGACTCCACCATGCCTACATGACCTAGACTCCACCATGCCTAATTGACCTAGACTCCATCATGCCTACACGACCTTGACTCCACCATGCCTACATGACCTAAACTCCACCATGCCTACATGACCTAGACTCCACCATGCCTAACTGACCTAGACTCCATCATGCCTACACGACCTTGACTCCACCATGCCTAATTCACCTAGTTTCCATCCATACATAAATAACAATGGAAATTAAAAAACAATTACATCATCCATACCATAAATCTCATCATCTATAACAATGAAATTTTGTATATCAATACAAATATACACCAATAAAAATACATACAAGTATCTCCAAATGCTTAGATACATCCTCACCATCTTTGGCACATAGGTCGGTATAGGATCAAAATATCAAAACCATCATATACATCCTCACTATCATTAGAATGCAGGCTAGTATATACCAAAAATCTACATTGATCATATACGGTGACTAATCATCACCCCACCTGATATCCATACTGTCTCATCTGTCTCCTCCTCCCCTCTACCTATCTTCTACCCCCGCCAAAGATCTCTCCACAGATCATAGGTCTCGGTCTAGCCTCTACCGGCCCTCATATGGGTTTGGCCTTAGTGAATTCATCACCTAACCCTAACCCTTTCTCTCGGGCTTGTCGGCCCACCGTGCTCTCTCGAGCTATGATGTGGGATCTATTCCTATCACTCACTATGTGTTGTGTCCTATACTTAGCATAGGAGGGGACGCTCTATCCTGTGGTCATCGGATGATCTTGGTAATACCATGCCTCATTCAAGTCATCCCTGAACCTCGCCATTGGTATCATCTCGAGGTGGTGTCATAGGTCTCACTGCAACCTGTGAGTTGTGTCCGATAGAGGTTTCCTCGGACCATGTACCTTTTCTCCCTTTCCTCCTACATGTACATGAGGACCCTATCCTATCATCACTACCTGTAGTGTGGGACCCTATCTCTGAGCCTATGGCGGTGCATGCGCTATAACCTAGGCCTATAAGGATACAACCTAAGCCTATGAAGTGGCCAATCGACCCTCCAAACTGTTACCTACATGTCCCCCATCTCCATCTCCACCTTGTGTGGGCCCCTATCCCTATACAACATGAGCCTATAGGGCCACCACCTGAGCCTGTAAAATGGCAACATGTGCCTCAAACCCTCAGAGCTACCCATGTAAAGCAGTAATATGTGCCTACATGGTGGTCACCTGGCCCTGTAAGGTATCCCTCTATACTATGATGGTGACTAAATATGGCTTCCCTGGCCTTAGGGGTACCACTCATAATCTTGTTTCATCAACCACTACCTATATCTATTAGTGACCCTAGCATCATCAATCCACATGTCTACCGCTTGCTCCTCCTTCCCTATCGACACACTCGGTCATGGTGGAGACATAGGTCTCTCCACATCATCTCTCTTGTACTACGGGAAGGGTGGCAGCACATTCTATGGTAACCTAAACTACCATCGACCCTTTCTATAGGTATCATCTCATGCTCGCTAACATGGAACCCATGTATCAACTCCGAGTAGCAGAACTCCTCTAACTCTTTGGTCATGTCCTTGTATAAGGGATAGCCAACATAGGGCCTCTAAACAATATCAACTCCTGAAATCCCCTCCAATACTCATCTATAATACAAAACATCACATGTGGCCCTAGCCACTCAGTGCTTCCCACCAACTGGTACCCACCGTCTATATCCAACTCTCACCCAGCCACCCTCAAAAAAATCATGTCAAGGTAAACCAACTGGAGTACACATATGATGTGATCATATGCCCAACAATGTAGAAGAAATGTGTAGCACAAACTAAACCGCTGCAATCTCCCATAGGCCCACAACTCCCTATATAGTTGCACCAGAATGTAGGTGCCTAGGAAAAATAGATCTGCTCCTCCATCATATCCTGGAGCACTCCCATCAATTCTCGTGGGAATCTCCCACCCTTAGCATTTGGTAAGGTGAAGCAACATACCACCTCCATCATCAAAATGACCAACCTCGTCTCCTGAGGATGGGCTACATACATGTCTCCATAACCTCAAGCTGGCATTTTTGTACCTTAGCTCACCCATTGCCTCCCCAAAAGAGCCACTATCATCTCCACAAATGCCTCGAAGAAAATAGAATACATTGGCTCCCCAATAATCAGTAGTCACAAGATCCTATATACATCCTCTAGGGTGATAGTAATCTCACCTATCAGTAAATGGAAAGTGTTGGTCATTGAATCCCATCTATCGATGAGTGCAACCATCAAACTAAGATATCACACTATATTCCTATAGCATTGGATCCCAATCAATCCAACGTCAGTCATGTGCTCCCACTCCTCTGTAGTCACACTCGACCACATATCTACCAACAATAGTGGTACTTTATCCCGCATACATATTTTTTCCCTATCCTGCATCCAACAAAACACAACATTCTTAATACCTCACTACATCTAATTACATATTTACCCCAAAACCATACCCAATCACTCTAATCTTGTTTACCCAACTTACCTAATTCAAATACCAACCTCCTACCCTTTACAATCATGACTCATTACCTTCACATTATTTCACCTACTCACCTAACCCATCTAGCCAATGACCATATGTTACCCTTACCCCTCTACAACCAACATTACTTGCCCCTTTTTGACCTCTTTTTCCTTTTGCAACATAACCCTTCTTACCCCAGTCCCTCTTTCACCCTAACCGACATCGATCTCCGGACCATCACCGGTTCTCTTGACCAACATAAATTCTAATTAACCGATGTCGGTCACCTTAGTCTTGACCGATGTCGGCTACAACCGAATGACGTTAGCCAAACCTTGACCAACGTTGGTCTCTGTTGCGACCCCCAAAACCAAAAGCCCCTCCTCTATTTCTTAAGAATTGACAAAAACAACCTACAACCATACTTAATCCCAACCACTTACACCCTACATTTATTTTTCCCCTACTTATCCTATATTTGACCTCATCCCCTAGATTTCATCTATTTTTCACCCACATTTCAAAATTAACATTCTCGCCCAAAATTTCTTCATTTTAAAACATAATTGGAGCAAATCAACAAGTTAAGAAATTCCCCCTACCTCATCACGGTGTCGCCTACGTGGTGGTACATCTAGTCGTTGCACAGGTGGTCCACCCAAACCCTCTCCTACCTCTACCATGACAAAAATATACCTCAAATCTCTTAACCAATCACACACCTCTAACCAACCTTATGGACCTAGCTACCTAGATCCTCTCACCACTTAGAAACCTCCACCTCAGGTTAGAGTCTCATACTGTCACTTTCTACAAAAGCACTATCACTCTGTCATTTTCCCAAATGACAACAAGATAAAGTGAATACATACAACACAAAATTTTCTTTTTTATACCCAAATCAACATGACCAATGTCAGTCATGTTGTGCCCTACTAAACCGACGTCGGTCATACCTTAACCGGCATCGGTTACCTATCATTACCATTTACACCCCCTTTTACCCATTTTGACCAAACTCATTACTGCCACATACCTTTTTCTAGTACCAACACCCATTGTACCCTACCCACAAGCCTAAACTACCCATACAATTCCTTAATTACATTTAGGGATTTGTTATTTTACCTATACCTTGGCCTTACTTGTGCCACAACCTATATACCTGGACATGATCTAATTTTTGTGACCATTGAACTTGTGTACTCATTATACCTTACGATGTTGTTACCTATGTTGTTTTAGCCTAACAACCATACCTTTCCTATTGTCATGTTGTTTATCCCAACCAAACCTCTGGTGTACCAGATCATACCTAAACATTCATGCACCTAACCTACATTGTGTTTTCATACCATATCCTATACCCTGGATACCTGAATCACTTCAACCTTGTTTGGATAAACCTATCAACCTTGGACAATGTAGAGTTTGCAAGCTCTTCAACCTGGTACCATGTTACAGTCTATATGTGTGTGTGTGTTTGATTGCCCTTACCCATTACCTAATTTGACCCTTTCCCATTCCCTATTACCTGATTTGACCATTACCCTTTACCCAATGTGCCTATACCCTTACCCATAACCCACCTACCTTCACTTTCACCAACTACACATTTATCAAACCACTCACCAACTTTGTATACCACCTCATCAGTTCTTGGTTTGAGGGGGATCACCTTCACCCACACTTGGGGCAACCCCACTCTCACCCATACATGGGGCAATCACTTCCTATTTTTTTGTCGCTTATCAATACAAGCTACCCGAAAAAAGGGGTAAAATGTAGACACCAATATTAGGTCAAAATATCCTTTAAAATATTTTTAATTAAACTAACTATACCTTACCTATTCATATCCCATAGTGCATATGATTAATTAAATTAATTACCTTAATCAATTTAATTAACATCTCCACTTGACCAACTCACCCAGCCACCTCACCCCATGACCCACTCAAACCCCATTAATGGCCTAAGACCAAGTCTAAGCCTATCATAACCAACTAGGACTTAGTCTAAACCTAGACTTAACTCCTATTAACAAACCTAAGAGGACTCTTATTCATTCCTCTATCATCTATCACTCAAGACTTGGACAAAGATTGAAGACCATGCTAAAAATAGCAATAATCAGGCTATTTTTTCCCAATCTAGATATTCCCACCTTAACTGATGCCGGTTATACCTCAATCGATGTTGGTACCATTAAATTCATTGGTTAGGTTAAATATATTTTCAAAATCCTTTTTTGAGGTTGGTCATTTGATTCAGGATCTCATACAAATAGATACTTGGAGCACTCGATTTTTGAAGCACTTAGGCAAAGGAAAACACACGGGAACACTACCAATAACCATTGACATCCATCATCTTCTTCACGATCACGAATTCACATGGAGAATCATGGAGACTCAAACTACCATGGAACATACATGGTGTCCCTTCTCTTTGGATCTCTTCCATCATTTTTTCATCACCTAAACTCTTTGGATCTATTGTTTAGTAAGTACTTAATGTATCTTCGTTATCTTTATTTTCTTTCATTAAGATCATCATTCCTCTCAATAATTTATTCTTTTGTACATCCGTACACCTCCCTTCCTCCCACCAACTTATCACCCTACCATACCTAGACCTTCCACATATCTTCCCCTATCCTAATCATCTTTGAACCTTTTAGACCATTCCACGACCTCACCCCCACCATTTCCAGCCTCTGTGTAATCACAAAGAGTATGAAGACCATTTCTAAGAAATTTTTATTAACTACCCCTACCAACACTAGTTATCCAACCGACGTCGGTCATCCTACAAAACTAGCATCACCACACAATGATCTCGATTCTTGTGTTTGGAAACATACCTCAAACCAAGCAAGCTCATACCCATTCCCTAATAACCCAAAATCACTCCTAATCTTTACCAGACCTTACCTAGAGCTTGTATCAAACCTGCAACCCAATATTAGTCCATCACCAGACCTTTTTGGCCTCAATAACCTTTTATCTAACCTTTCTTATTTTTTTACATGAGATACCTAAATCATTTCAATTCTAATAAGATTATTATTTCATGTTTATTTTGGATAGCATTAATATTGTTATTTAAAAAGTGGATTGATAGCCTATTTAGGAAGCATCATGCTTCCCAGATCTAGATTCTGTTAGGTGATCCACTTGTTTTATTTAACTCTATCTGGTGGTATTGTTTTGCATTTTACAAGTAGTTCCCCCTAGGAAGAATGGATCATTCGCAATCAACATTAGATCAAGAAATCAGAACACGTGCACAACCTTCAACTGACATCACAAACATGTATTCCTCCTTGGCCTGTCACCCTCTATCTATTTCACTAATTTATTAAGAATCTGGTGAAATGAAAACACCAACTTTCTCTATGAGTAGTCTCATGATGGAATCCAATTTCCCAATGGAAAAGGAAATAGTTCCCACATATTTGGACATACTTGCCACATTAGCCTCCATCTTGTAGAAATACTTTTCACCACTATCCTTTGTATCATCTCTTTGAGCCATCTCCCAAATTCCTTACTTCCACTTCATTATAGAAATCTCTTCTTCAAAAATAATAAGGCTACCTTCACCACTTTCTTTTTCCTTCTAGGTAAGGGCTTCTAACTACAATCTCAAAACAAACTAACCACACAAAATACTTAAATCTTAACTACTCTTAAACCAATCTAATCAGTAAAACTACCTAACTTTAAGAATTAACATATCACTATGCTCATGAATATGAATGAAATATGTAAGTTCTTTATTAAACAGTTATTGTGTAATATCAACCACAATTAAACTACAAATTAAAAGGAGAAGAGACAAGAACGAGACAAGATTTATCTTAGAGAAACTCGATGTGGGAAAAACTCTAGTGGGTGAGAAAATTAGCTCCCCTTCACTATGTAATCTCAAAATGATACAACTTACTACCAATTTGGCCTTCAAGAAAGATGAGAATCCTTCTAATTGTATCTACTTGCTCTCAATTCTCTCAAATAACAAGAACTCTTCAATATGAACAAACAAGATAAGAATCCAACTCTCTAACTTTTCTCACACTTTTAATTCACCCAAAACACTTGCTTGAATCCTTAGAAATGATTGTATTTATATATGCTCAACTTAGGGAGGCATGGAGAAGTGAAACAAATGGATTGGGAAGATCAAACATTTTCTACTATTGAGATCCCGCATTTATGGACCATCGTTATAGGACCTCCATGAACACAAACTAGCGGTTGTGCAACCTCCACTTTGCACAGAGTGGCAGTTATGTAACCACTAGGGAAGTCACATACTATCAATCTGAATTCCCTAAAGAACATCAAATTGCCTACAAACAACATTCGAGGTTTCCGGATTACCCTCATCTTTACTAGACCATCTTGTGAAGACATAATGAGTGAGATCCTATAGAGCGAGTATCCTATTTAGAAATTACATAGAATTAAGATTTTTCTTATCTATTTTTGGATGAGAAGGGGCCTTATTGACCTTAGTTGCCACAATGGTGGACTTACAACTAAGTGCTACACTACATTCCAGACCCAATGTAGTTATGTGTGCTTGTGTGTGCAATTATGTGCCTAGGGTGCCCTAGCATCAATGACACAGAGATAGGGGAAATAACTAGATGTAAAATGCAAATGGTGGATGGAATAGAATGAATACAACCCTTCTTATGTAGTGTGTGTGATGCAATGATGCCCAAATGCAATCCCTTGCCTTAGTAGATAGCTAGCCCTTGATAGTAGATAGTTCACCCATAAGATAGTATGTTATGTTTATATAGGGATATCTTGCTCAAATTTTGACACTAATGACTCGACATGCCGACTAGTACTTAGGGGAATGAGAGGGTAAATTATAAAGACCGACCTTGAAACTCTAAATTAGACACAAGGGATTCAGGGACTAGGGTGCCTAAAATTATTAACTGGGGCACCAACGGGTGCCTCAAGACTACCCTTGGCAATCTATTTAAGGACTAGAGATGACAAATGACTAAATAACGACACCTAAGACTCTTTGAAAGACTACTAGAATAGTGCAAATAACTAATGACTATGCAAGAAAAATGATGACAAATACCAACTAACTAACAACAGGACTTAGGGATAGGTCATTAGTGAATAATTTTATTACGTGAGATCCATATGTAAAATACCATATTTTGTGGTATAAATGTAATAGCAAGTGCGTGATTCTCGTGACTACATTGATCGTGACTATGTATCTAGTGGAACATAATAGAAATAGTATCACAATGGCTTGTTGAGGGTATAAACCTAGGAATTTATAGGGTAGAAGCTCCTGCAGAAAGGGCGGAGTGCCCTGCATTAATGACCAATATGAATGTATGTTTCTATTAAAATTCTCGAAACCTAGTCTTTTCTTGGTCAAAATACCTTCACCGTTAGTCACTTTTTTCATGTCAATTTTGTTGTTACATCATCCATCTCACTGTAACCTATAACCTATTAAACAAATGATTACCTACACATGCACACAAACCACATCAAATCTAATAAAAATATGAAGAATGAGGAGTCGTACTAACCCCGGTGATCACCCTAAGAGTAAACTTATGATCAACTTATGCGCTATATCTCAAAATCTATGTATTAATCTATGTGTGTGTGTGTATGTGTGTCTCGTATTCGTGTCATGTGTCATAGGTTTCACTTGTGTAAATTGTATGATGATAGCATGCTAGATCTAGATTGTCCTGAATATGTAAAATGTGTGTGATGGAACAAAATGAACTCTCCTCCTATGTAATGTATGAAGACCAACACATCCTTTGACGTTTCTATGAATTTACTAGATATGTACTTTTAAATGTTCTTGTGCCTTTATGCAAGCTTAGATTGTGATAGATAATGTTTATAGTTCATGGCCCCTTATTTGAAGGAAGTAATTAATTAATTATATATATATATATATATATGATTCCCTTGTTTGAATTTCATAATTGACTATTGAAAGACCAACCCAGAGTATTAAAAGGTGTCCAATTAGCGAAAGGAACCAAAAAGAGTGAGAATAAAAATAGAGGGACAAGAGTGCCTGTGAGGGACATGAGTGTTTGGGCGCTTCTATCCTAACGGGCGCTAGTACCCAAGGCCATCAAAAGGTAAATGAGTAAAGTGTCGATAGAACTTTAAAATGTGTAAAGCCAAAAGGATGTTGAGTTAAGCTCGTAAATAGTAATGTGAAAGAGATAAAGAAACCAAAAGGACAAATGGATTTGTCAACCACTAGTTTTCTCGCTTAAGAATCATGTATATATTAGTATGCTTTAGGACCTAGAAATATATCGAAGTGTATAGATTTTGTGTCTATATGGGTGATTTAAGGTCGAGTCCTTGATGTACCCAAAGGCGCATGAGGCCCGAATTGGTTTTGGTTTCAGTATGAGGTGTGCTATTTGGGGCCTATCCACTTACTTCATGGTCTTACATCGATAAGGGTGTCAGGATCTTAGCTGATATACCACCCACCAATTGTTTATACTCTCCTAGAACACCAAGTTATATTTTCCTCTTGGTGATGAAATCCAAGTAGGTCCACCTGGAAGGGATTGTTTACATACATTTTTATTTTAGATGTGGTTTGGTTTTGTGTGAGGGAAAATTATGAACGTAATCATTTAATCCTATAATTAATTTATATGAAAAAGCATATATGAAAGTTAATTCTAAGATCCAAAAGGAAATATTTTTTTTGATGAAGACAAGCATAAAAAATGGATTACTCAAAAGGAATAAAAAAGAGAGCAAAAGGTGTACCTTTAATCAATATTTTTTTCCTTTTGATTTTATGATTTCATGTGTTTTTGAAGAAGTGATACCAAAGCACTCTAACCTAAAAGATTAGATGATTTGACAATAAAAGGAAACAAAAATATATGAAATATAATGAAGAAAGGAATCGGGTCCCACTAAGTGTGTCAGAATGTTTGAGGTGAATCTCAGTTGTCAATTATGTGATAAACACCAAAAACCTAGAAGACATCATGGTTTAACGATACCTACGCCAACAGTGTAATGTCGGGATGAATGGATGCCAAAGATGTGGACTCCTCTTCTTAGTGGATAAGAGAACCTACATGTAATAAGATCCAAACAAGATATATATTTTATGATTTTCTCTGTAAATTTCTATCCCAAGAACCAATAGGATTCCTTGAAGGGTGTGTTGGCAAGAAAATTTGTCGTGTGGACAAACTTGTGGATTTCTTGCCAACTCTCTGGAAATATAATTCCCTCTACTTAACCAAAGTGTAGCTATCATATATGCATGTGTGATAAAATGTGGATTTCTATGGTGGCCTTTTGGTGGGGATCCAACAGGGCACTCCACCGAACTGCGGAAAATCTAGTAATCTCTTGCTAGGGAAGAATTTGTCTGAAGAGTGGGAAAGGGGAGTGATAATAGAGGTAGGAGAACTAATGTTGCAAGTAGAAAATTAGATTCCTACACACACTAGTAATAAATTTCAACACATGCATTCATGAGAAGAAACAACTCTATAAATAACAACAAGAACAAATAGAATTTATTGATCACAAAGTATCAAGAAACCCCTTAGTCAAATAAATCTAGAAAATCCTTCTTCTTGTATTGATTTCTTAAACAAAAGTTGTACATAGTGTGGGAATGGAAGAAATTTGAGAGTGGAGGAAAGTAGAAGAAAATGGCTATCTCCTTTGCATTTCTCCAAGTACAATGCACTCTTGAGTTTACAAGATCAATCGTCAACCCTTTGAGATGGGAATGGTTTTACAATTTATAGAGTAGACTCAACTCTTAATCTTCTTCATGACCCTCCATATGCCTTCTTTATAACTTTAAACTATTCATATTCCTACATTATATTTAATTCCCTTTTATAAAATCGGGGTGACTTAATTTACATTATGTTTCTAAAGTCGGCTTTTAGGTGACTTAAAGGCATATCAAAAAGTGTAAACTCCAAAGAAGAATTAGAACATTTAAAGGTAGAGAAAGTTAGGGGAGAGGGAATAGAGAGAAAAGGATAATATTTTTCTACGATGAAGTCCAATGATCCTCATTGATGGAAAGCTCGATGCGACGAAGTTCAATGTCCCATTATGTCATTACTACTCTTTGAGTCCAAACCTACTATTTTTAGAATATGAACCCAAGTTTGGCTATTCTAGTTCATATCACATGTTTTTCTCACATTTCACCTTGAACCTTATACGGTATTACAACCTCCTATGTTCCCGAGATATTTTTATTTTTAGCACATTTCTATTTTTAGCAAGTTGCTATTTGAGTACTGTTATTTTGGGGAAAAAGTCATTTTTGTCTTACTTTCCATTTTACCCCTTTTCGATTATCCTGAGTGATAAAACTTGAAATTAAATGGGGATCACCATTTATATCATTTGGGAATAATATCATATGCTATTTTTAGTAAATAGTGAAAATAACCTCTATTTGGATTCGGCTCTTTCGTCACAAACTCGTGCTCCAATTTTCATCATGAATCACTTTTCAGAAAGCTCAGAAATGAAAAATAAAAATTTATGTCTAGTAATATCTTTGATTATGGAGCTACCAGGGTAGAATACTGATAAAAAAATTCCTTCATATCTTGATAAACTAGTATCTTCGTCATGCAAAAACTAGTTTGAGAGAAACTAGATTTTTAGAGACCGTTCCTCTCGAATTTCGAGATGATTTTGCCCACCGGATCTTCGGGAATTTGAAAATTTCTTTGAAGAGGGTAGAATTATGATAAAAAAACACATCCCTCCATATCCCTAAAAAATAGGTACTTCATGGCATAAAAATAGTTCACGTGAAACTATATTTTTCAACGATCATTCCCTCCAATTTTCGTGTGATTTCCCGCATTGGAACCTTGAGAATTGAAGAGGTAGCTTACTGCCTTTTTCACAAATGTTCTTCATGTAATAGGGAAGAGCTATGATGAAAAATCATTCCTTCATATCCCTAAAAACAATATGGACTTCATGGCACGAAAACTAGTTTACACAAAAATAGATTTTTCAACGATCATTCCCTCCAATTTTCGTGTGATTTCACCTACTGGAACCCTAAGAAATGGAGAGGTAGTTCGCTGATTTTTTCCAATACTATTTCATGGCAGAAATTAATGGATCTTGAAATTTGTAGGTCTAGTTTTTTTCTCCATTTTCGATTAAATCAACTCTATTGCGATAGGTTTTTGCTTCTTGTCTTACTAGTGAAATTTCCTTTCGATCCGGTGGCGGTTTGACGAGAATTCAAACTTTGTTCTTCGTGGAGCCGAAAGTGAAATTTCTTCACTATGAGCATACCTTGATTCAAATTGGAGGATTGAATATGATTTTTTAATTTCCTTCAAGATATAAGAACTCAGCAACACACGGTTTGTTAATTCGTGCACCGGTTTGAAAGATGTTTCTAAATTTTGATTTAATGTCAATTGAGATTTCCACTGTTCTTTTTCTCTATTCTTCATTTGTTCTTCCTATCTCGATGAAATATTCTTCTAAGACCTATTTATCACCATGGATTATAGTATTTCATTTTTTTGGTGAGGCTAGTTTGAGCTTTGGTAATGGTGAAGTGGTGGACTGTGGTGTTCTCTGCAAATTTCTTCTGGCAAGGGAGAAATAGTTAGAAGCAGTAAGAAGCAGCCAGAGTTATAAATTTTTCAAAAATTGGAGTTGGAGTAGGGTGATTTTTTCCTAAATTACCTCACCTCAAAGGGATATGAGGGACATCAAATTCCACAGTGGTCTTGGAGTTGACCGGTGGCGGAGATCCGACAGCAGAGGACTTGAGCTCCACATTTCACCTGGGGGCTGAACTGGTAATCCTGATGCTTGCATGGGGTTCCAGAGGTCACATGGGGGATGGGAGAATTTTTAAAAGGTTTATTTACCTGACCCTTAGGGACTTTGGGGACATAAAATCCCACCAGGCTCCTGGAGCTGACACGTGTCCTCTCAAAAATTGGCTAAGTCCCGAACTTGCTCTAAGAGGACAACTTACGACAAGGATAACTTGAGCTCCTAATGGAATTTTTCAGAAAAAATTTATATGATCCTGACTAGAAATGGAATTATTAATAAAATGGTGGGGGTCTCATGTCTTTCTTCTTCCATTTTATCCCTAAAATATCAGAATTTTTATTAAGTACTCCACTTCTACCTTATAAAAACTACCTCCATACCTGATGCGCCAAAGTATTGTGAAGAATATGATTTGACCATAATGAAGGGATTGGAATTATCTTTTCGTTGATGTTTTTTTTTTCTCCTAACTCCATCTTCTTCTCCCAAAATCACCTTCTAAAGCTCAAGTAACTTTTTTGGCCTATGCAATGACTAAGCACGTGAATCCCCAACCTTGATGAAACTACCCCAACTACTCCAAATCTTCCCTAAACCTTCCAAAATCACCTTCATGATGTTCCTAGGCATTTTAATTTCTTCCACGTCCATTTTTATTTTCTCATCCACTCCATGGGGTTGCTCTAGTCCTAGGAAGGCCAATGATAGCCCTTCCCGTGACTTCCCGAAATTTGCATTTTCAATGAACTCTTAAAATCACCTAGGGACTGATTTGACTTTCCTAAATCACCTAGGGGTATGAGATAATGTTTTCCGGGGTCACTAGACTAACTGGGTGGACTTGGTGTGCCTAGGAATGACATAACATGAAAAATTTGGTATAAGGGTATAGTTGTCATGCTTAGAAATTGTGAATTTCCCTGTTGCACATTTGCATGACAACAGCTAGCTCTAACTTGGGGACATGATATGGATGAGAAAATCAAATACATGACATGGATAATCCAAAATCTCAATTTTAAACCATATAACTCATTGACCAGTGCCTTATCCATTGGGCCTGCAGAGTCATGTACAACTTACAAGAGAGAGAGAGAAAGAGAGAAGGAGGAAACACACACAAAACAAGGAAAAGGGGAAACAAAAACACACGTAAAAAGAAAAGACACACGACAAAAATGGAAACACACCTAAAAATCACCTATGTTATAAGGTAGGGGACAACCCGCTTTCACTAAATCACTTTTCATTCCTCACAAGTTACCCTTGAGTGGGAAACACTGAGTGATGTTGTTCTACAAAGCCATTGATTGGTTCAAGAAAGTAACCTCCTTTCCTTAACTATTTATAAAATCTAGGTGCTTCCATGATTGTCTTTGTACTTTGTAGGAGTGAGTCCATGTGAGCCTCTTCATGCTCAGGTCTTCACTTGGAAATTCCATTGCCTTCACGTTCTTTGAAATTAGTTTCATAGTGTCGGTTGCCTTCCATGTTTATCCATATAGTTGATTCTCCATTGAGCATCTCATCGCTTCCCTAAAGCTTATTTTGTTCAAATTTCTTGAATATTCTAAGTTACTTTCTTTCCTGGTTTATGTTCATTGGCATCTTCTCCATGAGAAACATTAGATTCATACTTTATCTCTACTCCACTATGAGGAATTTGAATACTAATGGGAGGATCGGAGGAAAACTCAAACTTGTCTTGTATGTCCATGGCATGAGTGAAGATATTAAGAATCATCTCGGGGTCTTCCACAACTTCTACTGCATCCAAGATTTCTTACACAGAGTTATGCTTTGTTGTTTCCTACAACTCATATTTGTACGCCTTTGAAGAATACAGCTCAAGGAAACTATCTAGAGGGATTACCTCATCATTTTGGGAATCGCTACACTCTACCAATCCTTCATCAAAAAGAGCTTCATCTTCAGAGGTCTTGAAACTCCTTGCTTCAATTTCTTCGTCATGGAAAGAGTCTTCATCTTTAAATTGAAAAGAAAACATATCCATTTAAATCATTGCATCCATCAACCATTAGCTCAAGAGTGGCATCATATTTTTCATCTTTCCTTATCTCAATATGGCCAACCTTCACATTGGTTAAGGCTTCTAAATCATCTTCACACTTGTCTTGTAGATTTGTGGCTTGCATCAACAGTTCGAGACTGAGCTTGAGGTCCTCAGTTTCTTTTGCAACTTTGAGTAGTTCTTGTACAGACATTTCTTTCAAACCTTTCACGGGCTCATCACAAGATTATTTTGTCTCTCCATATATGGCCTAATTGAGATCATCTTCATTCCCAAATGGGACTAAGAATAACTCCGAATCTTGGATAAGCATATAATTTGATTTTTCATCTTGAATATCATCAAGAACCATCTCCTCTTCCTCATGGATTGCATCGTCTTGTAATTTGGGGCTTCCTATTCTAACTCAAATCTCCTCAATGCTTCTTCAAAATCCAAATCTCTCCAGAAGGCATGTCTGGCCCTATTATGATGGGAATATCCTCTTCCTCCTTGGTTATCACAAAGTGATTCATCTACTTGTTATCTTGGTACAAAATGTTAGCTTCTAGGATTCTAGACTTTTTGTACCGTGTACCTCATCTTGTTCTCGGAAATAATTTCTCCATGTTTACCTTTAATGGTATTGTTGCAGATGAACAATTCATTTGAAATTTTCCCTCCCAAGTCTCAAAGAGAAACTTCTACTCAGTAACATTTTGAATGAGGTCTGGGGACGTCTTCTACCAAAATCATTGCTGAAAATTTTTTGTCTGGAAATCTGGTGAGATCCATCTATGTATCTTTGAAATTCCCTACAAGTGGGACCTCTTTTGACTCCAAAGAGTAACAAGAGCCACCGGGTGGTGTCATGGTGATTTTGAGAGCTTTGGCTACCTTTACGGGCATGACATTATCCGAGGCACCTAAATCTATTATGCAGTTGTTCAATACATATTCTCCAATAAGAAGGGAGACATAAAAAGGTTCAACTTTATTAGTATTTGATGCACTTAGAGAAAGCATGTTCAAGTGAGGGAGGTGTAGGTGGGTTTGGTAGTATTCCTTTAGGATGAGGAGCTACATCATTGGGTGTTAGACTACCATTCTTGATGTATTGAACAAACCTCTCGAACTGTTCAGGATGGGTCTGCAAATATTCAGTTTCGGTAATCTACACTTTGGATTTGTTTGCATATTATATGAAGTCAAAGGGAGAAAATGTGGATAAGGGGGTGAAGGGACTGATTTTGGAGTCTAGATAGGCTTGGGAGTAGGATTTGATGTTTGAGGAATGGAGGGTATTTTGAACGGCACACTAGGAGCTTTCAAAGTATTAGATTTTAAAGGAGAAGATTTGGGTTTAGAATTGGAAGAGGTATCGGAAGACTTACTTGGAATAGTGGGAGCCTTATTACTTGCTATAGGATCAGGATTCAACAATTTGGATTCCATGGAAGGAGGAAGTGGTGATCTTCAACTGATTATTTTGTTTTCCATAATCACCATAGGAGGATCATCAACCTTCTTTTCCTTTGTAGTAGTGGAGGGAGGTGCTCCTTTCTCGCACTAGAGAATGAGTGAATACTACACATGAGAAATTGGGTGTATCTTCTTTGTCTTCTTCCTCACCTCTAAAATACTCAAAAATATGATTTGTGTATCATTCTCAAGTTCATCACTTTCTAGGATATTTCCACTTCACTTTCTTATTCAAGTTCTTCTACCTTTTATTGAATCCAGCAATTTACGTTCACGGGTGAGGCCTAGAAGGTGATCCTTTGGGGTGCTCCTGCAATCTAATTTTTATTGCTTCTTAGAGAAGATATTTGTTCAAATAAATCCCTCTTCAAATATGACATCTCATTCACCAAATTTTTCGGTGAAAGACCTGCTTCTTTCATCTCCGTAATGTTGGGCCTTGCCCTTTGATGGATTCTTGATCTTTCCAGAGAGGATGAGATTGTCATCAATTTCAATGACCATCATTTTTGATTCTATAATGTTCCTTGGTTGAAATATTCATAGGAGAAATCTTACCTCTAGTAGTTGAGCATTTATGAATAATCTCTTGATATTATTTTCAGATGGTGAATCTTCTTCTAATATCCTACAGAGCAACTGTTCAAAGTGAGCCACGAAGTCTCTCATAGTTTCACTTTCTCCTTTCTTCATTTGAGCTAACTGCACCAAGAGGTCCTGACAGTATTCAGTTGATTTAAATATTTCCTCAAAGGTAGTCTTGATTTCATTCCAACTAGTGACAGATCAGGCAAGAAGGAGGTAAAACCATTCCTCTTCTTTTTCTTGGAGGGACTCCAATGAACACCCCATACCAATGTCTTCATGTTGGACACCATGGATTCCACATGATGTTGTGAAAGTAGTGATATGTTCTTTAGGATGTTGTGTTTTGTCACCTTTGAAATTTGTAAAGTTATTGTAGGAACCTATTGCTAAATCATGAATAGGGGTTTAAGAGCAAGCATGCTTGTATTCCTTCCCCATGGAACAATGTGCTAAGGTATTTATTCTTTGTCCACCATTTTTCCTTCTACTTCTATTTCAGCTCTTGCTTGAAAATCCTTCTTCAAATTCCATCATCGAATATTTTTGCAATAGAACTATTAAAAGACACTGCTGATGTGAAAATTCACGTGCGAAAATCGTAGTGTGTCTTTCAAAGAAGTGTATTTTCATGAACTTTTTTATGATTTTTAAAAAAATTTGGACTCTTATGGTCGTATTTTGGGTGTAGATCTTGCTAAATTTACCCCATGGTGGGCACCAAAACTGCACATAGAAAATTTGTCGGGTGGAAAAACTTGTGGATTTCTTGCCAACTCTCTATAAATCTAAGTCCTCTACTTAACCGATGCAGCTATCATATATGCATGCATGAGAAAATGTGGATTTCTATGGTGGAATTTTGACTAGGGATCCAAAAGGGGCACTCCACTGACCCTGCAGAAAATCTAGTAATCTCTTGCTAGGGAAGAATTTGTCTGAAGAGTGGAAAAGGGGAGTGATAACAGAGGTAGAATAACTAATGTTGTAGGTAGAAAATCAAATTCCTATGCACACTAGTAAGAAATTTCAACACATGCATTCATGAGAAGAAATGTCTTTGTAAATAACAACAAGAACAAATAGAATTTATTGATCATAAAGTATCAAGAAACCCCTTAGTCAAAGAAAGCTATAAAATCCTTCTTCTTGTATTGATTGCTTAAAAAAAATTGTACATATTGTGGGAATTGAAGAAATTTGAGAGTGGAGGAAAATAGAAGAAAATGGCTATCTCCTTTACTTTTATCCAAGTACAATGCACTCTTGAGTTTACAAGATCAATCACCAACCCTATTAGATGGGTATGGTTTTACAATTTATAGAGTGGACTCAACTCCTAATCTTCTTCATGACCCTCCATATGACTTATTTATAACTTTAGACTATTCATATTCCTACAATATATTTAAGTCCCTTTTATAAAATTAGGGTGACTTAATTTACATTATGTTTCTAAAGTCACTTTTAGGTGACTTATTGTCATATCAAAAAGTACAAACCCCAAAGAAGAATTATAAGATTTGAAGGGAGAGAAATTTGGGGGACAGGAAATAGAGAGAAAAGGAGAATATCTTGCCTCAGATGAATTCCAATGATCCTTGTTGATGGAAAGCTTTGATGCGACGAAGTTCGAATGTCCCATTATGCCAAAACTACTCTTTGAGTGCACCTGCTATTTTTAGAATACGAGCCCAAGTTCTCGCTATTCTAGGACATATCACATGTCTTGCTCACGTTTCACCTTATGAACCTTATATAATATTACAACCTCCTATGTTCCCGAAATATTGCTATTTTTAGCACATTTCTTTTTTGGCAAGTTGTTATTTGAGGACCTACTATTTTGGGAAAAAGTCATTTTCTGCCTTACTTTGCTTTTTACCCCTTTTTCGATTATCTTGAGTGATCAAACTTAAAAATAAGTGGGGCTCACCATTTATAGCATATGATTAATTATATCATATGTTATTTTTATAAAATGGTGAAAACAACCTTTGTTTGTAATCTGAAAAACTATTTTGGATTCAGCTCTTTGTCACAAAGTCGTGCTCCAATTTTCATCATGATTCACTTTCCAGAAAGCTCATAAATGAAAAATAAAAATTTGTTTCTTGTAAGAGCTTTGGGTATGGAGATACAAAGGAAAAATTCTGATAAAAAATTAGTCCTTCATATCTTGAGAAACTGGCAACTTCAATGTGTAAAAACTAGTTTGAGAGAAACTAGAGTTTTTAGAGACCCTTCCCTCTGAATTTCAGATAATTTCTCCCACTTGATCTTTGGGAATTTGAATTTTTATTTGAAGAGTGAATAATGATGATAAAACACACAGCCATGCATATCCCTAAAAATATGGACTTCATGGCGTGAAAATAATTCACATGAAACTAGATTTTTCAACAATCATTCCCTCCAATTTTCTTGTGATTTACTGTTGGGACCTTAAGAATTGAAGAAGTAAGCGTACGATGGAAAAGTGACAAGTGAGCATGGGAATCTACAAGTACCCTTTCCTCATACCCAACTTCCCGAGGTCATGTCGAGACAGCCGGTGAATGTTGAATGCAAATGGATATGTATAAGCTAATCGGGTAATCTTAAATCCTCAACACGCAATAATGGAATCTGTGAATCTAAGGTGAAGAAGGCCCTCCTATCCTGGATTTGTGTGATGACTCATTCAGATATAATGGCTACTTAGAGGCTCCAATCAATGTTGAACTTTGTCGAGATCCTATTTCTTGGTTGTTGTATACGTGGGAAGTGTCTGTAGGAGCTTTGTATATATCTCCAGACAAGGTCATGAAAGTAGTGGTAGGTCGTTTTAGTGGATTTTGTGGTTAGCTATGGGTGGTTTTCTAGTCTAGCCTAGAAAATATTGGATTGATTGGCTTCTATGTTTAATACGGAAAATTGTGCTATAATATCTAGCGGGAGTGGTGAAGATCTAAACACCAACGTTCGTAAGTCGGTGTCAATACTTGACTAATTTATAGGCCCATTGGGTTGTGGGACTTGGGGATCACAACCATGAGTACGTGGTTGTTGAGGACCTATTATGGTCATGTGAAGAATCAATCCCTTCTTCCGACTATCCAGTAATCGTATGCCATTTCAGCTTCTACATTTAGAACTAGAAGTTGTATGATATTCTTAGAGTACCTAACAGTGTGTTCGGCAACATAGATACGTAAGATATTTTCTATATCAACGAGGAGGTCTCCTACGTTAGGTTGCGAGAACCAAAGGATCGTAACCAAATGTTTGTTCTCATTCGAACCCTTGCACGGTCATTTAGGTGTTTTATCAAGGCAATCTATAATTCAGATGGTTTGACCAGAATGTGTAAGCTTTGTCGTCTTCAATATTCAATCCTCTTAGTTTCTCACTAATTTCTTGTAAGTTTTTTGTGGCTCGAAAGACCTATATCCTAAGGTCCTGATCTATATCAGCTAAAGTCATGGGTAGATTTGGCTGAGGCACTATGGGTTCAAATATATACTCTCTAGGCTCTCTAGGTCCTGTGATTGTCATACAAAGATGATTCAACCTCTAACTAACATTAAATAAACTGATTACAAAAGAGGTATTTACACTATGCAAGTATCTTGCTATTTTTTTATTTTTCAATGATGTATTTCAATGAAATTAAAGAGCAGCTACTCTAGTATATTTATAAAATGGACAACTAATCTAGAAACAAAATGAAAACAAACAAAGTAGCCTGGTATGGCTATTTTCCTGTGCAATTGTGATATTATACTAAATATCTAACTAAATATATTAAATTGAAAGACTCTTGATTCTACCTCAGAAGTGAGGAATGAATCACAATTTCTTAGAAACTATCAATCCCGCAGACTTCCCTGACAATATCGAGAACAAGCTTTTGACTGAAATAAAATAATTCACTACTCTATTTGATATGTTATAACTAGAACTTTGATAGCTCAAACTTGGCGTTCTGTAACAAATTGTAAATCTAGTTGTGTGTGACTTCAATCCCTTAATGTGATCTCCTCATTCCTTAGTGTCCTCATGAATCCAGAAAGTGTGTATATGATAGTATGTGCGTAAGATAGCAATCGAACAATGGAAGCTTTGGATATAGACTGAATATAATGTAATTAGGAGAGGGATGATGCAAGTGAACAGAGCTTGACGATGCAATTTCTAGCGGGATTTATTGCGGGAATACAACACAAGTGTACCGAGAGTTTCAGAAATTATCCTTGTGACAAAACAAAACCTACAACTTTAATGGATTCTAGTCTAGAAATGAAGCTATTCTATGTTTTAAACTGATTGTATGTAGCAGTAATGAAACAAGACTTGAAACAAGAAGATGATATGACCTCCAAAGTGCCAACAATGGAAGCAAAACCTGAAACTAACAAAATTCTAAGCAAGAAATTGAAAAATTGAACAAGAGAATTGAGAGGATGAGGGGCCATTTGCTTGAAAACAAGTTGGCTATTTATAACCAATGCATTTACCAGAGGGTAACTCCCATTAGAACTCTTTTACTATAAATAAAGGAAAAACACTATTCCCAAGGAGCAGAAAACATTAATGCAAGCCAAAGTGGTTGAAGAAAGCGTGTAAAATCCAAGATTTACATTTGACACAATCATTGAAAGGATCTAGAAAACAAGTATAGGACCTCCACCCTATGTAGGGTGCGAAGCATGAGACCACCGCCGTCTGGGTGGTGGTCACGGGACCAACGCTCGCTGTCAGTGGTGGCGTTTCGTCACTAAAGACAAAATGCAAGAAGAAAGGGGAAAAAGGGGCAAAACAAAGCATACGGAGGCTGAGCGGGGCATGCAGGATACAATTTTATACTTGGCAAGCTTTTCTAGATTCGAACACCTTGCAAGGAGACCTATATCATCATTGGGGCATGTGTATCATCATTCCGGTGGTGCAGTACCTTACAATTTTGGGTACGTACATATTGCCCCCTCGGAGAAGCATTTTAGCCATGAAGAGGCATAAAACGGTGGATCCAAGTATGGCAGTCCCGAAATGCGAGTTAGGAGTTATACGACACGCCTCGTATGCTTTGGAAAGTCACCATCCAAGATCTCGCTACTGTAAAATGAAAAAGGGGACTCAAGTGCGAGATAGATAGAACAAATTAGGAAATAAGGTTGAATTAATAAGAAAAGAGGACTTACAATCTATGCAAGGTTTAGAACTTACCTCTGTCAATGCTCGACCTCGTAAAAGACATTCAAAATCAAATTAAGAGGGCTATTTATATAAAACAAAGTCATTTTACTATTCATTTGTGTGGATTGATTTGATAGATTTTGAGCTCTAGGACCCATGGTGACAGTTTTCGACGAGAGTATAGTCAAAACGTTCGTGGTGAGATAGTGATCATGCCTTTGAGAGTGGAACATTGACCCATGAAGTCTCAGGTTAGTTCTTCTCGATTTATCATTTTTAAACCTAAAATGTAGAAATGATAAAATCTTTCCCTTGGGGGGATCATTTTTGAAAATGTTAGTTTTAAATGTGTCTCTAGGGGGGGCCCATAGGGTAGGCTTTTATTTCAGTTGAAATGGTGCATTTTCTTGTTTTTAGGCATTTTTAGGGCTTACGACCCGTTTGTATTTGTGGGATAGGACCGCCACCCTGTGCAGGGCGGCGGTTACGGGACCGCCGCCTTAGAAGGTGGCGGTTACATGGAACCGCCGCTCTGCACAGGGTGGCGGTCCATGACAGAGGACCATAATAATACAAAATTTAGCTTGTTTTTGCATGTTCAACATTTTTACGTGTTTTTAATAGTTTTTCCAACTTGATTTTAGTACTAACTTACTCTTATTTTGTGTTTTTAGGTGTATGCAGAAGGAGGAGGAGTACATCAGATGAAGCCGGAGAGGGAGTGTGATTGGCTCAACAAGTGTTGGAGGCACTCTCCCAGGCAGAGTGGGATACTCTCCAGAGGGCTGGTATATGGAGGATTGCACATGTTCCTCATGTTGCACCTACTAGTCACATATTGTGTGACTTGTTCTCTTATTGGGATGCAGATCGGAACACCTTCCGATTGCCAGGAGTTAGGGGTGAGTGGTCCATCACCCTAGAGGATGTTTACCATATACTGGGGGTTTTGATCCTTGGGTAGTGGCTGTCTCTTAAGACAGAAGTATCTAGATCATAGTTGGTTCAATGGGCCACCTATATGGGAGATGCAGTCGTATCGATGGGGTCGAAGAAGGGCATGAGGATCCACTCTATTATTGAGTCAGACATTCCCTTACTTCGCAAGGCCATTATGGGCATCCTTGCATCCAGACTGATTGGGGACAAGGGAGGGGACACCCTCTTGTATTGTTGGGCTCCTATTATTGCACAGATTGAGGGCCATGGATGTGTCTATGCTTGGGGAGTAGACATCCTCGGGACTACCTACTTTGTTAGTGCAAAATCACAAGTACACCCGGATGCTTTGGTCGGGTTTCTAGGTTGACCATACTATCATCCAAAGTGTGATTGCATAACATTGAATCCTTTCCTAAGTGTGGGACTTGAAAAGTGAGAAAGGATTCTCTAGAGAAGGTTGCTTCCTATTCCTCTATTCAATGATGCACACGAAATATGCAGAGGGTTTTCTCGAAACCTAATCTAATCATCAAGGAGACAGGGGTAAGAAGATGCATAAAAATAAATCTAAGCTAATAGAAGTGATGCACCGAGTAATGAAGAAAACCTATCTTTCAATTAACAATAGACCATTCAAATATGACATAAGATCATGCATGAGATAACAAAACTTGCGGTGAAAGACCGGGAGGATGCAAAATGAACGAGAGAGGGCTGTGAATCATCCATGAGACATGTATTACTTGCTCCAAAGATTGATACAACATACTACAGAATGAAAAGAGGTAGAGTCATATTATAGTTTCAAATGGGAGGTTCGAACTCCACAAATTCGCCTGATAGGAGAAGAAGGGAGGAGCAAAACAGAAAATGTTTGACCTTTTGAAAGAAGCTCCTCTTTACAATATATAGAAAGAATGAGAGAGGGAAAAGAGAGGAAATCTAGAAGTTACCCCAACCACTTCTAGGTCACATTTAAAATCATCTCATTATGGCAGAAGCGGTGGATCCTGGCAAAACGCAAAGTTGTCTAATAGAAGCGATTTAACCTGTCTGCTCCATTAAAGTTGGTTGTTGAAGCATTACTTCTATCCATTATTTTGTGCCAGAGGCATTTCTCAATTTTCTCTCTCTATACTACACCAAAATGCAAGATTGATCCAAAAATCATGTAGATAATTTCAACATCTTTCCGTTGATATAAAGAACGTGTAAATCTGAGCTCTGGATCGAAAAAGATATGACGATCCGAAGATTTAGGGCAAAACAGGCAAAAACAAGTCGGCTGGAAAAATATTTGAATTTTGCCCGCGCTCCGCCACTTGGATGACACATGGCAGGCTCTAATTCGGCCGAGCAATTCCCTCTCCTCCACCTCTCCGTGGGCTTTCCTTTGAAATTTCCTTGTGGGCCCTTAAACTTGGACACGTGGCACTATTTCATTGGTTGGCCGATCTTGAAACCTCCCCTTTGACTTTTGGACTTTCTCCCTTGTGACATGTGTCGTGATTTGATTGGTTCGCGGGTCTGCCGGATTTTCACACCCTTCGTGTCTTTATGTCCCGAGATGTCCCAAACTGTTTTGGACAAAAACTCCCAATCCGCCCGAAATAAGCTTCCTTTGCTCTCGGCCACTTCGCCTTTTCACGTCCTTCACATCCACGCGGCCCAAATGTCCCAAATGCTTCATGGATTTTCTTCTCCTTCGGCCGAACCAGCTTTCTACGTCTCGATGGCCCGATTGTTCCTTTGTGAAAGTTTTCCTTTTCGGTGAACGGGAGGTTCACGCCCGCCAGCGTCTTCATGTCCCAAATGTCCCAAATGCTTCGCGGGCCACCTAGAGGATTTTTGGCTGATCCGTGCCTTGATGTCCCAACTGTTCCAACTTTTGGGAGGACTAGGACTTAGCCAATTTTCATGATTTTTCCTGTTCCGAGCTTGTTTTTTCCACTTTTTCACTTTTTCTCGAGCTTGCTCTTTCCTTCTTCACCGGGGAGTTTAGAAAAAATATGAGGGGACCTTAGAAGCATGATTTTTCCCTGAATCAATCCATTTGCCTGGGACTTGAGAATTTGATGCATGTTATCAACAATTAACCCGGGGGGTGAATTTTGGATAACAATTGGTGACTCAATGGGGTACCGCCGCTAGGTGAAAAGATCAGTGGCCTTTTAGTGATCCATTGGGCATGGAGTCATAAGCAATAACCTAAAACGAGCCTAATACTGCAACTCCCTCTTTACAAGAGCACGCTGAACTGTAAAAACTCAACCTAGGAGCAACAAAACCTGTGCCAAAGAACTTAGGGAAACTGAAACCTAACTACAACAAGACAATGTGCAAAGCACTTGGAGGAATGAAAATCTAATTAATATTTACAAGGTGGTAAACTTCCCTCTAGAAGCAATGCTTGAGATAGATTCCATTTACTGGAATCTGCAGTTCTTCACCATCCAATGAGGCCAATTGGAAAGCATTGCTGTTCTTGCACTCTGTGACCACGTATGGGCCACTCCAAATGGCATCAAATTTTGAATGCCTTCCTGGTTTTGCTCTTTCCATATCCCATTTCAACACTAGATCTCCACCTTGGAAAGATCTATCCTTGACCTTTCTATCAAAGGTCTTCTTGATCAAAGCTTGATCCTTTTCCATTGCTTGGGATGCCTAATTTCTGATCTCTTGTAGCTCCATCAACTCTATATACCTCACCTCCATGGGCTCAAATTCAAACAACTCCAGCTGCTTCATGAGTTCCAATGTTGACAACTCAAGTGACATGGGCAAGATTTCCTCTCTTCCATAGACAAGCCTGAATGGAGAATTACCTGTGGATCTTTTGGGAGTGATCCTATCAGCCCATAAGGCTGATTTCAGCTTGGTATGCCAAGACAGCTGATTCTCATCAAGAGTCCTCCTAATGATCCTCAACAAGTTCTTGTTTGTAGACTCGGCCTGGCCATTACCCTGAGGGTAATAGTTTGATGAAGTGCTTAGGTAAATACCGTTCTTGACAGCCCACTCAGTCGCCTTAGATCTAATGAATGCCAATTATTGTGGCAGGTACACCAAATCTGGTTGTTATCCCCTCATAAAATTCTAAGATGCTAGACTCATTCACCTCTTTGAGTGCTACTACTTCTGTCCATCTGGTGAAGTAGTCTGTGGCTGTCAAAATCCATTTGTGCCCTTGGCTTGAATTGGGATTAATGACTCCAATGAAGTCCAAACCCCATTGCATGAATGGCTGGTCAACTGAGATTGGATGTAATGGAAGGGCAGCAAGTCTTTCTTTTCCGGTGAAGAATGCACAATTCTTACACTTCTTGATCCATGAATAGCAATCATGAAGATTTTAGGTCAATAATAACCAACTTTCATGATTTTTAGAGTGTCACTCTTGGTGCAAAATGACCACCAGCTGGTCCACCATGGAACTCTTCCAACACCCTTTGAATCTGATTCATGCTAATGCATCTCAGTAGCACTCCATTCACATCTTTCTTGAACAAAACTCCATCAACAATGGCATATGGAACAGCCTGCAACCTGAAGTATCTCCTCTTCACTTTTCTCATTTCTGGAGGGCATAGGCCTTTCTGTAGGAAGTGTATCATATTCTGAGTCCAACAGGGAGTAGGCACATTATCATTTTCCTGTTCTTGACCATCCTGTAGTACCAAGACAACATCTTCTTCATTACCTGCTTCAACCTGTTGACTCAAGGCTAGTTGTTCGCATAGTCTCTTCCCACGTACTAGTTTGGTGACCTTGATCTCAATGTCATATTCCATGACACAAGTGATCCAACCTACCCTTTTCTCATTCAAATCCTTGTTTAGAAGTTAGTCCCTGACTCCCGCATGAGAGACCAATAATTGGATCTTGTTGTTTGAGATTAAATGCTTGAATTTCTTCAAGCTTCGATCACCGCAAGTACATGATTTTCAATAAAAGAGTACCTAGTTTCGTATTCCTCCAAGCCTTTACTGAAGAAAAAAACTGGTTGTTCTAATCCTTCTTTGTTTTGTTGTGCCAAGATTGTAGAAATTATATCTCCACCACCAAAGGCATATAGCATGAAATCCTTGGAGAAGTTTGGATTGACAAGAGTTGGAGCTTGAGATAAAGCCTCTTTTATTGCCTCAAAACTTGCCTTGCCTTCAGATGTCCACTTAAATGCCATGCTCTTATTCAACATCATTGTTATGGGCTTTACGAGAGCTGCAAAGTTTGGAACAAACCTGTGGAAAAAATTGATCCTTCCTAAGAAGCTTTGAAGAGCCTTCTTATGACTTGGCAATGGCAACACTCGAATTGCTTCAACTCTTTCTGGGTCAATCATCAATCCCTCCTTTGAAACAATATGGCCAAGAATTTTTCCCTCATGAGCCAAGAATATGCATTTTTTGGGATTCAATGATACCCCAAATCTTCTACACCTCTGAAATACCTACCTCAGATGAAAGAGGTGATCCACTACATTTTTGGAGAATACAGTGATGTCATCAAGGTATATCAAAACTATTTTATTGATCAACCCCTTGAATGCCATATCCATTTCCCTTTGGAAAGTGGCTCCAGCATTTGATAGCCCAAATGGCATCTTCTTGTAGGCATAGGTCCCCCATTTGGTGGTGAAAGCCATCTTGAACTGGTCATCTTCCTTCACCATTACCTGATTATACCCTGAGTAGCCATCTAGGAGAGAGAATCTCTCTCGAACCGGATACTACCTGTAATATTTGTTCCATTGAAGGAAGTGGGTAATGGTCTTTGAGAGATGCCCTGTTTAGGTCTCAGAAATCTACACACAACCTGATTTCTCCGCTCTTCTTCCTGACCGGAACCAAGTTTGCGACCCAGCTTGAGTGCTTGATCGGGAATATAATGCTTGCTTCTATTAGCTTATTTAGCTCTTTCTTCATTAGAGGCTCAATGTGAGGGTTGACTGGTCTCTGCTTCTGCCTGATGGGCTTAGCATCTGGATCCAATTCTATGGTATGCTGAGCTGGTTGGGATTGAAACCTTTCAAGTCTTCATAGCTCCAAGCGAAGACATCTGGAAATTCTTGGCAAAGTTGTATGAAATCTGATTTCTCCTGTTCAGTGGCTACCTTGCCAATTTGAAGTGTTTTGTTTTCCCCAACCGGAATTGGCTCTGAATCTTCTCTTTTGACCTGTATGTTAGCCTTTTCCTTACGGAACTGGTCATTAGGATTGAAGATAGACTCCAATGTTACTAAACCTCTAGGAAGTTTTTTCGTCCACAGCCTGCACTACTTGATCCCCATCTTGCTGCTCTAATCTGCCCCGATTCCTAGCTGAGAATTCAGCCTCTTCTTGTAAGAAATTGACGATCTGTTGATCGTTCTCAAACACCTGCTAGCTTGTGTTATTATCTGGAACTGCTAGCCTCACAATCACATGGATATGTGGCTGTGTTTTTTCCCTTTTGATGTTGTCAACCACATCAAACATTGCTCCAACAGCTGCGAGCCTATCCGCGGCTTCATTTTTCTTCCTGGGTATGGACATGATATTGAAAGCTTCGAAATCCTCAACGAGGTCCCATACCCTGTTCTTGTAGTTCTTCAGCAAGTCGTTCTTTGTAGCATGTTGTCCCCTGACTTGGTTGACAATTAGCTCACTATCACCAAAGACCTGCAAGTTCTTTATGCTCTTCTTGATTGCCCAATGCATCCCGTGCACCAAGGCTTCATATTCAGCAGTGTTATTTGAATAGGAAAACTTGAAACGGAAGGCCGAGTAGTACCTTATACCTTATGGTGAAACAAGCATAGCTCCTCCTCCTGCACCTTGCCTACTCCTTGATCCATCAAATAACGGTTGCCATACTTCATTCTTGTCCTTATGATCTGGCTTGGTGATGCTAGGGAGAGGTTGATCCTCTTCATGTAAACAATAAACCCCTAGCTCAGATTCTTCTACTTCTTGATAAGGATCAAAAGCATGCACCTTGCTTTCCCATTCATCAAGAGTCAAATCCGGGATACTTCCAACCTTGGTGTCAGCCTCGTCAGTGCTAGGGTGATCTTCTTGATCAAATGTTGAGCAATTGGCATTAATCTGACTTGGAGTGTAAGGTTCAATATGGAAGTTTGCAATAGGTTCAGACCTAATTGTAGCCTTAGTTCCATACCTTGTTCTAAACAGCATGTGAGACCAATCAGCAGACAAATACCCCCCAATCTTGGCTATGAAGTCCCTTGACAAGCAAAGGGAAAAGAGTGGTGGAAGGTCTATGATTGATACATCTTGTAAAACAACAACATTTGGACATGCATGCAAGGTAAGACTCAAATTTCTAATCACTCCAACTATTGCTATTGTTGTCCCATCTAGCTGCACTACCCCTTTAGATGTTATTTCATCTTTGGATCCCTAGCTGATCAGCTATCTGTTTAGGCATTCTTGAGCTACTTGCCCCGAGTCTATCATGCAATTATGCACTAGCTGATTTCCAATGATTAACGAAACATAGAAAGGGGGCTTCAACATTTTACCTTGTTGTGTTCCACGACTTCCTTCAGCCGGGCAGCATTTGTAAGCACTTTTTCTTGCATCTAAACCTCGCCGATTCAAAGTTGGCCAATCCTTAATGGTAGATTGCAGAGATCTCTTTGGCACGGGATGGATAGGGATTCCCACATGGATATATTGACGTTTGTCTTCTTCATCTGATCAATGATACTGAATGGTGATGAAGGATCTCTCTATTGTCCCTTGGTTTACACATTTACTCCTTGTACGTGGGCAGCAACAACTGGCATTTGAGTTGGCCTAGGGGTTGTTCTTGGCTGCCCTTGTGCATTTGAAACAGGACTTTGCTTGCCAATCATTTGTGGAACCATGGGAGGTTGTGGATTGGCTAGGGCTAATGGTTGTTCTTCACCTAGATTCCTCCTCTTTGACCTTGTGTTGGCTGCAACACCTTGAGAAACTACCTGATTCATGCCACAGAAATCCTTTGCTTGCCAGTTTACCAATGTGGTGTCATTTGGGGCTGATTGCTGTTGGAATGTTTCTTGTTGTTGACTGTTTCCTTGACTGCCCTCACCCTCCACACCAGTAGTTGTCACCATCAATGCTTGATTGAGGGCACCATTGAAACACATGGATTGGTTATGAGGCTCATTGCATGGAAAACACTAATCATAGTCCTGAGCAATGTTGTTCTATGTTGGCACTAATGCCTTAGAGGTAGATATGGCATTTGGATTATAGGGCTGAAATGGTCTATTAGTAGGAGGCCTTGTTTGATTCATATTTGTAGCTGGATTAGGTGGTCTTTGTGGTTGGTATGGCTGCCTATTAGGTTGAGCTTGGGGTTGATAAGAAGGTCTGAAACCTTGGGCTTGTTGCCTTTTGAGAGTGACTAGCTCATTTCCTAGGTTCTGCAATTGCTTCATGACCTCTTGAAGCTCATTCAAGGCACTTGGAGATGAAGTGGAAGTTTCATTTGAACTCTGATTTCTAGGAGTGGGAGAAGGAGACAAATTAGGTGCTTGACTGGTGTTTGGACTCTCTAAACTTGGAAAAAATGGCATGGGAGGTCTAGGGGCAAGTTTTCCGGCTTGAATCAAACAATTTTCAGCCCTAATGGAAATGTTATAAGCCATAGGGATTGTTGTGCCTCCCATGGACTGAATCAACATAGAAATATCAGAATTTAGAGCTTTGAGATAGTAGAGAAAAGCACCTTCGCTATTGGCTTTGATCAGCATCTGGAATCCTATCCCAAGACCTTTGAAATCTGAAGTTGAATTGATCACCGCCGTTCGTTGGGGCTCTCTTGATAGCTGTCAGCTGCTCCAAAAGAGATAAGTTGTCTCCCTTCTCCCCAAATTGCTCGTGAAGTGCAATACACAGCTGATTCTAGTTTGTGATAGAACCAGCTCCAAGGCTCCTAAACCATTGTAATGCTTTACCCTTGAAGGAAGATGCCAGTAACTTGACAGCCACTTGCATTTCATTGATTTCATGAATTACACAAAGGTTAGCAATATCTTTAACATGATCACCTGGAGTAGTCTGATTTTCTCCAGTGAAGTAGGGAATGTTCTTCAAGGCTGCAATAGGAACTGGATGTTGTGCATTGAGAGCAAGTGGGATGCTGCCTGTGAAGTTGATGTAGGGGTTGTTTTGAGCCATTCTGATTGGTCTTAAAACCCTTGTTGACTGAATGAAAGGTCTACCAGGTGGAGGAGTTGAGAGAGTTCTGTTTGGTGGAGATGGAGACCTTTGAATCCTTCTTCCTCTTTGCCTTCTTCTCGGAGATAATTACAGGTATTCAAACAGCAGTTCTTCTTCTCCGGCTCTTGACCTTGTGATTCTTCTCATAAGTTTTCAGGCCTGCACTAGCTGAAACCAGTCGATTATTTCCCTTTGGAGTCGTCAGATATGAAAATAATAGCTCTTTTAAGCAAGGAAATTGCAGTAGATGCACATCAACCCTGCTACAATAAAAAACGAAACCTCTAGTCCCACCGGGCGTGCCAAAACTGTTAGTGCAAAATCACAGCACCCCTGGATGCTAGTCAGGTTTCTAGGTTGACCATACTATCATCCAGTGTGATTGCATAACATTGAATCCTTTCCCCAAGCGTGGGACTTGAAAAGTGAGAAAGGATTCTCCAAAGAAGGTTGGTTCCTATTCATCTGTTCAGATGCACATGAAATATGCAGAGGGTTTTCTCGAAACCTAATATAATCTGTCAAGGAGACAGGGTAAGAAGATGCATAAAAATAAATCTAAGATAATAGAGGTGATGCACCAAGGAATGAAGAACACCTATCTTTCTAGTAACACAAACCATTCAAATATGACATAAGATCATGCATGTATAACAAAACTTGCGGTGAAAGACCAGGAGGATGTAAAATGAACACAGAGAGGGTTGAGAATCATCCACAAACATGTATTACTTGCTCCAAAGATTGATACAATACACTACAGAATGCCAAGAGGCAGAGTCATATTACAGTTTCAAATGAGAGGTTCGAACTCCGAAATTTGCACGATAGAGAAGAAGGGAGGAGCAAAACAGAAAATGTTCGACCTTTTGAAAGAAGCTCCTCTTTACAATATATAGAAAGAATGAGAGAGGGAAAAGAGAGGAAATCCAGAATCTGCCCCAACCACTTCTAGGTCGCATTTAAAATCATCTCATTATGGCAGAAGCGGCGGATCCTGGCAAAAACGGCGGGCTGTCTAACAGAAGCGGTGAACTGTCTGCTGCATTAAAGTTGGTTGTTGAAGCATTACTTCTATCCATTATTTTGTGCCAGAGGTGTTTCTCAATTTTCTCTCTCTAGATTGCACCAAAATGCAAGATTGATCCTAAAATCATATAGAGAATTTCATGACTTTTCGTTGATATAAAGAACGTGCAAATCGAGCTCTGGATCGAAAGATATGACGATCTAAAGATTTAGGCAAAAGGCAAAAAAAGCAGTCGACGGGAAAAATATTTGAATTTTACCCGCACTCGCCACTTGGATGACACGTGGCGAGGCTCGATTCACTAAGCAATTCTCTCTCCTCCACCTCTCCACGGGCTTTCCTTTGAAATTTCCCTATGGGCCCTTAAACTTGGACACGTGGCACTATTTCATTGGTTCAGGTCAGTGCTTGAAACCTCCCCCTTTGACTTTTGGACTTTCTCCCTTGTGACATGTGTTGTGATTTGATTGGTCCGCGGGTCTGCCAGATTTTCATGCCCTTCACATCTTTATGTCCCGGATGTCCCAAACTGTTTGGGACAAAAACTCCCGATCTACCCGAAATGGGCTTCCTTGTCCCTCATTCGGCCGATGACACGTGGTGTTGCTTGATTGGCTTTCGGCTCCTTGCCATATCGCATCCCATGCGTCCCTTTGTCTCGGATGTCCCAAAGTGCTGAAGTTCCCATTTCGGCCGAACGGTCGGTTCGCGCCCTTGGCGTCTTCATGTCCCAAATGTCCCCGACGGTATGCTGGGACAAATTCTTCCGAACCGCCCGAATTGGGCTTCCTTTGCTCTCGGCCGCTTCACCTTTTCACGTCCTTCATGTCCACAAGGCCTAGATGTCCCAAATTCTTTGTGGATTTTCTTCTCCTTCGGCTGAACCGGCTTTCCGCATCCCACGCATCCCGACGGCCCGATTGTTCCTTTGTGAAAGTTTTCCTTTTCGACCGAACTGGGCGGTTCGCGCCCTTCGCGTCTTCATGTCCCGAATGTCCCAAATGCTTCGCGGGTCACCTGGAGGCTTTTCGGATGATCCACGCCTTGATGTCCCAACTGTTCCAACTTTTGCGAGGACTAGGACTTAGCCAATTTTCATGATTTTTCCTGTTCCAAGCTTGTTTTTGCCACTTTTTTCACCTTTTCTCAGAGCTTGCTCTTTCCTTCTTCGGCCAGGGAGTTTAGAAAAAATATGAGGGGACCTTAGAAGCATGATTTTTTCCCTGAATCAATCCATTTTCCTGGGACTTGAGAATTCTGATGCATGTTATCAAATTAACCCTGGGGGGTGAATTTTGGATAACACCTACCATGACTTATACAGGGTAGTCCATTTATAGGGGTAGTCACTGAGCCACCCAACTCTTGTCATGAGTTGGGTGTATGAGCACATTATCCCATATGGGAGAGGTGTAGAGGTGGAGGATCTCGGGGCCATCAGGGCAGTGAGGTGGACAAGGATGATAGTTCTCGAGCACCCCACTAGCTAGTTACTTCCCTGACTACTATAGACATGGAGGCCACTCCTTATCAGGCCATAGCGGGTATGGGGAGAGGAGACCATTACTTTGATTTCATGTCAGACCACCAGCCAGTTGATAGATAGGGCGGGGAAGCTGGAGATCCACCCCTTTGATAGAGTACCACAGCAGTTCAGCCTCCCCTATAGTGATAAGCTTCCTCCGGTGGTGTCAGTGTATAGATCTATCCACGAGGCTCATGGAGGTCCTAGAGGCTGGGGGTGGACCATTGTTACGCCCGGTACTCCTATTGCGGCTAGAAGGGTGGTATGTGCATAAGGGAGAGTCGGTGCTCCTCAGGCACCCTTACTTTGGATTGCCACCGGTCCCACTCATAGCAGTGATGAGCCCATTGACGTGGACTCCGAGTCTGAGGAGTTCACTAGGGGAGAGACCAAGGAGGAGATAGAGGACATGGAGATCATTGAGATGGGTAGTGGGGGGGATGATAGCGATCTTGAGTGGCATGATACCTAGGAGATCCTGCAGGCCAAGAGGGCGGAGTGGAGTGCAAAGAGGGTGACTCTAGTTTTAAAGGAGTTACTCTCTCGGGACCCAGGTGGAGATGGCGAGTCTATTGTAGGCTGTCACATTTCCCTAGACGTGGGAGAGGGGCACCAGTCGATGGCGGTGTCAGTGGTAGGTGTGGATCCTAGAGATCCTTCTTGGAGGTCTAGCGATCCTAGTGAGTTGTCACTCTTCTCCTGACATTTTTTTAGTTAGACTCATCTTAGTTTGTTATTTATTTTTGTTTCGTTTACTCTTGATTCTATTGTTGATTATTTTCTAACTTGTTTTCTCCTTTGTTTGCAGCGACTACTGATGAGTGGTGAGACTTGATTCACCGAGTGTGTACCGATACCCTACTTCTCCCCTTGGAGAAGACTTGTGCTAAGATTTCCGTGGATGTGGGGGAGCCCTTAGCAGCCAGTAGGCACACCGATGTTTTTGCCTTTGTCTGGTATGCGGTGAATATTATGACTTCTCTGTACATGAAGGTGGCTGGATATAGGACAGCCAAGCACTGATGAGGAGGAGCCATTCTCGTAGCGAGATAGCAGCTACCGAGTGTGACCACGATCCTCGGTGCATTGAGCACTAACGTAGCGCAGTCCTAGGCATGGTCGCGCACCTTCTGAAGGATCCCATAGGGATTGAGAGACTATTTTTTTAGTATTTTGTTAGATGTTTATACGAGTGTTTTTGTACTTTCTGGGCTCATTGAGTGTTTTGACCATGCCTAGTGCATGATGGCATTGTATACGAAACCTGATTTGTATATATATATATATTTGGATCTAGACTCTTGCCTATCTTGAATTTTGTGACTTATTTCTATATGTGTATTTAGATGCTTTTAGAATATTGTTTTTCATGTTTTCAGAATGTATGCAATGGATAACCAATGATAGTAGATAGAATATTTTACTTTGTATGTTTTTGTAGTGCTGATATGAGATGATACTAACATATGGTAGTACTGAAATTTTGAACTCTTTGGGCAATGTGTGTGATTTCCTCTGATGTTGGCAACATGTGATGAACGTATAGTGATAAAGAGATGAAGTTTCCCCAATCCCAAATCCATGCAACTAGTAAGATGTGAGGGCTCAACACCAAGAGTGAGGAAGGGTACAAATTGTATGAGTTTGATTGAATGGAATGATGAGAGACAGACAAACCAGTAACAACAACCAATTTTGGACCTACACACCTACCCTACTTAGAACTACTACCATGCTTAGAAAGCCACTTACTTTCTAGTTTATCTAGACTTAGATTTATAAATGGCAACTTGGTTGACAAAATCTGGTTTTAAGGATTTGATCTCTTTGGAATTTGGATATTTGGATATTTGCTTCCCCTTAATAGAATTTGACTTGTGTTTTTAGCATACCAAGATTTTTTCATTTGTGTAGCTAGACCCCCTACACCCTACCTCACGCCACTAGTAAGAAGCATGGATTTGTCACCAAAGGAAAGATACAGGCGAGTAAGGGCACTTCTTTCCTTTCCCAACCTCACATCACTAGTAAGAGATGTGGGATTATCACCAAAGGTTGATGGGGCAAAGAAGTGTGTAAAACAAAATATTTTGTTTACTTGGTGCTTTTGATTTCATTTGATTTTGACATTTCTGATCTATGACTTTGGGATATCCTTTCATTCTAAGAGATTTAAGAGGGATAGATGTGACACCAAGAAGCTTCCAGAATAGACCGTGGGCAAGGACAGACTTCACCTAGTAGAAAGAAAGAGAAAAGCCAAGTATGCAGGTCTTGGTATGGTTTCCGTCAATGTTTGTCTATCGAATTTGATGAGAAGATTTGAAAATAGTTGATGATGTTTGGAGAGATGTGACATGAATGCTTTTGCCAATATCTTCATAAATTTGCAACATATTTGTTTTAAGAGTAAGCTCCTGGACTACCATTTTTATGAAATGGACAGAATGAAGTAGCTAAGAGACTAATGCAATGTAAGTAGCTATAATGTACTAGTAATGACTTTGGTGTTTTATGCGTAAAACCGCTTAAGATGTAAGGAATTGACAGTTTCACCAAATTCCTCACCTTCTAGTGTGCACAAGAGATACACACCATTTTTGTAGTCCTTCATGACTCGGTATGGGCCCAACCATTTGGGCGGAACTTCCTTCCTTCACCGGTTTTCTTATCAATCCGGCTGTCTAGTCTTAGAACTAAATCTCCTTCATATATTTCTCGCTCATTGACTATTTTGTTGTACTACCAAAGCACATCCAATTAGCATATGCTCTGTGCCATTGTTTGGTGTTTAACATAGCCTCATCAAGGCTTTCTAGTTGAGAGAGGCATGCCTCCCTATAAGCTTCTTCATCCAGAATCCCTTATAATGAGATACGAGAGATTGGGTATTTCAACCTCAAGTGGGAGAACTACTTCTACCCCAAATACCAGTGAGAAAGGAGTTGCTCTTGTTGGTGTTCTTATTGAGGTTTGATGGGCCCACAAGGCCGGATATAGTTTTAAATGCCAATCTCACTTGTTCTCCTTGACTGTTTTGAGGAGAATAGATTTTAACATTTTGTTTGTCGCTTCGGCCTGCCCATTGGCTTGAGGGTAGTAAAGAGAGGTTGTGTGATGGTTTATCTTGAACTTGCTACATAACTCACAAACTTTGTCATTTTTAAAGGACATGCCATTATCTGAGATAATGACTTGTGGGACACCATACCTGTAGATAATTTGGTTCAAAATGAATTTGGCAATTACCGAACCTGGTATGGTGGTGAGAGGCATGGCCTCCACCCATTTGGTAAAATATTCGTGGCTGTGATTATAAAATTATGGCCATCGGTTGATGAGGGAGAGAACTTCCCTATCAAGTCTAGACCCCACGTGGAGAAGGGCCACGGAGTCACTATTGGTTGTAGGGATTGTGCTAGCATGTGAATCTCATGAGAGAATTCTTGGCATTTGTGGCACTTACGTATAAATTCCACTGCATCATGCTTGAGAGTGGGCCAAAAATAGCCCATCCGATGTATTTTGCGAGTGGTGGCGTGACCACCGAAGTGGCCCCCACATATCCCACTATGGGATTCATGAAGAATCCTCTTGGATTCTTCTATGTCGACACATCTTAGAAGCATGCTGTCAAAGGCTCTATGATAGAGTACTTGGTCTAAAACAACATATTTAGTGGTAATAATGTGTAACCGCCTTCTTTTTTGTGACGTGGCACCTTCTCGGGTATGTATGGTCCATGATAAAATTGATGATATCAGTATACCAGGGACATGTAGAAATGGGGGCCTGGTTTTGACAAAGTATACGCACTCATCAGAAAGTCTAGATCTACCAGCTCGCCTCCATCTAGTGGATTGTTAGCTAACCAGTCTACAATGATTTTTCCTTTAACGGATTTCTAGTTTATGAATGTTAACTCAAATTCTCCCATTAAGGTTATGAAATGGCCAGCCTTTTTAGATAAAGATCCTTGTGTGAGAAATGTTCAGTAAATGGTATGTCTTTACAACGACCCTTGTTTCTGGTTTAGCATGTAATGTCTCAAATGTTTTGTTGCAAAAATTATGGCAAGGCATTCTCTCTCTGCTTGTGTGTAATGTGTTTCATAATCAAGCAACGTTCGGCTAATGAAATAGATCGCACATTCTCGTTTTCATCGTCTTCTTGAGCCAACATGCAGCGGTGAGACATGAGTGGCTCATGAGTATGGGATCAAAGGGAAGTCGGCTTGGGAGGCATTAGCATGGGTAGTGACAATAAGAAGCGTTTAAATCGCTTCAAGGCCTTGTTGCATTCTTCATCCAATCGATGTTATAATTTTTCTTGAGTAGATTATTGATTGGATGAATGGAAAAGCTTAAATCGGGATGAACCTTGATTGCACTAAGTTTCCTAAGAAATGAACTAATTCCAGACTCGTCCGATGGTGGGATCATTTCGAGAACAACTCGTATTTTGGCTGGATCAACATCAATCCCTCGTGAAGATATAATGTATCCCAGAAGTTTACCTCCTGTCACACCAAACACACACTTCTCTGGATTTAATGTGATGCCATATTCGATTAGTCGTGAGAGGATGATACAGAGCACTTCCGGATGATCACAAAGCATTTCTTGGCTTTGGCCAACAAGTCATCCACATAGGATTCCACAATTTTATGGATAAGATCATGGAATATATAAGTCATTTCCCGTTGATACGTAGCGCCGGTGTTCTTAAGACCAAATGGCATGACAGCGTAACAATAAGTTCCCCAGGGAGTTATGAATGTGGTTTTGGCTTGATCCTGCTCTAATATTTTAATCTAATTGTACCCTGAGAACCCATCCATGAGGGACAGCAGTTCAAATCTAGTTGTTGCATCAATGATAACGTCAATGGATGGTAATGGGAAATCATCCTTGGGACAAGCTTTGTTAATATCCCAAAAATCTATGCAAATGCGTATTTTCCCATTCTTTTTTAGGACGGGAATGATATTAGATACCCATTGTGAATAGTCAACGGGCTTGATGAATCCTACTTGGAGAATTTTTACTACTTCCTCTTTTACCATGAGAGCTACTTTTGGCTTCATTGGTCTTGACTTCTATTTAATTGGCTTCGCATCTGGTTTAGTGACAAGATTATGCACTGCAACTTGTGGTGCAATGCCCATCATTTCTTTATAGTTAAATGCAAAAGCCTTTTGATGTTCTTTAAGGATTTGGGTGTGTATTTCTATCTCCTCTGGAGTTAACGAGGATCCCAACTTCAAAATTCTTGGTTCCTCCTCCGTTCCAATGTTTATATCAATGGTTTCTTCTATCAAAGAAGTGTTACCTTCTTCAAATTCAGGTGGGGTTGGAGGTAATTCCAAGCTTTCTCCATTTTCTATCTCATAGATATCGAGATATTTCTATGGAGGAGACTCTACCATGGGATTTCCAAAGTAGGAAGAGGAATGAGGTATTAGGGAAAGATCAACTATATGGTGAGAAAGGTGTAGCTCTACATAGGCATTCAGATATTCGAGAGTGACTCTATCATCATCAAAGTGACCTATGATAGAAAAATCATCCTCAACTTCTCCATGAGCTAGGAGTGAGTTTTTGGTATTTTACACACTAATGGTTTGGTACGAAGTGATACCGTGAAATTTGTGTCCTCCAACTCACTGTTTGGGGTGAAACGGGAAGCTGAGGTTGCTATTGAGTCTGCGAGAAGGTTCTTCTCTCGTGGGATTGCTTCAATTGATATGAAGTTAAATCCCTTGCTTAAATATACCACAAATGTTTTATATAGTTGTAAATATTCAGCCCTAGTTTCATATACCTCAGAGACTTGGTTTGCAACTAGTTATGAGTCTCCTAGCACTCTAATGTTATTGGCACCCATTCTTTTAGCTAGGATGAGGCCAAGGAGGAGATCTTCGTACTTAGCTCCATTGTTTGTAAATTCAAAGTTTAATTTAAAGATGAAAGGTAGGATCTTTCCCTCCGGTGAATTAAATATCACCCCCGCCCCAGCTCCAAAGTGACATTTGGCTCCATCAAAGTGGAGCATCCAATACTTGCTTGGAAAAATGGATGTTGGGATATCTATCATATATGTTTCTTTTTCTTTGGTTACCTCCACCATAAAAACTTGATCTGATGGAAGAGAAGTGATTCCCAGGGTGTGTCCTATACCCATGGAATCAAACGGTAGGAGAATAGGTAAGTCTTTCTCCAGCAACTAAACAATTTTTGTGATAGTCCCTAATGATACTACTTTTATAGTATTGGTCTCATTTTTGAGTACTGGAACGTCCTTGATAGGATTTGTAATTTCCAACTCAGTGGTGGGTATCATCTTTTCTTTTGGTTGTGAATTAGTTGGTTTGACAAGCTGATTTATCGGGAGTTCAAACTCAGAGTGAACACCTGGTCTTTTCTTCAAATCAACTAGGTGTATATCGAAGGGTTTTGGGTCACCTTGTGCCACGAATATTTTCCTTAAGTTTAGAAATCTTATTTCTTGGAATAATGTGGAAGGGATTGTCTTCAAGCGGTGTATCCATGGCCAACCAAGGATCATATTATAATTGATTTCCTGATCTATAATATAAAACTCGGTGAGGACTGTCTTGGGTCCTAAAGTGACTGGTAAAACTATGGTACCAATTGAAGTGGCTTTGAGGCTATCATAACCTCTTAGCATATTTCACATCGTGGAATAGTTTGTCTCTCCATATCCTAAATTTTGAAGGAAAGCGAAGGGGACTATGTTAACTGCTGCCCCATCGTCGACCATTACACGTTTAACATAATTATTATAGACCCAAACTTGTAAATGTAAAGTTGGGTCACCTCTTCATGTAATTTCAGCGTCTGTTGGCATTTTTCTTATATCGAATATAAATTCAGTATCCCTATCTGGCTGCCCCGGAGGATAAACGTCAAAATCCACATGGTTTACTTGTGTTTCTAGAGGAGGAGTGATGTTGATTAAATGGCCAAGGCCTAACGCTTCTAAGAGGGCAGCCCTATGGGTGGGAGAGTTTTTTAACAAATCCAAGAAGGAGATGTGTGAGAAGGTTTTAGTTAAATCATTAATTAGATCATAGGCACCTATAGGTTTTAGCAATGTTTGTTTAGTGTTGTCTAGCTCTAATGAATAACTTGGAGTTGGTTGAGAAGAATAATCCCGTGTTCTTGTTATGGTTTCTATGGGTAGCTTGGTGTCTAACTCCACTAAACCAACTATCTTAGTTTGAGGTTGAGTTCCTAATTGGGGTGCGACTGGTGGATTTAATGAAGTTGAAGCTTCATGATCATTGTTTCTTGTCATGACACCCTTATTTGTTCCGTTAGGATCTAACTTGTTGTTGTTAGAATGGTTTGGGAGTGGGTCATTAAAGATCTTGAGGGATGCATTTTGAGGGGAAACTACCCCTGCATAAGCGTTTGGCGTGGGTACTATAGAATTTTCTAAAAACATATCTATAAAGAGTTGTTTTTGATCTTCTGGAAAATGCTACATGAATTTATTGTATTCACGACAAGTCCTAGTATTGTGGCCTTGAATCTTGTGGAAGCCACAATATAGATTGGGATTGTAATTTCGAGGTTGTTGATTTAAAACCTATTGTGGCCTCGAAATTTGATAAGGTTGCTGGTTTTTAGAGTTAAAATTTTGAGGTTGTTGCCTTTGGTTTTGACTCTGATATCCGGTTGGGTTTTGATTTGGACTTTGCGTCTGGACTTGTCGCTGTTGTTGTTGTTGCCGTGGTGGACGATTAAAATCCACCACATTGATTATTGGGGTAAAATTATTATTTCACTGATTATTAACATGTGGCGAAATGTTTACAATATTTTCCCTTTTAGCTTGGTCAGTTACTCCATCTGTTGTAACCCTGTGGTTCTTGTTAAGGATCTTAGGTCCTTGATTAGTGTTCCCAGCATTAGGATAGGCCGCGGTGTTTTGATTGGGAGTGGTTAATTTCCCGTTTGTCCCATATGTCTTACGACCACTATCAATCATTGCTTGGTTGATTCAGAGAGCACTTTCGAGTACTTCATCGTAAGTTCTTAGTGGGAACTTCTGGACTTCTTCCTTTATCTCTCTATTGAGTGAATTAAGGAATAAATCACATAGTTCCATTTGATCCATATTTGGAGCACTCACTGATGAGTAGAGAACCGTATGCCATCTTTGGATAAAATGAGCGGTAGATTCATTATGTTCTTGTTTGATATGTAAGAACTCCCTGATTCCCATTCTTAACAATTTGTTCATGTCGAAAGCTTTGATGAATTTTGACATGAGTTGTTTAAATGAGTGTATCAAAGCTTCAAGTATTCTGTAATACCAGTCAAGGGCAATACCTTCTAGGGTCTTAGGGAATATTTTAGCGATAACCCCATCCCAAGGGAGTAACTCCCATATGGCTATGGCATAGGCCTTAATGTGTGCGTTTGGGTCCCCTTCCCCTTTGTATTTGGGCAAATCAGGAAGAGGTCTCGGAAGCATAACGCTTCGTATGGTGAAGTCTAGGGGTTCTTTTAAATATTCTCGAATAAGTCCCTACTATGTAGGCCTCAACCATCAATGGGGCTTGCTAAGGGGGTTGAGGTGGAATGGGTTGTTGATATGGCATAGCATATGTGTTTGTAGGGATATAAGGGAATCCCTGTGGTTGAACGAACATCCCGGGAGAAGAGAACATGTCTCCTTGTGGTGATTTTGAATAGATGTTTAAATAAGGAGGAGCTTTGTTCTGGTACGGGTTTTTTGGTGCTAAGCCGGGAGGTGTCATGTTTTCAACTGGAGTGGCATTTGAAAACATTGTCCTAGTTGGCGTATGTTGTGGATAATTATAAGGATTTTGAGGAGGCATGCCTAACGTTCCTATTCCTGTAAGGAGGTCAACTTGACTAGGGTGATATAGAGGGTTAGGGATTCTCCTTGCCCAAAATATGAATTTTGGTTTACTTGAGAAAGTTCTAGCCATCTAACCTTCTCAGCTAAGGCTGAAATGATCTCCATCGGTGAAGACGTAGTGCTTTGCCTTAAGGGTGTTTTTTTATGGCTTGAGGTTGTAAGGGGGTATGATACCCTACTATGAATTGGTCATTACCCTGCCAAGCTTCACCGAGGGTATTTCCCATAGGTGGAGGAATGGGGGTGTTCTCCTAGAATAGGGTATCAGACTGTATTTGTAAACTTCCTAAAGGTGGATACATATTTTGGAAGCGTTGTTCAATTTTAGCGAAGCGTGCCAAGTACTCAAAAAAAAGGGGGAGTGGGTCTAATTGTCTCATCGATCTTTGGTCTAAACAAGACCCGAGGAGATGAAGCAGATTCTCCAGTAAACATCATATTGTTAGAGCCTGATGGCTCTGGCTGTTGTGTTTGTGTAAATCGATCAAACTCCTCAATTTGAAATGAGGAACTAGAACCGGTTCGGTGAGGGGGAGTTTGAGATGACAAGTAATTACTTGAATAGTTATCAGCCCACGCAGTAAAGCGAGGGTGATGGTTGTCTATTTATTTTACTATAATTTACTTCGAGACCTAAGAGAGGTCTACTATATGCATCATATCTCGACATATTTGGGGGGTATATGAATACCCATAGAATAATGTTAAAGAGTGAAAGTGAATGTGAGAAATGAAAATAGAAATAGTAATATTAGTTTGTTTCACGTCAGGTTCACAAATTTTGTATGATGGAAAAGAGACAAGTGAGCATGGGAATCTACAAGCACCCTTTCCTCCTACCCGACTTCCCAAGGTCATGTCAAGACAACCATGAATGTTGAATGCAAATGGATATGTATAAGCTAATCGGGTAATCTTAAATCCTCAACACATAATAATGGAATTTGTGAATCTAAGGTGAAGAAGGCCCTCCTAACCTAGATTGGTGTGATGGCTCGTTTGGATATAATGGTTGCTCGGAGGCTCTAATCGATGTCAAGCTCTATCAAGATCATGTTTCTTGGTTGTTGGATACATGGGAAGTGACATGTGGGAGCTTTGTATATATCTCCAGACAAGGTCATGAAAGTAGTGGTAGGTCGTTTTAGTGGGTTTTGTGGTTAGCTATGGGTGGTTTTCTAGTCTAGCCTAGAAAATATTGGATTGATTGGCTTCTATGTTTAATATGGAAAATTGTGCTATAATATCTGGTGGGAGTGGTGAAGATCTAAACACCAGCATTCAAGTCGGTGTCAATACTTGACTGATTTGTAGGCCCGTTGGGTTGTGGGACTTGGGGATCACAACCATGAGTACATGGTTATTGAGGACTGTTATGGTCATGTGAAGAATCAATCCCTTCTTCCGACTATCCAGTAATCATATGCCTTTTCAGCTTCTACATTTAGAACTAGAAGTTGTATGATTTTCTCAGAGTACCTAACAGGTGTTCTGGCAACTTGGATATGTAAGCTAGTGTCTATATCAATGAGGAGGTCTCTTGTATTAGGATGCGAACCAAAGGATCGCAACCAAATGTTTGTTCTTGTTCAAACCCTTGCACGGTCATTTAGGTGTTTTATCAAGGCAATCTATAATTTGGATGGTTTGACCAGAATGTGTAAGCTTTGTCGTCTTTGATATTCAATCCTCTTAGTTGCTCACTAATTTTTTGTAAGTTTTTATTACTCGAAATACCTGTATCATAAGGTCCTTATCTATATCAGCTAATGTCATGCGTATATTTGGCTAAGGCACTATCGGTTTAAATATATACTCTCTAGGCTCTCTAGGTCCTGTGATTGTCATACAAAGATGATTCAACCTCTAACTAACATTAAATAAACTGATTACAAAAGAGGTATTTACACTATGCAAGTATCCTGCTATTTTTGTATTTTTCAATGACGTATTTCAATGAAATTGAAGAGCAGCTACTCTAGTATATTTATAAAATGGACAACTAATCTAGAAACAAAATGAAAACAAACAAAGTAGCCTAGTATGGCTATTTGCCTGTGTAATTGTGATATTATACTAAATATCTAACTAAATATATTAAATTGAAAGACTCTCGATTCTACCTCAGAAGTGAGGAATGAATCATAGTTTCTCAGAAACTATCAATCCCCACAGCTTCCCTGGTGATATCGAGAACAAGATTTTGACTGAAATAAAATAATTCACTACTCTATTTGATATGTTGTAACTAGAACTTTGATAGCTCAAACCTAGCATTTACAAAATAGTGGTAAATCCAGTTGTGTGTGATTTCATCCCCTCAGTGTGATCTCCTCGTTCCTTCGTGTCCTCATGAATCTAGAAAGTGTGTATATGATAGTATCAATAGAAGATAGCAATCAAACAATGGCAGCTTTGGATATAGACTGAATATAATGCAAGTAGGAGAGGGATAGCGCAAGTGAACAGAGCTTGACTATGTAATTCCTAGTGGGATTTATTGTGGGAATACAACACAAGTGTATCGAGAGTTTCAAAAATTATCCTTGTGACAAAACAAAACCTACAACTTTAATGGATTCTAGTCTAGAAATGAAGCTATTCTATGTTTTAAATTGATCAGATGTATGCAAGTAAAGAATGACACAAGACTTGAAACAAGAAGATGATATGACCTCCAAAGTTCCAACGATGGAAGTAAAACCTGAAACTAACAAAATTCTAAGCAAGAAATTAAAAAAACTAAACAAGAGAATTGAGATGATGAGGGGCCATTTTCTTGAAACAAGTTGGCTATTTATAACCAATGCAATTACAGTGAGGGTAACTCCCATTAGAACTCTTTTACTATAAACAAAGGAAAAACACTATTCCCAGGGAGCATAAAACATTAATGCAAGCCAAAGTGGTTGAAGAAATCATGTAAAATCCAAGATTTACGTTTGACACGATCGTCGAAGGATCCGGAAAATGCGTACGGGACCACCGCCCTATCAAGGTAGTGGTTTCATCACTAAAGATAAAATGCAAGAAGAAAGGGGGGGGGGAAAAAAAAGCATGAAGAGGCTAAGTGGGGCATCGGAATACAAGTGTATACCTAGCGATCCTTTATGGATTCTGAACACGTTGTAAGGAGACTTATATTATCATTGGGGCATGTGTATCATCGTTCGCAAAGTGCATTACCTTACAATTTCAGGTACGTACAATAGCTCACTTCCTTTTTCACAGATGTTCTTCATGTGAAAGGGCATAACTCTGATGAAAAATCATTCCTCCATATCCCTAAAAAATAGGGACTTCATGGTGCAAAAACTAGTTCACGTGAAACTAGATTTTTCAACGATCATTCCCCCACTTTGGAACCCTAATAAGTGGAGAGGTAGCTCGCTGATTATTTATTACTACATTTTCATGGAAGATATTAATGGAGCTTGAGATTTTCAGGTTTTTTTTTCTCCATTCATGATTAAATCATTTCGATTGCGATAGGTTTTTACTTCTTGTCTTACTAGTGAAATTTCCTTTGAATCCAGTCGCTAGTTTGACAGAATTTAAACTTTGTTCTTTATGGGGCCAAAAGTGAAATTATTTTGATTTGAGCATTCCTTGATGAAAATTAGAGGTTTGAATATTATTTTTTAATTTCCTTCAAGAGATAATAACTCAGCAACATACGGTTTGTCAATCCGTGCACCGGTTTGGAAGATTTCTTCAAATTTTGATTTCATGGCAATTTGGATTTCCATTGTTCTTCTTCTTTGTTCTTCATTTGTTCTTCTTATCTCAATGAAATATTCTTATGATACTTGTGTATTACCATGGGGTAGATGATTTCATTGTTGTGGTGAAGCTATTTTGAGATTTGGTAATGGTGGATTGAGGTGTTCTCTGCAACTTTCTTATGGTAATGGAGAAACAATTAGAAGCAGTAAGAAGTAGCCACGAGTTAGAAAATTTTCAAAAAAATAGTTGGATTTGGGTGCACTTTTTTTTCCCGACATCCCTCACCTCAAAGGGACATGAGGGACATCAAATTCCATGGTGGTCCTAGAGCTGACATGTGGCAAAGATCCGATGACATGGGATTTGAGCTCCAAATTACACTCAAGGGCTGAACTGGCAATCCTGATGGTCGCATGGGGTTCCAGAGGTCACATGGGGGCTAGGTACATTTTTTCAAGGTTGATGTACCTGACCCTTAGGGATGTTGGGGACATAAAATCCTACTAGGCTCTTGGAGCTGACACATGTCCTCCCAAAATTTGGCTAAGTCCCGAACTTGCTCCAAGAGGACAACTTGCGATGATGATAACTTGAGCTCCTGATGGACTTTTTCAGAAAAATATTATATGATCCTAACTATAAATGGAATTTTAATCCAATTGTGGGGGTATCATGTCTTTATTCTTCCATTTCATTCCTTAAAAAGTGGATTTTGATTTGGTAGTCCACCAATACCTGAGAAAAACTACCGAGACATGATGTTCCAAAGTGTTGTGAAGAATCTAATTTCACCATAATGTAGGGCTTATAATTATATTTCTGCTGATTTTTTTCTCCTGACTCCATTTGGAGCTCCCAAAATCACCTTCCGAAGCTCAGCGGTTGTTTTGGCTTGTGCACTAACTAGGCCTGTGAATCCCCAACCTTGATGAAACTACCCCAACTACTCCAAATCTTCCCTGAACCTTCCAAAATCACCTTCATGATGTTCTTATGAATTTTAATTACTTCCACATCCATTTTTCTTTTCTTATCCACTCCATGGGGTTGCTCTAGTCCTAGGAAGGCCAGTGATAGCCCTTCCCATGACTGCCCAAAATTTGCATTTTCAATGAACTCCTAAAATCACCTAGGGGACTAATTTGAATTTCCTAAATCATCTAGGGGATGAGATAACATTTTCGAGGGGTCACTAGATTGATTGGGTGGACTTGGCATTCCTGGGAATGACAGAACATGAAAAATTTGGCACGGGGTATAGTTTTTGTGCTTAGAAACTGTCAATTTCCTTGTTGCACATTTGCACAACAACATGGTGTCAAATTTTCTTTTAACATCAAGTGATATGATATAAAAATATTATACAATAAAACAAATGACTAAAATCCTAGGGGGATACAAATATCATGTTCCACATGGTAGGTGGCCCATGCGAGGGCTACGGTGAGCTCAAAGTCTAGGAAGTAGTCAAACTAGAACCTACATTCAAGAATGTCCCATTCTTCTTGTATGATTTCGAGTTGGTATTTGATTACTTAAATTTCTAGTGTCAATTTGATGGTGCAAAGGCTGATTTCATGCGCGATGTCAAACTTTTCCAAAATGAAGGGTTGTTGTATGATCGAAGATCATAAATATTGGTAATGGGATGTGATTCATCCGGTATTGTTATCTATAGAGAGACACATATTTAAAAGATGAAAATCAAACATTAAAAAATCATAAAATTAATGAAATTATGTTGTTAGTACAAAATCACAAAGCACCCCTAAATGAGTAGTTAGATATGCTTTTCTAAGGCAGATTCATTTGGTGCGATTCAGATAACATTGAGATTTTCCAAAGTGTGAGACTTTGCAGAGTCGGAAAAGCTCTCTATATTAAAGGTTGGTTCCTATTCCTCTATTTTGGTGCATGTGTGAAAACTTGCAAAGGGCCTATTCCTAAACCTAATCTAATTTAAACCAAGGAGATGGAGATAAAAGGAATGCAGGAAATCAAACTAAGCTATAAGGTGATGCACCAAAGGAATGATGAACATTTGTTTTGTTGATAGACATAAACCAACAAAATGCATACAATAACCAAGCATAGATAACCATATCTATATTGAAAGATTAGATGAAAGAAAAAGAGATAAGAGAGGATATAAAATTGATCACAGATGTGTGTTAATGCTCTGCAGATTGATACAATGCATTAAAAAGTGGCCAAAAGGTAGAAAGCGTATTATAGTCTAGTGGAAGGTCTGAAACTCCACAAGTTCCTTTGCTAGAAGAAAAGGGGAGCCTACAAAATAGAAGAATGTCTAACCCTTTTCAATGAGTCCCGACCCGGTATTTGTAGACTCAATCGGAGAGAAGAAAGAGAGAGAAATGGGAAAAGCAGGTTGAAGCTCAACCACTACTATTAATGCCTCCTAAAAAAGCTGCCCCAAATCTACCTTGGCTGCATCAATCTCTGGTTCAGTGCCTTGAAGGAAGAGGAAACGGCAGAACAGATCGAGTCTGATCTAGTTGTTGAGGTAGATAGATCCGCATTAATGGACCTAAAGACGTTTTCTCCATTTTTCTTTACCTAACCTCCCCAAACTTAAAGTTTCAGATCTCCATGGTGTGGGTGAAGCCAAGATCTTTCCAACTAGTGTCAAATTTGCAATATTTTGAGCCCTGAGTCGAAAGATATGCCCCTTTGAAGTTTTTATTGGGTTCATACAAAAGGATGAGAAAACCAGTTTGAAAAAAATAGGCCCCTTTGACCTCTGGGACACATGGAGGGATATCACTTGTTTGAAGGCAGCCTCTATATTTTTCTCTTGGAATAGCGTAGGGCTGACACATGGCTTCCTCCACCAATCCGCTCAATTTCTTTATTTCTCGGCTAAGATCTTTACTGATGGGGTCATATTCCTTAAATGAGGACACGTGGTGGTCTCGGCGCTTGTTTGAGAATCCTTTCTCAATTCAATCCTTGAATTAGCACCATTTAAAAACTTGGTGCTCTCTGTCGCTCTCTGTCATAATGCATTGACTATTCAACTCGACTCTGTCCCCTTTTCGAGACTAGATGCATGGAGGCTCTGCACTTGCTGAAACTCCCAATCAAAATTTTCCCTGGAGGAACATCGAGTTGACACTTGGAAGCCTTTATAGGTCTTTGGACTTTTCAATGACCTCTCCCTTCCTTTTCAGGCCCGGGGCTACATGGTGAGCTAGCATAAGTTTGAGTCTCTCGCTTACGGATCCACCCTTGAAGATGTGCCGCTTGGAAACATGGTACCCCCCACCAACACTTCTATACTTAGCCCCTATTTTTAGGCCCGCTTTGCCCTCCTTTTGATCTTAGTTGACCATCTGCTACATGGAGGGTTAGCATGAGTTTGAGTCCCCGCCTTGGGCTCCCATCTTGGATTTACGCCGAGCCGACACCTGGCTTCCTCCTACCTAGCCGAAGACTTTTCAACAGCCACACAACTTTTGGGGCTTTGGACATGTGGAAGCCTGGTGCTCATTTGAAATTCCTTTCTTGGATTCAACTTTGGAGAAGCGTCATTCGACATGTGGCTCTCTCCACTACCTTCTCCATACTTAGCCAATTTTTGGACTCGTTCTGAACTGTTTTGAGCCCGAAGACTTTGGATCTTCGCAGTTCTTCTTTTTCTTTCCCCTGGCCTCTCCGTGACACTGCTTCTTCTCCTTTGACCCTGCTACTCTATTTTCGAGCCCACCTATAACCCGTAGAATGGATTTAAATCCTGGGTTCACTCGAAAAATTTGTTTTCTGAATTTATCCTACACAGGGTTGTTTGATCTTTGTAGGCCTCCGCCACTTCCATTACAGAGTCCTCTTGCAATCTTTTCGATGGAATCAAATGTGATTTCTCAAGTTCCTTTAGTGTGGGGGTGTTCGATCCAATATTTTTCCTAGGGAAAATATGGATAACAATTTGGTGACTCACATGGGTATCCTCCTGCTAGATGAAAATACCAATTTCCTTATCATATCAGTTGGGCATGGAGTCAATAACGATGGTCTAAAACTGATTCTGCCTCTGATTCATGAGCCCGACTATTGCACTCTCAATCTTCATAAGAAATCTTGAAACGATGGTTTCGAGAGTAGAAAATTATTTTGACCCGGGGCTTCATCTGTTTCTAAATGAGCTATGCAAGAGCAAAAAAACACACCACAACTATATACAAAATTGAAATCATACATGCTCCAAGTAGAGCATGCAGAGTGTGCAAAGCACTTAGGAGAAAAGTAACCTAAACTATAATAATACAATGTGCACAACAAGTACTTGGGGAATGAGAAACTAAACTAATATGTACATGGTGAGAACCTTCCTTTTAGTAGCAGTGTTTAAGATAGATTTCATTCACTGGAATCTGCAACTCCTCACCATCCAATGTAGATAATTGGAAAGCATTGCTACTTTTACATTTTGTGACCATGTAAGGGCCACTCCAAATGGCATCAAACTTGGAATGCCTTCCCTGGTTTCACCCTATCTACATCCCATTTCAAAACTAGGTCTCCTTCCCTGGAAGGCCTTGGTTCTTTCCTTCTTTTGAAGCATCTCTTAATTGAGGCCTGATCCTTCTCTGTTATTCAAGTGAATGTTCTACGGTTTCTTCCAACTCCATCATCTCTACATACCCGGCCTCCATTGGTTTGAACTCGCACATCTCCAATCGCTTTATGAGTTCCAATATTGGTAACTCAAGTGATATAGGCAACACTGCCTCTTTCCCATAGATGAGTTTGAATGGAGATCTGCCTGTAGACCTCTTGGGTGTTGTCCTATCATCCCATAAGGATGATTTTAGTTTCATGTGCCAAGTCCTCTAATTTTCATCCAGAGTTCTTCTGACAATCTTCAACAGATTCTTGTTCATGGACTCAGCTTGGCCATTACCCTGAGGGTAATAGTTTGATGAAGTGCTCATGTAAATTATGTTCCTAATGGCCCATCCTGTGATTTTAGAACCTATGAATGCCAATGCATTGTCTAATATAATGGTGGCTGGCACTCCAAATCAGGTCACTATCCCTTCGTATAAGTCTAATATGTTGGACTCATTAGCTTCTTTGAGTGTCACTACCACGGTCCACTTGGTGAAATAGTATGTTTCCGTCAAGATCCATTTGTGGCCTTGGCTCAAATTTGAGTTAATGACCCCAATGAAGTTCAATCCCCATTACATGAATGGTCGGTCTATTGAAATTGGATGCAATGGTAGTGTTGCTAGCTTTTCCTTGCCTCTGAAGAACACACAGTTCTTGCACCTTTTGATCCATGCATAGCAATCACTAAACACTCTGGGCCAATAATAACCCACCTTCATGATCTTAAGCAATGTCACTCATGGGAAAAATGGCCTCCAGCTGCTTCATCATGGAATTCTTGTAATATTCTCTCAACTTGATTTGTCCCAATGCACCTTAACAAAATGCCATTGATGTCCCTTTTGAACAAGATGCCATCAATGAGCACATATGGGATGGCCTGTAGTCTAAAATGTCTCCTCTTTGTTTTATTCATTTCTAGAGGACATGGGCCTATTTGAAAGAAGCACACCATGTTATGAGTCCAATAAGGAGTGGGCACATCCTCATTTTCTTACTCTTGACTATCCTGTAGGACCAAAATAGCTTCTTTTACATCACTTGCTTCTTCTTGTTGACTTAAGGCCACTGTTAGCATAGTCCCTTCCCATAGACCAGCTTAGTGACATTGATCTCAATGTCATACTCCATGACACAAGTGATCCACCCTGCATGCTTTTCATTCAAGTCCTTACTAAGAAGGAAGTCTTTAACTCCTACATGGGAGACTAACCATTGGATTTTATTGTTTGAGACCAAATGCTTAAAATTCTTCAATCCTCGATCATCCGCGGTGGCCTACTTTTCGATGAAAGAGTATTTCACTTCATAATCTTTCAGGCCCTGGCTGAAGAAAGTAATTGGTTGTTATGTGTCCTCTTTGTTCTATTGTACTAGGATTGCAAAATTGTGTCACCGCCTTCAAAGGCATAAATTATGAAGTCTTTAAAAAACTGGAGTCATGAGAGTTGGGGCTTGTGATATGGCTTCTTTGATAGCCTCAAAACTTGTTTTTCCTTCCCATTTGTCTACCTAAATGTCAAACTCATCTTTAAGATCAACGTGATTAGCTTTAAAAGGGTAGCAAATTTTGGTACAAACTGTGGACAAAATTCATTTTCCTAATAATCTTTGAAGATCCTTCTTATGGCTTGGCAATGGAAATGCTCTTATAGCCTCAACTCTTTCTGGTGGTCAATTACCAAACCTTCCTTTGACACAATGTGGCCTAGGAGCCTACCCTCATTGGCTAAGAATATACATTTTTTAGGGTTCAATGATACCCCAAATCTTCTACACCTTTGAAACACTTTCCTTAGGTGAAAAAGGTGGTATGTTGCATTTCTGGAGAACACAGTAATGTCATCCAAGTAGATCAGTACTATTTTTTGATCATCCCTTTGAATTCCATATCCATTTCCCTTTGGAAAGTGACTCTGGCATTAGACAATCCAAATGGCATTTTTCGTAGGCATAGGTGCCCCATTTGGTGGTGAAAGTTGTTTTGAACTGATCATCTTCTTTCACCATGATCTAGTTGTAACTGAGTATCCATCTAGGAGAGAGAATCTCTTTGAGCCAGACACCACCTGTAATATTTTCTCCATTGAGGGGAGTGGGTAGTGGTCTTTGAGGGAAGCTATGTTCAAGTCATGAAATTCAACACACAACCTAATCTCTCCATTCTTCTTCTTGACTGGGACCAAATTTGTAACCCAGCTTGAGTGTTTGATTGGAAAAATTATACTTTCCTCTATCAGCTTGTTCAGCTCTTTCTTCATCAGAGGCTCAATATGTGGATTGAATGGTCTCTACTTTTACCTGATGTCCTTAGAGACTAGATCTAATTTGATTGTTTGTTGTGCCAAATTTGGATTGAAACCTCTAAGGTCCTCATATCTCCAAGAAAATACGTCTGGAAACTCTTGGCAAAGTTACATGAATTCATACATTTCTTGCTCGGTGGCCACTTTTCCAATTTGAAGCATTTTTCCTTCTCCAACCAGAATTGACTCTGAATCTTCTCCTTTGATCTATATGTTAGCCTTTTCTTTTCTAAACCGATCATTGGGATTGAAGATAGAACTCAAAGTGTCACTAGGCCTTTAGGGAGCTTGTTTGTGTGTAGCTACACTACTTGATCTCCATACTACCGTTTCTCTGCTTTTGATTCCTAGGCCGAGAACTCAGATTCCTCTTGCAAACTTGAGTTGATGATCTGTTAATCATTCTCAAACACCTACCGGCATGTGTTATTATCTCTCGGTACTTCGACATCACAATCACATGGATATATGGATGTTATTCATTCCTCTTGATGTTTTCAACTACATCAAATGTGGCTCCAACTATCGTGAGCCTATCAATAGCTTCGTTCTCCTTTCTGGGTATGGACACAATGTTGAAGGCTTCTAAATCTTCCACGAGGTCGCATACCCTACTCGTATATCTTTTGAGCAGGTCATTTTTGACAGCATTTTTTCCTTTGACTTGATTGACAACCAACTCACTGTCACCAAACACTTACAAATTCTTGATTCCTCATCTTCTGGCCCAATGCAATCCATGGACCAAAGCCTCATATTCTGCGGTGTTATTTGAGCAGGAAAACTAAAATCTGAAGGTCGAATAATACTTCATACCTTAGGGGGACACAATCATAGCTCCTCCTTTGGCTCCTTGTTTGCTCCTCGAGCCATCAAAGAACAATTTCCATACTTCATTGTCATCTTTGTGTTCTGGCTTGATGATGTCAGGAAGAGGATGATTCTCTTCATGTAGGCAGTAGACTCCTAGTTCAGATTCTTCCATCTCCTTATAGGGATCAAAAGCATGTCTTTTGACTGCCCATTCATCAAGAGTCAGGTCCAGGATACACCCTACTTTGGTATCTACCTCAGAAGTGTTTAGGAGGTCCTCCTGATCAAAAGCCAAATAATTTGCATTGATTGGGCTAGGCACATAAGACTTAATGTGATAATCTGCTATGGGCTCAGATTTGATTGTGGCCTTCACTCCATACCTTATTCTAAAGAGCATATGTGACTAGTCAACAGACAAGTAGCCTCCAATTTTGGCAGTGAAGTCCCTGGACAAACACAATGTAAAATGTGGTGGCAAGTCTATGACTGACACGTTCTGCAATATAGTCACATTAGGGTAGGCATGTAGAGTGAGACTCAAATCCTTGATGACTCCAATAGTGGTCATTATTGTCCCATCTAATTGTACTACTCCTCTAGAGATGACTTCATACTAGAGACCCAGTTGATCAGCTATTTGTTTGGGCATTACAAAACTACTTTCCCCCAAATCAATCATGCAAGTTATGCACCAATTTATCTCCAATGATTAATGAAACATAAAATGGAGGAGGCTTTAGATTCTTACCTCATTGTTCTTCATGGTTTCTCTCAGGTTGAGCCACATTGGTAAGCACTTTCTCTTGTTGGTTAGGGGGTTGATTTGAGCTTGACCAATTGGCCATGGCAATCTGCAATAGATCCCTCTGCCTTGAGATGGCCAATGACTCCCATAGTGAAATTTTCACACTTTTCCTCTTCATTTTCTCAATGATATTAAATGAGTTGTCCTTCTGTTGCCCCTTCCCTGGCACATTTTTCTCTTGTACATGGGTTGTTACAACCGGTGCCTGAGTAGATTTGGAAGGTGGCTTGGATTGAATTTACACACTGGGAGTTGTATTTTGAATGTCAATACCTTGTGGAGAAATGGAGGGTTGAGGATCACCTAAGTCTAGTGAATTTCCCTCTCCAATATTTCTCCTCTTAGACTATGTATTGTTAGCTATACTTTGAGAAGGAGTCTGGTTCATTCCACAAAAGTCTTCAGCCTGCCAATTGAAAAGCATAGTTTCACTTAGGGGTCCCTCTTGTTGAGCTCCTTGTTTTGAATTTCTTCATGGCTAGGTTCTTATGACACACCAATGGTTTACACCATTAGAGCCTAATTTAGTGCACCATTGAAACACAACGACTGATTATGTGGCTAATGACATGGGAAACACCACTCATACTCTTGTGCCATGTTATTCTATGCTGGAACCAATGCCCTTGATTTTGAAGCTGTGTTTGGGTCATATGACCTGAAAGGTCTAGTAGAATGCGGTTTCGCTTGATGTTGACTACGATTTACACTGGCTGGGTGGTCTATTTTTCTCGATACGAGGGTCTAGCCGACACCGAGCACGGGGTTGGTATGGCCTAGAGCTCTGAGCTTGCTATCTTTTAATGGTTACTATCTCAATTCATAGGTTTTACAATTTTTTCATCACTTGAAGCTCCCTTGAGGTGTTAAATGATGAATTGGAGGCTTCAGCTGAACTTTGACTCCTGTGGGTGGGTATAGGAGCTAATGTGGGTGTTTAGCTAGTACTTGGGTTTCCTAACTTGGGGTAAAGATGCATGGATGGCCTAGGGGAAATTTTGTTGCTTTGAATCAAATGGTTCTCGGCTCTTATGGAAAGGTTATAGGTGCGAGCAAGATTATTCCCCAATTGATTTGAATCATCAAAGAAATATCAAAATTTAAAGCTCTAAGGAAGTATAATAAGGAACCTTCATAAGTGGGATTTACTACTATTGGAATCATGTCCTAGGTCTGTTGAAATCTGAGGTTGAAATATGTCAGTTGCTCATTTGGAGCTCTCTTGATCATTTTCAGCTACTCCAGAAAGGATAGGTTATCCCCCTTTTCTCCAAACTGGTTGTGAAGAGCTATGCACAGCTGGTCCCAATTTTTAATAGAGCTTGCTTCAAGGCTCCTGAACCATTGTGAAGCTTTACCTTTGAGTGAAGAGGCTAGAAACTTGACTATAATATCCATCTCATTGATCTCATGGATTATACAAACATTTGCAATGTCTTAAACGTGGTCACCGGGACAAGTCTGGTTCTCTCTAGTGAAATATGGGATGCTCTTCAATGCTGCCACCAAGACTGGGTTTTGTGCATTCAAAGCAAGTGGGCTACTACCAGTGAAGTTGACGTAAGGATTTGGTTGTTGGTGTGCCATCTTGATTAGCCTAAGTACCCTTCTTGATTGAAAGAACGGCATACTAGGAGGAGGTGTTGATAAGGCTCTATTTGGAGGAGATGGGTACCTCTCGGCTCTTATTCTTATTCTTCTATCCGGAGACAAGTGTATGTGTTCAAAATTTCCTTCCTCTCTTGTTCTAGACCTTGTTTGTATCCTTCTCATGAACTTGGGAAACTTGGACCTGCTAGAACCGGTGGATTACTTCCTTTGGAGTTGTCGGATGTGTAATTTTTAAGAGCTTCTTAAAATCTAGAATCACAGCAAGTGCACATCAACCTTACTGTAATAAATATGGAGACTTCCTATCCCACCGGGCATGCCAAAAATGTTAGTGTAAACTCACAGCACCCCCAAATGAGTAGTCGATCTACTTTTTAAGGTAGATTCATTTAGTGTGATTCGCATAACATTGAGCTTTTCCAAAGCGTGGGACTTTTAGTCGAGAATCTCTCTAGATTAAATCCTGGTTCGTATTCCTCTATTTTGGTGCATGCGTGAAAACTTGCAAAGGACCTATTCCTAAACCTAATCCAAGTTATACGAAGGAGACAGAGATAAAAGGAATGCAGGAAATCAAACTAAGTTATAAGGTGATGCACCAAAGGAATGATGATATTTTTTTGTTGATAGACACAAACCAATAAAATACATATAATAAATTAAGCACAGATAACCAAATCTATAATGAAAGACCAAATGAAATCAAAAGAGATAAGAGAGGATCTAAAATCAATCATAGACATTTTTATTGCTCTGCAGATTGATACAATGCATTACAAAGTGGCCAAAAGGTAGAAAACGTATTATAGTCTAGTGGAAGGTTTGAAACTCCACAAGTTCCTTTTCCAAAAGAAAAGGGGAGCCTGCAAAATAGAAGAATGTCCAACCCTTTACAATGAGTCCGACCCGGTATTTATAGACTCAATCAGAGAGAAGAAAGAAAGAGAGAGAAATGGGAAAAGCAGGTTGAAGCTCAACCACTACTATTAATGCCTCCTACAAAATATACCCCCAAATCTACCTTGGTTGTATCAATCTTTGGTTCGGTGCCTTGAAGGAAGAGGAAACGGTGGAACAGATCGAATCTGATCTGGTTGTTGAGGTAGATAGATCCACATTAATGGCCTTGAAGATGTTTTCTCCATTTTTTTACCTAACCTCCCAAACTTAAAGTTTCAAATCTCCATGGCATGGGTGAAGCTGAGATCTTTCCAACGGTGTTAGATTTGTAATATTTTGAGCCCTGAGTCGAAAGATATGCCCCTTTGAAGTTTGTATCAGGTCCGTATAAAAGGGCGGGAAAACTAGTTTGAAAAAAAAGGGCCCCCTTTGACCTCTGGGACACGTGGAGGGCTAGCACTTGTCTAAAGGTGGCCTTTGTATTTTTCTCTTGGAATAGCGTGGGGTTGACATGTGGCTTTCTCCGCTAATTCACTCAATTTATTTATTTCTCGACTAATCTCTTTGCTCGGCGGGGTCATATTCCTTAACCGGGGATACGTGGCGGTCGGCACTCATTTGAGAACCCTCTCTCAATTCAATCCTTGAATTATCACCATTCAGAAACTTGGCGCTCTCCGCCAGTCTACCACCATGTATTGACTATTCAACTTGACTTTTTCCCCTTTTTGAGACTGGACGCGTGGAGGCTCTGCACTTGCTGAAACTCCCAATTAAAATTTTGCCCTTGGAGGAGCGTCAAGTTGACACTTGCAAGCCTCTCGCTAGATTTTTGAATTTTCAATGACCTCTCCCATCCTTTTTGGGTCTGGGGCTATGTGGCGAGCTGGTGCAAGTTTGAGTCTCTTCTTTTGGATCCACCCTTGGAGATGCGTTGCTTGGACACATGGCACCCCCCATCAACACTTCTATAATTAGCCCCTTTTTTAAGGCCCGCTTTTCCCACCTTTTGACCTTTATTGACCATTTGTTATGTGGAGGGCCGACACAAGTTTGAGTCCCCACCTTGGGCTCCCATCTTGGATTTGCACTAAGCCGACACTTGGTTTCCTCCTGCCTAGTCGAAGACTTTTCAACGGCCGCACAACTTTTGGGGATCTAGACGCATGGAAGCCTGGCACTCATTTGAACTTCCTTTCTTGGATTCAACTTTGGAGAAGCGTCATTCTAACATGTGGCTCTCTCCGCATTGCCTTCTCCATACTTAGCCAATTTTTGGACTCGTTCTGAACTGTTTTGAGCCCGAAGACTTGAATCTTTGTAGTTTCTTATTTTTCTTGCCCCTGGCCTCTCATGACATTGATTCTTCTCCTTTAACCCCCGATACTCTATTTCCGAGACCACATGTAACCCGTAGAATGGATTTAAAGATCAAGTTTTCTTGTGAGCCATTTTCTAAATTTATCCTACACATGGTTGTTTGATCTTCGCAGAGCTGTATCACTTCCTTTATAGAGTCCTCTTGTAATCTGTTTGAGGGAATCGAATGTGATTCCTCGGGTTCCTTCAATGTGGAGGTGTTCGATCAATATTTTCCCGGGAAAATATGGATAACATATACCAAATGTGATAAAATGATAAAATGATAGTAATCGTTGGCAATTCAAGTAGAATCATTCTCAATTCAGACATAATCATTGGAGATTACTGAGAAAAAGATTAATTCTTTAATATAATGTTGATTAGATGCAGGATAGTTGATTTAATGATTGTTTTAGATTTGTAAATGATGCTTAAAGAACTTGGTAAATTAAATTATTGGAGATAACTTATTATTACTATGTAAAAAATGGACATAGCTAAAAATACTTACAGATATTTTTGTATGATCCAAGGGCTTAACAAAGTTGTTGAGGATGTCAAAATGATGGTATTGATGTCATTTAGGTCTAGAGTGGAATAGAGCTTCACTGTAAATTATTTTGGATCCATTTGAAGGAGGTTTAGTGATGTTTTTATAATCATTAGAGATTCTATTAGAATCATTGCAGATCCGGGAAAAGTGGATAAACCCATTTGGAAGTGGTTTCAACCACTTTCGAAACATGATTTTTGGGTGTGAGGATGAGGGAAGATGGTTAAGGAGGTTTTGGTAGAGTTGGGAGGTTAGAATGTTAGGGTTAAAATGGGATAGGATGGGTTTTAGGTGGTTAGGGAGGTTTAGGATAGGTAAATAGGTTTTACGAGGAGTAGAAATGTGATTTTAATGAAGGTGGGGAATGATAGGACAAGGCCCTCCCTCTAGCCAAATCTAAGTACTATGTTGTGTTATATAGGGAGGGGAGGGCCAAACTCCCCTCGCGCTAGTATAATACACCAAATATAACTATAGGGCCACAAGCAGATTTTGATCTACCAAATAGTTAGTCTCATTCATGGAAGGGCCCTACCACCTTTTATAGTGACATAGGTTTTAGGATGTGAGGGTATAGCTAAACAATGTAGAGTACTGAAATCAGGTGTCTATAGGAACTGTTATCCATTTTCCTCCAGGAAAAAATGGACAACTTGGGAAAAATTGGATTTGGGTAGTTGATGGGACCTCAATGGAGAATTTGAAGAAAATAAGGTAATTTTCATGCTTTGGGACACTTAGAACAATTTGGATGCATTTCCCTTCTTTGAGAGGCTTTAGGACCCAACACTTAGCCAATTTTGAGCAAAGATAGGGAAAAATGGAAAAAATTGGCTTTTGGGGTGTCTACTTCATTTTTCTAACTCCCAGATTAAGAGAAATCCAAAAGACTAGGAAATATTGAAGAAAAATGGAAAAGGAGGTTTTGTATTGTTTTTTTTCAACACCCGATAAAGAAGAGGATAGCATGGTTGCAGCCAAATGAAAAAGATATGCTACTATCGGTAGCATAAAAATAGTACCGACCGACAACATAAAAAATGCTACCGCCGACAAGAAAAAAAAATGTAGTCGAATGACATCATAAAAATGATATCAACAACGATAAAAATGTAGTCACCGATAGTAAAAAAACATGCTACCATTCGACAAATAAGAAAGCACACACGCATGTTGCCATCCGATGATAATAATGCAGTTGGCCAACAACATAAATGCATCAGTGGAATAGTGTTACCAGCCGACACATTAAGAAATGCTACCGGCCGACAACATGAACATAAGACAACCATCGGTTGCATGGTCGATGAAACGCAGTGCATGGTAACTCAACAACCATATTAATGAGGGATGGCTCCCATGTCTCTTTTTCAAGAAAATTACCACTGGGGAATGAAAATGTATGGAAGCCCATACCTCTTTTCAGAGATTTTAATGTAGGTTGTCATTTGGTGAAAGCCCCTTTTCTATATAATGTAAAAATTCACCCATTTGAAGGGTCTTGGTTGTCTTTTTAGCTGAGCTTTTAGATCTCTCTTTGTAGTAGTGACATTATGCCAAAATGGTAGCTAACTTCCCATGAGTTCCAAACCTCAAATATGGCCTTTGTAATGTAATTCAACACCTTCTACCATGAATATAACAAAATTGTGCATATTATAAGCAATATAAATTGTGTTTTGTGGCACTTATGTCTGCCTTAGCTAGTTTTATTTTGCAGCCTTTCCTTTCTGTTTTTTTTTTGGTGTGTTGTGTGCATTTCTTGCTTGTAAGTTCCAGGTTTATTGTGTTGTCAATGTGTGGGTGAGTGGAGAATGCATGGTTCTCGAATTGTGGTATGTTTTTCTACCCTCTCTCCCATGTTTCCCCTTTTCCTTCCCCTCGTGGAGATAGCTCAACCCCCTTTTTCTGGTGATATCACCGCCCCTTTTAGCTTAGGATTTCTCTTTCTTGCATCTCCTTCTAACCTTGGTCCTTAGGAATGCGTAGGTTAGGATTAGTTAGTTGCATTTCCTTCTTTAGGTGTAGTTTTAGTATTAGGTTTAGGAAGAGGAATTCAGCCTTCTCTAGAGGTCCATCTCAAGTAACAAGTCCCACAACTTGAGAGATGGTTCCATGTTAGGAAAAATTAGGGATCTATAATATACAATTCCTAGGGTGCTACTTTTTCGACATAACAAGAACATTGAACCAAATCAAACCCAAATAATCACAAGAGAGATAAGTCTTAAATCCCCATGTATATGCCCAACTATTATGTTTGAAAATATCAAATAAACATTTTTATTATATCAAGACGCATCCTACTATCTATGAATTTTGATCAAGATACTCGAGTTTAAACATAGATCTTTGAAATATAATCTTTTCTACATGTTAACTCATCTAGATTCATACAAATAAATAAGAGGGACAACTCTTATTATTATGGAGATATAATCTTGACAAATATCCAAGTATGTTGTGATTGTTACTCAAGTATTAATACACAACTCAAATAGTAAGATTTGATTAAAATAACTCAAAACAATATTGTTATTGAGTTGTTTATTCAACAACTCCTAACAATATTTAATATTTACAAACTAACAATTACTTTTTACTATTAACGTGAGTAATTATCATGTTATTACAAATACACATAACTCACATAATATTCTCCATGTGAGTATTAACAATGATTTCCTAACATTCCCCCCTTATAATACTATATATTTTCGATGATGATTCTATTACACACAAAAAGACTTGAATTTGGATCAAACTTGACATAGTAAATAATTGTATTACATTTTATTCTACTAATATTGAATGACAACTTGAATCTTTTGTCATACACTAATCACTTTTAACACAAACAAAACTAGGAAATGCACTATGACAAAATGACACAACAAGATCTTTATAAAACTTTTAAAATATTTTGTGACCATATATGCAAAGAAAAATTTTTAATTCACCTTTCAAACTTGATTGGCTACATTTTCTTTGGAAATCCAACATAATTACTATGGAAAGTTGTCCATTTGAGCTCTCACCTTAGTATTTTATAAAGAAAACTCTGTAACTGTGCATTTGACTTTCTAAATATTTTTAGAACCCGATGTGTTTTGTATTTTTCTCAAAAAATAAAAACTTTTTTTTGAAATTTTGACTATACAATCATAACATGCTTATATTTAAACCCAATACATATTAAATAATTAAGAATCTGGGTTTTTGAGAAACAATCAATTTATCGGTCTTTTTTTCAAGATCAAAATCCTTTGATTTATATTTACAGGAACATTTACAAAATAACACTATCCCTTCACAATCATTTTAGAATTCCATCTAAAAAATTTGACCCGTACCATCTCTTAAACCAAATGATCAAGATACTCAAAGTTTAAACATAGATCTTTGAAATATAGTATTTTTTACATGTTAACTCATATAGATTCATACAAATAAATAGGAGAGACAACTCCTATTATTATGGAGATATAATCTCTACAAATATCCAAGTAGTTGTGATTGTTACTCGCGTAACAATACACAACTCAATTATTCTTGTCAAAATGGGGTGGAGACTCCTTAAAGAAGATCTCCCTTCGTGCAGTATCATTAAAAATAAATATTTGAAAAAGGATTTTATCAAGGATTTCACTAGATCTGGTGATCTTCCCAATGGATCTCATTTCTGGAATTCTTTGGTTAAAAGTAGAGATTTAATCTCAAAAGGTAGTATATGGGAATTTGGCAACGAAAATAAGATTGGTTTTTGGGAGGATAAATGGAATTTAGAGTTAAACCAACAACAAAAAATAATATGCAGAATCAAATTAATTTGATACGATTGAAATATGGAGAAAAACAAGTGGATAACTCAATAACATAAATGGAAAGTTTCTTAGAGAAGACCATCACTTGAAGAAAGAATTGAAAATGATAGAGACAATCTGAATTTTATACAAAATAAAATTGAAAGCATTTATATTCCCAACATGAACATTGAAGATGAGCTTATCTGTGAGGATTCAGGAGATGGTAACTATAACATTCTCTTAGGATATAACAATCAAAATCAAATGCCTAATTTACAAATATGTTGGAAAAAAGTTTGGTTTAAATAAATTAAAACAAAAATTAACTTCTTTTGGTGGCTCACTATATAGAACAAGATTCTCATAGTTGGCTGTTAGGTGTTTTCTTAGCTTGGGTAAGAAAAATAAAATGGATAATATTGACCTTAGTCATTCGGGCTAGAACACTAAAAAAAGGTTATAAATGGGATCAAGGAAGGGATTAAAATTTTGATGGGAATATTAGCAATCTTAAAATTTCCAAGGTGGACAAGGACATTTGGAATGAGATGGAAGGAAACTTGATAAATTTGAGAACAAACGTAACATCATGGCTAATGGGTTTCTTCTTCAAACAATTGTCTTTTGAAATCCATTATAATGACCTCAAGAACAAAGACAACAAGATCAAAGTAAGGTAGCTTGACAGAAAAAGAAAATGAGAAGAGAAACCAATACATCAAGGATCTTATTGAGCTCTCTACTCAAATGCTTAATTAGAAATGAACTTTATACTTTGTTTTAGTCTAGGTTTTTTTGTATGGTTTTAAATTGGTTTTAGGCTGAATCTGGATTGTATCTTTGTATGGTTTTGGGTTGGTTTTGTGTTGTTAGCACCAAATGTTTTGATTTTTGGCTTAGTTTTGTACCTTGAAATGTTATTGGATATATATGGATTGTAGATCCTTTGTTGTAATAGGGTAGGGCCCCTAGACAAAACCCTCTTTTTACCAATTATCAAAAAAACAATACACAACTCAAATAATAAGAGTTGTTTAAAACAACTCAAAACTAATATTGTTATTGAGTTGTTTATTCAACTCTTAACAATATTTAATGCTTACAAACTAACAATTACTTTTTATTATTAACGTGGGTAATTATCACATTATTACAAATACACATAACTCACATAATATTCTCCATGTGAGTGCTAACAATGACTTCCTAACAAATTCCGATCTTAAATTTGATGTTCATTTGACTGTCACTACAAAGTTTTTCCTTTTTAGTAAATAAATCAATTGGAAAATTATAATATCTTGGGCTTGGGGCCCAATTTTTTCCTCTAAGAATTTGAACCTTACACATTAATATAGCAAGATCAACAACATTTGACACCATTCATTGGGAAAATCATTAAAAAAAGTAATTGTTGTATGCTTAAAATGTAAGTTAAGAGAGCCTTCATATTGATGTTTCTCAAAGGTTTTTTAAGTAGTTGATATTGGAGGTATTTGAATTACATCCATAGGTGCTTGTGAAAGGTCAATAGACACTTTTAAAATAATAGGTTTCCTAACAATTACATTGGCATTTTATTAATAATGGATGTACATGCATCAACGAATGCAATAACATATACTTGATTCAATGTATTAGACTACCTTGGAATCCTAGAGGTTTTTACACTTGCTGAAGTGTAAATGGAGATGGCTTTCAAAATAGCAAAAGATGCCAACCTACAAGATCGAATCAAGTTCTCATTCCCGCAATCAAAGGTGATAATATATATTGCTAATTTTTGAATCTATTCTTAATTATTTTCAATAAAAAATTCAAGAATAGGTATTCAAGAAACAAAATATTGAAGAGATATGTTTCTTCAATTTCAATAACTCATTAGAAGCAACAACTTTGATTTGGTGGCTAAAAAAGTAACTTGAAATGTGTGGACACAATAGATATATCTAATAGTGTTTCCCCACTTCAATTAGAGCTACTAATCCTTCTCTTAAACTCAAATGCCAACATTGAGAGAAAGCTTACTAAAACGGGAACGAATACACAAATAATTATGGAAAAAAATCCAATTAAAATTGATGGCAATGGAAAATGAGAAACAAAACTCACATCATTTCGTTGGCCTCCCACGAAGACCCAAATATTAATTGTTTTTACATAATAGAAATAAAATTGTTGAAGCACGTGGATGGATTTAAAGTCACACACACACACACACACACACACATGGAAAGATATATATATATATATATATATATATATATTATTAACATTTGTTTTGTGCATCTTGTTTCATAAGCTTGTGACATGCACTCACATTCTCTTGGCCTCCCACATATTTCTACTTACCTTTTCTATTTATTTATGGGTGAAAACATATTTACGTAAATGGGAAGAATGAATGGAGAATAACAACAAACACATGTCAGAAAGATTGTTTACTTGTGACATCTCCATCTTACTCCTTGTATCAAGCATTAAATAGTCATATCGACCTTATTAAACTTAAAAAATGTTAAAACATACAAAATCTTTAAACAATGACCAAACTAAGGTATCTAATATATAAGCCCTTGCATCTATATAGATTCTTCCCTATACAAAATGAAGAAAAATTAAAAATATATATAAAAGAATAGCAATTAGTATGTTATGAATTGATATTTATTTTTATAATGAAAAATGATGAACCTTCAAAATCTAGCAAATATCGTCACAATAAGTTCTAACTTTTTTAGAACCGTTGTCTTCAATTGTTTCTAGCTTCATATAGCTATGGAGATGAGATTTAATCCTTTCCTTTTCTGAACTATTAGGTTGCCACAACTTTTAATAATTTCATATAAAATTGTTATATTTAGCTTTCAGGTATTTTCTTTAATCCATGCATACACATAATCAAATGTTCAAAAATAACCTTTTAATATACTTTAATGCATGAGGGCATATTCATGTAAGTCATTATTTTAAAAAGTTTATTTTTGATTTAAAGTTACATTTCCTTCTCGGGGTAGTAGTATTTAATCATGAACATCTTAAATCTTTCTATCTTTCAATAATCTAACCACATTTTTAAAAATATGATAATTTCATAGCAACCACATGCATAACCTAATTATGATTACAAATTTGGGAGCAAATATATTTGACAAAGTTGTCGGTTCCAGATGATATGATACCAGAAGTGTGGAATGCCATAGTGGCAAGCACGTTGTAGACTAGTTTGAGGGATAAATATCGGATGTCAAAAAGAGTTGGGTTTTATACCCGAAGTATATGCTCTTTTCTCGTGAAGTTACAATAAGGTTAATCATTTTCGAGAACCTACTTCAGATGAAAGACCTTCGAGACCAATTATCTTCCATCAATAAAAAGATGGATAATGATGATATGGTGGATCTGGTTTTGAACATATTGCCTTCCTCGTATGATTCATTTGTGGAGACACTCCATTTAATGGCTGAAATTCAAACTCTCATGTTTGACAAGGTGATTTCCTACCTATGGCAAAAGGAGTGGAGACAAATTTAGGAAGAATCAAGTTGTGACCAATCAAAGAGTGCTCTTGTCACACAATCAAAAGGAAAGTGGAGACGTCATTCTGGTGAGTCCTCCACTTGGTATCAGGTCACATGCTATTATTGTTACAAGGTTAGGCACCTTAAGAAGGATTTTCAAAAGTGGAAGTATGATATTTCACAACAAAATAAAAATCCATTTGATGAGGAACATGTGGCAGCGTGATTATAGAAGAACAAGATTTAGATCGGGCATGTTGTTTATTTTCTTATGACATCATGCTTGCATGTGAGTGGTACTAGTTGTTGGATCATTTACTCGATGCATCCGTAAAATTTTCATGTTGCAAGCATTAGTATGTTTCATTTACTACAAATGTATGTTTTGAATCAGTAGTACTAGTTGATGGAGAATCACTTGCAATAGAAGGGATAGTAGATATATGCATTGTATTGAATAATCCATAAATTGTTGGTATGAAATGTTATATATGTACCTTCTTTACAAAAGAATCTTCTATCTATTCTTCAATTAACTAAAAATCCCAATATTTTTGCGGATTTTTGTGAGAAGAAGTGTGTTGTCTCTTATGTGAAATACAAATAGATGACTTCCCTTGGTATTGGGAAAGGTGGTCAATATCATCTTGTTGATCTGCTACGATCAACATGAATGCATGTGTGGAGGAAAGCTCCACTATACATGATATACGAGAGGCGAGAAATGCTTTGGGAGGATGGATTTCCTCATTCGAAGAATAATTTGTTGTGAATGGATACTCCACTATTCCAGATGCATTGAAGGTGCATGGTGATATCGCATGCCAATCCACTCACTCAGAGGTACTTTTTTGAAATACATTAGAGCATGAAGCAGTTTTCCCATTGCGTTGTGAAATATTTTTCCCAATAGATGGGGATAGTGAGAAAATGATGAGATGGAGGAGAACTTAATTCGAACTCCTACTATTATGAAGATATTTATTTCTCCCACTACCTGAGATGAAGATGCATATTTATCCTACTATTGCACTTACTGTTGCACATATGGTCACATTTATCTTCTTGAAAAGGTTAGATGAGCACTACACGGTGTTGCAAGGACACATTTGAGGTGAATTTGATTATAGGTTGAGAATTTGTATAGACTCCAGTAGGCTACTCAATCTTGGACTATATTTCTCAATCCACCTCTCTGCGTTTCGATTCCAAAGACCTGGATATGAGGTCTGACACTCTTAGCCATTGATGATTCATCATTAGTCAATTAATCATGTAACAAAGAATCAGTGGACCAATTTCCATATCCTTGGTTCACATGAGAAGATTCCTTTTTGCATTTCTTCTCCATCGAAAACCATAACACAACAATGGGTTGCTGATTTTGAAGTAAAACCTATAGCAAAGTCTATAGATCTAATGGCTAAATATATAGGATTTAGGATATTTGTAAAATTTTGAGACAAACTTGGTATTTTTTCTGGTTTAGTCATTAAGGCAGTGTTGAATAAATAACGTATTGTTTGGTTTAGAGAAGTTGTACCTTCCATAACCAATAACTAAAATGTAAGCACCTTCTATAGAATAAATATACTTTGTTTGTATCCATTCAAGCGGTGCAGATTTTATCTTCCTATTTCTTTCTTAATTTTCAGCTAACATCCTTCAGTTTCATGTACAGACATGTGGCTTCCAAAAATAGTTCTATTTCATGACTTATTCATAGTATTATGAAATTGGGCTTTAAAAATACCCCATGGGCCATAAGTAATATCTAGTGAGGAAAATATAATATCAGTTCATCAAGTCAATAGTGTAACATCCTCATTTTAAGACTTCAATAATAGGGGATTTTTTTAATTTGTTTTACATAATGTTCACTATTCTAAATTCACATAATTTGGAACAAACATTCCTTAGCTAATCCATCACATAACAAGTAACCATATGCAGTTATAATGAGTTGGTACTAAACTAATCTCTCATTTCATGACTCAATATTAAACCTGATCTCTCATGTGTATACCAAGTATACTTTTGGTTCCCTTATTCCACTAAGGTTCAATCAAGTGTAAACAACTAAAGAGTCTATCTGGGTATCTATTACAGATACCCATCTAACATCACACATATTTAGTCCAAGTGAAATCAAGACAACACAATCAGCAACTTGCAATACTTTGGCCAAATTTTCAAGATATGTATGCCATGTATTTATTCCAAGATGGCATACTTGTCAACAGGAATATGTCTTTCACCACACTCAAAAAATGTTATCTAGATTAGACTATCTTTACTTATGTCAAACACATCCATGTCTTTGTTATATACTAAGTAGAGATAACATGCATAGACTAGTGTTGATAGTCTGCTTATGAATACTAAGGGAAATCAAGCACATCCAAATCGACTTGTGTCACTTTGGATCCACTTCATCACCCATAGTCATCATAAGATGACATCAGCAATAGCCCATATTGCTTTCATTAATTAGTGTATAATAGATACTTGGATACACATTTTATGATAGCAACACTTAAGGGAGCTAGGTGGATAATCACACCATAGTGGCTGCTCCACAATAACCAAATAATGAATCACATCATTGAATGGGTATTGTGTAGCGAAACTATGTTGTGACAGTCCGTCAAGTTCTATTAAGTGAAATATCATAATTTAACAAGTTCATTAATTCATTTAATTCACAACTTGTTAATTCACCCTTATTATTCTCATCGTTAGGTTTCATGCCTAAGGATCACTTAGGACTCAAACGAATATTACTTTATGTAAGGATCATAACGTTAATTCACTTAAGTGAAGGATTGTATATTGAATACTACATTATGCTTAATTATTAAAGCATACATTTTCCATATAAACATATAAGTGTCATGTTTGCATTTCAATTGTATTTATTATAGGGAAGAAACCGCATAATGTCATACATATGTATATTGCCTTAGTGAAAGATTTACCTTTCCTAATAGATCAAGGTATGTTTATTACTTATAACAATATACATAGCCTATCAATTGGCAAACATAAGGCATCCATAAACTTAACATATCATTCATGAAATTTAGATTTTACAAGCCTTCCAATTATAATTAGTTATAACATGAAGTATTCTCTTATCATAACTTTATTATAATTCCTAAGTTCATCACAGTTTCTTACTTAATAGCAATCATATAGATAAACAAATCATCTAACAAGACACCCTTCAACATTTAAGCATAACTTATTCATATTCACTAGATGAACTTAATCCAAATAGTCATCGCCACATGACATAATTCATAAGTTACTTAGATAAACATCTAATATTAACTTATTCATTATTACAAGTATATAGCACTATATTAGCTAACACTTAAATTCACTATTCAAGCAACCCATTCAAACATTATTTCCTTCAATAATAGTATCCAACATATAAGTCAATTAACACTTAATATGACTTATACTTATGCATGGTATAAAAATAGCTTACACACAAAACTACCTTTCTTTATTGAATGCAGAACTACTAAATTCATCATTTTCCAAACAATCATTTCCAATCAAGATAATGTAACAAGTAATCTAACTTTATTACTTTCGAGAAACCAGTATCAAAATCATGTTTATAACAATTGATCAACAACTTTCTTTTCAAAACTGTTACAATAAACGGCTAAGGGCCTTTCCCATTTCTATACAAAAGTACATCAGTAATTAAATAAGCAATAACCATTTGATCAGTTGAGCTAACTTTAATTAATAGAATAAATAAAACTTTTATGTCCGCCTTCTTTCATCTTTCACAAACTCCATCTGCAATATTGTTAGCATGTGTCAGTTCATATGAACTGAGCATGATAAGTAATAAATCTTCATAACAACATGCTCTAACTTAATAATTTCATAAAAGGAACATTTATTTTAATTGAAATTATTCTAAGGTTCAAGAAAGTACATAACTCTTATGATCATTCCACAAGAACATCATAAATGAAACCATCTAAAGAAGATAATTTAACACATGCAATATTTTAAGTAAATCAAATATGATTTTAATATAAGAAACACAAAGGTGTTCGAGACAATTACAAATGATCCAATTCACTCATATATATAATCAAAATATTTAATAAGATTTCAGTCATATAAGCCCATACTTATATGACTGTAATCTTATATCTTCCTAATAAGATTTATACAACTTACTTAGTCAACTATATTCAAGAAAAGAGTATACAAGGTAATGATTATACAAGCCAACCTTATATAATTTACATAGTTCAACCCATTATAGCATTCAAGTAAATTTCAGTCATTTACACTACAAACCGAGTTCATTTAATTAGGAACTCATTAGTATAATATCAACTTCCAAGCAAGGATGGGTTCAACCGAACTTGAACTAATGAGTTATGAAATTATACTTCAACATAATCTTTGAAGTCAGATATTAACCAAATAGTTGTAGACACTATTAGAAAAGACAATCCCACTACATTATCTACAGAAACCAATTAGAACCAGATTATCATCAACTAGCACAAGTCATAAGGCCACTTGGTCTTAAAATACCTAAGTAATCTAAGGAACTAAAAGCTAGGTGTTACAGTCATAGAATTAGTTTAAGTAAACAATATGTTTACTCATTCAAGACTCCCTATTGCTTTCTAAGGCCTTCCAAACCATCAAACTTAACTTTGGTTCTATAATGCTTAAGATCATCAATAACCAATGAAATTTGAGCTTGATACAAACTTGTCCTAGTTTATATAAAATGACAACAATAGATAATTGTCATTCTAGTCACAACTCTTTCCAAATTGAGCATTACTTATAGGATCAAGAAGCTAATCTACTAGTCTCGGAAGTATGAAGTCGATTCATCTCGACTTCCTATCTCCAATACCCCGTAATCATTTAAAACGATTTCGTTCCATAGAGGTTTTGATCACCACCAAGGAATTAAAGAAATATGATACAAACCATTCAACACATTGAGCTTAAGGCTCAATAAGAGTTTCATTAACTTAGGTAATTCCTAGTTCTCTTTTCATAGTTTGGAACCTTTCCACAAGGTGAGAAGGAAAATAGAGGTGAGAAAAAATAACATACATATTTCTATGAGACCTCAAATACCCCTTTAGATTTGTCAACTATGGCTCAGTTTAAAATACATAGGTGTCCATGCAGGAGACAGAGTGAAAGAAACTTCGTATTAAATTTTTAACTGCTCATGATCCTTAAACGGACCTAAGAAAACCTGCATTCAAACCTAGTTAAGGTTTGAAAGTGTCGATCCTAAAAGGATTGGATACTCGAATACCAAAAATTGTTATTGTCTCGAACAATGGAGTTTCATGAAACTTAAACCAAATTGACTAAATATACGGTTGGTATAAAACAAATCAACAAGTCATTCACTCGACGAACCTGGATATATTAATTACAAAGGTTTATCTCCACATTTAAGCTAGTATATCAAACACCCGAAATAAAAATATATTCAAACATAACCTCACAAACACCCACTTCCAGGTAAGAATAATTTCAAGCCAAACTTGCATTACCCTACAAAATGGGTATCAACAAAATAAGCAACATTTCTACGAAAGGCACAAGAACAAATCTGAAACAGGCATTCTTATTTCAAAAACAACTCAGCATAACCATACCCGAATCCATTTAATTCACAGTCAAGAATACACATCTGGAAACCATTATACTCAAATTACAACCATAACCCAAGCAATAATCCATAATACAACCATATAATCAAATAATATTACGAATTCACAAAACCCGAACCAAAGAACACAATTCCATTTTCAAGAGCAGAGTTATTTTCATGAAATAATTAAATAGAGAAAATTATTTCAAGGAGTTAGAACCTATCATGCCTGGTAGAGCTCCTGCAAATCTCTTCCAAGTTCCCAAAGTCTCTATCCAAGCTTTCCGCAATATTCTACCAAAACTTCGAAACCGATTCCACAGAAAACTCATCTTTCTCCTTCTCATTACTTTTATAGCCTAGACAATAAATTCTTCTCTGCTAAATCGTCCATGCAATGGAGAGATCATTAATAAACCAAAAAAATAAAATTTTGAAGACTAGAAGATCAACATGCAGAGAAAATGAACTCAAGTAGCCAAATGAGAGATAAAAACCAGCTAAAGATTTTCCACCAAAAATAGACATGATTTCTCCAAGGTGGTTTCAGTGTGACTTTAAATGTCATTAGTGCTCGACAATTACTAGTGATCCCACCAACTCCCCTTGCCAACTAAATTTGGATTTACCAATTTTCTTTTAAATTGCACCTTCTAACTTGTTTAACGCCTAGTTTAGGGTAGATGCCAAGTTTATATTTTCCTTTATCTAAGACATGGCGGTGGCCTTCATTAATTTTTCATTTAAACATTTAAGTACATGGAAGGTGGTGCCAAGCCATCAACCTTACCACTCAACCCTATCCTTTTTAATGAGGACCCATAGTTATATCCTTAGGTTAGGATATACGTTTAAAACTTAGGATCCATAGATAGGTTTAGAATCCCATTAACATAATGTGACAACCTTATATTAGGTTTGGTGGACCCCTGGAATATTGGCCAAGTATGAAGGTGCATAGGTGTGCATGTTCCCAGTTATGAAAAGGTGCGCAAGGAAAAAGCGTGTGAGAGAAAGGTTTAGGGAAGCACATATCACATGCGATGTGAAAAAGGAGGCTCAAGACTTAGTCAATTTGAGCACCTGTAAGAACACATGAAAAGAATGATCGGTTGTGCATGGATAAGATGCTAGCCTGGCGATAGGCTAGCCCAGAAAGAGCACGCCTCGGATGGAATCTTCTAGAAGAACATCATGAGGTAAAGTGGAAAGCCCAGGCCTAGAGAAGCATGCTCACATGGACCACATTCGACACTTGGCACCAGATCTGAGGACGCTGGAAGGTGAGTTGGCAGTGTAGGAGAATTATAAATACAAGTTCCTGCAGAGTAAAAGATATACAAGTACGAGGTATAGTGGGTTAGAGAGTGAGTGGAGCTCTACAGAATTACTGCGAGTGGATATTTCTATTCAAGAAAGAATGTACTAAGCATGGAGTTGTAATTTTTCTTTTCTGTTAGCTTAGTTACATACATCTAGTGATATGCATGACTACGGTCTACTCTCTATGACACTCTGTAATGAATCAATGAATATAATGAGGTTACCTATTATAAATAGACATGGATATCAATGGTTTTAATGCATATTTCTCTCATATGAGTTCTCTTTCCTTTCATGTTATGTATGAATGCTTGTATAATTCTTTTTGTCATAATGCATGTTCTGGATTCTGTTAAAGTACTCAGTCTAAGGTGATGGCAAGGATCTAGAGGTCGTTCTAAGCCCTATGGTCCTTGTATGTTTCAAACTCCCTCAAAAAAAATCTTACACTAATCATAAATGATGCTTCCCACTAAACTCACATAAAAGAGAGACTCGGTACCCATGCGTGCCTCGGGTGAGTACTCAACTTCTACTTGGTGATAGGTCAGTGCACATGGGGTTCCTTCCTTGTGTGATGGGAGTAAAAATGACTACATCTTGGTTCCACTACTGGGACATATTTTTGAAGTTGTAGTGGGATATAGCATACATCATGATCTCGTGTAGTGAGGAATGACAGAGCGGTTAACATTGAAAAATGTCGAATCATGGTTCAAAAGCATGGAGGATGAATTTTCTAAGAGATTCAACACTGGACTGAGTTTAATACACATAGATGAGTAGAAGAGAACATCTACCATGATCTGTATGAGACCTTATTCTGCTGCTTCCCAGTAGAACTATATGAATGGCTTTATGCCTATGCGTCTAGATCAAGTTGGCATTATGGATCACATGTATGGACTGAAGAAGACTACCAAAGGTTGTAGGATGCAAATCTGATGTGGACCCATGTTGTAGATCATTGGTGGAGAGGAGTACTAACTATTTACACTCTGGAGTACGCCATTTCCATGTATTCTTGTCTGGAGGTTGCGAGTTTGAATTTCTGCAAGAACCTAGAGGAACATTTCTACGTGTTATTCCCCTAGCTATGAAGATATTGATGGTTACCATGAGTTTAGAGGCTTTCCCAATGGCTGACTAAACCATTCGAGGCTTGGTAAGGGAGCTTGGATGGAGGAAGATGGCGAGATATCATGACGAGAAAAGGAGAGGGAAGAGAGATGGCTCAAGTATAGTGAAGTGCATGAAAGGGAGATTGTTAGACGACGTGAGGCTGCTAGTGTGATGGATCTATGGAGACAGATGTTGCAGGAAGGAGTTGAGGTTCACGTGGATGACGTGGAACCTAAGCAAAGTATGTGTTACCCCATCTTGGAAAGTGTGTGAGGAAGACCCCTTCGGCTTCTAGTGAGAGTTCGTCACACGGAGAAATAAGATTCATTGGCACATATCTAAACCCACCTAATGAATGATCCCTAGCATTTGGTTTTCTGAACCAGGAAGAAGTGTTATTGACTTGATTGATATTGGTGGAAGAGATAGATCCGCACCTAGGAGATACAATTTTATAGTCCCTTCTTCTATGGCTACACATATTCCAGTATTTGGAGGAGTCTTTGGACAAGGAGCAAGTGTACAAGCTTTCAGTCTCACATCAGGGAGTGGCGTGGGAGCAGAGCGTTATCACTGACCATCGGCGCACGGTTCGGTGAGACCATGGGGGTGCTTGGCACAACTCCTACATGCCCTATTGGACCTAGTGGTTCTAGTAGATCTGGTGGCTCTGGAGGCACAAGACCTAGTGGACCTAGTGGATCAGGTGGTGGAGGAAACACTGGAGGGAACCAAGGCTCTGGCTCAGGAGGACAGGGACCCTAGCCACCACCTCAAGTATTCTTTGAAATGTCTTTGCATTTACCATATTATAGGGGCATTGAGGATGTTTTGGAACATGTTCACAAGTGTGAACTGCTATAGTGCGTGAAGGGTATCACAACCCCAGAATGGAAGGCTATTCAGTTTGTAACCATGTTGTAAGGGCACGCACATAGCTGGTATAGGAAGTATGACCCTCATCAAATGGTGGTGGACTATACTACCTTAAAGAATGCATTCTTGGTAGAGTTCCACATTCCTGAGTTCGAGTAGAAGAGCATCAATAATTTGAAGGAGATTTTGCAAGGAATGGCAGAGAGTGTGTAGGAGTATGATGCACATTTTAAAACTCTCTTGTCTAAATTATCATATGATACCCATCCTTCTCAAAGACGCTTACAAAGTGGTTTGTTGGAGGATTGATCACCCCTTTTAGAAGGGCCTTATCTCATAAAACTTTTACAGACCTGTGCAAATAATTGGAAGCTTCCTTGTGCACCAAGGCTATTGGTAGTATTGATACTGGCATTAGCCCGTTCTTAGAGGCTCAAATTTCTGCTATGGAAAAACAGTTAGAAAAATTATCCGTGAACATAGCCCATGAGACTCATAGTGGTTTGTGGTGTACATATTGTGAAATAGAGGGACACGTTAAGGATAATTTCCCCTAGAGGATGGTACGTGCTTTGACAGTGGATTGTGAAATTTGTCATGGGGACCATGATGCAAGTAGATGTCCCTTACTGCAACACGCGATCAGGAAGAATGTATCTTGTTATTGCAAAATTTTTACCTCTACAACCCATGATACTAAGGACTGTAGGCTCATTGATCAGATCCATGAGGCCATTGATCATGGGGTGTGCCAAACTAGTGTTTCCAGTGGTTCCAAGGATAATGATCACCATTATGAGGAGCGCGCAGAAGGAGGCGCGCGTGGAAGAGGTTTTCAAGGAGGATTTTGTGGTCGAGGTAACCATGAAGGAGGAAGGAGTGAGTTCCCGTGCAAAACATGTTTCAACTATGGATCTACAAAACATTACAAGCGTGAGTGCCCGGACCTGTTGCAGTGCTCATGGTGCGGAAAGAAGCATAAGTATGAGGAGTGCCCAAAATTATTTGAGCACATGAATCAGAAGCACCGGAAGGACAAGGGTGCTGCAATGGTCAGTATTAAGAAGGCAGACATACAGTGGATGCCCCGAGTAACACGGGATGAAGGTTTGGAGCCTATCTTGGTAACAACAAGGGTAGAAGCCATGCGCGTGAGAGAGGTACCAAGATATAAAACCCTAGTTTTAAGAGAGGAGTTTATTCATGGAAAATATCCAAACCCCGTGCATCAAAAGGAGATATATCAGATAGTATGCAATTTATTTGAAGCTTACAAGGGGAGATCCATTTTCTAAAGGAGAAATTTAGGAGGGAGGAACAAGGAAGGAGAGTCAAGGTACAAAAGGATGACCTGGATGAGGTCAAGGAGGTGTGTAAAATGCTAAGGTAGGAGAATATCATTCCTTGCTAGGATCCTAGTTGAGAGAGAAGGTACCACGCACTGGAGAAGAGCACGAGAGACAGGTCTTGCACACGAACCTTCCCCCTCACAGCCTCGACTATGATAAGGAGATTATGTTGAATGCGATTATAGATGGATGGCTCCTCAAAGAATATCCTCATTGACACAAAGCGCGGAGGTTAATGTTCGACTTTGGATGTATGGCATCGATGGGAAGACTTGCATTACTGACCATCTTTGAATTTGTTGTATATGGAAAACAAGACTAAGGAAATTCCCATCAATGTCTTTAAGGATGAGGCTATTACTATCTAGGAGCCAAGTTTACTAGGGACTTCAAGTCTTGGTGAGCATTGAGGCGGATAATTTCCAGCCAAAGACTACTTGGGTGTCCTTGGTGTTACAAAAACAATTCAAACCTTCGGTTCAACAAAGGGTACATCAGCTTTGAAAACAAGGGGAATGGGCCATTATTCCCTAGTTGATGGGATGTCAACACCCTATATTGAACCGTTGAGATAATAAGTTCTGGACAAGATTTATGTGTGCTCAATCAGAGACCCTAAGATGATATACCCTACTAATAGGGTTATCTAGTTTGAAGATTCTCAGTCAATGAGTGATACCACCAGTCTGGCATGTGATAATTGGGTGCATGGAAATTATGAATTAATGGGATGGTAGTTGAGAGGGTTGGTGACCAAGGTAACAAAGGCCCGCATGGTTAGGCACCTTAGAGGAAAAGAACTACCCAAGTATTCGGAAGGAGCCTTCCCCGAGATATTTCGTAGGAGGTAAAAGCTCAATGGAGAGATGAGAAGGAATAGAGGGAGATGTTAAGTTATGTCTTGCTTGGCACAGCAGCTCAGTGGTGGGCCACACATTAGGAGAGCCTTTTAGAATGGCACGAGGTAAGAATTGCTCTCTCTATCAAATTCTCCAAGAGCAATGTACCCACCATCATCAAGGAGTACCATGGGAAGGAGCCCACCTCTTTCCATATCCAAGAGTGTGAACGGGTCTAGAGAGAAGGTGCAAGCTTTGCCACCATCCCTCTAGGTGCACAAGTTGTATTCTACACTGTAGGGTTGCGCGTGCACATGGTACATTCATTCGAGAGACATGCCACCAAACAAGGAATTGGCAAGAGCTCGCGGCTGACCTTATTCAAACCTTTGAATATCAAAGTACCAAGCCATCGGTTGATAAGGCCTTATAGGGTATCAAGCACCTTACCATGGGGGATAGTGCTAGGATGGAAGATAGGCTGATTGGAATTACTAGGTGAACCAAGATTGGAGGCACATTTTGAAGAAGAAGAGGAAGCAGAAGAGTTACAACTTGAGTGCACGTGTTTGGAAAAAGAGATGGGAAAGTTGGTATATGTGATTAATGGAGAGGAATTGGACACATGAGGCAGTGGATAGTGCAGATGCTTGTGTGTGTGCCTACCATGAGCCTTTAAAAATGAATAAATTTTACATCGGTTCAGAAGAATAACCTAAGGAAGATATTATTAGGGATTATTGGACAGAGAAGGAAGTATCAAAGATCATTGATCTCGCTACACAAATTTGAGGATTTATTCCTTTGTGGATATCATGAGCTCAAAGGTGTCCACCATTCCTTGGGGGAGATGAAGATAAAAATAAAGGATGGTGCATGCCCAGTTAGGATAAGGCCCTACCGAATGAATCCCAACTTATGTGTGAAGGTCAAGGAGGAGATAGACAAAATGATAGCTTATGGGATCATTGAGGCAATGGAAGAATCGGAGTGGATAAGTCTGATGGTAATCAACATCAAGAAGGATGGATGGATTAAAATTTGTGTGGATTATAGGGAATTGAACACGTTTGTGTCATTGATCCATTTCCAACCCCCTTCATGAAGAAATTTTGAAAGGATTCTACTGGCACGAATTCTATTCCTTTACGGATGGATTTTCGTGGTACCACCAAGTCCGGATTGCAAAGGAAGACCAGAGAAGAAAACTTTCCCCACCAAGTGGGGAAGTTTTTCATATACTGATGTAGTGCCCACTTCCCTTTAGCACCTTTTACTACCGATCATGATATCGTAGACTATATGAGACATTTTAATAGTTTTGATTTAGTATAGTGTTAGATGTCGATCCTAGATTATTGTTAAATCTGATTATATTCAATGCATGGTGATTATTAGAGACACTCACATGTGGATGATGATATACTATTGACATGGATTTTTAATGGAAGTTATTCAGACATGTGATTTTGGAGATTATGAGTAAACCTAGAAAAGGAAAATTATTTGATGATGATACGATTGTCGATATAAATTGTAAACGATTTCGTTGATTACTTTGGTGATTATTGTGATTCATATGTATAGATGATTTTGTGATTTTGTTATATATTCATTCTAGAAATTTTGATATGGACATGAGGTGAAGGAGGTATTTGTTGTTGCAAATCAACAAAGCACCTTCGGATGCAAATCAAGGTTCTAAGTTGATGTTTAGGGCATCCAATGTGATTGCACAACATTGAAACCTCTCTCCAAGTGTGGGACTTGTAAAAATGAGAGAGGAATCTCCATATTAGAAGCTGGTTCCTCAAATTCCTCTGATTAGATCTATTATTTGCACAACTGCAGAGGTTCAGATCCTAATTTTATCCTAATTTGCAAGGAGACAGGGATAAGAAATGCAAAAATTGAAACTAAACTGATAAGGGTGATACACCAAAGGAGTGGTGAGCACTTATTGCTCATGCAAATTGACACAAATCAGAAATTGCAACATAAAACATCATGCACAGGTTGATAAGCTGTAATCAAGGGTTTGAAATGAAGTAAACAACACATACAAAGGACTGAAAGCATTCACAGAGCCTGCATTGTGATTTTCAACATCAAAATCCTTGTATTCCAACACCAAAGAGGCAAGAAAAGCCTGTTATAATCTCTGGAAGGTCTGATACTTGCCAAAATCACTTGTTTAAGGTGAAAAAAGAAGCTTGCTGTGCAAAAAAGTGTTCCCCCTTTGAAAAATGAGCCAAATCTGGCTTTTACAATGCATGGGTCAAGCCCAGGAGAGAGAAAATGTGAAAAAACGTGGGAGCCATTCCCCATTGACCAAAATGCATTAAAAACAACATGGGTGTCCTTAAAGACCCATCCCCGACATTTTTGGCCATGTCAAGAAGAATGCGAGCCATTTCGCATTAAAATTGGTTGTTGAAACATCATTTCTCGCCATTACCACATGCCAGAAGTGTTTTTTGATTTTTCCTCCAAACTGAACCAAAATTCAAAATTGACCATAGAATCTTGTAGAGAATTTTACCATCTTTCCATTGATATAAATAACATGAAAATCTGAGCTCTGGATCAAAAGTTATGGCCATTTGAAGATTTAGGGAAAAAACAGGCCCAAAACGGATCGGCGGGAAAATTTTTGAATTTTACCTCTTTTTTGCATTTTGGAAAATTTTCGAAAATCCCCACACTCCACCACTTGGATGACATGTGGAAATGTATGATTGGCCATAGTCTCATCGTCTGAAATTTTTCTTTCGGGCCCTTCCTTAAAATTTTTTGTAACATGGACACGTGGCGAGGTTTGATTGGCTCGCGCCCCGGGGGCGCAATTTTACCTTTGAAAATTTTGCATTTTTAACTTTGGAAAAAATTTCATTTTTCCCCCCACGCCCCACCACTCTGGGACATGTGGCACGTCCTGATTGGATGGAAGGGGCCATGGGGCAAACCTTTCCCTTTGAATTTTTTGGCGAAACTTAGCCAAATTTTGAAAATCTTTCCCGAGCTCCGAACTCCCCTAGGACCACAGGACACGTGTCCTATTTTCATTGGGCGCGGGCCCTCTGCCCCAAAATTTCCCCTTTAGAAATTTCACAAAACACTTAGCAAAATTTGCATTTCTACCTCCGCCGCCCTGATTGGTGAAGACACGTGGCGTAACCCTATTCGCTGCGGGCCATGCGGGCCAATTTTTTACTTTGGAAATTTTGGCAAAAACTTAGCCAAAAACATGATTTCTCTCCGATGCCCGCCACCCTCATTTGGACACGTGGCGAGTTCCTATTGGCTGTGGGCCAAAATTCAAAAAATTTCCTGCATAAAACACTTAGTCAATTTTTTCACTTTGCCTCCCCTTCCGACACATGTCACGTCCCGATTGGCTCGGCAGCCTCAAGTGGGCAAAAATTTCCTTTTGCAAATTTTGACCAAAAATTGAAAAAATTTCTAAGTTTTTTCTTTTCTCCGCCACCTCCTGGGACACGTGGAAGCTTCCTATTGGCTACGGGCTTCCAAGGGGAAAATTTCCCACAAAAACTCCACCGAGCCATAACTTGAAAAATATGAGGAGTTAGGAGGAAAATTTTACCTTTCTGGAAAGATGAGAGAGAGCTCCATCCAATGGTGCCATTTCTAGAAAGATTTGAGTGCCTGGAAATCAAAAATGGAGACTGAGGCACAAGAGAGGCAAGAACACAAGGAGTTAGCCATCCAAAATGAGCAGGGGCACATTTTGGATAACAATTTTGGCGACTCAGAGGGGTCATCTGCCTGCTAGATGAAAATACCAGTTGCCTAAAGCAGTCCATTGGGCATGGAGTCATCAAATTTTCTGTTTGGAACCCCAACTGACTTAGAATGTTGCAAGGAGGAAGATGGAATATCACCTGATGGAAGAAAGGACTGCAAAACATCTCCAGGGACAGCAAGCTGTGCCAAAGCACTTAGGGAAAGCAAAACTAACCTACAACAAAAAAATGTGCACAAGCACTTGAAGGAATGGAAACCTAAGCTAATATTTACAAGGTGGAGAATTTCCCTTTAGAATCAATGCTTGAGATAGATTCCATTGACTGGAATCTGCAGTTCTTCACCATCCAATGAAGCCAATTGGAAAGCATTGTTGTTCTTGCACTTCGTGACCATGTATGGGCCACTCCAAATGGCATCAAATTTTGAATGCCTTCCCGGTTTTTCTCTATCTACATCCCATTTTAACACTAGATCTCCAACCTGGAAAGATCTACTCTTGGCCTTCCTATCAAAGGTCTTCTTGATCAAAGCTTGATCCTTCTCCATTACTTGGGATGCCTGATCTCTGATCTCTTGAAGCTCCATCAACTCTGCATATCTCACCTCCATGGGCTCAAACTCCAACAGCTCCAATTGTTTCATGAGTTCCAATGTTGGCAACTCAAGTGACATGGGAAAAATTGCCTCTCTTCCATAAACAAGCCTAAATGGAGAGTTACATGTGGATCTCTTGGGAGTTATCCTATCAGCCCATAAGGTTGATTTCAGTTTGGTATGCCAAGACCTCTGATTCTCATCAAGATTCCTCCTAATGATCCTCAACAAGTTCTTGTTTGTAGACTCAGCCTGGCCATTACCTTGAGGGTAATAGTTTGATGAAGTACTTAGGTAGATCCCATTCTTGACAGCCCACTCAGTCACCTTGGATCCAATGAATGCCAATGCATTATCTGAGATTATTGTAGCAGGTATGCCAAATCTGGTTACTATGCCCTCATAGAAGTCTAAGATGCTAGACTCATTTGCCTCTTTGAGTGCTACTGCTTCAGTCCATTTGGTGAAGTAGTCTGTGGCTGTCAAAATCTATTTGTGCCCTTGACTTGAATTGGGATTAATGACTCCAATGAAGTCCAAACCCCATTGCATAAATGGCTGGTCAACTGAGATTGGATGCAATGGAAGGGCAGAAAGTCTCTCTTTTCCTATGAAGAATGCACAATTCTTACACCTCTTGATCCATGCAAAGCAATCACTGAAAATCTTGGGCCAATAATAACCCGCCTTCATAATTTTTAGAGCTGTCACTCTCGATGCAAAATGACCACCAACTGGTCCACCATGGAACTCTTCCAACACCCTATGAATCTGATTTGTGCTAATGCATCTCAGCAGCACTCCATTCACATCTTTCTTGAACAAAACTCCATCAACAATGGCATATGGGACAGCCTGCAATCTGAAGTGTCTTCTTTGGGTCTTGTTCATCTCCGGAGGGCATAGGCCTGTGCTTAGGAAGTGTATTATACCTTGGGTCCAGCAAGGAGTGGGGACAACATTATTTTCTTCTTGAGTGCCACTTGGCTCATGGCTGTCTTGAACTGTCAAAACAGCCTCTTCTTCATTGCATACTTCTTTTTGCTTCCCCAAAATCAGCTGCTCACACAATCCTTTTCCTCTTACCAGCTTGGTGACCTTGATCTCAATGTCATACTCCATGACATGAGTGATCCAACCTGCCCTTTTCTCATTCAAATCCTTGTTGAGGAGGAAGTCTTTAACCCCAGCATGAGAGACCAGCAACTGGACCTTGTTGTTTGAGACTAAATGCTTGAATTTCTTCAAGCTTCTGATTACTGCAAGTACATGCTTCTCAATAAAAGAATACCTCACCTCATAGTCATCTAGGCTCTGGCTGAAGAAAGCAATTGGCTGCTCATTGTTGTCCTTGTTTTGCTTTACTAAAATGGCAGAAATAGTATCATTACCTCCAAATGCATAGAGGATGAAATCCTTGGAGAAGTCCGAGTTGATGAGAGTTGGTGCTTGAGAGATGGCTTCTTTGATTACTTCAAAACTCTCCTTGCCTTCTGTTGTCCACTTGAAAGCCATGCTTTTCTTTAACATTTTGGTGATAGGTTTGACAAGGGCTACAAAATCTGGGACAAACCTCCGAACAAAGTTTATCCTCCCCAAGAAACTCTGAAGGGCTTTCTTGTGGCTTGGAAATGGTAGTGCTCTTATGGCTTCAACCCTCTCTGGATCAATTGCTAATCCTTCTTTGGAGACAATATGGCCAAGGATATTTCCTTCATGTGTAAGAAAGATACACTTCTTAGGATTCAAAGACACTCCAAATCTCCTGCACCTCGTGAAGACTTGTCTCAAATGAGAGAGGTGGTCTACTGCATTTTTGGAAAAAATAGTGATATCATCAAGGTATATCAGCACCATGTTGTTAATCAAACCTTTGAACGCCATGTCCATTGCTCTTTGGAAGGTAGCACTAAGTGTTGGACAGCCCAAATGGCATTTTCTTCGTATGCATAAGTTCCCATTTGGTTGTGAAGGTTATCTTGAACTGGTCTTCTTCCTTCACCATAATCTGATTGTAGCCTAAGTAGCCATCAAGTAGTGAAAACCTCTCGGAGCCAGCCACAACTTGCAAGATTTTCTCCATGGAAGGGAGTGGGTAATGGTCCTTGAGAGATGCTCTATTCAAGTCTCTGAAGTCAACACACAATCTGATCTCTCCACTCTTCTTTCTGACTGGAACCAAGTTGGCAACCCAACTAGAATGCTTGATTGGGAATATGATCCTTGACTCAATCAGCTTGTTCAATTCTTTCCTCATGAGAGGCTCCATGTGTGGATTGACTGGTCTTTGTTTCTGCCTGACAAGCTTAGTATTTGGATCCAATTCAATGGTATGCTGAGCTAAGTTGGGATTGAAACCTTTCAAGTCTTCATAGCTCCAAGAAAACACATCAAGGAACTCTTGACATAGCTGCATGAACTCATACCTTTCTTGTTCAGTTGTCATCTTTCCAATTTGCAATGGTTTGTTCTCTTCCACCAAGATGGATACTGAATCCTCTCTCTTGACCTGAATGTTTGCTTTCTCCTTCCTAAACTGATCATTGGGATTAAAAATGGACTCCAAAGTGATAAGTCCCTTGGGCAGCTTGTTAGTTCTCAGCTGTACCACTTGGTCACCATACTACTATTCCAATTTTTCTTGATTCTTAGTTGAGAACTCAGCTTCTTCTTGCAAGAAATGGATGATTTGCTGGTCATTTTCAAACACTTGCCAACTGACATTTTTATCCGTCATCAAGGCCTCATAATCACGTGGATGTTTAGTTGTACCTTGTCTTGTTGAATGCTTTCCACAATGTCAAAGGCTGCCCCTACTGCTGCAAGCCTGTCAGCAGCTTGGTTCTCTTTCCTAGGAATGGATTTGATGCCAAAACCCTCAAAATCTTCCATGAGGTCCCACACCCTATTCTTGTAGCACTTAAGTAGATCATTCTTGGCAGCATGCTGTCCCTTGACCTGATTTACAATCAATTCACTGTCACCAAAGACTTGCAAGTTCTTTATTCCTCTCTTTATTGCCCAATGCATCCCTTGGACCAAGGCTTCATATTCAGCAGTGTTATTGGAGCATGCAAACTGAAATCTAAAAGCTGAATAGTACTTTACTCCTTGAGGTGAAACAAGCATAGCTCCACCTCTTGCACCTTGTCTACTCCTTGATCCATCAAAAAACAGCTACCATACCTCATTGTCATCCTTATGGTTTGGCTTGGTGATGCTAGGAATGGGCTGATCTTCTTCATGTATGCAATAGACCCCTAGCTCAGATTCTTCTACTTCTTGATAAGGATCAAAAGCATGTACCTTGTTTACCCATTCATCAAGAGTTAGATCCGGGATGCTTCCAACCTTGGTGTCACTTCATCGTGCTTGGGTGATCTTCTTGATCAAATCTTTGAACAATTGGCATTGATCCGACTTGGAGTGTAGGGCTCAATGTGGAAGTTTGCAATAGTTTTAGACCTGATTGTAGCTTTGGTTCCATACCTCATTCTGAACAGCATGTGTGACCAATCAGTAGAAAAATATCCTCCAATCTTGGTTGTGAAGTCCCTTGACAAGCATAGGGCAAAGAGTGGTGGAAGGTCTATAACTGATACATCTTGTAAAACAACAACATTTGGACATGCATGCAAGGTAAGACTCAAGTTTCTAATCACTCCAACTATTGTTACTGCTGTCCCATCCAGCTGCACTACCCCTTTGGATATGGTTTCATATTGGAGCCCTAGCTAATCAGCTATTTGTTTAGGCATCACTGAGCTACTTGCCCCGGAATCTATCATGCAATTATGCACTAACTGATTTCCAATGATTAATGAAACATAGAAAGGAGGGGGCTTCAAAATTTTACCTTGCTGTCCTCCATGATTCCCCTCAGCCGAGCTTAAAGCATTTGTGAGCACTTTATCTTGCATCGAACTTACCTGATTCGAAGTTGGCCAGTCCTTCATGGCAGCTTGTAGCAAATCTCTTTGGCCTGGGATAGATAGGGATTCCCACATTGATATATTTACATTTGTCTTCTTCATCTGATCAATGATACTGAATGGTGATGAAGGATCTCTTTGTTGTCCCTTGGTTGGCACATTCACTCCTTGCATGTGGGCAGCAACAACTAGTATTTGAGTTGGTCTAGGATCTGTTCTTGGCTGTCCTTGTGCATTTGAAATTGGATTTTGTTTGCCAACCATTTGTGGAGTCATAGAAGGTTGGAGATTGGTTGGAGCTAATGGCTGTTCTTCACCCAAATTCCTTCTTTTTGACCTTGTGTTGGCTGCAACACCTTGAGAAACTGCTTGATTCATGCCACAGAAATATTCTGCTTGCCATTTTACCAATGTGGTGTCATTTGGGGCTGATTGTTGTTGGAATGTTTCTTGTTGTTGGTTGTTTCCTTGACTGCCTTCACCCTCCACACCAGTAGTTGTCACCATTAATGCTTGATTCAAAGCACCATTGAAGCACATAGATTGGTTATGAGGTTCATTGCATGGAAAACACCAATCATACTCTTGAGCAACGTTGTTTTGTGTTGGCACCAATGCCTTAGAGGCAGATATGGAATTAGGATTATAGGGCTGAAATGGTCTATTGGCAGGAGGCCTTGTTTGATTTATATTTGTAGTTGGATTAGGAGGTCTTTGTGGTTGGTATGGCTTCCTGTTAGGCTGAGCTTGGGGCTGATAAGAAGGTCTAAAACCTTGGGCTTGCTGCCTTTTAAGTGTAACCAGCTCATTACCTAAATTTTGCAATTGCTTCATGACTTCTTGAAGCTCATTTGGGGCACTTGGAGATGAAGTAGAAGCTTCATTTGAACTCTGATTTCTAGGAGTGGGAGAAGGAGCCAAATTAGGTGCTTGATTAGTGTTTGGGCTCTCTAAACTTGGAAACAATGGCATGGGAGGTCTAGGGGCTAGTTTTCCAGCTTGGATCAAACAATTTTCAGCCCTAATGGCAATGCTATAAGCCATAGGGATAGTTATGCCTCCCATGGACTGAATCAACATAGAAATATCAGAATTTAGAGCTTTGAGGTAGTAGAGAAAAGCACCTTCTGCTGTTGGCCTGACTGCCACTGGAATTCTCTCCCAAGTCTTTTGAAATCTGAAGTTGAAATCAGTCAGCTGCTCATTGGGAGCTCTCTTGATGGTTGTCAGCTGCTCCAAAAGAGACAAGTTGTCTCCCTTCTCTCCAAATTTCTCATGAAGTGCTATACATAGTTGGTTCCAATTCTGAATAGAACCTGAGGCAAGACTTCTAAACCATTGCAATGCTTTCCCCTTGAATGAAGATGCCAGCAATTTGACAGCCACTTGCATCTCATTGATTTCATGAATTGCACAAAGGTTGGCAATGTCTTTAACATGATCACCTGGAGTAGTCTGATTCTCTCCAGTGAAGTATGGAATGTTCTTCAAGGCTGCAATTGGAATTGGATGTTGTGCATTGAGGGCAAGTGGGCTGCTGCCTATGAAATTGACATAGGGGTTGTTTTGTGCCATTCTAATTGGTCTTAAAACCCTTGTTGACTGAATGAAAGGCCTACTAGGTGGAGGAGTTGAGAGAGTTATGTTTGGTGGGGATGGAGACCTTTGAATCCTTCTTCCTATTTGCCTTCTTCTTGGAGATAACTGTAGGTATTCAAATAGCACCTCTTCTTCTCCAGCTCTTGACCTTGTGGTGATTCTTCTCATGAGTTTTCAGGCCTGCACTGCTGAAACCAGTTGATTCTTCCCCTTTGAGTCGCCAGATGTGTAATTTGTAGCTCTTTTGAAGCAAGGAAATTGCAGCAGATGCACATCAACTTTGTTGCAATGAAAATGAGACCTCTAATGTCCCACCGGGTGTGCCAAAACTATTGTTGCAAATCAACAGCACCCCTGGATGCAAATCAAGGTTCTAAGTTGATGTTTAGGGCATCCAATGTGATTGCACAACATTGAAACCTCTCTCCAAGTGTGGGACTTGTAAAAATGAGAGAGGAATCTCCAGATTAGAGGTTGGTTCCTCAAACTCCTCTGATTAGATCTATTATTTGCACAACTACAGAGGTTCAGATCCTAATTTTATCCTAATTTGCAAGGAGACAGGGATAAGAAATGCAAAAATTGAAACTAAACTGATAAGGGTGATACACCAAAGGAGTGGTGAGCACTTCTTGCTCATGCAAATTGACACAAATCAGAAATTACAACATAAAACATCATGCATAGGTTGATAAGCTATAATCAAGGGTTTGAAATGAAGCAAACAACACATACAAAGGACTGAAAGCATTCACAGAGCCTGCATTGTGATTTTCAACATCAAAATCCTTGTATTCCAACACCAAAGAGGTAGAAAATCCTGTTACAATCTTTGGAAGGTCTGATACTTGCCAAAATCACTTTTAAGGTGAAAAAGAAGCTTGCTGTGCAAAAAAAGTGTTCCCCCTTTGAAAAATGAGCCAAATCTGGCTTTTACAGTGCATGGGTCGAGCCCAGGAGAGAGAAAACGTGAAAAAACGTGGGAGCCATTCCCCATTGACCAAAATGCATTAAAAATAGCATGGGCGTCCTTATAGACCCATCCCCGACATTTTTGGCCATGTCAAGAAGAATGTCACCATTTCGCATTAAAATTGGTTGTTGAAACGTCATTTCGACCATTACCACACGCTAGAAGCATTTTTTTATTTTCTCTCTCCAAACTGAACCAAAATTCAAAATTGACCATGGAATCTTGTAGATAATTTCACCATCTTTCCATTGATATAAAGAACATGAAAATCTGAGCTCTGGATCGAAAGTTATGGCCATTTGAAGATTTAGGGCAAAAACAGGCCCAAAACGGATCGGCGGGAAAAAAATTTGAATTTTACCTCTTTTTTGCATTTGGAAAATTTTCCAAAATCCCCACACTCCACCACTTGGATGACACGTGGCAATGTGATGATTGGCCATGGTCCCATCATCCTGAAATTTTTCTTTCGGGCCCTTCCTTAAAACTTTTTTGCAACATGGACACGTGGCGAGGTTTGATTGGCTCGCGCCCCGTGGGGGCAATTTTACCTTTGAAAATTTTGCATTTTTAACTTTGGAAAAATTTCATTTTCCCCCCCATGCCCTGCCACTGGGACATGTGGTACTTCCGATTGGATGGAAAGGGCATGGGGAAAACCTTTCCCTTTGAATTTTTTGGCGAAACTTAGCCAAATTTTGAAAATCTTTCCGAGCTCGAACTCCCCTGGGACCACAGGACACGTGTTCTATTTTCATTGGGCACGGACCCTCTGCCCCAAAATTTCCCCTTTAGAAATTTTGCAAAACACTTATCAAAATTTGCATTTCTACCTCCGCCACTCGATTGATGAGGACACGTGGCGCAATCCATTCGCCGGGCCATGCGGGCCAATTTTTTACTTTGGAAATTTTGGCAAAAACTTAGCCAAAAACATGATTTCTCTCCAACGCCCGCCACCCTCATTTGGACACGTGGCGAGTTCCTATTGGTTGTGGGCCAAAATTCAAAAAAATTCCCGCGTAAAACACTTAACAAAATTTTTCACTTCGCCTCCCCTTCCCGACACGTGTCACGCCCCGATTGGCTCGGCGGACCCGCTGGCAAAAATTTTCCTTTTGCAAATTTTGACCAAAACTTGAAAAAAATTCTAAGTTTTTTCACTTTTCTCCACCACATCCTGGGACACGTGGCAGCTTCCTATTGGCTGCGGGCTTCCAAGGGGAAAATTTCCCACAAAACTCATTGAGCCATAACTTGAAAAATATAAGGAGTTAGGAGGAAAAATTTACCTTTCCGAAAATCGAGAGAGAGCTCCATCCAATGGTGCCATTTCCAGAAAGAGTTGAGTGCTTGAAAATCAAAAATGGAGACTGAGGCACAAGAGAGGCAAGAACACAAGGAGTTAGCCATCCAAAATGAGCAGGGGCACATTTTGGATAACAGTATTTGTGTTTTGCAGGTTTAAAATATCACAACAAACATCGGATGATTGGAGACTAACCAAAGTGGAATTCTAGGTGAATTTGACAAAGTCACCATGACAACTTGTTTTGTGTGTGTTGTATTTTTGTTAGATATTCCCATGGGGGGGATCATCCTTACATGTGACCATGGGTTTGTGTATTTTATTAATGTGGTAAAATGTTTATTTATTGTTTTATGTATTTTATTAGTAATACATTCCTTCCTTTAATTAATTAAAGTTGTGGTAGAGTAATGTAGACATCATATGATTAAAATTTAAATAAATCAAATGGGGATATGGGAAAATAATAATGGAAGTTTTTGGTTTGTGTAAGAGTATGTTTAAGTCTATTTTGGAGTATGAAACACTCCACCTCCATGAAAAATTCGAATTTGTCCTTGGGAGCTGTTTTTGGAGGCTTGTGGGACAAGAAAAACTTGTCCCATACCTCTAAATTTAATATACCAACCATACTTATGGATGGAGATGTGATTTGTGACTTTTAAATGCATTTTATTCCTCATGTTTCTTGTTTTGGATTGCACTCTCTTAAATTTTATTAAATTGTTGTCCCTTGAGGTGTGGGCTCCTTTTGGAGTGTGCAAGTAACTTGTCATTTTTCACCCACCTCTTTATTGTGCTTGGGAGAATGGAATTTTCTCTTTTGTGTTTAAATTGGTGTATGTTTGATGTGGCATCCTACATAGATCCACATCATCCTCTTCTCTCCCTCTTCTATTTAATTAAAACTCTCTTCTTGTTTTGGGTTGTTAAAACATTTTTGCATGCATCCTTGGGCACATTTTTGTGATGGGAGCTCTTACTTTGGAGAAGCTTTGGTGAAGATTGTTGCTTGGTTATTGAACCTCTTTGCATTCATCCTTGGGGGCACATTTTTCTGTGATTAGAGCTCTTGTTGATTTGGAGGAAATTGGAGAGCATTTGATACTTTGGCATTGTTGTTTTGGACTGTGTTTTCTTGGCATTTGAAGCTTTGTTGGAAGCAAAGTTACCATGGAGAGGTAGGAGTTTATTCCTTCTTTTATTGTTGTTATTTTCTTGTTGTGTTGTGTGTATGGAGAATGTTTTATTGCTTTTGTTGGCTGGTTGGGTAGACTGCCTTAGGGAAGGTGTAGGAGAAGGCTATGGGGAATCCATGTGGGGGGGCATAAGGGAATGCCAGTGGCATCAGTTTCATTGTGGAGGGATTTTTGGGTTTGGGATCCACCATGGAAAAGAAATAGCTTGCATTTCTTACTTGTGGGGGCATAAGGGAAAATTTTGGGGGGGCATAAGGAGGGGTTGGGAGGCATAAGGTTTATGGGATATGATATGTTATATTGGTAGTATGATTATAGGTGTATGCCTAATTCCCAATTGGGAGGCATAAGTATCTTCCCCATAGTCCTTGATCCTTTGGCTTGCATGATCAAGCCTAAGTTGTGATTTGAATGTTTGCTTTTGCATTTGTAAATTGTTGTTTTGTATTGAGTCATGTTTTATATTGAAATGTGGATGTGTGAAATAATGTTGTGTTGTGGAAACCAGTTGTTTCCATGGGTTAAATTACATCTATTATTGTACTTCAGTTAGGGCTTAGGGGCCAATGATGAAGGAAGGCTTCTCCTTTCATTGGATGTCTTGGTTGGGTGGAGAGCATTTCCTTTCCCCCTCTTTTGTTGTGATCAACTTGGAGAAAAGAGAAAATGAGCATGTTGCTATTTTTAGCAAGAGGAATATATAGTTTGACAGTCCCTTCTTTGAGCAAGTTCATTGTAACCCTTCCCACTTTGAAGTGGATGAATTGTATAGAAATTTTTAATGTGAAGATACTTGTATTGATGATGGAAGATTGAAATTGGAATGTGAAATGTAAAGAAGTTATATTCTACTCTCTGTTTTGAAAAGAAACGTGAAAGAATGTTGTATATTTTGTAAACTGTATTTGAAACCAAATGGAAAAGAGAAGTTGTAAAGTTGTAATTTTTGAATTCAATAAAGGAATGCACTACTTTTCTCAAACTTGCATTGTTGCTTGGAATTGAATTGCTATTGTGAATTAAAATATTTGTTTGAAAGAAGAATGAGTATGAAGGAAAAAGGCAGTGCTTTGTTCTCTTTGAAATGAGTTGAAATTTAGAAATCAGACTTTTCTTATTGACTGTTAAATGTTGTGTGAATTTGATGGAATGTAATAGACTTGCATGGAATGAACTCCCACACTTGGAGAATGGAAAAATGTTTAAGAACCTTTAATGTTTGATCTCTGTTTTATTTTCTAAATCTAGCAATCAAATTTATCAAAGAAATGAGCAGCTCAAACTTGCACCAAGAAATAAGATATGAGACATTGAATTTGAGACTTAACAAGTCCTAAGGAACTCAATTTGACAATAAAACTTAAGAAAGACCTTTCAGTACTTTATAAAATCAAAATCAAAGCTTGTGCAGTCATCCTGCTATCAAGTGATGCAAAATTTCAATTGCAACTCTCCTAAAAAAATTAATCTTGGAACCTTCCTAAATTCATCTAAAATAAGTCTCCATGTCTATTTGACATGTGGAGAAAGTAGGAATTCAAAATTGAACAAAAAAAAATTATAAGTTAGAAATTTCCAGTTTGCTTTGCAAAACCCTGCAGATTTGTTTCTCAAAATTTACCTCACAAAATTCATAAAATTCCAAAATTGATGAATCCTATGTAAAGAGGGCTTCGAGAGATTTCTAGAAAGTCCAAGTTTTCCCAAATCTGAGCTTCCTATCAAAAGTTATGGCCATTTGAAGTTTTACTTCAAATTGGCATTCAAAAAAATAATAAATAAATCTAACTATTAAAAATTTAATTTTTAACTTTGGAAAAATCTCCACAAAATTCTGCGGCCCCCACCTTCCCACAACCAATTGGGACCTGCCACATGGCACCTCGAGAGGGTAGACCAAATTTAAACTTGTCTTTTTGAAAATTTTACCTTGGGAAAAATTTCCACTTTTCCCGCATCCCCACTAACCCATGGCCAATCACGTGCTGACACATGGCTAGGTGGAAGCGTGGGAGATTTTTGGACTTAGCACCTCTGTTCCCTTTTTGGTAAAAATTCCCCTTTGTCCCCACGGCCCCGCTCCAGCGTTGTGCCTTGGAATTTATCCTTTCACGGACGCGGGCCCGCGCGTGGCTTTTGATTTTTTCCTTCTGGCTAAATGCCTTAAGTTCCTCTGCCACCCCACCTCCCATGTTCAACCTAGGTGTGACATGTGTCTCCCCACCGGGCTCACGGGCACGTGAATGCAAATTGCACTTTGCGCTCAAGTAGGGAAAATGCCTCTAAATTCCCCGCCACTCCGCCAATTCCTCACCCCTTTCCCGCTTGAACCAGGGCTCGACACGTGTCCACTAGGGACCCATGGAGGCACGGGAGAAAATTGGAAATTGTGCCACACAATGGGAAATTTTTCTAGAGCCGCCCGCCAACCCGCCAAAAAAAAATTTCCCTCCTCTTGACACATGTCCCCTTGGGAAAAATTTGACCTAAGAACTCCGCCTGAGTCATATCTTGAGTTCTACAAGGAGTTAGAAGGACTTCTTTATATCACCAGAAATGTGAGAAAATTTCCTATCCAATGGGAAAGGTTTATGGAAATTTTGGAAGCATTAAGTAGGAGAAAAATCTAGTTAAAACTTTGGGCTGTTATGAGTGGTTATGGGGGTAAATTACTACCGAACCTAATCAAACTTCTAGCCCTAAGTTTTGGGCCTGGTGACCTCTATGAATTGTTAATAAAAGAGAAGTTTTTTCTTGTGGATTTGATTTGTTCTGGAATCTGTTAGTGGTAGTTGTTGCCTAGCAACCTGGTTGTAGACACTCCTAATCAAGTTCTGGGAATGGGTAAGTGAGACCTTACTCTGTTGATTTTAAATATGTATTCCTTTCTCATTGTAATTAAACCCTACTCTTGTCTTGATCTTATGGAATTAAATACCTTGGGTATTTAATTATTTTGGGTCCCTTAACCCTAATATTTCTAATCAGGAAATATTTAGCTAAAATGTCAATGTAATCAGTAATTAAATTAATCCCTAGGGAGATTTGAGCTAGGTGTGGACTTATTGCTCTTTTTTCTTTTTAATGTGGAATTAGTAATTATTATAATGGGAAAAGTTATCAGTTGAATTTAACTATCTTTGAGACTTTGGTTGTTAACTCCTAATCAAAAAAATTATTCCATAATTTTCTAACTAAACCTAGGTTGTTCATGGTTCTCAAGTGGGTTGTTTTGAACGGGCATCACATACGGTCATGCCCTTTAGGTTGAAGAATGTGCCATTTGTATTTTTGCGTAAATTGGTGCAAGCATTCCAGGACTTCATCCATAAATTTCTTCAGGTCTATTTGGATGACTGGATAGTATATGGTCTGGTTAAAGACCATTGTGAAAATTTGAGGTTAATGTTTGAGAGGTGTAGGCAGTTGAGGATATCCCTCAACATTAAGAAATGTGTGTTTGCTACACCCTTTGGGACTTTATTGGGCCATATCATATGTAAGGAGGGCTTGCTGGTAGATCCCGCTAAGGTTGCAGTTATTGTGGGGTTAAGGGAGCCTACTAGCTAGAGCACAGTGCGCAGATTCCTTAGGCATGCGGGCTATTACAGAAAATTCATTAAGGGATATGCCAAGATCGTCACGCCGTTAGAGGAGCTACTTAGACATAAAAGTGCCTTCCATTAGGGAAAGACGCAGCAGGGGCGTTTGATACATTAAAAGATAGGCATATTACCGCGCCTATTTTATGGTTTCCCTCTTGGGACAAGCCCTTTCATGTTTGTGAAGATGCCTCAAGGACCACCATTGAGCAAAGGTGCTTGCATTGCCCGGAGTAAAGGGGTTGTTGATCATCCTCTCTATTTTGCAAAGCGGAAGTCGACACTAGCAGAGCATAATTATATGACAACTAAGTGCGGGGCATTATCAATGATCTACGTTATCTTCAAGTTTAGATAGTATCATTGGCAACACCCTTTTTGTTCTACACTCGACCACATGGCATTGAAGTATTTAGTGAACAACGTTGTTCTACGAGGATGCATATGTCGATGGGTGTTGTTGTTTCAAGAGTTTGAATTCACTTTGTTGTAGTGAAACCTGGAAAATTCAATTATGAGCTTGATTATCTCGTCAAGAATTGATTGGGGGAGGACACGCAGATTATTGAGGAAGCAATGCCGGACGTGTAATCTGTTTAGATTGTAGCGCATGCCCTCGATTTGGAAGATATTGTAATATTTTTAAAGGAAGGTGTGGCAATTGGATGGAATGAAGACATTGGAAATAAAGTAGTTGGCCATACGCGTTGCACCCTACATGTTAATCGGTGGAGACTTATAAAAATTGGGACGTGATGAAGTTTTTGTACAGATGTGTCTTAGAGCATGAGCGCCTAGCCATCATGGAGTGATGTCATCACTTGGATAGATTATCTCACAAGGTGGTACTAAAGATTTTAGAACAGGATCTTGTGGTAAAATGTTATTGAAGTATGGATGCCCTTGAGTTTGATAGGGGTACACATTTCTTGAATGGGACCATGAGGATCCTATTATCTCGAATTCATGGTGGCTCATCACAAGAATACACCCTAATTTAGAACTCACAATTCAAATAACCATTTATATAGAACAAGTGAAATTTTTTTTTATATATGCAGTTCTAAATACATAATGACTCACAATTCAAGTACCTCCGACCTATTCATTCCATGACTCGGAGTACCTCCGAATATTCACCATGATCTATACCGATCTATTGAGTAATAAGAGTCGGTGTTTTTATTTAACACATTACTCTTGCGGTTCTCTTCCCTAACTGGGATTCGAATGCTCGTCCAAGGAATCTAATCGAATAATTGTTACTATTATTCATCGGCATCTCATCCTTAGACTAGGTGAATTAGGACAACGCAATCAGCAGCTTGCGATACTTTGGCCAAAGATTTGAAACATATTGTTTATGTCTCGTATTCCTTAACGGCATACTCGTCAATCTGGAATACGTCCTTCACCCCATTCATATGTTATATAGAATGTCTTATACTGACTACTGTCAGTCCTTCCTTTCACAACTGAATCACTCGGAGGCAGATTAACAAGGTGATAATGTTATATGGATGCCCACGAGGATTAGGGATATGATGACATACTGGTTCAACCTTGCAGTTCAACCAGTGTGTCATGATACCCCGAATCTCCTAGGCAGCCTTATAACATGACCACGTTCTTAATCGGTCCCAGGGTAACTCGTGCGAAATCAAGTGTAAATCTTAGCGATCAATGCAAAGGGTGTCGCCATAAGTCATCTGCATTATTGTAACTTCGAGAAGATCCTAATCTTCGGAGGTACAACTCGCAGATTGACTTATGTCGTCAACCTTAAATCCGCCTCGAAAAGATCTACTCAGTAACAAGCGTTACGCACTTGAGTTTAAATTACTTTAAAGACTTTTCCCTAAGGTTTAGCCTTTCCGATCCCTGGATTCTTCGTCTTAAGACGACCCTCCTCTATAAAACCCATTACTTGGTAGAGATATTAAGGTCAAGTTCTTCATCAAGGAGTCATTAGAATACACCTGATTCTAAAGCAACAGAATCGGACAATATCTCATAACCTTTGCTTGAGATTGCCAACTGAACTCCATTTGATTGTATATCAGTTCTCTTAACTGATATTTATATCATACTTTTGGTATAAAGATATAAATGATTAAGAATCCAATTTAATATTGTCCTGTTATCCTTAGGACTAGGGATTAGTAATTTAATCCAGCTTGTTTAGCGTTCTCTTTTAGGCTCATTTTTAACCTATCTTCTAGAAAGACAATTATTTAAATCCAATATTGCTTTTGCTAGAACAAATTAGAACTACTAAACTCTCATAAGAATTCAATCTCATTTTCATGCAAGCTTTCATTATCATCAATCACAAAAGCATCCATATTATACAATGATAACAATGCCCCTTCGTTACATAAACCGAAGAAGGTCAACTTTCAGAAATAGAATTCAACACATAAGTTTCAAACACTTATTTCCATTCCTTTCAAAACTATACAATTACATTTTATGCAACAACATACTTGATACAATGCTAACGGAAAAGAAACATCTTTTCACATATAGTACATCTATAAAATCAAGCTGTAATTCATTACAAATCAAATAAACAATCTGATCATTTGTCGATCTCGCATTGCTTTTACCTCTTACGGTAACCATCTGCAAAAATAGTCAACATGAGTCAGTTCAATGAACTGAGCATGATAAGCACTAACTTTTAAAACAATTGCAATCCATCAATTGTTTTCATTAAACACCCTGTTTAAATGAGATCAGATATTCACATAAGTAAACATAATCAGACTATGCCCTTGTAATACAAAATGATTACAAATATGTAACTCTATCATTGTTACAAAATAGTCTTAATCACTTTCTAATATTTCATCAAATATTAAGAAACAAGGAACGAATGTACACAAACAATCATTGAATCCAAAATCACAACATTGGTCAGATTGTTTCATTCTTCCAAAAAGGAAATAACATAACAATTCGGGATTCCACCAATATGTTACAAAACAATTTCCCACTGTTAGACAAATATCAACAAATATTAAATAAAGGAAGAGAAAGAACCAAACCATTCATACTTCCTTTCACATAAGTTCATCACTGCACTGTCTTCACATATGAAAACATTCAACCAGTATATAAATGAACAAGTTAGACAAGCCGCAAGCAAGATCGCTGTTCTAAATCAAGAAATAAAAACACAAGCAGACAAAACTCCCGTGACAAAGAACTAACACATCAACAATCCATATATCAGCCTTAAGCCCAATACTAGTTCTTTTTAAACACAAGAAGGCTTTGAACCAAGTTCGAAATAAGAACCTCTAGCGTATCATCTGCCAACACAGAACTTATTTACAATAAGTGATTGAAGCTTCTATAAGACCATACAGAGATTACCTTACCAATGCCATAGTATACACTATCGCCTCCTATAAGAAATCAGAAAGGAACACAACACCCTGTAAATACATCTGTACTAATCGGAGTTAGTCAAAAGTACTCACGATTCACTTATACAGAGTCACGTTACCTGATACAGACCATTACTCTGACAAAATGTCCAATATCAACAACAGTATATCAAGTCAAGTTTCAACTGAGACAAAAGAAGATACAAGTTAACTTCCTCAATTCTCTAAACCTGAACAACAGTGAAATGGTAAACGATTGTCACTGTTTCCCTTTGGACGAGTAAATAGTGTATAAACTAAAACTCAGGCAGAACTTTTAATTAACGATTTCAAATCAAGAAACCCGACTAAGTCTTACCAATTTTTCGCACAAGATTTCAAGGAACGAACACAAAAATATACCCAAGAAATTGTACAACAAAATCCATGCAACACAAAAGTAATTCCAGGAAATAACAGAGGTCTTAGTACATGTCATTCCTTCCAACCACTGGTTCATCATTCACCAACTATTAAACATATTCGAATTGAACAGCGGCCCAAATAGAAATATAAATCATTGAATCGTCTCCTCAGAGTCGTTCAGAATACAACCATTATAAATCTATAAATACACATTACATACTGATAACGGGTTTACGCCCATAATCGCAGAACCCAACAACAGTATAAGATGGAATTAGTTGATAAATCCTTCTATACCCTCCATGGCAAACATTCAGAATGAAACAAGTGTAAGCAAATCAAATACCCATTTCAAGCAAGGAAATCAACTCGAGCCGCTTCAAACTTTCGAACACTTTCACATAGAAATGAAAATGCATACCTGTGAAGTCTTTATCCTTTAATTATTTCAAATAACAAAAGTGGCCAAAAGACCTGTTTCCTCTACCAAAGCTCCACGAAAATCAAATGACAAAACTTATGGATAAATCTACATTCTCAAAGAAAGTAGATAGCAACATACGATTCAATCATAGACTCCATCGAGTCGATAAAATAAAATATAGATGTATCAATATTATACACAAATCAACAAGTAATCCCGTTACCACAATAACAAGGAAAACAACCTGCTGGGTCATAGACTACGGTAACACAACAAGCTTACTCGATCCTAGCAAAAATTAGAAGACAATTAAAACCCAAAAAGTATCATTATACACTGTCAACAAAAACCACGACAGAGTTTCCAAAGGAGCAAAGAGAACCGATCAAACATACAAAGATCTAATGAATCCTTCCATACAGTTTCCACAACAAGAAACACGACCACAAATCAACAACATACAGTGGTCTATAACAACACAGGTATATCCTATGGGCTCACGCCAAACAGGCCGAGCTTTCATGCTCTTTACATATAAATATCTCACATATTTAAACCAGAAAGAATACACAAAGGAATAGAGCCACAATTCGATTTTAACAAACACCCATCTAGAGGAAATTGAAAAATCGAACCATAAGAGATATAGTACCAAAAATCAAACAAGATCTCCATGGAAAATCATCTATTTTCCCAAGACATTTGAACAGAGTTGTTCTAATGAAATCACTTGAAAGACAACAAGATATTTAAAGGTTAGGGCCTAACATGCCTGGATTTTTGATCAATTTTCCGAAGCAGACCACAGGAAGAGCTCAAACTTCCTTTTCTTTTTCCACGATAAAGCGACCAACAAAATTTTGCTATCTCCATCACATATATATCCTCCATGACAGAGAAAAGAGCTATAGCAGTTCATACTTGCCATGCAACTCAAAGAGAACTGGTGCGAAGAACCAGTAAACAAGCAGAGAGAGAGAGAGAAGACCGAAAATCGTGACAAGCCAAACAAACCCACAAATTTCCCGTTTGCATGCCTTCTCGCGAGTTCCGAGCTCGACTTCCGAGAATATTGAATGCCATTAAACCAACTTTCCCGCTTAAACTCAACTTCCACCGACCGCTGATTGGCGCGACACCCAATGAAACCTCATGTTCATTTCCAAATTCAGCGACACACGCCACGTCGAACAAGTTAGCCGCTGCTAAACCTTCCGCCATGACTCCGTCCCTCATCCTTATCCCCAAGCATTAATTGCCATAGAAAACGCCGCCCATGGTTCGCACCCCTCCATAGGCCCCTTCACAATCTCCTCATTAGTTAGGTTAGTATCTTAGGTTAGAATTTAGGTAATACCCATACTAACCAATTTACACATAGATACTAACTTAGGATATTAACACATAGCCTAGGTCTAGGTTAGATTAACACTAATCTAACCCCTAGGTTAGGTTTTAGTTTTAGGTTACTAACCATTAATAATTCCTGTTAGGTCTTCGTCCTGTAAACTCGTAAAGACTCGTATCATACCTTCTCGAAAGAGTTAGCTCCTTCTCTGCTGCGTAATGTATGTAACTAATTATTACCGGTCCACAATCGAGACCTTCCAGATATACTTCCATATTGGGAACCAATTATTTCACAAGATCAGCCCGAGTCATACTCCTGACCAGCTTAATCAATGCTTCCATACCTTGCAACCTGTTCAAGGTCTGTGATCTAATTCATCACAAACAAATTTAAAGCATTACTTGGATCAATTCCACTGATCCAAGACTAGATATTATAGATGAATATCTCTATAATTCATTCCGTGATCAGATTAATATTCAGACACAAAATGAAATAAATAAAAGAGTCTAATCATATTCTCGACTACCAAGATCATGTAATCGCAAGGAAATTACAATACATATCAAGCATGATTTCTAAATCGAGGAACACATCCTTATACAAGAAATCACATATCAACACTTGTATGTCCAGGAGAAAGTAACAACAGTTCAGGGTGTTACATGCTTCCCTCCTAAAAAGATTCATCGTCCCGATGAATTACATATTAAATTAACCTTCAGGTCAATCAATTTATTAGTACACAAACAATGTGACTACTTCCATATTAAATAGTTCCAGAAATCAATGTCACAACACATTTATTCAACCTGAATAAAGTCTGCCTTAATCAGGCTTTCATAAATACTTAAAAACAATCAGTTCATAAAAGTATATTTTTGTCAACAGTTTTCATTCTGTTGCAAAAAGAGAAGGAAAAGCAATTTTCATCTCTTCCAGGTTTTCCCAAGTTGCACTTTCTTCGCTAAACTGGTCCCACTGGACCTTACATTGCTGTATATCACGATTTCTTAAATGCAATTGGCGAGTTTCCAGCACTCGTGTGGGTTTAACCACGATTATTCCTGGGTCTTGGACCTGCAAGGAATTCCAATTTAAAACATGTGACAGATCTGAAACGTATTTCTTAAGCAAAGAAATATGGAAAACATCATGCATGCGAGATAAAGCAGGTGGCAATGCTAAACGATAAGCTACAGGATTGATTATTTCGACAATTTCGAAAGGTCCCACATATCGTGGTGACAACTTGGCAGCCTTGCCAAAAGTTATAGAACTCTTTCTGGGTTTAACACGCAGAAAAACCTTATCACCAAGCTCAAACTTTCTATCAACCCGCTTAAGGTCAAAGATAGCTCTTCGTCTATCCGCTGCTTCCTTTAATCGTTCACGAATCAGCTTAACTTGTTGTTCCATTTCTGTGAGAATCTCTGGTCCAATTACCACTCTATCCTCAACACTGTCCCAACTAACAGGGGTTCTGCACTTTCTTCCATAAAGTGCTTCAAATGGTGCCATCTTTAGAGATGAGTGATAAGTGTTGTTGTATGCGAACTCAACTAATGGAAGATACTCTTCCCATTTATACTGTTGATCCATGCAATACATTCGCAACATGTCCTCCAACACTTGATTTACCCTCTCAGTTTGCCCATCCGTTTCTGGATGATATGCAGAACTGAAGTTTAGTTTTGTTCCTAGGGCTGCGTTAAGCGTTTGCCAAAACCTTGACGTCATTCTAGGATCCCTGTCAGATATAATCAGTTCTGGTACACCATGCAATCTGAAAATTCGTGTACGAACCTCTTGGCCAAAGACTTGGTGAATCATCCTTTAGATTTCAAATGATGAAATGAGCTACCTTAGTCAGTTTATCCACAACTACCAGGATAACATCATGCTTATTCCTGGACATAGGTAGTCCTTGTACAAAATCCATGGTTATTACTTGCCATTTGTACTGCGGTATGCTATGAGGATATAACAGTCCAGCAGGGTGCATATGCTCTGCCTTCACCCGCTGACATTCCAGGCAATGAGTCACAAAATTTATCACATCCTTTTTCATACCTTTCCAGAAGTATTGTTGTTTCAAATCAGCTAGCATTTTTGTGATACCTGGGTGTCCAGAGAAAGGTGAATTATGAAATTCAACTAACAACTTCTTTCTTAAATCATTCAAAGACAGTACATATACCCTATTTTCATAACGCAAGATTCCTTCATTATCAAAATGAAAACCTTCATACCTTTTATCCTTAGGTTCTGCAGCAAGCGCTGCTTTTACTTGCTGGAAGTATGCATCTGATTCTGAGGCACTTTTTACCTCATCTTTAAACTGAGTTCTCAACGTTATAAGAGCAGAAATGTGCCTCCTACGACTTAGAGCATCAGCTACTCTATTCTCCTTCCCTTTGATATAGCTGATATCAAAGTCATATTGTGATAAAAATTCTAACCACCTTCTTTGTCTGGCATTCAGATTGGGCTGAGTAAAAATATATTTCAGTCCCAAGTGATCAGTTTTCAACTCAAAAGGTTTTCCAAGTAAATAGTGTCTCCAGACTTGAAGCGCATGAACAATGGCAGCAAGTTCCAAATCATGAGGGGCATAATTCAGCTCATGTAACTTAAGTTTTCTACTTTCATAAGCTATGACCTGATCATTTTGTAACAAAACACCTCCAAGGCCTTCCCCAGAAGCATCCGTTACAACAGTAAAATTCCCATTAGGGTCTGGTACAGCCAATATAGGTGCAGAAGTCAACTGGTCTTTCAGACTTTTGAAAGCCGCTTCGCACTTGTCATTCCACATGAATTTCTTATCCTTCTTTTGCAATGAAGTTATTGGTGCAGCTACCTTAGAAAAATCCTTTACAAATTTTCTATAGTAACCTGCAAGACCCATGAAGCTTCTTACTTCGTGCACATTCTTTGGTGCAGGCCACTCAGTTATTGCCACTATTTTTGAAGGATCTACAGCGATTCCTTCTTTACTTATGACATGACCCAAATAGTGAACTTCTGAATCAAAGAAAGAACATTTGGATAACTTACCATACAACTTTCTCTTTCTCAAAATTCCCAAAACTATCTTCAAATGCTCATTGTGCTCTTCAACGCTCTTAGAATAAATGAGAATATCGTCCAAGAATACAAGCACAAACTTGTCCAGGTATTCTTGAAAAATATTGTTCATTAAATTCATAAAGGCTGCGGGTGCATTAGTTAACCCGAAGGGTAGAACTGTGAATTCATAATGTCCGTACCTTGTTCGGAAAGCTGTTTTATGAATATCTTCCTCTTTAATCCTTAACTGATGATAACCAGATCGAAGGTCTATCTTAGAATAAACCGCTGCTCCACGCATTTGATCAAACAGATCATCGATCCTAGGAAGTGGATATCGGTTCTTGATTGTTGCTTTGTTCAACATCCGATAATCAATACACAGCCTTAGTGTTCCATCCTTCTTTTTCACAAATATCACAGTGCTCCCAAGGTGAAACACTTGGTCTAATCAATCCTTTAGAAAAAAGCTCTTGTAATCGTGCCTTAAGCTCGACTAACTCGGTAGTAGTCATCTTATAAGGCGCTTTGGAAATAGGTTCGCCTGTGCTTGATTTCAATGGTAAAATCAAATTCTCTCTTGGGTGGTAACCCTGGTAATTCCTCAGGAAAAACATCCCTGAAACTTTGTAACAGTGGAATTTGCTTCATGTAATCACCATCTTCTTCTGAAGATTCAGATATCTTTACTGCATAAAGAGTACATCCTTTATTCTTAGCCTTTTTAAGCTGCATAGCTGACAGTTTTCTAACTGAAATTTCCGCTTCACACCTTGAATCTCTCGTTGATTCCAGCTGATCATCTAAACATTTTATGTTCTTTTCATAGCAATCTACCTTTGCTTTATGGTCAGCTAACCAATTGACACCAATAATAATGTCATACGATCCCAAAGGTGTAACATAGAGATCAACTTCCGTGGAGAAATTAGGTAAATCAAGGACTGCTCCAAAGAGACACATACTCACTGTATGAACAGAATTATTACCATACTCTACAGTCCAAGATTTATCCATTTTCCCAGCTTTTCTTTTAAGTTTAGAAGCAAGTTTATTAGAAATAAAACATTCAGTAGCTCCTGTATCAAAAAGAATAGTGACAGGTATGCCGAATAACTTACCCGGAACTTCTATAGGTGTTGCTTGCTTTTCAGCTTGCTTGTCTGCAGCATCAAAGCATGTATCTTATGTGCGATTGACACGATCATCCTTCTTCAAAGGGCACTGATTTGCGTAATGATCTTTACCACAAGTGTAGCAGCCTCCTACAGGTCCCTTTTAGGCTCAAAGTTGCCTCCAGTTTTATAATTGTCACGTTGTCCTCCATAGGACTTCTTCCCATTATTATAATTTTTAACAAAATTATCCCTTATATTTCCAGCAGGCTTATTTACTGCTGCTTTCTTATTGTTATCTCCTGGAAACTTACTCTTGTTTCCAAACTTTTTCCACGGTCCTTTTCTGGGTGCAAGAGAGGTTGAAGAAGGGTTTGCAGTCTTCTTCCGCACTTCCTCCTTATGAGCAGAAATAGCCTTTAATTTCTGTTCTTGCCTTATGGCCTTTTCAACAACTCCTTCCATAGTGGTTGGGACTGTGAACATCGACCTCTCCCCTATCACAGGATTCAATCCCATGATGAATTTCCGTATCCTGAACTTTTCGTCAGTTTGATACTGTGGTACATACTTGAGGAGTTTTGTAAACCGCTCCCAGAATTCAGTTACTGTTAGCTTCCCTTGAGCTAAGTTACGGAAATTCGTCATTTTCTCGATCATAGAAAAGTTGTGGCAGCCACCGTTGCCTAAAATAGCCTTTAAATTGATCCCAAGTAATATTGGTCTCATCAATGTTTAGCTCAGCTTTTCGGCTATCCCACCACGAAGACGCTTCGTGAGAAAGCTGATAGGCTCCCCAAATAGCTTTGGTTTCCTCCGAGAAGTTCCTTATTGCAAAGTACTTCTCCATTTCGCTGAGCCAGTTCTCAGCTCCATCTCCTAATGTGGTGCCATCATACTTAGGTGGACTTATCCTTTTATATCATTAGTGAGTTCTCACGCTAACGGCCTTTTTGTTTTCTGGTTGGACAGGTGCATTTCCAGCATTAACATCAACACCCATTTCGGGGTTGTCCTCAGGAGGTTGCTGATTATTATTATCAGCTTCTTCATCCTCCTCATTTCCCGTCACCTGCTGTTCAAGCACAGCTAAGCGATCTCTTGTGTCCAACAGGGCAGCAAGGATCTCATCCAGTTTCTGGGTTGTTGCCGCTCCTCCTTCAGGTGGAGCATTACTCGCAACGTTCCCCCTTGTTCTAACCATTTTCTGTTACAAGAAAATTCAGGTTTTTATCAGATTATGGACTCAATAGGTCCAAGAGCTGCAACCTTCAGCTCTGATACCAAGATGTAACATCCTCATTTTATACTTTAGAACAAGTGAATTTTTTTTTTTTTTTATATAATTGCATCCTGGTTCTAAATACATAATTTAGAACTCACAATTCAAATAACCATTTATATAACAGACAACCATATGCAGCTGTAATGACTCGGAGTACCTCCGATCTATTCATTCCATGACTCGGTAATCTACCGATCTATTCATGAGTAATAAGAGTCGGTGTTTTTATTTAACACATTACTCTTGCGGGTTCTCTTCCCTAACTGGGATTCAATGCTCTCCAAGGAATCTAATCGAATAATTGTTACTATTATTCATCGGCATCTCATCCCTTAGACTAGGTGAATTAGGACAACGCAATCAGCACTTGCGATACTTTGGCCAAAGATTTGAAACATATGTTCATGTCTCGTATTCCTTAATGGCATACTCGCTCAACTGAATACGTCCTTCACCCCATTCTTATGTTATATAGAATGTCTTATACTGACTACCGTCAGTCCTTCCTTTCACAACTGAATCACTCGGAGGCAGATTAACAAGGTGATAATGTTATATGGATGCCCACGAGGATTAGGGATATGATGACATACTGGTTCAACCTTGCAGTTCAACCAGTGTGTCATGATACCCCGAATCTCCTAGGCAGCCTTATAACATGACCACGTTCTTAATCGGTCCCAGGGTAACTCGTGCGAAATCAAGTGTAAATCTTAGCGATCAATGCAAAGGGTGTCGCCATAAGTCATCTGCATTATTGTAACTTCGAGAAGATCCTAATCTTCTCGGAGGTACAACTCTGCAGTTGACTTATGTCGTCAACCTTTAAATCCGCCTCGAAAAGATCTACTCAGTAACAAGCGTTACGCACTTGAGTTTAAATTACTTTAAAGACTTTTCCCTAAGGTTTAGCCTTTCCGATCCCTGGATTCTTCGTCTTAGACGACCCTCCTCTATAAAACCCATTACTTGGTAGAGATATTAAGGTCAAGTTCTTCATCAAGGAGTCATTAGAATACACCTGATTCTAAAGCAACAGAATCGGACAATATCTCATAACCTTTGCTTGAGATTGCCAACTGAACTCCATTTGATTGTATATCAGTTCTCTTAACTGATATTTATATCATACTTTTGGTATAAAGATATAAATGATTAAGAATCCAATTTAATATTGTCCTGTTATCCTTAGGACTAGGGATTAGTAATTTAATCCAGCTTGTTTAGCGTTCTCTTTTAGGCTCATTTTTAACCTATCTTCTAGAAAGACAATTATTTAAATCCAATATTGCTTTTGCTAGAACAAATTAGAACTACTAAACTCTCATAAGAATTCAATCTCATTTTCATGCAAGCTTTCATTGTCAATCACAAAAGCATCCATATTATACAATGATAACAATGCCCCTTCGTTACATAAACCGAAGAAGGTCAACTTTCAGAAATAGAATTCAACACATAAGTTTCAAACACTTATTTCCATTCCTATCAAAACTATACAATTACATTTTATGCAACAGCATACTTGATACAATGCTAACGGAAAAGAAACATCTTTTCACATATAGTACATCTATAAAATCAAGTTGTAATTCATTATAAATCCAATAAACAATCTGATCAGCCTGTCAGATCTGCATTGCTTTTACCTCTTACGGCAACCATCTGCAAAAATAGTCAACATGAGTCAGTTCAATGAACTGAGCATGATAAGCACTAACTTTTAAAACAATTGCTATCCATCAATTGTTTTCATTAAACACCCTGTTTAAATGAGATCAATATTCACATAAGTAAACATAATCAGACTATGCCCTTGTAATACAAAATGATTACAAATATGTAACTCTATCATTGTTACAAAATAGTCTTAATCACTTTCTAATATTTCATCAAATATTAAGAAACAAGGAACGAATGTACACAAACAATCATTGAATCCAAAATCACAACATTGGTCAGATTGTTTCATTCTTCCAAAAAGGAAATAACATAACAATTCGGGATTCCACCAATATGTTACAAAACAATTTCCCACTGTTAGACAAATATCAACAAATATTAAATAAAGGAAGAGAAAGAACCAATCCATTCATACTTCCTTTCACATAAGTTCATCACTGTACCGTCTTCACATATGAAAACATTCAACCAGTATATAAATGAACAAGTTAGACAAGCCGCAAGCAAGATCACTGTTCTAAATCAAGAAATAAAAACACAAAAAACTCTGCATCAAGCAACTAACACATCAACAATCCATATATCAGCCTTAAGCCCAATACTAGTTCTTTTTAAACACAGTAAGGCTTTCGAACCAAGTTCGAAATCAGGAACCTCTAGCGTATCGCTGTCAACACAGACTTATTTACAATAAGTGATTGAAGCTTCTATAAGACCATACAGAGATTACCTTACCAATGCCATAGTATACACTATCGCCTCCTATAAGAAATCAGAAAGGAACACAACACCCTGTAAATACATCTGTACTAATCGGAGTTAGTCAAAAGTACTCACGATTCACTTATACAGAGTCACGTTACCTGATACAGACCATTACTCTGACAAAATGTCCAATATCAACAACAGTATATCAAGTCAAGTTTCAATGAAGACAAAAGAAGATACAAGTTAACTTCCTCAATTCTCTAAACTCCGAACAACAAGTGAAATGGTAAACGATTGTCATTCTTTCCCTTTGGACGAGTAAATAGTGTATAAACTAAAACTCAGCAGAACTTTTAATTAACGATTTTAAATCAAGAAACCCGACTAAGTCTTACCAATTTTTCGCACAAGATTTCAAGGAACGAACACAAAAATATACCCAAGAAATTGTACAACAAAATCCATGCAACACAAAAGTAATTCCAGAAATAACAGAGGTCTTAGTACATGTCATTCCTTCCAACCACCGGTTCATCATTCACCAACTATTAAACATATTCGAATTGAGCAATGCCCAAATAGAAATATAAATCATTCAATCGTCTCCTCGAGTCGCTCGAGAATACAACCATTATAAATCTATAAATACACATTACATATCGATAACGGGTTTACGCCCATAATCGCAGAACCCAACAAAAGATAAGATGGAATTAGTTGATAAATCCTTCTATACCCTCCATGGCAAACATTCGTAATGAAACAAGTGTAAGCAAATCAAATACCCATTTCAAGCAAGGAAATCAACTGAGCCGCTTCAAAACTTTCGAACAGCCTTTCACATAGAAATGAAAATGCATACCTGTGAAGTCTTTATCTTTAATTATTTCAAATAAAGTGGCCAAAAGACCTGTTTCCTCTACCAAAGCTTCCACGAAAATCAAATGACAAAACTTATGGATAAATCTACATTCTCAAAGCAGAGAGATAGCAACATACGATTCAATCATAGACTCCAATGAGTCGATAAAATAAAATACAGATGTATCAATATTATACACAGTCAACAAGTAATCCCGTTACCACAATAACAAGGAAAACAACTTCTGCTGGGTCGTATAGACTACGGTAACACAACAGTTACCTGATCCTAGCAAAAATTAGAAGACAATTAAAACCCAAAAAGTATCATTATACACTGTCAACAAAAACCACGACAGAGTTTCCAAAGGAGCAGTAGAACTGATCAAACATACAGTATCTAACAGAATCCTTCCATACAGTTTCCACAACAAGAAACAGCGACCACAAATCAACAACATACAGTGGTCTATAACAACACAGGTATATCCTATGGGCTCACGCCAAACAAGCCGAGCTTTCATGCTCTTTACATATAAATATCTCACATATTTAAACCAGAAAGAATACACAAAGGAATAGAGCCACAATTCGATTTTAACAAACACCCATCTAGAGGAAATTGAAAAATCGAACCAGAAGAGATACAGTACCAAAAATCAAACAAGATCTCCATGGAAAATCATCTATTTTCCCAAGACATTTGAACAGAGTTGTTCTAATGAAATCACTTGAAAGACAGCAAGATATTTAAAGGTTAGGGCCTAACATGCCTGGATTTTTGATCAATTTTCCGAAGCAGACCACAGGAAGAGCTCAAACTTCCTTTTCTTTTTCCACGATAAAGCGACCAACAAAATTTTGCTATCTCCATCACATATATATCCTCCATGACAGAGAAAAGAGCTATAGCAGTTCATACTTGCCATGCAACTCAAAGAGAATCAAAAGTGCGAAGAACCAGTAAACAAGCAGAGAGAGAGAGAAGACCGAAAATCGCGACAAGCCAAACAAACCCACAAATTTCCCGTTTGCATGCCTTCTCGCGAGTTCCGAGCTCGACTTCCGAGAATATTGAATGCCATTAAACCAACTTTCCCGCTTAAACTCAACTTCCACCGACCGCCAGAATTGGCGACAGTCCAATGAAACCTCATGTTCATTTCCAAATTCAGCGACTCCGCCACGTCGAACAAGTTAGCCGCCGCTAAACCTTCCGCCATGACTCCGTCCCTCATCCTTATCCCCAAGCATTAATTGCCATAGAAAACGCCGCCCATGGTTCGCACCCTCCATAGGCCCCTTCACAATCTCCTCATTAGTTAGGTTAGTATCTTAGGTTAGAATTTAGGGTAATACCCATACTAACCAATTTACACATAGATACTAACTTAGGATATTAACACATAGCCTAGGTCTAGGTTAGATTAACAATAATCTAACTCCTAGGTTAGGTTTTTGTTTTAGGTTACTAACCATTAATAATTCCAGTTAGGTCTTCGTTCTGTACACTCAGAAAAGACCTGTATCATACCTTCTCGAACAGAGTTAGCTCCAGTTCTGCTGCAGAATTGTATGTAACGAATTATTACCTGGTCCACAATCGAGACCTTCCAGATATACTTCCATATTGGGAACCAATTATTTCACAAGATCAGCCCGAGTCATACTCCTGACCAGCTTAATCAATGCTTCCATACCTTGCAACCTGTTCAAGGTCTGTGATCTAATTCATCACAAACAAATTTAAAGCATTACTTGGATCAATTCCACTGATCCAAGACTAGATATTATAGATGAATATCTCTATAATTCATTCCGTGATCAGATTAATATTCAGACACAAAATGAAATAAATAAAAGAGTCTAATCATATTCTGACTCAGTCAAGATCTGTAATCTGCAAGGAAATTACAATACATATCAAGCATGATTTCTAAATCGAGGAACACATCCTTATACAAGAAATCACATATCAACACTTGTATGTCCAGGAGAAAGTAACAACATTGTGGTGTTACATGCTTCCTCCTAAAAAGATTCATCGTCCCGATGAATTACATATTAAATTAACCTTCAGGTCAATCAATTTATTAGTACACAAACAATGTGACTACTTCCATATTAAATAGTTCCATAAATCAATGTCACAACACATTTATTCAACTCGAATAAAGTCTCGCTTTAATCAAGCTTTCATAAATACTTAAAAACAATCAGTTCATAAAAGTATATTTTTGTCAACAGTTTTCATTTCATTGCAAAAAGAGAAGGAAAAGCAATTTTCATCTCTTCCAGTTTTCCCAAGTTGCACTTTTTCTTCGCTAAACCGGTCCCACTGGACCTTACATTCTTGTATATCACGATTTCTTAAATGCAATTGGTGAGTTTCAAGACTCGTGTGGGTTTAACCACGATTATTCCTGGGTCTTGGACCTGCAAGGAATTCCAATTTAAAACATGTGACAGATCTGAAACGTATTTCTTAAGCAAAGAAATATGGAAAACATCATGCATGCGAGATAAAGCAGGTGGCAATGCTAAACGATAAGCTACAGGATTGATTATTTCGACAATTTGAAAGGTCCCACATATCGTGGTGACAACTTGGCAGCCTTGCCAAAAGTTATAGAACTCTTTCTGGGTTTAACACGCAGAAAAACCTTATCACCAAGCTCAAACTTTCTATCAACCCGCTTAAGGTCAGCATAGCTCTTCTGTCTATCCGCTGCTTCCTTTAATCGTTCACGAATCAGCTTAACTTGTTGTTCCATTTCTGTGAGAATCTCTGGTCCAATTACCACTCTATCCTCAACACTGTCCCAACTAACAGGGGTTCTGCACTTTCTTCCATAAAGTGCTTCAAATGGTGCCATCTTTAGAGATGAGTGATAAGTGTTGTTGTATGCGAACTCAACTAATGGAAGATACTCTTCCCATTTATACTGTTGATCCATGCAATACATTCGCAACATGTCCTCCAACACTTGATTTACCCTCTCAGTTTGCCCATCCGTTTCTGGATGATATGCAGAACTGAAGTTTAGTTTTGTTCCTAGGGCTGCGTTAAGCGTTTGCCAAAACCTTGACGTCATTCTAGGATCCCTCGATATAATATAATCGCCGTACACCATGCAATCTGAAAATTTCGTGTACGAACCTCTTGGCCAAAGACTCGGTGAATCATCCTTTAGATTTCCAAAGCGATGAAATGAGCTACCTTAGTCAGTTTATCCACAACTACCAGGATAACATCATGCTTATTCCTGGACATAGGTAGTCCTTGTACAAAATCCATGGTTATTACTTGCCATTTGTACTGCGGTATGCTATGAGGATATAACACCCAAAGCAGGTGCATATGCTCGCCTTCACCCGCCGACATTCCAGGCAATGAGTCACAAAATTTATCACATCCTTTTTCATACCTTTCCAGAAGTATTGTTGTTTCAAATCAGCTAGCATTTTTGTGATACCTGGGTGTCCAGAGAAAGGTGAATTATGAAATTCAACTAACAACTTCTTTCTTAAATCATTCAGCACAGGTACATATACCCTATTTTCATAACGCAAGATTCCTTCATTATCAAAATGAAAACCTTCATACCTTTTATCCTTAGGTTCTGCAGCAAGCGCTGCTTTTACTTGCTGGAAAGTATGCATCTGATTCCGAGGCACTTTTTACCTCATCTTTAAACTGAGTTCTCAACGTTATAAGAGCAGAAATGTGCCTCCTACGACTTAGAGCATCAGCTACTCTATTCTCCTTCCCTTTGATATAGCTGATATCAAAGTCATATTGTGATAAAAATTCTAACCACCTTCTTTGTTCTGGCATTCAGATTGGGCTGAGTAAAAATATATTTCAGTCCCAAGTGATCAGTTTTCAACTCAAAAGGTTTTCCAAGTAAATAGTGTCTCCAGACTTGAAGCGCATGAACAATGGCAAAGCAAGTTCCAAATCATGAGGGGCATAATTCAGCTCATGTAACTTAAGTTTTCTACTTTCATAGCTATGACCTGATCATTTTGTAACAAAACACCTCCAAGGCCTTCCCGTAAGCATCCGTTACAACAAGAAAATTCCCATTAGGTCTGCAGTACAGCCAATATAGGTGCAGAAGTCAACCTGGTCTTTCGACTTTTGAAAGCCGCTTCGCACTTGTCATTCCACATGAATTTCTTATCCTTCTTTTGCAATGAAGTTATTGGTGCAGCTACCTTAGAAAAATCCTTTACAAATTTTCTATAGTAACTGTAAGACCCATGAAGCTTCTTACTTCGTGCACATTCTTTGGTGCAGCCACTCGATTATTGCCACTATTTTTGAAGGATCTACAATGATTCCTTCTTTACTTATGACATGACCCAAATAGTGAACTTCGAATCAAAGAAAGAACATTTGGATAACTTACCATACAACTTTCTCTTTCTCAAAATTCCCAAAACTATCTTCAAATGCTCATTGTGCTCTCAACGCTCTTAGAATAAATGAGAATATCATCCAAGAATACAAGTACAAACTTGTCCAGGTATTCTTGAAAAATATTGTTCATTAAATTCATAAAGGCTGCAGGTGCATTAGTTAACCCAAAGGGTAGAACTGTGAATTCATAATGTCCGTACCTTGTTCGGAAAGCTGTTTTATGAATATCTTCCTCTTTAATCCTTAACTGATGATAACCAGATCGAAGGTCTATCTTAGAATAAACCGCTGCTCCACGCATCTGATCAAACAGATCATCGATCCTAGGAAGTGGATATCGGTTCTTGATTGTTGCTTTGTTCAACATCCGATAATCAATACACAGCCTTAGTGTTCCATCCTTCTTTTTCACAAATATCACAGGTGCTCCCCAAGGTGAAACACTTGGTCTAATCAATCCTTTAGACAAAAGCTCTTGTAATTGTGCCTTAAGCTCGACTAACTCAGTAGTAGTCATCCTATAAGGCGCTTTGGAAATAGGTTCAGTTCCAGGCTTGATTTCAATGGTAAAATCAAATTCTCTCTTGGGTGGTAACCCTGGTAATTCCTCAGGAAAAACATCCCTGAAACTTTGTAACAGTGGAATTTGCTTCATGTAATCACCATCTTCTTCTGAAGATTCAGATATCTTTACTGCATAAAGAGTACATCCTTTATTCTTAGCCTTTTTAAGCTGCATAGCTGACAGTTTTCTAACTGAAATTTCCCGTTTCACACCTTGAATCTCTGCTGATTCCAGCTGATCATCTAAACATTTTATGTTCTTTTCATAGCAATCTACCTTTGCTTTATGGTCAGCTAACCAATTGACACCAATAATAATGTCATACGATCCCAAAGGTGTAACATAGAGATCAACTTCCGTGGAGAAATTAGGTAAATCAAGGACTGCTCCAAAGAGACACATACTCACTGTATGAACAGAATTATTACCATACTCTACAGTCCAAGATTTATCCATTTTCCCAGCTTTTCTTTTAAGTTTAGAAGCAAGTTTATTAGAAATAAAACATTCAGTAGCTCTGTATTCAAAAAGAATAGTGTGTATGCCGAATAACTTACCCAGGAACTTCTATAGGTGTCACTTGCTTTTCACTTGCTTGTCTCGCATCGCAAGCATGTATCTTATGTCATTGACACGATCATCCTTCTTCAAAGGGCACTGATTTGCGTAATGATCTTTACCACAAGTGTAGCAGCCTCCTACAGGTCCCTTTTTAGGCTCAAAGTTGCCTCCAGTTTTATAATTGTCACGCTGTCCTCCATAGGACTTCTGTCCATTATTATAATTTTTAACAAAATTATCCCTTATATTTCCAGCAGGCTTATTTACTGCTGCTTTCTTATTGTTATCTCCTGGAAACTTACTCTTGTTTCCAAACTTTTTCCACGGTCCTTTTCTGGGTGCAAGAGAGGTTGAAGAAGGGTTTGCAGTCTTCTTCCGCACTTCCTCCTTATGAGCAGAAATAGCCTTTAATTTCTGTTCTTGCCTTATGGCCTTTTCAACAACTCCTTCCATAGTGGTTGGACTGTGAACATCGACCTCTCCCCCTATCACAGGATTCAATCCCATGATGAATTTCCGTATCCTGAACTTTTCGTCAGTTTGATACTGTGGTACATACTTGAGGAGTTTTGTAAACCGCTCCCAGAATTCAGTTACCGTTAGCTTCCCTTGAGCTAAGTTCTGGAATTCTGTCATTTTCTGATCATAGAAAAGTTGTGGCAGCCACCGTTGCCTAAAATAGCCTTTAAATTGATCCCAAGTAATATTGGTCTCATCAATGTTTAGCTCAGCTTTTCGGCTATCCCACCACGAAGATGCTTCGTGAGAAAGCTGATAGGCTCCCCAAATAGCTTTGGTTTCTCCGAGAAGTTCCTTATAGCAAAGTACTTCTCCATTTCACGAGCCGTTCTCGCTCCATCTCCTAATGTGGTGCCATCATACTTAGGTGGACTTATCCTTTTATATCATTAGTGAGTTCTCACGCTAACGGCCTTTTTGTTTTCGGTTGGACAGTGCATTTCCAGCATTAACATCAACACCCATTTTGGGGTTGTCCTCAGGAGGTTGCTGATTATTATTATCAGCTTCTTCATCCTCCTCATTTCCCGTCACCTGCTGTTCAAGCACAGCTAAGCGATCTCTTGTGTCCAACAGGGCAGCAAGGATCTCATCCAGTTTCTGGGTTGTTGCCGCTCCTCCTTCAGGTGGAGCATTACTCGCAACGTTCCCCCTTGTTCTAACCATTTTTTGTTACAAGAAAATTCAGGTTTTTATCAGATTATGGACTCAATAGGTCCAAGAGCTGCAACCTTCAGCTCTGATACCAAGATGTAACATCCTCATTTTATACTTTAGAACAAGTGAATTTTTTTTTTTTTTTTTATAATTGCATCCTGGTTCTAAATACATAATTTAGAACTCACAATTCAAATAACCATTTATATAACAGACAACCATATGCAGCTGTAATGACTCGGAGTACCTCCGATCTATTCATTCCATGACTCGGTAATCTACCGATCTATTCATGAGTAATAAGAGTCGGTGTTTTTATTTAACACATTACTCTTTGCGGTTCTCTTCCCTAACTGGGATTCGAATGCTCTGTCAAGGAATCTAACCGAATAATTGTTACTATTATTCATCGGCATCTCATCCCTTAGACTAGGTGAATTAGGACAACGCAATCAGCAGCTTGCGATACTTTGGCCAAAGATTTGAAACATACTGTTCATGTCTCGTATTCCTTAACGGCATACTCGTCAATCTGGAATACGTCCTTCACCCCATTCATATGTTATATAGAATGTCTTATACCGACTCATCGTCAGTCCTTCCTTTCACAACTGAATCACTCGGAGGTAGATTAACAAGGTGATAATGTTATATGGATGCCCACGAGGATTAGGGATATGATGACATACTGGTTCAACCTTGCAGTTCAACCAGTGTGTCATGATACCCCGAATCTCCTAGGCAGCCTTATAACATGACCACGTTCTTAATCGGTCCTAGGGTAACTCATGCGAAATCAAGTGTAAATCTTAGCGATCAATGCAAAGGGTGTCGCCATAAGTCATCTGCATTATTGTAACTTCGAGAAGATCCTAATCTTCTCGGAGGTACAACTCTGCAGTTGACTTATGTCGTCAACCTTTAAATCCGCCTCGAAAAGATCTACTCAGTAACAAGCGTTACGCACTTGAGTTTAAATTACTTTAAAGACTTTTCCCTAAGGTTTAGCCTTTCCGATCCCTGGATTCTTCGTCTTAAGACGACCCTCCTCTATAAAACCCATTACTTGGTAGAGATATTAAGGTCAAGTTCTTCATCAAGGAGTCATTAGAATACACCTGATTCTAAAGCAACAGAATCGGACAATATCTCATAACCTTTGCTTGAGATTGCCAACTGAACTCCATTTGATTGTATATCAGTTCTCTTAACTGAATTTATATCATACTTTTTGGTATAAAGATATAAATGATTAAGAATCCAATTTAATATTGTCTGTTATCCTTAGGACTACTAGGGATTAGTAATTTAATCCAGCTTGTTTAGCGTTCTCTTTTAGGCTCATTTTTAACCTATCTTCTAGAAAGACAATTATTTAAATCCAATATTGCTTTTGCTAGAACAAATTAGAACTACTAAACACTCATAAGAATTCAATCTCATTTTCATGCAAGCTTTCATCATTGTCAATCACAAAAGCATCCATATTATACAATGATAACAATGCCCCTTCGTTACATAAACCGAAGAAGGTCAACTTTCAGAAATAGAATACAACACATAAGTTTCAAACACTTATTTCCATTCCTTTCAAAACTATACAATTACATTTTATGCAACAAAAGATACTTGATACAATGCTAACGGAAAAGAAACATCTTTTCACATATAGTACATCTATAAAATCAAGCTGTAATTCATTATAAATCAAATAAACAATCTGATCACCGTCAGATCTGCATTGCTTTTACCTCTTACGGCAACCATCTGCAAAAATAGTCAACATGAGTCAGTTCAATGAACTGAGCATGATAAGCACTAACTTTTAAAACAATTGCAATCCATCAATTGTTTTCATTAAACACCCTGTTTAAATGAGATCAGATATTCACATAAGTAAACATAATCAGACTATGCCCTTGTAATACAAAATGATTACAAATATGTAACTCTATCATTGTTACAAAATAGTCTTAATCACTTTCTAATATTTCATCAAATATTAAGAAACAAGGAACGAATGTACACAAACAATCATTGAATCCAAAATCACAACATTGGTCAGATTGTTTCATTCTTCCAAAAAGGAAATAACATAACAATTCGGGATTCCACCAATATGTTACAAAACAATTTCCCACTGTTAGACAAATATCAACAAATATTAAATAAAGGAAGAGAAAGAACCAATCCATTCATACTTCCTTTCACATAAGTTCATCACTGTACCGTCTTCACATATGAAAACATTCAACCAGTATATAAATGAACAAGTTAGACAAGCCGCAAGCAAGATCGCTGTTCTAAATCAAGAAATAAAAACACAGCAAAACTCCTGTACAGCAACTAACACATCAACAATCCATATATCAGCCTTAAGCCCAATACTAGTTCTTTTTAAACACAGTAAGGCTTTCGAACCAAGTTCGAAATCAGGAACCTCTAGCGTATCGCTGTCAACACAGACTTATTTACAATAAGTGATTGAAGCTTCTATAAGACCATACAGAGATTACCTTACCAATGCCATAGTATACACTATCGCCTCCTATAAGAAATCAGAAAGGAACACAACACCCTGTAAATACATCTGTACTAATCGGAGTTAGTCAAAAGTACTCACGATTCACTTATACAGAGTCACGTTACCTGATACAGACCATTACTCTGACAAAATGTCCAATATCAACAACAGTATATCAAGTCAAGTTTCAACTGAGACAAAAGAAGATACAAGTTAACTTCCTCAATTCTCTAAACCTGAACAACAGTGAAATGGTAAATGATTGTCACTGTTTCCCTTTGGACGAGTAAATAGTGTATAAACTAAAACTCAGGCAGAACTTTTAATTAACGATTTCAAATCAAGAAACCCGACTAAGTCTTACCAATTTTTCGCACAAGATTTCAAGGAACGAACACAAAAATATACCCAAGAAATTGTACAACAAAATCCATGCAACACAAAAGTAATTCCAGGAAATAACAGAGGTCTTAGTACATGTCATTCCTTCCAACCACTGGTTCATCATTCACCAACTATTAAACATATTCGAATTGAACAGCGGCCCAAATAGAAATATAAATCATTGAATCGTCTCCTCAGAGTCGTTCAGAATACAACCATTATAAATCTATAAATACACATTACATACTGATAACGGGTTTACGCCCATAATCGCAGAACCCAACAACAGTATAAGATGGAATTAGTTGATAAATCCTTCTATACCCTCCATGGCAAACATTCAGAATGAAACAAGTGTAAGCAAATCAAATACCCATTTCAAGCAAGGAAATCAACTGAGCCGCTTCGAAACTTTCGAACAGCTTTCACATAGAAATGAAAATGCATACCCAGGAAGTCTTTATCCTTTAATTATTTCAAATAACAGTGGCCAAAAGACCTGTTTCCTCTACCAGGCTTCCACGAAAATCAAATGACAAAACTTATGGATAAATCTACATTCTCAGCAGTAGATAGCAACATACGATTCAATCATAGACTCCACTGAGTCGATAAAATAAAATACAGATGTATCAATATTATACACAGTCAACAAGTAATCCCGTTACCACAATAACAAGGAAAACAACTTCTGCTGGGTCGTATAGACTACGGTAACACAGCTTATTACTGATCCTAGCAAAAATTAGAAGACAATTAAAACCCAAAAAGTATCATTATACACTTTGTCAACAAAAACCACGATAGAGTTTCCAAAGGAGCAGTAGAACTGATCAAACATACAGTATCTAACAGAATCCTTCCATACAGTTTCCACAACAAGAAACAACGACCACAAATCAACAACATACAGTGGTCTATAACAACACAGGTATATCCTATGGGCTCACGCCAAACAGGCCGAGCTTTCATGCTCTTTACATATAAATATCTCACATATTTAAACCAGAAAGAATACACAAAGGAATAGAGCCACAATTCGATTTTAACAAACACCCATCTAGAGGAAATTGAAAAATCGAACCATAAGAGATACAGTACCAAAAATCAAACAAGATCTCCATGGAAAATCATCTATTTTCCCAAGACATTTGAACAGAGTTGTTCTAATGAAATCACTTGAAAGACAACAAGATATTTAAAGGTTAGGGCCTAACATGCCTGGATTTTTGATCAATTTTTGAAAGGACCACGGGAAGAGCTCAAACTTCCTTTTCTTTTTCCACGATAAAGCGACCAACAAAATTTTGCTATCTCCATCACATATATATCCTCCAAGACAGAGAAAAGAGCTATAGCAGTTCATACTTGCCATGCAACTCAAAGAGAACTGGTGCGAAGAACCAGTAAACAAGCAGAGAGAGAGAGAAGACCGAAAATCGCGACAAGCCAAACAAACCCACAAATTTCCCGTTTGCATGCCTTCTCGCGAGTTCCGAGCTCGACTTCCGAGAATATTGAATGCCATTAAACCAACTTTCCCGCTTAAACTCAACTTCCACCGACCGCCAGAATTGGCGACAGTCCAATGAAACCTCATGTTCATTTCCAAATTCAGCGACCTGCCACGTCAGAACAAGTTAGCTGCTGCTAAACCTTCCGCCATGACCTGTCCCTCATCCTTATCCCAAGCATTAATTGCCATAGAAAACGCCGCCCATGGTTCGCACCCCTCCATAGGCCCCTTCACAATCTCCTCATTAGTTAGGTTAGTATCTTAGGTTAGAATTTAGGGTAATACCCATACTAACCAATTTACACATAGATACTAACTTAGGATATTAACACATAGCCTAGGTCTAGGTTAGATTAACACTAATCTAACCCCTAGGTTAGGTTTTAGTTTTAGGTTACTAACCATTAATAATTCCTGTTAGGTCTTCGTCCTGTAAACTCAGAAAGACCTGTATCATACCTTCTCGAACAGAGTTAGCTCCAGTTCTGCTGCAGAATTGTATGTAACGAATTATTACCTAGTCCACAATCGAGACCTTCCAGATATACTTCCATATTGGGAACCAATTATTTCACAAGATCAGCCCGAGTCATACTCCTGACCAGCTTAATCAATGCTTCCATACCTTGCAACCTGTTCAAGGTCTGTGATCTAATTCATCACAAACAAATTTAAAGCATTACTTGGATCAATTCCACTGATCCAAGACTAGATATTATAGATGAATATCTCTATAATTCATTCCGTGATCAGATTAATATTCAGACACAAAATGAAATAAATAAAAGAGTCTAATCATATTCTGACTCAGTCAAGATCTGTAATCTGCAAGGAAATTACAATACATATCAAGCATGATTTCTAAATCGAGAACACATCCTTATACAAGAAATCGTCCTTACAAAATCTCATACATCCTTGATTCGGGCACGTGTCGGTTATAAGCGTTAGATGGGGCAAAGTTGTTTGGACACTTCAATGGGAGTAGGCTGAAGCCCTACTATAAATAAGTCTTCTTGGTGTGTGTAAATAAGGTAGTTTTGTTAGTTAGTTCAGGAGTTTCCTTTATGCATTTTCCCTTTTTGTGTTTCCCTTTCGCGTTGTTGTTTTGTTTTGTGCCGGATGCGGTAACCTTATTGCTATTTTTGGATAATTTGTGAGTGTGCAGAGGACCGCGCATCACTTTAAGTTTGGGGTGGAGAAAAGTGAAGAAGCGCGTGATTAAAGTACCAATGAAGTTGTGTTGAAAATCCTTGTTGAGTAGCCGGGTTGAAAGAGGTATATAAAGAGGAAGATGGAAGAATGGTTGGTGCCAGGATAAAGCTACTTGTAGATCCCATAGAGGAGAAAGTGCATTTAAAGAAACATGAGGTAGGTGAGAGCAAGGATCAGGAAAGAAGAAGTGCCTTCGGCACGAGTTACGCGTGCACAAGAGTCTCCTGTCAGGTTGGATTGGTTTGCACGCTATAAGGTTGGAGGATTTTTCACGCAGGTTGGGCATGTAAGTGAAGGCACTGAAGATGGGCTTTGTTTGAAAAAGATGCATTAAATGAACAAAGTACAGTGGTAGGTGAATTAGCATTTAATGCTCAAAAAAGAGAAAAACCATAAGGGTCGTGGCACTCTCATGTTTACTTTGTGAAATATAAGAGTTTGAGATATAAGCAAGTTCCATAAACTAGGGCTTTGATTCGATCGAGTGAAGGAAGATCTGTGAGAGTGAAGTAGCCTGATTTTAGTTTATGAACCAAAAGGGGTTACATGGGCGTGGAAAGAGTGAAGAGGCGTTGTCTCGTGAAGATTTTCATCCCAGTTAGGGTTCGACAAACTAGGGCATGGGTTTAGAAGGATTATATCACGGATTTAAGATCAGAGGATTGGAAGAAGTAAGACAGAGTAACAAGGAGAGAATAGGAGTGATAAAAATACCTTGACCATGACACCTAAGAAAGGAAAGGGAAAATCCAAGGCTAAACAACCATAACCCAAGGTAGACACAAATGAAGAATGGTATGCAGAGATGCAATACCCATATGGGGTGATGATGGGGAAGGAATGGGAATCCCACTTAAGAAGTGTACTTGTTAGTGACTATAATCACTGCATGAACACAATAGAAAAAGAAATGGCATTGGAATTAGTATGCCCCACCAAAATGAACACCTAAGGGTTTTCCTATATATGATGATGACGTTAAGGTTAAAATGGAGAAGGCAGGGCTATTGCAACTCTATGAGTTGCCTTATTTTGGAAATCCAGAGTGCCTGTACTAGTGGTTGATGTCACGGGTGCACGAAGATTACTTCCACTTTGCTAGGCGTAAGATGTGTGTGACTCCCCAGCTGATTTCATAATTTACAGGCCTCATATGTGAGGGAGATAGCCTAGAAGATGACCTTGGTGACAAGGAGGCCATTCAAGAGACCATCACCGAGTATGCCTACAAGAAGGGGTCACAAAGACTATGACATTTCAGACATCAAGGACCCTATAATGAAAATGGCCGCGCATTTGGTGACTAAGATGAATGGCCAGGAGAGGTGGACGTAGGTCAACAAACCTTGGCTACATGTCTGCAGGAAGATTATAGAGGGAACCATATACAACCTATCTGCATACATCATGGAGGAAATTGTCAATTGCGTGAAGGAAGGGGACAGGATCCTCTTCAGCAACATCTTGCTCACCATTGTATTCACATTGGGGTGCCTGATGCACCAGAAAAATTTGTATGGGAGTACCCCACCAAGGATCCTTCGCTGCGAAGAGGTTTGAAAAATATGCCTATGATACAATGACAACACCCCACAAGGCGAGGTTGGAGAAATGGTGCACGTGCCTAAGAAACGCGTTCGAGGCATAGTGGAGAATCCCTGAACAACTCCTAGCAGTCACCGAGGGGGAAACCAAATTCACGATTTATCAACACTACTACCTGGGTAGATTCAAGCTGATAGACGAATCATGGAGCCCTTGGTGCAAGCTTCCCTTCACGTTCACTTCTCAAGTACTTCCAAGCGGGGTGAAAAAATTTAAGGAGTCAAAGAAGCTAAGGCTTGAGTTGGGTAGTCTAAACCGAGAACATAGGGAGATGAGGAAGAAGCTAAATTACCCCCCATATGCAAGTGCACGTACGTGGAAAAGTACGTGTCACATGAGATTCAAATGACAAGGCGATGATGCTACCCATCACTGGAGGATCAATGACGCACGTGTACTTACGTATAAGGATAAAGTTCAAGAAGGGTGTGTATCTGGAGAATGAATTCTCCATACCTGAAGACCCCTGGGGAAGAAGAAGCCAACATCTAAGAAAAGAGGGAGAGGAGAAGAAGAAGCACCAATTGTGCAGACTTCTTAGATAGTGAGCATGCCATCCATGAGCGCTAAGCCAAGAACTTACATATGGAGAAAGAAGTCTCCAGTGAAGGAGAAGATGCCAGAGGTAGAGGCACCTAGGTAACCCATCTCAACGGAATAATCACCTGAGGAAGAAGATAAGGTCAAATCCCTAATCGGGAACCACCTCTCGGGAAAAATCGGAGGGTGGATAAGAAGAAGTCGACTCGGAGGCAACCGAAAGCTTGGAAAAATACTTGGGAGAAAGAGAAGATGAGAGTGAGGGAAATGATGGCAAGGAAGAAGAGGTAGGGAAAGACCAAGAGCCACATGTATTTGGCATCTACGACTCGGAAGAGGAGAGTGGAGGTGAGAAGTAGGAGTTCATATTCACACGGTGCAAGGGCGTACGGGATGAGGAAGAAGTCAAGACATGGAGGATGGGGAGGTTGACAGGGGAAAAGGAGGGAGCCATAAGTTTTATAAAGGAGTAGATCACCGAGGTGACAGAGAGAGAAGCATATATAATGCTCGAGGTCTTAGTAGACCAAGAGTTGGAATGTAGCGCGGACATAGTCTTTGAAGGAGGGAAGGAGGAGAACATTGAAAAAGAGCATGAAATCCGGGAGGCCCCGCTCCGACAAAGAAGCTTCGTAAAAGCGCGTGCTCGGGCGCGGAAGAACTCTGGATGCAGAATAGAGACAGGTAATGGGCTATGTTGATGACATAAGGAAGGTGTTACGCACGTGATTCCAGAGCACCATACCCACGGAAAGGCTCATATCCATGGGGTCTTTTGAGAAGGATGGTGCATACCCCAAAACCAAGAAGATGCTCTCTTGGGCATTCGAGTCCCACGTTGATGAGCCAGACTTTGAAGTCTACCAAGGAGCACTCATCACATTTCCAGAATCTAAGGGGGTCAATCCCTTAGTGAATGCTCAGGGGCTCTCAGACGAACAAGTCTGCAATGCACTGAACAAGGTCGCGGTTGAGACCGAGGCTAGATTATTCATGCACAATGACATGATCAGAGTGTTGGAGGTGAAGTTAGGAAAGAAGGAAGAAGAACTGGCGAAGAAGGCCAAGAGCTTGAAACAGGAAGAACTGATCAGTGCACAGTTAAGGTGTGAGTTGAAGGAAGAGAAGGTAAATGTGCAGGAAGTTTACAAGAAAATAGATTCTATCAAAGGTACCATCCACTTGAAGCACCTGAGACTTAGTGCTACCCACACAAAAGTACTCATCCCTCCTAGAGTGTTTAGAAGATCTAACACGCATCCTCACTATGGAGAGATGACCCTTGGCCCTGGAATCTATAGAAGAAGTGGCCACACATTTTAAAGAGGAGGACAAGTTGAAGGTGGTAGTGCTTGTTTCCGAGTACAACCAAGTACTCACGGAGGTTAAGATCGCTGCCCAATCTGCGGAGGCCGCATATGATACATGCGCAGATAGAGATAAGGTGGTGAGCTCCTTGGTTGCCACACTTGAAGTAGAACTAAAAGAATTCCAAGAAAAGAACAAGGGAACAGGTGAAGAGGGACAAGGTTCTAGCCAAAGTAGAGAAGAAATCAGAGGTAATTGAGGCTTTAAGGAGCTCAATTAAGGCCCGACTAAAGGAACTATACCCCCTAGATCACTAGAAGGATGGATAAACTCAAGGACCTGGGCAAAGAGATGGAGTAGATTGTGGACATTTTAGGCACCTGGGAGTTGGCCTGAGTTTTGATGAAGTGAGCACCCTGGTGGGTGACCTCTACCAGAAGGCACAGGGCAAGGTCGAAGTATGGAATAAGCTAGAGGCAGACCTTCGGAAAGATTTTCCTAGCTTGTTGAATTGATGTCCCCCCATTCTTCATTCTTTCCCGATTATTTCATTCCTTATTTTTTGTAAAGTGTAAGACTATTCATTGGTTCCTTAGACAACAGGCATCTTGGTCAAGTAAAATGTTTCTGAGGATGGAGAATAGGCATAGTGTGGGGTGATGTTGGACCCTAGAATATTGGCCAAGTATGAAGGTGCATAGGTGCGTAGGGTCCCAATTATGAAAAGGTGCGCAAGGAAAAAGCACGTGAGAGAAAGGTTTAGGGAAGCACATAGCACGTGCGATGCGTGAAAGGAGGCTTAGGACTTAGTCAATTTGAGCGCCAGGAGAACACGTGAAAAGCGTGATCGGTTGTGCATGGATAAGATGCCAACTGGCGATAGGTTGGCCCAAGAAAGAGCATGCCTCGGATGGAATCTTCTAGAAGAACATCATGAGGTAAAGTGGAAATCCCAGGCTTGGAGAAGCATGCTTGCATGGACCACATTCGACACTTGGCACCAGATCTGAGGACGCTAAAAGGCGAGTTGGCAATGTAGGAGAATTATAAATACAAGTGCATGCAGAGTAAAACATAAACAGGTACGAGGTATAGTGGGTTAGAGAGTGAGTGGAGCTCTAAAGAATTACTGCGAGTGGATATTTGTATTCATGAAAGAATGTACTAAGCACGGAGTTGTAATTTTTAATTTTCTATCGATAGCTTAGTTACATACGTCTAGTGATATGCATGACTGTGGTCTACTCTTTGTGACACTCTATAATGAATTAATGAATATAATAAGGTTACTGTTATAAGTAGACATGGATATCAATGGTTTTAATGCATATTTCTCTCATATGAGTACTATTTCCTTTCATGCTATGTATGAATGCTTTTATAATTCTTTCTGTCATAATGCATGTTCTAGATTCTATTAAAGTACTCAATCTAAGGTGACTGCAAGGATCTAGAGGCCATTCTGATCCCTATGGTCCTTGTATGTTTCAACCTCCCTCATAAAAACTCTTACACTAATCATAAATGACACTTCCCACTAAACTCACATAAAAGAGAGACTCGGTACCCGCGTGTGCCTTGGGTGAGCGCTCAGCTTATGCTAGGTGATAGGCCGGCGTGCATGGGGTTCCTTTCTTGTGTGATGGGAGTAAAAATGACTACAAGGTTGATATTATTTAATCCAATGCAAATAGGATAAAGTTAGTTCCTTTAGTATATAGTCATCACCTTAGTATAGGTCAGATTAGGTCCTTATAAAATAATAAAAATAACAGGACCTTACCACATGTCATTCCCACTTATAACATTAAGTGTATTGATTTAATCAAACCAGACCTTTTAAGAAAAGGTAACCTTAAGCACAATAATGTAATCATGTAAAAATTGATATTAGATTCACTGTTACTAGATCAAAATTAAAATTGAAATTCCAGAATCAATAAGAACTCATGTAATCACTATATTAAAGTCATAATCACATATTTGTTTAGGAGAATGCCTTGGATCAATGTAATTGATCTAAGGTGTTACCTTAATTTGATATTGATACAAAGTCAGGATTTATTCCAATACATTAATAGTTCTCCATATTATTGAATCACCTAACATTCCAAGAACTTGATTCAAACTTTCCACAAGCTAAAACCAATAAGTTCATTTCTCAAACCAGTTAAGTAAAGATCACAACATTAGTACAATTTTTTCCATATGATTGATTAATAGGATAGGTCATTAAGATACTAATGTCATTCCTACAACATGATTTAAGTCATTCAGGAGAGTGGACACACACTCAAGAACACAATCACATGTCAACGTTGTCAATCAATTCACAAAGAAGCAAGTGCATATGTAAGAACAATAGAGGCATTAAAAAAATACCCCATGGGTCATAAGTAATATCTAGTGAGGGAAATGCAATATTAGTTCATCAAGTCAATAGCATGTTCTAGCTCTCTAAACTCTTCAAAAATAATTTTTCTAGAAACTGAAGAAAATAAATTATTCCTTACCATCCAAGTCTAACACAATGTTTCTTATTACAACATATGATTGAGTTTATGGCTTACTTCCCTCTACATCACCAATAATATCCAAAAGAACATTGTCCATGTTTTAAATGATGAAAATGGTTTACATCTCTTGCAGAAATATTTTTTAACAACCTTGGAGATAAATTTGGTTACTGATGTCAGGTCAAATTTGGTTGTTCTAGGGATGTTCTTAGTAACCCAAATGCAATTGCCAACTTTTCACTATGGTGGAAGATAAATAGTTCCTTCTCCTCCTCCACTTCATTTAATATAGGTCTTGCATCTAGAATATATCCTATTACTTTCATCTCCCATGACAATTTCTCTAGCATTGCATAAATCTCATGTGTCTGTGGGTGTGATATGTCTCCTGAACATGAACCATGTACCATTTTATGGACTTCAATCCAACTAAATCCAAGTTTATTTTCAATGCATGTCTTTTATTAATTTCCTCATTTTTTGAGAGTCACTCCATCGAGTTAATGAAGAACAGAAAGTGTGGCACTTTGAGGATTCATCTCAAGAATCATTGACACAAATTATCCTAAGCCTATATTCTTATGTGAACTATAAGCACCAAGAAAATAAAAACTTCCACACAACCATGTCTGCGGTATTATTGGCATTTTAAAAATGAAGTTCAAGGATTCTTCATGATAGCCAAGACGGCCAAGATTCTAAGAATTTCAGGGCATCGCTGTTATATCCACGCATTGCACGCCCTGCAATTATTGCATTACACCTAGATGATGCATTTTCTCAAACAATACAAATGCTTTCTGTATAATCCCACATTTTTCATATGTCTATTAGGGTAGTCACAACCACAGCAAAACAAGACCCACTTTCATCTATTTTTTATGGATTTCCATGCCCTGCTTCAAAGCTCCGAGTTTGGCACAAACTGGGAATATGCTAACAAAGGTTGATGTATCTGGATTTACACCTGCACATTGCATTTGCTTTAAAATCTCCAAGGTTCTATCAACAAATCCATTATGTGTATATCCAGCAATAATAGCAGCCCATGAAATCATATTTAGTTGAGGCATATAGTCAAACAATTTTTGAGCTTTCTGTATTTGTCCACATTTTACATACATGCCTATCAGGGCAGTCACAACTATAGCATCTGACACAAGCCCACTTTTGATTATCATTTGATGGATTTACATACCCTGTTCCAAAGCTCCCATTTTGGCACAGGCCGGGAGGATGCAAAGGTGGATTAGTCTGACTTCACACCTTCCAAATGCGTTTGCCTAAAAATCTCCAACACTTCATCAACCAACCCATTTTTTGCATATCCTACTATTATTGCAGAGACCACATTTCGTTTAGGCATATTATCGAACAACTTGCAGGCCTTCTGTATGCTTCCACATTTTGGATACATATCTATCAGTGTAGTCAAGATTACAACATCTGACAGAGTTGTATTTTCCATTATTTTTTGGTGGATTTCCCTACCCTGTTCCAAAGCTCCTGTTCCGGCAGACATTGGAAGGATACTGGCTAAGGTACCTGTCAGCTGCATTTGCTTAATAATCTCCAAGGCTTTTTCAACAAGCCTATTTTGTGTATATTCAAGCAATGATTGCATTCCATGCCACTACATCATGTTTAGGCATTTTGTCAAACAATTTACATGTATTGCATGCTTCCACATTTTGTGTATGTCTTTTAGGGTACTCATCACTATAACATTGGATTGAAATCTGCATCTAATGATTTTTCCATGGATATGCAAACCATGTTTCAGAGATGCGACATTGACACATACAGTGGGAATAGTAGAGAAGGTAAAGTGATCTGGTTGGACAATTGTTCGTTGCATTTGGTAAACAAAAGAATCCCAATTGAGAAACCCATGTTTTACTATAAGTTGATATTATGACATTCCATAAGAAGACTTCTAGTTGAGTCATGTGGGAAAAAACGTTTCCAACATCTACCAAACTTTCACATTTGTTATACATGATAATTGTAGCTTGACAATTAGAGTCTGTGTTCTGATCAACTTGCTCCTAGAGTTCTGAATGAATCATCCTTTTGATGTGATTAAAGAGAGTTTTTTCATTGTTTTGAATGTGAAGGTGCTGAAATTATTGGTTATCTGATTCATCGGATGTTGAATGCATTCTTCATGTATCTTGATATGATCGATAAGCTGGACAATGCACACACCAACCAAAGAAATTTGAGCATCACGGTTTCCAATTTTTCTGTCAAGGCGTTTGATAGCTCCCTCCAGCATGGTTCTCAGAGAGGCAGTTTGGATTCTAGTACCCTCCTCTAGTATTACTATTCTCTTGTAGTTATGGTGCACATAACGACTTTTTGACTTCTCCCCTTCCGGTTACATGCACGGTTCTTTCATTTATTTATGTTCCTTCATAATTTTATTATATTTTGAACTTTAAACCATCAGATAATGAATCCTTATTAACAATTGGATTGAGTAATGTCTTGCAGTATTGATCAAATGACGGTTTAATCTAAACTAATAGACTGTTTCCATAAATAATTTAGTTAAGATCTTAATCCAATATATTAAAGTCATCGAGATTACTTCCATAAACAATCTAAACTAATGTTAATTTACTCGAATAAAAATCATTAAAAGAAAAAAACCCAACACATTTGTCATATATTCCAATTACAGTACAAAATTGACTAAACTGAGCTTAAAAATTGTTTTTGTCTGACAAAAAATCTTTCAAAAATTTAATAACGTTGCATCTGTCAAGCACGTCATGTTTATCTTTCTGTTTCAATTTCCATGAAATCACCCCTCGACACACTTGAGTGTGAAGTGTTTCGAGTTCATAAATTCCGTAGGCATCGGTGCGTTTCACAAATTTCTGTTTTATTGATTTCATTTGTTTTGCAAGATGCTCTTCACTTTTAGTTTTGGTTTTGGCTTCATCATCATCTTCAACAACAATATCACCTTGCCCAATTGTATCCAACTTCATCTTCATTGTTTCTAACTTGTCCTCATGAGCATAGACATCTTTACTGTAGAAAATAAATAATTTTTTGAGTTTAAACATATCATTTGCAAATATTATTTTAAACAATAAAGATGTGGGATAATACCAGGTGGATCAATATCAAAATCAGTGCATTTCAAGGCTTCTGAAGTTGAAGTGATATTCAAGTGGGGCTTAATGTCAGTATGGCTCTCCTCTCTCTTATGGATTTCTCTTTCTGAGTTTGCCCACCATGAGCAACAATTTTGTCACAGAAAGAAACTAATGTTGGATCCATTTTTGTTATCATGCCATAAATCTGCTTATCCATAAGCAAAAACACATAAATTATTGAAGTATTTCTATTTAGCGTCATGCATCATAGCATCTAATAAAAGCACAAGTTTGAATTCAACAAATAACACTTCCATAATCATCGAGTTAACATATTTTACCATACCTCATCTCTTATTGCATATGCCTTATTGACAATTGTAGTTGCTTTGCGATCACGACCATAATAAGCCTGTAGTAAAAAGCTAATGAGAGTTATGGTAGAAAATAAACCAAATCTTCAGTCACCCAAACAAAAATGCTAGGATTGTACTTGAGTGCATATTACACTCACATTTGCATTGGCTGGAATCAACTCCACATCTTGCAAGAATGTTGAGAGTGTCAAGTAATGCCCTTCATTCACTTTTTGCAATAAAGCTCTCAAATCAACAGGAGACTCGAGATCATCTTCCTTTTGTACAGCGTTGTGAAACTTACTATATCGTTTGTCAGATAGAACGTTGTGCAATGCAGAGAGTAAATGTATTAAATATTTTTCCAACCTCAACAATAAACTAAAACTAAACAATTGATTTATTGATGCAGAACCTGCAACACACATCACGAAGACACATTCGAAGACGTCGAATAGCATTCTCCTCTGCATTTCTCTTTGCTTGTAATTCGGCCTCACTTGGCCTCCTCGCAGCTACTGGTGCCTTCACTGGTTTATCAATAGAAGTATTACCTTCTAAACCAGTTTGCATAGCTTCTTTATTTGGGGTGGTTACTACAAAATCAACCAAATGAGAGAAGAATTTAGTCCTCTCCTCCTTTGATGGTATTGTTAGCGGGTAACTGCACAAGAAAGGAAAGTGTTATCCAGTTAAATACACCTGCCCAAAAATTGTTGTGAAGGGAATAATCCAAGCCAATGTTTAAGATTCTAAGCTCAGGCTTTTATTATGGAAACGATGAACAAAGAATTAAAGGAACCCTATCACACAACTCCAAGACTGATTTTGAGCATACTGATTCCAAAGGTAATGATGATTTATAATTTTTAATTTTTAAATCAATATTACTCATTATATTAAATAAGTTTTCAGGGTATGCCGAATGCTACATGTTTCAAACGGTTGAATTTAGATACTCAATACCCAAACAAATCATGAGAGAACAACAACACGATTCACAAGTTAAAGTTTAAACGCATAATATCCAAAACCCAAGCAAGATGGATAAAAAGATTAAAAGTGAAATAATAAATGTAATGTATTGGATACATACACATAACGCTGCCAAAATAAAGAAGCAACTTTATTGTGTAGTTCTTCATAGGGCACAGAGGAAGTTGCAAGAAGTAACACGGGAAGATTTTCTGGCAATTCTCTCACAAGCTGATACAAAACCGCTTTTAGCTGACCATCTGCCTATTGAGCTCAGTTAAATAAACAGTAATTAGCAACTTAATTTTGGTACGACTGATTTAAAAAAATATATAGCTATTAATTGCACGAATGTAAAGATATACTCACTGTTTCCCACCATAGTTCAAGTCGAGGAAAATACAATATAGAAGGAGAAGTCCTCCTTGCTTCTTCCATCATGCATATCAAAGCTTCCACAGGGGTTTTTACACTTGGATCGGACAAAAGAAATGGAAGTCCAATGGAATGCACAGGAAACCTCTCTAGTTCATGTAGAATAGCAGGGCCGATGTAATCCTGGCGCACAACATAACAACATATTATAAATTTCACCATCTCATTCCACTTAAAAGCCTCAAAATCTAGAAGCCTGTAGATTCCAAATATAGAAGATGCAGACATTAGTTTATAAGTGTGCAGAAATGTACCAGGCCAGTGCCTTCCTCCCCACAAATGAGAAGTTTTGGTCTGTACACTAAGGGATTGGAAGAACCATAGGAAACTCCCAATGACTTGGAAAGATTGTGAAAACGGCAATCCAATTGAATCTTTACATCCTTCTTTGCCACTACAGGAAGATCTCAGAAAGATGATTTTTTATTCTTTCCATGTGCCCTTGTAAGCATGGGGCTACTATTGGGGGCAACGGTCTAGAATATACTATTGCACCTATATGGGCAGCAGAGTGATACTAGACATAGCTTCCAGAAATGATGCTTCTCCACTTTCACAGAATCCACACATATGTCCAACTTATCATCACTAGTGTATACTTGAGGATATGTCTGATGGAAGGCCACAATTGCAGCTTCTGTACACAAAGCTTTTAAATCAGAACCACAATACCCAACGCAAGATGCTGCCAACTCCTTTCTTAATCTGTCTGATAAAGGATCCTTCCACTTTTTGTGTGGATCTTCAAAATCTCAGCTCGTGCCTTACAATCAGGCATAGGAAATACCAATTCATGATCAAACCGACCAGGACAATGAAGAGCTCCATCAATGGCATCAATCCTGTTTGTAGCTCCAATGAGCACCACTTGACCTCTAGAGTCTAGGCCATCCATTAGAGCAAGAAGCGTAGATACGATAGAATTATGAACTTGTTCTTGTTTGCTGGACCTCACAGGAGCAATGCCATCTATTTCATCAAAAAATATAATGGATGGTTGATTTCTTTGAGCTTCTTCAAATAGCAATTTCAGTTGTCGTTCAGCTTCCCCGACCCACTTGCTAAGTACATCAGCTCCCTTTCGCATATAAAAGTTTACCTTCTGGCCTGCCTTAGATGCTGCATTTGCTAAAGCCCTTGCAATTAATGTTTTCCAGTTCATGAGGGCCACACAACAAAAACCCTCTTGGAGGAGAGATGTGATAATTCACAAAAAAATCAGGATAGAGAAGAGGGTAAAAAACCATTTCTTTCAGTGCATCAATATATCCGGAGAGACCTCCTACATCATCAAAACTCACTGTTTCATCAACCTGCAAAGGTTGAATTTCAGCTCCAACTTTCAAACTAGGCCCTGTCAATTATTCACTTATATTTACTTGACTGTAAGGATCACCTTGGTGTACCCATCTAGATGATGCAACACGCAAACCCCACAAAGTTGCATTGTGCGGGTCAACTCCACTACAACTCCATTGTGGACCAGAGCTTGGGTTGGACCCGTGCATCCAAGAAGCAATCAGATCTTCATCCACAAAAATAGTGTCGTCTGAATCATCAAACGTTGGTCTGCGACAATGTTTATTTGCCCTTGTGCCACCTCGTTTCACTTGACGTGCATTCTTGATCCCCATTCCTCGATTCAAAACTCTATAAGGTGGGTGCTGTGGCCGTTGATTTTCTATTTTTTTGGGAGAAGACAGCCTCACTTTAGTGGTTTTGGAGAGCATATCACCTTGTCCCTTCTTCTCCAGTGTTTCTCTCAGCTTCATCTTCTCGTTCCTCTCCATCATCCCCAGCCTTCCCCTCATCTATGTTATTTAACTCCTCTAAAGCTTCCTGCTCTTTCTCCTCAAATACTTGGGAAGATTGCTGCATGGTTTTAGTCGTTGGCCTTTGAAACCCAAGGACCTTCTTGTCGTGGCAAAGTTACAGTACCCTCATTGTTATTCTGTTGCACAGGACTGGACTGCTTATCTTGGCTAACATCATTCTCACATTGGATGGTACAAGATGGATATGTTCATCTCTGAATCCCATGATTACCCAACTTTAGTATAAGCATTAAGCCTCTCAGGAAAGAGAAGTTATGTACTTATGAATGAGCATAAAAGTACTAAATTACAACAGAACATAGAAAAAGCATAGAAAATTCTCTGTGTACATCATCATGTCATCTGAATTGAAAGAAACTATCCTCCTTTGTAGAACATGGAGAGATCGCATTGGACTGCCAAAATAAGCAATTTATTACAGATTAAATCATGAGATCTGCCTACATAGGCAATAAATTAGGCAAATAAGTTTCTTATAAATAGCAAGTAATCTCAGCATCTTGTTTCTTACCTGCACATTGATATTCTCCCTCTCACTTGATGAACATTCATGGTACAGGATGGATATGTTCGCCTCTGAATCCCATGATTACTCATCTTTAGTATAAGCATTAAGCCTCTCAAGAAAGAGAAGTTAAATGAATGAGCATAAAAGTACTAAATTACAACAGAACATAGGAAAAACGTACCATCAGATCTACATCCTCTGTGTCTGTATCATCTATTACCATGTCATTGTCTTCTAAATTGAAAGAAACTATCCTCCTTGTAGAACATGGAGAGATTGCATTGGACTGCCAAAATAAGCAACTTATTACAGATTAAATCATGAGATTAGGCGATAAATCAGGCAAATAAGTTTCTTATAAATAGCAAGTAATCTCAACACCTTGTTTCTTACCTGCACATTGATATTCTCCCTCTCACTTGTTGATGAGTGAATAAGTTGAACCTGAGAAAATAATTCAAAATAAGAGTAGAGGTTTTGATAAAATAAATGAGAAAACTACAATTAAATACAAAAATAGTGCACAGAACTATAAATACACCGCATGCATTAGAATGATCAAGTGGAAAATAAAAATCCTACCACCATTAAAGGACGCTCTATAAGATCCACAACTCTCAAAAGATAGATCCTTAGGGGAAGGAAACCGACTTTTCCAAGATATAGTATTATAGATTCTCAAGGAAGAATCTGCAAAGGAGGTGCAGAAGTTTCTTGTGAGAAGATACTGAATCTTCTTAGAACTTTATTGCTCACCTCCACATTCATGTTCACCATCTGACTTTGAGCAACAGTTTCTGGTGCCTGAAAAAAGAATTCCAAATAATATTAAAGGTTTAATTAAATAAATAAGAAATCCAAAATGAAATGCAAAATGGTGCGCGGAATGGACATACAGACCGTGTTAGAAACATCTAGTGGAAAATAATAGTCCCAACGTGAAGCACGGTCCACAAGATCTACAACTCTCGATAAAACAGATCCATGGGAATGAAAGATAATTTTCCAAATTATGCTATGATAGAAAGTGAGAGAAATCTTCGAAGGGGAAGCATAAGTTCCTTGTAAAAACAAGTCTTCTTAAAACTTTATTGCTTGCCTACCCATTCATGCTCTCTGTCTGAGGAGTAACAGTGTTTTTTCCTAAGAGATATGTCCAATAAAAGTAGAGGCTTAAATTAAATAAATGAGAAATCCAAAATGAAATACAGTGCCCAGAAAGATGGATATATTGCATGTGGTGGAAAAATCAAGTGGCAAATAGAAATCTTTCCATTAAAGGACAGTCCACAAGATCCATGACTCTCAAAAAACTGATTATTCTAAATTAGAACATGATAGAATCTAAGAGGAATCTGCAAAGGGAGAAAAGGTTTCTTTTAATAAACTTAGAACTATATTGCTTACCTGCACATTCATGTTCTCTGTCCGACATGATGTAGCCTGAGAGTTAGTTTGAAAAATAAAATGGAAGTTGAAAAGGATGTTATCATTGCTCCTAAAGTTATGGTTTCTCTTGCCAATGATTCTCCTTTGAATGAAAATGTTGTTAATGGTTCTTAAATTTCTAGGGCGTGAAGTTAGTCACATGGAAACAAAATTGTTTATCTGAACAAGACAGGGTTGAAATACTTGCACGATTTAAACATCTTATGAAACACTTTAATAACAAAGCAGATTTGATGAATGTATCAAGAGGTGTTCTACGTCGAACCATAAACCAAGAGGCTCAAAATGGTGCCATGACATAGTATAACCTTGCAAGATGAGCATTGGATATTTTAATGATATGAATGAAGATTAAGTACTCAAGGGATCACCTTCTATGTCTGGTCATGCCATCATTTCTCAAATTTCTTTTGAAACTATTTCTCCTCAAGCTTCAGCAAGTGCTAATGCTTCTCTTGCTTCTCAGAATACTTTGTTGTTTTTCATGTTCGATATCTTCCACATGCTTCTTCTCAATGTCTTCAAAAGTTCCAAACATGTTTCTCAGATTGCATCTATCGCTCACAATACTTCTCAATTTTCTTCTTTCCCCAAAGCTTCTATTCCAACTTATTCTACAACTACTTCTCTTCCAACTCTCGAAATCACTACAATGATGAATTTATTCGTGACAAGAAAAATCAGGTTTAGATGTTATCCCAAGGGTCTGTTGAATATTTATAGTAAAATCCATCAGTTAAACAGTTGGAAACTTCCTCTAACTGCATGAAAACTGAATACTGAATGTAACCACCTCTCTACAATAAATATACTCTGTCACATCCATTTTGGACAGTGTGTAGATATGTTATACTCATTCCTTTCTCAGTTTTCTTCTGCTAACATTGGTATCAGAGCATTTTTGTCCGAGGAAGCCCTTGACAGGTACAGGAGTGTGGAACAGAGTTTGAGGAATCCTTAATAGGGCACAAACTGAAGTGATTGTTTTCATGAAAGCTTGCTGAAGAAGACTCGTGAGAAGGAAGAACTCACACTTAGAGAAATGAAAACTCGACTGTTGCCCTGAACTGCAAGTCGCAATTGCAAATAACAGTCTCGGTTTTATGTGTATTGTGGTTTTTTTGAAGTAATTTAAATATTGTGTGTGTGCATGTGTGTGTGTGTGCATGTGTGTGTGCGTGTGTGTGCGTGTGTATTACACAATCGTAGTTGCTACAATCCAAGTTGCAGCGGATTTTACAGTTGCAAGGGCAAAAAGGCATGTGAGCAAGGGCATTTTCCAGTCGAGAGGGAAAATACGAAGGAAGAGACATTTTTCACAATCACGATTTTCCAGTCATGAATCTAGTCACCTAGGGCACAAATTTCAAATCATGGGTTACTCCAGTCATGGTGGAAGGGCATTGATTATCCTAGTCGAGGCCAGGATAAGATTCTTATTACAGTCATTTTAGTATATTGTTTGTTATTTCCGATTTTCTATGTTTGGAAACTAAATGGAAAATATATCGAACGTGATTTTTCCAGACTCGCAAAAGTTGACAAGAACAAATTTTAATGTATGGAGCCATAAGATTCTAACACTTGCTGAATTTCAAAATTGTGATAAAATAATCACAGGCAGCGAAGGCAGACCTGCTACAAACTTCCGGATTATGAAAAACATTATAAGAAAGCTCTATTACTTCTCAAGTTGTCGTTGTCAGATGATTTGATACCTAAGGTCCGGAATGCCACTTGGGATAGTACGTTATGGGTCAGTCTGAGGGATAAATATCAGATGTTATAAAAGAGTCGGGTTTTATACCTGAAGAATATGCTCCTTTCCGTGAAGTTACAAGAAGGTGGATCGTTGTTTGAGCACCTACTTCGGATGAAATACCTCGAGATTAGTTATCTTCCATCAACAAAAAGGTGGATGACGATGATATGGTGGATCGATTCTAAATAACTTACGTTCTTCAAATGAGTCATTTGTGGAGGCACTTCATTTAATGGCTGAAAGTCAAACTCTAACATTTGACAAGGTGAGTTCCTACCTATTGCAAAAGGAACATAGACAAATTCAGGCAGAATCCATTTATGACCAATAAGAGAGTGCTCTTATCACATAGTCAAAAGGAAAGTGATGTCATTCTGGTAAGTCCTCCGCTTGATATCAAGTCACAAGATTGGACACCTTAAGAAGGATTTTCAAAAGCGGAAGTAAAATATTTTACAACAAAACAAAAGCCATGTGATGAGGAGCATGTGGCAGAAATTACAAAAGAACGAGATTCAAGATGACATGCATGCTCTTTATTGTCTTACGACATCATGCTCACATGACAATAATACTAGTTGTTGGATCATTGACTATGGCGCACCAAAACATGTTTCATGTCATAGGGACTAGTATGTTTTATTTACTACAAATATATGTCTTGAATCGGTAGTACTAACTGATGGAGAATCACTTGCAATATGAGGGATAGTAGATATATGAATTGTTTTAAATAATGATCATAAAGTGTTGGTACAGAATGTTAGATATGTACCCTCTTTACAAAAGAATCTTCTATCTATTCGTCAATTAACTAAAAATCCCAATATTTTTGGATTTTTGTGGGAAAAAGTGTGTTGTCTCTGATGTGAAACAAAGACGGATGATTGCCCTTAGCATTGAGCAAGGTGACCAATATCGACTTGTTGATCCTCCTACGATCAACGTGAATGCATGTGTGGAGGACAACTCCACCATACAGGATGTGTAGGAGGGTGTAATGCCTTAAGAGGAAGCCATTCCTCATAGATTTGTTGACTTAGATGTAGTCAACCTATATGCACTTATTATTGGGGGAATATTCACTCTACCAGATGACGAGAGGAAGACATGCCTTTCGAGGATATAATTCCTCATTCTGAAGAACAATTTGTTATGTATGTAGACTCCACTATTCTAGATGCACTGAAGGTGCATGGTGAGATGGCATGCCAAGCCACTCACTCAAGAGATACTTACATGAAGGACAATAGAGCATGAATAGTTTGCTCCTTGTGTTGTGAAAGACCTTTCCCAACAAAGGAGGCTAAATGAGTAAATAGATGAGATGAGGAGTTTTTCTCACTCTTACTACTACAAAGATGGTTATTTTTCCCACTGCTAAAACAGAGATGCGTGTTTCTCCTACTATTGTGGAGTTGGTTCTAACTTCCATTGCACAAATAGTCACATTTCTCTCCTTCACAACTAAATTTGATTGGAAGGCACTTCACCATGCTTTCCTGAAAAGGTTGGATGAGAACTACATGGTGTTGCAAGGGCATGATCAAGGTGACTTAGATCGCAGGCTAACCGAGTCTTTGTATAGACTCAGAGGCTACACAAGCCTGGAACAAGATTTCTCAATCCACCTCTCGACTTTTGATTCCAACACTCTTGAGATGGGGTTGACACTCTCAGCCATTGATGATTCATCATTGGTCAATGAATCACGTAATGAAGAATCAGTGGCCACTTGCCATATCCTATGTTCACACGCCTAGATTCTTGGTTTTGTGGTCCTCCATTCGACAACCGCAACACAACAATGGATTATTGATTTCAAAGTACCATTATGGCACAATCTATAGATCTAATGACTAAACATATGGGCTTTAGGACATTTGTCAAATTTTGGGACAAACTTAGTCTTATTTCCAGTTTAGTCATTATGAGGGGGTGTTGAATATTTATACTAAAAGCCATCAATAAAATAGTTGGAAAAAACCTCTAACTGAATGAAAAATGAATATTGAATGTAACCACCTCTCTATAATAAATATACTTTGTCACGTCCATTTTGGGTAGTGTGCATATTTGTTCTTCTCATTCCTTTCTTAGTTTTCTTTTGCTAATAGGTTCTCAAAATCCATATAATAGTTGCTTTAAATAATATTTACTCAATCCTTTGGATTATGAAGTGTTTTCTTACCCCTTTACAATAGGATTTGTGTCTCCAAAATTTGAATCATTCGATGATAAAAGAGATCCTTCTCACCATTTTAGGACATTATATACCTCTTGCCTAGATTTTGCACTCAATGATAAATTATTACTAAGTTATTTCTAAGAAGCTTGAATGATTATGCACTTGATAGGTTTTATGCCTCACCATGTGGATTTGTCCATGATTTTACCACATTAGTTGCAATTTTCTCACTCATGTTTTAATCAACATTAGTATGAAAGTAAACTTTACACAAATTGTGATAGTCAAACCAGTTTCTTTTCGATCAACATTAGTGTGAATGTCACCTTTGCACAAATTGTTATAGTCAAACAAGGTTCCAATGAAATCATTAGTATATGCTTAGATTCAAGACTATGGCTACAAAGATGACTCATAAATTCCCTGAAAATGAACTTCCAAGCCTCTTTGCTCAAAGCTTACTTCCACCTTTAAAGACAATAGTTTTCAACACTTATCAATCTTTTAATAAGCTTTATCATGCACTTGGAAACTTTGAGATAAATATTTTAGTGGCCAATATGCTCAAACATGGGACTAATGTCCTTACCTTTAATGGAGCATAGGCAATTTACAAGCCTGGAAATGAACTTCCCAGCCTCTTTGCTCAAACCTTGGTTCCACCTTATAAAGACAACAATTTCCAACACTTATAATCATTTGATAAGCTTTATCATGCAATTGGAAACTTTGAGATAAAGCTTTTAGAGGCCAATATGCTCAAATATGGGACCCATACCCCTACCTCTAATGGAGTTGAGTTTCAAAGTCGGACAAACTTCAAGGCCAAAAATAGTGTTTGTCTTTCAACCTAAAAACGAGACCATTGTGGTGAATGATGTAGAGAAACCAACATACATGCTACTTTTCTCTCAACAAAGGGAGCATAGGCAATTTACAAGGTTAACTAGAAGTCCAAAAAGTTTTGCAAAGGTCGCTTGAATTTAATATTATCACTTTGCATCCTATTAAAGAATGGATCCATCAAAGCCATTGCCCAAGGGCTATAACGCTAATAAATTCTATGATTATCATAGAGTCCAAGGACATTCTTCAAACAGATGCATTACGTTGAAACATAAGATAAAAAACCTTATTGAAAGTTGAAATTTCCTACTTGCTAAGATAATCTTGACGAAGACCCTTAGCCCATTTTTGTCTTCCTGGCGACTAAGAAATAAATTAAAGGGGAGACTTAAGTTATAATAATTTATTATAAAGTGCAAAAATTAAGAAAATATTATAAGCATTTATAATAAAATATTATAAATTTAAAAATAGAAAAAGACAAATAAAAGGATAAAAGCATTTAGCAAAAATGAATTACCCAAGGGAAAATGCAACTTTCTTAGAGAGGGAAAAGTAAGTGGGAAAAAACAATTAATAAAGAAAAAACTAATTAAGCATAAGGGTGGTTATTTGGGCCCTAAGCTCTTTAAAAGCAAGACAACTTGCTTGAGGAGGGCATGCTTTTCTATTTTCTCATAAATCTGATTTGTTTGAACTTTATAGCTTTGCAATATTCTCTTGAGGACGAAAACCCTCCAAGAGTTCTAGAGAAGGACAAAAACCCTTCCTCTAGTTTGTGAGGATTCTCCACCCTAGGGTTTCCATTGTGCATCATTGAGTTAGCAATATTTTCCAGTGTTCTTTTTAACGGTTGAAGGAGTAAAGTACAGAATTTGTCCAAGGGTTTGAAGTGAAAAGTTGCAGCAGTGTTTTATTTATTTTTCAGTCATCTATCAAGTGGAGTGGCCTACTTCTAGGACAAATATGAGGTGTTTGAAAGGATTTCTAATCTGATTTTGGTTGTTGCTAATAAATTTGATTGTTATAAATCAAATCAGTCTCATTTCAAAAAAATTGGTGTTAAAAAGGTACCATTTTCATCTATATCTAAGGGCAGCTTGTCTACATATTTTACAGAATTATTTCAGCCTCTTTGTGTCTGAAAAATATGGATTTTTCTTCATATATTGGCTTTATAAAAATAGTGGATCAGATTGGAGTGGAAACATCACAAGTTAATGGCTTGATTTTTGGAGTTTTCTTCCCTACCCTAGTCACATTTCTCCTTTATAAATCAGATCTGCATTAAAAATAATTTGTTATATCTTTTATAATCTGCTTTTGGCTTGAGGGATTTGCCTCCAATATGTTTGGGGTTGAAAAATGTCCTTTTGGGGACATTACAAAAGTAATCAAATTCGAGGGAACCAACAATATTTTGAATGAATTGGTGGCATATCAACATAATCAAATTGTTAGGTTTTTTCACAAGTCCTCTTCCACACCGTGGTATTCAACCAAAAGATTAAAGAGGACTACCACAAGCATCTAGTGCTCATCCACTTGATGGATTTTGTGTTGCTTCAACAAATAGGGAGCCTCCTCTTATTGTGTTTTATGAAAGTGAAATTCCGAGTAATATCAATTAGAATGAACCACTATTCATACAAGTTTTTATAGGTGAACATCCACAAGAAACAAATGAAATTATGATGGATGGCTAAAATGTCAATGTATGGAAGAAAAAAATGAATAGCCATAGACTAGTATTAACATATGCACAAAAAACATTCTTGATCGCCATAGACAATATCAAAGAGATTTAGTGGGCACAAAACTTTTTATGGAATATGACGGAATCACTAAGAAATCACTTGGTAGTATATTTTTACTTGTTATAATGGATCCTAAGATTGTATTAGAAAGTTTTCATGACAGTGGATCTCATAATATTGTTCTTGGAAGACAATAGATAAATAAAATGAGATCCTTTCCATCAACTTTATACCAATGTTTAAAAATTGTTGATGGGGAATAAGTTGGTTGCAATTCATAGAGATGTTCATCATTTTCCACAACAAGTTCAAGTTAAGGTTTTACCTAAAGAAATAACGTAACATCTTGGACCTCAAATGGGTGAGCATAAATTTCAAAAGTAGTATATTACATCTCCAAGGGTATTTAAATCAACCTCGTAGAGCACACCAATAACAAATCCAAATAAAATCATGCTTGCCAAGTTTGTATTCAAATAAAAGATAGTGCTAGTATACAAAGATGTAAAATAAATAACAATGATAATGACAATGGTGATACTAGTGATGATGACACTGATGGTGGCAATGCATTATCTTTTTCAAACTCATTGGAACCTCCATAGTGATAGTAACACTGCATTATCTTTCTTAAGCCCATGAGAACCTCCATAGTGGTGGTAACAATGCATTATCTTTCTTAGACTCATGGGAACCTCAACATCTTGATTGTACTCCACATGACACATGCTTCAACTTACACAAAATAAGATGATGATTCCTCTGAGTATGATTATATCAATGGTGAATCATTTAACTAGTCACTTGAGTTTGCAATTGATCCATCTCTACTTCGTCTACATAGTTTCATTTTCATTCTTTCTTTTAATTGATTTCTCTTCCTTTATGATGTTTGTCAATCTTGTACCTATATTTGGCATGCACTTTTTCATAAATTGTGTTTCTTATCCAACTTTTTTTGTTATTTGATTGCCCATTTGCGGTCTTTCTACCTCTCATTCCTTGAAATTTAATTTTCTACATATTTTCCCCCAAATTCTATGATTGATGGTTCCTTCTTCTATTGATTATTTGTTGCTCCAACCTCGGCCTTTTTATTTGTCTTCAATATGTATTTGAGTTTGGGGCATTTTCCCTTGTATTCCTTTTGTAATGGTCATTTTATGTGGTTATTTTTGTTTTGTTTTTTGTACTCTTTTTCTAGTCTTTAGCCCTAATCTAGCTTGCTTTGGGCTGCTCCAAAAACCTTTGTGATTATTCCATGAGAAACAAATAATTTTTTACAAACCTTGGGTAAGGTATGCTATGGGTACGTCCGTACAATATATATATTTTTAAAAGTAAATATATATATATATATATATATATATATATATAAAGAAAACAACAAGTTTATAGTCTCAACAAGCTACAAAATATTAGGAAGGCAACAACAAGCTTATTATGAATCGAAGCCATCTAAAGCAAAATTCTTTGACTGAATACAAGAAGACCACAAAACATTAAATCTATGAGTCCATCTACTAACGGGTTTACAAACATTCCACTTTATTGTTAAGGCCCGGGGATAGGTTTGGGGAGAAGGCAATATTTTCATAGAGTTGTTTGGGGAGAAGGGGCCCTTTGAGCCACCTCATAGTATCCCAAAAGTCATTCTCTTCCTCCATAATTAGTCCAGTAGAGGGAGCTGTGAAAGCATTTCTGACCATTGTATACACTCTGAACTGAGATTGAGGAAGCTTATAAAAAGCTTTAAGGCTTGTCCATTCCATCCACTTCCCAAATCTGTACAAGTCATGAAATATTTTAATTCCTTTCTCAAACCAAAGGAGGGCAGAGCAGCCTCTTGTCAAGGCAAGGATCTTGTCATTATATTTCAGATTCCGTGCCAAAGGAAGAGAAGATAGGTTGCCCAACCACCAAGTGCTTCACTTGTTCCCGTGCCTTCCAAATTGACTGAAGAATAAAGGACCCATGAGGAGCAACAAGAAAACACCCAAATAGTAAGTCAACCAAATGAAGTCCTTTTCATCAATCTTGACCCTTCAGAGCCTATTGGCAATATTGAATCTCACACGAACTTTCCAAGGTTCCATTCCAGTCAAAGCCCTCAAGTTTTATTTATTTTTTGCATTTAAAAAAAAACCATGTGGGTGCGCTCTGGGTATGTACCCACAGCGTACCCATACCCGGTACGTATCAGGCCTGGTACGGGGTACTTGGCATTTCCGGGCAGTCTAGACTTAGAGTAATAGAATGAAATTTAGCAATTCAATGTGATAGAAGAAATGGGACAATGTCATATTTTATTTATTATTTAGATAGAAATGCAGTTAAAGTAGATTACCCGTGGTCTGCTTTCCACAATTAAACTCAGGGGACAGTGTACAATCACAATCATTCCTCCCTGCACTCGGAGCTTGTAGGCGAGACCATATCACCCACTTTATTAGTCTAAAATATGTTGCCCTTGGATGTTGATGGGAGCCTCTTCTTTTAAGCTCGACCAATCCCCACAAAATGCAGACAATGGTGGGTAAATTTGTCAGCATTTTGCTTTTTCTTGTGGGGGATGTATGTGTGTATAATGCTTGTCAGTTGGCTTTTGTTCTTTGCCAGCTTCTGTTGCTCCTCCTACTGTTATTGTCGGTGGCACATTTGCATACATGCACGAACAACATTGATAGCAAAATCTTAATTTGCATGCAGGCTCATATTGATAGATACAGAAATGACATTTGTAGACAGGAAGTATGGTATCTATGGCATCAACAGCTTTAGCCTATAATAATTACAAAATCAGAATCCCGAAGAGGTGATTTTATGCCTGGTGCAGAGCATCTAACAATGTTGGTGAACATTAATAGAAAACTCTCAAGTTGCATGCATGGTCATTTTAGACAACAAGGATGTTAGCTATGCCGTCAACAGATTTAGCCAGGGAAATTAATTTTATACCTGATGCAGAGTTGGGTATCTAGAAAAGTGCAAACTCGTGAAAAATCAAAGACTGTAGAGAGACGTGCAAAGTGATGATTGATAACACAAGTTTCGGCATGGGTTTCGTCTATGATGCAATCTAATGTAGTAAAAGATGTGCTATTTATATGAATGACTTCCATGTCCAATGGGCTATAGATAATAGAGGAACAGGCACGTTGTAAAAGGCAATAACCATATGATTCTATTGGATTTGCACTGAAAACAAACATGCATCGCAGTCACTGTGTTCCACCTAGTCCCCTTTTGGATAAAGAAGAAATGCGAGTGTGTAATGGACATGGACAACCTGTGTTACAAAGTAGATTTTAACACTAAAAATCCATGAGTAAGTGAAGAAGACCACTTACAGTTGAAGTAGCAATGTCAGCAATGGCTTTGGGCTTACTTTTCTTCTTCTTCTTCATGACCTTCAATTTAGGTTTGAGCAATATATGGGGACCAGGCATGAAGAGCAGCAGTCCACTCACAGGCAATGCAAGAGTCAGTCACACTTACTTATCAACCTCCTTTCCTTAACAAGGAAAAAACCCGGGAAAAACACAGATAAAATATGCATATTTAGTAAAATGATTTCTATATATTACATTTACCTGTAATATGCAAGTTTCAATAGAATAACACAGATGAGCATTTTCCCCCACTGATAGAGGGACCTGTTTAATGAAAAAGCACAACTGGACTGGAAAGTTGCAAATCCAATTACTAGAAACCCTCCAAGAATTTCAGATTTCATCATAGGCAGTGATTCCCATACACATTGCAGCGAACGGGTAAAGTTTGGCAACGAGTGTTCGTTAAATCAAAATTCCCATTGCCATAATATATTTTCCATTTATCCTTTTCTCTTAGGAATGCATTTAGCAGAATTTTTAAATTGTTTATTACCAGAGATAGTGGGGAGATCATTGGTTCCCACTTCGTTACGAGTAGACTTATTACAATTGTTTGGGAAGAAGCCACTAGAAACATTCTTTTCCTTGCAGTCATGGTTCGAACCTCTGACCTTTGGGCCCTTAAAATGACATGGCTAAGAATGTTGCAATTCTTAATATATGGTACTATTTTGAAGGGCATGCACAACAGAAAGACATCGGTAGTATTGTATTGATAAAGGCATTTGTAGAATAATTTTCAGCCAGTAAAAAGCATCAGGCATTATGTTAAAAAGAATTGTAATTGAGATATGTATGGTAGATAGGAGAAGACCGCATAAGGAGAACGATTGAAATTCATTCCTTACAAATAAAATGAAATACTAAAAAAAGTTTATGGTCAAGCATCCAGGGAAGCTAATGCAAGGTACTTCATGTATTAAAATCAAATTTTGGAGACAATGACAATCCTAAAGACACTTTTCAAGAAAGTTGAGTTTAATGAGGCATGTTGGCCAAATATCTTAATCAATATGTTAAAGTCATCTCAGATTATTTTCATAAACAATTTAAACTAATGTTAATTTACTTGTAAGAAAAATCATAAAATGAAATAAACTCAACACATTTGTCATATATTCCAATTTCAGTACAAAATTAACTAAAATGAGTTTAAAAATTATTTTCGTCTAACAAGAAATCTTTCAAAAATTTAATAATGTCACATTAGTCAAGCACATCATTTTCATCTTTCTGTTTCAAATTGCATGAAATCACCCCTCGACACACTTTAGTGTGAAGTGTTTCAAGTTCAGAAATTCCATAAGCATTGGTACATTTCACAAATTTCCGTTTTATTGATTTCATTTTTTTTGCAAAATACTCTTCACTTTTGGTTTTAACTTCATTATCACTCTCAAAACCAACACCATCATGTCCAACTGCATCCAACTTCATCTCCATTGTTTCTGACTTGTTCTCATGAGCGTAGACATTTTTACCGTAAAAAGCAAATATTTTTGAATTTTAACATATCACTTGCAAATAATTTTTTAAACAATAAGAGATGTGGGATAATACCAGCTAGATCAAGATCGACATTAGTGTATTTCAAGGCTTCTGAAGTTGGAGTGATATTCAAGGGGGCTCTATGTCATTATGGCTCTCACTCTCTCTTATGGATTTCTCTTTCGAATTTGTCCACCATGAGCAACAATTTTGTCACAAAAAGAAATTAATACTGGATCCATTTCTCTTATCATGCCATAAATTTGTTTATCGATAAGCAAAAACACATGAATAATTGAATTATTTCTATTTAGCATCATGCATCATAACATCCAATAAAAAAATTAGTTTGAAGTCAACAAATAAGATTTTCACAATCATCAAAATTAACATTATTTTACCATACATTATCTCTTATTGCATATGCCTCATTGACAATTATAAGCTGATTTGGGATCACGACCATAATAAGTCTGCAGTAAAAATCTAATAAGAGTTATAACAAAAAAATAAACCAAATCTTCAAAGCCGCCCAAACAAAAAATGTTAGGATTGTATTTGAACAAATATTATGCTCACATTTGCATTAGCTGGAATCAGCTCCACATCTTGTAGGAATGTTAAGAGCGTCAAATAACGCCCTTCATTCACTTTTTGTAATAGAGCTTCAATAGGAGACCGAGAACATCTTCATTTTGGAGAGCACTATGAAAGTTACTATATCCTTTGTTAGATAGAAGACTATGCAATGCGGAGAGTAAATGTATTAAATATTTTTCCGACCTCAACAAATAAACTAAAACTAAACAACAATTGATTTATCGATGTAGAACCTGCAACACACATCCCGAAGACACATTCGGAGACATCGAATAACATGCTCCTCTGCATTTCTTTTTGCTTGTAATTCGGCCTCACTTGGCCTCCTCACAACTACCGGTGCTTTCATTGGTTTATCAATAGAAGTATTACCTTCTAAACCAATTTGCACAGCTTCTTTATATGGGGTGGTTACTACAAAATAAACCAAGTGAGAGAAGAATTTAGTCCTCTCCTCCCTCGATGGTGTTTCTAGTGGGTAACTGCATAAGAAAGGAAAGTGTTATCTAGTTAAATACACCTGCCCTAAAATTGTTGTGAAGGGAATAATCCAAGCCAATGTTTAAGATTCTAAGCTCAAGCTTTTATTATGGAAACGATGAACAAAGAATAAAAGTAACCCTGTCAGAAAACTCCAAGACTATTTTGGAGTATATAGATTCCAAAGGTAATGACAATTTATAATTTATAATTTTTAAATCAATAGCACACACTATATAAAAAGGCTTTCATGGTTTGCCGAATACTCAAACAAATCATGACTCACAAGTTAAACCCATAATATCCAAATCATGATACCCAATACCCAATTGAATTTAGATACCCATTAACCAGACAAATCATGATTCACAAGTAAAACGTGTAATCTTTTTATGCAAATCCCATGCAGGATAAATAAAGCAATTAAAAGTGAAATAATAAATGTAATGCCTTGGATACATACACATAACGCCGCCAGAATAAAGAAGCAGCTTCTTTGTTTAGTTCATCATAGGGTACAAATGAAGTTGCGAGGAGTAACACGGGAAGGTTTGTTGCCAGATCTTCCATGAGCTCAATCAAAACCTTTATTAGCTGAGCATCTGCCTATTGAGCTCAATCAAACAAACAATAAATAACAACTTAATTTTGGTACAACTAATCTCAAAAAATATATAACTATTAAGTGCACGGATGTAAAGATATACTCACAGTTTCCCACCATAGTTCAAGTTGAGGCAAATACAATATAGAAGGAGAAGTCCTCCTTGCTTCCATGATAGTGCGCATCAGAGCTTCCGCAGGAGTCTCTGCACTTGGATCAGACAAAAGTGATGGAAGTCCGATTGAATGCATAGGAAAACTCTCTAGTTCATGTATGACTGCAGGCCCAATGTACTCCTACATGCAACATAACAGCATATTATAAATTTCACCATCTCATTCCAAATCTAGAAAATGCAGATTTAAGTTTACAAGCTTGCAGAAATGTACCAGGCCGGTGCCTTCCTTCCCACAAATGAGAAACCATGGTTTGTACACTAAGGGATTGAAATAACCATAGGAAATTCCCAATGACGCAAGATTGTGACAACTGTAATCCAATGAATCTTTTAGAGGGAAAATCTCTGAGAGATGATTTATAATTGTTTGCAAGTGTCCTTCTAAGCATGGGGCTACTATTGGGGGCAAGGGTCTTGAATGCACTATTGCACCTCTATGGGCAGCAGGAGTGATAGTAGACATAGCTTCCAAGAAATGATGCTTCTCCACTTTCACAGAATCAGCACATATGTCAAACTTATCATCGCTAGTGTATACTTGAGGATATTTGTGACGGAAGGCCATGATAGCAGCTTCTGTGCACAAAGCTTTTAAATCAGCACCACAGTACCCAAGACAAGATGCCGCCAACTCCTCTATTAATCCGTCTGATAAAGGATCCTTCCACTTTCTGGTGTGGATCTTCAAAATCTCAGCTCGTGCCTTACAACCAGGCATAGGAAATACAAATTCAAGACCAAACCGACCAGGACGGCGAAGAGCACCATCAATAGCATCAATCCTGTTTGTAGCTCCAATGAGCACCACTTGACCTCTAGAGTCTATGCCATCCATTAGAGCAAGAAGCGTAGATACAACAGAATTATGAACTTGTTCATGATTGCTGGATCTTGCTGGAGCAAGGCCATCTATTTCATCAATAAATATAATGGATGGTTGATTCCTTTGAGCTTCTTCAAATAGCAATTTCAGTTGTCGTTCAGCTTCCCCGACCCACATACTAAGTACATCAACTCCCTTTCATATGTAAAAGTTAACCTTCTGACCTGCCTTAGATGCTGCATTTGCTAAAGCCCTTACGATTAATGTTTTTACCAGTTCCAGGAGGGCCACACAACAAAACCCCTCTTGGAGGGGAGAGGTGATAGGTCGCAATAAAATCAGGAAAGAGAAGAGGGAAAAAAACCATATCTTTCAGAGCATGAATATAGCGAGAGAGACCTCCAACATCATCAAAACTCGTTGTTTCATCAACCTGCAAAGCTCGAATGTTGGTGCAGGCAGGCCCTGTGAATTGCTGTACCCAGCTTGAATATCCCCACGCACTTGCGTTGTGCAGGTCGAGTCCACGTGCACTACACATCAGATCTTCATCCACAAAAATAGTGTCATCTTCTGAATCGTAATCACTTGCATTCTTGCGTGAACCACTTCCCATTCCTCTATACAAAACTCTACGAGGCGGACACCTTGGCCCTTGCTTTTCTACTTTTTGCTCCGCTCTTCTTCTCCATCATCCTCGTCTGTCTTATTTTCCTGCTCTTTCTCCTCTAAATCTTGGGAAGATTGCAAAGTTACAGTAGCTTCATTGGACTGCTTATCTTGGATAACACAGGATGGATATGTTCGTCTCTGAACCCCATGATTACCCAACATTAATATAAGCATTAAGCCAAGTTATGTACTTATGAATGAGCATAAAAAGCAATAAATAACAACAGAAGATAGGGAAAACTTACCGCTACATCTACATTCTCTGTGTCTGTATCATCTATCACCATGTCATTGTTTTCTAAATCCAAAGAATCTATCGTCCTCCTTGTAGACGTGGAGAGATCTGCCAAAATAAACAACTTATTACAAATTAAATCATGAGATCTGCCTGCATAGGCAATAAATCAGGAAAATAAGTTTCTTATAAATAGCAAGTAATCTCACCACCTGCACATTGATATTCTCCCTCTCACTTGATGGTGAGTGAATTAGCTGAACCAAAATAAGAGGAGGTTTTGATCAGATGAATGAGTAAACTAAATTTATAACAGCGAAGAAATGTGGGACTGGGAAGTAAACCCAAAATCTGAATAAGAAAGGGTGGCGCCACTGTATGCGTCTAAAGGTGGACATGGAAAACCTGTGTTACAACGTAGATTTTAAATTCTAAAAAACCCATGAGTAAGTGAAGAAGAGCACTGCAATTACAGTTGAAGTAGCAATGGCTTTGGGTTTGAGCAACATAGGGCTCCTCCTACTGCCTATAATGTTTCTTTTGCGTTTCCTTCTCTTCTCACCGGGTGAGGAGAAGAAAGAATGCATTATTCAGGGTGTCGAAGAACAACACAGTCCAGTGACCAGTCCCTTTCCTTAACACAACAAAGGAAAATCGGAGCACGGTCACCCCTTACCTGCTTCACATTTAAAGCTTTGTTATTTTGAAATAGGTACTCGCAATTTGCAATACTCACTAGGTATGCCAATTAGTTTTGGTTAACCGATGATTTGTCCCCTCATAATCTACCTACGTAGCATATTATTGGAATGAGTTCAGCTTACAGTCAGTTACTAGCAAAAGCATCCAAGGCGCCTCGCACATGCCCAAAGTTTAGATTTTTTTTTTTAATAAAATCAGTCATTTAGTCCACTTGCTAAATACATGAATATATTTCACAAATCAAATATATGACAAAAGAATAGATTCAAAAAATGCTAATAAGGTTTTATAAGAACAACTACGATAAGAAAGAACATGAACCTAAATTTCTTGAAGGAGATGACTGCCTTACGCATGTTAAGAACAACTTTCTATGGGAGTCTTTACCAAAACCCTACGACAAGGTTAGTCTTGTTTTGATGAAGTATCTTACACTTGAAGGGTGGTTTAAAGTCACTCCCTATTTTCATTTGATGTTTCTTAATCACTATCGAAAGGAATGTAGCCATTAATTTTTCCCTTTTATCTGTTACACTCCCTAGAAAACTCTGTGAATCAGTAGTTCGGGGAAAAGATCCCAACCTATCCATCAAGTTGTTATCTTATTGATCGATAAGCATTTTGACCTTCTCATTGTGAACTCCAATCCTATGGCCCCTCCCGCTCCTCCCTCTGCCCCTGCTAAGAGGCCCTCACCCCTTGCCTCTGATCAAACCCTTCGCAGTAAGAAGGCCAAAGTTAACCCCATCATTGTTCCCAATCCACCCGCTTCTCCCTTGGGCAAGGGTGTCGTTGCCCTAAGTTTGTTGGCCATGGGAGATAAGAGGTCTGATATCAACAAAACCAGTCCCGTACAAACGCCTTTCGACATAATGAAATTTTACGATTTCCAAGTTATATATATATATTTTAAACCATTATAAATATTTTCTTGATAGCCGAGAAATGAAATTGATCTACATAATGATATGATAACATGACTTAAAAAGGAATGTCAAGTGCTAAGAGAGAAAGTCAAGGGCTGCAATTGCCATTAAGAGTGGCAAAAAGGAGATAACCTGTTGGAGGGAATGGAAAAAATGATTTCTACCATTGAAAAAGAGAAGGGAAAACTAAGAGGAAAACAATGTGATATTATTTTCGTGCTTAAGGGAAACATGGACATTCTTTCCAATATTACTCTTATGTTAGAGACTAACAAGGGAAAACACGAGTCCAAGAATGATTCCACTCTCAAAGAAATCAAGGATAAACTGGATAGGTTCAAGAAGAACTTTTCCAAGGTCATGAAATAGAAATTGGGGTTGTCCAGTTTCAGGGCTCTTAATGATTGTATCTTTTTTATCTTGTATTGATGTTTTGCTATGGTGTTGTTGTTGTTTTGATGTGGTTAGGTTGTTGTTCTATTGTGGTTTTGTTGCAATTTTTGTTGTTTCTTCGTGGTGCTCTACCTATGTAGTGCTTTTTATATTTTGTTGCTTTTATACGCGTATTTGGGCTTAGGCCCCTTATAGACACCAAAATTGGGTCATACTCCCCTTAAAACCCTCGTTAATTAAATTAAACATATCCTACATATTCATATCCCATAGTGCACATGTTAATTAAATTAATTAATATCCTCACTTAACCACCTCACCTAGCCACCTCACTCAATGACCTACTCAAACCTCATTAATGACCTAAGATTGAGTCTAAACCTATCCTAACTAACTAGGACTTAGTCTAAACCTAGACTTAACTCCTATTAACAAACCTAAAAGGACTCCTACTTATCTTGCTATGATCTATCACTTGAGACTCGGCAGAAGGTTGGAGATCACGCCAAAAATAGCAACAATCTAGCTATTTTTGGCCAACCTAGATATTCCCACCTTGACCAATGCCGGTTATATCTCAACTGACGTCGGTCACCTAACCGTTGTTGGTTAGGTTAAATATGTTTCCAAAAGCCTTTCCCAGGTTGGTCAATTCATTCAGGATCTCATTTCTTCCAGAGACTTGGAGCACTTGAATTTCTTTAGCACTCAAGCAAAAGAAGACACATGGGAGCACTACCAACATCGATCACCATTCATCATCCTCTTCACGATCACGGATTCACAATAGAGAGGCACGAAGGTTTGAACTGCTGTGGCATGAATACAATGGCTCTTCTCTCTGGATCTTTGTTCTTTACCATCTTCATCACCTATGTCCTCTAATCTATTTTCCAGTAAGTATTTAACATCTCTACATTGAATCTCTAGTTTCTTTGTGTATATTTATTTATTCATATCAATAGTTTATTTCTCTCCACACCCATATACTCCCTTCCTTCCATCAACCCATCACCTAATCATACCCGGAATTTCCACCCATTTTCATCCTCTCTCCTGATCATCTCTGAGTCCTCATAACCATTTTATGATCCCACCCTCACCATTTCCAACCTCTGTGCAATCACAGGGAGTCTGGAAAACCAAATTTAGCAACTTTCTGATAATTACCCCTACTAATGCCAGTTAGCCAATCAACATCGGTCACTCTGCCTAACCATCATCGATCACCAGTGAGACCGACATCGTAATCTAGCAATATAGCTCAGACCAATGAGTTGATACCCACTTCCCAATAGCCTATAATCATTTCTAAACCTTACCAGACCTTACCCAGAGCATGTACGAGACCAAAGAACTCAACATCAGCCAAGACCCAACCCTCCCATTTTGACCTTAAACAACCTTTCTTATTATCTTGTGCGAGATACCTAAATCATTTCAATTCTAATAGAATCTTTACTTCATGTATGATTTAACTAGCATTAATATTGTTATATAAAAGTGGATTGACAACCTGTTCAAGAAGTATCACGCTTCTTGGATCTAGCTTTTGCTAGGCAGTCCACTCATTGTTTTGTTTAACTCTATTAGGTGGTATTGTTTTGCATTTACACGTAGTTCCTCCTAGCCAAAAGGATGTGTGTTACTGTGCTCGCAATCAACTTGGATCAGGAAATCAGAACGTGCTCACAACCTTCAAATGACATTATAAACATGCATTCCTCCTTGGTCTACTACCCTTATCTATTTCATTAATTTGCTAAGAATCCGATGAAACATTTTGGCACACCCGGTGGGACCCATCAGGGGTTCCTTTGCATTTGTTCATTCCTAGGAAAAATTGTGTGTTTATTTCCCTTCAAAAAGTATTCACATTAATTTTCTTCTTTGGAATATTCTCCTTCTTGAAGGAGATGACCACCCTACACATGTTAAGCTATTACGACAAGGTTAGTCTTGTCTAAAAGAAATCATACTTTTAGTGCTTTAAAAAGAACACGTCTTCCTTTTATTGCATTGCATTAGTGAAAGAGCATCCCTCTTCCTGTTCTCCATTTGTTACATCAAACGTAATTGTGGATTTGGGCTTAAAACACTTGCATTTCATTCGGTTTGTTGCATTATAGCTCACATTAATTTGAGGGCAACCTATACGTTGGAAGTCATGCCCAACTGATGGTTGACTAATTTAATTGTAGTTCACTTGCACACACTCTCTCTATACCAAACCACTTACATAATTTACACATCTTCTTAAACATCCTCCTACCTAGAAGAAGTTGTCAACGATCACACGATTAGAGGATTGATAGTGGACGCCTAGCTGGTTTCTTTGTCCAGTCATTATCTCAAAGAAAGGACCGCCCCCGCCAAAACATTACCTGAAACCACCCTTAGATCTTGGATTTTCATAGGACACCTTCTATTGAACCAAAAATTATGTTCTATTCACGAGTCAGTCTTAAATAGCATAAGCTAAAACATAAAATTCACCCATAGGATTTCATGTTTCTTAACTTTTTCTTGATTTGTGTTTTGAGTTGTGAGGACATGTTCTCCATTTTTATTTCTTCCTTTCACACTCCACAATTATAGTTGGTGTATTCTGACTTTTTCTGAGTGTGTTAGGGTCCATCATTATCATACTCAAGTTTCTGGGTTGATATTTTACCTGATCTAAGTCACAAAATCAACTTTCTCCATATTTTCAAATTTCACAATGATAGCATCGGTCCATGTGACCGCATAGGTTTACTTTGACCATCATCCATTTACGGGACCCGACCATTGTCTAATGTTGGTTATCGCTTTTGGTCATTTTACCAAAACAACACTCACCACATTTTTTGTTCTTTCTAAAGTTCCTCAAACATATCATCATACCCCTGGATCTTTAAAATCACTGTCAAATCCAATTTTGTCTCATTTTCATCAGTTATTGCCCCATTTACAAAAAAATTGATTTTATATAATAACCGGTATCGATTAACCTAACCGGCATCAGTCACACTTCATCACATCATCAGAATATTCTCCTTCTTTATTGTTAACCCTTTTAGTGCTTTAACCACCGTCGGTTCTTGGGTTTTAATTTTTAATTAAAACAACGACCTATTTTTACCCCCTAACTATTTTTTCTATTTTTGTGTCATTTATAGAGAATAGATTACCAATCCTATGCCAACTCACATGGTTTTGACTCATAGTCAAACCAATGCCCTTGTATTCCACGCAAGCCTTCAACCTGCTCCCACCTAGCCCATCGCTGCCTTCCATCCTGTCACCTATGGATCCTACTCAGCCCATTATCATTAGTACGGTGACGAGGAGTTCACAAGACTCCTTGACCACAACCTGCTGCCTTACAACATTATCTTTCCCATTCATCTACTCAGGATTCATCATGACAACTGGTATACGACATGCATGTGTCCATCCCCCTGCCCTTCGCCCCCACTTCCATGTCAGCTAGTACTAACTTGGCCTTACCTTCTTCCACCTTACCATCCGCAATATCCCAACTCGACCCCACGTCATCAATACCTACTGCACCTACAACATCAGTCACACTTTTGATGTCAGTTGTTCTCATGGTGTTAACCATTCCTTCATCAACCACCCTAAAGGAATGTTTGAACTCACATGGTTTTTTCTAACTTCTTAAGCAAGCCGCCGAATCTACATGATACATCCTTCACATATCTATTTTATTTAATTAACAATGTAAGATATTTAATTAGTGTAAGGACCCATTAAGTCCAAGAGCTGCAACCTTAAGCTCTGATACCAAAATGTAACACCAATATTACGTTTAACAAACTAAGGGAATTTTTTTACTAAAACATTTAAATAACTTGATGCCTTTAATGATTATCAATAAAAACACACAATATAAAATATATATATATATATATATATATATATATATATATATATATATATATATATATATCTAGTTTACAAAATCCCTTAATTATTTCTATGTTGTAATGTTTTAACATTATTACCTAGATCAACACTAAGTAATCCAACATTACTTAATATTCTAGAATCCATCTTGATAACCTATGATAACCATGTGCAATTGCAAGGGTTTATAGATCCTTCTCAATCCCCTTCATCACTATATACTAGCCGATATACATTGTATTGGTTAGACCTTTTGTAGGTACAAATAATCATGTGCATCTTCTTAGTGTCAACTAGCAAAGCATACAAATACTTCACTCCAGATCAAAACAAAATTGAAAGAATAATTGGTGAACAGACAGACTGCAATCAGTCCTTTACACTTTCGTGGCCACAATTTTTCGGCATTGCGCTATTGACTACACATAAGACACTCAAAACTTGTTTTCCCTTCACTACACAACTGTCTCAACATAATATCAAGATTCTTTTTCATTGTCTTAGTATTAAGTTTACCATTATCCATTTTAACTTATTCATCAATTTGAAGGTGGGTAAGATCACACACATAGAACAAGAACAAGCCAACTCATTCAAAATCATGCACAGATCAAGAACAAGCTAAATCATTCAAAATCACACACATAACAAGAACAAGCTAACTCCACCATGTTCATGAGAATAAAAAATTAACAACAGGAAGGGGGATTGATATCCATGCCCACGAGTTAACTAGTTTTTCAAACTAGAACGTTTCACAATATCTCTTCTATGCCACTCCAACAAACCCTAGAGATTGAACACGACCTCACCAATTAACCTGAAGGGTTACTATATGAACTCGTCTTCACAGATGACAGAAAATAATATCCGAAAAGCCTATTCTCGAATTCTTTAAACCAAAGAGTTAAAATTTACTGAATATTGAAACCAACCCGAGAATATCGAAACCATCTCTCGATACCAAACGGAAAAATACAAGCACTCTAAAACACGGAAAGCTCGATATCATTTCGAAACTATTACAAGCAGATCGATTACAGAGTAAACATGAACAAGATACAAATATCTTGATCTCCGAACAACTCATGTACAATGCTCACAACGATATCGAATACATCATCACATTCATAATATTCTTCGAATTCTGAAAATCTTTCTATTATAATCAACTTATGATCACCATTTACAGTAATAAGCACATGGACAATATCAAACATTATGAACTTACAGGAGATATACTTCAAACTTCAAACTTCATTTACTGGACTCGACTCGACTCTTCAATGCCCGAACTTGATCTTATCTTCTTCAACCTTTGTTGATGTCTTTCCTTTCTCGGAATCGAGATGTCTTCTCCGATTCCAGATGTAGTGAATGAAATGAAAGAGTTCTATTTATAGACTTCTTTCAAAGCTTTTCACCTGGAACCGGGAGAACCGGAAACGGGGAAACCGGGAAAAGGAGTAACCGGTTAGATTCTCTACGACAGACAATCATGAGTACACACCACTCATGAAAGTGCTTTAATAAAGAAGATGGACCCACCACGCACCGACTAAGATAAGATCGAATCTTATCTTTATTGACAAACGGCAACAGGCCTGCCGTGATGGCCGACAAACAAAAAGCAAACCCACTAATAGGAATCTAAGGACTATCAAAAGTGACTGATGGTCCTGGAGCATCATCATCGGAGGAGGTAGTGCTGTCATGTCGTACTGGAGCTTCCTCGAGATTCCTTTCAAGTCTTTCAAGCCACGTCCTGGAGATAGTGGCAGTCCCATCATTGTTGGGCTGGAGATGATGGCGTGTTGGAAACAAATAATGATCCAAGATTTGAAGATCTTGGCCTGGGACAGGAGGACGTACAACCATCGTATGGTGGAGCATGATACGGCGCCAAAGAGTAGCATTAGGGCGCTCAACCATGTTCCTGACACTGTTAGTCTTAACATAATAATGTACCTTGACAAACCAAGGTATTTTACATTGGATTAGCACATTTCTAGCTATGTCAGGATGTACATTCATTAATGGAGAATCAGAAAGCTTAGTAGGTAAAAACTTTTGCAGAAAAAATTTGAAGTGATTAGAAATATACTTCTGCTCTCCGATATGCAGGGCTTTGTTCCATAAATCATCATCAAGAGGATGCTCTTCATCAGTCCTGGAGTATTCAAATCTCCAAGTGTATTTGCTCTTGGAATTAACTCATGTTCGAGACGTAATCCTTCAACCTGTAAAGGATCTCGCCTTTCATCTCAGTATGCAGATCTCCATTGCCAATGTAGAGCTGACATTTGACCATGGGATCCTGACAAGATGGAATTGTCTTCCGGGATTCTGGATCAAATAATCGGCATTCCATTCGACATGGCAAATTCATTGATCGAGATATAATCCTGGAAAGTAGAAAAATATGTGCTTCTCTGGATATATGATTATCATTGCTTATCAAAGAATCAATGTGCCCTTTGCAATTCCTGTGATCCCAAATAGTGCCTTGAGGTTCATGTATTACTTGAGTTACATTTACAACCTTAGGAGTGTTTAGTTCCCGACTGGCAAAATCTGCTAAAGAATTTGATTTTCCAGAAATATGCTCAACAGTGAAATCAAAATTATCAAACCACAAACCCCATCTTTGGAGTCTGTTGAATGCTGACTTATTTGCAGGATCTCCTCCATTTAGCCTTTTCTTAAAATCCTTTAAATCTGATCTTAATATAAAAGATTCATTTTGGACAAAAAATCAAAAAAGCCTTTATAGCCTTTTTAGCGGCTAATAATTCCTTATGAGAGGAGTGATAATTTACCTCGGATCCTTGAAATGCTCCTGAGGCATATCTCGCATATTTTCTCACCGTTATTCTCGGGATTTTTCCTTTAACACAGCTCCCAATATTGATCACTGGCATCGCACTCGATGATTTTTAATCCTGATCCTGGGAGAGACATAGGAGGAAGATCAAGAACTTGGTTCTTGATCCTTTATCCGCATCTTGGTCATTTCTTTGCTCCAACTAGGAGCATTCTTCTTGAGTCTCTTGTTTAAGAAAATACGGTCAGCTGCAATATTCTTATAAAAACCAGCTATATAATTAACACATCCTAAGAATCTTTGTAATTGCTGCTTATCAAGGATTTCATCGGAAAATTCTGGATTTTAGTGACTACATGTTTCGCATTTCAATACGCCGTAGTGATCTTAATTCCTAAGAAATCAATATCTTCCTTGAAAACTTCTATTTTGAAGGGGAAAGACATATCCCATTTTTATAGACAACTTCATAAAATCTTTCTAAATGTTCAACATGCTCCTTAGGTGATTTTGAAAATATAAGAATATCATCTATATAGATGATCAGAAAATCAGCTAACTCACCAAAAATCTTGTCCATGATCTTTTGAAAAATGGACGGAGCTGTCTTGAGGCCAAATGGAAGAACTTTCCATTCGTATTGTCCTCCAGGAACTATGAAAGTTGTCTTGTACATATCTTCAGGATGAAGGAAGATTTGCCAAAAACCACTCTTCAGATCAAATTTGCTATAGACTTTTGAATTCTTGATCCGCCTTTGAGAAGATCGTCTTTGTTGGAATAGGATCTTCAAGCAATTTGCAATATACTTATTTAGTGGCTTGTAGTCAACCACTAATCTTTTCTTGTTTCTGAGTTGCTCACTCCTTTTATTAACATAAAAGGCTGCACAAGACCAGGGAGAACTTGATTCTTGTATAAAGCCACCTTTGAGTAGCTTTTGGATTTCTTCATGACACTCTTTCCGTTCTGAAGGAGCCATTCCTCTGTGGTGTGCTTTAAATTTAGGAATTATTTCATTCCCATCTGCATCTTTGATCAACTGCAGATTCAGAGAGCAACTGTGTTTCTTTCTGTGGACAAAAGCATGAGGGTTATCACTGCAAACATTTTTCTTTATTTTAGTAACAATTTCCTCAATGCTGGCTTGGCAATTAGCAATGGATTTATGAATCCATACATTATTTATTGCTTTCTTTTTCTCGTAGAGGTACTATAGACTGAAATGAGTACCTTCTAGGAATTTGGATAGGAGGATTGAACAAAGATATATGATCTTTAGATATGCTGAAAGTATGGCATTCTTTCAGAAAATCCACTCCTAATAAGCAATCATAATTTTCCATGTTATGCTGATAAAATTCTATTTTCATGGAGATTCCTTCAATATTGATAAGAACTTTTGCCATAGCATTTGAAACAACTTCTCTCTTATCAAATCTGATTTTTATGTTGGTTTTATTCCAACAATCAGAAGGAATAGCATTTTCTCTGAGTAAACTTATTTCAGCACCTGTATCTACCATTGCATCTAAAACATATGGCTTGATATTGGGAATGCGAGATGGTAAGTGCAATAAATGGATTTTGTGTACAAACTAACCTGTACATACCTCGCTTGCTCTTTTCCTTGGGCTGCAATGTCTTTGATAAGTATCTTCCGGGCTTTCTTGAATCTTTTTTCTCTTTTTCTTCTTCGCAAGAAGTCGGCATACTCTTCGTGGCATTGGCTATGACTTTTCCAAAAGTTCTATCCTCTTTTTCTCCATGCTTTGTAAACATTCATGGAGGTGGATCTTCGAGATGATCCTGCGAGACTCTGTTGTATATTCTCTTCAGGAAACAAAAAGGAATATGTTCTGGGGGGTAAATTACCTCTTCCTCTTCCTCTCCAAGGTCCCGACCTTCCTCTCGGTAGGAGTCGCGTTATCGACACGCTGCTGAAACGGTGGTCTAACTGGAAAGGGTTCATATGGTTCATCAGTGTTCATCCCGATCAACTTGTTGTTACGCTTCTGTTGTCTAATGTATCCGTCTCCGCATCTCTCTCGAGTTTTTTCTCGGTGAAATTTTTACGGTAGTGTCCCATGGGGGACAACTATCATATTCACTTTGAAAGCATTCAAGCTGCTTTCTCAATAATTCTGCACTAGGAGGAATCATGGGGTGAGCAAAATTAGATACCATATTAATAGTAAAATTTGTAAAAGAAGGCATGGTATCATATCCACTTTCATCTGAACTATCACTTGATTCGATGCTGTTTGGTAGATCACACTACCAAGTATAAAAAGTCTCATTGCTGCAAACACGCGGTTACCTCATACACATGAGTTAGTTGAGTCAAGTGTTTCCCATCTTCATGATGATAATGAGAAAACTCACCTCAAGCTAGGTGAAATCCAAGAATGCCTATCGGATGAACTTCTGGTATACTTCCAAAGTTGCAAGAAAATGACAGAAAGTTCTTGGACCTACGAAGGTGATTGGTCCGTGCAAGGTATCATGGTGCAAGTTATAGATTTAGCTAGAATTTCTACCAAGCAGCCCCATAAGGAAATCCTTGAAGAATATAAACCTTTGTTCTTCAAAGATAAGAAAATAAATATGCTCAAGATAGAAGCTTGGGATATGAAGCTCCGTGAATTTGATGAACCCATGACAGAGCAGGCGATGCAGGCTGGACCTAGTCTAGTACAAGAACCCAACTGCATGGCATGTGAGGTTCGGACCCTTTTCCCCAACTTCTACAAGTTAGAATGTAGAGAAATTTCGAGATAAAAGAAGTTGTTCATAGCATGATTGGATGGGGTAACACACAGTTAGAAACTTATGGCAAAAGTCCTAGAAATATAGCAGCTACAATAGCAAATGGTTTTGTAGGAATTCTCAAAGAATGGTGGGATTTACTCCAAGACAAAGAAGCTATTTTGCAAGTGGCTACACAAAGACTTACTATTGCTTTGTGATCAAAGAATTTATTGGAAACATAGATGATGATAAAATGATGAACACAGCTATGTTTCTTCGAGCTAGATTGTGTGATATGTCAAGAGTGAAAGAATATCAATGTTTTATGCAAAAATTATATTACAGTTCAGGTAATATTAATGATGAGACAATGCGTCTCAGATACATTGAATCCTTTCCTCCATATTTTGCCACACAATATAAAAAAGCTATGCATGGATTAAGAACTTCTGAACTAAGTTTTGGTGCGATCAATCAGATTATAGATCAGACAAATGCTAAACTCTGTAAAGAAAAATGGGAGCGCAAACAAGCGCTTAAGCATCAAAAGGCTTTAGGTACTGTTTTTTGTGAGCAGTACGCTCTTGAACCATTCGGTTGTCCTGATCTTGAGATATCTCCTCACAGACGCAAATCTTCTTGCAAAGATTGCTCTTTTTCAAAGGGGGAGGATCCGCGGTATAAAAAGAAAAAGAAATACAAAAAATATAAAAAATCAAAGTTTAAAGATTCTTTCAGACAGCCAAAGAAAAAGTTCAAGTTCAGAAAGCACAAATATATAGGAAAGCATAAAAGGTTTAAACCTACATGCTACATATGTAAAGGAGAGCACTATGCAAATAAATGTCCACAAAGAGAATCAGAAAAAGGTAAAGCCAAAGTAAATGCTTTATCTATAAGAGGAATAGATGAAGAAAATTATGCTTTAATTTGAATACGTAAAGCTTTTCTTCCGACATTTCTTCTATGTCACTTGATGGAGATCAATGCAATATGATACATGTAAAGCATCAGATACAAGTGATAGTACAGATGATAGTGGATATGATACCATTCCTTCTTTTACAAATTTTACTATTAATATGGTATCTAATTTTGCTCACCCTATGATTCCTCCTAGTGCAGAATTATTGAGAAAGCAGCTTGAATGCTTTCAAAGTGAATATGATAGTTGTCCCCCATGGGACACTACCAGAAAAATGTCACTGAGCAAAAACTCAGAGAGATGCAGGACAGATACATTAGACAACAGGAAGCAGAACAACAAGTTGATCAGGATGAACAGCCTGATGAACCATATGAACCCTTTCCAGTTAGACCACCGTTTCAGCAGCGTGTCAGACAACGTCAGACTCCTACCAGAGGAAGGTCAGGACCTTGGAGAGGAAGAGGAAGAGGTAATTTTCCTCCCAGAACATATTCCTTTTTGTTTCCTGAAGAGAATATACAGCAGCCTGCAGGATCATCTGAAGATCCAGCCTCCATGAATGTTTACAAAGCATGGAGAAAAAAGAGGATAGAACTTTTGGAAAAAGTCATAGCCAATGCCACAGAAGAGTATACCAGACTTCTTGCAGAAGAAGAAAAAGAGAAAAAGATTCTGAAGAAAGCCTGGAAGATACTTATCAGCACATTGCAGCCCAAGGAAAAGAACAAGCAGAGGTATGTACAGTTAGCTGTACACAAAATCCATTTATTGCAATTACCATCTGCATTCCCAATATCAAGCCATATATTTTAGATGCAATGATAGACACAGGTGCTGAAATAAGTTTACTCGAGAAAATGCAATTCCTTCAGATTGTTGGAATAAAACCCACACTAAAATCAGATTTGATAAGAGAGAAGTTGTTTGTAATGCTATGGCAAAAGTTCTTATCAATATTGAAGGAATTTCCATGGAAATAGAATTTTATCAGCATAACATGGAAAATTATGATTGCTTGTTAGGAGTGGATTTTCTGAAAGAATGCCATACTTTCAGCATATCTAAAGATCATATATCTTTGTTCAATCCTCCTATCCAAATTCCCAGAAGGTACTCATTTCATCTATAGTACCTCTACCAGAGAAAAAGAAAGCAATAAATAATGTATGGATTCATAAATCCATTGCTAATTAAGCCAAAGCATTGAGGAAATTGTTTCTAAAATAAAGAAGAATGTTTGCAGTGATAACCCTCATGCTTTTGTTCACTGAGTAAAGAAACACATGATTGCTCTCGAATGCATAGTTGATCAAAGATGCAGATGGGAATGAAATAATTCCTAAATTCAAAGCACACCACAGAGGAATGGCTCCTTCAGAACGGAAAGAGTGTCATGAAGAAATCCAAAAGCTTCTCAAAGGAGGCTTTATACAAGAATCAAGTTCTCCTTGGTCGTGTGCCGCCTTTTATGTAAATAAAAGGAGTGAGCAACTCAGAAACAAGAAAAGATTAGTGGTTGACTACAAGCCACTAAATAAGTATATTGTAGCTGTTCAGCATCCTATTCCAGCCAAAGACGATCTTCTCAGCAGGATCAAGAATTCTAAAGTCTATAGTAAATTTGATATGAAGAGTGGTTTTTGGCAAGTCTTCCTTCATCCAGAAGATATGTATAAGACAACTTTCATAGTTCCTGGAGGACAGTACGAATGGAAAGTTCTTCCATTTGGCCTCAAGACAGCTCCGTCCATATTTCAAAAGATAATGGACAAGATTTTTGGTGAGTTAGCTGATTTTCTTATCATCTATATAGATGATATTCTTATATTTTCAAAATCACCTAAGGAACATATTGAACATTTAGAAAGATTTTATGAAGTTGTCTATAAAAATAGGATATGTCTTTCCCCTTCAAAAATAGGAGTTTTCAAGGAAGATATTGATTTCTTAGGAATTAAGATCAGTCTTGGCGTATTGAAATGCAGAAACATGTAGTCTGTAAAATCCAGAATTTTCCTGATGAAATCCTTGATAAGCAGCAATTGCAGAGATTCTTAGGCTGTGTTAATTATATAGCTGGTTTTTATAAGAATATTGCCGCTGACCGTATTTTGCTGAACAAGCGTCTCAAAAAGAATGCTCCTAGTTGGAGCCATGAAATGACTTGCTGTACAAAGGATCAAGAATCAAGTTCTTGATCTTCCTCCTATGTCTCTCCCTGTGCTCGGAGTTTAAAAATCATCGAGTGCGATGCCGGTGATCGAGTATTGGGAGGTGTGTTAAAGGAAAAATCCTAGAATAACAAAGTGAGAAAATATGCAGATATGCCTCTGGTGCATTTCAAGGATCTGAGGTAAATTATCACTCCTCTCATAAAGAATTGTTAGCCGCTAAAAAGGCTATAAAAGCTTTCCTGTTTTTTGTCCAGAATGAATCTTTTATTTTAAGATCAGATTTAAAGGATTTTAAGAAAAGGCTAAATGGAGGAGATCCTGCAAATAAGTCAGCATTCAATAGACTCCAAAGATGGGGTTTATGGTTTGATAATTTTGATTTCTCTGTTGAGCATATTTCCGGAAAATCAAATTCTTTAGCGATTTTGCAGTCGGGAACTAAACACTCCTAAGGTTGTAAATGTAACCCAAGTAATACATGAACCTCAAGGCACTATTTGGGATCACGGGGAATTGCAAAGGGCACATTGATTCTTTGATAAGCAATGATAATCATATATCCGAGAGAAGCACATATTTTTCTACTTTCCGGGGATTATATCTCGTCAATGAATTTGCCATGTCGAGAATTGGAATGCCGATTATTTGATCCGAGAAATCCCGGAAGACAATTCCATCTTGCCCAGGATCCCATGGTCAAATGTTGTCTACATTGGCAATGGAGATCTGCATATACACTAGTGAAATGCCAGATCCTTTACCAGTTGAAGGATTACGTCTCAGACAGTTAATTCCAAGAGCAAATACCTTTGTGGAGATTTGAATACTCCAGACTCTGGACTGAAGAGCATCCTCTTCAGTATGATTTATGGAACAGAGCCCCTGCTATCGGAGACAGGAAGTATATTTCTAATCACTTTAAATTCTTTCTGCAAAAGTTTTTACCTACTAAGCTTTCTGATTCTCCATTAATGAATGTACATCCTGACATAGCTAGAAATGTACTTATCCAATGTAAAATACCTTGGTTTGTCAAGGTACATTATTATGTTAAGACTAACAATGTCAGGAACATGGTTGAGCGCCCTAATGCTACTCTTTGGCGCCGTATCATGTTATCTTTGATAAAATTCTATTTCCATGGAAATTCCTTCAATCTTGATAAGAACTTTTGCCATAGCATTACAAGCAACTTCTCTCTTATAAAATCTGATTTTAGTGTGGGTTTTATTCCAACAATACGAAGGAATTGCATTTTCTCCGAGTAAACTTATTTCAGCTTTTTGTGTCTACATCATTGCATCTAAAATATATGGCTTTATATTGGGAATGCGGATGGTAAGTGCATAAATGGATTTTGTGTACGACTAAGCTGTACATACCTACTCGCTTGCTCTTTTCCTTGGGCTGCAATGTCTTTGATAAGTTTCTTCCAGGCTTTCTTCAGAATTCTTTTTCTCTTTTTCTTCTTCTGCAAGAAGTCGGCATACTCTTGCGTGGCATTGGCTATGACTTTTTCCAAAAGTTCTATCCTCTTTTTCTCCATGCTCTGTAAACATTCATGGAGGTGGATCTTCGAGATGATCTGCGCAGGCTGCTTTGTATATTCTCTTGGGGAAACAAAAGGAATATGTCTGCAGGGGGTAAATTACCTCTTCCTCTTCCTCTCCAAGGTCTTGACCTTCCTCGGTAGGAGTCGCGTTGTCGACACGCTATTGCTTGAAACGGTGGTCTAAGCTGGAAAGGGTTCATATGGTTCATCAATTTGTTCATCCGATCAACTTGTTGTTACGCTTCCTGTTGTCTAATGTATCATCCGCATCTCTCTCGAGTTTTTGCTCAGTGACATCTTTCTTGTAGTGTCCCATGGGGGACAACTATCATATTCACTTTGAAAGCATTCAAGCTGCTTTCTTAATAATTCTGCACTAGGAGGAATCATTGGATGAGCAAAATTAGATACCATATTAATAGTAAAATTTGCAAAAGAAGGAATGGTATCATATCCACTGTCATCTGAACTATCACTTGCATCTGATGCTTGTTGTATCATATTACATTGTTCTCCATCAAGTGACATATAAGAAATGTCAGAGGAAAAGCTTTCTGTATCAGAAACTAAAGCATAATTTTCTTCATCTATTCCTCTTATAGATAAAGCATTTACTTTGGCTTTACCTTTTTCTGATTCTCTTTGTGGACATTTATTTGCATAGTGCTCTCCTTTACATATGTAGCATGTAGGTTTAAACCTTTTATGCTTTCCTATGTATTTATGCTTTCGAACTTGAATTTTTCTTTGGTATCGAAAGAATCTTTAAACTTTGATTTTTAAACCTTTTGTATTTCTTTTCTTTTTATACGCATGGATCTCCCCTTTGAAAAAGAGCAATCCTTGTAAGAGGATTTGCGTCGTGAGGAGATATCTCAAGATCCGAACAACCGAAAGGTTCAAGAGCGCATTGCTCACAAAAAAGCAAGATACCTAAAGCCTTTTGATGCTTGAGCGCTTGTTTGCGCTCCCATTTGTCTTTACGAGTTTAGCATTTGTCCGATTTATAATCGATTGATGGCACCAAAACTTAGTTCAGCGAGTTCTTAATCCATGCATGGCTTTTTTATATTGTGTGGCAAAATATGGTGGAAAAGATTCAATGTATCTCGAGACGCATAGTCTCATCATTAATATTACGAAGCGTAATATAACCTTTGCATAAAACATTGATATTCTTTTACTCTTGACATATCACACAATCTAGCTTTTAAACATATTTGTGTTCATCATTTTATCATCATCTATGTTTCAATAAATTCTTTGATCACAAGCAGTGAAGTAAGTCTTTGTGTAGCCACTGCAAAATAGCTTCTTTGTTTGGGAGTAAATCCCACCATTCTTTTAGAATACCAACAAAACCATTTGCAATTGTAGCTGCTATATTTCTAGGAGATCTACCATATGTTTCTAACTGTGTGTTACCCCATCCAATCATGCTATGCACAACTTCTTTTATCTCAGAAATTTCTCTGCATTCTAACTTGTAGAAGTTGGGTGAAGGGTCTGTACCCTTGTCATACCATGCAAGTGGTTCTTATCTAGACTAGGTCCGATTCTGCATTCTGTCATGGGTTCATCAAATTCTGGAGCTTCATATCCCGAAGCTTCTATCTTAAGCATATTTATATTCTTATCTTTGAAGAACAAAGGTTTATATTCTTCAAGAATTTCCTTATGGGGCTGCTTAGTAGAAGTTCTAGCTAAATCTGTAACTTGAGACCATGATACTGCACGTGACCAATCACCTTACAGTAGGTCCAGTAACTTTCTGTCAATTTCTTGCAACTTTGGAAGTATACCGGAAGTTCATCGATATGCATTCTTGGATTTCACCTAGCTTGAGGTGAGTTTTCTCATTATCATCATGAAGATGGGAAACACTTGACTCAACTAACTCATGTGTATGAGTTAATTGTGTATTCTAAAAGAACTTTTATCCGGTAGTGTGATCTACCAAGGGCTGGACTAAATCAGTTATCTTTTGTGTAATGGCTTCTGGTAGCTCAGTAGAAACTATCCTGTGATTATGTTGGACTAATGTTTCTACCCTTTTAACTGATTTTTCAAGAGTATCTACTCTTTCATTTAGTACTTTTAAAGCACCTGTAGAATCACCATTTTTCTAAGTTCTATGGCTTGCATGACAATTTTTGTAATGAAGTAATTTTTTACGTATGTGCAAAGTGACCTCTTCATGCCTTTCTTTTGCTTTGTTTGTCCAATTTAACATTTTTGAGCTTTTTGATGGATCAAGCTGTTTATCAATTGTGCGCTGATACCAGAAAACTACTTTTTGTGACTGATCGGGAGATCGGTTCATGTGGTTCGATCAATGGCAAAGAATCATACTCTTAGATGCCATATTAATTGTGGGGCCATTCTTTGGGAGCATACTTTTGGTGACCAATTTTCACGGTCGAACACCATAAAAAATCCGTAGACGGATCATGTACTAAAGAACTATGGCTACAAAGAAAAGTTTTTCTTTCTTTGTGTTCGATGGTTTGTGTATTTGAACTTTCTCCTACTGTAAAGTAAGAGGAATTTGAAGACACAGAATTTGTTCTAGACAAACCAATATTGGAATTATTTCTAAAACTCAAAGTGACATTATTCTTATTTTTACATCTTCTTTGTAGCATTCTCAAGCTTGGGCTTGGAAGGTGAATGAATAAATATGCCTAAATAAAATCATCTAACTTAACAAAGTGTAATCCCAAAAATATCTCAACAAATATAAGCTCCATGCACAATTTAAAATACAACATCTAAGAGTGTAGTAACATATTTAACCATAAACATGTATGCTCCTAATTTTAATGAATAAATATGGTTACATATATATGCAATGGAAATCCTATAAAATAAGAGTTAAGCCAAAAAAACCTCCCTATATTAGTTCTAGAAGGTGAACAAACTTATTTTTTATTTTAATGGCAAATAGTTTTGAAGGGACTATACCGTGATACAAAAAAGGCTCAACAACCATATATACAAAAGTGAGTAGCAAAAAAGGATCAAAATCCAAGATATTACAATAATCCAAACAATAAAAAAAAAAAGTAACTACTACGAAGGATCAAAATAGGAATAAAACTTCTAAAAAACAACAATTAAACAATAAACTAACAACAAAACAACATCATGCTCGCAACTAGCCTGCTCTGAAGAAGATTATTTCTTTGAAGCCTTGTCGATTCTTGATTTAACAGTCTAAAGTGAGGTAAATAACGCCAAAGTAGTGACATACGTAGGGTCATTTTCATCCAGTTGTGAGATGATTTGGTTCCTTTCATCTCCAGTGCCCCAAATGTTAGTTGAGATTCCACTGAGCATAGTGATGCTTCTGACCTGTTGTTCAAGAAAATCACATATAGCCCTAAAAATTGCAATGTTGTGATCATGTTGTTCCTTAGAGTTCCCAAGTATATTGTCCAAGGAATTCAATTTCTTGTAAATTTCATTTATTTGATCTACCCCAATACCAACATCCTCATTCAATTTTATTTTACCCTTTTGCTTAATTAGCTTATGCATTTATTTTTTAGATTTTCCACCTCTTTTTTGAGGTTGAGCAAACTTAACCGCATACAAAATATATATATTATCGTTATAAAAATAATATATTCAAGAAACCAATAATAGGTAACTAATTATTTACCATATGGTAAACACTTTTTTCATAAAAACATCAAATCTTTAACAACACAGACCTGTTAAACCATGAAAAGTTATCCCAAACGGGTTCTAAATAAACATGCACAATAAAAATAAAGATCAATATTCACATTCAAGGTAGCATATCAATGAAGCTTCAAGCTTCCAAATACAATTAATTGCATTAATTTTTACAGTTCCACATAGTGGCCAAACTCACCACCATCTCCAATTAATTAGCGGAGTTTAAAACAAGCACCAAATTTACATGTAATGGAGTTTACTCGAGCGGTCAAGATAATCTTAAACCCTAATTCTTGATTGGGTCGATTGAAAAATTAATTAAACAATCAAATTTAAACCTTATTTCATACATGGGTTATTAATGACCATCAACCAATAACTAAACAATTTCCATTTGAATATGGTTTAACCCATAATGTTACCAATAAACAAAACCCCATAATTATAAACTATTTGATATGAAGTATGGTCAAAGACCATAATAGTGTATATATAACGCCTTCTATCATGGTCTTCAACCATATTAATAATCAAACCTTATTTATACCATCTTAATGGTCTTTAGATCATTAAAATGATCAAGATCCAAATTTTCATATTATAACAATAATATTGTCCTTACTTGCCATGATAAATGGCCCTTTTAAAATTTCAACAATTAACCAACCTTTACCACTTTTTTACCTGCAATGCCATATGAGTAGTTTTTCAACAATTAACAATAGTTACTCATTGAAGTCTAGAATCATTACGATTAGCGAAAGGGATATTTTCATAATGCAAAATTTTCCTTAACTGCCTAATCCAAACATGAAGATGGTTATTCATCATTCAATTATTATTAATAAAGTAATACATTACTGATATATAAATTTAACATAATTTAGAAACCATTAAATACATGGAGTGAGATGAACCAAAGTAACAATAACAGGTACAACAACCAAACAATGTACCAAAACATCGAAATCATCATACTCAACATGATAAGGTAATCTCTCACAATAGAACAAAACAAGTATAATTTATAAATGTTAAGTACTTTACAAACATTGGACGACAAACATGATTGCACATGTAACTATGTGTAAGTGTGTATATCCTTTTCAGGACATGTATATGCACGTGTAGTTGCATACTCAACTATGCAACAAGGCTTATCCCCCTGCCTTCGTAAAACACTCTTCATTTTATGTCTAATCCTTTCGACGAAAATAAAATAAAATTATGGGAAATTACATATTTCCCCTTAATGAATCATTGTCTGATGATTTAACTCATTAATAGTGATCAAAATAATCAAACAAAGATTAATATAATTCAGCTAAGGAAAAACATCAACATATTAATCCAAAAATTTATAATTTTTCCATATGTCAGCCTATCCATTTTGAAATTTATTGGATGTAACAACCTTTCAACTAGCAAAATCTATCACATAATCAAAGCAATATGACATTTTTTTGTCATAATAGCTAATCACAATATACAATAATATTTAATATACATAGTAGATAGTAAAAAAAAAAGTTATACATTGCTGAAATAAATAAGGAAACATTGTTTTTAATTTTTCCTTGAGTCTTCCCGAGCTGTTTTGTTTCATTATTACACTCATCTTTCCAGACCATTCTTTGAGAAATTTCTCAACTTTTGAAATGTATCCAATGATTTTCTGCACACAGGATGATTTTACCCAACATAATTATATGGATTTCATCTTTCGGATATCTTCATCATTTAATTATTGCCAATGATAACCTAATCATTAGGTTGTTCCATTATTTTCCATTCGGGCTCGTTATTTGCTAAATTTTTCTAGGTATTTTTTTGTCTTTCATATTGATAAACCTTTGATTAATGTTGGGAACAATCAATATTAATCATTATGTCATAAATACTTAAATGAACTTACTCATATCTCTAATTTCCATGATAAAGTTAAACAACGTTAATGTTTCATTGACAGACATAGGTATGTAGTTTAAACAAAATTCCTTTCATATGATAAAGATAAATCAAATTTCTTATTTAGTTTTCAGTTACTCACTAGATACAAAGAACCAAATTATGATAATGCTATTATGAAACAACAAAAGGTCCTTCATAACTCACCTATTGTTTCGTTAGGATTAACTTGTTCCTTTTTCTTAGATGTTAGCCCCACCTAACGTTGTTCTTCTCTTCTTGATCAAAATTACAACAAGTTCTACTATCATTTTCATCTTGACAAAAAAATTTTACTACCATATCCTTTCCACCCCTTTTTCTAAAATTTATAGGGGAGAAAGAGTTAAAGCTCTTTTTATACGTTTTCTCTTTACAAGTAAGAACTTATTGCAGATTTTGTTCTAGCCTTTTTGGCTTTTCTAGAACACTACTTCCATAGTACACAACCACACATATCTACTTCATCTACCCTTTTTGGGTTTAATTTCATATTGGATTGTAGTTCCAAACATGCCATCAAGAAGCTCAACAATCAAGTGTTTCTCTCATGATTATTACTAATCAATTCAAGTTGTTTTACCTTAAATGATCATTTCCACTCATTCCCAACTGCTCAAAGGAATTCATCTAGGTTTGAGTATCATGAAGGATTGTTAGAATATTTTTCTAACTTCTTAACCTCCAAACCTACCATATAATCTGGTCTAGTTCATTTTCCATGATACATCCTTCACATATCTATTTTATTCAATTAACAAAGTAAGATATTCATTTAGCGTAAGGACCCAATAAGTTCAAAAGTTGTAACCTTCAGCTTTGATACCAAAATGTAACACCCATATTGTGTTAAAAAAATAAGGGATTTTTGTTTAATAAACCATTTAAATAACTTGATGACTTTAATGATTATCAACACGTAGCAGAAATAACCCAACATATATATCTAGTTTACAAAATCCCTTAATTCTTTTTATGTTGTAATGTTTTAAATTTTTACCTAGATCAAAACTAAGTAATCCAACATTAATTAATATTCCAAAATCCATCTTGATAACCTATGATAACCATGTGCAAACTGCAAGGGTTTACAAATCCTTCTTGACCCCCCTTCATCACTCTATACGAGCCAATATACATTGTATATCATTGGTTAGACATTTTTGTAGGTACAAAGAATCATGTGCATCTTTCTTAGCTAGTGAAGCATACAAATACTTCACTCCAACTCAAAACACAATTGAAAGAAGAATTGGTGAATATATAGTCCAATCAGTCCTTTGCACTCTGTGGCTACAATTTTTCGGTATTGTGCTAACAAGCCTAGTTTCATGATCGTACATAAGCCACTCAAAACCAGTATTCCCTTCACCACACAACCGTATCAACATAGTATCAAGATTATTTTCCAGTGTCTTCTAATTAAGTTTACAATTAACCATTTTAGTTTATTCATCAATTAGAAGGTGGGTAAGATCACACACACAAAACAAGAACAAGCCAACTCATTTAAAATTACACACAGAGAAAGAACAAAATAACTCATTCAAAATCACACATAGAACAAGAAAAATATAGCTCCACCATGTTTATGAGGATCAAAAAATAATAAAAGGAAGGGGGATTGATATTTATGCCAACAATTTTGTAATTTTTTTGAACCAAGACGTTTCTCAATATTACCTCTACGCCGCTCTAGTGAACCCCAAAGCTTGAACATGGTGAAACCCCTAGCTTCTTCCTCAGATTTAATAAATATTTAAAAATGCCCAAATAAAAGCATCTAACTTAACAATAGAATCCTAAAAATAGCTCGATGACTATAAGCTCCATGCATAGTTCAAAGTATAACATCAAATATTTTGCAACACATACCCATTAAACCATTCAAAATTCACCTAAACATGTTCCAAATAAACATGCACAATAAAAATGAAGATCAATATTTGCATGTAAGGTAGCGTATTGAGGAAGCTTCAAGCTTTCTAATATAATTAATTACATTAATTCTTATAGTGCACATAGTGGCCAAACTCACCATCAACCACCACCATCTCCAATTAATTAGTGGAGTTTAAAACAAGCTCAAAATTTACATGCAATAGAGTTTACTCGTGTAGTCAAGATAATATTAAACCCCTAAGTCTTGCATGAGTCGACATTGGCAAAATAATTAAACAATCAAATTTAAACCTTATTTCATGCATGGTTTGTTAAGCGACCATCAACTAATAACCGAACAATTATCATTTGAATATAGTTTAACCCATATTGTTACCAATAAACAAAACCCCATAATTATAAACTGTTTGATATGAAGTATGGTCAAAGACCATAATAGTGTATATATAATGCCTTCAATCATGGTCTTAGACCATACTAAAAATCAAACCTTATTCATATCATCTTAATTGTATTTAGATCATTAAAATGATCAAGCTCCCAATTCACATATTATAACAATGATAAATTGTCCTTACTTGCCATGATAAATGACCCTTTTAACATTTCAACAATTAAACAACCTTTACCACTTTTTTACCTACATCGCCATATTAGTCACTTTTTAACAATTAAAAACATTACTCATTGAATACCGGAATCATTACCAGTTCTGAAAGGGAGATTTTCATAATGCAATATTGTCCTTGACCGCCCAAGCCAAACATAAAGATGGTTAGTCATCATTCAATCATCATTAGTGAAGTAATATAAATGCAACCAAGTAATACATTATTGTTGTATAAATTAATCTTAGTTTACAAAGCATTAAATACAATGAGTGAGATGAACCAAAGTAACAATAAAAAGTGCAACAACTAACCAATATACGAAAGCATCAAAATAATCATACTTAACATGGTAAGGTAATCTTTTACAACAAAGCAAAATAAGGATAAGTTATAAATGTTAAGTACTTTACGAGTGTTGGATGCAAAACGTTGTTGCGTGGTTGCACGTATGCAACTACATATAAGTATGTATATCCTGAAATGTAAGTGTGTATATCCTTTTCAAGATATACATACGCACATGTAGTTACATACTCAGCTATGCAAAGTGGCTTATCCCCTACCTTCGTAAACCACTCTTCATTTTAGGACTTATCCTTTCGATGAAACATATTGAAATTTTGGAATGTGACACTTCTTCTGTCATTTTTTATCCTTACCATTGCTAGATGTGGATACCAATACAAAAAAAACTTGAAATTTTATATTTTTGTTGAAGAGACAAAAATGTATGAATATCAAGACCATTATAATTATTGGTTAGATTTATTTGATTTTGATTTTGAAATAATATGAAAATATTTTAGGATGAAAATGAAAATGAAGATGGGAGTTACAAATAAAATTGACTTTAGAAAGGTATGTCAGCTAATTATTATTTTTGTATGTTGAATTGCTTATATCTTAAAGTTTGGATTTGTTTTTTTCAAAAAAAAATAATAAACTTGTAACCATAATTATAAAAGTATATAAGAGTTCTAAAGATTGTATTCATAATTATAGATTGTTGATTGAGTTTATACTATTATAATTTAATCATTTATAGTGGGTAGGTGAGAGGACCTATAGTTGTGCACCCTAACTTTAGGGGTACATAGATATATATAGCTCACTCGTTGGCATAAAAATTATATCACTTTGTGTAGTGTATGATCATGCCACATACATATTTTCATTTCACGTTTTTGTTGAGAGGAAAATCAGTTTCTAAATTGATTTAATATGAATAAAATTAATATAAAACATTGAAAGAGGGACCAATGACCGGCGCCCCATGTGTCACATTGTCATTGGCTCTTTAAAAGTGTCATTAATAAAAAATTGAACAACTATTAGTAATTTTTCCAATAACCTATAATGAAAACAAATGTACATGTTTTGGTGCATGCACAACTATACTCTTGTCTAATTATTAGTTAGCTAGTAGTTGAATTATAACACTTAAAAACCTGACAATTATCGGATTAGATCTCTTACTTTGTTGATGCATAAACTAAAAGATGATTAATGAGATAAGTTATATTTTTATTTAAAGCTTATATTTTCTTTAAAATATTATAAGTGTCAAACATTGATTGGATTATGAGGAATATTAATATGTGAATGTGAAATGACAACTAAGAATATCTAGATATTGTTTCCAAAATAGTCCTCGTGTATTATTTTGGGTATAGCTAAATAACATGCAATCATGTTTCTTTGTTTTGTAAGTTCTTCCCCATCTTAAGAACTTTGTATTAGCATGTTCTCAACTTACACAGGTATCTAAGGCCCTTCACAATCAATTTTGGAGGAATTCAAACTTGTCTTTGTGTTATAATTGGGTCTAAATTAGTTTTCAAGCTTTACAAGTTCTCCATGACCTCCTTTTGGGTGTTTCATAGTCTATAAATGTTATAACAATATGTACATTGGTTTTGTAATGGATTTAATATTTTCCTTGCTTTTATATTCAATTTATAAGTGTTTCCCAACATTTCAGTCATGTTTGTAGTCATGGAAAATCCCCTCCTTTATACCTAGTTATACCAAAAGGTGTTATCAGTTACATGGAATCTCCAAGAAATGATATCCTTCAATTTTTACATTTGGGATTTATTCCACATTCAACAAAGATGTTAAATCATGTGCCTTTATATGTAAGGGTGCTTCATATGTTTACTTGGATGACCTTTTGGGTGGAGTGGTGAAATTAACTACTAAATCATGTAGAGATTAGTTTCGAAGGTAGGATTTTGACATGTGGTACAATCACATGAAGTTAAGTGGTTTCTAAAAAGGTGACACATATCGTGATCTGTGGATTTGAGCTCACGGGGAGAATGGCTAAGGAAAAAAGGAATCCTATAGCCTCGATTTGTGATTACAACACATGGTTTGATCCCTTGATGTCACATGTCAAGTAGGTTAAGCAATCGACCAAATATGAATGAGTGATATGTGGCATGAATTTGGGCCCTAAAGTTCACAGAGCAGAGACCTGAATTCTCAACATGTGGCCGTGAGATAAGATGGAAATTGGAAGTTGGGATTGTGTCACATGGCATAATTCCATCAAGTATGAAAAAAGAGAAGAGGATACCTAGTCCAAATCTCAAGAACATGAAATAGTGCCATATGATATGAATTTAGTGACCAATCGGAGCCCACTATGTGGCCCGAGCTTGGATGGAAATCATTTTTCAGAGAGAAAATAATGTGTATGAATAGGAGCACGCCACATGGCACCATGAAGGATAGTCAAAAAGTTATCCAGAGTTTTCCACATGGACCAATTGCTCCAAGTTTAATGACATATGATAGGTTATATATCTCAAATTTTAGGGCCATATATTTTTATTAGGGCAACCAAATTGAGTAAAAATACATTTTTTGGAAACTGTCAAGAGCACATTCAAATGTGATATATCTTTGACCCTCTGTCACCTTATTCTTGCAATATTTTGCATTCAAGTCTCATGACATTCCTTTTTCCCTTTAATGCAAAGTTAAAGGAGGTTTCAAGGCTTGATAGAGGCCATTTCTTGAGCTTTACACCTTATTATAGCTTTGCAAAACTATTTTGCATCAATGCATCACCCATTTTAGAAAATTTGAGGTCTATGTAGACACCTAATTTTGACCACGTAATTTTAATACTAAAATTACACTAATTGTCTTCTTTACCGTCATTTCGTTATAATTAGTGTTTTTTTGCTAATTAGCTAACATTCCCCTTTTTCTCTATCAATTAATGACAATTCATTAATTAATTAGCCTCATCCCTCATCTTGGATATCAATTAACATTTCTTCATTAGACATAATCCTATTTTAATTAATTAATTAATCTTTCAATCTCATATTTACTCAATAAACCCTCTTATTGGTTAAATACCCCTCTCAAACTCCTCAAATTATACTAATTTCCCTCCATATCATCTCCAAGTGGCTTCTATAAGCTCAACTTGGCCTATTAATTAATATTAATTGATTAATTTAACATTTACAAACTCCCATGAATTGTTAATCTCTAATTAATCTCTTCTAATCATAATTATCCCTTTCTAGTTCTACATTCACTTTATCCCACATTCATTAGGTTGCAAGATTCTCCCAAATTGAAAATTAATAAAGAAACCTAGTACACCTTGTCCAAATTACACTGAGACACCATGTCCTTACAAAACATTATACTTGAGAAGAGCATTTCATGTTATTTGAATGTTTGTTAAATCAAGTGAATATCCCCCTTTCCCACTTGCTAAGAGTAGTAAGAGAAGAATTACAATGACAATCAAGTCATATTGATGAGATATATTCCTCTTTATTAAGAAATCCTTGATCATGTATGGTCTATGTTCATATCACAAAGGAAATACGTACATCCAAAGCACATCAAAAGATCAAAAGGAGGTTTGCACTTAGTATAGATTCATATTATGTGATTTAAGTAACTTTCTTTTCGCTTTATCATGATGTATTTACATGAATTTAAATATGTTAGAATCTACTTGGTATTAGGTTAACGTAATTAAATTAACTTGAGTTTAACATGCATACACATGACACATCCGGTGGGACACCCCTTTGTCTCATGCGCTTTCATATTTTAATCTTACTTTAGTTTCATTTTTCACCATTATACATGCAAGTTGTTTCAATTTGTTGAAATTTATATGTTTTTAAGCATCTATGTTGGTTTTTGGTAGTGTTGAGTCTTCTTTTCAAGTATAAAGGAGGCCAAGTGTTATCAAAATTGAATCTTGATGGGAAAAAATCAAGTTTTTTTTGGGTCATTTTTTTACATTTTTGTGTAGGTATAGGATTTCACGCATTAGTGTATCACTTCATGCACTAGTATCTCTATCCATGTGCTACCATTATATATATATATATATATATATATATATATATTACTTCATATACTAGCATCTTGTTTCGCACGCTAGCATCTCAATCCGTGCACTACCGTTCATTGTTTTGCATTATTACATGTGTTAGCGTCTTACTTCACGCTCCAAAGTCCTATTGATGTTATCATTAATTTTCTACATTTCCTTCATGAACTACGTATCACTATTTTATATTTTCATGTGCTGGTATATAATTTCATGTGTTATTGTTATTTGTCACATGTTAGTGTACCTATTCACACGCTAACGTAGTGATTCTTTCGGCTTCATGTGCTAGTGTATAGTTTTACGTGTTACCATTATATGTCACGCGCTAGCATTCCTATTAATGTCTTTTTGTTAGCTTCGTGTTACTTCTAAGTACTAGTGTAACTTTTAGTTGACATATCATTTCACGCACTAGTGTGTTGTGTTAAAATTTCACTCAAATTTCTCAAATTTTCAGATTTCCATTTCCAATTTCTTATTGTTTCATATGTAATTCAAACTCTAATATAAATATTAATTAGTTAAAATGGTGCTAATATTTGAAATATTTTTAAACCTACATTTTTTTGATCTAATCAAAGCCATGTATGCTCTCTCTTTTGCGTGCTTGAGCGATCTCGAGAATTAGAAATGAATGTGATCATTGTTGTTTTTATAACATTATGGTTATATGAAAATTACTAATCATTTGTGTGTATGATCAATATGACATTAGAAAATTTTAATCACACAATATCAAGCCACAAACTACTAACAAATTTGTGTGTAGGTTCCTTGGTCAAAGACAATCAAACTTTGCTAAAATAAATAAAATAAACAAAACATATTGTCTTTACAAGTTCGGGTAAGGGTTAAACCTTTTCACTTTAACTATGCAAATTGCTTAGGATTAAGACCTAAAATTTTTTTTTTTGAGGAGTACCACAAGAACCCCAAAGTAGTTGACACATTGAGGGAATTGACCAACGAAATGGGTAGTGCTCCTTCCCACTTGACTAGTAATACTCGTGAGGAACATCGAATGTTGTCTGTAAGTGACGACCTCATTATTAATTGATTGAGGGGTATAATATGTAGTCATAAAATTTATTTATGATGCATCTACTTGTTTATACAAGTATTAGCGAGTGAATAGCCCAAAATCCCTAGGAAACCTAAAAAATCAAGGAAAACTAATCCTATATTGTTTGTGTGTACCAAAAATTTACAAAGTAAAATTATGTCTGAGTTATAACCTTGTTTTAGTGATAGAACAAGGTGATACTTTTCAGATTTTTTCCAAGTATTATTCACCAAAAATCATACTTATTTCATAAATTTTGGCATCATTTATCAAGGAAAACAACCTAACATTGCCAAAATTTCATCAACCATTTTGACATCAATTTGACACTCACATTTGTAACTTTTTTCCACAGTTAGTTGCTTATTGAAATTAAATCATTGTGATGTCTATTTTTCTAGATTACCTTTCGAAACTCATATAAGCATCCTAAATTTTATAAGATATCTAGTTTTCAATCATTACACTACTCAAATAGACACAAAAATTCCTTTAATATGAAGGAATTCAATCAAACAATCTAGGTCTAGGCATTCAAATGAACATTTATAGCCATAATTATATATCTAATGGTTCCTCACATCATGACAATAGGGAACCCATTCTACCTTTCACTTCCCAACCTTCATCTCCTAATCAATTCTATCCACGAACCAATCTTCCTTAGACTCTTGAGTCTCATTCACTCAAATTTCTCTTATGGAATATCAGTCACCTAATCAACATCTTCCTCCATTAAAAATCCATGTCACTCCAAAATACTCTAACACAACATCCAATTCGACCCCTACATCATGATCCAATGTATAAGAACCCAACATAAAGTTCAATAATCAGTTGGGAACCAATAAAGCCCCCCTTCTTTTACCTACACTATACCATCTTCTAAGAAAGCCAATACCAACCTATCACAAATCCAAATCTAATTTAACCTCAAAATAACTCAATCTAAATCAAGTTTTCTCTTGATTCATAGTCATCTACTAATCCAAATCCAATATGTCTTTTGCCCTCAGGCCATTTCAACCATGTCTTACAATATCCTAGAAAAATCCTCTAAAAACCAATATTTGTGTATGTGTCAAATAATTAACAACCAAATATGTGCCAAGACATCTTTTCAAATAACTATCAATTTCTTGTGGAAATAATAAGGTCAAAACACCCCAATTCAATCATTTCCATCATAAAAACCTTCTAAATCCCAAACACTTGTTCAAATCTCTACCATTACCCAACAAGGACCTCTTTTATCCTCCAATTTTCTCGATTTCCCATTACACGGTGAAACAACTAGGTATGTCCATGAACCCCATCTTATCTTCTCATCACTAAATCATTCCTTACATATTATACCTCCTCAATTACAATCTATCCTTGGATCACATCATAGCAGCCCATTATCTTCTACCCTTGGGAAACCTTCTAGTAGCCCATTATATTCTACCCTTGGGCCACCTCCTAGTATCCCATTATCTTGTATCCTTATGCCACCTCCTAATAGCCCATTACCATCTCTCATTGGGTCACCCCTAGTAGTCCATTATCTTCTCTCTCTAGGCCACCTCTACTAGCCCATTACCATTAATCCTTAGATCGTATCCTATATTTCCATCGTATCCTCCTCTCGTTAACAAATGTGGCAATCCTACTATCATCTCTAACACTCATACCATCAATCCCAAACATCCACTTTCTTCCCACATTTCTTAGGACCAACGAAATAACACATTAGCTTATATGAGCATAAATAATATTTTAATCAAGCTAAATAAAAAATCCAAAGAGCACTAAAGTTTCTAATAAATCCAACAACAAAAGGTCTGAAGTGTATATGTAATTCAAAAATACAAGCAAACAAAAATGCCAAGTATGAAATAAAGTGTAAAAATATATGGATAGGAAACTCAACCTCCCGCATACGAATTCCATATTAGAATATAATTCACAATCACTTATCAAGTATGATCTTGCCACAATCATTGAGATTGGAAGTAATATCATTATTGATAAGAAAAATCTCCTAATATCCTTCATTAAAGAATCACAAATATTGTTTTTGGATCATATCACACAGAGTGAGATTATTGGTCACAACCTTCCTAACCATCTTATCCTACTCTTCCTACCCTATCATGGATATTTTTCCTCCATCTCATTTCATCCATTTTTATCATCTCCCTTTGGGATTTTCCCTTAAAAAACCATAAAAAATCCACAAATCCAAAAAAATTAAACTAATACAAGAAAATCAAAGGTAAAAACATCAAACATTACAATATGCTTTATGTACTCATGGATGTTCTTTCCTTTCTTTCCTCATATTCCTATACAAATTTCCAATCATTTCATTCCTTCAATGATATTTTATTCGATCTATCCATAATCATTGTGTGGCATTGATCTCTATTGTATCCATTTGACCTTGGTATTTCATTACCTTGGTAAATTAAAGAATGCATGACCTCTTAGAGATCATGTCAATATCATACATTTAATAAGCTTGTTGCGAGAACCTTTAAATGTATTTGTTGACACTAGCCAATGTCATCATCACAATCACATCCACATCCTTCCATCAAGACATTAGTAGTTCTTAACCCCTTATCAAAACAATTGAGAGAGATGAAATTATTTTTTATAAATAAAAAAATCAATCAAAAAAATCAAAAGCAAAAAAACTTTTTGTAGGGGCATTTCTAGTATCTCTACTGAGGTTATAGATGTCTAGCTGGTAGTAGAGAAATAATATGGCTAGAATCGAGACACATCTATGTTGGGTATATGGATTCTGGTTGCAACGAAGCAATATCCAACTCTCCATCCACCCTCCATTCACTAATAAAGTATCTAAATAAATCATTCCTATACATTGGCTAGTTTATCTTCACTTATTTCCTATTGAATATTTACTTCAAGGAGAAATTAATTTTCATGCACACACACTAGATCTTGATGAGAAAAAGATGAATATGTTACCAAATGTTATATGGACTAAATGGTTAAGGAGGAATACTTGTGAGGTGAAGGTGGAAGGTAGAATGCACATGTTTTTTGAGTTATCCAAGATGATCGTATAGAACTCCCTTTTTCTAGGAAGGAATCCACTATTTAATAACAATTCAATGTGAATAAACAACTGAAATAAATAAGTCCTATTGCAATGTAATGATTTAGGTTTCTCATACACACAATACACTAGATTTTATGCTAGATATCAAAATAACACTAAATCTAATTAGAACCGAGGTTTTTTAGGTTAGATACAGGTCTGTCAAAGGTCTAGTAAGGGTCTGGGGTTGATTGGTTGAGGTCTGGGTTGGTTTTGGGTGAGTGGGAAGCTTAATGCTGGTCTGAGAATATAAAATGACACAAGAGATTGATATCGGTCTAGTGACCGATGCTGGTATGGGGACTAAACCAATGGATGGTCAGGGAACCGACATCGGTAGGGGAAATAGGTAATGAACTATTAAAAATGGGTTTTTAGGCTCTCTGTGATTGCACAGAGAGTGAGGGTAGTGTGGTTTGGGTTGTAATATGGTTGAGAGGACTCAGAACACTAAGAAGGAGGTTTAGAAGGGTGAAAAGGCTTGGGGTGGTTGAATAGTGGGTTGGTGGGAAGAAGATGATGTATGGGTAAAGAAATAAAATACTAAAAGAAGCAAGAGATCTACAATGGGATAAGCACAAATGATTAAAATCACAGTACTTACTTGGTATTTTATAGATCTGTGAGTTGAGATGGTTGATGGTTGATTGAGAGAAGAGGTGTTTGAGTCCAGTGTCATGGAAGTACAACCTATGTGTGCTCTCGTGAGTATTCCAATGCTCTAGAAGGAGAACTCGGCTTTTCTTCTACTATGGTGTGTGTGTATGTGTGTTTGGATGAGATGCAAGAGGGCTTGAAGATTCACACTTGAATGCAATAAGGCTCTAATAACTGAATGACCAACCTAGGTAAAGGGTTGTAAAATTCTATATAAAGGAACTGATGGTGGTTTAGGTGACCGAACGTCAACCGAGGATAAACCGGCATCGATTAGGGTGAAATAGTCTTATTTACCAAAAATAGGTAGAGATTTCCCTATTTTTGGTGTGATTTTTCCTTGTTGGGTCCACTTACTTAGGAAGTAGAGTTTCATGAGAGAAGGGAAGATCTTAGAAGAAGTCTAGTTAGGTTTAGGAAGAATTCTTAGTTAGTTAGGTCAAGTAGTGACTCAACACTGGGAGTGATGACTCAAGTGTTGAGAGTGATGACTTGGTCACTGTGAGTTAAATGCCCTGGAATGGGTCCAGGTGAGGTGTAATGATGAGGTGGAGGTGTGAGGATGAAATTAACTTAATTAAAATAATTAAATTAATTAATAATGTGAGGATGAATATTAATATGGGATGAAGGGGTCATGATTAGTTAAATGTGTTACGTTAATTAATTAAAGGGGACAAGGGGAGTGTGACCCAAATTTGGTGTCTACATTTTCCCCTTTTTTTTTGTATGCTTGTATTGATAAGCGACATCTGAAAAAATAGGAAGTTGGTGCTCTAGGTATGAGTGAAGGTTAGGTTGCCCCAAGTGTGGGTGGAGGTGATCCCCCTCAAACCAAGAACTGATGAGGTGTTAAACAAAGTTGGTGAGTGGTTTGATAAATGGGTAAGTGATGAAAATGAGGGTAGGTTGGTTATAGGTAAGGGTGATTTTGGTCGGGTAATAGGTAGTGGTAGTCTAACACACACACACATATAGAATACGATAAGGTACTAGGTTGAAGAGCTTGCAAACTCTACGTTGTCAAAGGTCGATAGGTTTATCCAAACAAGGTTGAAGTGGTTTAGGTATCCAAGGTATAGGATATGGTCCTGAAACACACTAGGAAAGGTGTAGGAATGGGAAATAGGTTTGTTCAGGGCACCAAAGGTTAGGTGGGATAAACAACATGACATTAGGAAAGGTAAGGTCAGTAGGATGAACAACATGAGTATCACATCGCAAGGTATAATGAGTAAATGAATTTGAGTGTCACAATGAGTGAGGTTGGGTTGGGTGATTTAGGTAAGGCCATAGGTAAGGCCACGGTAGGGGAAAAACATGCCCCAACTGATTCTGAGGTTGGGTGATAGGTAATAAGGTCATGAGGGTGAGGTGTAAGGTCAAGGTCAACTTTGGGTTAGGAAGAAAAAGGTTTTGGGAAAGAAGAGTTAGTGTTATATGGTGCAATGAGGTAAAAAAGGCTAACCGACCATGGTCATGGCCAATCGATGTCATCAAGAGAAACCAAGTGCAGTGCACTAGTGCACTATGGCACATGATACGATGTTTAGGGAAACCGAGATCATCGTTAGTCAAGTGGATTTGGGATAAAAAGGTAAAATCCATGAATTATGGATTCATTTGTGCTTTTCCATTTGTGAAAATGACAAGCAGAGAGGTCATTTTCATACCATTGACAAGAGTGACCATGATTGGGCTAGATTCTAGGTTGATTTGGAGAGAGGTGAGTGGTTGAGAGAGGTGTAGAGGTGGGCCTATGAGATATTTTGGTGTGATTCGATTGGTGGAGAGCCAAGGGGTTTGATTCAGACATGGTGGTAGTAGGAGGAGGTGTGGGAGGACCACCACTCAAGAGACCAGAGATCCTAGTGAGGTGATGTCGGCGTGTAGAGGTAGGATTCAATCCTTTAGTTTTTTTGATTGAATTTGTAGGAAAAAATGAAATAAAATGGGGGAATTAAAAATTCAAAATGTAGTTAAAAATGGAAGAATTTGGGTATGGGGCGGGTGCAATGTAGATTAATTAGGTTGTAAAATGGAAATGGGTGGGGTTGGGTGGTTTTTGGGTAGGTTTTAGGCTTTTTTTAATTTTTTTAGAAAATTGGGGGCATGGGGGTTCGACTTTGGAGCCAAACCAGAGACTGACGTCGGTCAAGTCATCGACGACGTCATCCGGGCATGCCGACATCATTGGTGGGAAAATAGTCGACCGATGTCGGTTCAGGGTGACTGGTATCGGTCAATGTGACCGATGTCGGTCACTGTGAAAAGTGACCTAGTCTGAATAGGTTAAGTTGAGAAGGCCAAAATGGGGTAAAAAATGAAATTGGAGGGTAGATAGGTAGTGAATGAGGGAAACAGAGAGGGATGAGGGAGAGAAGTAGGTGGGTGAGGGTAAATATAGGTAAACATAGGTGGGTAATAGAGGAAGATTAGGTCATCAATGATGGAATGGGTATGGGAACTTGGTAAGCTAAATTAGAATAAATGATAGGCCTAGGAAGTAGTTAGGAAATAGATAGGTGGGGTAATTAGGTTGTAAAGAAATGGGAAAAGTAGTTTAGTCCTTTGACATTGTTGAGTGGTATGGATGTAGGCATGACATCAATTGATGATGTGGGACCGTGTCCCACCATTATTAGGGAAGATGCATCCCAACATTACTGAGGATGAGTGGACACATATGCGAGATGTCAGATTGGTGGGCATTAGGTGCTATAAGTGGATCCGATGGGATCACAGTCTCATGGTGTGCTCATCGATAGATGGGATGCAACAACCAACACCTTTCATCTACCCACGATGAGATGACCATCATCGTTGGAGGATATATACAAGATTTCTGTGGCTACCTATTATTGGTGAGCCAATATATTTAGTATCAATAGATGGAGCCTTGAGGTGATGATTGAGGTATTTGGGGAGATGGTGAGTGACTTGACAGAGCACAACACCAGTCTTGTTTATGGGGCTTTGTATGTTGCACACCCATAGAGAGACATGGTTAGTAGTGTTGATGATGATGGTGGTGGTGGGGTGCTATGCACTTCCTGATTCAGAGGGTGGTTGGTTTCCCAGAGGATGATGGGAGTATTATGAGATATGATCAAGGATGGGTCTATTTTTACATGGGCACCTACATATTTAGTGTAACTATATAGGAGTTGTGGGCTTACCAGAGGATGTGATGCTATGACATCTATTGTACATTCCTACTACACTGTTGGGCATATGAGCATATTGTGGTAGTGTGGCCATGAGGACTACCGGTACCAGATTGGCACCATGGGGGACAAAGGGTAGGTTACAAGAGGTGGGTGGTCATAGGTGGTCATCCTCGAGTAGAGGAGGTAACTCATGATGTAGTATACTATAGGTGGGAGCTGGAGGGCTTATATGTGATGGACATAGTCTAGTGGCCCTATGTTATTTTTCATAGCTTTTAGAGGGATGGATCAGAGCTACAAGAGTTATAGTTATTGTGGTGGATATATAGGGAAAGATGATGTGAGTGAGCATGAGATGATCCCGATCGATAGAGTCCAATGCCAATTTGGATTATAGGATGATGTGCCACCACCCTTCCCACAATACCACATGGATGATGTGGAGAGACCTTTGTCTCCACCCCGGCCCACAGACCCCACAAGACAAGAGGAGGTACTAGTGGATATGAGATTGGATGATGTAGGACCATGTGGCATGGAAAAAGTGGTGGGAAAGGAGTTACAGTAAAGCACCACCATGGCCAGTTAGTCACTTGGACTTAGCCATAATGATGGTTTCAAAGGGATGCCCTATAGGGACAAGTGACCACAGTTGGGAGTTCAGTTGACAAAAGACAAACAGCACAAGTAGTTACTTTGATAGGGTAGGTGACTACATTACAGGTCAAGGTGACTACTGCTACCTAGGCACATACAGCATGTATAGTACAAGTACAAGAGGCTCTACAGGGATGTGCACAGTGCATAGTAGCATATGTACACTACAGTGCATAGGTTACTAGTTTACACAGGGACAATTAGTACATGGCACACAGCAGGCACAGTAGGCCTGTAGCCTAGGTAGCTGCATAGGTACTACAAGTATAGCACCGGACAAGGTCCCATAGTACATAGCACGACACAAGGAAGGGTCTCCATTGGTAGGGAAGAGTTCACAGGTGGTAGTTAGGCCGATGGCACCACCCCAGACCATATCTATGGTGAGGTTCAGGGATGCCCTGAATGAGGCCCGCTATTACCAGGACCATCTAGCCACTGCAGGTATTGATGTTCCCTCATATGCCAAGCAAGCACAAGGGCCAAGAAAGCTAGTGAGAGACCACCAGGTCAGAGACTCACAACTCAAGTAGCACAGGGGTCATTGCCCCAGAGAGATAGGTCAAGGTGAGGTTACCTAGCTCTCAAAGACGGGGCGGTAGAGGGCCAAGGGGAGAGATGGAGGAGGTCAAGAAGGGACCAACTAGAGAGGGAGAGAGATGAGAGATGTGGTGAGAGAGAGAGAGGAGGAGATGAGAGTGAGAGTGGAGAGGAGGGCTCAGTGATTGGATCATGATATTTATGATATTGTATTATGATTTTGATTTTGATATATATACTGGCCTATGTGCCAAGATTTTGTGAGATTGTATATGAGATTTTTTGAGACACTTTGATTATTTATCCCTGTGTACATATGTATTGATACACATACATTCCTCTTTATATAGTTGATGATTATTATTGGATGGATGATGTAATCTTTTAATTTCCATTGTTATTGTGTACCATGGGAACTAGGTGAGTTAGGCATGATTGAGTCTAGGTCATTTAGGCATGATGAGTCGAGTAGGTGCAGGTTTAGGATGGATGGAGTCAGGTATAGTATATGGTGGAGTCAGTATAGGCATGGTTTGGTTAGGTATAGGCATGGTGGAGTCAGGTATAGGCATGGTAGTAGGTATAGTATGGTGGAGTCAAGTATAGGTATGGTTTGGTCAGGTATAGGTATGGTGGAGTCTAGGTAATTTCCAAGTTATTGATCTTATGGAAATAATGTGTTGTATGTATGTTGTGGTTAAATTTCCAAGTAATTAATATCATGGAAATATGAAATGATTTAAGTAGAATATGGTCATGGTGATAAAATGGTAGGTATGTATGTTTTTATGATATATTAATTTCCAAGTTTTTGTGTAAATGGAAACTAACTAGGGTAGAATGTGAATGTAAAGGGGGAAAATTGGTTAGGGGTAAAAGTGGTCGAGCTAACCTCCAAGGGCCCCATGCCCTCAGAGTGCTGCCTACATAGCCCCGGTGAAAAAGGGGCCTTAGGTCGATGTAGTTCTCCCATAAGCTAGGGAAGAATATGATAAGGGAGATGAATGAATAGGTTTTAGGATGATTAGGTTTTAGGCATGATTGAGTCTAGGTCATTTAGGCATGGTTGAGTTTAGTCATAGGTTGATTTAGGCATGGTTGTTGAATATTAGGTTGAATAGGTGTGGGTGATTTTGGTGGGAGAGGAATTCCCAGAATGTAGGTGTCAAAGGTCTGGTCCTGTGAAGGAGAATCAATAAGTAAGAAAAGAGGTGAATGGTAAGAGGAGACAAAAATCCACCTAATTGGTAAGAACCATTATGAGTCTATCATACCAAAGATTGGCTTATGAACGTAAGACCCTAAAGGCATTGCATGATTGACTATTCTAAGGGTGAAGAAAGTCACATGATCATGAAATGTCACATTTGTGGCATGTCCCTTGAGTAGGTAGAAGATTAGAAAGGAAATATGGTGAGGTGAAATGGGTTTTTTTAGCATAACCTTGGTGTGAGACAACATGCCTCTTCTGCAAGATACCCAAGACCAAAATAGGCAAGTCCATGATGAAAAAGTTATTTTTTTTTTTTTTTTGCTTTTTTTTTTATAGACTGATGATGGGAAGTCTATGTGGGATGAATAGAATATCTCCTTGAGGTCTTCATGAAGTTGATGATGGGAAGCTTCAGAATATTTTTATTTTTTTTTTTGTAGAAATAGTCTTCTTTTTTTGTGATAGACTATGTATAATAGGGCTAGCTTTTTATAGTTTTCCTTCAAGGGAGTAGTCTATTTATAACAAAAAGATGGAAAGATAGATGTCCTTTTTGAGGGAGTCATCTATTTACAAGAAGTTTGACTCAAGGAGTTTGAATTTGAAAATCCCATATATTTTTTTTTGAATTTTTTTTTTTGGACTTTTAGGTCATGGACAAGACTATAAAGGAGTATAGGCTTCTTTTATGAAGAAAAAACCATAACACACAGAGGTTAGCTATGAAAGAGAAGGTTTTAAGTGATGAATGACCATGGGATTCCATCCTAAAAAAGATGAAAAGTATCCATGAGAATCATGCCATGAGTAGAGCCATGGTACTCATATTGAAGATAAGGCTGAAAGGTGATGGGTAATCACATGATTCTTGTTTAGTCATTGATCCTTAAAATAGGTAAGTGGAAGGTGAATGTTTCTCAAGGGATGAGTGCATTTAATAATAAAAAAGGTGATATAGGACTTGATTCAACAATAGAATGGTCAAAGATGCAAGGCATTGAGGGGCTCAAGTTTGGGTTTACCTTCAAGTGAAGATAAATGATAAGCACCCGATCCATAGGCATGAGTAACGATATAGGGTCCAAGCCAATTAGGAGAAAACTTGCCCCATTTACTTTTCTCCACTTTTGTTACATGTTGATTTTCCTTCAGGATGAGGTCCGACCTTGAAGGTTTTTTGGACACATTTATCATAGGCATGTTTGATATTTTTGGTAGATTTGAAGGTGATCAGAGAGCATTTAGATGCATGTTCATCTAATAACTCAAGTTGCCAAATGGTCTCTGGTGAAAATCATCATCGTTGAGCATATCTTTGAGTGAGATATGAAGAGATGGAATTTGGACTTCGAGAGGCAAGACAACCTCTATACCATAGACCAAAGAGAAAGGTGTAATTGGTTGAGGTGTGAATACTAGTGCGATAAGCCCATAAGGAAAAAGGAAATGTGTGTGCCAATCCTTACCAATATCATCAACCACTTTCATAAGAATTTTATTTAGGGTTTTGTTAGTTGATTCAGCTTGGCCATTTGTTTGAGGATAATAAGGTGAAGAAAAACTGAGTTGAATGTCAAAGGCATCATAGAGTTTCGTAGGGTTTTGTTTTTGAATTGTTTTCCGTTATCAATGATGAGGCGGTGAGGAACACCAAAGTGAAAAATGATGTGATGGTTGATGAATTCACATATTTTCTCAGATTTTTGTAGAAATAAGAGGTATGGATTCCACCCATTTAGTGTAATATTTGGTAGTGGTAATAATCCATTGATGACACGTTGGGAAGAATGAGGGTTAATCTCTCGACAAGATCCAAACCCCATTGAGAGAAAGGCCAAAGGTCTGTGTGACCTGTAAGGCATGACTAGGGGTGTGATGAAGATTAACATGTTGTTTGAACACTTCACACAACACTTGACATAGTCACAAAAATCATGGTTTAGGGTTGGCTAGTAATAGCCAAGGTGAAGGATGTGCTTAGCGACATAGCTAAGCCACTAAAGTGACCCCCACAAATCCCATCGTGAACTTCCTTGATGGTGTATGGAATTTTAGAACTTGTAAGGCATCGTAAGAGGATACCATCAAAGCCATGTTTATAGAGAAGACCACCCATGATGACATAGAGAGACACTTTTGAGAGGAAGGCTCATTGTCCATTGTGAGTAAGATCTGGAGGTAGAATTGAAAGGGAAAGGTAGTCAACAAACTACTTATACCAAAGGTCACGTGGGTCAAGTTTCAATGTTCCTACAAGGTTAACATCTGGAATAGATAAGAAGGTGATTGCAACCTTTGTACTATGACAAATATTTTTGAGTCAGAGGGTGAAGTGGGATTTGAGAAGCAAGAGACAGTGCCATGGTGTCCACAAATTTATTAGTGGAACACGGGGTGGTTTGAAGTTCATAATGGTCAAAGGTAGTCAAAAGCATGTCAACATGATGTTTATACTTTTGAAGTATCTCATTATGACATTGGTATATACCATTAACTTGGTTCACAACCAGTTGAGAGTCACCAAAGATATTAATTGATTTAACATCTAAGGCTATGTGGTTTGAAGACCTAACATGAGTGCTTCATATTCAAGTGATATTGTTAGTACAATCAAAATCTAGTTTGAAAGATAATGGCATAGGAGGCTCACCATCAAGAGGAATGAGGATAACTCTGCACCACCCCCATGTTGACATTTGGAACCATCAAAGAATAAGGTCATCTGGTAAATGGTATCATCCAGGGAGAGGGTAGTGATGGATTCATCAGGAAGTCAAAGTTAGAAGATTGGTTTTCAGAGAGAGAGAGAGGTGCATCTCATGAGTTGGTCAACAATGGTTTTTCCTTTGACATATTTTTGATGGATGAATTTGAGATCTAGGTCTGCAAAGAAGCATGAGCCAATGTGCAACACATTGATGTTGGTAGGGCTTAGCATACATGTAATGTAAGGGGTCAAGTATTGGTGACAATGAAGGTTTTGTGGTTGAGTAGGTAATGGAAAAGTTTAGTGGTGAAAAAAACTAAGGCTAGGAAGAGTTTTTTCATGTGAGTATATCTAGTTTTGTAGTCTAAAAGTGTACAACTTATATAATAAACCACTTTCTCCTGTATGTTTCTCATCATGATGAGTGAGCATGGCACCCAAGGAATGATCAAGTAGTAGAAATGTAAAGGTAAAATGGTTGGTCATCCTTAGGTGGAATGAGCATAGGTGGTTGGAGGAGGTATTTTTTTAAGGCATCGAAGGATTTGTGGCATTCATCATCCCATTTGAAGGAGACATCCTTTTTGAGAAGATGATGAAATGGATGGCAAGTGGTCAGAAAGATGAGAAATAAAGTGATGAATAGATTACAACTTTGCCTTGAAAACTACAAAGTTGATGAAGGTTAGTAGGTGGAGGCATCTGAGAATAGCCTTGATTTTAGTGGGATCAACTTCAATGCCACACAAAGAAATGATAAAACCAAGGAGCTTTTTCAGAGAGAAAACAAAGACACACTTCTTAGGTTGAAGGAAAACACAATATTTGATGAGATGGTCAAAGACAACCTTAAGGAAGGACAAGGTGTTTGGCCCGATGTTTAGATTTGGCAAGAATATCATCAACGTAATCTTCCAATATATTATGCATGATGTCATGAAAGATATAAGTCATAGCCCATTGATATGTAGCACCAACATTTTTAAGGCCAAAGGGCATGACATGATAGTAGAAGGTCCCCAAGGAGTGATGAAGGTGGTTTTGTGTTGATCTTCTCAGGGTGAGTAATATTTGGTTATAACTTGAGAAACCATCCATGAGTGATAACATCTCATGGCCGGTGGTGAGATCAACTAGTTGGTCAATACTAGGTAGAGGAAAGTCATCTTTGGGGAAAGCTAAGTTAAGGTCATGGAAATCCATGCAAATGTGAGAGTCCCCCTATCATTTTTGTGACAAGAATGATGTTAGAGATCCATTGGGGATAATCAATGGGTAGAATGAAGGAAACCAAAAGAAGGCATTGGAGTTCTTCTTTGACAAGAAGGGAAATGCGAGGATGCATTTTTCATAGCTTTTCTATTTTCATGGGTTTGGCATCAAGAATGGTTATGATATTGTGGACCACAATGTTTGGGTCAATACTAGGCATATCAACATAGGACCAAGAAAAAAATCATTGCTATGATCCCAGAGGAAAGAAGTGAAAGCTTCTTATTCAACAACATCTAAAGATTGGCCTATTTTTAGAATGTGTGGGTCATCCTGAGTGTGAATGTTGATTTTGATGGTCGATTCATTCAACATGGTTTTACATCTCAGAAGGTAACAACCGGTGAATATAAGAATCTTCCACACTAAGGTAGGTGAGAATAGACTCATCATCCTGACATTGAATGATGTTAATAGAAGGTGTATCATCATCATTGATCATGTCAGGATATAGGAAGGGAAGAGAAGAGGGAGCCTCACCATCACGTTGATAAGTCAGAGGTCCTAGGGAAATGGTGTTCACAAAAAAAAAGTTAGGAGGAATGGATTGGATCCATAGACTATGTAGGTGAAGGTGGTGGTGAGGTAGGTGAATGGGGTGGGGAATGTTTATCATCCTCAATGAGTTTGACTGAGCCTTCTTAGAAGGTGGTTTGGAAAATCCAATACCACTATGGTCTTTATGCTTACGAGTGGTGCAAGGAATGACAATATGGTGGCCTTGTTCATAAAAACCAAATCCAAATCCCTTCCACAACAATGATGGAGGAAGGTGTGGGTGAAAGTGAAGTGGTGGTTGGTGAGAGATTGAAGGTCGAGGAAAATGGTTGAGTTTGGGAAGGTGGCTCTGGGTGAGTAGGTAGAAGCATCAAGTCCCCATATGTTAAGTTGGTGTGAAGGTGGGGAGGACCATAGGGGAAAAATTCACCTATGTGGTGATCATATGGGGATGTTGGTGAAGGTTACCATACTCTTGAGGAGTAAGGAATGTGTCAATGTTATAAAGGTGGTACTCCCCCAGAGTGAGGCATTGAAAAACACCTTCTAAGGGATCAAGTAGTGGTATGTGGGTAGTGGGAATGGATGAATCACTAGAAAAGTTGGGAAGAAGAAGCATTGGATGTTTGAGGAGTAGATGGGTTGGCTGATGGGTCATTGTAGAAGTTTGTGCAAAAGTAAAGTGGGAATAGAGGAGTTAGTTGTGGAAGATGTAGTGACAGAAGTGGTGGATGAGGCAATGGTTGAAGAAGAAGTGGTAGTGGTGGTAGATGCCTTAACTGGTATAAGGACATCATTGGGTCGATACAACATGTTACAGTCTTGAAAGGTGAAGGGTGGATGGAATGGTATAGTTGTGCCCTTCATGTTCAAATTTTAAACAATGGTGTAAGGTTGAAGGAACACAACCCATGACATGAATCTAGGGTCAGCCAAGCAACATGTTGTACTAGAATTCCCCCTCTAAGACATAGAATAATTCAAGAATGGTATGGTACACACTACATGTGAATGTGGAGAATGATGGTGCCGAGGGTGGAAGTCATGGCATCATTAAATGAACACAACATAACTAGGTTATTATGCATGTAATTGGTAGGGATGCATTTGGTTATATGCATGGGAGGAAATGATGTTGATATTGGCACCTCCATCGATCATAACATGTCAAAACGTATATTATCAATGTAGATGGAAATAAATAGGGTAGGGTCAAGATCATCCGATTAGAGAGGTACAATCTCATCATCAGAGAAACTGAGAGTGGCTATTTGATGAGTGGTAGTGGGAGCAGAGGAAGGGGGATGAAGTGGTGAGAGTGGCACATGGTGAGGAGTGATAATGGATGCAACAGGCATAGGGTCATTAGGTAAAACCTCAATAGATTATAGGACCTCAATGAGGGCCTGATGATGAGACTTAGAGGTTTGGATGAGGTCATACAAAGACATTTTGAGAGGAGACTGGTGTAATTTTTAAGCATTATATGATGGGAAACCCCATCAGAAATAGGGTATGTGGGTCCATGGATGGTGATTTTGGGTGCAGGTGTAGATGGAATATTGGGTAAAAGAGTAGGAGATGAGTTGGTTGTTTTTCTCCTTTCCTTTTTCCTTTTGGGCTCGAGTGGAAATTTGAACCATATTGATCTATGGTAAAGGAGAAAGTGAGTCATGATAGGTGTAGTGATAGAGGATGGGAAAAAATATGGTGAGGGCATATATTGGTTTTGTGAAAACAATGCAACACATTGGCATTTTGGTGGAGGTTTGGCTAGCTCTCTTATGTGGACCATATTGATCTCAAATGTTGGAGGAGGGGATAAAAGGGTTGTGGAGGGGGAGATGAAGGTTGCTGAATAGGTAAGGGATGAGGATGTGTGGTGATAGGTGTAGGTGGAATAGGGTCCTCATCTAAAATATCATCATCGTCAAATTTTTCTTTGAGAGAACATAGTTGGAGAAGAATAGTCTTAAGAGCCTTATAATTTTCCACATCATGCCCTGACACATGATGGTAAGCACAAATTTTGGTATCATCAAACCCTTCTGGTTTAGGTTTGAGTGGGTCATAAGGTCTAAGTGGTGGCAATGTGATGACAAGAGGTTTCCAAAAGGTTAGCTAAGATGTTGGCGTAAGACCCTGCCAATGGATCACAATGTGAAGTAAGTGTGGGTCTGGATGGAAGTGTGGGTGAATTTGGTGGGAGAGGCATCACTGGAGGTGGAATCGGAGGTTGAGTAAGTTTGACCACTTTTTGGTAGATAGTATGGTTTTAGGTTTGGATTGCACCTTCTTGGGTAAAGATGTAGCAGGTGAACTAGTTGTTGAAGGTGGTGTAGGTTTAACTACCTCTTTGGAAGGTAGTGGGTTTTGGGATTTGGTTGCACTTTTGGGTAAAGGTGAAGAAAAAGTGTGCATGATGATAGGGAAGGAAGGTAGATGGGAAGGAAGGGGATGGGTTAGCCAAGGTGATAATGGAGGTGTGGTGAAGGTTGTGGTAAGAGGAAATGTGGAAGGGACTGGTTGAGGGGAAGGGAATGGACATGGGTAATGATGAGGATACTGGAAGTGGTGTAGGTATAGGAGGTAGAAAGGATGTAGGTGATGTGAAGGCATAAGATGTGTAGGTAATTTGGGTGTAATAGAGGATCATGATGAGGTGGGTTGTTTTTTTTTGGTTTACTCTAGGTAGGAGGCTTTGGCCAAGGTTGATGGGTGGGGACCTAGGATAGATGGAAGTGGTGAAGGTGATAGAGGGGTAGTGGAAAAGCTGGTGTATGTGGCCTAAGGGGTTGGGTCTTCTTCTTAGGTGGGGGAATAGTCTTTTATGATGGCTTGTGAGGATGTGGCTAAATCTATTTTGATAGAGGATGGACTAGACTTGATGTCGGACATGACTCCTAATGTGGTAATGGGTCTGGATGTGGAGGAAGGTATAGGTGTAGGTAAGGTTTTAGGCATAGGAAAAAAATTTTTTTGTTGGTAAAGGTTTAGGTGTGGGCGAGGGTGATGAAGAAGGGGCCACTACAACTGGCATGGGCATGGTGGGTTTGGTTTTCTGAAACACCTTTGGATAGATCATGGAAGTGTCAACAGACAACATCTACATTTGAGTTGAGACAGAAGTCAAAGATGTCCCCAAAGCATGGAATTGTCAACATAATCCAAAGGGTGGCCAAATGTGAGAATGACACCGATGTAGGGGGATGATGTTGATTTGGTAGTAATCCCTGTAAAAAATGTCTGTGAGATAGGGAAATGGTTGGCTTTAAGACTCTGTGGGTAAAAGAGATGAGAGAAAATCAACAGATCCTGAAAGCCAATGGAGAATTGTCACCAATAGGAAGGGACACTACTAATGGATCCCCATGGGTAGGGGAGATGGAAAGTTGGATGAGGTAAGTTCATTTTGGTGAAGAAGAAGGTAAGCATGACTCTCCCATGGGTAGAAGAGTAAGTATTGTGGGTTGTTTGTTAGGTTGAGAGGTGAGTGGGGAAACTACATCGAAGATATGGTGGAATCCTCCATGGGTGAAGGAGAAGATAAGGGAGACTCCTCTATGGGTAAAGGAGAAGATGAAATAGTCCCTCCATGGATGAAGGAGCTCATGCAAGAATCTCCTCGATAGATGGAGTAGGAGGAAATTGAGTAGGAAGAGCTGGTATGATGTCGAAAACAACATGAACCTCACGAATGTTACTATCATTGGTCGAGGTTTCACGGTTTGGTTAGATGATGGGGTGTGATTTGGGAATGAATTCTTGAAGATGTGAAGGTTCTGATTAGCTAGTGCATTAGGATTATCCAAGATGAGATCTCCATTATCTAACATTTCTTGGATGATGTTTTTGAAAGTTATACAATTACCATCACTATGACCTCTAATAATGATGATAGTTAGTAGTAATCATTTTCTTTGTACCATGTAGGCATAGATGAGAGGGGTCAAAAACTAGTATGTGGTTTGATAGGTGGAAGAGTGACTACTCCAGATTTTAGAAGTTTTTCTAAAACTGAAGAGTAGGGTTCTCCTATGGGAGTATATTTTTGTTTCTCCCACTTGAACTGAAAATCCTAAACAAGAGAAAGATTGGAAGAAGGATTTGATTGGTTGGATGGATGAGATGGGATGGATTTCAAAACTACTTGTGTTGGTGGAAGATCCTTTTTCTTTAGAATAATTATTTTGTGGTTTGGAAGAAGAAGAGGTATCATTTGATTTAAACGCAACATTCTTGTTACATAATTGTATCTTCTTCTCTTCAATGGCATGAATTTCAAGTTTCTAGGCCATGGTGAATGCCTCATCAAATGTGTGGAAGGTTTGAACTTGGAGAGTTGGTGAGATGTGTCTAGCACAAGCTTGGTGAACAACTCTATTAACTTGGTTTGAGGTAGTTGGAATGTGAGTTGGTTGATCAAGCTCCACCAAGAAAAAAATATGTGATAGATTCATCTTCATATTGGTGTGTCACATACAAGTCAATCATGGTGACCTTCTTGAAAATGTTGATAGAAAAGTGGTCTAGAAAATCCTGAGCTACCTGATTAAATGAAAATATGGAATGCCTAGGTAGAGCACTATACCAATCTAAATTGGTCTGTCAAGGACATTGGGAATTTCTCAAGAGCAAAGCATCATCATGAGTGATCAGATAACACACATGTTTAAAATACCACAAGTGTTGTTGTGGGTCTTTTTTTGTTGAATCGGTTGAATTTAGGCATTTCCCAATGGGGAGGGTATGGATGAATTGGAATGGATGGGTGAATGGGCTCATTGCAAATATCATCATATGTTAGAGAGTTACGTGAGCCGAGACAAATGCTTCTAATGTCTGCATCTTGTCCATCATCATTTTGATAAGATCATTGGTAGGTTGTGATGATGGGGCACCCCCTATAGTATAAGGGGGTAGATGAGGTGGGTATGATGTGGGTGACATCCCAAGTATGTGGTGGTGCCAAGTATGAAAATTGTGAGGAAGGAACATAGGCCAGAATAGATGTAGATGGAAAGTATCCTGAATAAGTGGTAGATGAAATAGGGGGTTGTTGGTGATAAGTGTAGGTAGGTGGAGTGGATGTAAAGACTCTCATAGAAATTAGAGGAAGAGACTATGGGATGGAGAGGATGATGTTTTGGAAGGGAGTATGGGCTACCGACACCAATGGTGGCTGAGATGTAATAGGTATATGAGAGGTGGTGGGTGTAGATAGACCTACACTCAAGGTGGTTGATAAAGGCATGGTTGACATCGTAGGAGTGACATATGTCAAAAGGTGTGATAGATGTCATAGGTGTATAAATATCGATGATGTAGGGTCAAGATGGGAAACCACAGGTGGTAAGGTGGAAGAGGGTAAGGCCAAGCTAGTAGTAGCTGATGCAGAAGTGGGTGTGAGGGTAGGAGGAATGGACACAAGCATGCCATATACAAGCTTCCCTGATGAATCATGGGTAGATGAATGAGTGAGATAGATACTACAGAGAGCGGTGGGGTTGTGATCAAGGAGTCTCATGAACTCCTCATCACCAAGTGGGTATGGAAAGATCCCTGATTGGGGTCCATAGGTGATGAGATGGAAGGGGGTGATGGGATAGGTGGGAGTGGCTGGTGGCTAGCATGAAACATGAGAGTGTTAGCTTGTTTATGAGTCAAAACCATGTGACTAATGATAGAACATGTATTTTGAGCTTCATTGATAATGCAGAAACATAGAAGAAATGGAGAAAAATGGGTTTAAAATGTGTGATTTGATCGTTGTTCTGATTGGAAAATCAAAATAGAGACCGACATGTCAGTTGGGGTAACCGATGTTGGTATGAGGGGGTAACCACCATCGATCGACTAGACCGATGTCGGTTACTATGGAGAAATGAAAGATTTGTAAATCTGACAATAAATGATGAAGATGAAGTAGAACTGGACTCTGAAGGTGATATCAAGGACTCAAAGATATAGTAAAGTGACAGAGGAAGTCACAAAAGAAAAAAAGAAATATAGATTGAATGCTACTTTGGTAAAAATGACCAAAACAACATAAAACCAATGGCGGTCAGTGAACCGATGGTGGTGAGATGATGAAACCGATGGTGGTCATTGGACCGACATGATTATTGTGAAATCTATGAAAATGGAAAAAGTGAATTTTTGGTGATTTAGGTCAAATAAAAAGACCAACTCAGAGACCGAGTATGGCAATGATTAGTCCTAACACACTTAAAAACAATTGGAATACACCAACTATGATTGTGGAGTATGTAGGGAGAGAAAAAATGAAGAAAAATGAACTCACACCTCAAAACACAAATCAAGAAAAAGCTAGCAAACACATGAAATCCTATGATGTAGATTTTATGTTGTGGCTTATGCCATTTAGGACTGACTTGTGAATAGAATAGATAGTTTTTGGTTACCAAAGGTGCCCTATGGAAACTAAAACTATGGCTGGTTTTAGGTAAGTTTTGGCATGGGGATCCTTCTCTGATATGATAACTGGCCAAAAAACTAGCTGGAGCCCATTGTCAATCCTCTGATCATGTGATCATTGTTGACAACTTCTTCTAGGAAAGATGTTGTTTAAGAAATGTGTAGTTTTTTTTAGTGATTTGGTATAAAGAGTGTGCAAAATGTGAACTATGGTTCAATTTTTCAACCATCATCTAGTTGGGCATGACTTCCAAAGCATATAGGTTGCCCACAATTTAGATGAGCTAGAATGCAACATACAAAAATGAGATGCAAATATTTTAAACCCAAATCCATAATGAAATTTGATGAGAGAAATAATGAATAGGAAAGAGTATGTCTTTCACTAATGCAATACAAAATAAAAAGAAGTGTTCTTTTAATCCAAAATACAAGTTTCACTGAGATCAGTAGGAGAAGAAGAATGTTTCCAAGGAGAATATTTTAATGTGAACTTTATTTTAAAAAGAAATAAACACACAATGATTCCCTAAGAATGAATAATGCAAAGAACCCCAAATGGGTCCCACTAGGCATGCCAAAATGTTTCACCAATAAGTTTTTACTTTTCTAGGATGAAACAGATAGAAGGTAAATGGTTAAGGAGGAATACCTGTGAGGTGAAGGTGGAAGGTAGAATGTGCATTGTTGACGTTATCCAAGCTGATCGTAGAGAACTCCTTTTTTTCTGGGAAGGACTACTGTAGATGCAAAGCAAGACCACAAAAGAGTATTAAATAGCATATGACAAGTGGACTACCTAGCGTATGCTAGATCTAGAAGTGTGGTGCTTCCTAGAGAGGTTATCAATCCACTGTTTAATAACAATTCAATGTGAATAAACAACTAAAATAAATAAGTCCTATTGTAATGTAATGATTTAGGTTTCTCATACACACAATACACTATATTTTATGCTAGATATCAAAATAACACTAAATCTAATTAGAACCGGGGTTTTTTTAGGTCAGATAGGTTTGTCAAAGGTGGTAAGGGTCTGGGGCTGATTGGTTGAGGTCTGGGTTGGTTTTGGGTGAGTGGGAAGCTTGCTGGTCTGAGAATATAAAATGACATAGAGACCGACATATCGGTCTAGATGACCGATGCCAGTATGGGGACTAAACCGATATGATGGTCAAGGAACCGACGTCGGTAGGGGAAATAGGTAATGAACTATAAAAATGGGGTTTTAGGCTCTCTGTGATTACACAGAGAGTGAGGGTAGTGTGGTTTGGGTCATAATATGGTTGAGAAGACTTAGGAATACTAAGAAGAGGTTTAGAAGGGTGAAAAGGCTTGGGGTGGTTGAATAGTGGGTTGGTGGGAAGAAGATGATGTACGGGTAACAGAAGAAATAAAATATATGAAAGAAGCAAGAGATCTACAATGGATAAGCACGAATGATTAAAATCACAGTACTTACTTGGTATTTTATAGATCCTATGAGTTGAGATGGTTGATGGTTGATTGGAGAAGAGGTGCTTGAGTCCAGTGCCATGACAATACAACTCTGTGTGCTCCCGTGAGTATTCCAATGCTCTGGAAGGAGAACCAAGTTGCTTTTTGCACTGTGGTTGTGTGTGTTCATCATCTGGATGCAAGAGGGCTTGAAGATTTTGCTTGAATGCAATAAGGCTCCAATAATCAAAATGACCAACCTAGGTAAAGGGTTGTAAAATTATATATAAAGGAACCGATGGTGGTTTAGGTGACCAATGTTGGCCGAGGATAAACTAGGTGTCGGTTAGGGTGAAATAGTCCAATTTACCAAAAATAGCTAGATCTTTACTATTTTTGGCATGATTTTGATTATTGGGTCCGCTTAGGGAAGTAGAGTTTCATGTGAGAGAAGGCAGGAAGATCTTAGAAGAAGTCCAGTTAGGTTTAGGAAGAATTCTTAGTTAGTTAGGTCAAGTAGTGACTCAACACTGGGAGTGATGACTCAGTGTTAAGAGTGATGACTTGGTCACTATGAGTTAAATGCCCTGGAATGGGTCCAGGTGAGGTGTCATGATGAGGTGGAGGTGTGAGGATGAAATTAACTTAATTAAAATAATTAAATTAATTAATAATGTGAGGATGAATATTAATATGGGATGAAGGGGTCATGATTAGTTAAATGTGTCATCCTACTTCAATGATTTTTGTTTTAGCACACAACATGTGGATTATCTTGTGATTTTTCATCCACAAAGCTTGTTTTTTTGCTATGTCTTTTCTTCTCAACCTACACCTGACATATATTGTTTCTCGAGGAAGTTTCATAGTGCGAGATTACTTTTTACAAGACATATACATCCTCCATCCAATCCCTTGCATGTATCCTTATTGGGGCACCATTTTAACCCTTTTTGTATAACTTGAACACATGGATACTAAATTTTGATAATAAAAACATTGGTACAATTGTCTTGAACGTTCTTTATTTGAGTGTGTTTGATTGTGCATGTTTTTTTTTTAAATTTTCTTGTTTGTTTACTTTTTCACAATGCATTGCTTATGCATTTTTCTTTGAGTTAGTCCTTAAGCATTTCAAAAAAAGTAGTATTATGGATTTTCATGTCATTTTACCCTTTAATTATATGCTTAAATATTATAAAAAGGTACTTTCGATCCAGAATGGTACATAAGTTATGGGCCCCTGGAATATTGACCAAGTATGAAGGCACTTAGGCGTGCGGGATCCCAGTTATAGAATGGCGCGGAAGGAAAAAGTGCACAAGAGAAAGGATTAAGGAACCAAATAGTGCACGATGCGTGGAAGGAGGTTTGGGACTTAGAAAATTTGAGTGCCCAAGGTAGAACACGTGAAAAGCGTGATCGGTTACGCGAGGATAAGATGTCAGCCTGACAACAGGTTGGGCCAGGAAAGAGCATGCCTTGGATGGAATCTTCTAGAAGATCATCATGAGATGGAGTGGAGAGCTCAGGCCTGAAGGAACATGCTCGCATGGAGGACCACATTCGACACTTGGTGATAGATCTGAGGGCATGGAAAAAAAGTTGGTAGCCCGGGAAAGTGATAAATAAAAGTGCCTACCATGGGAAAAGATATATACATAGAGAGATATATATATCATCTGGATATACATAGGGAATATAGGGTTAGAGAGTAAGTGAAGCTCTATAGAATTTACTATGTGAGTGGATATTATAGTTTAGGAAAGGATGTACTAAGCATGAATTTGTTATTTTTCTTTTCTGTTAGCTTAGCTACATACGTCCAAAGTGATGCACATGACCGTGGTCCTGCTCTCGTGACACTCTGTAATGAACCAATGAATATATTGAGGTTACCTATTATAAATATATATAAATATCAATGGGTTTAATGTATATTTCATTTATATGAGTTTTCTTTCCTTTCATGCTATGAATGAATGGTTGTATCTTTCTTTCTAATATAGTATATGTTCTGGAATCTGTTAAAGCATTCGATCTGAAGTGACTGCAAGGATCTGGAGGCCATTATGAGCCCTATGGTTCTTGTATGTCTCAACTTCTTTCCTAAATACTCTTACACTAATCATAGATAATGCTTCCCACTAAACTCACATAAAAGAGAGACTCGGTACCCATGTGTGCCTCGGGTGAGCACTCAACTTCTGTTGGGTGATAGGCTGGCGCGCATGGGATTTCTTCCTTTTGTGATAGGAGTAAAAATGACTACATCTTGGTTCCATTACCAGGACCTCTTTTCAAAGTTGTAGTGGGATATAACATGCATCATGATCTATGTAAAGAGTAATGATGGATCGGTTAACATTGGAAAATGTTGAATCATGGTTCAAGAGCACGAAGGATGAATTTTCTCAAAGATTCAACACTGGACCTGAGTTTAATACATGTAGATGGGTAGAAGAGAACCTCTACCATGATCTGTATGAGACTTTTTTCTTGCTTCCTAGTAGAGTTATATGAATGGCTTTCAGCCTATGCGTCTAGATCAAGCTGGCATTATAGATCACATGTGTGGACCGAAGAAGACTACTACCCAGAGGTTGCAGGATGTAGATATGACGTGGACATATGCTGTAGATCATTGGTGGAGAGGAGTACTAGCTAGTTACACTCTAGAGTATGCCATCTCTACGTATTCTTGTCCTGGAGGTTACTGAGTTTGAATTTCTGTGAGAACCTAGAGGAACATTTCTACATGCTATTCCTCTAGCTATGAAGATATTGATGGTTACCATGAGTTTAGAGGCACTCCTAATGGTCGGACTAAACTGTTCTGAGCACTAGGTAAGGGAACTTGGGTGGAGGAAGATGGAAGATATCATGATAGAGAAGGAGAGGGAAGAAAGACAACTCAAGTATAGTGAAGTGCGTGAAAGGGAGATTGCTAGATGACACGAGGCTGCTAGTGTGATGGATCTATGGAGACAAACGTTATGGGAAGGAGTTGAGGTTCACGCAGAGGACATGGAACCTGAGTAGTCTATGCTACCCCATCTTGGCAAAGCGTGAGGGAGACCCCTTCAAATTTTGGTGAGAGTTCGTCACATGGAGAGAGGAGATTCGTTGGCGCATATCTAAACCCACCCAGTGACCAAGCCCTAGCACTTGGTTTTCCCGATCCAGGAAGAAGTGTTATTGACCTAATTGATATAAGTGGAAGAGATAGATCCATGCCTAGGAGGTATAATTTTTAGTTCCTTCTTCTATGGTTGCACATATTCCACTATTGGAGGAGTTTTTGGACAAGGGGCAAGTGTACAAGGTTTTGGGATCACATCAGGAAGTGGCGCGGGACATAGTAGTGGTAGTGGGGAGCTATCATAGACTATCGCACACGGTTCGGTGGGACCGTGGGGTGCTGGCATGACTCCTATAGGCCCCATTGAAACTAGTGGTTCTTGTGGATCTAGTGGCTCTGGAGGTACATGACCTTGTGGACTTGGTGGATTAGGTGGTGGAGTAAACACTAGAGGGAACCAAGGCTCTGGTTCAGGACAAGGACCCCAGTCACCACCTCAAGTATTCTTTGAAATGTCTCTACATTTTCCAGATTACAGGGGCATTGAAGATGCTTGCATGGAACATGTTCACAAGTGTGAACTGCTATGGTGTGCGAAGGGTATCACAACACCAGAACGAAAGGCTAGTCAATTTGTGACCACACTATAAGGGCATGTGCATAGCTGGTATAGAAAGTATGACCCTCATCAAATGGTGGTGGAATACACTACTTTAAAGAATGCATTCCTAGTAGAGTTCCACATTCCTGAGTTCAAGCAAAAAAAGCATCAACGCACTTTGAAGGAGATTCAGAAAGGAATGGTAGAGAGTGTGTGGGAGTATGATGCGCATTTTAAAACTCTCTTGTTTAAATTATCATATGATATTCACCCTTCACAACATGCACAATGGTTTGTTGGAGGATTGATCACCCCTTTTAGAAGGGCCTTGTCTCATAAAACTTTTATAGATCCGTGCGAAGCATTGGAAGCTGCCTTGTGCATGCGAGGCTGTTGGTAGTATTGATACTGGCGTTAGCCCATTCTTAGAGGCTCAGATTGCTGCTATGGCCAAATAGTTGGAAAAATTATCTGTGAACTCAATCCATGAGACTCGCAATGGTTTGTGGTGCATAGATTGTGAAATAGAGGGGCACATTAAGGATAATTTCCCCTAGAGGATGGTACGTCGTTGTGATAGTAGATTGTGAGATTTTTCATGGGGACCACGATGCAAGTAGATGTCCCTTACTGCAACATGCATGATCAAGAAGAATGTATCTTGTTATTGCAAAATTTACACCTCCACAACCCATGATACTAAGGAATGTAGGCTCATTGATCAGATCCATGAGGCCATTGATCATGGGGTACGCCAAACTAGCATTGCCAGTGGTTCTAAAAATGATGATCACCATTACGAGGAGCACGCAGATGGAGGCGCACGTGGAAGAGGATTTCAAGGAGGATTCCATGGTCGAGGTAACCGTGAAGGAGGAAGGAGTGAGTTCCCACATGGAACATGTTTCAACTGTGGATCTCTAAAAATTATAAGTGTGTTGGCGAGAAAATTTGTCGGGTGGAAAACTTGTGGATTTCTTGCCAATGCTTTGGGAATCTAAGTCCCTCTACTTAATCGGTGCAACTACCGTATGTGCATGCACGAGAAAAAGTGTGGATTTATATGGTGGTCTTTCGACTGGGGATCCAATAAGGGCACTCCACTGACCTTGTGGCAAAGCTAGCAATCTCTTGCTAGGGAAGTCTTTGTTTATAGAGCAGAAAGGGGAGTGAGAAAAGAGGTAGGAGAACTAATGCTGTAGGTAGAAAATCAGATTCCTACACACACACTAGTTAGAAACTTCAACACATGCATTTATTGGAAGAAACAACTCTGTGAATAGCAACAAGACCAAATAGAATTCACCGATCACCAAGTATCAAGAAACCCCTTAGTCAAAGAAAGCTAGAAACTCCTTCTTCTTGTATTGATTGCTCAAATCAAAGTTGTACATAATGTGGGAATGGAAGAAATTTGAGAGGGGAAGAGAGTAGAAGAAAATGGCTATCTCCTTTGCTTTCTCTAGGTACAATGCACTCTTGAGTCTACAAGATCAATTACCAACCCTTTGCAATGGGAATGGTGTTACAATTTATAGAATGAGAGGTGACTTATCATCTTCCTCATGACCCTCCATATGCCTTAATATGACTTAAGACTATTCATATTCCACTTTAAATATTTAAGTCCCTTTTATAATAGCAAGGTGACTTAATTTACATTATGTTTCTAAAGTCAATTTTAAGTTACTTAAAGGCATATCAAAAACTATAAACCCCAACGAAGAATTAGAACATTTAAAAGTGAGAGAAAGTTAGGGGGAAGAGGAGAGAGAAGAGAGAGAGAGAGAGAGAGAAGAAAAAGAGTAGATGTTACCCGATGAAGTCCATTGATCCTTGTTGATGGAAAGCTCCAAATGAAAAAGTGAAACTCTAAATCTTTGAACTCCTTGCACACCGTGAAACTCCTCCAAATTAGCTCCTCGAACACTCACCACATTGAATGAACCAAGGTGGATCTCATATTCCCTATGAAAATGGCTAGGATGCTCCCGAACAATGATGTCCTCCTGAATGATTAGCCTTGTACATCCCATTGTGCAAAAATTTCTTGAGTGTAACTTACTATTTTTAGTAAGTGTGAAAAAAGTAATTCCCTCAATCCTTAGCTGAGTGTTGTGACCTTGATTCCCCTTTCTCCCTACGTTCCTCACTTATTTGGATCAAATTTATATTTTTAGTAGGTGTTCGAGGGCCCACTTAATATTTTTAGTAAGTGCCAAAAATTTCCGTTCTGGTGAATTCTCAGCTATAGTGCACCTCTGATATCTTCAACTCCTTCGCAGTTCTCTTGTTAATGACTTTCCCAAAATAAAGAGGTTCCTATGTAGTAGACCTGCTATTTTTAGAAAGTTGGCCTTTGGGAGTCGGATTGATGTGGAACAAAGTTTTTTGATATGGGTTTTTGCCCAATATCATCCCTTTGAAATTTTGGGCCCGCCCGCTTAATAATCCAGAGATTTTAAGTTTTAATTTTTAGACTGTAGTGATTACGGGTACGAAAACCATTAATGGACCTCAAAATTGTAGGTCTAGTTTTATCCTCCATTTGTGAATAAAATTATATTTTTGATGTGGGTTTTTTCTTCTGGTGCTTCACGTGCAATCTTACTTCGATCCAACAACTAGTTTGATGGGAAATCCTACTTCTTTCTTCGTTGAGCCAAAAATGAGATTTCTTCATTGTGGATGCTCTATCGCATGAGGGGGAGTTTGAAGGTGTCTTTTTATGGTCTTGGTCAAAGGAATGAACAGAAAAAATGGTTCTTTGATTCATGCACCGCTTGTAATATTTCTTTAGATCTTTGTTTTTAGGTTATGGAGATTTTCACCATTTTCTTCCTCTTGTTCTTTGTTTCTCCTTCTTTTTTCTATGAAAAAATCCTTCTGAGACATGCACATCACTATGGGGATTTTTTTCAGTTCTTGGGTTGAGCTGGTCTGAGCATTTGCAATGGTGGAGTGATGGTAGAATGTTGCAGAGGAAGAATGGAGGAATGGAGTGCACATAAGTGTTAGAAGTTAGAAGTGAAGAAAGCGACACTTGGGAATTTTTTTAAAAAGATATGCACAATTAGGGTTAGGGTGAATTTTTCCAAGCTTGATGTCCCTGACCTTAGGGATGTGAGGGACATCAAATTCCATGGTGGTCAAGGGCATGACACGTGGCGTTTGATCCAACGGCAGGGAATGAAGGAGGAAAAACTGCTTTAAAGCACTAGAGAGCTGAGAGGAGGTCACATGGGTGTCCGAAGACTCCCTATGGGGGATGGGTGCATTTTTAAGGTTTGATGTCCCCCACCTCAGGTACATAAGGGACATCAATTTCCACGGTGGTCCTGGAGGTGACACGTGGCGCCCGATCCAACGACAGGGAATGGATGCTCCAAAAATGCACCTAGGGGCTGAACTGCGGTCACGTGGGTGTCCAGAAGACTCCCCATAGGGGACTGGGAAAAATTTTCAAGGTCTGATGTCCCCCACCTCAGGTGCATAAGGGACATCAAATTCCATGTGGTCCTGGAGCTGACACGTGGTGCTCGATCCGATGACAGTAGGGAATGCATGCTCCAAATAAGCACCTGGGGGTTGAACTATCAAGTTTGGAGGTCATATGAGGGTCCCAAAGGTCACATGAGGGCTGGGAAAATTTTCCAAGGGATGATGTACCTGACCTCAGGGATGTCGGGGGCATGAAATTCCTCAAAGCTCTTGGTGCTGACACGTGTCCTCTCGAAAAAATGACTAAGTCCTAAATTGCCTTTGAGAGGGTAACTTGGAATGAAGATAACTTGAGCTCTGGTGGAATTTATTGGTGAAATTTTATATGATCCTAACTGGAAATGGAATTTTGAATCCAATTATGTGGGTCTCATGTCTTAATTCGACCATATGATCCCTAAAAATTGGGATTTTGATCTGGGACTCCACTTGTGCCTGAGAAAAACTACCTTCCAATCATATGCACCAAGGTGTTGTGAAAAATATTATTTCACCATCATGTAGGTCTTGGAATCCTATTTCCTAAGATGTTTTTTTTAATTCCAACTCCATCTAGAGCTCCTAGAATCTTCTTCAAGCCCTACATAGGACTATTTTAGGCCTCGTGTAGATGTCTAGGCTTGTGAACCCTATTTTTCACTCAGACTGCTCCAAGTCTTGAAAAACTTCTCTAAACCTTCCAAAATCATTTATTTGATCTCATAAGGTATTCCATTCACCTCCATGTTGAATTTTTGTCTTCTCTTCTACTCCAGGGGGGTGATCTTGTTCGGGAAGGCCAGCGATAGCCCTTCCCTATACTGCTATAAGATAGTGTCTTTTAGAACTTCCTAAAATCACCTAGGAAGGATGAGTAGACTTTCCTAAATCACCTAGGGGGATGAGTATACTTTCCTAAATCACATAGGGGACCAATTTGACATAAAATAGAGGGTGACAGACTAACAAATTTGGCTTGGGGTTCCTGGGAATGATAAAACATGAAAATTTTGACATTTGGGTATAGTTGTCGTGGTCAAAAATTATCAATTTTCCTGTTGCACATTTTCATGAACATAAAGCATGAGTGCCCAGACTTATTATAGTGCTCATGGTGTGGAAAGAAGCATAAGTATGAGGAGTTTCTAGAGTTATTTGAGCATATGAATCAACAGCACCTAGAAAGACAAGGGCACTACGATGGTCAACATCAAGAAGGAAGACATACAGTGGATGCCTCGGGTAACATGGGATGAAGGTTTGGAGCCTATCTTGGTAACAAAAAGGGAAGAAGCCACGTATGCAAAGAGAGGTACCAGGATAGAAGACCCTGGTTATGAGGGAGGAGGTTGTTCATGGAAAATATCAAGAGCATTAGAAGGAGATATATCAGGACACCATGGATGTTATTCAAAGCTTACAAGGGGAGATCCAATGTCTAAAGGAGAAATAGAAAGGAGGAACAAGGAAGGAGAGTCAAGGCGTAAAAGGATGACCTGGATGAGGTCAAGGAGGTGTGTAAAATGCTAAGGTAGGAGAACATCATTCCTTTGCTAGGATCCTGGTTGAGAGAGAAGGTACCACGTCGGAGAAGAGTGCGAGAGATAGGTATTACACGTGAACCTTCCCCCTCATAGCCTCAACTATGACAAGGAGATTACATTGAATGTAGTTGTAGATGGATGGCTCCTCAACAATATACTCATTGAAACTAGTGCAGAGGTTAATGTTTTGACTTTGGATGCATGGCATCAGATGGGGAGACTTGCATTACAACCATCTTTGAATGTTGTATATGGAAAAAAAAAAGGCAATGCCCATCGGTGTCTTGAAGGATGCAAATATTACTATCCAGGGAGCCAAGTTTACTAGGGACTTCGAAGTCTTGGCACTCGCCGAGGTGGACAATTTCCCAACACTACTTGGGCGCCCTTGGTGTTACAAAAATAATGTAGACCTTCGGTTCAACAAAGGGTACATCAGCTTTGAGAACAAAGAGGAACGGGTCATTATACCCTGGTTGATGGGAAGTCGATGCCTTATATTGAAATTGAAGGAATTTGGGACAAGATTTATGTGTGCTCAATCGAGATAGAGATTTAATGGAGTTATCGTTTGAAGATGCTTAGTCGAAGAAGTGATACCCCGAGATGGTGAAAACATGGAACTTAATTAATGGGATGGAGTTAGAGGGTTTGAAGATGCTAACAAAGGGTTAGGCACCTTGGAGGAAAAGAACTACCCAAGTGAGCCTACCACGAGATCTTTGCGTAGAAGGTAGAATTGGAAGAATGAGAAGGAATTGGAGATGTTATGTATACTTACGAATTAATGGGGGCCACACATCGGGAGAGAGCCTTTTAGAGTGGGTGAGGTGGTTACATTGATTTTCTAGAAGTAATGTACCCACCATCATCAAGGACTACCATGGGACCCACCTCTTTCCATTTGTGAATGGGTCTTGAGAGAAGGCATGGAAGCTTTGCCACCATCCCTCTGGGTGCACAAGTTGTATTCTACACTATGCAGGGTTGTGCACGCACATGGTACATTCATTCGGAGACATGCCGCTAGACGAGGAATTGGAAGGAGCTTATGGCTGACCTTATTCAAACCTTTAAGTATCAGAGTACCAAGCCATTGATTGATAAGGCCTTGCAGGGTATCAAGTGCCTTACCATGGGGGATAGTGCCAGAATGGAAGATAGGTTGTTAGAATTATTAGGTGAACTAGGTATAGGGGCACGCTTTGAAGAAGTTGAGGAAACATAAGAGTTACAGCTTGAGCATGCGTGTTTGGGAAAGGAGAAGGGAAAGTTGGTATATGTGATTGATGGAGAGGAATCAAAAAGATTAGATGTTATCCATTCTATAGGGACATGCGAGGTAGTGGACAATGTAGATGCTCACGTGTGCGTGCCTACCATGAGCCTTTAAAGATGAAGAAAGTTAACATTAGTTTAGAAGAAGAACCTAAGGAAGCTATTATTGGGGATTACTGGATAGAGAAGGAAGTATCAAAGATCATTGATCTACTACGTGAATTTGAGGATTTATTTCCACGTGGGTACCATGAGCTCAAAGGCGTTCACCATTCCTTGGGGGAGATGAAGATAAAACTAAAGGGCAATGCGCGCCCGGTTAGAAAAATTCCCTACCGGATGAATCCCAATTTACGCATGAAAGTTAAGGAGGAGATAGAAAAAATGATAGCTTCTGGGATCATTGAGGTAGTGGAGGAATCAGAGTGGATAAGTCTGATGGTAATCAACATCAAGAAGGATGGGTAGATTAGGATTTGTGTGGACTATAGGGAATTAAATGTAGTTTGTGTCATTGATCCATTTATGACCCCCTTCACTGAAGAAATTTTGGAAGGAGTCATTGGGTGAAATCTACTCCTTTATGGATGGATTTTAGGGTACCACCAAGTTCTGGATTGCAAAGGAAGACAAGAAGAAGAAAAATTTCGCCACCGAGTGGGGAAGTTTTGCATATATAGTCATGCCCTTTGGGTTGAAGAATGCACCTGTTGTTTTTTCACACATGGTGGTACAAGCATTCAAGGAACTTCATCCATAAATTTTTTAGGTCTATTTAGATGATTAGATAGTATATGGTCCAGTTAAGGACCATTGTGATGACTTGAGATTAATGTTTGAGAGGTTTAGGCAGTTGAGGATATCCCTCAACATTAAGAAGTGTGTGTTTACTACACCCTTTGGGACCTTATTGGGGCATATCATATGTAGGGAGGGCTTTGGCGACCGTAGATCCCACTAAGGTTGTGCGGGTTAAGGGAGCCTACTAGCTAGAGCACAGTGCGCGAATTCCTTGGGCATACGGGGTATTACAGAAAATTCATTAAGGGATATGCCAAGATCGTCACACCTTTAGAGGAGTTGCTTAGACATAAAAGTGCCTTCCATTGGGGAGAGGCCCAAGAGAGGGCATTTGATACATTAAAAGATAGGCTTATTACCGCACCTATTTTACATTTTCCCTCTTGGGACAAGCCCTTCCATGTCCATGTAGATGCCTTAAGGACCGCCATTGGAGAAGTACTTGCACAACTAGGTGAGGGGTTGTTGATCATCCTCTCAATTTTGCAAGTACGAAGCTGACACCAGTAGAGCAAAAATTATACCACAACCGAGCGTGAGGCATTGTCAATGATCTATGCACTCTTCAAGTTTAGACAGTATTTGTTGGTAACACCCTTTGTATTCTACATCGATCACATGACATTAAAGTATTTAGTAAACAAGCCCATTCTTCAAGGGCGCATATGTCGATGGGTGTTGTTGTTTCAAGAGTTTGAATTCACCGTTGTAGTGAAGCCTAGAAAAAGCAACTATGGGCCTGATCATCTATCAAGGATTGATTCAAGAGAGGATGCACAAAGTATTGAGGAAGAAATGCTAGATGCCTAACTATTTAGATTGTAGTGCGCACCCTCAGATTTGGAGGAGATTGCAGTATTCTTAAAAGAAGGTGTGGCACCAGATGGAATGAAGGCATTAGAGAAGAAGCAGTTGGCCATACTTGCCATGCCATACATGTTGATTAGTGGAGACTTATACAAGTTGGGATGAGATGAAGTTTTACGCAGGTTTGTATTAGAGCATGAGTTCTGGCCATCATGGAGGAAGCACATGGAGGAAGTGCAGGTGGGCATTACGTAGGTGATGCCACTACGTGTAAGATATTAATGGCAGGATTATGGTGGGAAACCTTGTATAGGGATTGTAGAGATTATTGTAAAGTGTGTGACCACTATAAGTGCATTAGCAAACCAAGAAGGAGAGATGAAATGCCTTTGCACCCTATCCCTAGTGCGGAGCCTTTTGAAAAATGGGTGATAGATTTTGTGGGACCTATTACACCAACACATAGGAATGGGTCACGTTATGTCATCACTTGCATGGATTATCTCACAAGGTGGGTAGAGAGGTAGCCCCAACTAAAGATTACACGGCAAAAATAAGCGGTAAGGTTCTTATGGGAGAACATTATCATGAGGTATGGATGTCCATTGAGTTTGACCAGTGATAGGGGTACACATTTTCTGAATGAGACCATGAGGATCCTATTATTAGAGTTCATGGTGGCTCATCACAAGACTACGCCCTATCACCCATAAGCAAATGGAACCGTGGAAGCATTCAACAAAATAATGAGTCATACCTTGACCAAAATCTATGATGTTGGAAGACAAGATTGGGATGACAAAGTATTGGTAGTGTTATGGGCTTACATAACAACGTATAAAAGACTAAATAAAGCCACACCTTTTCAATTGGTTTTTGGAATGGAAAGCTTTTACCGGTTGAATTTATGTTACCTTCTTTGTGAATAGCGTGTACATGAGGATTAGCCGATGAACAAGCACTGGAAGAAAGGATTGATGAGCTAATGAAACTAGATGAGAGATGATCACTTTCCCGATGGAGCTAGACAATGGAAAAGGAAAAGCAAAAGGCTTGGCATGATCGCCACATTAGAAACAAGTTTGAGGTTGGGAAGATGGTGTTACTATATGATTCCAAGTTTCTATGCCATCCTGGAAAGTTGAAAGTCCATTGGTTGGGTCCCTACATAATTTCATACATCCTTGATTCGGGTGCATGCCAGTTACAAGTGTTGGATGGGACAAAGTTTCTGGACACTTCAATGGCAGTAGGCTGAAGCCCTACTATAAATAAGTCTTCTTGGTGTTTGTAAATAAGGCAAAGTTTTTTACCAGTTAGTTTAGAAGTTTCCTTTATGCATTTTCCCTTTCTTGTGTTTCCCTTTCGTGTTGTTGTTTTGGTTTTGCACCTTGGGCACCGGTAACCTTATTGCTATTTTTGGAGAATTTGTGAGTGTGTAGAGGACCACATCATTTAAGTGTGGGGTGGAGAAAAGTGAAGAAGCATGTGATTAAAAGTACCAAGGAAGTTGTGTTGAAGAGCCTTGTTGTGTAGCCTGGTTGAAAGAGGTAGATGAAGAGAAAAGATAGAATGGTTGGTGCTAGGATAAAGCTACTGGTAGATCCCACATACAAAGGAAAAGGAAGTGCAGTTAAAGCAACATGAGGTAGGTGAAAGTAAGAATCTGGACAGAAGAAGTGCCTTCGGCGCAGGTTAAGCATGCACAAGAGTCTCTGTCAGTTCATTGGTTCATGCATGTTAGAAGGTTGGAGGAGTTTTCATAGGAAGGGGTGAGTGAAGGCATTGAAGATGAACTTTGTTTGAAAAATCCACATTAAATGAACAAAGTATGGGGGTAGGTAAAGTAGCATTTAATGATCAGAAAAAGGAAAAACTATAAATAAAGGGTCAGGGCACTCTCATTTTTACTTTGCAAAAATGAAGAGTTGGAGATATAAGAAAGTGTTATAAACTAGGGTTTTCAGATTCGATCGAGTGGAAGATCTGTGTGATTAAAACATGAAGAGCCAGTTTGAGATTACGGAACAAAAGGAATTACACAGGTGTGGAAGGAGTTGAAAAGGTGTTATCTTGTGAAGAGTTTATCCAAGTTAGGGTTGAAAAACTAGGACACAAGTTTAGAAGAGTTATATCACGGATCTGAGATCAAGGTTGGGAGAAGAAAGATAGAGTAACAAAGAGAGGGTAGGAGTGATAAAAATACCTCGACCATGGCACCCAAGAAAGGAAAGGGAAAAGCCAAGGCTAAACAACCAAAACCGAAGTAGACACAAATGAAGAATGGTATGTAGAGATGTAATACCTAGATGGGGTGATGATGGGAAAGGAATGGGAATCCCACTTGAGAAGCATACCTGTTAGTGACTATAATCACTACACAAACACCATAGAGAAAGAAATGGCATTGGAATTGGTACACCCCACCAACAAGTGAACACCTGAAGGTTTTCCCATATATGACGATGATGTTAAGGTTAAATTGGTGAAGGTAGGGCTGTTGCAACTCTATGAGTTGCCTTATTTTGGGAAGCCAGATTGCTTGTACTAGTGGTTGATGTCTTGGGTGCACAAAGACTATTTCCACTTTTCTAGGTGCAAGATGCGCGTGACTCCCCAATTGATTTCACAATTTATAGGCCTCATATGTGAGGGAGATAGCCTAGAAGATGACCTTGGTGACAAGGAGGCTATTCAAGAGACCATCACTGAGTATGCCTATAAGAAAGGGTCATGGTACTATGATATTTTAGACATCAAGGACCCCATTATGAAGATGGTCGCGCATTTCGTGACTAAGATGAATGGTCAAGAAAGATGGACGCAGGTCAACAAACCTTGGCTACATGTCTGCAGGAAGATTGCAAAGGGGACTATATACAACTTATCTATGTACATTGCAGAGGAGATTGTAATTACGCAAAGGAAGGGGACATGATCCTCTTTGGCAATGTCTTACTGACCATAGTGTTTGTAGAAATTGGAGTTCCAAATGCATCAGAAAAGTTCATGTGGGAATACCCAGCCGAAGACCCTTCTCCCACAAAGAGGTTAGAGAAGTATGCTTGTGATACAATGATGAATCCCCACAAAGCACGAATGGAAAAGTGGTATACGCACTTGAGGAATGCATTTGGGGTAGAGTGGAGGATCCATGAACAACTCCCAGCAACCACTGAGGGAGAAGTTGAGTTTGTGGTGTACCAACACTACTGCTTGGGAATATTCAAGCTTATTGATGAATCATGGAGCCCTTGGTGCAAGCTTCCTTTTCATTCACTACCCAATACTTCCAAGTGGGAGTAAATAGATTTAAAGAATCAAAGAAGCTAAGGCTAGAACTAGGAAGGTTGGACCGGGAACACAAGGAGATGAGGAAGATGCTAAATTACCTCGGTGGTAAGTGTGCATACGTGGAGAAGTACATGTCGCATGAGATCCAAATGACTAGGCCGATGACGGTTCCCATCGCTGGAGGATCCGCGCACATGTACATGTGCATAAGGCCGAAGTTTGAAAAAGGGTGCGTATTTAGAGGATGAAATCTCCATACCTGAAGACCCCTTGGGGAAGAAGAAGCCAAAATCTAAGAAGAGAGACAGAGGAGAGGAAGAAGCACCAAGTGTGTTGACTACTCAGATAGTGAGCATGCCATCTACAAGTGCCAAGACAAGCACCTACATATGGAGGAAGAAGTCTCCGTGAAGGAGAAGATGCCAAAAGTAGAGGTTCCTGAGAAACCCACCACCATGGAAGAATCGCCAAAGGAAGAAGAGAAGGCCAAATCTCCTGATCAGAAGCCACCTCTCAGGAAGAAGTAGAGGGTGGATGAAGAAGTTGACTCGGAGGCAACCGACAACTTGGAGGAATACTTTGGAGAATGAGAAGATGAGAGTGAAGGAGATGACGATGAGGAAGAAGAGCCTGAGAAAGACAAGGAATCACATGTGTTTAGTGTCTATGAATCGGAGGAAGAGAGTGGAGAGGAGAAGCAAGAGTTTGTATTTGTGTGGTGTAAGGGCGCACAAGATGAGGAAGGCACCAAAGACATGAAGGTAGATGAGAAGGATGCCAAGGAGAAGCAAGGAGCCATAAGTTTTACAAAAGAACAGACATCGAGGTAGCAGAGTGAGAATCAAAAATGATGCTCGAAGCCCATGTAGACCAAGAGTTAGAGTGCAACGTGGACATAGTGCTTAAGGAAGGGAAGGAGGAGAGTGTTGAAAAGGAACATGATAGCCTAGGAGGCCCGTTCGATAGTTAGCTTCCCCAAAGGTGTGCACTCGGGTAGAAGAACTCTAGATACAAAACATAGACATGTAATGGGCTATGTGGATGACACGAAGAAGGTGTTACACGCACAGTTCCAAAACACCATACCCACGGAAAGGCTCCTAGCCATGGGGTCTTTTGAAAAGGATGACACATACCCCAGGACCAAGAAGATGATCTCTTGGGCATTCGAGTCACACATTGATGAGCCAGACTTTGAATTCTGCTAGAAAGTGCTCATCATGTTACCAGAATCTAAGGGAGACAACCCCTTAGTAAATGCTTAGGAACTTTCAGATGAGCAAGTATGCAATGCTCTAAACAAAGTTGCGGTCGAGACCAAGGCTAGGCTATTCGCATGAAATGATAGAATTAGAGCATTGGAGGTGAAGTTGGGGAAGAAGGAGGAAGAACTAGTGGAGAAGGACAAGAATTTAAAATAAGAGGAATTAATCAGTGAGCAGTTAAGGCATGAGTTAAAGGAAGAAAAAGTAAAGGTGCAGGAGGTCTACAAGAAGGTGGAGTCGATCAAGAGCACCATCATATTAAAGCACCAGACCTAATGCCAATCCCTTAGAGGTATGCATCAACTTTGGAATGCTTAGAAGACCTAACACACATCCTCACTATGGAGAGGTGACCCTTGGTGCTGGAATCTACAGAAGAAGTGGCCATGTGCTTGAAAGAGGAAGACTGGTTGAAGGTGGTAGCACTTGTTTCGAGTACAACTAAGTAGTCACGGAGATTAAGGTCACTACCCAGTATGCAAAAGCCACATATGACACATGCGTGGATAGGGATAAGGTAGCAAGCACCTTGGTCGCTACCCATAAAGCAGAGATGAAAGAGTTCCAGGATAAAAATAAAGGAAACAGGGTGGAGAGGGATAAAGTCCTGGCAGAAGTAGAAAGAAGATCCGAGGAGATTGAGGCACTAAGGGGCTCAATCAAAACATGACTAAAGGAGTTATACCCTCAGATCACTAGAAGGATGGACACACTTGAAGACCTGGGAAAAGAGATGGAAAATATTGTGGACACTTTGGGTGCCCAAGGAATTGGCCTAAGCTTTGATGAAGTGAGCACCCTGGTGGGTGACCTATGCTAGAAGGCGAAGGGCGAGGTCGAAGTGTGGAACAAGCTGGAGGTAGATCTGCGAAAGGACTTTCCTAGCCTATTGAATTGATGTCCCCCATTCTTCATTCTTTCCCCTATTCTTTCATTCCTTATTCATTTTGTAAAGTATAAGTCTACATCTTGGTTCCATAAAACAACTTGCATCTTGGTCAAGTAAAATGTTTTCGAGGATGGAGAACAAGCGTAGTGTGGGGTGATGTTGGGCCCTTGGAATATTGACCAAGTATGAAGGCACTTAGGTACATGGGATCCCAATTATAGAATGGCACACAAGGAAAAAGCACGCAAGAGAAAGGCTTAAGGAAGAAAATAGCGTGCGCGACACGTGAAAGGAGGTTCAGGACTTAGCCAATTTGAGCGCCCAAGGCAGAACATGTGAAAAGTGTGATCGGTTATGTGCGGATAAGATGCCATCCTAGCAATAGGTTGGCCTAGGAAAGAGCATGCCCCGGATGGAATCTTCTAGAAGATCATCATGAGATGGAGAGAAGAGCTCATGCCTGAAGGAACATGCTTGCATGGAGGACCACATTCGACACCTGGTGATGGATCTGAGGGTGTAGCAAGGTGAGTTGGCAGCCCGGGAAAGTGATAAATACAAGTTCCTACCATGGGAAAAAATATATACACACACAGAGAGAGATATATCATCTGGATATACATAGGGAATATTGGGTTAGAGAGTAAGTGAAGCTCGCAGAATGCTTTGTGAGTGGATATTTCGGTTCAGAAAGGATATTTTGGTTTAGGAAAGAATTGCTATTAATTTTCCTTCAAATCATCTCCAAGTGGATTCTAGAAGAGTAACATGACCTATAAATTAATCCCAATTGATTAATTGAACCTTTCTAAACTCCCATGCATTGCTAATATCTTATTAATCTCTTCGAGTCATACTTATCCTTTTCTAATTCTACATTCACTTTATCCTACATTAACTAGGTTGCAAGTTTTTCCCAAATTGAAAATCTATGTATGAAACCTAGTACACCTTGTCCACCTTACACCCGAGACACCATGTCCTTAGAAGACTTTATACTTGACAAGATAAATTTATGTTATTGGAAGGCTTGTTTCATATTTATAGTGTTGAATAAATCTATCTACTATTTTTAGTGTTGAATATTTATAATTGTTTCAACCTCTATGTAACACCCTGAACTGTTGTTACTTTCTCCTAAGCATACAAGTGTTGATATGTGATTTCTTGTAAAAGGATGTGTTCCTCGATTCAGAAATCATGCTTGATATGTATTGAATTTCTTGCAGATTGCAGATCTTGACTGAGTCAGAATATGATTAGACTCTTTTATTTATTTCATTTTGTGTCTGAATATTAATCTGATCACGGAATGAATTATAGAGATATTCATCTATAATATCTAGACTTGGATCAGTGGAATTGATCCAAGTAATGCTTTAAATCTGTTTGTGATAAATTAGATCACAGACCTTGAACAGGTTGCAAGGTATGGAAGCATTTATTAAGCTGGTCAGGAGTATGACTCAGGCTGATCTTGAGAAATGAATTGGTTCCCGATATGGAGGTATATCTGGAAGGTCTCGGACGTGGACCAAGTAATAATTCTGTCATGTATATTCCTGTAGCCTAACGGCTGTATAGGAGTAAATCCTGTTCGGAGATGCATGATTTTAGGTCTTTTCTTGGCATATAAAATGTTATACCTAACTGGAATTATTAATGGTTAGTAACCTAAAACTAAAACCTAACCTAGGGGTTAGATTATTGTTAAGCTAACCTAGACCTAGGCTATGTGTTAATATCCTAAGTTAGTATCTATGTGTAAATTGGTTAGTATGGGTATTACCCTAAATTCTAACCTAAGATACTAACCTAACTAATAAGGAGAATGAAAAGGGGCCTATGGAAGGGAGTGCGAACCATGGGCGGCGTTTTCTATGGCAATTAATGCTGGGGATAAGGATGAGGGACAGGTCATGGCGGAGGTTTAGGCGACGGCTAACCTGTGCAGACGTGGCAGGTCGCTAAGTTTGGAAATGAGCATGAGTTGTAGTTGGACTGTCGCCAATTCTGGCGGTCGGTGGAAGTTGAGTTTAAGCGGGAAAGTTGGTTTAATGACATTCAATGTTCTAGGGAGACGAGCTCGGAACTCGCGAGAAGGCATGCAAACGAGAAGTTGAAGGTTTGTTTGGTTTGTCGCGATTTTCGGTCTTCTCTCTCTCTCGCTTGTTTCTTGGTTCTTCGCGCAGTTCTCCTTGAGTTGCATGGAAAGAATGAATTTCTCTCGGCTCTTTCTCTGTCATGGAAGATATATATGTGATGGAGACAATGAAATTTGTTGGTCGCTTTATCTTGGAAAAAAGAAAAGGAAGTTTGAGCTCTTCCAGTGGTCTCGCCGGAAATTTGATCAAAATACGGGCATGTTAGGCCCTAACCTTTAAATATCTTGCTATCTTTCAAGTGATTTCATTAGAACAACTGTTGATATCGAATCACACCCACAGGACTCCGCAACGCGATCGTTTGAGACTCCCAGTGCGATTGCACAACATGGAGCTTTTCCCAAGTGTGGGACCTCGCGAAATCGGAAAAGCTCTCCGGATGAAGGCCGGCTCCTATTCCTCTGTTCAGATGCACCAATGAAACGTAGAGGTTTACCCAAAAAACCTAATCTAACTACCAAGGAGACAGGGAGAGAGAAAAGCATAAAAATAAGCCTAAGCTACGGAGGTGATGCACCGAGGAATGAAGAACATATGTTTTGCCAATTAAACACAGACCACAGAAATGCAATGCAATATTATGCACAGATAAACATATTCACAGTGAAAGATCAGGAGGATGCAAAATGAAACACATAGAGGGTTGAGAAAACATCCACAGTCATGCATTTATTTGCTCCGAAGGTTGATACAATACACTGCAAAAAATGCCCAGAGGCAAAGGTGCATTACAGTTTCAAATGGGAGGTTTGAGCTCCACAACTCCACCTGCCAAAGAGAAGAAGGGAGGAGGCACAAAACAAAAATGTTCGACCTTTAGAAAGAAGCCCCTCCTTACAATTTATAGGAAGAATGAGAGAGAGAAGAGAGAGAAAGTCCAAATCTACCCCAACCACCTCAGGTTGTATCTAATTCATCTCATTATGGTGGTAGGTGAGGACCATATCAAACCCCAAAAGTGGCAAACTGTATTTTGCATTTTTAAGAACTTTTTCCCACCCAATTAAAGATATCCAGTCGTAGTTAGGTAGAGGACGCCGTAGGCTTTCCGAAAAGTCCAACCTTGTGTGAATCGGAGCTCCCAGTCAAAAGTTATGGCCATCTGAATATCCGGGCCGTGGTCGCTTCGCTGTCGGCCAATCGCCGCGTTCGAATGTTGCGCCTCCTGAAGGTGCGCCTTGGCGCATCCATATGCATGTTGACAATCCTTTTCGGGCGCCAAAGGTGCAAATATGTTTGTGTCAACAACCCTTTTTGTGCGCCAAAGGCGCATTCATTTGCATGTCAACACTCTTTTCTGTGCGCCAAAGGCGCAAATATGTTTATGTCGACACATGTTTACGTGCGCCACTTTACCTGCGCCAAGGGCGCAACTTTTCCGTGTCAACATTCCTTTCTGTGCGCCAAGGGCACGTCTATTTCTATGTTGACATCTTCTTCTGTGCGCCAAGGGCGCATTTACATTTGTGTCGACATCCTCTTATGTGCGCCAAGGCGCAACTTTTTCCCTGTTGACACTCATTGTTGTGCGCCATTTCCGTGCGCCAAGGGCGCATCCTTTACATTGTCGACATCCATTTCTGTGCGCCACTTTCCTGCGCCTTGGCGCATACATTCTCATGTTGACACTCATTGTTATGCGCCATTTTCGTGCACCAAGGGCGCATCCTTTACATTGTCGACATCCATTTCTGTGCGCCACTTTCCTGCGCCTTGGCGCATACATTCTCATGTTGACACTCATTGTTATGCGCCATTTCTGTGCGCCAAGGGCGCATCCATTTTGCTGTCGACACTCATTGTCGTGCGCCCCTTTTGTGCGCCATGGGCTGAGGTTTGAATTTCTTTGGTTTCCATATTCTTCCGCTTGTCTATATCTACCCGGGGGGAAGATATATACAACAACAACTCTGTTCAAATGTTTTTGAGAAAATAAAGGATTTTCTATGGAGATCTTGTTTAAATTTTTGTAATCTGTATCTCTTCGGTTCGATTTTTCAATTTCCTCTTGATGGGTGTTTGTTAAATTGAATTGTGGCTCTATTCCTTTGTGTATTCTTTCCGGTTTAAACATATGAGATATTTATATGTAAAGAGCATGAAAGCTCTACTGCTTGGCGTGAGCCCAAAGAATATACTTGTGTTTTGAATAGACCACTTTGTATGTTGTTGATTTGTGGTTGCTGTTTCTTGTTGTGGAAACTGTATGGAATGATTTTGAAGAATACTGTAAGATTGATCAGTATTATTGCTTCTTTCTAAACTCTGTCGTGGGTTTTGTTGACAGTGTTTAATGATACTTTTTGGGTTTTCATTGTCTTCTAATTTTGTTAGGAACAGGTAACTGTTGTGTTACCGTAGTTTATACGACCTAGCGGAAGTTGTTTTCCTTGTTATTGTGTTAGCGGGATTACTTGTTGACTGTGTATAATATAGATACACCTGTACTTTATTTTATCGACTCAGTGGAGTCCATGATTGAATCGTATATTGCTATCTATTGCTGAGAATGTAGATTCATCCATAAGTTTTGTGAATTGATTTTCGTGGAAGCCTGGTAAGAAGAAACAGGTCTTTTGGCCACTGTTATTTGAAATAATTAAAGGATAAAGACTTCCTGGGTATGCATTTTCATTTCTATGTGAAAGCTGTTCGAAAGTTTCGAAGCGGCTCAGTTGATTTCCTTGCTTGAAATGGGTATTTGATTTGCTTACACTTGTTTCATTCTGAATGATTGCCATAGCTGGCATAGAAGGAATCATCACCAATTTCTTAGTACGCTGCTGTAGGGTTCAGTGGTTATGAGTATAAAACCATTAACAGTATACAGTGTGAATATATAGATTTATACTGTTGTGATTTGGACGACTCTGAGGAGTCGATTGAATGATTCATTTTACATTTGAGCCGAATATAGTTAAGTTGTTGGTATTTTATGTGCCAGCGACTTAATGGAATAACATGTTTTTCGATCTTGTTATTTCGATTAGAATTCCTTCGTGTTTCAGGGATTTTGTGGCACAGATTCTTAGGTGATCATGTACGTCTTCAACCTGTACAAATTTGTGTAAAAAGGTTGGCAGAGTTCAGTCGGGTTCTTGGTTTGAAATCAGAGATTAATTTGTTCGTCTGATTCTTATTATGCTTCGTTGATGAATATCAGTATGAATTCATATACTTTTGCTTGAATCGTTACCTCCGTTTGAATCATTAGGAATTCGGAAAGGTAACTCGGTACTTTGTCTCATTCGAACTTGTCTTTTGGACAATTGTCTTTGTCACTTTGCTCCATAAGTATGGACGAATATTTCGTGTTCTGACCTTGTTTGGGTAAGTCGCGAATACCACACTAAGACTTGCATGCGCCAAGGTAAGGATCGATTGGTTGTATTCATTTCTTTTACTTGATCTGATTTTGGTGAGCATGAATAAGTATGCTATGTTCCTTTCCATTTATTGATTCGATATGACCGAGCATGATTTGGAAATACTGTGTGTGGTCAACATAGCATAGTCCCTAGGAAACCTCAAATTGCTTGATGCAATAAGGTTGTTGTTTACATGACGATACGCTTGTAGTTTCTTGTTTTCAACTTGTGTCAAAGCCTTACTTGTGTAAAAGGAACTAGCATTGGGCTTAGGATTGACACATGAATTGTTGATGTGTTAGTTGTCAGAGGAGTTTCTTTGTGTTTCTATTTCTTGATTTAGAACAGCGATCTTGCTTGCGACTTGTCTAACTTGTTCATTTTTATCTTTGGTTGAATGTTTTCATATGTGAAGACAGATACAGTTGATGAACTTATGTGAAAGGAAGTATGAATGGATTGGTTCTTTCTCTTCCTTTATTTAATATTTGTTGGTATTTGTCTAACAAAGGGGAAATTGTTTTGTAGCGTTTTGGTAGAATCCCGAGTTGTTATGTTATTTCCCTTTTGGAAGAATGAAACAATCGACCAATGTTGTGATTTGGATTCAATGATTGTTTGTATACATTCGCTCCTTGATTTTTAATGTTTGATGAAATATTAGAAAGTGATTAAGACTATTTTTCTAACAATGATAGAGTTACATATTTGTAATCATTTTGTATTACAAGGACATAGTCGAATATGTTTACTTATTTGGATATTTGATCTCATTTAAACAGGGTGTTTAATGAAAACAATTGATGGATTGCAATTGTTTTAAAAGTTAGTGCTTATCATGCTCAGTTCATTGAACTAACTCATGTTGACTATTTTTGCAAATGGTTTCCGTAAGAGGTAAAAGCAATGCAGATCTGACAAGCTGATCAGATTGTTTATTTGATTTATAATGAATTACAACTTGATTTTATAGATGTACTATATGTGAAAAGATGTTTCTTTTCCGTTAAGCATTGTATCAAGTATCTTTGTTGCATAAAATGTAATTGTATAGTTTGAAAGGAATGGAAATAAGTGTTTGAAACTTATGTGTTGAATTCTATTTCTGAAAGTTGACCTTCTTCGGTTTATGTAACGAAGGGGCATTGTTATCATTGTATAATATGGATGCTTTTGTGATTGACAATGAAAGCTTGCATGAAAATGAGATTGAATTCTTATGAGTGTTTAGAAGTTCTAATCTGTTCTAGCGAAAGCAATATTGGATTTAAATATTTGTCTTTCTAGAAGTTAGGTTAAAAATGAGCCTAAAGAGAACGCTAAACAAACTGGATTAAATTACTAATCCCTAGTCCTAAGTATGACAGGACAATATTAAATTGGATTCTTAATCATTTATATCTTTATACTAAAAAGTATGATATAAATTCAGTTAAGAGAACTGATATGCAATCAAATGGAGTTCAGAAGGCAATCTCAAGCAAAGGTTATGAGATATTGTCCGATTCTGTTGCTTTAGAATCAGGTGTATTCTAATGACTCCTTGATGAGAACTGACCGTAATACCTCTACCATGTAATGGGTTTTATAGAGGAGGGTCGTCTTAAGACGAAGAATCCAGGGATCGGGAAAGGCTAACCTTAGGGAAGAGTCTTTAAAAGTAATTTAAACTCAAGTGCGTAACGCTTGGTATTGAGTAGATCTTTTCGAGGCGGATTTGAAGGTTGACGACATAAGTCCACTGCATGGTTGTACCTCCGAGAAGATTAGGATCTTCTCGAAGTTACAACAATGCAGATGACTCATGGCGACACCCTTTGCATTGATCGCTAAGATTTACACTTGATTTCGCACGAGTTACCCAGAGTCCGATTAAGAACGTGGTCATGATATATGGCTGCCTAGGAGATTCGGGGTATCGTGACACGCTGGTTGAACTGCAAGGTTGAACCAGTATGTCATCATATCCCTAATCCTCGTGGGCATCCATATAACATTATCACCTTGTTAATCTGCCTCAGAGTGATTCAGTTGTGAAAGGAAGGACTGACAGTAGTCAGTATAAGACATTCTATATAACATATGAATGGGGTGAAGGACGTATTCCAGATTGACGAGTATGCCATTAAGGAATATGAGGCATAAACAGTATGTTTCAAATCTTTGGCCAAAGTATCGCAAGCTGCTGATTGCGTTGTCCTAATTCACCTAGTCTAAGGGATGAGATGCCGATGAATAATAGTAACAATTATTCAGTTAGATTCCTTGGACAGAGCATTCTGAATCCCAGATTAGGGAAGAGAACCGCAAGAGTAATGTGTTAAATAAAAACACCGACTCTTATTACTCATGAATAGATCGGTAGATTACCGAGTCATGGAATGAATAGATCGGAGGTACTCCGAGTCATTACGGAAGCCTGCATATGGTTGTTCTGTTATATGAATGGTTATCGAATTGTGAGTTCTAAATTATGTATTTAGAACCAAAGATGCAATTATCAAAAAAAAAAAAATAAAAAAAAATTCTAAAGTTTAAAATGAGGATGTTACATCTTGGTATCAAAGCTGAAGGTTGCAGCTCTTGGACCTATTGAGTCCATAATCTGATAAAAACCTGAATTTTCTTGTAACAGAAAATGGTTAGAACAAGAGGGAACGTTGTGAGTAATGCTCCACTTGAAGGAGGAGCGGCAACAACCGTAAACTTGATGAGATCCTTGCTGCCCTGCTGGACACAAGAGATCGTTTAGTGATTTACTTGAATAACGGTGTGACGGAAATGAGGAGGATGTAGAGGCTGATAATAATAATCAGCAACCTCCTGAGGACAACCCCGAAATGGGTGTTGATGTTAATGCTGGAAATGCACCTGTCCAACCAGAAAACAAAAAGGCCAGATTGGCAGCAGAACTCACTAATGATATAAAAAGGATAAGTCCACCTAAGTATGATGGCACCACATTAGGAGATGGAGCTGAGAACTGGCTCAGCGAAATGGAGAAGTACTTTGCAATAAGGAACTTCTCAGAGGAAACCAAAGCTATTTGGGGAGCCTATCAGCTTTCTCACGAAGCATCTTCGTGGTGGGATAGCCGAAAAGCTGAGCTAAACATTGATGAGACCAATATTACTTGGGATCAATTTAAAGGCTATTTTAGGCAACGGTGGCTGCCACAACTTTTCTATGATCAGAAAATGACAGAATTCCAGAACTTAGCTCAAGGGAAGCTAACGGTAACTGAATACTGGGAGCGGTTTACAAAACTCCTCAAGTATGTACCGCAGTATCAAACTGACGAAAAGTTCAGGATACGGAAATTCATCATGGGATTGAATCCTGTGATAGGGGGAGAGGTCGATGTTCACAGTCCAACCACTATGGAAGGAGTTGTTGAAAAGGCCATAAGGCAAGAACAGAAATTAAAGGCTATTTCTGCTCATAAGGAGGAAGTGCAGAAGAAGACTGCAAACCCTTCTTCAACCTCTCTTGCACCTAGAAAAGGACCGTGGAAAAAGTTTGGAAACAAGAGTAAGTTTCTAGGAGATAACAATAAGAAAGCAGTAGTGGATAAGCCTGCTGGAAATATAAGGGATAATTTTGTTAAAAATTATAATAATGGACAGAAGTCCTATGGAGGACAGCGTGACAATTACAAGGCTGGAGGTAATGCTGAGCCTAAGAAGGGACCTGTAGGAGGCTGCTACACTTGTGGTAAAGATCATTACGCAAATCAATGTCCTTTGAAGAAGGATGATCGTAATCAGCTGAAGATAAGATACATCCGCAGAGAGCAAAGTCAAGGTGAAAAGCAAGCAACACCTATAGAAGTTCCGGGTAAGTTATTCGGCATACCTGTCACTATTCTTTTTGATACAGGAGCTACTGAATGTTTTATTTCTAATAAACTTGCTTCTAAACTTAAAAGAAAAGCTGGGAAAATGGATAAATCTTGGACTGTAGAGTATGGTAATAATTCTGTTCATACAGTGAGTATGTGTCTCTTTGGAGCAGTCCTTGATTTACCTAATTTCTCCACGGAAGTTGATCTCTATGTTACACCTTTGGGATCGTATGACATTATTATTGGTGTCAATTGGTTAGCTGACCATAAAGCAAAGGTAGATTGCTATGAAAAGAACATAAAATGTTTAGATGATCAGCTGGAATCAGCAGAGATTCAAGGTGTGAAACGGGAAATTTCAGTTAGAAAACTGTCAGCTATGCAGCTTAAAAAGGATAAGAATAAAGGATGTACTCTTTATGCAAGAAAGATATCGAATCTTCGAAGAAGATGGTGATTACATGAAGCAAATTCCATTGTTACAAATTTTCAGGGATGTTTTCCCTGAGGAATTACCAGGGTTACCACCCAAGAGAGAATTTGATTTTACCATTGAAATCAAGCCTGGAACAGAACCTATTTCCAAAGCGCCTTATCGGATGACTACTACTGAGTTAGTCGAGCTTAAGGCACAGTTACAAGAGCTTTTGTCTAAAGGATTGATTAGACCAAGTGTTTCACCTTGGGGAGCACCTGTGATATTTGTGAAAAAGAAGGATGGAACACTAAGGCTGTGTATTGATTATCGGATGTTGAACAAAGCAACAATCAAGAACCGATATCCACTTCCTAGGATCGATGATCTGTTTGATCAGATGCGTGGAGCAGCGGTTTATTCTAAGATAGACCTTCGATCTGGTTATCATCAGTTAAGGATTAAAGAGGAAGATATTCATAAAACAGCTTTCCGAACAAGGTACGGACATTATGAATTTACAGTTCTACCCTTTGGGTTAACTAATGCACCCGCAGCCTTTATGAATTTAATGAACAATATTTTTCAAGAATACCTGGACAAGTTTGTACTTGTATTCTTGGACGATATTCTCATTTATTCTAAAAGTGTTGAGGAGCACAATGAGCATTTGAAGATAGTTTTGGGAATTTTGAGAAAGAGAAAGTTGTATGGTAAGTTATCCAAATGTTCTTTCTTTGATTCAAGTTCACTATTTGGGACATGTCATAAGTAAAGAAGGAATCGCTGTAGATCCTTCAAAAATAGTGGCAATAATCGAGTGGCTCGCACTAAAGAATGTGCATGAAGTAAGAAGCTTCATGGGTCTTCTTTGGTTACTACGAAAATTTGTAAAGGATTTTTCTAAGGTAGCTGCACCAATAACTTCATTGCGAGAAGAAGGATAAGAAATTCATGTGGAATGACAAGTGCGAAGCGGCTTTCAAAAGTCCGAAAGACCGGTTGACTTCTCGCACCTATATTGGCTGTACTGACCCTAATGGGAATTTTCTCAGTTGTAACGGATGCTTCGGGGAAGGCCTTGGAGGTTTTTTGTTACAAAACGATCAGGTCATAGCTTATGAAAGTAGAAAACTTAAGTTACATGAGCTGAATTATGCCCTCATGATTTGGAACTTGCTGCCATTGTTCATTCGCTTCAAGTCCTGGAGACACTATTTCTTGGGAAACCTTTTGAGTTGAAAATCGATCACTTAGGACTGAAATACATTTTTTCACTCAGCCCAATCCCGAATGCCGACAAAGAAGGTGGTTAGAATTTTTATCACAATATGACTTTGATATTAGCTATATCAAAGGGAAGGAGAATAGAGTAGCTGATGCTCTAAGTCGTAGGAGGCACATTTCTGCTCTTATAACATTGAGAACTCAGTTTAAAGACGAGGTAAAAAGTGCCTCAGAATCAGATGCATATTTTCAGCAAGTAAAAGCAGCGCTTGCTGCAGAACCTAAGGATAAAAGGTATGAAGGTTTTCATTTTGATAATGAAGGAATCTTGCGTTATGAAAATAGGGTATATGTACCTGTGCTGAATGATTTGAGAAAGAAGTTGTTAGTTGAATTTCATAATTCACCTTTCTCTGGACACCCAGGTATCACAAAAATGCTAGCTGATTTGAAACAAATACTTACGGAAAGGTATGAAAAAGGATGTGATAAATTTTGTGACTCATTGCTCGGAATGTCGGCGGGTGAAGGAGAACATATGCACCTCGCCTGGATTATATCCTCATAGCATACCGCAGTACAAATGGCAAGTAATAACCATGGATTTTGTACAAGGACTACCTATGTCCAGGAATAAGCATGATGTTATCCTGGTGGTTGTAGATAAACTGACTAAGGTAGCTCATTTCATCGTTGGAAATCTAGAGGATGATTCACCAGTGCTGGCCAAGAGGTTCGTACACGAAATTTTCAGATTGCATGGTGTACCAGAATTGATTATATCTGACAGGGATCCTAGAATGACATCAAGGTTTTGGCAAACACTTAACGCAGCCCTAGGAACAAAACTAAACTTCAGTTCTGCATATCATCCAGAAACGGATGGGCAAACTGAGAGGGTAAATCAAGTGTTGGAGGACATGTTGCGAATGTATTGCATGGATCAACAGTATAAATGGGAAGAGTATCTTCCATTAGTTGAGTTCGCATACAACAACACTTATCACTCATCTCTTAAGATGACACCATTTGAAGCACTTTATGGAAGAAAGTGCAGAACCCTGTTAGTTGGGACAAAGTGTTGAGGATAGAGTGGTAATTGGACCAGAGATTCTCACGAAATGGAACAAGCAAGTTAAGTTGATTCGTGAACGATTAAAGGAAGCAAATGGATAGACGTAAGAGCTATGCTTGACCTTAAGCGGGTTAATAGAAAGTTTGAGCTTGGTGATAAGGTTTTCTGCGTGTTAAACCCGTAAAGAGTTCTATAACTTTTGGCAAGGCTGCCAAGTTGTCACCACGATTTGTGGGACCTTTCGAAATTGTCTAAATAATCAATCCTCGTAGCTTATCGCTTAGCATTGCCACCGCTTTATCTCGCATGCATGATGTTTTCCATATTTCTTTGCTTAAGAAGTACGTTTCAGATCTGTCACATGTTTTAAATTAGAATTCCTTGCGCAGTCCAAGACCTGGAATAATCGTGGTTAAACCCACACGAGTTCGGAAACTCACCAATTGCACTTGAGAAATCGTGATTTATAGCAATGTAAGGTCCAAAGTGGGACCAGTTTAGCGAAGAAAGTGCAACTTGGGAAAATCTGGAAGAAATGAAAATTGCTTTTCCTTCTCTTTTTGCAACAGAATGAAAAACTGTTGACAAAAATATACTTTTATGAACTGATTGTTTTTAAGTATTTATGAAAGCCAGATTAAGGCAGACTTTATTCAGGTTGAATAAATGTGTTGTGACATTGATTTCTGAAACTATTTAATATGGAAGTAGTCACATTGTTTGTGTACTAATAAATTGATTGACCTGAAGGTTAATTTAATATGTAATTCATCGGGACGATGAATCTTTTTAGGAGGGAAGCATGTAACACCCTGAACTGTTGTTACTTTCTCCTAAGCATACAAGTGTTGATATGTGATTTCTTGTAAAAGGATGTGTTCCTCGATTCAGAAATCATGCTTGATATGTACTGAATTTCTTGCAGATTGCAGATCTTGACTGAGTCAGAATATGATTAGACTCTTTTATTTATTTCATTTTGTGTCTGAATATTAATCTGATCACGGAATGAATTATAGAGATATTCATCTATAATATCTAGACTTGGATTAGTGGAATTGATCCAAGTAATGCTTTAAATTTGTTTGTGATAAATTAGATCTGGACTTGAACAGTTGTAAGGTATGGAAGCATTTATTAAGTCGGGTCGGGAGTATGACTCAGCTGATCTTGAGAAATGAATTGGTTCCGATATGGAGGTATATCGGAAGGTCAGGACGTGGACCAAGTAATAATTCTGTCATGTATATTCCTGTAGCCTAACGGCCGTATAGGAGTGAATCCTGTTTGGAGATGCATGATTTTAGGTCTTTTCTTGGCATATAAAATGTTATACCTAACTGGAATTATTAATGGTTAGTAACCTAAAACTAAAACCTAACCTAGGGGTTAGATTATTGTTAATCTAACCTAGACCTAGGCTATGTGTTAATATCCTAAGTTAGTATCTATGTGTAAATTGGTTAGTATGGGTATTACCCTAAATTCTAACCTAAGATACTAACCTAACTAATGAGGAGATTATGAAAAGGGGCCTATGGAAGGGGGTGCGAACCATGGGCGGCATTTTCTATGGCAATTAATGCTGGGGATAAGGATGAGGGACAGGTCATGGCGGAGGTTTAGGCGGCTTGCCTAACCGTGCGGGCGCAGGTCGCTAAGTTTGGAAATGAGCATGAGTTGTAGTTGGACTGTCGCCAATTCTGGCGGTCGGTGGAAGTTGAGTTTAAGCGGGAAAGTTGGTTTAATGGCATTCAATGTTCTAGGGAGACGAGCTCGGAACTCGCGAGAAGGCATGCAAACGGGAAGTTGAAGGTTTGTTTGGTTTGTCGCGATTTTCGGTCTTCTCTCTCTCTCTGCTTGTTTACTGGTTCTTCGCACCAGTTCTCCTTGAGTTGCATGGCAAGAATGAATTTCTCTGGCTCTTTTCTCTGTCATGGAAGATATATATGTGATGGAGACAGCGAAATTTTGTTGGTCGCTTTATCTTGGAAAAAGAAAAGGAAGTTTGAGCTCTTCCAGTGGTCTGCTTCGGAAATTTGATCAAAAATACAGGCATGTTAGGCCCTAACCTTTAAATATCTTGCTGTCTTTCAAGTGATTTCATTAGAACAACTCTGTTCAAATGTTTTGAGAAAATAAAGGATTTTCTATGGAGATCTTGTTTAAATTTTGGTACTGTATCTCTTCTGGTTCGATTTTTCAATTTCCTCTTGATGGGTGTTTGTTAAATTCGAATTGTGGCTCTATTCCTTTGTGTATTCTTTCTGGTTTAAATATATGAGATATTTATATGTAAAGAGCATGAAAGCTCGGCCTGTTTGGCGTGAGCCCAAAGAATATACTTGTGTTGTGAATAGACCACTGTATGTTGTTGATTTGTGGTCGCTGTTTCTTGTTGTGGAAACTGTATGGAATGATTTTGAAGAATACTGTAAGATTGATCAGTATTATTGCTTCTTTGGAAACTCTGTCGTGGGTTTTGTTGACAGTGTTTAATGATACTTTTTGGGTTTTCATTGTCTTCTAATTTTGCTAGGAACAGGTAACTGTTGTGTTACCGTAGTCTATACGACCTAGCGGAAGTTGTTTTCCTTGTTATTGTGATAACGGGATTACTTGTTGACTGTGTATAATATAGATACATCTGTACTTTATTTTATCGACTCAGTGGAGTCCATGATTGAATCGTATATTGCTATCTATTGCTGAGAATGTAGATTCATCCATAAGTTTTGTGAATTGATTTTCGTGGAAGCCTGGTAAGAAGAAACAGGTCTTTTGGCCACTGTTATTTGAAATAATTAAAGGATAAAGACTTCCTGGGTATGCATTTTCATTTCTATGTGAAATGTGTTCGAAGGTTTCGAAGCGGCTCAGTTGATTTCCTTGCTTGAAATGGGTATTTGATTTGCTTACACTTGTTTCATTCTGAATGATTGCCATAGATGGCATAGAATGAATCATCACCAATTTCTTAGTACGTTCTTTGTAGGGTTCAAAGTGGTTATGAGTATAAAACCATTAACTGTATACAGTGTGAATATATAGATTTATACTGTTGTGATTTGGACGACTCTGAGGAGTCGATTGAATGATTCATTTTATATTTGAGCCGAATATAGTTAAGTTGTTGGTATTTTATGTGCCAGCGACTTAATGGAATAACATGTTTTTCGATATTGTTATTTCGATTAGAATTCCTTCGTGTTTTAGGGATTTTGTGGCACAGATTCTTAGGTGATCATGTACGTCTTCAACCTGTACAAATTTGTGTAAAAAGGTTGGCAGAGTTCAGTCGGGTTCTTGGTTTGAAATCAGAGATTAATTTGTTCGTCTGATTCTTATTATGCTTCGTTGATGAATATCAGTATGAATTCATATACTTTTGCTTGAATCGTTACCTCCGTTTGAATCATTAGGAATTCTGGAAAGGTAACTGGTACTTCTGTCTCATTCTGAACTTGTCTTTTGGACACTGTCTTTGTCACTGTTCCATAAGTATGGACGAATATTTCGTGTTCTGACCTTGTTTGGGTAAGTCGCGAATACCACACTAAGACTTGCATGCGCCAAGGTAAGGATCGATTGGTTGTATTCATTTCTTTTTACTTCAGTCCGATTTTGACTGAGCATGAATAAGTATGCTATGTTCCTTTCCATTTATTCAGTCCGATTTGACTGAGCATGATTTGGAAATACTGTGTGGTCAACATAGCATAGTCCCTAGGAAACCTCAAATTGCTTGATGTAATAAGGTTGTTGTTTACAGCGATACGCTTGTAGTTTCTTGTTTTCAACTTGTGTCAAAGCCTTACTGTGTAAAAGGAACTAGCATTGGGCTTAGGGTTGACACATGAATTGTTGATGTGTTAGTTTCTGTACAGGAGTTTTGTTGTGTTTCTATTTCTTGATTTAGAACAACGATCTTGCTTGTGACTTGTCTAACTTGTTCATTTTTATACTGGTTGAATGTTTTCATATGTGAAGACGGTACAGTGATGAACTTATGTGAAAGGAAGTATGAATGGATTGGTTCTTTCTCTTCCTTTATTTAATATTTGTTGGTATTTGTCTAACAGTGGGAAATTGTTTTGTAGCGTTTTGGTAGAATCCCGAATTGTTATGTTATTTCCCTTTTGGAAGAATGAAACAATCTGACCAATGTTGTGATTTGGATTCAATGATTGTTTGTATACATTCGTTCCTTGATTTTTAATATTTGATGAAATATTAGAAAGTGATTAAGACTATTTTTGTAACAATGATAGAGTTACATATTTGTAATCATTTTGTATTACAAGGACATAGTCTGAATATGTTTACTTATTTGGATATTTGATCTCATTTAAACAGGGTGTTTAATGAAAACAATTGATGGATTGCAATTGTTTTAAAAGTTAGTGCTTATCATGCTCAGTTCATTGAACTGACTCATGTTGACTATTTTTGCAGATGGTTTCCGTAAGAGGTAAAAGCAATGCAGATCTGACAGGCTGATCAGATTGTTTATTTGATTTATAATGAATTACAGCTTGATTTTATAGATGTACTATATGTGAAAAGATGTTTCTTTTCCGTTAAGCATTGTATCAAGTATGCTGTTGCATAAAATGTAATTGTATAGTTTTGAAAGGAATGGAAATAAGTGTTTGAAACTTATGTGTTGAATTCTATTTCTGAAAGTTGACCTTCTTCGGTTTATGTAACGAAGGGGCATTGTTATCATTGTATAATATGGATGCTTTTGTGATTGACAATGAAAGCTTGCAAGAAAATGAGATTGAATTCTTATGAGTGTTTAGAAGTTCTAATCTGTTCTAGCGAAAGCAATATTGGATTTAAATAATTGTCTTTCTAGAAGTTAGGTTAAAAATGAGCCTAAAGAGAACGCTAAACAAACTGGATTAAATTACTAATCCCTAGTCCTAAGTATGACAGGACAATATTAAATTGGATTCTTAATCATTTATATCTTTATACTAAAAAGTATGATATAAATTCAGTTAAGAGAACTGATATGCAATCAAATGGAGTTCAGAAGGCAATCTCAAGCAAAGGTTATGAGATATTGTCCGATTCTGTTGCTTTAGAATCAGGTGTATTCTAATGACTCCTTGATGAGAACTGACCGTAATACCTCTACCATGTAATGGGTTTTATAGAGGAGGGTCGTCTTAAGACAAAGAATCCAGGGATCGGGAAAGGCTAACCTTAGGGAAGAGTCTTTAAAAGTAATTTAAACTCAAGTGTGTAACGCTTGGTATTGAGTAGATCTTTTCGAGGCTGATTTAAAGGTTGACGACATAAGTCAACTGCAGGGTTGTACCTCCGAGAAGATTAGGATCTTCTCGAAGTTACAACAATGCAGATGACTCATGGCGACACCCTTTGCATTGATCGCTAAGATTTACACTTGATTTCGCACGAGTTACCCAGAGACCGATTAAGAACGTGGTCATGATATATGGCTGCCTAGGAGATTCGGGGTATCATGACACGCTGGTGGAACTACAAGGTTGAACCAGTATGTCATCATATCCCTAATCCTCGTGGGCATCCATATAACATTATCACCTTGTTAATCTGCCAGAGTGATTCAGTTGTGAAAGGAAGGACTGATAGTAGTCAGTATAAGACATTCTATATAACATATGAATGGGGTGAAGGATGTATTCCAGATTGACGAGTATGCCGTTAAGGAATACGAGGCATAAACAGTATGTTTCAAATCTTTGGCCAAAGTATCGCAAGCTACTGATTGCGTTGTCCTAATTCACCTAGTCTAAGGGATGAGATGCCGATGAATAATAGTAACAATTATTCAGTTAGATTCCTTGGACAGAGCATTCTGAATCCCAGATTAGGGAAGAGAACCGCAAGAGTAATGTGTTAAATAAAAACACCGACTCTTATTACTCATGAATAGATCGGTAGATTACCGAGTCATGGAATGAATAGATCGGAGGTACTCCGAGTCATTACAGCTGCATATGGTTGTCTGTTATATGAATGGTTATTGAATTGTGAGTTCTAAATTATGTATTTAGAACCAGTATGCAATTATCAAAAAAATAAAAAAATTCTAAAGTTTAAAATGAGGATGTTACACTCTATCTTTGATAATTATAAGACCCCAATTCCTCTCTCATGACTGTATAATATATTGTGCATATCTTAGACATTAATACAAGATTAATTGTAGTTAATGTATTACATTTAGCATTGTGTTTATATTATTAACATATGTTTCATAAAGCGAATATAGTGATTGTGATTAATATTCATAGGGTTTCGATTCACTATGTTGTATAAAGAAAAAGGGAGAGGTATCCTTAATTCCTCTAGTGCATCACAATATCCTATTTAAATAGTTTTCTCCTTCTCCCCTTTCCCCTTATAAGTTGTTAGTTTGGTAATAGTTTAAGTGGTAGGTATTAGGAAATTAGTTGAAGAGACAAATATCTCTTAAGGAATTCCTCAAAGGAGCTAAGGTCCTACACCTTAATAAACACTTCCTCTTGTTATTTCCTAGGCACAAAATCTCCACTATGACATCTATGTGCATGATTTTTGGAAGACAACCTTTTTATGGCACACCCGATGGTACAAAACCATTATTATTATTAAAATGGCTATATTTGTTGACACAAGAATGCTTTTATCTTATTATGGCTAATTTTTGGTGTGTTCCTAGCACATTAGGTTTTTGAACCATATTTCCAAGCACATAGTGAATCTAATATTTTTGAGAATTCATCTCTCATTTACAAATCATTTCCATCAATCTCCTTCCTTTTTTCTAATGTTGTAAATTTTTCATGGCCTATTCCTTCGCCCATTGGAACTCTTTTCCACCTTTCCACCACCACTACATGTAATGTAAAAACATAAAAATGGGGTTGATTTCGTATTGATTTATGAATGGTATATATTTTAGTTTTTAAAGGGATATTCGATGTAAAGAAGATGTAATAATAGTGCCACAAGTATGGTACAAATGTCATGTAATTAACATCATATTTGCACCGAACTTAAGGTCTTGGGCTATTGTTGAGTTACAAGTAATTTTTAATCATCAACCCAAGTTCCATTCCCATTGAGTTTATTGAATGCTTTCAATAAGTGACGATGGGGAAAACTTGAGGTAGAGGTTAAAATTATCCATATGGACCAAGTGAAACATAACGAGGCTCTCTGAATGTAGATCGCCCAATAGATACTAAGGAACCAATCCCACCCCATTAACCCACTTAGAGAAAGTGCTCCTCAACCACTTCAGTTCATAGCTTTGGTATAATAAAAGTGTTTACCATCCAAATATTATCGATGGGGTGGGAGTGGTGTGGTCAAGTCATATGGGTGTGTGCTTTCCCACCCGTGTTCAAATCCACCTGAGGCATGATCCTCTATGAGATGGTTTCACCACTATATTTGACATCTACGCTCACTGCAGTCACAACATGTTGGTTTCTTCACTTGCCATAGTGGTAGCATGTTGGTTCTGGCTTCACTCAGGTTGCTGATTCACTCACAATAGATGTTGTCACTTGCACTGTACGGTACCTAGGTTGTTTCTTCACTCCGTGGATGGTGCATATTATCTCAGGTTTCATGGTTATGTTAATTGGGTTCCTAGTGTTGGTTCCCTTCATTATAACAAGGTTAAGGATCCTCTCAAAAAATCCTCAAACGTACAAGGATACGGGTCCTTTCAACACCCTCAACTTCAATCTCCTTCAAAAAACATCATATTTTCACCACATTTGCATCACATTACTTTTAACAATGTGGCCCAATGATAGGTGTCATTATCCCCTTCATTTAACCAACTCATTATTGATGTCATTTTTAGACCATTTCTAGTGTCCTATGGTTGTATGTAGTGAGGTAGTGTTGGTACCTAACAATTGTCTTAGGTTTTTGGGAGTTTTTGAGGTCTTCTCTAACTCTACGTTTATGTTCTTGCTGAAATTGAATTCTATCTATTGTGTAAATAAGGAAACACATAGAAATCACTCTTTCTGAATAAGAAATTACTTAAAATGAAAGGTTTTATTGAATTGAAATACAATTTGAAATGAAATGTTCTTAGATGAAATGAAAAACACATTATACTAGAATTAAAACACTCATTCAACTTAGTTGTATAATGGAAAGTGCATTCAAATGAAATTTTATTCTTAAAACCAAACTACATGAAATAACAAAAATTACACATAAATTTAAATCATACAACAATCCTAAAGGTTTTAAAATCACACACATACAAAATTAAGAAATTGAATTGAAACAACACAAACATAAAATACCACTCAAAGATCTTATATCCTTGGTTGAGTAGGCCCTTTCTCTTCCTCAAGTTAGGATTTCAATTTCACAATTAGATCACCAAAATATTAGTCTTCATAAATATTTATAAAACAATTACATATCCAACAATTCTCAAAATCTTGAAAACAATTATTACAATATCGTAATATTTGTGTCTCTTATGCAATAAGTGGATATTGGTTATATATCCAATAAATATGCAATTGTTGCCTATAAATTAGTTATCTAGATTCCCTAATCCATTGATAGAATTGGGTTTATTTATAAATATATAGAGGAAGTTCCTCATTACTTCCATGCTTCTAGGTGAAATGTGGGAAGAAATGGGAACTTGGAGATTTTCAATATTTCTAGTTACATTTTTTATTCTCCATCAATTCCCAAATATATAAAAATTATACTATGTACTATAAGCATAATTTCCTTTAGATATCTAGTCATTCTAATAAGTTATGGAGCCAAGTTCGCAATCTACGGAACCGAGTTTCAATTTACGGAGCCAAACCGGTAATCTTCTGAGCTAGATTAGTCATTTTTAGAGATAAATAAAATTAGTCTTCTCGATGTCCAAAATGTTAATTATTTTTAAATATAGTGAATCAATCCTAGTATACATGTTGATGCAAATCTGAATACTTTTCCATGAAAGTAGTTAGATCAAAATGGTGAAACAAACATATTGACTCATACAAACTAGCTAAGGTAAATATACTTTATTCTCTACTTTATATTAGAAGCAAGTAATAACATATAATCATGTTCATTTAAGAAGGAAGAAAAACATAAATAAAATGAGGCCATTACTTGAGAAAAATTATCCTTTTAATGGGCTCATCATTCCCCCACACTTATCTTTTTCAAGTCCTTTATAAACTATTATCTAAAACCAGGATCATATATTTTGCTCTCCAATTTCGACTTAAATCATAAACATCATATTGAAACTTCCATTTATCCTTGACTAAAATTTTAAATCCCATTTTTTCCTAACTAGATGTCACCATCTATCAAATTGTTCTACGTATTTTGGGGATGTGTTTTTGTAGGGATACATAAAGCAAAGAATTAATGGTGGTATATACCTCATTCTTATCCATTTTCTCCCAGTTCTTGTCTGATTTGTAGAATCAATTCAATTTTTTTTTTGGCCCTTCTCAATCACCATCAAAGATTAGTGTGGGATATTACTTCTCTTCTCTTTAATGAAATATTCAAAGTATCACATCTCTTATCACATGCTTCATATGCATGATTGAAATTTTGCTAATTATAACTTCCAAAATCTTCAATACTCCACTAAATTGTCTCGTGTGATGTTACGTAGTCTAGGTCGATAGGAAAGGGCTCTAAAATTCATAATGAGTTAGTAAGTGCTTGGATATTGAGGTCCCATATAGAGACCTATTGTTCTAGTTTTTTATAAATATTATTTAGTTCATTCTCCCCATGCGATTTGTTTTTACAAGGTAGAGATAAAATCCTTAGGTTGAGACTCTCCAACATATAAGTTTATTAAAAATATAGATATATGACCCAAAAGGAAGTTACATAAATAAATTTCACACATCAAGTTTTATTTATTAGATGCGCAAGACATATATACTTCCATAAATTCTTTTCCATCTTCTAAATCATAGGTTAATCCACATGAAATCCTTATGAATTACCATCTATGGAATTTCTCCTCAAGAAAAAGACTATAAGCTAAAGAGGGTTTCCTACATGCCAACAATATCTCACCTATTATGCAGGATTTTTGTAAACAAGACTCAACTTTTTTTCTGTTTCTTTTCTCCATCGAGTTTGTTTTCAATCTTTTATTTTTAATTATGAGTTTTTCCAATTCTTTTTAAGTTTCATCCCAAGCATTTTTTTATATCATGATAAGATAATAGAGTTTTAAATTCTTGGTCTACTTGAACATTAGGTTCTATTACTTTCTCTTTCAACATTATTATTTCCTCGTCTTTATTGGAAGACTGGATCTTAATATTTTCATATTATTTTTGTAAAGATAAAATGACATCTTCTTTACCTTATACTTTACTCTTGAGGAAATTTGGCTCTGATTCTTGTTACTTGATGACAAAATTTGCTTTGGAGAGAAGGATTTCTTGTTGAATTTTCTCTTCTTCATCTTAGATTGAAACATGTATTTCTTCCTCCTCATCTATTGGGGATTTCCATTTATAAGATGAATATGATAGGGGTTATTCTACTGTAAGTTGTTATATCATAGATGCAAGCTCTTCAATACCAATCAAAGATTCATTCCTATTTTCTTTCCCTTCATATGTAGTTTTCTCTTTAGGATATAGACTAGGATGGTTCAAGTTCATCAACGAGAACAATTTTTATTTTTATACTTAGCTACTAAGAATTGTTCTGATACTTTTATCAATATTATACAATGTCTCTACAATAGGGGAATCATGTAGGAAAATCGCTTTCAAAATCTGAACAACAAAACATAATGGAAATGGAACAATGAGACCATGTTCCCCCTCAATTGAACATTTCACTTATTCAATCCAAAACAGAACTCGAAATCATACCGCACATACAATGCAATCGAAATTCGAAATGAAAGAAAACTCACACACACTGTCACCACAACTTCATGTGGCCTCGCTGTCGTTGTGATGATGAGAGGTCGCCAATGACCTCCATCCTCCCGAATGTCTATCTTTAGTGAAGAATTGTTACTGACTCATGGCTATGGGTCAATTTCCTCTTGCATCACAAGTCTTATTTTTATCCTTGGAAGGGGCACTAAACTAGAGTCACTCCATGGGATTCTTCTTCTTGAGATTATCCTCAAGATTCTTGAATGCGTAATCTCAAAAGATGTGTTTTCACCGTTAGAAATGTTCATGGCTATTACAGTAGGAGCTAGAGTAGAACCATCCATGAAGTGGCTACTCTTGAACTAGGAATATATTTTGTATTATTTTTTATTTTTCTTAATAGAGCTTGAATATGGTCCTTCTCTCAAATCAAACTATGGTGTAAGGATTGAGGAATGAGGTCTCCTCTATTTTTCCAGATTTTGCTTCAATTTTTTCAATAAATTGTCCCGGGTAGTCTCTCCATTTCTTTTGTTGAAAAATTAGTTCAGAAAAATAATATGAATCAAACCATCATGTATGATTGAATCTATCCCTTGTACATATTTTATTTCAATCATTTCGATAGCTCCATAGAGAAATTTAGGAAAATTCACCCTATAACCTGATTTATGAAAACCATGGTGAAGGTAAATGAGAATCCTCATTGCATCACAACCCAAAACCCCATATTTACCATCATATGTAAAGTATTTGACAATAAAAATGCCATCATTCTGTAGGGCTCAGGTAAACTTTCTCTTTTAATTCATTTAGCAAGCCACTTTGGATAAAAAAATTCTTGTTCAGCTTCCCTTCTTCATCAAATATATGAACTAGGTATTTAAAGGTGGACCCCCTATCCTCTTCACTCATTGGAAAGGAATTCCATAGATGTCACTAATAACCCAAATGGTGATAGGAATCTTAAGTCACTTTACCTTCATTTTTTCATCCTTAAAATTGATGATGAATTATTGAACTAGTTGGTCATTATACCCTTGAAATTTCTTCAATAATTCTAACCATCTATCCTATTCAAAGAAAATAAATACTTCCCTATCCTATAGAAACAATTCTAGAGATTTAGATCCCAATTTCTTCTTTTTCTCACAATCGCTATAACCCTCTATAACCCCATGACAATTAAATTTAATTTTCAAATAAATAGAATAGTGAAAATGGATAAATGATTTTATAAATTTGGAGTTTCTTTTTTTTGGATTCTATATCCTTCCAAAGTTGTGGATATCAGTTAAGTTGTGAGAGGGAAAGCTTCATACTTCACATGTCACTTGGATGTGACTTTTAATTCTTCTCACATGCAACTCATGCCATCACTTTCTTTATCCATTTGGACATATATTCAATTTTATAACTACCATCATTACTCAATTAGGAATTACCCATTAGGTCATGTCATTCAAAAAGCAATCATGACCCAAATTTATATAATATTCCTTACATTAATAGATAAACATGACACTTCCTAACTTAAATCTAATCTTATACATAGAAAATAAAATATAATATACCTCAACCTAGATGTAATGTTGTATTTGTTTTTCCAACTTCCATTTGTCCGAAAAAACTGAAATTTAATAAATTATTTGGAAAATATATTGTTAGGATATTTTTTTACAACACTTATTAATTTGTGATAAGTTTTCATATTTTGTTTTCACTACCTAAACATTATTTAAGGAAGGTTGCCATTAATGGTTTTCAACATTCCATTTTTTTTTTTTTTAAATATATTTATATTAATTTGGTTTCTTTTGGGAGGAAAACCACCATTTATGGTTTTCAATTCCCATCCTTTATTGAATCTTAATCCTCATCACTTGGTTAAAATAGAATAATCATGTTCTTCCATATAACTAATACCATATTGAGATTGAATTTTCTTGTAGGAGTCTTCCTTGGAGGATTTTTGTACAATCTTAGTTTATGGCCATTTAAGTGTTATCCTATTTTCATTAATTGGTAGGAGTTGAAAAAATCCATTATCAAATATCTTATCCACTTGGTAAGGGCCTAACCATTTGGTTTCAAGATTACCTTTGAAATTTTTCTACTTTGATTCAAACAACAAAGCCCAATCTCATTTTTTGAACTTCATTTTCTTTATATTAGTATCATGTCATTTTTTCCTCTAATGTTGAATAATTTTACCCCATTGCAATTCTTCTAATATGATTTCCTCAAATTCATTGAGTTGGATGATTCTATCTTTTTTTGCTTCATGCATCTTTATGCCTAGTGTTGTTGTTATTCTCGAGATTTACAACTCAAATTATATTGGCAATAGAGGATTTTTACCATACACTAGTTTATATGGTGATAATACTATGGTAGTTTTCCATATGGTGTTGTAAGCCTAGACTACTTTAGATAGCCTATTCTCCCAATCCTTTTTGCTAGTTGACTATCTTGATCAAGATGTTCTCTAGTTATTTGTTCGTCATCTCTACTTGGTAATTGGATTATGGATGGTATGGTGATGATTTTCCGTGGTTGATCTGATAATGCTATGAAAAATCTATGATCATGTTAGAAATAAAATGAGGCCCTTGATTTGACAATATACTTCTAGCTGCTCCAAACCAGTGCATAATCTTGTAGTACAAGAAATCAACAAATGTTTCCTCTCTTGAAAATGGTATATCTATCACTTATAACCATTTAGTAACATAGTTATTATAGACAAGGATTTATTCCTTCCCCGAGATGGTGGATCAATTGGACAAAAAAATCAAATCCCTACTTCTTAAACAATCCTAAAACCACTTGAGGATGTTGACGAATTTCACTATAAAGAGTGAGATTTCCTATCCTTTGACAAGGATCACATTTCCATATATATTTCTTGACATTTCTATGAAGTGAAGGCTAGTAATATCCAAATACAAGGATTTTGTGAATAATCCTTTTAACTGAATAATGAAATCCTCTTGGTTCATCATAGTAATCCCTTATGATGTCATATATTTCATCTTCTTTCACACACCTACGTAGCACTAATTCAGGTCCACATCTCAATAATACACCATTTGTCCATTTAAAATGATAACTATTCCTAATTAAATGTTTTATTTTCTTTTATTAAAATCACTTTAAAATTTTCTTGTATCTAATTAGTTTTCCATACCAACAAATCGTGGAGAATGGTCTAAAAGCGTAAATAGTTGTTTATCTAGAAAATTGTCCTCAATCTGTCTCTTCTTCTCTTGAAACATTCAATCTTGACTAAAATTCAGCTACTACATTATATATTCTTGGATCATTAGTAATTATAACATCAAATTCTTGTAAAAAGAGTAACCATCTAATGAATCTACCTCTTAGTATTAGTTTTTTCATCAAGTATCTTATAGATGGATGATCTATATAGATAAATATCTTATATCCCGTGATATAATGATAAAATTTACCCATGGCATATATGAATACTAAGAACTTTTTAATAATATTGTAGTTTCTCCGAGTATGAGTGAGGTTTTTCTATTGTAGTAGATGGAATAAATATTTTCGTCCTCATATTTTTGTCCAAGTCGCCCCCATAACATTTTTAGAGACGTTAATTTGAATGTGGAAAGGTTGTTTTCAATCAAGACCTCTTAGAACTAGACAGGAAGTCAATTTTTATTTAATTGTTTTAAAGGATTATTGAAATTTGTCATCCCATAAGAATTATATATCTTTAGTGAGAAGAGAAAATAAATGTGCAAAAATTTACTAAAATATTTGATAAAATACCTATAGTACCCTACATGTCCCAAAATTTTAAATATTAGTATGATTTCTAGGTACAGGTAGACTAGATATGACTTTAATTTTATTAGGATAAAATTATATCTCTTAGGGTGAGATATGGTGGCCAAGAACAAATCCCTGGGAAACCATCACTAAACACTTCTCATGACTCAAAGATAGGTGATTTTGTTCATACCTAGTCAATACTTAGTCTAGATTGTTAAAAGCTTCTTCAAATGAATCACCATGCACTGTAATGTCATATATATATATATATATATATATATATAATTCTACATAGTCATTGGTTAAATAAAAGATGATGGCTAATAATTATCTTTGGAAAGTGGTTGGTGTATTACATAAACAAAATGTTAATAATATATATGAAAATGTTCCCCAAAGACAAGTAAAAGTTGTCTTAACTTGATCTTCTATAGTCACCCTTATCTAGTTATACCTATTGTAGACATCTAAGAAAGAGAATCATTTATTTGTAGTTAAATTATCTATAACTTGGTTTGTATAAGGTAAACATAAGTAGTCTTTTAAGTTGGATTTTTTGAGTTCTGTATACTCCACAAATATTCTCCGTTTTCCATTCTTCTTGGTTACTATCACAAGTGGTGAAACCCATTGGTTCTCGATATGTGATGGATAATCCTACATGCAATAGTTTCTCTATCTCTATTTTGATGATATCTTTTATTGTTGGATTGATTCTCCTTTGTGGTTATCTAACTTGTTTCATGGTGTACATATAAATGTGATATGTAAGTATACTAGGATAAATTAGTTTTATATCCCCATAATCCCATGAAAAATCTATTGTGTGGTTTCTTAAGATATCAAATATTTTAAATTCTTGATCATTATCTAACCAACTATTTATATTTAACATTTTTCCTATGTGAACAAATATTTTCTTAGTACCAGGATGGATGGAATTGACTTATCTCGAATTCACTCATGAGGGATTTTAAAGACATGAATGTTACAAAACCATATGAAAGGAAGTTATGTATTCAAATAAAGAGCATCCTTTTCAAATCACTCCTACTAAAGGTAATGTAGGAGAATTAGTAGGTTGTCATATAGTGCTGTCATGTTTTGGTTGGATTCTAGGTTGTCTTAGGGGTATATGTTATCATTTCCCTCCAAATGTTGTAATTCAAACATTTAAACAAGGTAAAATTTGTATGTAACTTATGAATAAGGCCTATTAGTGCACATACGGGCCAAAAATATGTAAATAAGTTCTAGAGAGCATATATTAATGTGGAACCAAGTAGAGTAGGTGAGATTTGGAGTTGTTAAGGTCTTTCTTAAGCTAGAAAATGGTTGAGATATCTTAGGAGGGTAGTTGAGTAAGACTAGGAGTGTATTTTGGAGTGGCTAATGTTGGTTTTTATTGTAGTATATATACTCCTCTGTCAAATGGATGTAATAAGAATAATCATGTATGAATAAATCAATACTAAAGGTTGGGAGAAATATTATATTGTAATTTGCAAGTTTTTCTATTTTTTCCACTATGCATGCACTAAGAACTTCACATAGACCGAGAGTAGGAAAGTGATAGTCATGGTTTCCAAGATTATAAGCTTATTGTAATGCATGGAGAAGTTGAAGGGCACAATAATAATCCCAATAAAATTTATTTGTGGTCTTGAAACCTAAGGAGTAGTTATGTGGACCAAAATTCACATTCACTACCCTTAAAATAGGGCTTCATGGAACTTGAAATTGGGACGGTGGAAAAAGCTAAATTTTTTTTATCCTCATGCCCTTGATGTCATATAGAGAGAGGGGGATCTCATCTCTATTCTATCCTGGGGAGGCCCAATCTCAATATAGGTACAAATTAAAAATCCACTAGTAAGGGTGGGTTTCTTGAGCCCCTATATTCTAGGCATGTAATTACTAGGTTTACTCCTACAATAAAGGTTTATTAATGTTTTAGGATGTGAAAAGATTAAATAAGCTTGGAATAGTTGTAAAATGCTTCAATACACCTTTATTAATGTTGGGGTTAGCACACCGGTTATACAAACAATATATCAGATCTAAGCATACATGCATATAAAAGTGGATATTCTACCAGAAGAAATATACAAAACAAGAGACATAAATCAACACCAGATTTAACATGGTTCACCCAGTGTGGGATACATCCACCAAGAAACAAGCCAATATATTATCCAAATCTTTGGCAAGATATACAATGAATATTTACAATCTTCCACACCTCTCAGATGTTTAATACTTTCTTTCTATCAAGATTTTGCTTCATCACCAAGAATTATCTCTCACCAAAATTTTTGGGGTTCTTTCTAATTCTTATTAATTCTCTTGCTTATAAACCCTAGCTTTTATGCTTATATAGTCATTTATAGACTTAGGGAACTTAGCCATGAAATTACAATCAATAGAAATACTTTAATGCTAAAAATAGATCTAATTCTTGAGAGTTAATTAAAACATCATTGCACAGGTAACCAACGCTAGTTAGACCTAACCGCTGCCAGTTCCTTACTTGCTTGAATGATAATGGTCATACCGATCAATTCTAGTCATGGGTGTCCAATGTTGGTTCTCCCTTAATCGATGCTAGTTACTGTATTTTCCAGCAAGTTCCAATTACATGCTAAAATTAAGTAATTTAGGTCCATAACTCAACAATCTCACACGTGGAGATCAATTTACTACACCATACCTGTACAGTGTCATTCTTGGATCCTTCCTTAGCTTTATTTCTTCATCTTCAAGTCTTAAACTGAAGACCAATAGAAGTGGAGTGTAACCCTGAATTATCTTTTGATAATGGCTTTGTTAGCATATCCACAAGGTTCTTGCTCGTATGAATATTTTCCAGATTCAACTATCCATCCTCCAATACCTGACGCATGAAGTGATACCTCAACTGAATGTGTTTCATTCTTGAATGAAACGTTGAGTTCTTTGCCAAATGAATTACACTATGACTGTCATTGAATAGTTTACAATCACTTTTCTTCTTTCCCAACTCTTCCATGAACCTACTCATCCATATCATCTCCTTGCTAGCCTTTGTAGCTGCAACATACTCTACCTCTGTAGTAGACAAAGCCATAACCTTCTGCAATCTTGAAATCTAGCTAACTACCATTCCACCTACTGTGAAAATATATCTAGTAGTGCTCCTTCTACCATCTAGATCTCCAGCCATATCTCGAATCAACATAGCCACATAATGAAATATCCAAACCTCCATAACATAACTACATGCTAGATGTCCCTTTCAAATACCTAAGTATCCATTGGACTGATTTCCAATGCTCTTTACCTAGATTAGCCATATATCTACTCATAACTCCCACTACTTGTGCAATGTCTGGTTTGGTACAAACCATAACATACATAAGACTTATGACTGCTGAAGAATATGGTACTTGTGTCATGTATTTGACCTCCTCATGTGATGAAGGACATTGATCTTTTCTCAATTTGAAGTGTCTAGCCATAGGTGTGCTAACAGGTTTGCATTTTGCATGTTGAACCTTTCTAACACCTTGTAGATATAATCCTCCTGAGACAAATATAGTTTCTTATTTTTCCTGCCTCTATGTATTTGCATGCCAAGGATTCTTTTTGCAGTTCCTAAATCCTTCATTGCAAATGTGTGAGCTAGCTTTCTCTTAAGCTCACCAATGTCTTGCATACTAGATCCTACAATAAGAATATCATCCACATATAGTAACAAAATAATATAGCTTCCATTTTTAAGCTTCTTGAAATAAACACAATGGTTAGATTCACATCTCAAGTAACCATACTCATGCATAAAACTATCAAACCTCATATACCATTGCCTTAGAGATTTTTTGAGCCCATATAGGATCTTTTTCAACATGCACACTAATTTCTCCTTACCCTTGACTTCATACCCAAGTGACTGCTGCATATAAATCTCTTCATCTAAATCACCATGAAGGAAATCCATCTTCACATCTAGTTTCTCTAAATGCAAATCTTCTACTGCAACTAAACTCAATACAATACAAATATAAGTCATCTTAACAATAGGAGAAAATATTTCACCAAAGTTAATACCTTCTTTTATGTAAATCCCTTTACTACAAGCCTTGCCTTGTACCTTTTCTATCCACCCTCTTCTTCCTTAATTTTGTAAACCCACTTGTTTTGCAATGTCCTCTTACCTGCTGGAAACTTAACCAAATCCCAAGTTTGGTTATGTTCTAAGGAGTCCATCTCCTCATCCATGCCATGCTCCCACTGTATGTGAGTCTTATCCTGCATTGCTTCTTCAAAAATTTCTAGTTCACCATTATCAGTCAATAATAAATAAAATAGAGAAGGTGTAAATATTTCTGGAAGTTTACTTACCCTTTGTGACCTTCTCATAGGAGTTTGGGGTACCGAAGGCTCAAATTGGTCCTCTTGAACATTCCTATCCAAATATGATAGTGATTGATGCTGGTCACCTCTAAGCCGACATCGATTTTGCTAACCGATTTCGGTTTTGATCCTCTATAACCATTAGAAGTTTATATGATCAATGCCGATCAAGGAATAACTGACCATGGTTACTATGTACTTATGTAGGTGTTTCTTTAAAACATGAGAGTTCATTTTCATCAATAAACTTCTCAATTTTCTCATCCTTAGGTACCAAAATTTGATCCTGTATATTCTCTTTTAATTCCATTCAATATCATGACTCCTAATAATTTTAGAATTCTCTAAATCCCAAAAATGGAAACCAAAATCACCAGATCCATAACCAATGAAAGTGCATCTCTTGGATTTTGCATCCAATTTTTTCCTATTTTCCTTATCAACATACATAAAAGCTTCTGAACCAAAAAATTTAAGAAAATAAAGATCTACCTCTTTTCCGGTCCAAGATTCCTCTAGTATTCCTCCATATAGTGAACTTAAAGGCCCATGTTTAATCAAATAAACCGCTGTATCAACTACTTCTGCCCAAAACTACAAGGGAAATCCAAAATGTATCCTCATACTTCTAGCATGTTCCATGATTTTCTTGTTCATTCTTTTCTACAACACCATTCTCATGTGGTGTTCTTGGAACTGTTATTTCTCTACATATCCCATTCACTAAACAATAATCATTGAAAGCCTTATTATATATTCACCACCATTATCAGATCTAAGGCACTTTAACTTAGAATTTGATTCATTCTAAACAAGGGATTTCCATATTTTAAAAGTATCAAAAACATAATATTTATGTTTAATACAATAAACCCATACCTTTCTTATAGCATCATCAATGAAAGTAACATAATACTGGGATCCTCCATGAGAAGCTACCTAAGTTGGTCCCCACACATCTGAGTGTACAAGCTCCAATTTCTGCTCCTTCTTAGTTGCCCCAACTTTGAGAAATATCACTCTCTTTTGCTTTCCAAAGATACAATGCTCACATAAATCAAGATCTAAATCTTTCAAATCTGATAACTTACCCTTAGCCTTTAAGATCTGCATTCCTTTTTGACTCATATGACCCAACCGATTATGCCACATGCATGCATCTAAATTTGAAGTAGATAATGTAGAAAAGGAATTAGTAATACATGTAGATAAATATAACATTCCTACCTTCTTACCTCTTGCCATAATAAAAGCACCCTTAGAGACTTTCCAAGAGTCTCCTATAAAAGTAACCATACAACTAGATTCACTTAGTTTCCCTGCAAAAATAAGATTCCTTTTGAGGCTTGGCACATGCCTCACGTCTTTCAATACCCATGTATTTCCATTCTGCAATTTTAGATTAACTTCCCCTTTACCAGTAATACTGCAAGGTTCATTATCACCCAAATAAACATGCCCAAAATTGCCCTAAACATAATTTCTAAAAACTCTTATTAGGGGTTGCATGGAAAGAAGCTCTTGAATCTAAAACCCATGATTCAATTCTACTATCTAAAGAAAGAATAAGAGCATCTTGCATTACCTTTGATGCAACAAGATTTGTCTTTACCTTTATTTGGTGATGGGTCATCGTATGCTTCCAATCATTTAACTAACATAATCTTTGTTAGTGTCATTCTAAACCAGGGCTGTGTCCTAGGCAATATGCAATGGAGTCTAGGAGAACCAGTTATACGTTGGGTCTATTGGGGGGTTGCTTAGTTTAATGACTATTATATGGAAATGTAGTTTAAATCTATGAAATTAAATACAGTTCTATGGAATTCAACTATTTACAATGAAAGGAATTTTAACAACTAATCTTCTATTGTAAAATGAAATTCACACACACTTATTCTTAACAAATGAAATCACAACTGAATAAATGGAACTTTAGTAGAAAGCAAGACTATTCATTAACTAGACTTGCATAACAAAAGCATCTATTCTAAGTGAAAGAAGTAATGGAGAAAGCATAGACATAGTTAATCAAAGCATGCATGTAAGAATATCAATCAAATGACAACTGTAGTAAATCTAATCAAAGAATTGTATGCATGAACTCAAAGTAACCTCGTATCTCCTCGGTTGAGTGGGCCCTTGCTCTTCCTCGGGATAGAGGGATTAACAACTTCTGATTCTCAAAATGCCATGGCTTTCATTAACTTAGAAATAAGTTCATAACATAGAAAAGATATCCAGAACTGTATGTAGATAATCTCCTTCAATAATAAAAAAGTGGTACTACCAAGTTCTGAAGACGAAGTCTTCATATAGATAATGTTGGTTACAAGATCCGCCATATCAGGCGGCATTAAACACTTGTCCATCAAATATCAATTAAAACACATAGATTCCTACGGGCATTAGAATCAAGCCTAGGCTAATAGGTCAATTCGATGGAAACAGTCTTTAGCCGCATGCTTTGAACTTGGGCTTCTTATCCACCAGCAACTTCCATCATTCCCTGCACACATCATCACGTTTGATCTCACAAAGATAGTTAGTAGGAGGTTCATGTGATAATCGGTTTTCATAAACAATAGCAAGGAAAATGCATCAAACCTACTAAGATATAACTACACAAAACATCCCCATATACTAATAAGTCATATCACAAAGAGTATTTCCAGTCTGAAGAAATGATATTAATGAGCCAAACAATGCACTCATCATTTTCCCCTGACTTTACCTGTTGCATGTCCCAATGCAACTCATCTGTACCCTACTCACCTTCCAAGCTGTTCAACCATGTCATACTCCTCGAATTGATCAGCGTATTGCTTTGTGGTATTCTTGTAGCCCTGAGTATTGGAGGTAATTTCCACCCAGGTAGTGAAACTATCATGGGACTATGCGTTGCATTGTTCTACCAGGTAGTGAGAGGGCTCAAGAGGAGTGGTGGCCATACTTGGAGGCCTGCCCATTCATCAGTGTATTGCTGGCTGGTTTTCTCTGTAGTTTGTTTGATAATGGTGATGAGGGCATCACCCCTGTGCATGCTCCAGCTCAAGTTCTAGGGGAGAAGAACCTCCCTACATTTCAAAGGTAGGCTTAAAGTATCCCATCTCCTATCACAAGCTTTCCAAGCAGCCCCAAAATTCTCCTGACTGTAATTTTCAAAATCAATAACACACTGAAGCAAAATCTAAGAAGTATTCACTGACCCCCTGCACGATAGTAAAATGATCGAAATTTTTTCCATAGGGTGACATCTATATGATGAGTTGGGTGAATGTGAAATCGATGGACTAAGTAGTGTTATTGAAACTATCCATTTGCTGCCCCCAAATTATCTGATTCCGTAAAATCAGACTGAAAGGATTTAATTTGAAAATCACCCACAAATAGGTTGATCAAGAAATCAGGGACATTGGTAACTATCATGTTATGTAGATAAAATTCACAGAGCAAATTTTGAATTTTTCGGAGTACTGCACTTGTAAACTGATAAAAAACTAGGGCCATTGGGAATTTCGTGAGGGGCTTGAGAACACAATTGAAATAACTGCCAAGAATAAAATTGTTCTTGGACATACATATTATAGACTGAGAAGGGTTTTCTATAGGACAGTAGTTTGATGGCCAAAGGATAGACAAAGTCTAAAATAGATGTTACTTTTTTTTTTCCTCTCTATAGATTCTTTTTCCTTTTTTAATTTTTGATTTTCCTTCCACAATTCCCTTTCCTGAAGGGACAACTATTGGAAACTATTCAAGAGGGTAAGACTCTTATCACGCTGTCACTTTAAACAACTCACTTCAAGCTGCAGGGTAAAAATCTCCTAAACTTTTTCTATTGTCTTTTGTGTAAATTCAGCTTGTAATAAAAGGTTGGTTTCTTCCATACCTTGTAACTGAGATTTTAGCAGTGTGATTTCCTCCAGATAGTTGTGAGAAGGTGCCACTTGGGTGTCAAGCATTTCAGGAGTCATAGTGTGAATTTCCGTAGATGATGGAACAACAGATGATGGAGTGGCCGGGTCATCCTCCTTATGCAGTTCCTCCCGAATGTGGGCGGTATCATCAGGAAAGGACTCGATTGGAAACCACCTGTCTGTAAAAATGAGCTAAGCCATCGGGACCGTAGTTGCATGGAGGAAGATGGGGCCATGGGACACTTGCCTTTTGAATCAGAAATGGATGGGGATGGACCCTCAGGAGTACCAACTGTGTCTGCATGCTCAGGAACATCAGTTGCCTCTGCTTGGCTATGTGAAGGGAAAGGGCCCGATGCAAGGGTAGACCGAGGTGTAGAAGAGAGACCAGATTTTAATTGCTTTGGCCTGGACCCTTCACCACTAGCATGTCCCTCGAGCCTCACTTTGGTCTAAAGAAGACTTGGTGTGAACACAATAGATGAATCAACCCCAGTGTTTAATCATAGACTTGCCTCCATTGGACCGGTGTTTCTAGCATACTTTAATGATGGAGTCTATGAGGTACTCTGGTAGATTTACCCAAAGGGCCTAGTTGACATGTCCCTTTTTAAGGTGAATGAGCATTTTGAGTGCATCACCACCTAGAACAGAGGCCTGACCATCACATATGAAATACCGGTTGACCCATTTCACAATCTCGCCCTGATTCTAGGTAAACTTGTCGCTTAACACCCTTCTGGACACCCAATGGAGTCAGGATGACCTCGGGAGTGCCTCTCCTTTGTCATGAAATTGAGCAATTAGGATTTGTAAAGGGGCATTCATCATAACCTTTAAACCAAAGTTTGGCAAGGCCAGATAGGTCAGAAATGACCTGACTGGTAATTTCAACTCGTCTTCCACCAACTTGTGAACAGGTGGACTCAAAATTGTTCAAGAACTCTTCCACAATGCCCTCATTGAAACCTTCAAATTTCCGAATGAAATCCAACCATCCAAAATCATGAAATACCTGTGAAAGGGTGGCATTCCAGAGTAAGGCATCTGGTGAAGCAGGTTTTGATGTCTTTCGCGGTCCCATGTTGAAGCCAAAGGTGAGAAATACTCGGTAGCAGAAAAACCAGCAGAGCATCTCTTCCACTTCCTGTCTAGTGTCTGATAAAACCAGTCATGTTTGATGTGCATACAACAATGGGAAGAAGTAGTTGTAGAAGCATTAAATTTCAAATGACACCATATTCCTTGGGTAGCACAACATCAAGCGAAGGTGATGGCGGAAAAATAGTGATGAGACCGGCCACCCTGTGTGAGTTTAAGATTTTTGCGGTGGCACATATCCCATGGTTGAGGAGTGAGTGCCACCTATCCTGACTTTGGAGAGTGTGACACATCAAGGCATGTGGTGATTATGAGCCATTACTCCTTTTATGTCATCATTCATAGAGCCGGATTTGGAAAGAGATCCGGAATGACCATAGCAATCATTTCATGATGGCGTAATAATGACAAATGCATACATGGGGAAATGTTTTGCATGGAAATATCATTAGCAAGTTAAAATGCACTTACCCATGCCACATTTAGTTAGCCGATATCCAGTAGATTCCTACGCCCTATGAGTTCGGGATGAAACGTGATTAGCGGTAGTAGAAATAATGAAAATTCCTACATTTATTGGAAATTACAATAAGAAAAACTACTAACTAAGGGAAGAAGATCGAATGAAGGATCATCTTCCTTTATTGAATTTGCAAGAGATTGATTACTCCATGCTTGAGAGGTAAAGAGCCTCCTCAGCATGCATGTCTATTCATAACAGAATGTCATCGGTGAAAGTCTTCTTATCCAGTGGTTGGTGATAAACTGAAGCCTATGCCCATTCACCAGAAGAGTCCATTTGTCTCCATCAATCGGTATCAATCGAATAGAGCCATTATCAAACACTTGATTTACCTGATAGGGACCTAACCAACATGTACGCAACTTGCCTTTAAACTGCTGATAGCGGGAATCAAAGAGTAAAACCCATTGTCCCTCATGAAATGTCCTTTTTTGATGTGAGCATCATGCCAAAGTTTTTTGCTGATGTTGTAGAATTTCTATCTGCTGGTGTGCCTTCATGCCTCCATTGCATTTCATCTAATTCATTCAAGTTGCAACACTCATTCACATTGTGCTTCATCCAAATCGATCCCAACTTCCAATGTTGTTCGCCAGGTGCACAATTTGAACTCAATAGGTAACAGTGGCTTCTTCCCAAAGACCAAGCTCATAGGGAGAAAAACCAGTAGTTGTTTTCAGGTCGTGTTGTAGGCCCAGATGGCCTCAGGAAGCTTTGGTACCCAATTCTTTCTATCGGCATTGACCACCTTAGTTAGAATATTCTCGAGTTCTTGATTGGTTACCTCCACTTGCCCATTGGATTGGGGGTGATATGGTGATGATTTCGGTGCCTGATTCTATAGATTTCCAAGAAAGCTTCAATCATATTTGAAACAAATTGAGGACCTTGATCAGATACAATGGCCCTTGGTGCTCCAAATCGCAGCAATATCCGGTTGTAGAGAAAATCAGCAACAACATCTTCATTGGTAGATGCCAATGCTTGAACTTCAGCCCATTTGGTGACATAGTTTGTGCATACCAAGAGATACTCCTTCCCGAAAGATGGAGGATCAAATGGTCCAACAAAATCAATACCCCATTTCTCAAATGGTCCTAAAACCAACTGAGGATTCAGAGGCATTTCCATAGAAAGTGTAGGTTTTCCCATTTGTTGGCATGCATCACACTGCCACACATACTTTTTGATAGTCTTATGGAGGGAAGGCCAATAGTACCCTGCTCCAAGGATCTTGTGAATTGTTCGTTTCACTGAATAATGTCCACCTCCTGGCTCATCATGACACACTCACAGTATGTCATGTACCTCATCCTCTCGAACACACCTGCGAAGAACCATGTCAGGAAAACATTTAAATAAGAATCCGTTACACCATTTATATGTTGCACTATTTCTAACCAATCACCTTCTTTCCTTATGAGTAAAATAGGTAGGAAACTTCCCTGTTGTTAAATAATTCGTGAGATCAGTGAACCAGGGAGTCTTAGTAGAGATAGCAAACAAGTGTTCATCGGGAAATTGGTCTTGGACTGCTTTGTCATCACCTGAAACATTTATTCTGGAAAGAAAGTCAGCAACAACGTTAGATTTCCCAGGCTTATCTATAATAGTGAGATTGAATTCTTGCAACAAGAGTAACCAGTGAATAAGCCTTCCGCCAACCACTGGTTTGTTCATCAAATATTGAATGGTAGAGTGGTCAGTGTAAACATTTTTTTATATCCAGTGATGTAATGATGAAATTTATTCAAAGCATAGATGACAACCAAAAACTCTTTTTCCATAGTAGTGTAATTATTTTCCGTAGGAGTCAGATTTTTGTTGATAAAATAAATTGCATACATATGATCTTCTGAGTCTTTTTGTCCAAGGACAACACCCATGGCTATATTAGAAGCATCAGTGTGGATATGGAAAGGTTGTCCCCAGTCAGGGCCATGTAAGACAGGGGTTGTTTTCAGCTTTTCTTTGATAGAATCAAATGCCTGTTGACACTGAGGAGACCATTCAAAAACACAATCTTTGGTTAGCAATGAAAACATTGGGGGGTGTAATTTTGCTAAAATCTTTTATGAATCGGCGGTAATAACCTGCATGGCCAAGGAAACTTTTGATGTCAGTTTGATTAGCTGGTGTAGGTAATTGGGTGATGATTGATATCTTTTTGGGATCCACCTATATACCTTGGGCTGAAACATGGTGACCTAAGACAATTCCTTGATCAACCATCATTAGACATTTTTCATGACTCAGAGATAGTTGGTGTTGTTCACATCGACTGAGTACTTTCTCAAGATTATTCAAAGATTCTTCAAAAGTGGATCCATGGATAGTGAAATCATCCATGTAAACCTCAACACATCATTATTAGCAAGATCTACAAAAATGGCCAAGACTACCCGCTGAAATGTAGTAGGGGCATTACAAAGCCCAAAAGGTAAGACTCTGTAAGTGAATGTACCCCAAGGGCACGTAAAAGTAGTCTTATCCTGATCAGCAGGGGCAATACTAATTTGATTATACCCACTAAACCCATCCAAGAAAGAAAAATATTTCTTACCAACCAAATTGTCAGGACTTGGTCAATGAAAGGTAGGGGAAAATAATCCTTCTTGGTGGCTTTGTTAAGTTCCCTATAATCAACACATATTTGCCACTTACCATTCTTCTTGGGAACAATAACTAATGGGGAAACCCATTGACTATCAGATATAGGATAGATGAAACCTACCTTTAGGAGTTTTTGATCTTAGTTTTGACTATGTCTCTCAATGCTGGATTGATTCTTCATTACGGCTGCCTTATAGGTTTGACGTCATCGGTGTAAATATGATGTGTACAAATGCTAGGATGAATTCCTTTCATATTAGTGTAATCCCAAGAAAAAGCATGGGAATGTTTCTTCAGAACCTCAAGCACCCTAGCTTCTTGATTGACCTCCAAGTCGCTACCTATAGTCAGCTCTCTACCCATACTGACAAGCACCTGCTTGGTATCATTCACAAGAGCAAGCTCTGTACTAGTGATAAAAGAATTCAATGGGAAAACATGGGGCTGAAGCATGTGCAGGATGGATATGTTGTCAAAAGACAGAACCTTGGTTAAAGGACAATAGAAATCAGGAACTAAATGTTTGGAATTATAAGCATAGAGTTTCCTACCAGACTCAGCAGAGGTAATGTCTAATGCTGGTATTCAGATTCCGTAGTAGTAGTGCTGATTTCCGTAGTCGCAGAGTCCTTAGAATCAGTCAGTGTATATGACTCTGCAAGCTTCCGCCATATGATTGTGTACTACAATAGTGGCTAGAAAAGAAGAACTCAAAGAGTTAGCATCCAAAGAATCCACCCATACCTGGTCACAATTGTTTGTATAAGGCTGGGTAGGAGGATATAATGAAATGTGTTTGGATTTCTACCCATTTAGAATTGTCATGTTGCCTGACCTACAGTCAATGTAAGTCAGCAACCGTAGCCAACCAAGGTCTTCCCAAGATGATTGGATATCCCAACTTCTGAGCTTTAGGCTGCAAAACCATGAAATCAACTGGGTACTCCCATGATTCAATAGTGACCATTATATCTTCAACCACACCATCAGGTACAACAATGGATTGATCTGCTAACTGCAAAACAGTGTTGGTTGGTTGAAGTCTTGTTAAGGATATAGGTTAAACATTTCTATTGTGATGACATTAATAGCTAGCACCAAGATCCACCAAAACATTAGATATTGATTTGGTTGTTTATACAAAATAGTAATGACGGGGCTCCTAGGATCCCCATATTTTGGTGAGATAAGGGTGCCAACAACTAAATCAGCCAAATTCCCTTGACTCTGATAGTCTTTGGGTATTTCTTTTTTCTTCTGGTGTCTTTATACACTCATTTCTAATGGTTTGGTTTAGTTCAAGGATGTCCCTTATTGCACGTAGTAGTGGAACCTCAATATGTACTTTTTTCAATTCCTGAACTAGTTTTGTTTCATCTGCAGTTCGAGTGTCCTGTAATCACTCAGGAAAAGGGGTTGTAGTCTATTTGGGTATTTGATCATCTGTTTATCTGGCATTGGTGAAGAACCAGTATTACCCTCAAGGTTTTCTTCCTTATCGGCATCATCAGGTAGTTCTGTGATAACAATAGGAGGGTTCAATATTTTTCCAGATCGTAGTCGTAAATTACCAATAGTGTTAACCTGCATGGTGTTACCTGAGTCTGTGTCATCAATCAAAGCTATCTGTTGATTTTTAGGATTGGATACTGGTTGGGCTAGAAGTTGTGTTTGTGTTGCTTGTCCTTGATTTTGGTAGGCTTGAGGTGGAGGCATTAAAGCTTGTTGTGGCTGTTGGAACCTGCGTTGTTGATTACCATTTTGTGGTGGTGCCCAGGACTGATTTTGGCTAAAATTTTGTTGAGGACCCCACTGTTGATTGTGCCAAGGATTGGTTGTGGGTGGTGGAGCCCAACCGGCTGAGTGTAGGGATTTTTCAAGGTGGTGGATATGGATAAGTCATCCAGTTTGAGTTTTCCCACTCAGGTTGTCCCAAGAAGACTGAGAGGCTTGATTTGGCCATGGCATTCTCCAGGGATTCTGAGTTGGTCTAGATGGGAACCCACCCTGATTGTTTGGTCTTTGGACAAAATTTAATTTAGCACTTGTTTGAGAGATGGCATTCAAACCTCCCTTCAACTATGGTAAAGTGTGCAATGCTTAGTGTCATGGTCAGTAACTTCATAGATTAAGCACATGTCTGTGACATCCAAAGGACATTCTCTCAAGGGGTGTCTCTTCCGACATTTAGGGCAATACATGTCCAATGGTTCTTTAGCAGGGGTGGATTTTGCCTTGAGTCCATCTATGGTGGATGTTAATTGCAGCAGAATGTCTATTTTCATGTTGGCCATTTCTTCTAGAAGTTTAGAGGTACCCAAAGACTTGGATGTTTGTTTTCTTCGTATTCCTCCATGTGTTCTAGAATATCTTCTACATAGCTCAGTGATTTGTTCCATGGTGAGTTTATGCACGTCTCCTCCTCCCATGAGATGGAGAGAATCCTTGGTTTCCTCATCCAGTCCTTTCAGAAAGACTATTTTAGTGATGTCTGCATGTAACTCATACCCACTACGTTTATGGAGAAAGAGGAATCTATCCAGATAATCCTCTAGATTCTCATCTTCCTTTTGCCGTATTTGGAAGAACTCTTCCTTCCTATCCCTTCCCCTACAATAGTCTTGGTATTTATCCAGGAAGGCTATTTCCATGGCTTCCCAAGAATTAATGGAGTTAGATGGTAACCCCATAAACCATCTCATAGTAGAATCTTTGAGAGTGGAGGGAAATAGTTTGAGTTTTTGATTGTTAGTTTGGTAGTCATATATAGCACAAGATTTTAAATTCAAACAAAAACTGATCAGGGTCTTCTTTGGTCATTCCTCGAAAGAGGGGGAGGATGGATGGTGAGATGTTTTTCATGGGTGCATCCTCATCTGCATCGAGGACAATGGGGTATGTAAAGGTTCATCCTAAAGGTTGGTCTTCAACATTCCCAAGGTCCCCATTACAGAATGGTGTGAAGAGGATACAAAATGCTCAGAAAAGGTTCTAGGCATTGAGTTGGAATCTGTATCACTCTCAGTGTTTCTCTCTTGTGAAGTGTCTAAAGAGATTTGTTGAATATTGTGTGCTATAAATCTCCCTTGGTTATCTCGTGACCTATGCATCTAGGTTGGTTGGTTTAAATCGAGGTCTGAGAGAACTACTGGTTTCCTATATGAACTCCATTAACACCCATAGCATATAAAAAAATAATGGAGCTTATGGTTATTTCCTGAAATGAAATGTGCACCAAAAATATGGGTCGTTGTATGCTTCCAATCATTTAACTGACATAATCTTTGTCAGTGTCATTCTAAACCAGGGTTGTGTCCTAGGCAATATGCAATGGAGTCTAGGAGAACTAGTTATACGTTGGGTCTGTTGGGGGTTGCTTAGTTTAATGACTATTCTATGGAAATGTAGTTTAAATCTATGGAAATTAAATACAGTTCTATGGAATTCAACTATTTGTAATGAAAGGAATTTTACAACTAATCTTCTATTGTAAAATGAAATACGCACACACTTATTCTTAACAAATGAAATCACAACTGAATAAATGGAACTTTAGCAGAAAGAAAGACTATTCATTAACTAGATTTGCATAACAAAAGCATCTATTCTAAGTGAAAGTAGTAATGGAGAAAGTAGATATAGTTAATCAAAGCATGCATGTAAGATTTATCAAATGACAATTGTAGTAAATCTAATCAAAGAACTGTATGCATGAACTCAAAGTAACCTCGTATCTCCTCGGTTGAGTGGGCCCTTGCTCTTCCTCGGGATAGAGGGATTAACAACTTCTGATTCTCAAAATCCGTGGCTTTCATTAACTTAGAAATAAGTTCATAACATAGAAAAGATATCCAGAACTGTATGCAGATAATCTCCTTCAATAATAAAAAAGTGGTACTACCAAGTTCTGAAGACGAAGTCTTCATATAGATAATGTTGGTTACAAGATCTACCATATCAGGTGGCATTAAACATTGTCCATCAAATATCAATTAAAACACATAGATTCCTATGGGCCATTAGAATCAAGCCCAGGCTAATAGGTCAATTTGATGGAAACAGTCTTCATCCACATGCTTCGAACTCGGGCTTCTTATCCACCAAGCAACTTCCATCATTCCCTGCACACATCATCACGTTTGATCTCACAAAGATAGTTAGTAGGAGGTTCATGTGATAATCGGTTTTCATAAACAATAGCAAGGAAAATGCATCAAACCTACTAAGATATAACTACACAAAACATCCCCATATACTAATAAGTCATATCACAAAGAGTATTTCTGGTCTGAAGAAATGATATTAATGAGCCAAACAATGCACTAATCCGGTTGTTGGTTCTCTTTATCCTTTGACCAATAATACATTAACTCTACCATAGAAGCCACTTCTATAATATTGGAAATCCCAGATGCTACTGAGGCTCAATCTTATAGATCCCAAATAGTTTCTAAAAGAATCTTCCATTCTTAATTATCTTCATAGGTCTAGAGATTCTCATCACCAGTAAGTACAAATCTCTTTAATTTATAATCCTCAATCTTGCATCTTCCATAATTGATAATTTCAGTAAGTCAAAAATAATTCTCTACCATAATTGTATTTATTTTCGTTTGCCATTATATGGCTCCCACTCAATTAGAAAACCCTCTATGATTAAATATTTCAACACACAAAACCCTCAAACAAAGCTCGATACCATTTTTGGGGTTGCACCCAATTATCGAGCAATATAGAGATCTAAGCATACATGCATATAAAAGTGGATATTCTACCAGAAGAAATATACAAAACAAGAGACATAAATCAACACCAGATTTAACATGGTTCACCCAGTGTGGGCTACATCCACCAAGAAACAAGCCAATCTATTATCCAAAGCTTTGACAAGATATACAATGAAGATTTACAATCTTCCACACCTCTTAGATGTTTAGTACTTTCTTTCTATCAAGCTTTTCTTCATCACCAAGAACTCTCTCTCATTAAACTTTTTAAGGTTCTTTCTAATTCTTGTTAATTCTCTTACTTCTAAACCCTAGATTTTATGCTTATATAGTCATTTATAGACTTAGGGAACTTAGCCATGTAATTACAATCAATAGAAATACTTAATGCTAAAATTAGATCTAATTCCTGAGAGTTAATTAAAAAATCCTTACACAGCTAACCGATGCTGGTTAGACCTAACCACCGTTGGTTCCTTACTTGCTTGACTAATCCTGGTCCTACCTGACCGATGCCGATCTGGGTGACCGGTCGATTCCCCCTTAATCGATCTTTTAGTTCATGTATTTTCCAACAAGTTCCAATTGCATGCTAAAATGAAGTAATTTAGGTCCACAACTCAACAAATAAGGAGTTATAAGGTTGTACCCATATCATAGATCTCTGCACACTATCTATATCCTTGTAAATGACCCAACTAGACCTAATTAACCTAAGATAGAGTTAGAAAAGATAGTGACCATACAAAGGAGTCAACCTTGAGTTTCACACATGATAATGAGATCCATGAAGAGTTTTGAGGTCATTAATCACTTTGGAAATATCTTCAGTGCATGTTTATATTCTTGGGCATTCATCCTTTAGGGAGGCTAGTAGTTGGGAAGCTTAATTTCGAGATCGTTGTTGATTGGTGAGTGAAGGAGTATAGTGTCAAATCATCTTGGGCATAGATGGAGTAATAGGTATAAGTTCAAATTAGTATGATAATAAACATGGGGCAAGGATTTTGCATGATGGAGCTAGGGAGATCCTTTGTAGGCTATGAAGATGATGTGTTGTATGAGTGGAGTGAAGTCTCGAGGAGGTACAATAGATGGAATCGGAGGAGATAAATAAGTGTGAAGGAAAATGGTGGTCTCATGTTGAACTCACAAGCACATTAGGTTTTCTTTGAGTGGAGGCCATTGAAGAAGCATAGTTAGGAGTGGAGTAGCTCTTTTGATTAGGTAAATAAGTGTAACATTCGTATAAAGAAGAGTAATATCAATATATGTCGATTGTACCAAAGTAGAGGAGGTTGATCAAGTCAAATTAAGGTATGAATTATATGTTCTTATTTGCAATTTGCTTGAATAAATCTACATAGTGAACTGTGTATACAATATGTCTTTTGTGAATATGTTACTTATGAATTCAATGATCATACCAAGTAGAGCATCTAAGTAGATCCTCAGAGCAAGGGGTGATTGGGTGGTGTCATGCATGCTTAAGGAAATTATGACATACACACAAATAAAGTTTAAATAAGAAGACACTTGCACTATTGGTATCAGAGCATGATTAAAAGGAATATTGTACAATAACAAAAAAATGATGATGGCACAAATATATATAGGATTTCACAATAGCCAAGAAAGTTTACTCAGAGAGATGATGGGGCAGTTTCATCAGATGAAGATACAAATGGAGGAAAGAATGGATGCTTTAGAGAATTTGGTCAGAGAGAGAATGCCATTTTTAGAGTGCAACAACAAAGGAGATTCTACAAGACATTCAAGGGAAGGATTCAAGTCTCCTGGACTAAGTCAAAAAGGTATGCTTATGTTTAGTGATATGAATGCAAATAGTGATAGTTATGTAAATGCTAGAGATGTGAATGCTAGTTGTCATAACTATGCAAGTTGTAGTGATGTAAAATGCCCTAAGAGAACTAAAAAGGGGTAGGTATTTAGACCAGATCAGTCATGTAAGAGGAATGAAATAATGAAGGGTGAATCTCTCTTGATGAAGAGAGTCTTGGAGCAGCCAAGAGGTAAAAGGACAAACCTAAGAGGTCAAAACACAAATATGAGTCAGAGAAGGAACTTGTTCAGAACTAGATGCAAGTCTGGAGGAAAAGTATGTGATGTCATCATAGATGGAGGAATCACTAACAATGTTGTGTCAGAATACATGGTGAAGAAGTTGGGATTGAGAATACTTCCACATCCAAGGCCTTATTACATTTCATGGGTGTAACAGAACCATCAAATTCTGGTAAGTGAGTAGAGTGTTATTGATTTTCAAATTGGAACATATAGGGATACAATGTTGTGTGATGTTCTACCTATAAATGTTTGTCATTTGCTATTAGGAAAGCCTTGACAATTTGATAGAAATTCCAAGTGTGATGGAATTTTTTTTTTTACAAATTCTGTAAGGGTGGAGTTGAGCATAGTCTTATACCCTTGAAGGGTGAAAAAGGTACCTAAGGAGGAAGTGTCATGTTAATGACCATGAGGAAGTATTTACATAAAAAAATGGAGCAGTTAAGGAGATAAAGACAAGTAAAGGAAGTGTCTCCTTGTGATGAGTTGTGGATGAGAAGAGAAACACCAAGAAGGGTGTTTGGTGACCAAGGAGCTGGTCACATGAAGAATATGACAACAAAGAGAGGCTGTGGGAAAGAAAAGAGATGGTGGATCAGAAATACCACCTTGGAAAAACACTAAGTTGCTTGAATGAAGACATGATGGTGGAAGAAGCCATGAGAGAAGTAAGCATGAAGGTCAAGAGACCATTGAGTTTTCTAACTAATTCTATGTGGACATGTTTGTATATAGGTAAAAATCATGAAACAATAAGTTTTGATGAAAATGTAGGTAGAAAAAGTTATGAAATTAATGTTATTGCAAGGTAAGAAGACCAATCTGGTCCTAAGTATGATGAAGAGGAAGGAGTGGACACTCTCACATTGAGAGAAGAGTTGCAGAGGCTAGAAGAGATGTTTGATTTCATAAAAGGCCAGCATGCAGGTGAAGGGAAATCTAATAAACATGAAGAACTCATGAAGGATTTCCATAAGGAAAACCAAGCCAAATAGATGATGAATGCTATGCAACAGAGAACCAAGGATTTTAGGAAAGATTGTGATCAAGGAAGACATAAAATTGAGCAAGTGAGTAAAGATATGCCTTTGAAGGAATATAAAGATAAATAAGTACCTCCACAAGAGGTCGAGCAAGTAAGAAAGAAAGGAAAGTATATTCAGCCTAACATTAAGCAAGAAAAAGAGAAAACAATGGATTTGTGAAAAACCAAACCAAAGAATACATAATGGGGAAAATAAGTCAAGAAAAAACAAAATTTGAAGTATCTCAAGAAGAAACAAGGGAACATGAAGGAAAATTAGGGAATGCAAGTGAATAAAAAGAAAAGAGAGTAGAGGAGATAGAAATAAACAAGGTAATAAATCTTATTGTTTTAAGAAAATGATCAACTTTCATGGAGTAAATCAGAGTAAAAACAAATCAAGTGAGCTAGGACATAATACAATCAAACATATATTTAGGAATCCAGGTCAGAGTATTTTTTTTTATTAAGGGAAAATAGTTTTGAAGGGACTATACCCTATATACAAAAGGGCTCAAAAGCCAGATAGTAAAGGTGAGAAAAACAGCCCAGAGAAGGGAAAAACTACCAACCAAAGAGGGATCAACAGCCAAATATGACAATATAAGTGAAAAAGGATCCAAATGTATAATGATCCAAAGAGAAGCAGAAAAGATAAAAAAGAAACCAAAAGAGAAACAACATATAGAGCTCCACCAAAAACAGGATTTAACGGCCAAATAACAAAGAATTTCACGGCCGAAAAAAAATCACGGATCACAAGAAGACTTGATAGCCCTGTCAATCTTGGTCTTGATAGCTGCATGCATGACATGAAGAAGGCAATGGAAATGGCACGAGAGGAGTCTTGCATATCCACGAGCAATAGAATATCCATTTTCTCTTTAGGGCCCCAAATGTCCTCATTAACCCCACTTAAAGGAGACACTATGAACATGTTGTTCAATGAAATTATAAATGCTTTTGAGGGCAGCATAATATGCAATCATTGCGGCTTTTAGTATTCCCCAATCTGCCATCTAAGGATCTGTAACTTCTTGAAGACTTCAGCAATAACCCCCTCTTCCTCATCACTTTGAAGAATCCCTTTTCCGTTAGCTCTTTCCATATTTTTTATAGTCCCTTTGAGCTCTTATATCTCCTTTTCTAATCTTTCCACTCTGTCCATCAATTCCTCCTCCTTGGGCTAAAATGGTTTAATAATATGCGGGAGGTTTTCACAAGTTCCAAGTCTTTGTGGATCCTTAGACCGTTGGGAAGTAGGGATTTTAGCTTTTATGTTCTTGCTAAGAGGAAGCAAAACTTCACTCTTTCTTTTTAGTAGGGGGGAGTGGAAGCGGTGTGAGCAGGTGGAGATATGGAGGAGGGAGGTGGGGTAGGATTCACGGGGGGACACTGGAACAATGGCAAGTGGATCGGGAGGATAAGTCCACGGTGCAAAGGGACAGCCCTAGAGTGGCTCTGAACTTCCTTAATTGATTTCTCCAGCGAGTTTATCAAATAGTGAGGAAAGATGATTATGTTATTTCTACAAAAGTGATTTAGAAATATCAGATGCTTTTGAGGTATAGTCACAAATCTTCCTTCAAGAGTTACATACCTAACCACCATCCTGACAAGCTTAGCAAAAGGCTCAGGAATCGACGCCACCTTGATGCCAACAGTCACGAATTCAAGATTCTCCCCCTCATCTAGAAATTTCTTGGTCTCCACCTCCCTGTCCACCTTCTTATTGAAGAATTTGGTGCCTTCCAGGTTGAGGCCCGTGATCTGGGTGATGAGCTCTTCCGTGATTTCCATCTCCATGTTACTGTATTTGACAATCCTATTCTTCCATCCCTGGGTGAATCTGATAGAAATGTCTTGGTCAAAGCCTTGAATCCTTTCAATTAAATTAGACAGGCCCCTGATTTGCAGGTAATTCCAAAGCTCCGTATTCTCTTTCCACGTAGGATTGTGGGTCGGTTCAGTTTTGCAAGGTGGACCCCCCATGTTTCCTCTGCTCCTTTTCCTATTCTCAACGGTAAAAAATCTACCACTATGTGGGACAAGCAGAGCTTTGATTTTGGTATTTGAATCTTTCCTTTCGTGGAAAAGGTTTAATTATTATGCTATACTTGTTATTATTGCCTGTAAGGGCCTTTCCTCCTATGCCAAGAAATGATGACAGTCCATCCCGCACAGATCGCATCAATCATCCATATCTTTTGTGATGTCATCATAATGTACTTGAGGATCCGCACATTAGCATCCAAATTACAGCCGTTAGTGTTGATTTTCACTACCATGTAGATCAATGATTATGGCTTTATTGATTTGAGCGGGCAGAATGTCCCCCCTAAGCCAAGTTTGAAAGGAATTATTAACACCGAAGTTAGCCAAACTGTCAGCGACCCTATTTCCTTCCCGATAGGTGTGGGTGATTTGAACATTTTCAAAGCTCTTGCATATATCAATAGCTTCCCCAATAAAATCCCTGATAGACCAGCTGGGGTGTTGCTTTTTATTTAAAAGATTGATGATATTCAGAGAATCACCTTCAATTATAATATTTGGAATATTACAATCTCTGGCAAGTCTTATACCCCAAAGAGCTGCCAGGGCTTTGGAATAATGATTAGTCTGCTCGCCAATTCTGGAAAAAGTAGCAACAAAATAGCCTCTTTGATCTCTGATGACTCCCCCTCCTCCAGAGTCTCCCGGATTACCTTTTGAGGCCCCATCAAAATTTAACTTGTGCCAATTAGTGGGAGGTTTAATCCATCGGACTGTGTTTCTATCAATACCATTGTTATTCCTATTGACAATGTCAATATTCCAATCAGTCAGGATGTATTCTTCATTCTTGGTAAATTCTATTTTTAGAGGGTTTAAATCTAGCAATATTATCTTGCACAACAATGATAATTTCCTTGTAGACTTTGTTACAAGCCTGTCTATTGTTTCTGAAAATGTTATCATTACGATCCTTCCAAATTCTCCACATAGTGTGGGGTAGAACAAGTTGCCACAATCTTTGCACCATACAATGCTTAAACGGAGAGTCCCATTGCTCCCAGGCCTGAAAACAGGTAAGGGGAAAAATCCATCTCAGATTAAATTTTGCAAAAACGAGCTGCCAAATTTTGGAAGCAATCTCACAATGGAGGAATAAATTCTTTATATCTTTGCCTATTTCTGACACATGTAACATCTATTTGGCATGATGAATCCCTTCTTGATGAGGTTGTCATTAGTTAGGATCTTGCCATTAATAATTAGCCACCAAAAGAAGTTCACTCTAGGGGTTAACTCCAGCATCCACAACTTGTGCCACTTAATTTCACTTTCCATGGATACAAAGAAAGAATTATATCCTGATTTAATAGAGTATTCCCCATTAAAATAATCTTTCTAGATGAGTTCATCCTTAAAGACGATTACTTATATGGATTAGAGAAAGTTGATTCTGTAAAGATGAAATATCAGCCTGTATACTATCATTCTCCACTTTTAGCTATTTCCATTTTCTTTTGTTTCCATCCCTCTCAATGTACCCCTGGATTTTGTGCCCATACTTTGTAATTAAGCTATCTTTAATGTGATCATAAGCAGAAATCCAGTTAGAATCAGTCCACTTATCAGTCCAGAAGTTTATGTTTTGTCCATCTCCAAGCTTCTAGCTACACCCCTGAGAGAGAATGTGTCTGCTGCAAAGAAGGTTGTTCCAGAAAATAGAACCACTCGGAAGAGACTGATCATATATGAAGGAAATCTTGTTTTGGTTTGAAAGATATTTGATCTTAACCAACTCTATCCAAGGTCTGTGCTCTTTTATAAGCCTCCATCCTAATTTTGCAATCAGGGAAGTACTCATATGTTTGATATCTTTGATGTCTAACCCCCAAGTCTCTTAGGTTTACAAACCTACTCCCAAGCCACAAGATGATAAAGGGAATCATGCCCTTAGTACCATGCCGTAAAAGTGCTTTTGAATCTTCTCAATATCATTATATCACTGCAGCATGCTTGCTGAACATTGACATGATGTAAATAGGCAAGTTTTGGAGCGTGCTTTTAACCAAAAGGCACTTACCTACACTTGAAAGGACAGCTCCTTTCCAGCCAGCCAACTTTCTTTGAAATCTCTTAATAAGATCATTCCATACCTCCACAGAAATCTTGCCAGTACTTAAAGGTAAACCTAAGTAAGTAGCTGGTAGAGAATTAATAGTGCATCCTAGAATATTAGCAATCTTTCTTTGCCTTTCCCAAGGGGTTTTGAAGAAATAAATAGAGCATCCAGTCGAGTATTAAGTTTTCTATGAATGTAATTAAATCCCTTGAAGGATTAGTGGGATGGATATTAGACAATACCTTTGAAATATTAACAATTCTTCAATTATGGGTGGATAAAAATATACTAGTGGAATGGGTAAGTCATTTACAATCAAATAAGCAACAAAAGGAGTTAGATCTTGAGAAAAAGACTAAAATTTCAGCTTCAATGTCTAAAAATTCCCAATCAAAGAACACAGATTAGTTGTGAGTCATAAGAGGACATGCTCAAATTTATCGGTCTTAGAAATAAACTATGAACTATGCAAAAGTTATCACTCAAGGCTAGGTATCTTCCTATGTGTTTAGAATCCAAAATTATATGGAGAGAGAACACAAGTATGGAGTGGGAAGTAATTTAATAATATCAGTTTGTAATGAAAAATATTTTGGTCTACTGAGTAATTGGTGGGAAGATTTGAGTGAAGAGAGATTGGTAAGACATGCGAGGCATAATCAAGAAGTGGAAATGGAACATGATTCCAAGGAAGGACTGAAACATAGAGTAGAAGCCAGGATTCAAGGTGAGAGAGTACCTTTCAATAAGAAACAATACTTTATATAGCCCCTACTAGATGTCCATTTGCAAATGATGAGAAGGAAAGAAAAAATAAAGTATAAATGTGGAGCCCAAGAATACACTCACCTGCATGAGTGGGTTGTAAAATCATTTATTGGAGTTAGAAGGGTTAATAAGGTAAAGAAGTTAAGATGGCACAAGAAAGCACAAAGTACTAAAAGGGAAGAAAGGTAAAAATGAAATAATCTCAGTCCCTAGGAAAAATTAGAGGAAGAACAGTCATGACAGTTAATGGAAGGAATAAAGGATGAATTGATCTATAGAATCTATAGTATTCAGTCAAGCAAGATCATGTATGATAAGAAAACCATGGAAAATAAGACAATAACATACAAAGAAAACAAGGGAAATAGAAAGAAGACCATAAACATAAGAAGGAGGATCATATGCAAGCTTGGAGAAGACACCTATATCTAGAAAAGTAAGAAAGAAGCCAAAGGTGTGACAAAAAGTAAAATTTGAGCTAGAAGTTCATTTTTCCCCCTCTCATGGGTAGAATGATGTAGGAGCATCATTAGGTTGTCATGTTTTGGTTGGAGTTTAGGTTATCTTAGCGGCATATGTTATCTTTTCCCTCCAAATGTTGTAATTCAAATAAGGTAAACGTTATATGTAATCTATGAATAAGGCCTATTAGTGCACATAAGGGACAAAAATATGTAAATAAGGTCTAGAGACCTTATCTTCATGTGGAATCAAGTCTAGTAAGTGAGATTTGGAATTGTTAAGGTATTGCTTAAGCTAGAAAATAGTTGAGCTATCTTAGGAGGGTAGTTGAGTAAGACTAGGAGTGTCTTTTAGAGTGCCTAATGTTGGTTTTTGACTACAATATGTATAATACTATGTGGAATGGATGTAATAATAATAATCAAGTATGAATAAATCAATACCAAGTGTTAGAAGAGATCTTATGGCGTAATTTTTAAGTTTTTCCATGTTTTCCTCTATGTATGCACTAAGAACTCCACACATATTGAGAGTAGGAAAGTGATAGTCATGGTTTCTAAGATTAGAAGCTTATTGTGATGCATGGAGAATTTGAAAGGCACCATCATAAGCCCAAAAAAATTATTTGAGGTCTTGCAACCTAGGGAGTAGTTATATGGATCAGAATTTGCATTCACTTCCCTTAAAATAGGGCTTATAGGAACTCGAAATTGGTACAGTGGAAAAAGCTAAAAAAATTTATCCTCATGCCCTTGATGTCATCTAACATTGTTTAAAGGTACAAATTCAAAATCCACTGGTAAGGGTGGTTTTCTTGAGCCCCTGTATTCTAGGCATGCAATTACCAGGTTTACTCCTATAATAGGGGTTTATTAATGTTTCAAGATGTGCAAATATAAATTAATCTTGGAATAGTTGTAAAATGCTCTAATACACATTTATTAAGGAGTTATAAGGTTGTACCCATATTATAACTCTCGGAACACTATCTATAGCCTTGTAAATGACCTATCTAGACCTAATTAACCTAAGACATAGTTATAAAAGACAATGACCGTACAAAGGATTCAACCTTGAGTTTCACACATGAGAATGAGCTCCATGAAGAGTGTTGATGTCATTAATAACTTTGGAAATACCTTCAGTGAATGTTTATATTCATGGGCATCTGTCCTTTAGAGAGGCTAGTAGTTGGGAAGCCTAATTCTGAGATCCTTGTTGATTGGCTGAGTGAAGGAGTAGAGGGTCAAATCATCTTGGGCATAGATGGAGTAAGAGGTCTAAGACCAATTTAGTATGATAATAAACATGGGGTAGAGATTTGGCATGATGGAGCTATGGAGAGCCTCTATAGGATATGAAGATGAAGCATATGCATGAGGGAGTGAAGTATGAAGATGAAGTGTGTATGAGTGGAGTGAAGTATGAGGAGGTATAGTAGATGGAATTGGAAGTGATAAATAAGTTTGAAGCCATAGAGTAGGTAAGGAACATGGTGGTATCATGTTGAACTCACAAACACATTAGGTTTGCTTTGAGTGGAGGCCATTGAAGAAGCATAGTTGGGAGTGGAGTAGCTATTTTGATAAGGTAAACAAGTGTGATATTCATAGAGAGGAGAGTGATCTCAGTATATGTTGACTATACCAAAGCAGGGGAGGTTGATCAAATCAGGTTAAGGTATGAATTCCATGTTTTTTTTTACAATTTGCTTGAATAAATATACATAGTGAACTGTGCATACAATATATATTTTGTGAATATGTTACTTATGAATTCAATGATCAAACCAATAGAGAATCCAAATAGACCCTCAGAGAAATGGGTGACCGGGTGGTGTCATGCATTCTTAAGGTAATTGTGACATACACAAAAATAAAGTTAAATTAAGAAGACCCATGCGCCAAAAGGACATTGGAAGCTTGTCAAAATGTACTTTGGTTTGTTTGTTCCCAACTAACCACACTTTTTTGAAAATTTTTATAATCATACTTTTCATTAGAAGTTTCTATAAAATTATTTTTGTATAGTATGTCATATTCCATGGTTGGACCGGTAATTTTAGAGCTAGATCAACAATCTCCGGAGCTAGATTGGTGGCTTCCAGAGGTTAGACTAGGTGCTTCCAAAGTTAGTACTAACTTTTCTTCTATTTATTTTACATTGTTTTTAATTGTAGTCATGGCCAATGATGAAAAATTGTTATTTGTATGTTCTTGTTCATCCACCCATAAATGTTTTGAAATATCTACAAATATATTTTTAGTTGGATACAAGGAATTTTTTGATCTCATCCCATTTGAAATAGTCATATATCCTGACCTATAATCTATTAATGCTACAAAAATAGTCAACCATGGCATTCCTAAGATTATAAGATATCCAAGTATTTTACTCTTAGGTTGGAGTTTTATAAAATCGTAGGATAATCCCATGATTCTACTATTATGAAACATATTCAATGGCTCCCTTTGGTTTGGTAATAAACTAATAATCCATTTTTAGGATTTCATTAGTAGGTTTTATTCCTATAATTGGTAATGATTTTAATCTATATTATATCATTACATTGATAATAACTCTAATATATACTAATACATTGTGTATCTCTTTTTCCCTTATGGAAATAGTGATAACTAGACAACCATGATCACCATTCTTGGGTAATAAAATTTTTGTGACATCAAATCAACAAGTTTTCCATCAACTTGTATAGGCTTAGGATATTAATTCTTTATTCTTGGAGTCTTTATACAAAAAAATTTGATAAGCATATTATGTTTTGGTATATCTTGTATATCTTGTATTTGAAATAATGATATCTCAATGTTTATTTTCCTCAATTCTTGAACTAGATAAAATTCTATTTTTTTGCAGCTTCTTTAAGTATTTATAAAAAGTGAATATATGGAAGAACTATGGTGGTTTTATGAGGTTCCTATATTTTCCTATTAGGATATTTTTACTTTTCCTTAATTTTCCCATAAGAAGGACTAGTCTTCTCATTTGGGATTTCAGTTATGATGATTTATGAATCATTCAAAATATTAATTGATCTTAACTAAATGTTCTTACAATCTATATCATTAACTACCATATTTTCTTCTTATTCAGATCCATAGACAGGGTATGATTTCCTATTTTTAGGATTTGATCTTTGGTTGTGTGGTAATTGCGTTAGTCACTTATTCTTGTGTTGAATTTGAGTGTTAGGATATGACATCAATGCTTGTCATTTTTTTGTTGTAGAAACCTTTCTCTATTAATTAAAAATTGTGTGAAGTACCCAATATGGGTTTATCCAAGGCTAAAGATAAGATTGAGATATCCATGGTTATTGGTGAGTCCGAGATAGCCATTTCTGGGGTTTCTATTCTTGTGTAACCCAAGATCATGGTACCCACATCTATAAAAATACTTGTGCAGCCCATAACATCATTTATGGATTAGAAGAATCTATAAGAATGAAGTGGCTCTAAATTTGGTTTTGGGAAAACATATTTCTTATCTTTGAAAAAATTGAGTTCTTCCATAGATGGTGAGGTTTTATACTTTAGTTGATTCTAAGAACATGTAAAAGAAGTACGTCTTTAGTGTCATGTTCCTTTGAATCACATATTCCACACTTATCAATCTTATCTAGAGGGTAATCCTTGAGGGCATGTTTCTTTCTACATCTAGGAGAATACATGGCTAGTCGCTTAGTATTGGCATTAAATTTAGTTTCTAGGCCATCTAGTGAAGTGTTAAATTGTATTGGGATGCCTATATTAAATTTAGATAGTTCTATACCAAAGAGTTTTTTTCATTACAACTTTAACTTAATAAAATGAAAAAATTAAAATTTGACCTCGAAAGATGATGGGGTTTACCAATACTCGTGATGATGAATGCTAATGTAGTGTGATAAAACTACTTCTTCTTTTACTACTAAAGAAACCTACAAATTAAAGACAACTACACAATAAATATTAGATAGATGGATAAATGAGGTGCTTGACAAAGGCCGATTCCAAGAATCCAAAGGGACATCCTTGGAGGATATCAACTTGCTTTGATACAATTAAATAGATTTCCAAAGATAATGATAAAGATATGTAAATGATAAAGATAAATAGATAATGGATACGGATATTTAGAACCCAAGATTGAAGGGTAATTCCTATGCAACTTCATAGGTAGCCCAAGAAAGAATGGATGTGATCTAAATAGATTCGAAGTAATCATACCAATAGTCATCTGTTTCTTGTTGGATCTTGTGGAGAAACTCAATATGATCCTCTATGTTGTCAATGTTAGTTGTAAAGTGAATTGCACATAGTGTTAACTCATGAAGGATGTTATAATGCTCCCAAAAGAAGGGTTATTGAACTATAGGGAGGTCATAGATGTTGTAATAGGATATGATTGGCCAGGTAATGCCATCTAAAATAAAGGTATAATTACATAGGACAAAATATATCCAAAATATTGATAAAAATTGACACTGAACTGATGAATTACATAAAATATACATATTGACAGGGATCACTAGTGATTTAGAGGAATCGATGAACACAATTGCGGGTGATTCAATTCAATCATTCATGATTACTATGAAAATGTTTCTAAAAATGATTAATTTTTTTTTCAATGATAGTTTTTGATTGATTTTGTTTTGATATCTTTATGAAATTAAAATGATGAGACAACATAGAGAAATACCTCTTGATGTGGAAATAGAATGAAATATGTCTCCAAATTCTGGATGGTGTTGATTGAAGTTGATGACCAATTTTTGAGCTTCCTAAGAAATGATTGATGAAGAGACCATCAAAATTATGTGTTGCAATAGCTTAGGGTTTAATTTAGGACCTTGGTGATCTCTAGAGTGATGTATATTCATTGTTGGGTCGAAGAAAAAGTGTCAGATTGTGTAAAAGAATTCTAACGATCCCTAAAAGAAGAGAAAAAAATACTATTTACAATCACTAACGATCAGAGATTTTTAGGAAAAGGTTTAGGAAATGATTTCAACCACTTCCTAAATGGGGTTTTTGAGTAAATGATGAGGGAAAATTGTTGGGAGGAGGTTATGGTCGAGTTGGGGAGGTTAGGATGTTAAAATAAAATAGGTTTGAGGTGGTTTTGAGATGTTTAAGTGGTTTTAAAGAGGTTGAGGTAGTTTGGGATGGGTAAATAGTAACATATGCGTGGACACCAAAATTGGGTCACACTCCCTTTGGTACCTCAATAAATAAATACCTTGAACACATCCACCTAGCCATGCACCCCCTTCACCCCACTATAATATTAATTTAATTAATTTAATTCATTATCCTCACCATATTTATTATTTAAATATCCTAATTGGGATAATGCCCACATATCCACCTCATCTAGCCACCTCACCCTTAGACCTATTCTTAGTAAGTTTCCATAACTAACTAAGACCCACCCAAACCATAAAAATCAATGCCTACATTCCCTCTAACAACATTCCTACATGTTATAAGGAAGCTTCCATTCTAACCCGTGGGGAAAACAAACAAGATCCCAAAAAATCAAGGGGATCTACCTAACTTAATAAACCTAGGAAATCCCACCCTAGCGACACCGTTACCCTAAACCACAACCGGTTAAGCCAGAACCACCATCGGTTACCATTCAACCCCTAAAACAAGCTTATTTTGAGGTTGGCACATTTCTAAGAGAAAGACATATCTTTTGTGAACAATTGACGAAACCAAAGAGCTACATGCAAGTAGAACCAACATTAGTACACACATCAAAGCATCCATAGCTAACACCAGATGTAATCACACGGCCATATACCTTCATGGGAGCATTTGGTGAAGTGCCAACACTAAATCAAGTTCATTCCATTTGATCACCCACCATTACCAACCAGACATCAAGCTCGTACAAGTGGTAAGTGCTTTGTTAACTAGTATTTGTCCATTTATCATTAGGTAGATTCTTCTGCTGTTGTTATTAGTTTCTACCCTCATTTCATTCCACCACCATTTTACCTCCATGAAAACTTGACCATCCTTTACCCATACCCTTGAACTACCCATATCCGGATCTTAATCATTCCTATGCACACCTAATACCCACACGAATCTTGCCATTGCCCTTCCATCTTCATCTAACCTTAGATTTACCCTCACCTCAAGTTTTATTGAATTTCCTATACCATGACCATACATGATCTTTGGTTACCCACAACCGCTACTGGTTAACCTAAACCGACATCAGTCATACCAGACCGGTGTTGGTCTCTATGCTTTTGACCAGAAACCAAGAACAATGTTTAAAACCTCCACCTAATACCTAAAACTACCCAGAATCTCACCCTGACTAGTATCAAGTACCCTGACCAAGACCTTGACCTTCAGATTCAATCATAGCTTAACCTGTTGTGAACGAATTTGATTATTGTAGACAAATGAGATACCTAAATCATTTTAACTACAATAGGATTTCCTTTATTGATAGCATTAAGTTGTTTTAAACAGTGGATTGACAACCATCTAGGAAGTATCACACTTCCCAAATCTAGCATACGCTAGGTAGTCCAATGCATATACTTGTTTAAATTTAATTTGGTGGTATTGTTTTCTATTTTAGGTAGTTCCTCCAAGCAAAAAGGAAGCTCTCATGATCAGCTATGGATTTAGAAGTCATACACGTGCAACAACCTACAACCAACATCTTAACAGGTATTCCTCCTAGCCCATTACCCTTATCTATTTTGTCAACATTCGAAGAAACACATCTAGAATCAGGTGAAACATTTTGGCACACTGCCAGTGGGACCCATTTGGGGTTCTTTGCATTCTTTCATTTCTAGGTGAAAACGTTGTATGTTTGTTTCTTTTCTAAAAATTTCTTACATTAAACTTTCTCCCTGGAACCTTCTTCTCTTCTATTGTTGAAAAGCCATCATATTTTAATGCTTAAAACAAAAATTTCTTCCCTTTCATTAGTATCGCATTAGTGAAAGAGCATCCCTTCTCCTGTTCATCTATTTGTGGCATCAAATTCTACATTTCATTTTGGGTTTAAAAATAATTTCATTTCATTCTGCTTTTATGCATTAGCTAACATTAATTGAGGGCAACCTATATGCTGGAAGTCATTCCCAGTTGATGGTTTACAAACGAATCATAGAAAAGAACTTCATTTCTTTTTCTCTCTTTGAGTCTTACCCAAACATCACAAATTTAAAATATATACACATTATTAAACAACATCTCACCCGAAAGAAGCTGTAGGTGATCACACGATCACGACACAGTGGGCACCCCACTCGATTATCTCTATCCATTACCCAATCAGAGGACGACCCGCCCCCGCAATAACATACCTAAAACCTCTCCTTATAGATATCCTTCTTCGTAGGAAGCCATCCTCACCAAAAATTATACTCTAAAGTTCATGAGTCAGTCCTTAAATAACATAAGCTAAACAAACATAATAGAAAAAGCACTCGTAGGATCGTATTTTTCTTAGTGTTTTTGCTTGGCTTGTGTTTTGAGGTGAGAGGTCACGTTATTCATTTTTCTTATTTCCCCTTGCACGCTCCTCATCACAATTGGTGTATTCCAGCTTCATCTGAGTGTGCCTAGACCTTATACTCATCATTCTCAGAATTCTAGGTTTGATTCCACATTTAATTTCAACTCACAACCACATTTTCTTCATCGTTGTTTCAATTTCATAAGAAACTAGTGTCGGTCTAGCGACCATCGTCAGTTACCCTCTGACCATCATCGGTTTTACCCAACCGACATTAGTTCATTGTTCTTTGTGTTAACCAACCCAAAAGGACACCTATTCCCCTTCTTTAGTTGTTTAGAGTCTTAGTCACTCTTATCATATCCATTGACCTGGTAAGTCCGATCAACATTTTGTATACCTAGAAAATTTTTCCTTATACCTTGTTTTTGACCAACTATTCACTTTCCACAGGGATGGTAGCATATTACTTGTAACCGCGCGTCGGTTTAACCTAATCGACATCAGTTAGCCTGTGTCATTTTCTAGCTAACATTTTAACCCTAATTCACCTACCACCACCTATTTATCCTATCTCTTGTGTTGTATTTCTGTGTCATTTATAGAAATTAGTTTTACCACGTTAGTACCTATTCACATGGTATTGATGCATCGATAAGAAAGCACCCTCATATTCCACACTAGTTGTCAACCACTCCCACCTAGTCCTTCACCACCTTCCATTTTATCACTAGCCATGGAACCTATCCAACCTATCTCTATCACTACCGGAGACGAGGAGTTCACATGAATCCTTGACCAAAATCCTACCGCCTTGTAATTTTACCTTTCCCACTCGTCCACTTGAGATGCCTCAGGTCAGTAGATATATGCCATGTCCGAATCTATCCCCCGACTCTCATTCATACTCCTGCGTTAGCCCCATTTGGCTCCGCACTACCCACATCTACCTTACCCTCAGTTTTTTTCGTAGCTAGGCCCTATACCCACTATAACCGCCACATCTCGCTGCATCGTTGCACCCGCCACATCCAATATACCTTTTCCAAACAACCAGAACACAACCTCATCTACACCTATTATCTCGCATATACCCGTAGCTACACTACCACCCCTAGTGTCGATGACCCCTACCCCTTTTCAAAATGTTGTAATTTATATTATGCAATCTTTAGCCCCATTGCCACTAGGTCACCACAACCCTTCAACCTCCATATACGTACTTATCAGTGACCTCATGTTTCATCTATTATTCACTTTGGGTACATACCCCTATTTATTTCACCGCTTTCTTCTTCTCAATCTACCTATACGGTAGCACCGTATACTCGAATGCCACCCTCGTTATATGCCCAAACCAACCATCTTATGCTACAGGAGTCACACATCCATCACAACCTACCAACGACCTAATCAAGTTAATGATGGACAAGATGCAGACATTGGAGGCATTGGTTTCTATCTCCCGCAACACTCTCACCTACGATGAGATTTGTAATGAGCCTATACACCCATCCATTCCTATCCATCCATATCCCTTACATTGGGAAATGCCTAAATTCAACCGTTTCAATAGCAAAGAATACCCGCAACAACATTTTTGGTCTTTCAAACACGGGTGTTATTTGATCACCCATGATGATGCTTTTCTCCTGAGGACTTTTCCCATGTCTCTGACTGGTGTTGCATTAGATTGGTATAGTGGGTTACCTAGACACTCTATATTCTCATTTAATCAGGTAGCCCAAGCCTTCTTAGATCAATTCTCCATTAATATCATTAAGAAGGTTACCATGACTGACCTCTACTCTATGCATCAGTATGATGATGAATCTATCACAGATTTTGTTGCTCGTTGGCATAGCTTGATCAATCAACTCATATTCCAACTATCGCAAACCAAACTCATTAAAATCTTCATGCGGGCTTGTGCTAGGCATATCTCACTGACCCTATAGTTCCAAACCTTCTGAACCTTCAACAAAGCATTCACCATGACACGAAAATCTTGAAATTCGGGCCATTGAAGAGAAGAAAATCCAATTTCAGAATAAGAACTTGGCCTTCAAGTCGATTGATACCTTTTCTTCTTCAAAACCACAAAATAATTATTCAAAGGCCAAGGGGACCACTAATGTAGTGGTTATCAAAGCTGGCTTAGCTCATCCATAAAATCAGGCTAGCCCCTAATCTAATCTCTCACCCATTCAGACTTTTCAATTCAGGCGAGAAAAATGGAAAGATACCCCAATTGGGGAACCTTATTCTTCTTTCTTAGAGAAGCTCATCAAAGTTAGGGCCACCACCCTTCCTCCCGTGAAACCACACACTAGTTTTGACCCTACTCACCCCACACTCGCATGGTATAAAGAGAATGATTTCTGTAATTATCATCGAGTAAAGGGTCATAGTGATGGTAAATTGCATCACTTTCAAAAACATTTTCTAAGAAATTCTTGAGAAAGGCAAGCTAACCTTGGATAATCCTAATGCACCTACCAATCAAAACCTACATATCTTCAAGAAACCCTTTCCTAATCATGCCCCTTCTTCTGATCAAACTGGAGAGACCTCAACTCATGATAGCCATACCCATGAGGTCCATGCTATTTTCAGCAATACACCTGCTGCTGCCCAATTACCTCATATTCCTTCCATCGAGGAAATCCTAGCCCGAAGTCCTCCACCTACACTTGAATCCACCTCACCTATTCCTCCACCCATAGAGGAACACCTTTCACCTCCTTCCTCACCCGTGGAGGAGCCTTCCATTAATATCAAGACTATTTCACCTTTGGCTTCTCCACCTAGGGAACCATCACCCATAGTACTTCTTTAGGCCATAGAGGATACTTGTTTATCTCCTCCACCCATAGAGGAGCACCCATCATCTCCCCACCTACAAAGGAGCACCCATCATCTCCTCCACCTATAGAGGAGCACCCATCAGCCCCTCCACCCATCAAAGATCCAATAGAAGTGCCTTTACCTTTATATGACCACTCCCCATTAGTTACCCAAGATCCTACCGACTTACTTTCGGCTCTCTTACCCACAAAAGTTGAAGCTAGCAAATTCCCCATTTCTAAGATGAATTTTATTGAAATTTCCATTAGGTCCTCATCAATCTCGCCTACATCAGTGTCATTCTCACGCTTAGCGGATCGCTTAGATTATGTGGATAGGGCCTTACTTTGGGGGCATCTTCTGCTTCTCTGTCTCAACGCAAATGTAGATGTCACTTGCTGACACTTATACTATCTACCCAAAAATATTTCAGCCAATCAAACCAAATACAACTACATCTATCACAAATTCCACCATGATACCACTCATGGCTCAAACCACACCCCTACCCATAACCCAACGTGCATCTACACCCAAGCCTACACTTACATCATCTTCCTCACCTAAACCCAACACTACCTTAGGGGTCATCCCAACCACCAGCCTTACTCATCCACCCATCAAATTAGATTTAGCTACATCCTCTAAGGCCAATACCAAACCTATTCCAACACCCAAATAGAAGAACCAACCCCATAAATCTCATACTCTAACCTCACCGATCACACCTTCATCACCTTCACCCTTTTCGTCCTGTCTTAGGACCTCGCCCTTCTAACACGATTAAGAAGCCTCCACCTACCAGTAAACTAAAAACATAGCAGCCCATTCCTCCATCACAAACCTCAAATATACCCAAGCACCCGCCATGACTTCTACCCACATCTGCAACATATTTACCACCCATACCTCTAATACCATCGATCACTCCTTCACTACCCATGACACTTCAGTCTCTTTCCCTCACACCTCTTACATGACCTGCACCATCTACCTTCATGGCACCTCCATTATTCCCATGGGTAACACACCCTCTTCCACCATCCACCTTTCCCTTTAGATCTCATGTGCCCGAATCACCTTTACCCAAGAAGGTACAACCTAAGGACAAAAATCCGCTACACTCTGATAAGGTGGTCAAACCAACCACATACTCTCTTGCTAGTTCATATACCATACCCCTACCCAAGAAAACATAACCAACACCCAATATCACACTAGCACCTAAAAGCGTGGCCGAATTCACTTTACCTCATGTAAGGACCATTCCTCTACAATCAGCCATGCCTACACCTAGACCGACTTTCACTTCCCATTGTGATCCACTAAATGAGTTCCTACGCCAAAATTTTAACCAACCTCCTTGAAAATTCTATCATCATATTACCACCTCTAGACCTTATGACCCACTCAAACACAAACCAAAGGGGTCTGATGACACCAAAATTTGTGCCTACCATCGTGTGCCAGGGCACGATGTAGAGAACTACAAATTTTAAAAGATGTTCTTATCCAATTGTGTCCTCCTAAAGAAAAATTTTACGATGATGACCTTTGATGAGGACCCCATTTCACCAAGACCCATTCCCATAGATCTTCCCTCACTACCTACTCAACGATCCATACCTTTACCCCACAGACTCCTAGAACCACCTCTGAGATTTGAAATTAACATGGTTCGTATCAAAGAACTCATCAAACCTCCACCTAAATGTCGGTGTGATAAACTCATCCCCCAAGGTTTCTTCCCACCACTGGGATTTTTCCCTTCATGTCACTATACCTTTCATGGCTCACCTACCTCCCCACCTTAGATCAACATGATCCACGTTGCTACCCGTGCTCATAAGGACAAAGGAAAGGAAAAGGCAACTGACCCACCGACCAACCCTATACCCAATATATCATCTCGCACCCACACCTAAAATCACTATCCATGGCCCCACATATCCTATTTATAATGGGGTCACACACCGCACAATGCTAAAATAACTACACCAAGCCCCCCTTAAAATGTCCTTATATGACCTCATCCAAACCTCAAAATCCCATCGTTAAGGTCTCATGGAGGTCCTATAATCTATTGAGGTTATACCAAATGAACCTACACCCGTAGCCTCCATTATCACACCCCATCATGTAGCCTCTCTCAGCAAATTACCACCTTTATCCACACCTCAACCTACTCACCAAAATAGCCTCCCTTAGCTTCTTAGAGGAAGAGATCAAACCGCACCAAACTAATGACCTAGACCTAACTCTCTTCATCTCTATCCACATCGATGATATACGTGTATGACATGTTATGATCAATGGGGCACTAGCATTAACATCATTTCAACCCATGCATTCGCTCAAATGTGCATACCTAACAATAACATGCATAAACATCGTGTCATGTTGCAATAATTCAATGATGCTATCACCTCTACACTAGGCATTGTCATCCTCCATGTTCACGTGGGCCCCCATACTATTCTAGAGTTATTTTACATCTTGGAGGGGGAATTTCAATATAACCTATTTCTTGGTAGAACTAGGATTCGTGTCGTAGGTTATGTTCCTTCCACTTTGCATTGATATGTAAAGTTTGAGCATGAAGGACACATGTATACGATTCTAGCTGACCCATCACGTTTACAAAACATGCAACATGCTTTATAGACCCAATGACATGCTTATACCCATTAAATCATCTACCTCCATGACCATTTCCACTTCACCTACACCTCGCTTACAAGTGCAATTGCTACCTCAACTGCACATACCTCTTCTATTCCTACCACTACCACAACCTCCACAGCTGAAGCATCGACCTCCTAATTCATTAGCGCCCCTCCGATCCGACCTTTCGACACATCATCTATTCCAGCTACCCACATACCAACCACCGATCCCTTAGAGGGAATTTTTCAATGCCTCACTCTAGGGGAGTATCACCTATATAGTGTCAACACATTCCTTACTCCACAAGAATATGGATGTCTTCACCAACACCCTCATTATGATCACCATATAAGAGAGTGCCTCCTTTATGGTCCTCCCCACCTTCATACCAATCTCACCTATGGGGGAATTAATACTACAACTTACACACCTGAACCAACATCAAAAACCCGTCCATTTTCTTCCAACCTCCAGTCACTCACTAATTGTCATTTTTCCCACACCTTCTGCACCGATGCACGTGGAAGGGTTTTGGTTTTGGATTTTATGAGCAAGGATGCCATACTATTATTCCATGTACTACTCACAAGCATAATGACCGTAGTAGTATTGGCTTTGCTGAACCACCTACCAAGAAGGCCCACATTGAACTCATTGAAGACATCAGCCCTTCTCCACCTTCATCACCCCCATCACCATCTTCACGACGGAGTTGATGGATCTAGAATCCATTTCTCCTAACTTTTTTTTCTTCATAAACACCATCTCCTTAGGTCCTCTCGACTAATCAATGCAAGGATGAGGCTCCCTCCTCTCTTCCTTCCTTCGTATACTGAAATGATCGATGATGATACACCTTCGATCAACATCATTTAATGTTAGGATGATGAATCTAAGCTCACCTACCTTGGTGCATAAGATTCATATATTCATCGGTCTCTACCATCGAGACCCAAACCATGTTCAATGAATGGACTATCAAAATCAACATTCATACCCAAGATGACCCGCACATCCCAAAGATGATGAATCTTTAGATGTTTTGAACATGAAGCTATCACTTCGTTTCTCAAATATAATAACCATGATTTTGCTTTGTCTTACATAAACATGCCCAAAGTGTTGAACCCACCATAGTGGTCCACAATATCGTAATTGTTCCCGATGCCAAACCCATCAAACAAAAGTGAGGAAAATGTACCCTCGCATTGCCCTTCTCGTCAAAGAAGAAATTCAACACCTTCTTTCCATTTCCTTCATCTTACCCATTGATTATCCTTGTTGGATTTCTAACATTGTCCTATCACTAAGGTGACAGGGGGACTCCACATTTGCATGGATTTCTATGACCTCAATCTAGCTTGCCCAAAAGATGACTTTCCTCTACTTGGTATTGACCAGCTAGTTGACCTTACCGCTGGTCACGAGATGCTATCACTCATGGATGGATTCTTGGGTTATAACCAAATCTTGCTTTCCCTAGAAGATCAACACAAAACCACATTCATCACCCCTTGGGGGACCTTTTGCTATCGAGTCATGACTTTTGGCCTTAAAAATGTTGGTGCCATATATCAATGGGATATGACTTATATCTTCCATGACATCATGCATCGTATATTAGAAGATTGCATGGACGATCTCTGGCATAATCTAAATGCTGATTTTAGCACCTTGTCATCCTAAAAACCATCTTTGACCATCTCATTAAATATTGTGTTCACCTTCATCCCAAGAAGTGTGTCTTCATAGTCCTCTCAGGAAAGCTCTTGGGATTTATCGTTTCCCTACGTGGTATAGAAGTTGACCCTGCTAAAGTCAAGTCCATTCTTGAAATGCCTCCACCCACTAACCTTAGGTAACTGCATAGCCGCAAGGTAAGTTTGATCTATTCACCATTTCATTTCACAATTTTCTCGATTAGTGTAAACCATTTCATCATCTACTCAAGAAGGATGTCTCCTTTAAATAAGATGATTACGCCACAAAGATTTTGAGGCCTTAAAACAATACCTTCTCCAACCACCCGTACTCATTCCACCTAAAGACAATAAACCCTTCTACCTATACATCTCAGCTAATCATCACTCCTTAGGATCCATGCTTGCTCATCACGATGAACAACATAGGGAGCAAGTGGTTTATTACACAAGCCGTAATCTTTTAGACTACGAAACCGATACACCTATCCCAAAAAAATTTCTTAGCCTTAGTTTTTTGTTACAAAAACTCTGTCATTACCTTCTCAACCACAAAACCTATGTTGTGACAACCATTGAACCCTTATACTTCATGTATGCCAAACCTTATCAAAATTAGCATGCCACATGCTTTGGCTTATGCTTTTGGCCAACCTCAACCTCAAATTCATTCATCAAATGTCCATCAAGGGCTAATCTATCACCGAAAAATTGGCTAACACACCGATTTTCGGGGATCAAACCTCTAATTTTGACTTTCCAGATGAGTCAATTGTCACCCTTTCCCTAGACGAGCCCGCTTACCAAATGACACTCTTCTTTGACGGCTCCAAGTGTTAACATGGGGGTGGGGTAAGAGTTATCCTCATTCTACTTGATGGTGAACCCATGCCTTTGTCCTTAAAACTAGATTTTGATTGTATAAACAATATTTCTGAATATGAAGTGCTCGTATTAGGTCTCCAGGCTACCTACGCCTTGGATGTCAAATCCATCAACATCTTTGGTGATTCTCAATTGGTTGTAAACCAAGTCAATGGTATATACAAATGTCATAATGAGACACTTCAAAAATATAAACATCACGTAGACATACTTTTGAACACCTTTGACCGTTATAACCTTCAAACCATCCCCCATTCAACCAATAAATTTGTAGATACCATGGCCTACTTGGCCTCTCAAATACCCACTTCACCCACCGATTCTAAAATATTTATCACCGTATAATGACTCCAATCACCCTCTTATTTACCTCATGAAGTTTACTCTATCAAAACCTCGCCCCGACCCAAGTGACCTTTGGTATAAACAATACTTCGACTATCTTTCTCTCTCCATCTTACCTCCCGACCTCACCTATAATGGAAAACGTGCCTTTCTTAAAAGGGTCTCTCATTACGTCATCATGGGTGGCCTCATGTATAAGCATGACTTTGATGGTATTCTCTTATGATGCTTCACAAGTTTTTAAATTCCTTATACCATTAAGGAATTTCATGATGACATATGTGGAGGTCACTTTAGTGGCCTTGTTGTTGCTAAGTGTATTCTTCACCTTGGTTATTACTTGGCCAACCCTCAACTATGATTTTTGTGACTATGTTAAGCATTGTGTCAAATTTCAACATATGCCAACCTTCATCATACACCCAATCATGCCTTATAGGTCACCTATGACTTTTGGCCCTTTTTTAATGGGGTTTCGATCTTGTTGAGAGATCAATCCCCATTCTTCCCAATGACATCAATGGATCATCATCACTACTGAATACTACACAAAATGGGTTGAAGCCATACCACTCATCTCCAAAAAAGATGAGAAAATATGTGAGTTCATCAATCATCACATCATTTATTGCTTTGGTGTTCCTCATCACCTCATCATTGATAATGGATAACAATTCAAAAATAAAACCTTGTGAAAACTTTGCGATGTCTTCGCCATTCAACTAAGTTTCTTGTCACCTTATTACCCATAGAAAATGACCAATCTAAATCCACCAAAAAAAACCCTAAATAAAATTCTCATGAAAATGGTTAACGATACTGGGAATGATTGGCATACACAAGTTCCTTTCACCATGTACCATACTAGTATCCGTACTTCCACTTTGCTGCCACACCCTTTCTCTCGGTCTACGGTATAGAGGTTGTTCTACATCTTGAAGTCTAGATTCCCTCACTCTGCATTTCTCTCATGACATGTTCAATGATGATGACTTTCATCATGACTATTTAGCACAACTTGAGTTATTAGATGAACACCATCTTATTGCTCTTGATCATCTTCAAGTTTACCAAAAACATATCAAAAATGCCTACGACAAATGTGTCCATGAATGAACCTTCCACGTCGGTGACCTTGTCCTGAAAGAAAATCAAAATGTAACCAAAGTAGAATAAAGTAAACGGGGAAAATTTTCTCCTAATTGGCTTGGACCATACATCGTCACCCATACTTACAAATTAGGTGCTTATCGTTTATCTTCACTTGATGGTAAACCCAAACCTGAGCCCCTTAATGCCCTGCATCTTCAACCATTCTACTATTGACTTTTAGTCCTACCTCATCTTCTGTCTCTTTCCATGCTCGTACCTTGAGCATTATCCACTTCCTATTCCATCACCAATGATTAAACAAGAATCATGTGCATACCTGTCACTTGTTATCTTCTCTTGAATATGTCTACCATGGCACCACATATAACACGATTCTCATAGATACTTTTCATTTACCTTTAGATGAGATCCCATGGTCGTTTCACCCTGCTTTTTGAACAAGAATCATATTCTTCACCTTAGTCTTGTCCACGACTTAAAAGCCCTCACATGGGATCCAACTCCTTGAGTAAAACTTCCAATAAAAAGATGACTCCCTCAAAAGGACATCTTTCTCTCTATAATCACTGCTATAAATAGTCTACTCCCTCGAAGGACAGCTATATAAAGCTCTTTCAAAAAAAAAAAAGAAAGAAAAAGAGAGAATCTGAAGCTTCCCGCATCGATCAACTTCACAAAGACCTTAGGGAGTTAATTTATTCATCCCATATAGAATTCCCACATTGATCAGTCTATCTCGAAACATCATTTAAAAAAACAACCTTTTAGTCATGGACTTGCCCATTGTGACCTTGGATCTCTTGCCACAAAGGCATGCTACCTCGTACCATATAAAAATTAACCACTTTTCATCCCTCTCACCATTCACACTCTCATTTCCTACCACCTCAAGGGACCTCTTGGAACTGTGACATTTGGTGATCATGTGACTATTATTCACCTTTAGGATAATCAATCATGCAAAGTATTTAGGGTCTTATGTTCACTAGCCTACCTATGGTATGGTCCACCAGTTATGATCCTCACCAATCAGGAAACTTTCTTTCCCCTCTTATCTTTTAACCTTCTTTATTACGTATTGATTACCTTATAGAGGATCTGGTCCTCGACACTTACCTTTAGGTAGTCTTCTTCTTCCATCACAATCAAAATTTCCTATACAAATTTTCCCACAACTCACCCATACCTAACAAACCTAAACTCAAATCATGCCTAAAACCTACCAACTCATTCTCATACCTCCTCACATTCTTCCCTAGCTTATGGTAGAACTACATCAGCCTGAGATTACTTTTCACTGGGACTATGTAGGAAGCACTCCGAGGGCATGGGGCCCTTGGAGGTTAGCTCGGCCACTCTCTACCCTAACTAATTCATCTTTCATTTTCCTCAAATCACATTCTACCCTACTTAGTTTCCTTTTTATATCAAAAATTGGAAATTAAACCAAACAAACAACAAATTGCTTCACATTTTTATCATCATCAAAACATACATTTATTATGACTACCATTTCTTTACCATCATCATGCATGTATTATAAAACATATCAAAAATGACTATATCATCATTAATTGCACACATTAATGAATTACAAACTCAACCACTTTTAACTCAATCCATTCCTAAAACCTAACTCAATCCATGTCGAGACCACAACCTAACTTAACCATGCCGTGACTTGACTTGACCATGCCCGTGACGACTCAACCATCCCGGAACCTAACTCCACCATGCCTAAAACCTGACTCAATCCATGCCTAGACCACAACTTAACTTAATCCATGCCTATAACCTAACTCCATCCATGCCTAACACACATATCCTAAATCCATCTATGCATAATAATAAAATTGTATCAACACAAGCACATAATGACCATAATCATCATCATCTCTATAAATAAAATATCCAAACATGTGTATCCATATACATAACTGTCAAATGCCTTTGGCATGTAGGCTGGTGTATATAATTATGTCTCTCAAAACTCTCATATACAGCCTCACCATCTTTGGCACGCAAGTCGGTATATGATAAAAAATATGCAAAAATCTTGTACATCCTCATTGTCTTTAGCACGTAAGTTGATATATATAAAAATGACTAAAATACATCAAAATAAAGGGATGGTTATCAAGGCCTCATCCTCCTAGACATCCTCATGTTAGTCTCTTCGGTATCCTCTCAGCTCTTGTTTGACGACATGGTATCATCTCACCGCCCGCCATAGGTGGTCGGGTCCCCCGCAGTACATCACCTGGAGATGCCCTCCATGAGCTTGTGGCCTCACCCTGATCATGTCTCCACGCTTGATGGCCCCCTATGCTCTCCACGTTGTGAGTACAGGATCTAGCCCTCTCACTAGAGGCCCTACGTGCCCCTGTACTCTCCATAGGATAGAAAATATATCCCGACCGCTATCAACTGATCTTGGTAGTATCTAGCCTCACCTAAGTTATCTCGTAACCTAGATAGGTGTATGGTATGTGCTGGCCCCATAGGCCTCGGCCCCGTACTGCTGTCCCTGTAAGACCCTGTCCTTCCCCTACCCGTGAACTGGAAACCTATCCTAGTTCTTGTGGAGGTGCCATCGGCCTCGCACCCTGTGCTGTACCTATGCCTGTAATGCCTGAATCTATGCCTATGTATTGGCCAACTAGCCCTACAACCATGTAACCTATACTTGTAGGGTGGCCACTTGACCATCATCACCATCTCCATCTCCACCCTCGGCCATCTGGGCCTAAAGACTAGCCACCTGTGTATGCAACTTAGCCACCTCCACCTCGAATCGCTAAGCGCCCGCACCATCCCCAACTAAGTAATTAGGGTCACCACCTACCCCTATAGGGTGTCTCTCTACACCGTGATAATGGCTAAATCCAGCTACCTCGGTTTGGGTGGTACTTAAATGGGCCACCCACCACTATCTATACATGTCTGTCATGCCGACATCATTAATCCACCGGTCTATAACCTGCTCCTCCTACCCAGTAGGTACTGTCGGTATGGAAGTGATAGTGGTATCTCCACATCATCCCTCCAGTACTATGGGAAGGGTGGTGGTATATCCTATAAAATTCCAAACTAGTGCCAGACCCTATCTATGGGGATCAACTCGTGCTCTCCTACACAATGCCCCTCTATCCATTTGAGTAGATGAAGGATAGATATCTCCTCATCCATCTATCTATATGAGGGATAACCCACATATGGTCTCCATATAATATCTATCCTAGAAAATCCCTCCAGTAGCCTTAGATAATATGCTACATCATGTGTAGCCCCTGTCTGATCACCCATCGCCAATAACATGCACCCATCGCCTATACCCCACACATACAAAACCTAGCTAAAAGTCATTTTCTAGGGCATACCCACTAGACACACACAGATAATGTGCTCATAGGCCCAATAGTAAAGTAAAAAGGTGTAACATAGGCTAAACTGTGGAGCCTCCCATACGCCCACAACTCTCTATATAACTACACTAGGAATGCTAGCGCCCAGGAAAATCAGGTCCTCTCCATCATCATGTCATGTAATACTCCCATCAGTGATCATGGGAATCTCCCACCCTCTGCATCTAGTAGTGCAAAACAACAGACTACCTCCATCAGTAAAACTACTAGCCTCGTCTCCTCTGGATGGGCTAGGTAAATCTCCCCATAGCTCAGCCGACGCTTTATGGAAAGTTAGCTCTGTCATCTCCTCAAAGAAAAACTATCAACATCAACTCCTCTGATGCCTATGAAGAGATTGAATATACCTACATATCCAATATAGGGTAACAAGATCTCGAACACGTCCTTCTGTGGTGACTGTCATCTCACCCGTCAGTAGATGGAACGTGTTGGTCACTGAATCCCATCTATTGATGAGGGTGACCATCAAACTCAGCTAGCAGATTGTATACCGGTAGCGTTGGACCCCACTTAGGCCCACCTCCTCAACATGCCACAACTCCTCAGGATGTCACTACATCGTGAACTATCATGAGCAAGGGTGGCACCCTATCTCGCATCCTCAACTGATCTCTTGCCTGCATCCAACAAAACAATCACATCATTTAAAAAAGACTATATCTACATTCACCCATACCCATTCCCATTACCCTACCTCTTTTACTTTACTACTTACCCATTTACACCCTGACATACCCTCCATCCCAAACCAACCATCACCAACCGACCCCAACCCAACCCTAACCAATTGACTTTACCTACCCTACACCTACCCAACCCAATATCACATTAGCTATTTACACACACCCCGATCCCTCACTTACTTCCATTTTTTACCCACTCCTTAACCTTAACTATTTTCCCACACATATATTATTTTTTTCCTTAACAACTCCACCCTTACTTATTTTTACCCCTTACCTATGTTATGATTTTCACCTAAACCACTTTCCCCCCCCTTATCTACCTCACCCACTCAACCTAGGGCACCTTTTGGCTCCCTTTTTCTCTAAATCCGACTATACCGGTTACCCCTAACCGACCCTGGTCCCCCTTCAATCAGCATCAGTCACTTGCTTCATGACCGATATCGGCGCACTAGCACTGGCGTCGGCTGCCCTCCAACTAACGCCGGTCACTGTCGCGTCAAAAACCCGCGATGCCCAACCCCCATTTTTCCTTTTAATTCCCTTTTCCTCCCTTCTACCCACCCAATCCTACCCAAATACCTCCTACACCCTTCCCTACCCCTTCTTCACCTAATCCCCTCCCTCCCCACTCCTATTTTACTAGATTTCCCTCCCATAATTCAAAATTTCTTTTCCCAAAAAAAAGAAAAACTATTTTTACCCACCTCACCTTTAATTCAATATAACAAATAAAACAACAAATGGGATTGAATCCTACCTCATCACGCTACCATCTACATGGTGGCACCTCTGGTTGTTGTACTAGTGGTCCCCTAGATCCCTCTCCCACCTCTGCAATCACCAAATGAGTACTCACTCTCCAATCACTCAATCTAATAAAATGGATCCCACCTAGCTTGTGGATCCACCTATCAACCAACTCTCACCATCCATGTGGCTCACCAACTCATTCCCCAACCTCACTCTCTCACTTTCCCCTTTTCTCTTTCTCACTTTTCATTTTCCCAATTCGCTAAAAGACAAATGATTTGAAAAAACATGGATTTTTTTCTTTTTATAACAACCCCGACCTAACCGGTGTCGGTTTACCATAACCAACATCGGTCCTATGCCCTAGCTTACCATGGTTAGTCTAGCTTGACTAACATCGGTTACCTTAAACCATCATTTGTTCCGTGCTTAACCTTATTACCTACCCACTACCCCCAATTTTTTCCCTAAATACCTTTTTATCCTACACTCACCTCACTTGGCCACACCACTTGACCTTCTTGACCTTACCCTTTATGCCGTCACCTCGTCCTCATTCGGGGACTCATTATCTTACCCATACCCCGGCCCTACCCATGCCGTGACCTAGATATTTGGATCTAGTTACATCGCTAATGACCCTTAACCTCATGTGTTCGCTATACCTTGCAGCATTGTTACCTATGTTGATTGCCATCCTGACCTTACCTTTCCTCTTTCCATGACCATTTATCCTAACCCAACCTTTGGTGTACCAAAACACACCTAAATGTTCTGTACTTGACCTTCGTCGTGTTTCCTTACTATATCCTATACCTTGGATACCGGAATAACCTCAACCTTGTTTGGATAAACCTATCAACCTTAGACAATGTAGAGTTTACTGCTCTTTAACCTGGTACTATGTTGCAGTTTATACGTGTGTGCATGTGTTTGATTGTTACTACCTTTGACCCTGACCCATTACCTGGATTACCCGAGTGGACCCTTTTTCCCTTTTTACCCACGTTGCCCACCTTCCTCTTCACCACATTCACCTTTTATCAAACCACTCACCGCTTCCGCCTTTGTCTCATCAGTTCCTGGTTTGAGGGGGATCACCTTCACCCACACATGGGGCAACCACATCTTATTTTTGTCAACGTTGCTTACCAAAAAAAGCCACGCAATAAAAAGGGGCAAAATGTAGACACCAAAATTAGGTCACACTCCTTTTGGTCCCTCAATAAATAAATACCTTGAACACATCCATCTAGCCATGACCCCCTTCATACCACTATAATATTAATTTAATTAAATTAATTCATTATCCTCACCATATTTATTATTTAAATATCCTAATTGGGAGAATGCCCACATATCCACTAACCACCTCACCCTAAGACCTATTCTTAGTAAGTTTCCATAACTAACAAAGACCCACCCAAACCCTAAATATCAATGCCTACATTCGCTCTAACAACATTCCCGCATGTTAGAAGGAAGCTTCCATTCTAACCCGTAGGGAAAATGAATGAGATCCCAGAAAATCAAGGGGATCTACCTAGTTTAGTAAACCTAGGAAATCCCATCCTAACCGATGCCGGTTACCCTAAACCGCCACTGGTTAAGCTGAAACCACCATCAGTTACCATTTAACCCCCAAAACAACCTTATTTGAGGTTTTCACATTTCTAAGAGATAGAAACATCTTTTGAGAACAAGTGATGAAACGAGAGTTCCGTGTAGGTAGAACTAGTGTTAGTACACACATTAGAGCATCCATAGCCATGACTGTAAGTAATCACATGGCCATCTACCATCACAGGAGCATCCAAGGAAGCCCCAACACTACATCAAGTTCATTCCATTTGATCACCCACCATTACCAACTAGACGTCAAGCTCGTACAAGAAGTAAGTTCTTTGTTAACTAGTATTTGTCCATTTATCGTTGAGTAGATTCTTCTATTGTTATTATTTTCTACCCTCATTTCATTCTAAAACTATTTTACCTCCATGAAAACTTGACCATCCTTTACCCATACCCCTGAACTACCCATATCGGATCTTAATCATTCATGTGCACACCTAATACCCACACAAATCTTGCCATTACCCTTCCATCTTCATCTAACCTTAGATCTACCCTCACCTCAAGTTTTATTGAATTTCCTGTACCACGACCATACCAACGCTAGTTACCCACAACCACCACTGGTTAACCTAAACCAACATCGGTCATACCATATAGTGTTGGTCTCTTTGTTTTTGACCAAAACCAAGAACAATGTTTAAAACCTCCACCCAATACCGTAAAACCAGCCCAAAATCTCACCATGACTAGTATCAATACCCTGACCAAGACCTTAACCTTCAGATTCATTCATAGCTTAACCTATTTTGAATGAATTTGATTATCATAGATGAATGAGATACCTATATCATTTTAACTACAATAGGATTTCCTTTATTGATAGCCTTAAGTTGTTTTAAAAAGTGGATTGACAACCTTCTAGGAAGTATCACACTTCTCGGATCTAGCATACGCTAGGTAGTCCACTGCATATACTATTTAACTTTCATTTGGTGGTATTGTTTTCTATTTCAGGTAGTTCCTCCAAGTAAAAAGGAAGCTCTTATGATCAGATCTGGATTTAGAAGTCATACACGTGCAACAACCTACAACTAACATCTTAACAAGTATTCCTCCTAGCCCATTACCCTTATCTGTTTCATTAACATTCAAAGAAACGTATCTAGAATCACTAATGATCTAAGATTTTAGGAAAATGTTTGGGAAATGATTTCAACCACTTCCTAAATGTGTTTTTTTAGTAAATGATGAGGGAAAATGTTTGGGAGGAGGTTATGGTCGAGTTGGGGAGGTTAGGATGTTAATATAAAATAGGTTTGAGGTGGTTTTGAGATGTTTAAGTGGTTTTAAAGAGGTTGAGGTAGTTTGGGATGGGTAAATAGTAACATATGAGGGTGTAAAAATTGATTTAATTGGATAAGGAGAGGGTGACTTATGATAATGACATAATGATAGGTTTTAGATTGAATAATGTGTATATAAGATGAAGTAATTGGGTTGATAAAACACAAAGTTGTCTACATTCTCCTATTTTTGTGGAGTAGTTTGTGATGACCAAATTGCTCAAAAAAATGGTGTGAGATAGCCTATTTTGTGTTTGGATGGGTGATCCCCTTGAAATCGGGGTTTTTATGACGTAGTGCAAGGATCATCAGTTTTATTGAGTTGATTGAATAAGGTTTACATGTATTTTGTTTGAAATTAACCCAAGACGAGGTATCAAAACAAGATAGATATTACCATAGAATCAAGTGATAGGGGAACCAAAGGGTTCATGTCCTATAGATGTATAATTTGTAAGGATGGAAACATTTTTATAGTGCCAATTTATAAGGGAACCAAATGGTTTGTGTTCTATAGACATATGGCTTATTGGTGTCGATATCGTAAAATGAATCATGTGAAGGATGACCAGTTTTGGGGTCCTCAAAATGAAACACACAATTGAAATATATAATAATGTGGTTGAAAATAATTGTTGAAATTGAAAAGTGGTGGTTTGTGATAAAAATAGTAGAATCGCTAGTGAATGATAGGAATCACAAGTGATTATGGTGAATTATTGACAATTAGGGTGAATCACTGAAGATTATAGGAATTGTCGACAATTCCTACACGAGATAATTGGTGCATATAAATAGTCGATTTCCTTGAGAAATTTTTCATTTGTGATTTTTGAGTTTAAAGATATAATTTATTGATAATTAATAAATGGAGGCTACAGGAGTGTATAGAAGGAAGATGAGGCCACAAAGGAAGAAGTATGTACCATTATTTGTCATTTTGTATATATATATATATATATATGAATTTGTTTTAAATGTCGGTTCAAGGGCATGTTTGTGATTAAATAAAATTGAATAATATGTAGTATCGAGGATAGTTAATATAATATATGAATAACTATAAATAAACTAAATAAATGTAGTAAATAATTATATAAGTGAGTTAAAAACTATGTAAAATAAAATGGTAACCTTAATATGCAAAGAGAATAGGAAAGAACTCAACTAAATAATAGATTCTCATGAGACTATGTCATAGAGGTGACTAGAAAATATGGGATTATCAATGGCTATGCATAAGCTCTAAAATGGATGGATATGGAATGATTCCCTAGACTGGAGTGCCTGGGAAGGGACTAGGGCACCTGCGGGTTCTCTGATCTACAAACTAGACACATTGGTCTATTTAAAAGCTCTAAAATTGATCTTTACAGGGATAGGAGGTGGTCTAAAACCCTCGTTGTGTATCACATCAAATTAGTTTCCCCCATGTCGGATGTTGCTGATATTCCAAGATGATGTAAAGACTTGTAAAAGACTAAGAGAGGTATCAAAACCCTAAAAAAGAAAGATGCAAATGAATGGGTCACACCAACCTCAATCGCCATAACAATGGGGTTACTTAATCGATCAATGCACTACATTTCCAACCTAAATGTAGTTCGGTGAGTGTGTGCATAATGTTCCATAGGTTGTCTTATTTCAACCACACTTTGTGAAGTAGCGAGTAATAACTAGATGTAGTAAAAATTTAACAATATGTGTACATGGAATAGAATAGAATTCATCCCCTATGAAGTGTGATAAAGATGTCCTAGCCTTGTGCCTTATGATGGGGCTATGTGGATGCAAGTGATCTCCAATGCAATAGATGGATTCAAATCTAGATGGATGATAGTAGGGAATGATGCTAGGTCCCTCATTATGGTCTCATTATTTTATATGTATAGGGTTCTCTTGATATAATTTCGTAATTAACCTCGAAATGAATGACAACCAAAAATATAAGAAGGTAAAATAGCTAGAAAGAACCCAAAATATGGCAGGAAAGTCCAAAAGGGACAAGGGTTCCCCTGTTGGGACTAGGGTCACCATGGGCACCCTAGTCTAGGATAAAATAATGCAGGATGACAAAAACTGAATGAGCATATGGGTGTAAGAGGTCAGTAATGAAAAAATAAAATAAAACAAGATGACCAAAAGACAAGTGTTAATTATTACTCTCTTCACTCAAGAACCTTCTAAATAGTAGTATGAGATCGGGATAAATAATTTCTAAAGTGCATGATTTTGTGTCTACATTTACCCCTACTTTATGTTGATGAGAAGAAAGCTCGGTAACATAAATTAGATAGATATGTGTACGTTATATCCATGAAGAGTGTAGTAGAAATGTGCCAAAGGACTAGACAAAGCATGGAATGACAAAAAGATGGAGGACCATGTAAAATGAAGATGAAAATGTGCAAAAAAATGATGAGAGTGAACCTAGGGTGGAATGCATGTGTTTATGTTGATGTGTTGTAGTGTACATGCATGTTTAGTATAGTGTGTGCTATCATGAAGTATCATTGTTGACGTTGTTGTTTTTTTGCCCCTATTTGACTATTTGTTTGTCATACGGCTGGACCTATTAGGAGAAAACGATCAATTAGTCAAATATGTATGTATGTATGTATGTGTAAAAATGTAATGTAAAAGACACATGTAAAAGTATGTAAATGTAAAGTATGTAAATTAAAGAGTGTAAATGGAACATGTGCACTTGATCTATGTCAAGAAAGAGAGTGTAAAAGGATATCCTATACTATTGGGGTTTTTTGGGTGATTCAACTCCATAGGCCAAAGAAATGTAGGGAGGAAATGCTCTATGTCCTCCAAACTTTAACTTCTTCCATGAATTGTGTGTGAAGAGATATCTAGACTATCCTAGTTTATCATGTGATTGGACACCACTGGATGAAGTAGTTTAGGAAGGCACACCCACTATAACCTCTAAGCATATAAATGCTTCCAAAAATTATAAGGACACCATGTCCTATAAATTTTTTTGTGTATGGGGTTCGTAGAATGGTTTGAACCCACTCATTGTATGTAACCCATAATGCCAAAGGAGAAAATTACACTGAAATGAACCAGTGTAAATGTGTTGTGTTAATATTGAAACCCCAAATAATGCCCCCCTCTTTGGGGTGCATGTGATGTCACTAATAGGAGAATGCGGCCCTAAAAGAGGACCAACCGTATGTACTCTAAAACTCTTCCCTATAGGGGGAAGGGAATATAATTGGTAGAAACTAAGGAATGCACAAACAAGGATGGCTAGCCAAAGGAAAGTGTAAGTACAAACAAGTATCCATGTAAAAATACAATGTGTAATCTATGCAGACATTGTAAAAGTTTCTAAGTAAAGTAGTGTACACATGCAAAAAGACAAGGAAGCTACACAAATTGGATCACAAACATGGGACATCACTCATGATGTCGCAAGACATGCAAGGCAATCATGGCCACAAACAAAAAATAAGTGTGTAGACAAAACATAGGGCAAGGCCCGCATATAATAAGCAAACAATAGTAGACAATGTAACAAACAAACATGGAAGCAAATAACCATACATAAAAAATGTTGCACATGAAGCACCCATTAGAATGTTAGAAAGATAACTAGTATGTCAAAGCATTAATAACCAAGTAATGTAAAGTACTAAGTAAAAATGAAACAATAACACTGGAAAGAGACAAATGTAGATGCCCCTAGTGACCATTGTAGGAAGGGTAGATGGAAAACATCCATAATGCGGGTGAAGGATCTATATCTATGGTCACAACTTTATAAATACGTGAACACACATGTGTGGATGGTATAGATAATGATATATAAGAAATCAATCTAACATATGTAGTAAAGTGATCATGTAGAACATTAGTAAACAAGAGTAAATGCCCCCAAGACAATGCAATATGTCGTGGATGGATGGAATGGAATGCAAGAGGGAATGATAGGATCTATGTTCCCCCTCTGAATGGAAATGTATGTAGTGAGGATCATTTATTTGTCCTACTCAACAGTCAAGAATGAACCGTAAACAAGAGTGCGTCATTGGGAAATGTTTGAAGTGGGTGTTGTTTATAATGCGTTGTGATGAATGTGTATGCGTATTGATGAGATGCAACCTAGAAATGATATGTGCATGAACCCTATATCCAAAGTGTATATCATGTACGGATGAAACGTATAAATGAAAATTTATCCTAAGCATATGTCACTATGAGATGAATGCATGAGTAATGATTTATCCCTAAGTGTATATCACTACAAGATGAAAAGAGGGAGTGGTGATGTAACCTAAGGTGTATACTACTAGAAAATGATAAAATAGATGATGATTTAGCCTAAAGCATATGTCACTACAAGATGAAAAGAGGGAGTGGTGATGTAACCTAAGGTGTATACCACTACAAAATGAGAGAATAGGTGACGATTTAGCCTAAAGTGTATGTCACTACAAGATGAATGGAGGGAGGTGGTGATTTATCCTAAAGTGTATACCACTATAAGATGGAGGAAGGAAGTGACGAGTCAACCTATAAAATGTGTCACTATAATAGAAATTTTGCATTATGATATGTCAAATAGTAAATGTGAAATGATTAAAGGTCCATTTGATTTGTAAACCCTTGACAATCGAGTATGGACCAAGGAACTAAAGGGTGTCATAGGGTAGTGAGTGCAGCGTATAAAAGACAATGTAGTATATGTAATGATGAAATATGAGCATGTGATGAGTAGAATGTGTAATGTATGATGTATAATATGTAATGTATGGTGTAGAATAAAAGTAGTATGTATGAAGAATAGTATGGAATGGGATATGCAAGTATGGATGATGAAGACTAGTATAATGTAAGTGTTAGTGCAAATCTACAACACCCCCTAAATGACCTCTAGATCTATTGTTCATAATGGAGTCATTTAGTGTGATTTCACAACATTGAATTTTTTCCAAGGTGTGGGTGTCCAAATGGAACCTTCCGGATGAAAAATTCTGTTTAAAGATGAAGTAGAGGTTTCTTACTCTACTCTAAATTCCAAGGAGACAGAGATAAAGGATGCAAAAGGAAACAAAACTAAGTAAAAATGGTGATACACCAAAGGAGTGATGAACTTCTATCTTGAAAATAAACACAAATCATAGAAATGTAACACCAAGCATGCACAGATTGCCAGAATGTAATGAAAGACCTAGAAAACAATAATAAATGCATGAGAGGATTAGAAGATCATTCACAAAACATGCATTACCATTCCCAAATTTGATACAATGCATTACACTGGTAGAAAGGAAAAAAATGTGTCACAAGTTCCATGGAAGGTCTGAAACTCCTCGAATTCACATGCCAAGGGGAAGAGGGGAGTCTGCAAGAACAAAACATCCAACCCTTTACAAATGAGCCAAAATTAGCTTTTAATGGTGAAGCAGAAGGAGGGAAAGCAAAAACATGAGAAAAATGGTTTATGAGCTCAACTACCAATCAAATCCCTTCAATTTCACCTGTAAAGTGATGGGCTTCATGGACAAACCCATACACCAAAGTACACTACCCTGCAGATAAAAAAATGACCCATACTTCATTAATTTTGGTGGTTGAATGTCAATTATGTATTTTTTGCATGCAAAATATGTTTTCTAATTTTTATTCCACCAAAGTCCACCAAAATACAAACTTTAAATTTCCATCATATGGATAATTTCAACATCTTTCCAATGACATAAAAAACGTAAAAATCAAGTTCTGGATCAAAAGATATGGCCCTCTGAAGATTTAGGGAAAAACTAGAAAAATTAGGGCAAAAATGGGTTCGTGGGCCAAAATTTGAAAATTTTCCCCTTTTTTGAGTTTGGGAAAAATTCCAAAAAATCCCCATGCCCTCATTGCTCACTGCCACGTGGCACCTTCCTATTCGCTGATGAAACATGGGTCAAACCTCACCTTTTTCCTCTGAGTTCACATTGGAAAAATTTCCCAAGATTTCTTCGCGCTCCACTCTTCGATGACACGTGTCACTCTCTAGTTCTAGCAGAGGTGCACTCCAATTTCTCCCCTGGCACCTTTTACCACTTTGGAAAAATTTTCCAAATGCTTCTGCCACTCCCAACTTCTACCACCGACTGGACATGTGTCGCATCCCCATTACTCGGCGGGCCTTTGCAAATTTCTCCATCCTCTCCCATGGGCCCACGGGCTGGTTTTTTCCCTTGAACCCTTTTCCCACTTTGGAAAAATTTTCAACTTCACTCTGGTGCCCCAACCTCTACCACCATGTGGCACCATTTCATTGGGCGGGCCTGCCTAGGGAAAATTTTCCCAAAAAACTCCACCGGGCAATAACTTGAAATTTATAAGGAGTTAGGAGGAAAATTTTACCTTTCTAGAAAGGTGAGAAAATTCTCTATCTGATGGAGCTAGTTTGAGAAAACTTTTGAGTTCTTGAAATGTGTAAAATTTAATATTGAAGCACAAGGGAGGAAATAAAGAAAGCAAGTTAGCCAAAATAAGTAGGGGGCTCATTTTGGATAATAATTTTGGTGACTCTCAGGGGTCATCTACCTGCTAGATGAATGATCAGCTACCTTAAGCAATCCATTGGGCAATGGATTCATGAGCTTAACTTGCCTGTTACTCTCAACTCATAGAAAATCTCTAGAATGAAGATTGTGAGAGTAGAACATTACTTGATCTAGAACATGATCTGCAAAAGATGCATCCTTGGGGCAACAAAACTTGTGCCAAAGCACTTAGGGAAAAGTAAATCTAAGCTACAACAAACAATGTGCATAGGAACTTGGAGGAATGAAAGAAATCTAAGCTAATATGTACAAGGTGAGAAGTTTCCCTTCTAGTAGCAATGCTTTAGATGGATTCCATTAACTAGAATCTACAGTTCTTCACCATCCAATGTAGACAATTGGAAGGCATTGTTGTCCTTGCATTTTGTGACCATGTAGGGGCCACTCCAAATGACATCAAATTTTGAATGCCTTCCTATATTTTCTTGGTCTGCATCCCATTTCAACACTAAATCTCCAACTTGGAAAGTTCTAGCCTTAGCTTTCCTATCAAAGCTTCTCTTGATCAAAGCTTGATCCTTCTCCATTGTTTGGGCTGCATGCTCTCTGATTTCTAGGAGTTCCATCAATTATGCATATCTAACCTCCATGGGCTCAAACTCCAACAATTCCAATTGCTTCATGAGTTCCAATGTTGGTAACTCAAGTGACATAGGCAAGACTTCCTCTTTCCCATAAACAAGCCTGAATGGAGAGTTATCTGTGGATCTTTTGGTAGTTATCCTATCAGCCCATAGAGCTGATTTGAGCTTAGTTTACCAAGTCCTCTCGATTTTCATCAAGATAACTCTTGATGATCCTTAATATATTCTTATTTGTAGACTTAGCTTGGCCTTTACCTTGGGGGTAATAATTTGATGAAGTGCTCAAGATAGATCCCATTTCTAATAGCCCATTCGGTTACCTTTGATCCTATGAGTTCTAATGCATTATTTGATATTATAGTGATAGGTATACCAAATCTAGTTGCTTATCCCCTCATAGAAGTCTAAAATGCTAGATTCATTTGCTTCTTTGAGTGCCACGTCGTCAGTCCATTTAGTGAAGTAGTTTGTTGTTGTTAGAATCCATTTGTGCCATTGTCTTGAGTTTGGATTAATGAATCCAATGAAGTCCAAACCCCATTGCATGAATGGTTTGTCAACTGATATTGGGTGCAATGGAAGTGTTGCTACTCTCTCTTTTCCTGTGAAGAATGCACAATTCTTGCACCTCTTGATCCATGCATAAAAATCACTAAACACCTTGGGCCAATAATAGCCAGCCTTCATGATCTTGAGAGCTATCACTCTTGGAGAAAAATGACCCCCAGCTGATCCACCATGGAATTCTTCTAACATTCTCTCAATCTGATTTGTCTCAATGCACCTCAACAACACTCCATTGATATCCTTTTTGAACAAGACACCATCAACAAGTGCATATAGAATAGCTTGCAATCTAAAGTGTCTTCTTTTGGATTTTTCATCTTTGGAGGGCATAGGCCTATTTGTAAGAAGTGCATTATGTCTTGGGTCTAGCAAGGAGTGAGCATACCACCATTTTCTTCTTGAACATCTCTTTGTTCTTGGCTGTCTTGCAACACCAAAACAACATTCTTCTCTTTGCTTGCTTCAATTGATTGGCTCAAGGCCAATTTCTCACACAATCCCTTTCCTCAGACCATCTTGGTGACTTTTATCTCAATGTCATACTCCATGACATGAGTAATCCACCCTGCATGTTTTTCATTTAGATCTTTGTTGAGGAGGAAGTCTTTAACTCCCACATGAGAAACCAGCAGTTGAACCTTGTTGTTTGAAACTAGATGCTTAAATTTATTCAAGATCCTAATCACTGCAAGAACATGCTTCTCAATGAAGGAATACCTTAATTCATAGTCCTCCAAGCTTTGGCTAAAGAAGGCAATTGGATGCTCTGCATTTTCTTCATTCTACTATACTAAAATTGTAGAAATTGTATCATCACCACCAAATGCATAAAGGATGAAATCTTTGGAGAAATCTAGGTTAATGAGAGTTGGAGCTTGTGAGATAGCTTCTTTGATTGCCTCAAAAATTTCCTTACCTTTAGCTATCCATTTGAATGCCATACTTTTCTTCAACATCATAGTTATTGGCTTGACAAGGGCTGCAAAATTTGGAACAAACCTTCGAACAAAATTGATTCTTCCCAAGAAACTTTGAAGAGCCTTCTTATGTCTTGGCAATGGTAGTGCTTTTATTGCTTCAACCCTCTCTGGATCAATTACTAATCCCTCTTTGGAAATGATGTGGCCTAGGAGCTTGCCTTCATGAGCTAGAAAAATATATTTTTGGGATTCAAGGATACCCCAAATCTTCTACATCTTTGGAACACTTGTCTCAAATGAAAGAGATGATCATTTGTACTGTACTTTAGAAAATACAAGTAATATCATCTAGGTATATCAGCACTATTTTGTTGATCAATCCCTTAAACTTCATATCCATTGCCCTTTAGAAAGTGGATCCGATGTTAGACAACCAATATGGAAATTTTCTATATGCATAGGTTCCCCATTTGGTGGTGAAGGCTGTTTTGAACTGATCATCTTCCTTTACCATGATCTAATTATACCCCGAATAACCTTCTAGCAATGAAAACCTCTCGAGCCAAAGCAACAACTTGCAAAATCTGCTCCATACAAGGAAGTACATAGTGATCCTTGAGGGATGCTCTATTCAAATCTCTAAAGTCTACACACAACCTGATTTCTCCACTCTTATTTCTAACTAGAAAAAGTTTGCAACCCATCTTGAATGTTGATGGGGAATATGATACTTTCCTCTATTAACTTATTTAATTCCTTCTTCATGAGAGGCTCAATGTGTGGATTGACTAATTTTTGTTTTTTCCTGATGGGCTTAGCACTTGGATCTAGTTCAATTGTGTGTTGAGCTATCTTGGGATTGAAACCTCTCAAATATTCATAGCTCCAGGAAAATACATCTAGGAACTCTTGGAAAGTTTTCATGAATTCATACGTTTCTTACTCGGTTGCCACTTTACCAATTTGAAGTGACTTGCCTTCTCTAAGCGAGATGGGCTCTGAATCTTCTCCCTTGACTTTGATATTTGCTTTTTCCTTCCTAAATTAATCATTAGGATCAAAGATAGACTCCAAAGTCACAAGTCCTTTTAGTATTTTGTTGGTTCTTATTTGTACCAATTGATCACCATCTTGATGTTTTAACTTTTCTTGATTTTTGGTGAGAACTCAAATTCTTCTTGTAAGAAATTGATGATTTTTGGTCACTCTCAAACACTTACCAACTTATGTTATTATGCGGACAGATGATGGCCTCACAATCGCATGGATGTTTGGCTGAATTTTTCTCTTTTGATACTCTCCACAACATCAAAAGTTTCTCCAATTGCTACTGCAATCCTATCAGCAGCTTGGTTCTCTTTCCTTGGGATGGAGTTGATGCCAAAGCCCTCAAAATCCTCAATGCGGTCCCACACCCTATTCTTATAACTCTTGAGCATGTCATTTTTTTAGAATGTTGTCCTTTAACTTCATTAACAATCAACTCACTATCACCAAAGACTTGTAAGTTTTGATACCTCTCTTTCTTGACCAATGCAATCCATGTATCAAAGCTTCATATTCAGATGAGTGTTGTTAGAATATGCAAAATGAAATCTAAAAGCTGAATAATACTTAATGCCTTGAGGTGAAACAAGCATAGCTCCTCCTCCTGCACCTTTTCTACTTCTTGATCCATCAAAGAACAGCTTCCATACCTCATTATTATCTTTATGGTCTAGCTTGGTAATGCTAGGAAGAGGCTGATTTTCTTCATGCATGCAATAGACTCCTAGTTCAGATTCCTCTATTTCCTTGTAGGGATCAAAAGCATGTATCTTGATTTCCCATTCATCAAGGGTAAAATATAAAATGCTTCCAAATTTGGTGTTAGCTTCATGTATGCTTGGGTAATCCTCTTGATTGAATGCTTTGAACAATTGGCATTGATTTGGCTTGGAGTATGAGGCTCAATGTGAAATTTTGCAATAGGTTTGGACCTAATTGTGGCCTTGGCTCAATACCTTGTCCTAAACAACATGTGTGACCAATTAGTAGATAAGTAGCCTCTAATTTTAGCTGTGAAATCCCTTGACAAACATATGGTAAAGAGTGGTGGCAAATCTATCACTGACACATCTTGTAAAATAGTGACATTGGGGCATGCATGCAAAGTAAGGCTCAAATATTTAATTACCCTAATTGTTGTTACTACTACTTTTCCCATATAATTATACCATAGCTAAATTCTTCTTGCAAGAAATTGATGATTTATTGGTCACTCTCAAACACTTGCCAACTTATGTTATTGTCTGGAATAGATGGCCTCACAATCACATGGATGTTTGGCTGAATTTTTTCTCTTTTGATACTCTCCACAACATCAAAAGTTTCTCCAATTGCTGCAATCCTATCAACAGCTTGGTTCTCTTTCCTTGGGATGGAGTTGATGCCAAAGCCCTCAAAATCCTCAATGAGGTCCCACACCCTATTCTTATAACTCTTGAGCAGGTCATTTTTGGCAGCATGTTGTCCTTTAACTTGATTAACAATCAACTCACTATCACCAAAGACTTGTAAGTTTTTGATACCTCTCTTTCTTGACCAATGCAATCCATGTATCAAAGCTTCATATTCAGTAGTGTTGTTAGAACATGCAAAATGAAATCTAAAAGCTGAATAATACTTAATGCCTTGAGGTGAAACAAGCATAGCTCCTCCTCCTGCACCTTGTCTACTTCTTGATCCATCAAAGAACAACTGCCATACCTCATTATTATCTTTATGGTCTAGCTTGGTGATGCTAGGAAGAGGCTGATTTTCTTCATGCATGCAATAGACTCCTAGTTCAGATTCCTCTATTTCCTTGTAGGGATCAAAAGCATGTATCTTGCTTGCCCATTCATCAAGGGTAAAATCTAGAATGCTTCCAAATTTGGTGTTAGCTTCATGTGTGCTTGGATAATCCTCTTGATTGAATGTTGAACAATTGGCATTGATTGGGCTTGGAGTATGAGGCTCAATGTGAAATTTTGCAATAGGTTTGGACCTAATTGTGGCCTTGGCTCCATACCTTGTCCTAAACAACATGTGTGACCAATCAGTAGATAAGTAGCCTCTAATTTTAGCTGTGAAATCCCTTGACAAACATATGGCAAAGAGTGGTGGCAAATCTATCACTGACACATCTTGCAAAATAGTGACATTGGGGCATGCATGCAAAGTAAGGCTCAAATATTTAATTACCCCAATTGTTGTTACTACTTGTCCCATATAATTATACCACCCCTTTAGATATGAATTCATATTGGAGGCCCAGATGATCAGCTATTTTCTTGGGCATCACAAAACTACTTGCCCTAGAATAAATTATACAATTATGTACTAGTTTATCCCCAATGATCAGTGAAACATAGAATGGAGGGGCTTCAAAATTTTACCTTGCTGTCCTCCATGATGCCCTCTAGGCTAAGTAGCATTTATGAGTACCTTCTCTTGCATATGAGCTGGCTGATTTGAGGTTGACCAATTCTTCATGGCAGCTTGTAGTAGATCCCTTTGGCCTGGGATGGATAGTGACTCCCACATAGATATGTTCACATTTGTCTTCTTCATTTGTTCAATGATGATAAATGGGGTTGAAACATCCCTTTGCTTCCCCTTAGTTTGCACATTCTTCTCTTGTACATGGGCTGCAACAACCGGTATTTGAGCTGGTCTAGAAGGTGGCTTGGGCTGTCCTTGCACATTTGGAACTGTATTTTTCTTTCCAACACCTTGTGGAGTGATGGAAGGTTGTGGATCACCTGGAGCTAATGACTACCCTTCACCAATATTCCTCTTCTTTGACCATGTGTTAGCTTCTACACTCTGAGAAGGTGTTTGATTCATACCACAAAAATCTTCAGCCTGCTAATTCACAAGTGTAGTCTCATTTGGAGTTGTATCTTGTTGAGATGTCCCTTGTTGTTGGTTTGTTTCTTGACTCACCTCACTCTCTACACCAGTTTTTGTCACCATCAAAGATTGGTTCAAAGCACCATTGAAGCACATAGACTGGTTGTGAGGTTCATTACATGGGAAACACCAATCATACTCTTGAGCTATATTATTTTACACTGGCACTAAGGCTTTAGAGGTAGATGCAACATTGGGGTTATAGGGCTGAAATGGTCTATTGGTAGGAGGCCTTACTTGATTTTGATTTGTAGCTAGGTTGGGTGGCCTATTAGGCTGATATGGTTGTCTATTAGGCTGATTTTGAGACTGATAAGAAGGCCTAAAACTTTGGGCTTGCTACGTCTTGAGCATAACCAATTCATTGCCCAAATTTTGTAACTATTTCATAAGTTCTTGAAGCTCATTTGAGGCACTAGAGGATGAAGTAGAAGTTTCATTTGAACTCTTATTTATAGGAGTGGGAATATGAATTACACTAGGTGCTTGACTAGTACTTGGGCTTTCCATGTTTTGATATAAGGGCATAGGAGGCCTAGGTGCAAGTTTACCCACTTGGATCAAACAATTCTTAGCCCTAGTGGGGATGTTGTAAGTTGCAGGTATAGTTTTACCTCTCATGGATTGTATCAACATAGAAATGTCAGAATTTAAATCCTTGAGAAAGTATAAGAAAGCACCTTGAGTTGTTTGCCTCACTGCCAATGGGATTCTATCCCATGTTCTTTGAAATCTAAAATTGAAGTCTGTTAGCTGCTCATTGGGATCTCTCTTGATAGTTTTCAATTGCTCCAATAGAGACAAGTTGTCCCCCTTTTCTCCAAATTGGTTGTGGAGAGCTATGCACAACTGGTTCCAATTTTGGATAGAGCCTACCTCAAGGCTCCTGAACCATTGCAAGGCTTTCCCTTTGAATGAATATGCCAACAATTTGATAACAATTTACATCTCAACAATCTCATGGATTACACAAACATTAGCAATGTCTTTGACATGATCACCAGGAGTGGTCTGATTTTCCCCAGTAAAGTATGGGATGTTCTTCAATGTTGCAATTGGAACTGGGTTTTGTGCATTGAGAACAAGTGGGATGCTACCAGTAAAGTTAACATAAGGAAACAGGTTGTGCCATTATGATTGTCTTGAGAACCCTTGTTGATTGGGTGAAAGGTCTACCAAGTGGGGAGTTGATAGAGTTATGTTTGGTGGATATGGTGACTTTTGAATCAGTAGTGTCCACTTCCCTTTAAAACTACTTAGATCTCGATCTCGACTACTGTTGATCCCATTTTGGACACTACTATGTTTTGATTTACTATGACATGTATATGTTAGGTCATGGATTATTATGGACCTTGATTTAGTTAGCAGGCATGATGATTAGTAGGGGCATTATCATATATGTATGATGATATATTGTTGACATGGACTTATTATAGATGTTGATTTCGGACATGTGACATTTGATATTATGAGTAGCTCTAGTATAGAGATCCATTGGATGATGATATAGTTGATTTATTTAATTAAAAATGATAATGTTAAATTAATGATGTTGTTGTGATTTGTGTGTTTAGATGATTTTGAAATATTGTTTATATCATTTTGGATGTCTAATGCAACCATGAGGCCAAATGAGATATTTGCATTTTACTAGGTTAAAAATCACAACAATGTTGGGGACTAGAGACTAACCATATTGAAATTCTGGATGAACTCAACGGGGTCACCATGGCAACTGTAATTGTTTGTGTGTTGTGTTATGTTAGGATTTCCCATGGGGGGGATTTCCATTATATGTGACCATGGGATATGTGTTTATTTATGTGCTCTTTTTTATTGTTGTATGTATTTTATTTAGTAAATTGTTCCTTCTTGTAATTTAATTTAAATATGATAGTTCTAATGTGAAAGTCATATAGTTAAATTTTATTTAATTTAATTGGGATGTGGAATGTAAGTAATAAAGTTGTTGTCTTAGTTATTAATTAAATTGGATTTATGTTATGTATAACCATATGTTAAATAAATAAATCATTATGTCAAAATAATGTAATAAATGAAGTCATAGGTATTAATGCATGTTGTAAAAATGTGTAAGTGATGTGTAAGTTGTGTAAGTCAGATTTTGGAGTGTAGAACACTCCATCCTCTAAGGAATTCGAATTTGACCTTGGAGGCCAAATTTGGAGGCTTGTGGGACAAGTTAAACTTGTCCCACACCTCTTAAAATCATCCACCAACCATACCTATGGTTTTGGAGTAAAAATTAATATTTTTAATTGTATTTTGAAATGACTATGTGTAAGTCTTTATTGCACTTTACTTACAAATTTTTAATTCAGTCCTTGTTAAAGTATGGGTTAATTTTTGAGTGTGTAAGTTGCTTGTCATCTCCATTTATTGTGAGGTTGAATTTCTCTTTTTGGGGTTGAGTAAGAATGATGTGGCATCCCACTTGGAATCCACATCATCCTCTCCCTCCCTCTCCTTTAAAATTTGAATTCTTCTCTTGTTGGAGGTTGTTGAAACTTTGCTTTTTCCTCCTTGGGTTGAATTTTATTGTTGTTGGAGCTTGCTTTGAGGAAGGAGTTGGAAATTATTTTGGATGCTTATACCTTGCTATTTTGGGACTGCATTTTGAGCACTGAAGGAACTATTATTTGGGAAAACAATCTCCATTATGGAGAGGTAGGATCTTGTCCTTTTAATATGCTATTTTCCCTTTTCTTGCATGAATGAAATAGTGAATGTGCTGTGTATTCATGGCTGGTTGGGTAGATTGCTTAGGGAAAGGTGTAGGAGGAGGCTATGGGGATTTCATATGGGGGGCATAAGGGATTTCCAATGGCACTTGTTCTATTTTGGAGGGAGTTTTGGATTGGGATCCACCTAGGAAAAGAAACTGCTTGCATTTATTACTATTGGGGGCATAAGGGATAAACTTGGGGGGCATAAGGAGGGGTTGGGAGATATAAGGTTTATGGGTATGATATGTTATTGGTGGTATGCATTTGGTGGATGCCCAATTCCAAATTGGGAGGCATAAGGAGTTCCCCATAGTTCTTGCTCTTGATGGCTTGCTTGATCAAGCCCATGTGCTGTGTGTATGATTTTATTGCAGTTGTGAACTGTTGTCTTTGTTTGGATTGTGCATTTTTTGTTCTATGCATGTGAAAGGAATGTTTTTTGTTGTGAAAGAAGCCTTGTTTGCCATGTGTTGATGTTCATTCTCCATTTCAATATGGTTGGGGCTCGGGGGCCAATGGGGAAAGATGGCTTCTCCTTTCCCATTGGATGTCTTGGTTAGGTGGAGAGCATTGCCTTTCCCCCTTCCTTGTTGTGATCAAATGAAAAGATGAAGAAATCAGCATGTTGCTATTTTGGAGCTTGGAGAAAATGTAGTTTTGACAGTCCCTTTCCTTGATCAAATTTAATGTAACCTTCCCACTTTGAAGTGGATGAATGGTATTGTTATTTGTAATGAAAAGACACTTTGCATTGGTAAGGAAGGATTGAATCTCATTTGTGCAATGTAAGGAATTATTATTTCATACTCTGTTTTGAAAATAACGTGACAGAATGAGATCTGCTTGTATTTTGTAAATTGAAATTTATGGAAAGGATGAAGTTGTAATGTGTTGTTTGAAATCAATGAAAGAAATACATCCCTTTCTCAAATTGTACTATTGTATTGCAATTTAATTGTTGTTGTGTTTTAAAATCTCTGTTGAAAAAGGAAAATGCGTGTGGGAGAAAAAGACAACATTTTGTTCTTTGTATTTATTAAAATTTGAAATATCAAATGTTGCCTTATTTATTTTGAATGAGAATATGGATAAATGAATTTTTAGACAAGATTTGATAAGCTTTCCATGTTTGGAAGTGGCAAATGGATTATTATAGTTGTTAATGAAAGAACTTCATTCTTTTTATAAATCTGGCATTTAAAAATAATCTAATAAATGTACAGTTCATAATTACAACCTAAATTAATAAAGGAGACAATGTAATATAGATGTATTAGGTCCTAATGAACCTAAATAGAGCTCAACATTTAAGAAAAGCGTTTTTAGAACTTTATTAAATCCAATTTTAATTTTACAACCTAACTTTCTGTCAAAAGATGTAAAATATATCAATTGCAACTCAATCCACAAATTGAACCTTAAAAAAATCTAAAACTTACCCAAGATCAATCCTCCATGTTCAATTGACATGTTGAGAAGGAGAAAACCAAAATTTGATCAAAATCTCACAAGTTGGAAAATTGCCAGTTTTGAATTTTAAATCCTGCAGATATATTTCTTAAAATTGACCCTCAAAACTTCATCAAAATCCAAAAGTTGATGATTTCTGTGCAAAGAGGACTATGAGATATTTTGGAAAGTCCTTGTTTGCCCAAAACTGAATTTTATATCAAAAGTTATGGCCATATGAAGTTTTGCTTCAAAATGACCATCCAAAAATTAATCTAACTATACAAAAATTAAATTTTAACTTTGGAAAAATTTCCTCAAAAATTTCTGTGCCCCACAACACTCTCAGCCAATCATGTGTCACCACATGACACTTTGGAGGGGCGAATCTCATTGAAACTTAACATTTTAAAAATTTGACCTTGGGAAAATTTTCCCATTTTTCCCCACGTCCCCGCAACCAATCACGTGTTGACACGTGGCATGAATGGTACGCGGATTGAATTTGAAAATTTAACCCTTTGTCTCTTTTGGAAAAATTTCACTTTTTCCTCATGGCCCCACACCCCACAACCAATCAAGTGCGACACATGTCCCTAATGGATGCGCGGGTTCGCGTAAGTCTTTTTGACCTTTAAACACCTTTGGCATAAAATTTTAAATCACTCCCGCTCCGTAGGCCCACGTCCAATCAGAAGATGCCACGTGGCCTTTTTTTTGCAAAAGTAGAGGCAAATTTTTCTTGGAAAATTTGTTTGTTTGAACCTTGGGAAAAATTCCAAATTTTTCCCCGACTGGCCGACCCCATCCAATCACGTGCTGACACGTGGCAAATTGGACATCGATGGGAGAGCGGAGATCTTTTCCCCTTTGAGATTTTAAATCATAAAATCTCAATTTTCCCTTTGTTCCATCAGTCCACTTCTCCTCACACCAATTTCGAAGTGACATGTGTCATTCCTCCCCAAACCCGCTCAAGGAAATTTTTTCTCCCTAAGCTCCTCAAGGGAAAATTTCACCCCAAAACTCCGCCGGGCCATAACTTGAGATTTATAAGGAGTTAGGAGGACTTATTTATATGGTTGGAAAGGTGAGAAATTTACTATCCAATGGGAGTGATTTAGGAAATTTTTGATGAATTTAAGTGGGTGAAAAATCGAGTTGAACCCTGTAAGCTTGTTAGGACAGAGATGAGAGGGATTTCACTCTCCTAACCTAAGTGATGAATTTAACTTCTTGTTTGACCTTGTGCCTTATCGATAATAGTTACAAGAAGTAATTGCTATAATTCAGCCTTGCTTGTTAACCCTTATCTTGTTTGAGCTAACTGTGATCTTGTAACCCTCCTTGCTAACAGTCTTAATAAAAAAAAATTATTCCATAATTTTCCTAGCTAATCCTAGTTTGTTTCTTGGTCTCAAGTGGTAGTTTGAAGTGGGCATCACACTTGGTATCAGAGTAGTGGTTCAAAGGCTTGGACCATTGGGCACATTAGAAAACTTGAGACATGAAAACTTAAACCTAGCACACTGAAAAAATAGAAAACAACTTAACAAGAATTGGTATGTTTTAGTAAATATGGAGGTTGTATAACTTAACAAATGAACTGACTCTCACTTTGGTCTGTGTAGGAGGCGCAGACAGAGTGAGAGAAACTTTCATAGAGAAAAAAATTCACCACCACCACCACCATTAGATCAGGGTGTAGCAGCCATTCTACCTTAGATTTTATAGACCCCTCAGGATGTTAATGCCGCTCTATGTGGAGGATCAGTAGGGGGACACTCAGGAAGACATGATAGAGTTACTTCTATTGAGGGACATGCACCTCCTCCACTCAGCGAGGAGCATAGAGGAGAGAACTCCCATGCGGAGTTAGTTAGAGAATGGATTCACCACCTAGGAGATAGGGTGATAGAGTTTCGTGTATAGAGAGAGGTCTGAGCCCTAGGCTTAGGGATGAGCTTGTAGAGAGGCCTAGAGGCCGATAGACCACAACAGCGGATCACATCAGGGAGATCCTAAAGCTTAGGCCCTCACATTACTCAGGTGATATAGGTGGATTTCAGGTAGAGGCTTGGCTAGTGAGCTTGAGTGGTTGCTTCAAGATTTGTCCTTGTTCTAGCAACACGAAAGCTCATGTTGCGATCCATCTACTGAGGGATGGAGCAAGAGTGTGGTGGAGGACAGAGGAGTAGAAGCTCCATGTTGATTCTAGAGAAGTGACTTGGGAGCTATTTGAGGAGAGATTTAGGAGTAGATATCTATCATGGAGGTTCATCCAGTAGAGGATTGACGAGTTCCATGACCTCCGACAGGCTACCCTTTCAGTAGCAGAGTATGAGAGTAGATTTCTGGATCTACTTCAGTATGTAGAGTACATGCAAGATGAGTAGGTGTGGATTCATAGGTTCATCTAGGGCCTTAATCTAGACATTAGAGGTGTGGTTCGGATTCACTACCCAAAAAATTTAGTAGAGGCCGTAAAGAAGCCCTAAATTACAGAGGAGACTCAAGGTAAAACCTAACAGCTAGAGATTGAGTCAAGAGTCACATTCAGCAGATGCAAGATGATAGATCGAGAGGTTCAATACCTCTTCCTTGTGGTGGGTAGCATTCAACACAATCATCCTTTAGGCCACAATAGTAGCAGTAGTATCACCCACCATATAGACCTCCTCATAGAGCTGATTCACAGAGAGGTTAGAGTATGGGGCCTCCTCCTAGGGGTCCCATCAGGACACAGGGTGGACCTAGAGCTTAGTCACTGGAGCTCACCAATAGAGGCCATAGTAAACTATAGCCAGATCATCAGGATCCACACCACAGACTTCTAGGGCACCTACTGGAGGTGCTACTCCTTGGAGAGGATCAGGTGGTTGCTTTGGATGTGGAGTAGCTAGACATTTTTGGAGAGATTTCCCTCAGAACCCTAACAAGGGTAAGGCACTAGTTTCTGAGCTGATAGTTGGTGACATGGGGCATAACCACATAGGATTTATGCAGTAGTTGAGAACCACCAGGTAGAGCACCAGAGCATAGTCATTGAGACCACAGGTAGCATTGGTGGTATTCCTACCTCTGTATTGTTTGATTCAGTTCTTCTGATTCTTTTCATTGCACCATCTTTAGTAGAGCGATGTAGGATGGTGGTAGTTAGGTAGGGTCTTAGTTGGGATGTCGAGATGGCTTCTAGAGCCAAGATCTCTGTGGACTCCTTAGTTAAGGAGTGTGTAGTGGATTTGGGACCTTTCACCACCACTTAGATCTCTCGTATTCTTCCTTTGGGCTTGTATGGAGTTATATTAGGCATGGATTGGTTATCTACACATAGGGCCAAGATGGATTTCTATCATAAGACTATATTTTGTGTATATGATCTTGGAGTTGAGTCGATGATTACAGGGGTCAGGAGACCCATTTCTATTCGCACCATTTTCTTATGCGGCTTAAGCGGTGTGTGCGGGGTTGTCAGATGTATGCTATTATAGTTAGTGACAGGTCGAGGATGGGTCTAGTGGACCATTGCTAGATGATCATCCCATCTTGAGAGATTTTTTGATGTATTTCCATAGGGGAGCTACCAGGATGCCACCCCCATGTGAGATTGATTTCTATATAGATCCAATCCTTGGAGTACATCCTATCTCACGGGAACCTTATCGGATGACCACCCCAGAGCTCTGTGAGCTTAAGTTACAGCTTGAGGGCCTTCTGGAGAAAGGCCTTATCCATCCTAGTGTATCCCCTTGGGGTGCATCGGTGATTTTCGTGAAGAAGAAGGATGGATCATTGCGGTTGTGTATTGATTACCGCTAGTTGAATAAAGTGACGATCAAGAATTGTTACCCTCTTCCTCGTATTGATGACTTGTTTCATCAGATGAAGGGAGCCACGGTGTTATCTAAGATTTATCTCAAGTCGGCTACCATCAGTTGAGGATTTCGGAGGAAGACATTCATAAGACTACCTTTCGCACGAGATATGGGCACTATGAGTTCATAGTGGTGCCTTTTGTTTGACAAATGCCCCTGTAGTGTTTATGAGTTTGATGAATGGGGTATTCAGAACCTTTTAGACCACTTCATGCTCATCTTCCTTGATGACATTTTGATATACTCATGTACACATGAGGAGCACGAGGGGCACCTTTGATAGGTTCTTCAGTGTCTTCGTGAGCAACAACTTTACGAGAACTTGGAGAAGTTTGATTTATTTCAGATAGAGGTGTAGTATTTGGGTCATATCATTTCTGGGGAAGGTATCACAGTCAATCCTTCCAAGATTAGAGCCATTATGGATTTTCCAACACCCACTACAGTGACCGAGGTGTGCAGCTTCATGGGTTTAGCAGGATACTACCAGAGATTTGTTCAGGACTTTTCTTGGATTACGCACCCTATCAATTCCCTTCAAAGGAAAGTGAAGAAATTTATTTGGATGAACATATGTGAGCAGGCATTCAGACACCTTTGAAGGAGTGCCTCACTATAACACCCATTATTGTAGTGCTAGATCCGCAGGTGATTTCTTTGTATACACAGATGCTTCCTTAGGAGGGCTTGGAGGTATGTTGATGCGGGATGGTAGGGTGTAGTAGTTTGAGTCTCACAAACTCAAGGATCATGAGCTTAATCATCCTACCCATGATCTTGAGCTTGTGATAGTTATGCATGCTTTGGTTAGATGGAGTCATTTTCTCCTTAGATGGAGATTCACACTCGGGACGGATCATTTGAGTCTTCGCCACCTCTTCGTAACCCAATCTAAACACTTGTCAGTGGCATTGGATGCAGTTGCTTTGTGAGTATGACATGGAGATAGAGCATGTGAAGGGGAAGTATAATGTGGTAGCAGATGCTCTCAATAGATGGAGACATGTGGCTATGGCCACTACAGTGAGCATAGATTTGCGGAGCAAGATTCTTCAGTAGCTTCCTCTTGATAGCTTCTACATGACAATACGAGCAGAGATCGAGTCACAGAGACCCCTTGAGGGAAGTTTGATGGTTTCACCTTAGAGGTAGATGGTCTTCTCAAACACAGAGGTAGGATATATGTTCCCAGAGATGGAGGCTTGAGGCAAGACATCTTGACCGAGGCACATTGTGTACCCTATTCAGCCCATCCTGGGGTGAAGAAGATGCATGCTACTTTGAGATAGTTATATCACTAGAGAGGACTTCGTCGAGATGTGGCTCAGTTTTTGTCATGGTGTTTAGAGTGCTAGAGGGTTAAGGCTGAGCATCAACATCCAGCAGGTCTTCTTTATCCTCATGCCATACCGGAATGGAAGTGGGACACCATTTCCATGGATTTCATTGTTGGGCTACCTATGTCGAGATATCACCATGATGCCATTATGGTCACAGTTGATAAATTGACAAAAAGTGGCCCACTTTTCTTCGGTGAAACCACTTATACAGCTAGAGTAGTGGCATGAGTATATTTGGATGAGATTATCAAGGTTGCATGGGATTCCATAGAAGATCATTTATGACCGTGATCCCTTGTACACTTCACATTTCTGGACTACCATGCAGTATGTCCTCGGGACGAGGATTAATTTCAGCACAACATATCATCCTAAGATAGAGGGACAAACCAAGTGAGTGAATCATATTTTAGAGGATATGCTTAAGATGTACGTGATGGATCAACAATCTAAGTGGGAGGAGTACTTGTACTTAGTTTATTTTTCCTACAATAATAATTTTCGAGTTCTATAGGCATGACTCCTTTTCAGGCATTATATGGTAGGGAGTGCAGGGACACGCCTTAGCTGGGACAGGTTGGAGGATAGAGTATCTCTTGGACCAGATCTTTTGTAAGACACGGAGCAGCAGGTAGTGTTGACTAGGAAAAGATTACAGGAGGCACATGACAAGAAAAAGAAGTATGTGGATCAACATAGGATCGATCGTAGCTTTGATGTGGGCATTAAGGCATTCCTTCGTGTTAGACCACACAAGATCCCTATCTACTATGGAAAAGGTTCTAGGTTAGCTCCTAGATTCATTGGTCCTTTTGATATCTTGGAGGTATCGCCCTTTGGCCTACTTGTCTAGCATTGCCACCCAACTTGTCTCACGTACATGATGTGTTTCATGTTTCGTCCTTAGGAGGTACATTGAAAATCCTTCTCATGTGTCGATGGACATCATTGCAAGTGTAGGATCAGGGGCAAGGTGTGACAGTGGAGCCCTTCTATATCATAGATCGCAGGACCCAGGCCTTCGAGAAGAGAGATTGATCAAATTATGGTGTAGTGGGACATATATGATGAGATACAGTAGCCACTTGGGAGGATGCTACTATGTTACGAGTGTAGTTTCCACATTTGTTCCAGTGACTTCGGGAGGAATTCGAGTCTAAGGGGAGGGGATGTAGTGCCCACTTCCTTTCTTTGACACTGTTTAGATACGATGATCGACTATGTTGATCCCATTTTGGACATTTCTATGTTTTGATTTACTATGATGTGTATATGTTAGGTCATGGATTATTATGGACCTTGATTTAGTTAGCAAGCATGATGATTAGTAGGGACATTATCATATATGTATGATGATATATTGTTGACATGTATTTATTATAGATGTTGATTTCAAACATGTGACATTTGATATTATGAGTAGCTCTAGTATAGAGATCCATTGGATGATGATATAGTTGATTTATTTTATCAAAAATGATAATGTTAAATTAATGATGTTGTTGTGATTTGTGTGTTTAGATGATTTTGAAATATTGTTTATATCATTTTGGATGTCTGATGTGGCCACGAGGCTGAAGGAAGTATTTGAATTTTGTAGGTTAAAAATCACAAAAATATCGGGGGACTAGAGACTAACCATATTAAAATTCGGATGAACTCAACGGGGTCACCATGGCAATCGTAATTGTTTGTGTGTTGTGTTATGTTAGGCTTTCCCATGGGGGATTTCCATTATATGTGACCATGGGATATGTGTTTATTTATGTGCTCTTTTTTTATTGTTGTATGTATTTTATTTAGTAAATTGTTCCTTTTTGTAATTTATTTTAAATATGATAGTTCTAATGTGAAAGTCATATAGTTAAAATTTATTTTATTTAATTGGGATGTGGAATGTAAGTAATAAAGTTGTTGTCTTAGTTATTAATTAAATTGGATTTATGTTATGTATAACCATATGTTAAATAAATAAATCATTATGTCAAAAGAATGTAATAAATGAAGTCATAGGTATTAATGCATGTTGTAAGAATGTGTAAGTGATGTGTAAGTTGTATAAGTCATATTTTGGAGTATAGAACACTCCATCCTCTATGGAATTCGAATTTGACCTTAGAGGCCAAATTTGGAGGCTTGTGGGACAAGTTAAACTTGTCCCACACCTCTTAAAATCATCCACCAACCATACCTATGGTTTTGGAGTCAAAATTAATCTTTTTAATTGTATTTTGAAATGACTATGTGTAAGTTTTATTGCACTTTACTTACAAATTTTAATTCAGTCCTTGTTAAAGTATGGGTTATTTTTTAGTGTGTAAGTTGCTTGTCATCTACATTTATTGTGAGGTTGAATTTATCTCTTTGGGGTGAAGTAAGAATGATGTGGCATCCCACTTGGAATCCACATCATCCTCTCCCTCCCTCTCCTTTAAAATTCAAATTCTTCTCTTGTTGGAGGTTGTTGAAACTTTGCTTTTTCCTCCTTGGGTTGAATTTTATTTTTGTTGGAGCTTGCTTTGAGGAAGGAGTTGGAAATTATTTTCATGCTTATACCTTGTTGTTTTGGGACTGCATTTTGAGCACTGAAGGAACTACTATTTAGGAAAACAATCTCCATTATGGAGAGGTAGGATCTTGTCCTTTTAATATGTTGTTTTTCCCTTTTCTTGCATGAATGAAATAGTGAATGTGTTGTGTATTCATGGCTGGTTGGGTAGATTGCTTAGGGCAAGGTGTAGGAGAAGGCTATGGGGAATTTCATATGGGGGGCATAAGGGATTGCCAATGGCACTTGTTATTTTGGAGGGAGTTTTGGATTGGGATCCACCTAGGAAAAGAAACTACTTGCATTTCTTACTATTGGGGGGCATAAGGGATAAACTTGGGGGATCATAAGGAGGGGTTGGGAGATATAAGGTTTATGGGTATGATATGATATGTTATTGGCGGTATGCATTTGGTGGATGCCCAATTCCAAATTGGGAGGCATAAGGAGTTCCCCATAGTTCTTGCTCTTGATGGCTTGCTTGATCAAGCCCATGTGCTGTGTGTATGATTTTTATTGCAGTTGTGAACTGTTGTCTTTGTTTGGATTGTGCATTTTTTTGTTCTATGCATGTGAAAGGAATGTTGTTTGTTGTGAAAGAAGCCTTATTGCCATGTGTTGATGTTCATTCTCCATTTCAATATGGTTGGGGCTCAAGGGCCAATGGGAAAGATGGATTCTCCTTTCCCATTGGATGTCTTGGTTGGGTGGAGAGCATTGCCTTTCCCCCTTCCTTGTTGTGATCAAATGAAAAGATGAAGAAATCAGCATGCTGCTATTTTGGAGCTTGGAGAAAATGCAGTTTTGACAGTCCCTTTCCTTGATCAAATTTAATGTAACCTTCCCACTTTGAAGTGGATGAATGGTATTGTTATTTTTAGTGAAAAGACACTTTGCATTGGTAAGGAAGGATTGAATCATTTTTGTGCAATGTAAGGAATTATTATTTCATACTCTAATAACATGAAAAATGAGATTTGCTTGTATTTTGTAAATTGAAATTTATGGAAAGGATGAAGTTGTAATGTGTTGTTTGAAATCAATGAAAGAAAACATCCCTTTCTCAAATTGTACTATTGTATTGCAATTTAATTGTTGTTGTGTTTTAAAATCTCTGTTGAAAAAGGAAAATGCATGTGGGAGAAAAAGACAACATTTTGTTCTTTGTATTTATTAAAATTTGAAATATCAAATGTTTCCTTATTGGTTTTGAATGAGAAGATGGATAAATTAATTGTTTAGACAAGATTTGATAAGCTTTCCATGTTTGGAAGTGGCAAATGGATTATTATAGTTGTTAATGAAAGAACTCTGTTCTTTTTATAAATCTGGCATTTGAAAATAATCTAATAAATGTACAGTTCATAATTACAACCTAAATTAATAAAGGAGACAATCTAATCTAGATGTATTAGGTCCTAATGAACCTAAATAGAGTTCAACATTTAAGAAAAGAGTTTTTAGAACTTTATTAAATCCAATTTTAATTTTATAATCCAACTTCTTGTCAAAAGATGTAAAATATATCAATTTCAACTCAATCCACAAATTGAACCCTAAAAAAACTCTAAAACTTACCCAAGATCAATCCTCCATGTTCAATTGACATGTTGAGAAGGAGTAAACCAAAATTTGATCAAAATCTCACAAGTTGGAAAATTGCTAATTTTGAATTTTAAACCCTGCAGATCGATTTCTTAAAATTGACCTCAAAACTTCATCAAAATCCAAAATTTATGATTTCTATGCAAAGAGGACTCTCGAGAGCTTTCCGGAAAGTCCTTGTTTTCCCAAAACTAACTTTTCTATCAAAAGTTATGGCCATCTGAAGTTTTGCTTCAAAATGACCATCCAAAAATTAATCTAACTATACAAAAATCAAATTTTAACTTTTGGAAAAATTTCCTCAAAAATTCTATGGCCCCGCAACACTCTCAGCCAATCATGTATCACCACATGGCACTTTGGAGGGTGTATCTCATTGAAACTTAACATTTTAAAATTTGACCTTGGGAAAATTTTCCCATTTTTCCCACGTCCCCACAACCAATCACGTGCTGACACGTGGCATGAATGGTACGCATGGATTGATTTTGAAAATTTAACCATTTTTATCTTTTGGAAAAATTTCACTTTTTCCTCTACAGCCCCATACCCCACAGCCAATCAGGCATTGACATGTGTCCCAATGGACGTGCGGGTTCGCGTAAGTCTTTTTGACCTTTAAACGCCTTTGGCATAAAATTTTAATCGCTCCGCCGCTCTGTAGGCCCACATCCAATCAGAAGATTCCACGTGGCCTTTTTACGCAAGTCAAAGGAAAATTTTCCTTAAGAAAATTTTTTGTTTGAATCTTGGGAAAAATTCCAATATTTTCCCGCGACCGACCCGCCGACCCCTCCAATCACGTGCTGACATGTGGCAAATTGGACATCAGTGGGAGAGCGGAGATCTTCTCCCTTTGATATTTTAACTCATAAAATCTCAATTTTCCATTTTTTTCCACCAGTCCACTTCTCCTGCACCAATCGGGAAGTGACATGTGTCCTTCCTCCCCAAACCCGCTCAAGGAAAAATTTTCTCCCTAAGTCTGCAGACTCCCCAAGGGAAAATTTCACCCCAGAACTCCGTCGGGCCATAACTTGAGATTTATAAGGAGTTAGGAGGACTTATTTATATGGTTGGAAAGGTGAGAGAATTTCCTATCCAATGGGAATAATTTAGGAAATTTTTGATGAATCTAAGTGGGTGAAAAATTTATTTGAACCCTGTAATCTTGTTAGGACAGTGATGAGAGGGATTTCACTCTCCTAACCTAAGTGATGAATTTAACTTCTTGTTTGACCTTGTGCCTTGTCGATAATAGTTGCTAGAAGTAATTGCTACAAGTTAGCCTTGCTTGTTAACCCTTATCTAGTTTGTGCTAACTATGATCTTGTAACCCTCCTTGCTAACACTCTTAATAAAAAAATATATTCCATAATTTTCCTAGCTAATCCTAGTTTGTTTCTTGGTCTCAAGTGGTAGTTTGAAACGGGCATCACATGAATTCTTCTTCCCCTTTCTCTTCTTTCTCGGGGATAATTGTAAATACTTAGAAAATCTGTCTTCTCTGGCCCTTGACCTTGTTTGGATCCTTCTCATGAATCTTCAAGCTTGGACTGTTGAAATTAGTTGATTCTATCCTTTTGGAGTCACCAGATGTGCAAATCAAGGATCTTTTAAGCAAGAAACTTACAAAAATTACACATCAACTTTTTGTAATGAAGATGAAGACCTCTAAGGTCCCATTGGGCATGCCAAAACTGTTAGTGTAAATCTACAACACCCCCTAAATGACCTCCAGATCTACAGTATTGAATGGGGTCATTTAGTGTGATTGCACAACATTGAATTTTCTCCAAGGTGTGGGAACCTGCCAGATGAGAAAATTCTCTAGAGAAATCTGGTTCTTACTCCTCTGTTTAGGTGTATGCATGAATTTTGCAGAGGTTTAATGTTAAATCCTACTCTAAATTCCAAGGAGATAGAGATAAAGGATGCAAAAGGAAACAAAACTAAGTAAAAATGGTGATACACCAAAGGAGTGATGAACTTCTATCTTGAAAATAAACACAAATCATAGAAATGTAACACCAAGCATGCATAGATTTCCAAAATGTAATGAAATACCAAAAACAATAATAAACGCATGAGAGGATTGGAAGATCATTCACAAAACATGCATTACCATTCCCAAATTTGATACAATGCATTACACTGGAAGAAAGGAAGAAAAACATGTCACAGGTTCCATGGAAGGTCTGAAACTCCTCAAATTCACATGCCAAGGGGAAGAGGGGAGTCTGCAAGAACAAAACGTCCAACCCTTTACAAATGAGCCAAAACTGGCTTTTAATGGCGAAGCAGAAGAAGGAAAAAAAAACACGGGAAAAATGGTTTATGAGCTCAACTACCAATCAAATCCCTTCAATTTTTCCTACAAAGTGATGGGCTTCATGGACAAACCCATATGCCAAAGTAAACTACCCTGCAGATACAAAAAAACCCATACTTCATTAAATTTGGTGGTTGAATGTCAATTCTATATGTTTTACATGCCAGAGATGTTTTCTCATTTTTCTCTTACCAAACTCCACCAAAAAATAAAATTGAATATTCCATTGTGTGGATAATTTCAACAGCTTTCCAATGACATAAAAATGCAAAAACTAAGTTCTAGATCAAAAGATATGGCCCTCTGAAGATTTAGGGCAAACTGGCAAAATTAGGGCAAAAATGGGTTCACGGGTTGAATTTTGAAATTTCCCCTTTTTTGGGTTTATGAAAAATTCCCAAAAATCCCCATGCCCTGCCACTCCACTACCACATGGCACCTTCCCATTCGCTGATGAAACACGGGCTCAAACCTCACCTTTTTCCTTTGATTTCACATTGGGAAAATTTCCCAAGATTTCCCCGCGCTCTGCTCTCCCGGTGACACGTGTCACTCTCTGGTTCCAGCGGTGGTGCACTCCAATTTCTCCCCGGTGCCTATTACCACTTTATAAAATTTCACCAAATCCTTCCGCCACGGACTGGACACATGTCGCATCCCCATTGCTCGACGGGCCTTTGCAAATTTCTCCATCCTCTCCTGTGGGCCAGCGGGCCAATTTTTTCCCTTGAACCCTTTGCCCACTTTGGTGAAATTTTCAAATTTTCTCTACTTCCCTGACCTCCGTCGTCACGTGGCACCATTTCATTGGCTGTGGGCCTTCCTAGGGAAATTTTTTCCAAAAAACTCCACCGGGCGATAACTCGAAATTTACAAGGACTTAGGAGGAAAATTTTACCTTTCTAGAAAGGTGAGAAAATTCTCTATCTAATGAAGCTAGTTCTAGAAACCTTTGAGTGCCTAAAATGTGTAAAATTTTATATTAAAGCACAAGGAAGGAAAGAAAGAAGGCAAGTTAGCCAAAATAAGCAGGGGGCTCATTTTGGATAACAGTAAGATGTGTAAATGCAAAAATGTCAAAATGAAAGATAACATGTATGTTGTATGACATATAATATGTGAGTAGATGTAGTGTGTAAATCATATAGTGTAGTGTGTGGGGTTCATGTGTAGTAAGTCCTCAATAGTCAAGTGTGAACCGAAGCACAAGAGTGTGTCATTGGGTGTTGATCAAATAGTGGTAATCTAAGCATCGTATTTCTTAAGATGCATTATGTTGAGTGGATTTTTGAGTGGTTTACCTAAAAGGGTGGCGAGGTGATATACCCCACCACCAAGCTTATTAGTGATAATGTATGGACCAAGCTAGTTGGGCTTAAATTTTTCTTTGAGAGGGGCCTTAACTCTTTTATTTTGTTGATTTTCCTTCAAGAGGAGGTCGAGGTGTTGAAATATTGAGAGCAAGTTTTTGGTATATGCATGAGAGATGTGAGATTGGTATGCACAGAGATTTTTGAGTTCTTGGACATAATGCGAGTCTAACATTTCTAGTCCATGTTACTAGTTTTCATGATATTCATTGTCTTTAAGGATTCCTTTGATAAATATCCATAAGGATGGTATCTCGAGTTCAAGTGGGATAACAACCTCAACAACATAAACCAAGGAAAATAGAATAGCGTTCATAGGTATGCAAATTCTAGTATGATAAACCCATAGTCAGTAGAAAATATGATTGTGCCAATCAATACCACTTGACCAACGATATTATGTAAGATCTTGACAATTGTTTTTTTGATGATCATTGCCTTGTGTATAATAAGGTGTGAAGAATAATTGTTTGATTTTTAATTCAGGACAATTTTTTTAACATCCTTATTTTTGAAGGAAGATCCATTATAAGTGATTATAACATAAGGAACACCAAAACATGTGATAATATGTGTGGTGAGAAAGTTACAAATATTTACACCAGTAACCATTCATAAGGGATCCACTTCTACCCACTTAGTAAATTTCTCAAGAGGTGTAATAATGAATTTGTGGCCATCGGTAGATTCAAGGTTAATCATATCAATGATTTCAAATCCCCAAAGGGAGAAAGTCTAATTATGTGTGATGGGCTAGAGGTCATATGCGGGTGTATGATGGAGATTACCATGTTTTTGGCATTTTTCACAATGAGTAGCATATTCAAGGTAATCTTGTTCCATTGCAGGCCAAAGAATATCCTTCACGTAAAATGTTTTGTAACATAGCTTTACCCGAGAAGTGACCACCACATATGCTATCATGAACTTGGGAGATGGATGTGGGAATATCTGTAAGCAAAAGGAAATGAAAAAGACATCTGTCGATAACATGTTTGAATAATTTGATTCCAAAATAACCTAAGAAGTAGCCTCACAATGTAACCGGAGAGCATTGTGAGGCTATAGGGTGTCGGGGATATTTTTCTTATATAAGTAGTTATAAATAAGAGTGAACCATTCAATTTTTTCATGACTACATGTGATGGCGCAAGATGCAAAAGGTAATGTATAAATAGAGGGATGTCGTAAGTGCACAATTATGAAAGTAGCTTGGTCATCGGTGATGTCTTGTGGGATGAGCGACATGACACTAGCCATAACATTTACATGATAATTATCCTTGCGAGGAATAGTAGAAATGGAGTAGGACTCAAAAGTAGCTAAAATATCCTTTACAAGGGTATTGTAAGGAATGAGATGATCCTCTTTTGTATTATATGTATTGTTAACTTGATTAATGACTAATTGAGAATCTTTATGTATGCATAAGTTGTGAATGAGGAGCTTTTGAGTGGTAAGCAATCCTAAGATGAGAGCTTTGTACTCATCAATGTTGTTTGTACAAGAAAACCCTAACCGATATGTGAAGGGTAGTGGGTCACCATGTGGGGTAATGAATACTATCCTAGCCCCAGCACCAGATCAACAATGAGAGCCATCAAAGTACATTGTCCACATATGTGGCTCAATGGTATAGGCAGTGAAATCATCACAGAGTCAGAAATGGGTGATGCATCCGAGAGGGGTGCCATAACTAGTTGATCACCGATAACTTGTTGTTTGATTGCTTTTTATGGTAGGAACTTAAAATCAGTTTTTGTAAGGAGCATGACCTAACATGAAAAACATCCCGATAGATGTGTGCATGAGATGAGGTAACATAATGGGTCAATTTTTTTATAATATGTACCTCATTGTTAAGAATATAGTGTCATAATTTTTCTGCAACGAAGACAAGACCGAGGCACCATTTTTTAATGTAGTTATAGTTACATTCATAAGAGAGTAGAGTATGAATGATATAATATATGGCTCTTTTACATTGAGAATCATCATGTTGTGCCAATAGAGCTCCTAATGCGTGAAACGTAACAAAGATATAAAATAAGAAAGGTCGATTGGGTAATGATAGAACCAAAATAGGTGGATTTAATAAGTAAGGTTTAATGTCATCGAAGGCTTGTTGATATTGATCATACTAAACAAACTTGGTATCTTTCTTCATGAGTCATGTGAACGGTTGAGTCTTATCAGCAAGTTGTGTAATGAATCGTCGAATAGCTTGAATTTTACCTTGTAGCAATCGTGAAAGATGTAGGTTTTTAGGTGGAGGCATATCGATAATGGCCTTGATTTTGTTAGGATCAATCTCAATGCCACGTTGGGAGATAATATATCTAATAATTTTACCTGTTGTGACCCCAAAAACACATTTCTTAGGATTCAAGTGGACATGATATTGTCATAATTGTTCAATTAATATTCAAATATCCTTCACATGGGAGGATCATCACTAATATTTTTCTAAGATGTCATATATATAAACTTCGATGATATTGTGAATGTAGTCATGGAAGATATGTGTCATTTCCTATTGGTAAGTAGCTCAAGCATTTTTAAGGCTGAATGACATGACTGTGTAACAAAATGTACCCTATGATGTGGTGGAGGAAGTTTTTTTGTCATCCAGTTGATCTTGATTTTATCGTAACACGTAAATCCATCAATGAAAGAAAGGATATCATATACAGTTGTAGTTTCGATAGTAGCGTCGCCGTGTGGCAAAGGAAAACTATTCTTAGGGAAATATTTGTTTAAATCATGAAAGTCGGTGTAAAAATAAACCCAACCATCGGGTTTCATCACCAATACAATATTAGATACCCATTCGGGATTGTAGCGCCCACTTCCCTTTGACATTTTTAGATACCGATATTGACATAACGTTGATCTTATTATGGACACTATTATGTTTTTATTTAGTATGATGGTTAGATGTTAGATCATGGATTATTATTGACCTGGATTCAGTTATTATGCATGATGGTTACTAGAGACATTTTTAATATGTGAATGATGATATATTGTTTGACATGGACATATTATAGATGTTGATTTGGACATGTGACATTGATATTGTGAATAGAACTAACATGGGAATTAATTGATGATGATATAGTTGACTAATTAAACTGAAAATGATAATGTTGATTTCTTGATGTTGTTGTGATTCACATGTTTAGATGATCTTGAGATGTTGTTTATATCATTTTGGATGTTCTGATATGGCCATGAGGCTGAAGGAGGTATTTGCATTTTACAGGTTAAAATATCACAACAATGTCGGGGGACTGGAGACTAACCATATTGGAATTCTAGGTGAATGCAACAAGGTCACCATGGCAACATGTTTTGTGTGTGTGTGTTGTATTATGTTAGGGATTTCCCATGGGGGGAATTACCTTTGAATGTGACCATAGGTTTGTGTAATTTATTAATGTGGTTTCTTTATTAATGTTGCATGTGTTTATTTTGTGATGTGTTACCCCTTTCATTAGTTATTATATGTTGTGTTAATGTTGTGAATAATCATGTGTTAAAATAAATAAATCAATATGTCATAGGAATGTAATAAATAAAGTTGTTTCTCTTAAATGTAATATTGTAAGAGTGTGTAAGAAATGTTGTAAGAATGTGTAAGAAATATGTAAGATAGATTTGGAGTGTGAAACACTTCATCCTCTTGGGAAATCCGAATTTTTCCTTGGGGGCTATATTTGGAGGCTTGTGGGACAAGTTAAACTTGTCCCACACCTCTTAAAATTATTCACCAACCATACCTATGGTTTGGAGGTTAAATTTAGACCCTTTTAATGCATTTTGAAATGACTAATTGTAATTTTTAATTACACTTCTCTTACATGTTTTAAATTCAGTCCTTTTGGGGTATGGGTTATTTTGGAGTGTGTAAGTTAATTTGTCATTTTATTTATTATGTTTAGGTGAATGATGTTGACTTTGATCTTGGGGTTGAGGAAGAATGATGTGGCATCCCACATGGATCCACATCATCCTCTTCTCTTCCCTCTCCTTTAAAATTCAAACTCCTTACTTGTTTGTGGTTGTTGAAACTTTGCTTATTCCTCTTGGGGAAAATTTTTCTTGTTGTTTTGGAGCCTTGCTTGTGAAAGGAGTTTGGAGTCATTTGCATGCTGGTGTGTTGCTGATTTTGGACTACATTTTGGCATTGGGAAGCTTGTTGATCTTGGAACAAACTCCATTATGGAGAGGTAGGAACTTGAGCCTTTTGAAAATGTTTCTTTCTCTTGCATGCATGTATGAAATGGTGAATGTTGTTATGTGTGTGTTGGCTGGTTGGGTAGACTACTTAGGACATGGTGTAGGAGAAGGCTATGGGGATTTAAAATGGGGGCATAAGGGAATGCCAATGGCATTAGTTTTATTGTGGAGGGAGTTTGGGATTGGGATCCACCATGGAAAAGAAATAGCTTGCATTTCTTACTCTTGGGGGGGCATAAGGGAGAAACTTGGGGGGCATAAGGAGGGGTTGGGAGGCATAAGGTTTATGAGATCCTAATGCTATAAATCCAAATCCTAAGGGCCTACTACCCATGCCACCTATACCCCCTTGGAAGAATATGGTGGCACTTAGTGCATCCAAAACAAATAAGGTAGAAACCTTCTACCTATCCCTTCTAGTTAAAGGTTACCAACTAAAAAATTATATTATAGATTATGCATTCTTTGACAATGTTATGCCCATAAAAGTATCAAATTCCTTATGTATTACCTTGACTCGTGCAAATTTCTCTTTCTATTCTATGGAATCCAAAGAAGTATCATTGGTGGGTAGAATCAAAGATGCACATGTGTCCTTAGATAACTTTCAAAGAATAATTTATTACTCATGATCTTCATGGATGATATTATGGCATATTTTTTTCATGCTATTAAGTAGAAATTGCAAATACTTAGGCTAGGAGATTAAAATGGATTTGTCTTCTGCTATCATTCCAGTAAAGGGAGAGATGGATAAGTTTTTATCAGTGCATAAGCTGAAATATACAATCCAAAATTTGAATGATATAAGAGAAAATATATTATTCCAAGATAGTGGGATGGGGAATTATTTCCTCACATATGTAAGGGATGAAAATATTACTTTTATCACTAAAGACAAAGAAAATGAGCTTTGGACTATAGAATTTGATGGAAGCTACTTAAGCGTGGGGTCTAGAGCCGGTGTTTTTTTAATCTCACCTTCAAGAGAAACCTTTTTTTATATAATATTCAATTTGAAAATACCAATAACACCAAAGAATACAAATATCTCCTCCTAGATAAGGGTGCCACTAAGTTTATGGGCATCAAGAAGAGCAAGTGTCTCAAAGATGAAAAAGTGATAGTCAAATAGATAAGAGACCAATACCAAGTGAAAAATCCAAAACTCCAACACTATATAATAGAGTATTGGATTGTATTGAATCCTTTGATGTTTTTATCCATCCAGTCCATCCCTTGAGGGTAGAATTAAAGAGCTGAATCTCTTGCAGTTTCACCCTCCTTGGTGATACCTCACCCATCTTTCAAAAAAGATAAGGTAACTATGGAGATGGTTTTCAGACCAAGTGTACTTGATAATGTGAACCACCAGAAATTCTTCTATGATGATAATTCTCTCCTCATTTTCTTGGAGCAGAGAGATAATTTTAGTAGACTCTTCTTTGAAGGGAGTGAAAATCCACACAGGGATTTGGTGGCCAAATAAGATAAAGAAGGAATCGAAGGGATTGATAAAGAAGGAGTAATAAATCTTTTAGGAAATAAGATTCCTAAAGGCCTAGTGTCACTAGAAGATATTTTTGATAAAAATGACTATTTCATTAAGGATAAATGAAAGGATTCATCGAGGTGTACCACTAAGTTTGAGAAGGAGAACATTGGTACTCCAGAGCAACCCATAATGGTAAACATATGAAAAAATTTCTCTTATAAGGATAAAATAAGATTAATATAATTTTTAAGATATATTCAGATGTCCTATCCTATTCTTACGATGAGCTAAAGTCCTTTCAACCAAAATAAATGCATCATTCTACTCCCATGAAGATAGAAGCAAAACCCTTTAGGCTAAAGCAAAATCCCTATAACTAAAAGATAGTAGATACAATCAAGGAAGAGTTGCAAAAGATGTTGAATGCAAGAATCATGTTTTCCATCCATCATTCCATGTGGGTAGAAAACATCGTTAAGTTCAAAAGAAGAATGGAGAGATAAGTATTGGTGTAGACTTTTGTAACCTACATTAGGCCTATTTAAAAGACAACTACCCACTTCCAATCATAGAACACATCTTGTAGGTAGTCACAGAGTTTGAGATGATCTCATTTCTCAATGGATTCTCGGGGTACAATAAAATTAAAGTAGCTAAGGAAGATATAACTAATATGGCCTTCACCACACCTTGCGGAACTTTTTCATATAGTAAAATTCCTTTTGGTCTAATCAATTTGGGAACAAATTTTTAGGGAGATATATATTTGGACTTCAAATACTTGAAACATTGCATTGTGATTTACCTAGATGATCTCAATATCTTCTCAAAGAAATGAGGAGAACATATTCATCATATGGAACAAGTACTCATGAGGTGCAGAAAGCATGACATATCCTTAAATCCCAAAAAGTTTATATTTGGAGTCACTGAAGGTAAAATCCTTGGGCACATAGTGAAAAAGGATGGAGAAAAAATTGATCCTAAAAGAATAAAGGCTATTCAAGAGTTGTCACTACCTACAAGTAAAAAGGGAGTACATTCCTTCTTTAGTAAGGTCAATTTCCTCTAGCGTTTTATCCCAAAAAATTTGGATTGACTAAAAACATAAATTTCATGATGAATTTGTGGGATGTTTTCAAATGGAACAAATGAGGAATTTTTTTAAGGAAATAAAGGAAGAAATAAAAAAATCCTTCACTTTGGTGTGACTAGAATTTGATAAATATTTCATTCTGTATTTCTATGCTTCAAAACATATAATATCATCCATCTTGGTGTAGAAGAATGAGGAAGGTATTGAATCCCCTATTTCCTTCATGATCTCACCATTGAAGAATCATGAATTAAAGTATAATCAATTGGAGAAGCACGTCTATGCAGTAATAAAGGCGGTGAATAACTTTCAATTATATATCCTCAACTCACACACCATAGTCATGGTACTAGGATCGACCATCAAATCCATTCTCACCTAGCAAGACCCGAGATCAAAAAGAGGTCACTAGGTAGAAAGGATATAGGAGTATGATTTGGAGATCAGACCCTCTAATCTAGTCAAAGGAAATGGAATATACATATTACTTGAAGAGGATGATTATTTCATGGTCAAGAATTATATAGGAGAATTCTTGAGTTATGAATGTGTTAGAAAGGACTTTACCCAATTTATTTTTGTAAACATGATTGATGAATGGTATGCTGACATTGCTTACTTCTTGACCTATGGTGAGTTCCCTCCTCATCTAGATTATAAGAAATGGATAAATCTCAAGTTAAAGGTGGCCAAGTTTGTCATCTAGAATCATGCACTCTATAAGAGGGGATTTGATGGTTGTTTTCTCAAGTGTGTGGAAAAAATACAACAAGATCAATTTTTGAATGCATAACATGGTCATGCACGTAGAGGACACTTCTCAAGCAATGGTTGTAATTTATAAGATCCTTTAAGGAAAATATTATTAGCCAAACTTTCTTATAGATGCCCAAGAATGGGTATCCAAGTGTGAAGCTTGTCAAGAGTTCATTAGGAGACCACAACTTCTTGTGCTCCCTCTCGTGCTAGTGAAAATTAAAGAACCATTTCAACATTGGGGTCTAAACTTCATTAAAGTCCTAAATCCTTTCTCAAGATTGAGTCACTCCTATTTTCTCGTGGTGACATATTATTTTACAAAATGGGTGGAGGCCATTCCAATAAAGCAAGAAAATACTGAAAAAACTATAATTTCATCGGGATAACATTATTCTTCATTTTGGTATACTACAAAATATCTTGGTAGACAATACCACATATTTATCTTCCATAGAATTGATTTAATTATGCTAAGTTCATGGAGTCTCTCTATCCCACACATAAAACTATTAACCACAAGGGAATGGTCATTTATATTTAAGCAATAAAAACATAATGACCATAGTCTTGAAATTAGTAGATGAAAATCAACGAGACTAACAAAAAATTTATATGATGCATTATGGGCATATAGGATAACCTCAAAGAAATCTATTGGCATGTCCCTATATCAATTTCTCTATGGTATAGAGGCATAAATTCTCGTCACAGTGGAGATACCGGTACTAAAGTTACTTCAAGCAGTGGATGATGGGAAATACTACGATGCCATTGATAAAAGTATTCTATTTATGGAAATTCTTGAAGAAGATAAATGTAAGGTAGTGGATAGAATCAAGGCTCATCAATTGAAGGTGAAAATATTGATTGATAAGAAGAAAAAGGCTTAGGAGTTAAAAGTAAAAGATTTTTTCCTACTCCGGGACAAGAAAAGGGATCTAAAGGGTAGTCATGGAAAATTTAACTCATTTTATCGGGGCCATTTCATATTTGTGAAACATGTGGAGAAATTTCTATCTATTTGTTGTATCTAGATGAAACACCATTGGAGTTTCCCCGCAATGGGTAATATTCAAAATTATACAAGAAATGAAAGTGGTTTGTCCCATATTATACCATAGGTGACTATAGGTGGTGTTTCCTTTTCTGTCACGTGTTTCTCTTTCATGTGTTTCCATTTCTTGTTGTGTGCTTTCTTTACTTTTCGTGTTGTGTGTTATGTGTGTGTCTCATCCTTTGAGCTATCTACTCGAATGACTATATATAGCCTAATGGATAAGGCATTGGTCAAATCTAAATGTTGAGATTAAAGGATTTATCATGTCATGTCCTCACCGCATTCAATCAATAAAATGTCCCTAAGCTAAAGCCAGTTGTTTTCCTATGTTTTTCATGGGAAAAATTCACCTGAAAACAAGACAACCATACCCTAGTGTCAAATTTTTTTCTATGTCATACCTTTCCAGACACCTCCTAGATCAACCTACCCCTTAGTGTCAAGTCCTATCATGTCCCTTAAGTGGTCCATTTTTAGTTTCATCCATTCCCCTAGGTGATTTAGGAAGAAAAGGCCTTTCAAAGAACTTTTGGAGTATTGTCTTTCAAAGTGCGTTTTCAAGTAAGATTAGAAAGGGATCTCACCAACCTTTCTAAGACAAGTGCATAATCATCAGATTATTTTGAAGACCTATATTCATATTGTAGGTGAATTAAGGAGATAGAATCATTTTGCAACTAATTTAAGAAGATTTTGGGATGTTTTGAAGGTTTAGGAGCCAACTCACCAAAAGTGGGTTTTTGAGGCCCAAGGAGCTTGCATCGTAAAAGAGTACCTGAACTTCAAGAGGTGATTCTTAGAGGTCTGAAATGATTTGGGAGCTATACAAGATATCATAGAAAAAAATTTATTCCCCTACATGCTGGTGAAATAGGATCTATCCAATGCACTATGTATTTTTCTGGGAAACTTGTTCTTTCCAATTATATCTGACAATCTAGAGACAAAAGGATATTTTTGAGTGTGTTTCAGTAATAATCAAGGCATAGGACTCATAAAATACTTCTCAAAATTCCTTTTCCATGTTAAATCATATAAATAAGCGTGCAAAAATTATATGGGAGCTCAAGTTATGGTTTTTTCAAGTTGTCACCCAAGGTATGCATTTCAATACTTAGTCAAATTTTGGGATGCCACATGGTAGTATGAGGCTAAGTTTCCTTTTATGTCCTCTTAATCCCTCACCAAGGGTACGGAGTGGTATAAAAATGAACCCTCCCCCTTTTGGCATGTTGGTCACCCCATGTGACCTTGACAACCTAGTTTAGCCCCCTAGACCAACTTTTTCAGCCCATCTCTCACTGCACACATGATGGAAAAGTGGAAACACCAGGATGAGGAACATTTTTGTGCACCTATTTTCACAAAACATGGGGATAGTGGGAGAATTTTTTTCCCTCTCCCATGACTCCCTCAAGTCACAAATGCGGCCAAATCTTTGCCCCAGGAGCTCATTTTAAGCCCCCCTCTCCATTTTTCTTGTCAAATGAGCAAGTAACACATGGAAAGCTTACGTTAAGGAAAATTTTATTGCACCCATTATCCCATTCCAATAGAAAAATAGGGGTAGAAAAAGGAACCCTCCCCCTCAAGCCATTAAAAACTATAAATTCAACACTTAGACCATTTTTTCTCATTTCCCCATAACTCTCCATACGCTTCTAGAACTCTATTAGATTTTCAATAGAATTTTTCACCCACCATATTCATTATCAATTAATAAAATTCATGCTCCCATGATATAAGAAAAGAAAAATATGAAGAAATCTAGATTTGTGAAGACAAAAAATGATTATTTTTGCCTGAAAAGAGTTTGAAACCCATGAAGCGGATTTTCTCATATCTAACAAATAGGTGCACAAATATTTGTGGGGTTCTTTTGCATTATTTTGCATTCCCAAGCACCTTTAAGTCTCAAGAATTTTTTTTTCTTGTGTATGCTTCATATTTTTTGTAGTGAAGAAACCCTAGTTTCCTCGTGGTAAAATTTTAAAATTAAAAATCTTGCATTCGAAGAACGGATCAAAGAGAAACTTCAAATGTGTAATAAAATAAAAATCCATATAAAATGATGGTTTTGTCAAAAACTGAGATCTAAAGCACCACTTTCTAAAAATAGTAAGCCTCCTACTGAGGTACATCATATATTTAGTAAGCCATAAAAAAGGAAATTTCAGTAGAAGCAATGTGCACACCGGTCATCAGGAAGGTCAACTTGAGTGATCGGAGCTGGAAAGGGGTGATAGTTTCCATTTACTAAAACTAGTAAATACCTTTCTTAGGTGTAGGAAATCATCTTGGGAACCATGAAATTAAATTTAATTGGTGTCATGTCAACCAATGCTCTTTTATTTGAGTATGAAAAAGTAGGGGACAATAATGTCACCCACATGGATCTTGATAATCTTAAAACACACATGCTTAGCCACCTCGTAGTTGGTGTTGAAGAAAATTAATAGGCACCTCATTGATCAGATTGCTCTATTTGAGCTTTACAAATAATTTATGTACATGTATAGTAAACTCAGAAACCAGAAAATGAGGGATATTTATCTCCCTATCTCACTAGGGGTATTCACTTGTAAAATCACCAATGATGCATCACACTTATAAGTTGCCTTAGCTCCCTTGATCTTTCATTAATACACTTTGAGGACATATTTCAACATTAGAATGGATTCGGATACTTTCCATCTTCCATAATCACATTATGTGCCATAGATCAAAGATTATTGGGCCAATTTCACAAATGCCTTTAATGTCAAGAAAAGAGATTATATGATGATAACCATTGGAGAGATGAGGAATTACATGTTTCCATAGTATGAGGAAGGAATTTAGGATGATGGTAATAGCTATATGACCTAGAGTACAAGATAGTGAAGGATTTTCCTTTACCACTGGTGAATTGGAGTATACATGAATCAGGTGAAATTGCTGAAAGGAAAGAGGTGGTGATCAAAAGAAAAAAATAATGGCTTCAAAAGAAGAATGCTTTCACCATTGTATCGGGAAGTTTCCCCGTACTTTAGATATAGGAGTCATATTATTCATCACTAATAATCGTTGAGGTAACTTCAAGTTCATGCCACTTATGAGGAAGCTCGAAATGTAAGATCGTAGAGTTGGGAGTCCCCTACTACGAGAGGTCACCAAAAAATCCATGTAACAAAGGAACATGTAGTAGAGGGAAAAAAGAAGAGGAAGAACATGTCCATATTCTACCCCCGAACCACCCCAAGAGGTCCCACCTCCTATTGTCACCCCCTTTTCCCCTTCGTAAGAAACAATCCTTCCTCCCAAGTAAGAGATGAAAAACATAATGTTTGCAGAGCCATAGGAAGGTTAGATGTTTCTTTAGATGATGGAAATGATCTCAAAGGAGAATGATACCATTCAACAAGTTACAATTCTTGATCTATCAGAAATAATGTTGTTGGCCAAAGGAAAGAAGAAGAAATTCACTCAAGTGGCATCTCATTTTTTCTGCAACGCTACAGGTGAAAAATATTTTTAAGTGGTCTTTCCTAAGGTAACCAATCCAGTGGAATAAATGACACTGGATGATTATGAAATGAGTATTATTACTTTGGGCCCAACAAGTCATGAGGGAGATGATCATATATTTCAAGAATCTCTTGCTTTCCTCATTATGAGAAATCGAGAATACAAAGAGAAGATCAAGTGTTTGGAAGATCAAGTACATAAACTCTCCTCATACATACAATATCTCATGGACCCAAGTACTTCATCAATATAGATTGAAGAATTAGTTCCAATAAATAGCATTGATCTGGAGTTCATATGAAGAAATCAAGATTTCTTTTTTAGGGACGATAAAAAAAAGTGAACGAGTATGATCATGGAAAAAGGAAAAAAATTGATTCTATAGGTAGTTTCACTATTCAAATACATGTGTAAAACTATAATAAAATATCAAATTCTCAGGGAGGGATTGGAAAATGAAAAGAATCATTGGGACCCGATTCATCCATTGGTAGGGAGATACACCTTCTCAAGTATTGATATGCAAGATTATATCTAGTGCCCCATCTGAGGACTTTTCACGTGTGTTGGAAATAAATCTTGTGACCAAGTATGAAATGATAAATAGGGAAATCAGTGAATTGGACTCAAATGAAAAACGGTCCTACAAGATTCCAGATTATGTCAACAAAAAAATTCATAAGCTTGGAGTGCTCATTATGTAAGAAAACACTACTATAGATGAGTTTTGAGACCATTTGAGGATCATGTGAAGAAATCATCTGGGGATCCATTTTATTTCAGTGAAGAAACCTTTGAGTATCATTCTGGTATTCAAGCCACCATTACATTCATTGAAAAAAACATCATTCATGGTTTGAGAAATGCATAGATTTCAATGATGCTTATAATAGTTAGATGAAATTCCTAAGTTGTGTACATATATCTCATGAGGACAAGGTTACATCCAGAGCTTAATAGTAGCTTAATAAGGATTTCATGGGAGTTGAAATTTCCCTAATGGAACTGCCGGTTACCCTTATTTTATAAAAGGGGACTTAATCTTTTCCTAAGAATGTAAAAATCCATAAGGTCAGGTCATGCGGGGGTAGATGAAGGGTTTCTTCTCTTTCTATAAATTTTAAAGGCATCCTTTTTCTATGGAGTTATCAATTTTATGTGTTCATGAGAGAGTATTCCTTGTGAAGAAGAAAAAATATAGCACTTCCTCTATTTCCCATCTATGTGTTCTTTTCATTCTCACTATTATACAATTTTTCTACATCATCAATAAATAAAGGATTTGTATGCCTCTTTGATAAGGATATTTGTGATAATTTTTTCTCACAATATTAACTTGTCTTATTGCCATTCACAAAATTATGTTTCTTCTAATTTATGCGTGTTATAATTTTTAGGTTAATGGTTTTAAGTATCTAATTTTATACATACAATATTAATCCCCTCTCTTTTTCTCACTCCCTTCCCCACTCTCCTAGAAAATTCCTCTCTTACAAGAAATTGTAAATTTTTTCGCAGGTCAAGAGAGTGCCCTATTGGATCCATGGTCATAATTCCACCATAGATTGAAATTTCACACATGCATACAGATACATAACGTTGGTTAGATATCCACCAATTTGTCCACTGGAAAAATTTTCTCACCAACATAAATACAAAGATATATTACCAAAGTAAAGGACCAAGCTATAAGAATCTACAATCATCACCCAATCTTGCATTCAAAGGCATCTAAGAGCATCAAAGGAATCCATGTATCTTTCATTCAAGGGAAAAGAGACTACATTTTCTACATACACACATATGAGGGGAAGTTCATTATTCCATCCACACATCTATTTACATTGGTACATCTAGTTATCGCATGCTATCATGTGCACTTTCACAAGGTATTCCTAGGACACAATTCTATGACACACGCATAATAAATACATGGATTCTAAGATCTAGTACAATGTTCAATCATAAGTTCACTCAGCTGGGTGATCATTGAGGTCAGTATCACTCTTTATATTGCATCTTTTCTTTTTTGGGATTTTTAATGTAGTTTGAGGGTTTTGTAGGTCATCATCTCTTTCTAGGTTATAGGAGAATTTTTTGATCATAGTGTAGCATACAGATGACCAACAATGACTATCAGTGACCATCTTGTGACACCATAAAAAAGGTTTCGAGCTCCTGCATAGTCATAGGAACCTAGTAGAGGTATCTGGTGCATATCTACCCTCGCCCTAGTCTAGGAGCCCTAGTTCAAGCATATCTAATAGTTCCAAAATTTACTATATTTATTTGTGACAATATACCCTTCCTATTCATTAGTTTTTCAATCCAAATCAGTCCCAAGGAAAGTACAAATCAGCTAAGTCATTCTTTCCTCTCTCTTCACTTAGGGTTTCATATTTGACTTGTTTATTTCTTGTGTAAAATTTGTACTTTAGCATTTATTTATCATACACAACTCTACAATATTAGGTTTTTGTAAAAATTATATTTTTGTTAAATTATTTGGTGAACTTATCTATTCAAAACATACCTTTTGATGCAGAGAATATACATTCATTACCCATTTAAGCAAATTTAGGTAATTCAATCAACCACCTACACAATACTTTGCAAAGAGGACCACTCAAAGTAACCCAAGAAGGCTAAAAATTGTATTATTTGTCCAATTTCACTCTAAATGCTTCATAAATCTCAAAATTTTGTTTCAAATCCTTATACACCTTAGCAATGGTAATTTAATCCTCTAATTGGTCTTTATCAAGAAAAATTTCACTAACCCTTGACTTTTCTTCTTGTTTCCAAGTATGAAAGTAACAATGGCATTGTCTTAGGGGTAGCTTGAGGTGTTCTTCATCATCCCTAAGGTGTGTGTGAAATTTTAGGCACCCACACCTTTTCCATCTCATGCAATCACCCTTTCACTCTTTTATTTCACATAGGCCTAACTAGCCCTAAGACCGTCCTTTTCCTTTCATATGTTTCTTTTCATAAAGTTTCAAGACACAAATTATAAATTTATGAGCACCCATTAAGGGGTTCTTTTTTTGGGAGGGGTTTCAAGGTTTAACTCCAAGTTTTAATGCTACTTCCTTTGTTAAATTCCCTTCACAACTAGCCTTGAGATTATGTACTCTGTCCAATCCATATATTTTTCATAAATACATTAATATTCTACTTATGAAAGCTTGAATTTCTTCTTGAATATGTTGAAGGACCTTCTTCCATTTATTTCTTATGAATTTCAAAGTTAGATTCCATGCTTAAGGGTTTTTATCACACTTTTCCTTCTAAACCCTAATTGCCAATGTAACAAGCCCTAAAGGGTAGATTTTCTTATAAAATGATTGTTAATTATTTTCAAGGATATATTATATAAATAATGGTATATATATACCTCATCCAAACTTACAAACTCACTAGTGAGCTTTATCATGAGTTTTTAAACCACTAACAAATAATGCATGCATGTGTAACCATGGGTTTAGAAACCCTTACTCTGCATATGAAAATCTAAGATGATTTATTAGGTAAATAACAATATCTTCCTCTTATCACAAAACATGTACCATATTCCTATATTCTACACTCATTTTCATACTTATCACAATACAAAATATGTCAATGGTTTGATCAATCTTCACAATGCATAGTCACGGTTTGTTCCCTTGAAGATTTTTAGGCATGGAATAGGTACAAAATGAATTTAACTCTTACAACTATAAAAATAACACTTCACAACACACTTTCACGTGATTCCTATTTGATATACCCATTCCTCAAATCATAAATCAAATAACTCTTACAATTTTCCTAAATATTTTTGTTACATAGTTTCATGTATTATATTTCATATAAAATGGAGAACATGCACAAAACAAACCTATATTTTCCTTCTGAAGAAAATTATAAGAGAATATCCAAGTGATATTTATAGAAATCCAAATCTACCCATGCATAAGACTCAAAAATTCAAATGAAATAAACTAAGCTTCTAATTCAAAAATAGTGCATTCATCTTTAATATTGTAAATATTTACAAAATTTCATGTTTCTTAGCTCTTCCATCCTTGGTCCTTGAGGAACACTCCCTTTCTCCACTACTTACCCCATATTAGATGAATAAATACCTCCTTTTTTGAAAACATTCTCTCTTTTTATCTCATTATGTCATACAAACCTAACTAACTTCTAGGTTTCCTTATGGACCTTTGATATGCCCTTACAACACAAGGAGTCATTTTCACCATTTTAAACATTTCTTGACTCTATTACACCACCTAGGACCTAATGTTACCTTACATACTTGAAGACATCCTTTTAATAGTTTGATAAGCCCCTTATGGTAATTTTCATGCTTTATAATTTGAATGATAATTTGAAGGGAAACTCCATTTTTTAAATATCAAACTCTCACACCTATGTCTCTTTCTCCTATGTTCTCAAAACTCTCAAATTGACCTCATTGACCTTATATACCATGGAAGTTTAAATTGGTTGATGTCAGTTAAATATTCCCCTAAATCATAATCCCAAGGTGGAGAAAATTGACTATATCCTTTGTTTTCATAGCCGATTCTTCACCATGTTTCCTTGTCCTTAGTATTCTTTTCTTGCTCCCATTTCGCTTGCTTGATTCATATCCACCTAGGTCCCAAAATTTACTTTTTATCCTTCCATGTGCTTTGACATTGCTCTTTTCTTCTTGATCTCCATACTTATCTTCATTATCTTCATACCTTTGTCCTTTATACCTACATACACAAACATTATAACAACAAGAACATATTGTTCTTCATATTTTAATACCTTTTCCATCCTTGTAAAATCCATATCAAACTTCTTCTCTTCATATTCCTTGCCAAAATCTACATCTTATTGTTTATTTGTTTTATTATTCTTGTTACTCATCACACCAAGTTGTTCCTTAGTTGCACTTGCTTCCTCTTTGTTCTCATTTTCATCCATATTTTCCCAAGAAATCATTTCTCTCTCAGCCTTAATTCCTATTTTCTTTTTGTTTTGCATTACACCAATCAAATTTGTAAATAGTTCACCTATTTTATTAAGTAAAGTTGATCATCATGCCTCTTAAGTTCATCATACCCATCCATCCACTCAATTTTTCTTGTGTCATGATCCTCAAATTCACTAGTAGAGTAGGTTGGTTTAATTCAAGGAATTCACTCACACAATCTTCATTATCAAGCAACAAACCATAAAATGTACTCACCTTTTCTTCATTCCTTACATGCACCTCTTCTGAAGAGTTAAATAATTATTCAATCATATGTATTTCCTCTCTTAACATAAAATTATCCTCTTCTCTAGCTACCTTATCAAATTTGGGGTTGTTTTGGTCATCATTCTTTGCATAATATTCACCTTCTCTCTATGTTCCTTCTTAACTTGTGTAGGAATGTTCACCAATCTTCCCTTTAAATTCTCTATTCATCTCTTTGTAAGATTTGTGTTATCCTTTTATTAAATGATCTATCACATCATAAAATCTTTCATAAACCTCCTCTTTACCTTGAATTTCTCTATTTACTTCTCCATTAATTTTTTCATTACTCTTTATACTTCTTGGATGTTAACTTTGACTTGATTATTTCACGTTATGTTGTTCTTCAAATATTGAATTCTTGGAGTATAATCACTTTATTATTTCTTTTGAATATCCATTTCTTGCTTACCATATGCTTGGGATGAGTTTTTGACTTCATATCACATGCTTGGTTGCATTTGTAGCCTGCACTTTATTCCATATCACCTCCTTCTCCTTTGGTTTATTAACATCACTTAAAGTCTTAGTAAACCTGCCCTTTGATTGCATCCTCTTTCTATTCCACATTCATTACATTTCATTTAAACCACCTAGGCACAATATAGTCATGGTTTATGATATATTTTGTATGAAAACTTTTGTTGTTTTCTCTTAGTACACTCCCTTTCTTTATTTTCCTTTTAGGAGTAATTTTCAAACCTCTATTCTCTTCTTTTCCAACCTACACAATCAGGTTTATCTTCAATTATCCATTGATAGGAGTCTCTATTTATTCATTATCTCTTTACTCTTCTTCCAAGTAACTTTCTTGAGCCTCATGTAATGGTATTTGATCTTCATATTCCTCTTGATCACGTCCAAAGTCTTCTAATTTATCCTTGTAATCTTGTACTAGTTTTACTTTTTCTATTTTAGCTTTGTCTTCTTTCAAGGATACTTCACTTTTCTTTATTTTCATCCACCTTGAGGTATTTTCTTTCACCTTCATCATAGTTATCTTTATACCTACAAGCACACACTCAAACATAGAGTTAGATAACAAAACAAGATCCCATAAGGCCCCCATGATAGTCTTCTTCTTAGACACTTTCTTTTTTCTTCTCTTTTCACTTTATCCTCTTTATTGTTCTCTTCAAAGAGAACTCTCATCTCAAAATCCTCTTCACATGGCATCTTAGTTTCCTTCACTCATCCATGGGTATATTTCATTATTTATTTTTCCATAACAATAATTATTTTCCTCTTCTTCTTCTCCATAAGTAGTTAGATATGCCACTTTATCTTATTTTTCATCTTCTATTCAAATACTTGGAATTTATCTTCCATCATGGTCTTGATCATTTTTCCAACTTCTCAATCCTTTCTTTTGCTTCCTTTAGCTCTTTTTCAGAGAGTAAATCTTTCACTTTTGTGTTTTCCTTCACTTTACTATGACATTTTCCTTCTTCTAAGCCATTGAATTTTCTGCTCATGTCTTTCCTCAATATCTCCATAAGATCTTCACCCAAGTCTCTTCCACCTTGGTCTATTGATCTTCTTAAGTCCTCACATAGGTATTTTACACCCTAGTCTCTTGGTCTTGTTTAATATCTTATAGGATATTATTTTTTTAGTCTTCGACTTCTTATTAGGTGTCTTACTAAGATTACCAACACCTCAACTTGTCTCTTTTGAACAACTTGTTTTCTTAGCTTCTCTACCTATCAACCATTCAAAACTTCATCACTTTTTAGGTACATTCATGCCTCAAAGATCATCAAAATTGATTCATTCAATGATAAAATAGAATATATTCAAGCATCAAAGCTCCCAAATTATCAAGAAGATTTAATCATCTATGTTCAATAATACTTTTGCATGAAAAAATCAATAAAGGTCCATTCTTCAAAGCTTAACATTCTTCACTTGAAATTTCAATAAAGATACAATATTAAATGCTTCACACTGAATAATTATTCTTCAACAAGGCTTGATCACCCGCCACTAGATCCCCGAGACAAGTATCCATACCTTAAAATCTTTACACCAAAATTTCAACAATTTCCTTCTCACTAATTTCTTGTACAAACATGATTCCTTCAACCATGTAAATTACTAAATTCAATATTAGTATAAAATATGAGTTTTAAAATGGTTTTAACCTCATGCTATGATAAAAAGATACAGAGAAGATACATTCGTATCTAATACAAGACAGTTTAGGGAATTCAATCAACCACCTACATAATCATCTACAAATAGGGTCACTCTAAGTAACCCAAGAAGGCTAAAACTTGCATTATTTGACCAATTTCACTCTAAAGGCTTCATCAAGCTCAAAAATTTGTTTAAAATCCTTACACACCTTGAAAAATGGAAATTATTTACTTTAACTAATCTTTGTCAAGAAAATTTTCACTAACCCTTACCTTTTCTTCTTCTTGCTTCCATTAGCTCTCAGTCATCATGAGCTCAAAACAATAATTTTTGGTCTAATTACCCTCTAGATTCTTTCAATATATTCTCTTCTTATCTCCCACCTTCAAAACAACTTATATCAACCATAAGTTTGATGCAAAGGTTAAACCCATCCACCTTTACCTTATTAGCTCAAAATTGTCCTTTTCATTATTTTCTAACTTCTAGCCCTTATAAGTAAAAAAATAACTTTTTAGTCTCGAATGACTTATTATATTCCATAAACCCTATTCCTCAATAAAAAATAAGGTTAAATCAATAATAAAATGCACTCAAAATAATTAAAAAACACTAAATTTTCTCTCCTTTTCCAAAATTTCCCTCAAGCTGCCCATAAGATCATGTCATTTCTATTTTCATGCTTGGAGTGATTTAGAAGTACCCAAAAATATTTGAAACAATAATTATGTTTTCTTCATCATCCCTAAGGTGTGTATGAAATTTTAGGCACCCGCTCATTTTCTATCTCTTGCAATCACCCTTTCACTCTTTTAGTTTACAAAGGCCTAACTATCCCTGGGACTATCCTTTTCATTTCATATATTTATTAGCATAAAATTTCAAGACACAAATTCTAAATTTCTAGGCATCCATTAATGGGTTCTAGCTATGGAAGAGGTTTCAAGGTTTAACTTCAAGTTTGAATGTTACTTCATTTGTTAAATGCCCTTCACAACTAGCTCTGGTACTGTGTACTCTATCCTATCCATAGTTTGTCATAAATACCTTAATATTCCACCTATGAAAGCTTAAATTTATTCTTGAATATGTTGAAGGACTTTCTTCCCTTTATTTATTTTAAATTTCAAATTTAGATTCCATGCTTAAGGGTTTTTATCACTCTTTCCTTCTAAACCCTAACTACCACTATAACAGCATGAGAGGCTAGATTTTATACTAAAATTATTGAAAATTGTTTTCAACACTAGATTTTTTATGTAAGGGTATATTTATACCTCCTCCACACTTCTAACTTACCACCTGAGATTTTATACAAGTTTTTAAACTAGTGACAAACAATGTATGCATGTGTAACCATGGGTTTAGAAACCCTTACTTTGCATATGAAGATATGAGATGATTTTTTAGGTAAATAACACTCTCTTCCTCTTATAAAAAAACATGTACCATATTACTATATAATTCAATCATTTTCATACTGATCACAAGACAAAATATGTTAATGGTTTGATTAATCTTCACAATTCACAGTCACAGTCTGTTCCCTTAAAGCTTTTTATGCATGCAATAGGTACAACAATGAATTTAAATCTTATAACTATGAAAATAACACTTTATAACACACGTTCACATTATTCCTATTTGATATCCCCATCCTCAAATCATAAATAAAAAAATTCTTACAATTTTTTCATGATTTATGTTACACACTTTCATGTATTAGATTTCATATGAAAAGGAGAACATGCACAGACCAAACCTACATTTTAATTCTAAAGAAACTTACAAGAGACTCTCCACGTGATATTTAGAGAAATCAAAAGACACCCATGCATAAGAATCAAATTTTTAAATGAAATAAACCAAGATTCTAGTTCAAAAGTAGAGCATCATCTTTAATATTGTAAATATTTACAAAATTGCACGTTTTTTAGCTTCTCCATCTTCAGTCCTTGAAAAACACTCTAGTTTTACACTACTTAACCTCTCTTGGAGGAATAAATTCATTTTTTAAATACATTATTTATTTGATCACATAATGTATTATATTTATAAAAACTGACAAAATTTTAGGGTTCCTTATGGACCTTTGATATGCCCTTATAAAAAAGGAGTCATTTTCCACTTTAAATTTTTTTATGATTCTTTCACATAACCTAGGACCTAACTCACCCTTACATACTTGACATCCTTTTTAATAATTTGACAAGCCCCTTAGGGTCATTTTCATGATTTATAATTTTAATGAAAATTTGGAGGGAACTCCATTTTTGAAATAATTTTTAAACTCTCACACTTGATTCTCTTTCTCCTATGGTCTTAAAACTATAAAATTGACCTCATTGACCTTATAACCATGAATTTTTACATTAATTGATGTCAGTTGAAGATTTTCCTACATCACCTTTTGAGCATGTACCAAAATATCTCTTCTTCTTCTTCTTATTCTCAATTCATGGATTAATCTTCTTAACCTTACTTCATGCCTCCTAAGGTTTCTATCATGATTACTACCTTTGATGATTTTATGCAAGTTCATACTTAGAATGATCCTTATTTCATTACTCCTATGGATGATCTAGCCATCAATTTAGTCACCACTTACTACACTCATCCTCCTATAGCTCTATTGGCCTCTATTCCACCACCCATTACTTCCATGGTTCCCATAACCACCTCTAAGGGTTATGACATCATTCAAAAACTCAAGAACACTCCTTCAAATATTTCCCTTTATGATATCTAATGTAATGTACCTAATTTATATGATACATTATAATCCTCCCTTCATTTTATCCACATCAAAATCACTAATTCATTGGTGGCCTTCACACATCTTATTCAATCTCTCAAAAAAAAATTCACACATTATATCATTTAGTGATGAGGACATACCTCCCTCTACTATTGATAATCCATTTTTACCTTTTCTTATCACCACTATTATCAAATCCATTTGTGTCAAGTGTGTACTCATTGAAAACATATTTTCTATAAATATATGTGCCCATTCCCTTATCAAGAAAATTTACATTACTGATAATCTAATTACGAGGAATTCCACTCTTATTCGTGGTTATAATTCCATTACTCACACATGCATGGGTACTATCACCTTACCTATATAAGTTTTCCTAAGATTATTTTTATAGTATTCTTCATTATCAATGCCTTGTTTCAATTTAATCTCTTACTTGGTAGACCCTAGATTCATGCAATACATGATGTATCATCTATAGTTCATCGGTGTATTAAATTATTAAATGATGGTTATGAACATAACATTATTGCTGACCCTGATCCATTCAAGTTTTTCTCATAGCCCATGTTACTGCTATTCCTATTCCTCCATTGCATCTTGTTCGTATAGCAATATTAACACATATGATATTGGTCAATCTAATGCTTCACATCCTTCTTCCACCTCTGTAAGCATACCATCCATTCCCACTCACACTACTGATATAATTTCACCCACCATTTCTACTCCAATAACCACCACCACTCCACTCACTGAGACTCCTCTTGCTCCTACATATTTCTTTACTCCTACCAATATCCATGATATTGCTATTAAAAATAACAATTCTAACACTAATGTTATGGTGCTTTTTTAGGGGTCTATCCATACATTTCATGGTGTACCACCTTCCTCATCTTCCCATGAATAACCTACATTGGTGGTTCCTCCTTTTACATGCACTCTTTTCATGAATAATTATTATAGGCATCACATTCCATCCGATCCTACTTACTCGATACTATTTTCAAACATGATGGCTTGGCTTGGATAGGATTCATACTTGGATGATCTCTTCCTCCACCCCATTATTTTCACCTCTATCAAAAATATGTTTTTATTATTGTTGTTTATGACCTCCGCATCTTCCATCTATTAGTCTATGTTGCACACAATTTTAACACTTCTCCACTTAAACTTGGGTAATCTTTTCTTGACTACATTGGTGGCACTTTGGATCCTAATCACAAGGATATCACATTTTCCATTCCTTTTAGCCATGTTTCTATTTGTAATGATTCATTTCTCAGCTATTCATAAAATATTACTCGCTAGTATACACATGGTTGTCCACTACCACATTTCATTGATGAAGAATACACAATGGGCATGTACAATTTATGCCACAATGGCTATTTATATGATCAACCCCATACTATTTTTACCAAGTCTTTAACGCTTCTCTATTTGGCTTTAACCATGACAATGATGATATCTTAGATGATGTTACTTGATTATTCTCTCAATCATACACTTGGGGGCATCATGCTCATTCTCCCCCTAGCATCATCAGGTTTCTCTCATTTCTAGTATTACGATCCATACTTCATACTTCCTATTTCTAAGAATCCATCTTACACAGATTGATACAAAACTTATATAGTCATCACCCTATGACAAAATCTTATGTTAAGGTTCAAAATTGAATGTTGAGGTTGTACTACATCCATGAAACTCACACACTACACATTTCATGCTCCACGCTTCACAATACATCTTTCTAGTACTCTATTCCCACACATACTACCTATGTGAACTCCATTTCCATGGTTAATACTCAAATGATGAGGGTCTAAATATGAAATGAACCTCTCCACATTTACTCTTTACACTTTATACTTCATGATCTATCTATCTAGTGCACATTATTAAACCATTTATTGATGATGCAATCTTATTCTATGGTTTATTCTTGACTATAGAGGGGTATTTTATAAATGAAACTCATATCATGTTCATCAGGATCCACTGGAGGGTGCATTGCTCCTATCACATTTACATTACATACCATTTAATCATGTTCATTCATAGAAAATTACATATCTTGGTTACAATTATTCTTGCTTATTTATGCTTACATGTAAATTTTTTTCACATGCTAGAAAGATAATTAGTATGTCCATATATTTTCTATATACACATGTGCATTCAATTGATATTTATTTGTGAATGACTACTTCCTATAGATCTTTACATGAGGAATGATGTTTGGTGCTATACCTCCTACCGGTCCACCAAGGATCCTAGTGGCATCTACATTTACTACTCTTACACATCACAGGTGTTATTGTATCATCATATACTACTTATTCTTATACATGTTTTTCATTGATACATACACACTTTGATATACTCATTATCATTCTAACATGCTAACAATTTCTTCATGTGAAACATTTACCTTACAGGAACTATTTGCCACCATGATTTTCTATTACACTTTATTTTCCATTATTTTCTACTTGTATGATATTGTTTGTGTGATATGCCCTATGTCTTGTACAATAATTTCTTGTATGATTTTGGATGCTTTGGCCCTAATTGTCTTGTGACATTGTGAGTGATGTCCCATGTTTGAAACCCACTTTTTGTGGTCCATCTTATATGCACACTTGTTACATTGTGTTTATATTACATGTTTGCTAATTTTTTACTATCAAATGTATCTAGCCACTTTGCTTACATGTGCATCTATTTCTACCATGCAGATTCCCCCTACAGGCTATCGGTTTCAGATAAGCATCAGGTCCTTTCTTTAGGTTGCATTATCCTATTGATGTCGTATGTACCCATAATGAGGGGGCATACATTATGTGAATTAGTCACCCTATACAATAGCTCGAGCTACAGTTTCAGGCTTACACAATACATGAACATAACAATCATACATTTAGATAACAACCTAGATACTCACTTGGGTTGTCAATACAACACAAACACTACCACTCAACAGTAGACAATAACACCTGGGAACTTGTGTCCTCCCTTAGGTGCCTATTTAATATGGGAATATACATAGAATTCCTTGTGTTAATAAAGTCTACAATATTTCATAGAATAGTTTTCACAAGATTAGGTGCAGGCCTTAAAATACAAAATGCATGCAATATCCTATAATCTTCTTCAATTGGGACAATCAGTATATTTGAAATAATACAGAAAAAATATGAAATAACTGTGGGATGTACCATCTTCAGTGGTACTTACTCATGAAGAAGTCATGGAAGGAGAGTAACACAAGACCTATCTCCCAAACACTCTTCTTCCATGGCATAAGATCACCCAAAAAAGTTACACTTGGTGTGAGATCACCCAAAAAACTCATTCTTGGAGTGAGATCACCCAAAAAAATCACTCTTTACATGAGATCACCCAAAAAAATCTCTCTTCTACAAAGTAGTTTAGGACATTTTCTATCCTTTTCACTCTTCATGGATCAGTGCATACTTTCCTTATACTACTTTTTTCACATTTACATGCTTGTACATACTTTTCCAGAGTTTTCATAATACATGACTTTGACTACTCTTTTGCTCTTCTTTTGTATGTTCATCCTTAATACGCAACAAGAAGTAACCCTATATCAAACATAACAACAAGCTATAACAACAATTACAACATGGTACAACATAAATATGAGTCACCCCTATGGTCAATTTCTCTTTTCTTATCTTCCACACTTCATATTTTATCAATTAACACTTTCACTTGTCTTTTTGGCATGTTATCGCCATCACACTCTACATGGTTATCATCTACACATCTCTTATCTACTTTATGTTATCAAGTATTCACTCAAAAACATAAATTTTGGGATAATGTAGACAAAAAATCATGCACTTGGGTACATTTATAGGTCCTAACAACATACTTGCATTTATATGATTCCTAAGCAAGAAAACTAGTAATTTATAGTTGTTTTTGGTATCTTTTCTTTGTTTATGGTCATGCACCCTATAGCCCAATATGAAATTTATTGCTTTATCTTTCATGAATATTTACACCAATGTCCAGATGTCCTCATCCCTTTTAGGCACCCTGACCTCTTTCTATCTTACATACTTATTTTGGGTCTCTTTTATCGTTTGGGAATCTTATTTTCTTATGGGTCGGCCTTTTAGTTGTCAACTGTGAAATTCAACTAAGGGAATCATATAAATACAAATATATGTGACTAAAATAAGGGATCAATCTCTAATCATAGATTATCATCACCTAAGATTACATTCAAAGGAATATAAGATCATCAAAGGAATCCATATAGCTTTTATTCAAGGGACAAGGGACCTCTACAAGGTGCCTATGGTATGCAAGAGCTCGAGAATATGATTTTTCTAGTATCACACAAGTGTCACTTTGGTAGTCATTGTTAGTTTTATGTATGTTGCACCTTGTCCATAGAATGTACTTGTAACTGAAAAGAGATGTTTTTCCTACAAAACCATGAACTATATCAAATCCCAAGTAATAAATATGTAATATGGGGAGTCGAACTGACCTCGACAATCACCTAATTAAGTGAAATTATGACCGAGCATTTCACTATATATTAGAATCCATGTATATTTTTGTGTGTGTGAAGAAATAGTGACATAGGAAGCCCTTATGCAAGTGCACTTGATAGTGGGTGATAACTAGATGTATCAAAGTAAATAGATGTGTGGATGGAATAATGAACTTCCCCTTCCTATGCAGTGTATGTAGAAAATATAGTCTCTTGTCCCTTGAATGGATCCTAGATGAATGTATTTGATGCTCTCAGATGCCTTTTGATACAATCTTAGGTAACGATAATAGATTCTTAGATATTTTCCCTTTATTTTGGTCATATAGCTTTGTATTTATATGATTACCTTGGTTGAATTTCATAATTTATAGCTATGAGGCTTACCCATAAGAAAATACAATGTCCAAAAGATAAAAGAGATGTAAAAGAAGTGAGTAAGATAGAAAATGGCTAGGGGATTCCAAAGGGAATGAGGGTACCTTGGTGTTAGTGTCTTGGCTAGGCACTAGTTTCCAGAGTCATAAATAATAAACAAGTAAATCACTATTGGGTTGTAGGGTGTAAAAGACTAGAAAGAAGATAAGAAACAAAGTAAAGAGGCCAAAGATAGCTTTTAATTACTAGTTTTTGGCCATTTTGTTGTTGTGTTGTCATTGATGTTAACCCGTTAATGGAAAAGGTGTCATGTGGTCATATAAGTCTCCATCATGATGTTATTCAGGTGTCAAGCATGAATTCTAAGTGATTCAATGAGTTGTCAGGGTGTCTAGGTGCATGGTCTAGTGAGCTGAGCCACTTTATGAGATATAGTGAGGTGATTGTTTATTTTTATGAGGTTATACATGGTCTATGAGGTGTGTTACAACTATCCTTGATTCTACATGAGGTGAACATGGTTAGGTCATGTGGTGTTATTTTTAAGATATGTCATTATAGGCTTGTTTCAAGCCCTAGATTATGTAGATTGAGGTAGAGGTATGAGATTTTGAGCTAATGATTCTTGTTGAGTTGTTAGGGTGTCTTGGTGCATGGTCTAGTGAACTTAGTCATTGTATGAGATCTAGTGAGGTGATTATTTTTTTTTTTTGAGGTTATACATGGTCTATGAGGTGTGCTATAACTATCCTTGATTTTTCATGAGGTGAACATGGTCAGGTCATGTGGTGTTATTGTTGAGTCAAGTCATTCCAGGCTTGTTTTAGGCCCTAGATCATGCAGATTGAGGTAGAGGTATGATATTTCAAGCTATTGATTCTTTTTGAAGCATGGTAGTAGAATATTTACAGTGTACTTAAGGTTTTGATGAGTTTTAGGTCTGTATTTAGTATTTTTGTGCTTCTACAGGGTCCTTGGGAAGCTATAGGTGAGAAACAAGCATTTTTACACTAGTAAATGAGATTGGCTAGAGAGTTTGAGATGAATTTTCACTTTGTGGTGAACATGGAAAATTAAAGGATGTTTTTCATTATGGTTCATGACAAGTTTGAGGTTAGTATGCTGAAGATTTGTGAAGTTATACAAGTTTTGGTAAAACCGGGTAAGTAACAATGAGTTTTTAGAGAAAAGTTGGACCTTCTGATGCTCGTTGTGAATTAGATGCTTTGCATGTGGATCTGAGATTTGTGGAGTATATTCTTAGGTTAGTCATGTAGATTTCACAAGGATGATGAGGTGGTTTGATTTTCATAATTTATGAATGATTGTTAAGAAGATAAAGTGGTTTGAAACCCTAACTAAACCCGAGCTAGGAGCAACTTGAAGAAGAGTGAGTATATCAGCCCTATTTTGATTATTTTTGCAATATTAATGATGAATGTTGTATATGAATCTTCCATATTTCCTTAAATGTATGATAAATTATGTGGTGATATGTGGACCCCACATGAAAAAGGATTATTTTTTAAGAGTTTCAATTTGTGGAAACATTATCCAAATGAGGTATAGTCTAACTTGGAATTTATGATATCTTAGTAGTTTTTCCTAATTTTCATGAAGGTTTTAGGTCATGATTATAGTGAAAAAATGCAATTTTTTTCCTATCTTTGTTGACTAGTTTTTGGAGAAGTTTGGAGTAGTTAATAGTAAATTTGAGATTAAGAGATTTAGGGGAGTTAGGACTCCATTAAAGTTGTGTTGTGAATATGGTTTAGAGTTCTTTCTAGTTTTATATCAAAATTGAATATTGGATATGGTATGAAGAATTTATTACCTAATCTTTGAAGGTTAAATCTAAAAGGTACTCATTCTAATAGGGTATGAAGCTACATGATGTAAAGTGATTATTTTTATCTGATAAAGCTTGGTGAAGGTTATTTATGTCTTAGAAATCATGTCTAGGTATGATAAACACTTGTTTTTAGTGTTTAAGTGAGTTTTGGTATGTTAGAACAAGTTGGACTAAGCTGTCGTTCTTGAGTCCAAGTAGAGATAAAAAGTAGTTTGTAGAGATAGACCTGTTTGAAGTCCTTCCACTTGGAGTTGGAAAGAGTTATTATTTGTTATGGAAATGTAATTTAGATATATTTTCAAGTAGGTATAACTTGTGTCTTAGTGAGGTCATTTGGTAAATCTTTTAAGATAATTTGTGATGAAGTTTGTAGTTGTATTTTCAGGCTAGGGTTGTTATTGCTAAAGTAATGAGTTGTTTGAGGCATGATATTGATGATTTGAAGATTTGTATCACTTGGAAAGTGAATGGGGTTGATTTTTTCACCTAATGAATCCATTTGGAGGTATTATAAGTGACATCAAGTGTATTTATCATTTGATTTTTGAAAATTGGTTTTTGGGAAGCTTGATCTGGTGAAGATAAAAGTAGTTGTGGTTTTGATCGGGGTTGTTTCATGAGTTAGAACTTACATATATGTGTTTTACATGTATTTAAATTTACATATAGTGGTCACATTCCATAGATGAGGTCATCTTGAGGGATCTTGAGGCCCAAAGTCAAATTTAGGTTTGTTTTAGTTGTTAGGTGATGGTAATAAGTCGGTGGGCATGTTAAATGAAATAATTTGATTGGTTCATGTAAGTTGTGAAAATGTATGGATGATAAAATTTATTTTACTCTTGTATAGTGAATTTGGAATCTTTACCAACTATGGTTTTGGTATAAGTGGATTTTTGACATTCCAATGGTAGGGTTGTGAGACACTCTGGTGCATGGAATGTTGATTTTGGATAGGATAACCTATTTGGGTCATATATGACCATTTTAATGCATGTAATTGAATATTATAAAGGTTTATGGGTTGAATTTATCATGGGGGACTGACCTCCTTTGGGTTTATGATAAGAAAATGCTATAAAAATGATGTTTTAGCTCGTTTGGTGAGTTAGTCTTGCATGGGTGAAAAGTGTGACCCATAGGTGAGTAAATTTGCAGGTGAGGGCATGGTTTGAGAGTTGATTGATGAGTTATAGGTTGGATACTAATTGATAATTGTTAGGTTAATTAATTATGCATTATATAATTAATTATTTAATTAATGTTATTAATTAAATATTGTTGTTATTTGGTTTTATTAACCATATTTTTTTTATTTCTTCACGGGTATAATTTTTATGATTGTTATAACAATTATATGCTTCCCGGATGTAATATTGGAAGCTACTATATTTTTGTTGCATTGTTGTAACTTCTCATTTGTTTGTATCCAGGCTATCTAATATGTATAAATATTGTAGCCTGCACTATTGTACTTGGTTGATTGAGTTTAATAAAGTTAATCAAGCTTCCACCCATATTACTCAATTCACATTTGGTACTAAAGTGAATTGAAGCTCTTGGAAAGGTTGGAGAGAGGTTACAGAGGAAGAACAATTTTGGAGAAGAAATCTACATCGTCGGAGAGCCAGTGTTGCCTCCACTAGCTTCTCACATCTCCCTGTAGTCCCACAACCTCATGTGTGAATTCCAAGTAAACGTAAAGAATTTTTTTTTTTGCCTTAGTGCCCTCTGCACTAGGAAAATTTGTTTTCTTGGGATTTTGAAAAAAAAATCTCCCCATTAAGGGTTTTGTTTCTATATTGGTTGGTTATAGATAAATTTACCTGTATCATAAAATTTGGAGGACTTCTCTTTGCAAAGGCAAGTTGTTATTGGGACTCCACCAAGCCCGATCCATGTGTCATCCTATCAAGCCATCTTTGGTTTACAAATTATAGAGTTTTGCATTGAACAAAATGTGTTTCTTTGCATCATTCAAAATGGCCAAGCATCTATACTACACGACTGAAGTTTTTTCTGGTGGGTCGAGCCCACATTACATTTATAGGTGTGTATTTCTTATGGCTAAACTAGTTATGTTAGCAGCCCACACCTCGATCTAATGAGCTTCCACAAATTTTAATGAAGACTCAACAAATTTCAATGACCAAGTCGTCCCCCAACACAACTCTAGCAAGCCTTTAGGTGATTGGAGTCTTAGATCGGTGAAGCAGTGTAAACAGAAGCCAAATATTTCCTCCATCAAACAAACACCTTTGCTCCACGAGCTCCCTCCAATGCTGTCCCTACACAAAAAAAAAAAGATAGTGAACTTGCTTACATACAAGCAACATGGTGAAGAAAGCATTCAGACCAGACCTGCAAACATAGCTTAAAAGTAAATCAAAACCAACCTACATGCAAATAAACACAAAAACCAAAGCATTAGATCAATATGAGGCAATCAACAAAATATATTCTTCCAAAAGGTGTTAAAAATGGAAGAAGATCCAATTTCTATGTAAAGAAAATAGTGGTTATAGCAAAAGAAATACACAACAATTTTTCAATCCAAAAAGGAGGAGAAACAAATAAAAAGCGGTGGAGGAAAATAAAGCAATTCAATTTTAATTTGAAGTAACCCTAATCCATGCATGCAGTCCACGTGGAGCATCTATCTTTGCCAAGTCACCATTGAAACAAGGTTAGTCATTTTTTTAATATATTAAATACAATATACTTCATTTCATATCACAAGCACTCATAGAGCCTAGGCGGTTAAGTGGAATGACTTAGAAGTGGGAGGTGTGGGGTTCGAATCCCACTCCCAACTTGTTTTTTTGACTATAGCAGAAAATTTGGAGAAACTGCCAAGTTTGGAGGAGGATTTAGTAGGAAAACCTTGACTAAATAGTTTAGTCATAACTAAACAACCTACTAAATTTTTAGTGAGAAAAACCTAATTTAGGGTAAATTTTTTTTTCTCCTATTAAGCCTGTTTTTTTTATTTTGGGCAACATTTGCAAAAGGAATATTGTCCAAAAACTTCATTTTGGGCCACTTTTTAATGGATTTTTGCATTGAGGGTCATATTGGGCTCTAAAGGCCACCAGGCCCACAAAATAATTTTTTTCCTACCATTCAATTTTTCTAAATTTTTGAATGTAATTGCATGCTTCATTATATTGTACTAATTTACGAGGTTTCCATAGTCAACCACAAATATTGTAACTACTCATAAACTAGAAAAAATTGTAATAAAAAATAGTATAAAAATTGGTTCTGAAACACTCACGAGATCCTAGATCTCATTCACAATTTTGGTATATACAGTGCCTCTAGGAAGTGCTTATGGGTAAAATCATCATGACTACTTCTACACTTAACGCCTAGTATAGATGCAACAATGTCATCGGGCATCAACCCTTTAAATCGATGGGGAGTAATAAGGTCACATTGCACACACTATGAGCCATCCCATCCATCTGTGAATGATTACACAACATAAATATGGAATGAGAAATTATCCAAGTATATAGTGAAGTTACACGTGTGTATGAGGATATTTCTTTGAGCCGGTGTCAATAATCACACAAACCCCTTTTAGTACTGTCTTGGTACCACGTATTTAATTCTTTCACGTATGTTAATGCCTCTTTCACGTACCACCGGGTATATAGAAAGGGTGAGCTTCTTCCACTTACCATCGGGTATATCGGAAGGGTGCATATATAGAAAGGTTTGGTATATATGAATGATGGTATATAGATTGGGAGACCTTATACTTGGAGTGATAAGAGCCTAAAAAATGGGCACCAATGCCCTCAATTTTTTTCTTCCTGATTCACAACTACTCAGAGGAAACAAATATGTTGCATGGAAGACAAAAATCAAGACACAACTTGAGTTCGAAGAGATATGGCCGTGTGACTAGTACTTTGACCAGATCAACTACTGATACAACACAACATCAGTAGTTTGATAGAGTAGATCAAAAGCCAAACTCATCATCTTGTTTGGAATGTCCGATGATGTGTAACCTCACATTTGAGATGCCACAACAGCCAAAGAAGCATGGGATAAGTTGAGCATAGTATATGAGGCCAAAAACAAGAATGTTATACTAAATTTGCAGAGTCAGTTACACACATTGAATTTCAAGCAGAATGAGAAAATTGAAGCTTTCTTAAGAAGATTTCCAGAGTTGAGGGATTCACTTCTAGCCCTAGGAGAAGTGGTCATAGATGATGCTCTCATTCCCATTATTTTGAGAGTACTCCCTTCTTCTTACCACATTTTTGTAACAACACTAAACGTGTAAATATGATAATTAGTTTTGACAAATTGGTAAACTTACTACAATAAGAGGAAGCCATGCATAATAAGGATGATGAAGAGGAGCAAGAAATTTCTTCACATCAAAAATAGAAAGGAAAAGGTAAAGAAAACCTAATTCCTATCAAAAGTCCCAACATTAGAATCAAAATTAGTATCAAGGGGACAAACAATAGAAGAAGCAATGTATAATTTGTAAAAGAGGACATGACCTACAAAATTTTGGTATAATACTTACAAGAAAGGTTCATCAAGAAAATATGGACCTCAACAACAACAATCTTACAAGGGACATTCAAACTACAATCAAGGGTAGAAAAATTGGAACTGGAAAAGAAGACCCCATCAACAAGGAAATATTGTTGAGCAAGAAGAAAATTCAGATAATGAAGACTTCTTGTACACTGCTCGATCAAGTGAACCATCCACATCATCTAGTGATGTATGGTATGTTGATTTGGGAGCCACTCGATAAATGAATGGCCCACACAAAACTAGTTTACCTCAATAAGGAACATGCCTTCGAAAAACCATGTTTCGTTGGGTGATGATTCTTCATATATAGTTCAGGGGATTGGGAAAATTCTCTACCCCTTGGTTCACACAACTACAGACTATTAAATGTATTATATGTCCCTAGGTTGACAAAGAATCTTCTTTCAGTCATTCAAATCCTAGATCACAACCTAAAAATTGACTTTGATACTCATTCCGATAAGAAAACGTGTTTGATTCGAGATAAATCACGAGGCTCAAAAATAGTTGCAAAAGCCTCCAATGTGGGATGCATGTTCTAGCTTGATTTTGTCCACAGAGATGATTAGGAACTTGTGGCTAAGAACTCTACCTCAGCACAGTTGTGGCATCAAACTTGGTCATGTTAGTTTCAAGTATCTCGAGACACTACGTCAATGTAATATGGTACATGGGCTACCATCTCTTCAGAAGGATACAGACAAGTGTCCTCACTACCTAGCAGGAAAACAACATAGAGCTTCATTCCAGAAGAGTACATATCGAGCTCATGGTAAGCTTGATCTAGTTCATACCGATCTTTTGTGGTCCGATGTAATCAAGTCATTCTAGATTTCAATACTTCATGCTATGTGTTAACGAATATTTAAGGTAAATGTGGATTTTTTGTCTTCACAAGAAAAGTGAAGCTTTTGAAAATTTTAAGAAGTTCAAAGTAGTAGTTGAGAATGAAATTGGTCATCACATCAGAACTCTCCTCTCAGATCAAGGGGGGGAATTCACCATTAATGATTTTAAAGACTACCTACAAACTCATGGGATTCATCAATAAATGCATCCTCCACACACACCACAACAGAATGGTGTTGTTGAGAGAAGAAATTATACTATCATAGAAATGGTACGATGCATGATCGATGAATTTGGACTTACAAAGACATTCTAGGTAGAAGCAACAAAGACAACAATGTATTTGTTGAACATAGTGCCCACAGTTTCTCTTGACAAAGTAACACCACAAGAAGCATGGTCAAAGTAGAAACCATCTATTACACACCTTAGAGTATTGGGTGTAAAGAAATATGCACATACCCAAGCAAAATAGAAATAAATTGGACATGAAGTCATAGAAACTCATCTTCATTGGGTATAGTGAAGAGACTCTTGGGTACAGATTGATGGATCCAAAGACTAGAAAATTCTACACCAAGTAGAGATGTTGAGTTTTTTGAGAAGAAGGAAGTAGATTCTCCTCCTCCAGACTCACCTGATGTAGATTCTTCACCAATTGTAAAAATTAAAGCTAATGTTCCCACAAATGAGGAAAGTGATGATGGGGATGATGGTGTTGATCTAATAGAACCACGACCCACGGGAATAGTTCAAAGCATATGTCCAAGTGGTGTACTAGCACATTACGAGATGTAAGAATGGATGCTCCACTGAATACATCCACCCCTGGACCATGGATCATAGTAAAGAAAAAGTATAAGTTAAATTTTCTTTGATGAATAAATTTATTGAGTCTAATGAGCCCTCTACAATCTAGAAGCCCTATAGTCAAAATCTTGGAAAGATGCCATGGACTCTGAATATCAGTCAGTAATGAAAAATAATAGTTGGAAGCTCGTTGATCTTCCATGAGGGAAGAAACCCATTGGATGTAGATGGATATTCAAAAAAAAGTATAAAGAAGATGGGATAATGGACAAGTATAATTAAATACTTATAGCAAAGGGGTATGCACAAAAAGAAGGCATTGACTATGAGGAGACATTTTCTCCCACAGCTAAGATCAAGATGATCAAGATGATCTTTTCTCTAGTTGCACAGTTTGGATGGAAAGTTCATCAGATGGATGTAAAAAGTTCCTTCCTAAATAGAGATTTACAAAAATAAGTCTACATGAATCAACCTGAGGGATATGTAGTACCTAGTCAAGAAGCAAAGGTATGTAGAATTAAGAAATCTTTGTATGGCCTCAAACAGGCACCCGAGCATGGTACATAAAAATTGATGAGCATCTCGTACAACATGGATTTGTTAGAAATCAATACGATCCTAATCTTCACCTCAAAAAGAAAGGGGGAGATTGTGATTATCATTGTCTATGTCAATGATCTAGTCATCATTGGTAGTTTAGTGAGGATGATCGATGCACAAAGAAAGATCTTAATCAATCATTCGACATGACCGATCTGGCTGATGCATTATTGTCTTGGATTGGAAGTATGGCAGAAAGAGAATCACATTTTTTTTTTAGATGAAATATACCAAGACAACACTCGAGAAATTTAGGATGATGGATTACACACCAATTTCTACACCCATGGAGAACATATTGTAGTTATCTTGTTCAAATCCATCTCCTGAGGTAAGTGCCACTCTCTATCGGTAGTTGATTGGGAGTCTCATTTACCTAACCTACACTAGACTAGATATCAGCTTTGTAGTAAGCTATCTATCTAGGTTCATGTAGGAACCCAAAGTGTGTCATTGGAAAGCAGCAAGGTGCATCTTGAGATATCTCAAAGGATCAGTGGATCTTGGTCTAGAATATAAGAAGAACGAAAACTTCTTGATAGGATATTTAGATTCAGATCATGTAGGAAATATTGATGATATAAAATCCACTTTAGGATTTGTATTTTTATGGGATCTGCACCAATATCATAGGGAAGTAAGAAATAACACTTTTTTTCCCGTTCTTCTACAGAATCCGAGTATCATTCTAGAAGAGAAGCTATTTGTGAATCGATTTGGCTATGTCACATACTAGAAGGACTTGGAATACCATAGGACAAACCGACCACCATGTATATTGACAATGAAGGTGTTCTCAAGCTTGTTCACAATCCAATGTTTCATGAAAGAATAAAGCACATTGAGGTACAAGTTCATTTCATACATGAGCATGTGTTGAAGCACAACATCCAACTTCAATTTTGTCCAATAGCTGAATAACGAGCAAATATCTTCACAAAGTCACTTGCACGTGAAAAGTTCAAGTTATTCAAAGAATTCCTCTCCTCATCCCTTAAGACAATGCACAATTAAGGGGAGAATGCTAGGTTAATTAATTATGCATTATATAATTAATTATTTAATTAATGTTATTAATTAAATATTGTTTTTATTTTGTTTTACTAACCATATTTGTTTTATTTCTTCACGGGTATAATTGTTATGATTGTTATAACAATTATATGCTTCCTAGATGTAATATTGGAAGCTATTGTATTTTTGTTGCATTATTGCAACTTCTCATTTGTTTGTATCTAGGTTATCCAATATGTATAAATATTATATCCTTCATTATTGTACTTGGTTGATTGAGTTTAATAAAGTTAATCAGGATTCCACCCTTGTTGCTTAATTCACAATAATATGTGTGTAATATTTTAGAGAAAATACAATTCCAAGAAGAGCTAGAGAGAGTGAGTTGAAGAAGGTGTGTTTGAGAGAGGGTTTGAAGGAATTATGAGCTGAAGTTTGAGATAAATATCAGATATGGTATCATCATATTCTAAGTTTTCATAATTCATTAAAATCTTGTATGATGATTCATATTCATTCAAGTGTCTTTTTTGTGTGTGATATCAACAAGGGTTTATTGGTTGGTACTCCTTATGTGGTTGGTGCCACACAAAAAATCTCTTCTAATATGTAATATTCACTTTATTATTTGTTGTGCGTAATATAAAAAAAAAATTAGTGGGTTTTCTTCCCCTTGATGGTTTCCCACTTACATCTTGTGTAATGGCACTCTCTCTCTCTTGTTCATGGTTATTTACACACACTAATGAATGGATGAATAGTTTATGGTTGTAGTCACAAATTCACACACTTAATATTACATACTTACCACCAAGTATTTTATTTTATATATGGATCTCATGTAATAAAAATATTCACTAATGGCTCATCCCCTAGTCTTATCGTTAGTTAGTCAATCATCATTGTCATTTGTCTCACATAGTCATCAGTTGTTAACATAATTTTAGTCACCTCTTAGAGGGTCTTACCTATCATTATTTGGTCATTTTTCATCTTTAGTCTCTAGCTAGGGAACCTAGAAAGGTGTTGGGGCACTCATCGTTTCCCCAATTCTCTTTTTGGTGACCCAGTCTCAGTTGCACTTTGTTCACATTTAGAATTACGAGGTCAATATTTATTGTTTTGTTATTACATTTCCCTAGGTTTTAGTTGGCATTTTGGGCCATTAGTGTCAAAAATTTAACAAGATATCTCTATAAACATAACATACTAATTATCTTAGGGGTAGACATTCTACTATCAAGAGCTAGATTTCTACTAAGCCAAAGGTCTGCATTTAGTCATCTTCTACATCTGCATCACACAAAAATATGGGGAAAGGGTTGTATTTATTCTATTCCATCCACCATTTACATCTTACATCTAGTTATTTCCCCTACTTCTACATCATTGATGCTAGGGAACCCTAGGCACATAATTACACACACAAGCACATAAAACTACATTGGGTCTAGAATGTAGTGCAATGCTTAGTCGTAAGTCCACCATTGTGGAAGTTAAGGTTATTCTAACCCCTTCATTTATATCTTTCTATTTTAGGAATTTGATGTTTTGTATGGGGTTTTATAGGTAGATCTTCATTACACAACTATAGTGACATAAGTGAGGATATTGTGATAACCAAGTGACTAATACGAAAGTACTACAAAGACCTTGCAATACTTTTGGAATCGGACCCCAAGATTTTCCATAGACCAGAGCACCCAGATTATAGACCAGGGCACCCACACATGCCCTAGTCGAGATAGATATCCATTCATTGCAATTTCCTATATAGCACTTCATCGGTCCTTGTCCCATCTGCACATCATCATGTCTAGTCCTACACGAGTAAGGTAATCTAATTTTAGGTTATTATCCTATCGCTTCTCATTATTTCATTCCATTTAAAATATAAAATAAAAATTATTTAGCATTTACATTGCATTTATAATAGCTCTTCCATTGTTGTTACTAGTATAAATTAACTTAAATAATTCATATTTTAGTTAATCGGTGGTTTGATAAGAAAATTTGAAATTGTTTAAGGTTTTGTAAGGGTTGATTCACCCCCTTAGTCCACTACGATTCTAAAAATTGGTATCGAGAACAAGTCCTTATGAAGAAACTTTAACAAATTTAAGGAGATCCTTTGAAGCACAAACAATGGGTAAATCTTCATATATTATAGAAGAATTAAGGATGAGGAATGAAATATCTCAGTTATGTTTGAGGCTTATAAAATTTGGGTCAAAATAATGGAGGAAGAGCATTATCAAGCTATCAAGGGATTGAAATATCAAGTGAAAAATTTGTATAATGCCCTAAAGGAGAAACATGATGCTTGTTCAGGTATGAATAAAGGCTGAAATCCCTTGACCAGATCTAGAGGATGCTTCTAACATGTTGAGGATGTATGAGAAGCTTGAGAAGAAGATCTTTATAAGATCTTGATGAGTGTTTGAAGGAGAGAAAAATAAGAATGATGATGGAGGCAAAAATGAGAAAGTGACTAAGAGGGATTTTAGGTACACCATTAGAAAACATGATGTTATGAGGTATGGTTCATCATTTCATGGTTATTTATTTATTTTGCATGATTTTGGTAATAAAGCTAAATATTGTAGGAGAATACCTTTTGAGAATGGTGTAGATGTCTTCAAGGGTGAATGTTACTCATGTTGTGAGTATGGGAATAGAGATAAGGACTGTGAATGGAACCTAAGTGTGTTTGAATATAGAATAAAGAAGAATGGGATTGTATATTTCAGATTTCATAAACATGAACACTATTCTATACTATGTCATCATAGTGAAACTCCAAAAGCTAGCAACATGTCTCAAGCCATAAATGAGAAAAATAGAAGTGTTAAGAAGGAATATCAGTCCTATATATGAGGTCATGAGACTTTATTCTCAAAATTTGAAATTTGAAGAGTCAAAGCTTGAAAATAAGGATTATTCTAGTGCCATCAAGGTTAGAAACATGGTTAATAAGCTCAAAACAAGTTAGGGGAGTATGGTTGCCTTAGCTGAAGGGTTTAGAAGTGAATAGGATCACATGTGCTTGAATATTATTCACTATGTAGTTCATGAGAAGTTGAAGTCATTTGGAGTACGTGATACCTCTAAAGTGATAAGGTATGGAATGTGACTCTCCCCTTATTTTCATGAATGTTTACATAATGAAGGTTTCTAATTTTTTTAATATGATTCAGTATTCATTGTTCCCAAAGTTCTTAAGTTTATTTGTCATGTTGTTATCTTGTATAATGGTTTCTACTTCGAGTTGTTGGTCTTATAAGTGTTCTTGATTTTTGTTCAAGGTCTTCGATTTTGTCTCTAATGAGATTTTTGAGTCCATTGGCTTGTCCAAAGTGTGTCATAACATGGAGTAGTGGTTTCATGGAGTATCTATTGTCTAGCGTTGGATCCTTAAGTTCTACAGGTCTATGGTACTTTATTTGAGTTGTGTGTAAGTGTAAAAATCATGTAATAAGTTGCTCCTAATTCTAAGTCTATATGTAGTCATCTTATCATTATAAGTCATAAGTTTTAGTGAACTATGTCATGGAAAAAGGATAGTAATGATTTGTGTTGGGCATTGAAATGGCTTATTGAAGGTTGAGTAGGTTGATGAACTACATGTGATATTCTTAAGGACTATGATAGGTCTTCTCAAACCATTAGTGATTTTAACATATTTAAATACATAAAGTATCATTAGTGGAATGTTGTTGAGTATGAACATGTGGTTCCCTATTTGGAGATTATGTCATCTTGATTAGCTCACTTGAAGGAAATGGTATGAAGGATGTCAAAATTTAATGAATACATGTATGGTATGTGTCTTTGAGTCATCAAATCCATGGTATGGTCTATATGCAAGTAAAATAGGTCTAATATTACAAAGTTCATGAATGCATAGAAGTTGGTGATAAGGAAAACAAGGTATAGATCTTAAGTATGGTATTAAAGTTGCTCAAATATATATATAATATATATCTCTCTCTCTTGATTTGAGTCTAGTAAGTGTAAAATTTCTTCCTGGTATGTAAGATAGTTTATATGACTTATTCTAAGTTATTAAGATTTGGAATATGCTTTAGATGTCCATATAATAATGATGCATCATAAAGTCATTGGAAGGAGGACAAACAAAATTATCTAACATGTGAAAGACTAAGATGAGTTTCTTGTGATTATTCATAGAGATAGACCTATGTATGATGGCTTGAAAGCTACAAGGTGACCTCAGAAAGGACTTTGAAGATCAAGAGAAAGTATGTGAGTTATATGTGTACTCGGGGGAGACAAACTTCATATCATAGTTTTCTTCAAGAGGATAGTCTTAAGGTCATAGTTCTATCAAAGGGAATGATTAAAGGTTTGAAATACCAAATCACATGTCATTAAAGAATTTTTTGAAGCAAGTGGAAACAAGTTCCATGATGATCATGGAAAAAATGTATGAGGAAATCAAGGTGTAAGTTCTTTAAGGTTCTCTTGTAAATGTTTTGACATTCTACTGACATTGTGTTGACATTTTGTTGACTTTCTACTATTTTTGACAAGGTTACCAAACTGGGTTTCTGTGTTGATGTGAAATATTTCAAGCCTACATATGAGTGTTATATGTTTGTGCATAAATATATATGGTATGATACATGGGTCTTTTGACTAACTAGTGCATGTCAATGGTGTAGAGGTATGATTCTAAGTTAGAAGATCAAAACGAAGTCTTACATTTTGGTTTGTTATTTGCACTATGGAAGGGAAAAGGAAGTATGTTAATAATGGTTAAGACAAGGTATGTTTTATATATGTTATAGTGATAGAGAAACATGACTAAGAATGAGTTATGAAGGTTTGGAAAAGGCTACCATCTCATGTGGAATCAAGATTTGTTATTCATGAAGGTGTACTAGGTGATAAAATAATGTGTAATTCAAAGAAATTTAGATCTTATGCCCAGGAAAAGGAGAGGTTAAGTAGATGTTGTAAGCCATGAAGATTGATTAAGGATGCTAATGTGAAGTATATGTACTCATAAATATTGCTACAGTGAATTTGAAGAGAGGAAATATGATGACCTATAGGTTTGCAAGACCTTTCAAGAGAAAAGAAGGATCAAGATGGTTTAAGAAGATGCTTAGGATAGGAGGCCATTTTAATGCTTGATTAAATGCTTAATGGTATATTAATGGGCCTGATATAGTCTAATGAGACAATGGAGTTTCCTTTATCACTTAATTTAGGTATATAAAATATCTAGGAGGCCTGTATGTTAGTTTAAAAAATGTTTCAGAGTTATTTGGTAGTGGTTGTGAGTAAATGCATGAATATGTTGTAAGAGGATATTTCTATAAGATTAAACGAGTATAGTAACACAAGAAGGAAGAGTATCACTGAATGTTTTCTGTAGTACTGCTATGAAGGATTTGATCCATTTTCAAGCCATGCAAGTAAGGTAACAAACCCAAATTTTGAGTTTTTTAGTTGAAATTGATGGTAAACGTTCAAGGGGAGTCATACGAGGTTATTTCATGGTGTATATGTTCTCTAGAAATGTGAGAATATTTTCAAAATTATACTAAAATTGTCACTCAGGGACAATTAGTATTAAATCAGTTATGATGGAGTTAGAGGTAGATTTTGTGTTCTTGAGCATGATCTAGACCTAGAATGTGTTGAGAAAGCAAGATTGAAGGTAAAAATGAGGTGTATCAGTTCATGGAGAGATGGTTTGAGGTTCATTACAAGTCTATGGATATTCATATGTTGTTTTTGGAGTCAAAGATGAAAGATGCTAGTCCCAAGGGAGTAAGTAAGTCAAGTGAGTTGTGTTTTTGACTTGTTTCCATTTTTGTGCTCATGTATTAGTTAGCTAAGTAAAGAGAATTGAAACTAACACCTAATAGTTCCAAAACAAAGCTAAATTAAACATAAATCATCATGCTAAGAGCTTAAAGAGAGTAAATATCAACACTATGCATTAGAACTTTGAAGGAAACTCAAACTAACATGCTAAACATTTATCCTCTACTCTTTGAAAGCTAAACAAGAGATGGACCTATGTAGATCCTTAGCTATCAAAATGTGATAGTTTGTTTGATCCCAAGGGTTTGAGAATGGATCTCAATCAAGACTTGGCTATAATACCCTATTGATCTTCTAAATATCAAAATAGTGTATGGATGAATGCAAGATGAAGATACCTAGCTCAACACTAATGGAAGAATTTCAAAGATGAAAATGCCTATAGTTTATGTTATAAGCATGCAAATATGTAAGTATAAAGGTAGGAGGAGGGTTCCTTATATAACCCACTAGTTTGAATAAGCTTTGCATATTATTACATGTGGGATAATAACAAATTAGGTTAGTTATGGATAAGCATACTTTAGAATAGTTAATTTTTCTTTAGACGAGATTAATATATCATTAGTGATACATGGGAGTTGAAGGGGATGTATTAATTAATCAAGAGTGACTAACTAATAGGTAGGTGTAGGCTTATAGAAGCTTTTAGAGGAAATTTAGCATGATTTGGGTTATGAGGGGGGTTTTAATTCAATAAATGATGACTTATTGATTAAATGGAAGGGGAAATTAATTAATTAAGAATAATTAATTAATCTAGATAGAAAGGGACGTTAATTAACGGAAGGTCGTTAATTGTTGTCTTGAGCTATAAGAGGGATAATTAGTTAGCATAATGTAGATATTTAATGGTGATAGAAGAGAAATGGTGTTATTGATGATATGTTGTCATTTTGCAAGGTAGGGGATAATTAGCGTAATTTAAAATAATTAAATTACACAATCTAAATTATAGGTGTATACAATTGCATTTGTGTCATGTGTTATTATTTTCATGTAGTATATTCATTATATCATTTTTAATAGATGGAAAAGGGTGAGAGAAGCATCAAAAACATGAGAATGAGGTCGGTCAGTATGTTTTTCTTGTTGGTTTACATAAATGTTTCTAAATGATGGTTTCCATCAATGAAAAGGGGGAGATTATTGGACATTGTGTGGTTGTGTTTTCATTGATTTCAACCCCATAGATGTAAAATTATGTCATGTGGTCATATGAGTCTCCATCATGGTGTTGTTCAGGTCTCAATCATGAAGTCTAAGTGATTTGGTGAGTTGTCAAGGTGTCCCAGTGCATGGTCTAGTGAGTTGAGTCAATGTATGAGCTCAAGTGAGGTGATTGGTTGTTTTCATGAGGTCATATATGGTATATGAGGTGTTTTATAGGTGTCCTTGAGTTTTCATGAGGTTAACATGGTCAGGTCATGTGGTTTTAGTGTTGGGCTAGGTCATTATAGGCTTGTTTCTATCCATGGATTATGATTAAGGTAGAGGTGTGAGATTTGGAGCTGATGATTCTTTTTGAAGCATGGTAGAAGCATATTTATAATGTAAATGAGGTTTTTATGAGTTTCAGGTTTGTATTCAAGTGGTTTTTTGCTTGATGGGGTCCTTGGGAAGATATAGGTGAGAAACAAGCATTTTAACACAAGTAAATGAGATTGGATGGATAGTTTGAGATACATTTGGTATATGTGGTGAAAATGTGAAGTTATATTATGTTGTTATTATGCTTCATGACAAGTTTCAGGTATAGATATTTTTGAATTTATGTAAGTTTTTTGTAAAGCTGTGTATGTAATGAATTTTTATAGCAAAGTTGGACCTTATGATGCTCGTTGTGAATTGTATGATTTGCATGGGGACCTGAGATATTTGGGGTATATTCTTAGGTCAGTTATAAAACTTTCACAAAAAAGGATGAGGTATTTTGATTATCACATTTTTATGAATGATTATTAAGAAGATAAAGTGGTTTAAAACCCTAGTTAGACCCAAGCTAAGAGCAAATTGCAGAAGAGTGAGTATATAATCCATTTTATTTATTTTGAAAATAATTTATGATTGTATGTTATAGAGGAATCTTCTATATTTCCATAAATATATGATAAAGTATGTGGTGATATGTGGGCCCCACCTGAAAAGGCCTATTTCTAAAGAGTTTCAGTTTGTACAAAAGTTCTCCAAATGAAGTAAAGTCAAAATTATCATTTATGATATAGCATGATATTTTATTGATGTTCATAATTTTTTTGGTAATGGTGATAGTGAAAAAATTAAATTTGTGCCCTATCTTTGTTGACTAGTTTTTGGGGTAGCCTAGAGCAGTTGTCAATAAAATTGAGATTGCAAGAGCTTCAGGGAATTAAAGTTTTTTTGAAGATGGTTCAAAGATATTTACAATGTTATATAAAATTTGAATATTGGATATGGTGTGCAGAAGTTATGACCTGTTCTTTGAAGGTCAAATCTGGAAGGTGCTCATTCTACCAATGTGCATGTAGCCACATGTGGTAAAGTCATGATTCTAGTATGATAAAGCTTGGTGAAAGTTATTTTTGGATTATAAATAATGTATAGGTATGATAGATTCTTTGGTTTAGTGTGTAAGTGAGTTTTGGTATGTTGGAGCAAGTTGGGCTAAGTGTCAGTTCTTGAGTCCAAGTAGAGATAAAAATTAGTTTGCAGAGATGGACCTTTTTAAGGCCTTCCATTTAGAGTTGGAAGGATTTATTATATTTTATTGAAATTTAATTTAGATAGATTTATAATTAGTTATTAATTGTGTCTTGGATGAGGTCATTTGGCCATTCTTTTAGGTCGGTTTGTGAAGAAGTTTGTAGCTACATTATTCAGGTAGGGTTGTTCTTACTAAAGTATTGAGTTGTTTGAGGAATGCGATGGATGATTTGAAGTTTTTTATCACTTGTAAAGAGAAGAGGTGTTAATTTTTCACCTATTGAATAATTTTTAGGTATTGGAAGTGAAATCAAGTGTTTTTATTAGCTAATGTTTGAAACCTAGTTTTTGGGTAGCTTGATCTAGTGAAGACAAAAGTAGTTGTGGTTTAAACCAGGGTTGTTTCATGAGTTCTAACTTGCATATAGGTGTTTTACAGGTCTCTTCAATTCATTAGAGTGGTAAAATTCCATATTTGAGGTCATCTTTAGGGGTATTGAGGACCAAAATCAAATTTAGGTTGGTGTTAACAACTATTTGGTGAAGGTAATGAGCCAATGGACCCATTAAACGAAATAATTTGATTGGTTCATGTAAATTACAATTGTGTATGAATTTTATATGTTATTTTACTCATGCATGGTTAATTTGAAATCTTGAACAAGTATTTTTTTGGTATTCCAATGGTAGGGTTTTGAGACACTTTGGTGCATAGAATGTTATTTTTGGCTAGGCCAACCAATTTGGGTTATACGTGACAATTATAAGGCTTGTAATTGAATTTTATAAAGGTTTATGTGTTAAATTTTCATAAGGGACCGACCTCCTTTGGGTTTATGAGAATAAAATGCCATAAAATTGATGTTTTAGTTCACTTGGTGAGCTAGTCTTGCATGGGTGAAAACTGTAACCCATATATGAGTGAATTATAGGTATGAGGGAATGGTTTGAGATTTGATCAGATGATTTATAGGTTGAATATTGATTGAGAATATTTTTACAAGATTGTAGAGCAAAGACAAGTCCCAAGAATACCTAGAGAGAGCGAGTTGAAGAAAGTATGCTCGAGAGAGGGTTCGAAGGAATTTGGAGCTGACGTTGAGATCACTATCAGCTATGGTATCAAGAAGTTTTTAGTGGTCATAATTCACCAAAATATTATGTGATGATTCATATTCATCTAATTATTATTTTTTTGTGTAATATTGACAAGGGTTTAGGGGTTGGTTCTCCTTGTGGGGTTGGTGCCTCACTAAAGAAATCTCTTGTGATGTGTAATAATCACTTAAGTCTTTATTGTGCGTGATATTAATTTTTTTTTGAGTGGTTTTTCCTTCCCTTTACTTTTTCCCACTTACATCTTGTGATATGGTGTTCTATCTCTTGTTCATGGTTATTTAAATGTATGTTGTATGGTTATTTGCACACACTAATGAATGGATGAATGGTTTATGGTTTAATAAGAAAATCTGAAATTGCTTAAGGTTTTGTAAGGACTGATTCACCACCCCTCTCAAAATCCATTGTGCTTCCAACATGAGTTTTGTCACTTAAGAATAATATGAATGCAAGAATGTTTTTAGGACCTAGAAATCTACCCAAGTGTGTGATTTTGTGTCTACAATAACAAAATATAATTTACCTCCAAATAGAAAACATAAAATTTATTTATCTTCTCACTCTTATACCAAATGATCAAGAGTACCCTTCTATCAATCACCCACTCAAATAAATTGAGTTAAAATATTCAAATTCACTTTCTCAATAACCTAAAAATTAATAAACTGAGTCTTTTCTCTAGAAGGATAATCTTGCTCAAAAGGCTAATGGATTAAATGATTTCACCAAATTCAAAACATCACTTTAACATAATCAAATACAAATAACAAGCATGACTGATCCATTCAAAAAAATTCCATTCATCATTTTCACTAATTTACCTTATAGACCTTAAAACATACTTGTAGCCCTCATTGTAGACACCTATTATTTATGATGAGAAATTTATACTTAAATTGTGCTAATTGTATCCTTTCCCACAAATATACAACATACCATCAACAACACCACATTTCTTCTCTATCACCACTAATTAATTACATTACGACAATTAATTAGCCCTTCTATCACTCAAAACAACATGATTAATGACCTTCCATTAATTAATCCCCCTTTCTATCTAGATTAATTAATTATTCTTAATTAATTAATTCACTCTCCTATTTAATCAATAAATCATCATTTATTTGATTAAAACCCTTCATAACATAGATCATACTAAATTTCTTCTCAAATACTTCTAAAATCTACATCTACCTATTAGTTGATCACTTGATTAATTAATACACCCTCCTTAACTCCCATGGTTCACTAATCAAATATTAATCTCCTCTAAAGCAAACTTAAAGTGTGCTTACCCTAACTAACCTAGCTTTTCTTTTATCCCACATGTAATAGGATGCAAATCCTTTTTAAACCATTGGAATATAAAATGAACCATCCTCTAACCTTTCTACTTACACATTTACATGCTTATAACCTAAACTATATGCATTTTCATCTTTGAGCTTCCTCCATTAGTTTGAGATAGTTATCTTCACCTTGCATTCATTCATCCAAGATTTTGAAGTGAATATATGGTTAATTAAGAAGGCCTTGTAACCATGTCTTGATGAACCTCCGTTCTTAATCCCCTTGGATCAAACAACTATCACATTTTGATAGCTAAGGATCTACATAGGTCCATATCTTGTTTAGATTTCAAAGAGTAGAGGATAAATGTTTATCATGTTAGTTTGAGTTTCTTTCCAAGTTCTAATGCATAGTGTTGATATTTAGTCTCTTTAAACTCCTATCATTGATGGTTTATGTTTAGTTTAACTTTGTTTTGTGACTACTAGGTGTTAGTTTCAATTCTCTTTACATAGCTAACTAATACATGAGCACATTTGGAACACTTGATGAGACATATTCATAGTTCCTTTTATTTTAATGAATTTTTGATAATTTTCACAAGTTTTACCAACCTAAATCATGAATATGTGAAATGAACTAAGTTACTTTGGTTATTTTACTAGTTTTATATGCTTTAAGTCTTACATGCTTTATTATGATGGGTTGTGATTTGATTTGAGCTAATTTAGTAAAAACTTGACCTTTTTTGAGGTTTTTATGTCATATTCCCATGTTATAACATCATATATAGGTACAATGTGTAGGTAAAAAATTACAGGGGTGCGTACATGTGAAAACTTATGTGTAGGTACCAAAAAGCTCATGTACACATGATAGGTTGAGCGTATACATTCTACTTCTTATTTTATTTTGTCATCTTTTTGTCAAGTCTGTGTATGCATTCAAAGGTCCATGTATACATCATTCTTGCCCATGCACACATAATCTAGCTCTCTATGTTTTCTATAGTATATATGATATGTGTATGCACTAAAATCAGCATATCGACATTCCTATTTGTGCACACACATATCCTAAGAATTTTGCATTGAAATTGTTAGAAAAAGGCATGTATTTGCTAACTTCTACACTTTCCCAAATCTCTAGATGCATACATTGTTATCCCATTGTCATTTTTCTAAGAGGTTGTACACATTAATAAATGTGTGTACACACAAAAAACTGAATGTAGGCATCACAATGCAAATTTGAGATTTACTTTGAAATTTGTAAAAGCATGTTTTCTTGACATAATAACTCATTGCAGGTTTTAAATGAGTTTAAATTCTATTTTGTAGGGTTTATTTGCATGTTTTTTACTAACTTGGATTATTTGAAGTTAATGAGTGTTGGTTGTTTTTTCATGATATTAGAGTCATGTATGCTCTTCCCTTGCACCTTTTAGGTGATCTTGGGAATCAAAAAATAATATCTATATATTTGTTATGATTTGAAAAATGTTTGATTATACTTGTTTGCTAAGGAATGAATATTAAAGATGGTTAAAATGAACTATCTTACATTTTGAATTTCAAAAAGTGTTTTCCATTTTATTACATAGTTGGGATTTTGTGTTGTGGAAGCTCTTCCTCGCACCTTTTAGGTGATATTGGGAATCAAAAACAACATGTATACCCTCTTTCAAGATATTTTTATCTCATGGAAAATTACTAATAATTTGTGTGCACGACCTAATTTTCTTGTCAAATAAAGGATATTTGAAACACAAAACTACTATACACATTTAATTGTAGTTTTCCAAAAGGTGTGTGAATAAAACCACATTAAATCTAAAATTTAAAAAAATCACCACATACATCACAATGTATTTGTAGGTTCGGGTAAGCGCATGCCTCATCCAATTTAACTAGGACATAACCCCTTTGGCATAAGTGTTAAGATACAACAATGGGAGTGGTCCTTGGAACCCTAAAGTAGTCCATGCAAGAGGGAACCTTGGGGATGAAACAGAAGTGATCGCGCACACCTACTTGATTAGTTTTTCCTTTGTTAGTTAGAGTCAAAGTTGTTTTTATCGTGACCCTAGTGAAAATAAAAATGAACACACTAGTTGCTCATTGTATTAGAAGGGGGTAAAGTAAAGCGAGATACACCTTGGGAAACCTTGGAAAATTGAAATCACATTTTACAAACTTGTGACACCTAGTTGAGTGAACCACTTAGGAAGCTATCTTGACTTATGGAAAACTTATTTGTACCATCATTTTGAGAGCCATCACAAGGGAGAACTTTTTGGAGTTGAAACTTTGTTTATCAAACAAAGGGAGAGTCCATTAAATTTTAGAATACACGTTATTCATCACGAAATTTGTGTGACTTTACTCTTTGCTTAATTTTCACTCACCGTAAGATGAGGCGAAACTCTGTTGAAGTGAGGCCAAACATTTTTAACCCCACTTGGTCTACTTCCTTTGTTTTATTTTAACACTTTGTTGATCGAGTAAAAACAACTAGAAGGGTGTTATTAATTATTTGTGTTCATCAATTTTATGTTTGTTTATGCTTATCCATGTTTTTGGCTAAGTTGTTAAACGTCTAAAGTGTGTGAGTACATTTTTACATCATTGATAGCCATTTGATCTTGATACCCAAGTCAATATCGTCATTTGTAGTTAGGATTGTTTCTTCACTAGATTCTCCTTTGAGGTGTTATGTTACTTATGTCGTATCACAACCATTTCAATACTTACATCTTGTTTTTGCAAACTTGACTTAAGTGTTTAGATTGTAACATTACGCTACATGCATCTTAACAAATCCTTAGTTTTATTTTGAATATAACCTCGATTTTGAAAGGTTTTTTTGCTTTGTGCACAACATACTAAAATTATTTTGATACTAACACCTTACTTTTCCACAAAGTTTGGTTAACATATCTTAGTGGTATTGTTATGATGTTCATATTTATAACCTCCACTTTTTGAGATATAGGCCTTGTTTGGACTCAAAATTATTTTGAGCATACTTTGTTTGGGAATCACTTTAACATCTTATTATTACTTATGCCTTGTTCATTTTTACTCTTGACATAAGTGGTGAAATTTTGTTGATCATCTTAAATCACCAAACCACCTTTATAAGAATAAATACATTTAGGAAGTACTTCATTTATTTGGTTTAGAATGAACCTTGTGTGATTGTGTCTTATAATTTCCTTGTCTATTAACCTTCATTCCTTCAATTTTCCATAATTCCTCTCAAAAAATATTCAAATACCCTTCAAAATATTCAAATGGAAGGATTTACCATAAAAATATCCTTCTAGATTCCACAAACTATGCATACATAATTTATATCTAAAACTTCAAGTTTCCTCTGGAATTTTATTCTTGATAATCTCCATACCTCACACTTATATAGAATATATTTTATTCCACTTTATTCATTCATTTTCATTAGTTTTATATAATTCTTCTTGGTTAAATACATTGATCTTGGAAATAAACCCTTAAAAATAGGGTATACCAGATTATGGGTGTGTGACTTGTTTGAATTCACTTTGTTTAAACCCTAATATGAATTTTGATGGCTCTAATCCCTCATTTGAAACTTGTAATCACATCACATCTATTATTTCTTCATGACATAAATTATGAAATTCAAACAAAGCATCAATGACTGTTAAACTTAGGACTACTATTCTAGATCCTTTTAATCTTTTGTAAGATGACTACCATGTTATCGATAATAAAATTACTATGTTTTAAGGTTTCATATACCTTCATATCATATCTTTGAGTAATTATAATAATTTTATAGAGCATCAAGAATTTTTATCCCAACAAGCAATGACTGTTAGAGTAGGTATTTACCTTAGCTCATGTTCACCTAGATGCATTCTTTTACCCTCTGGATATTTCTATTTTGGATGTAGTCTTTTATCCATTGGACATAGATTTGTACCCTATGGGTGCATTATTTTATCCATTGGATATAAGCGTGCACCTTCTAGATGCATTCTTTTACCCTATGGATATTTCTGTTTTGCATGCAACCTTTTATCCACTAGATGCAAATATGTACCCTGTGGGTGCATTATTTTATCCATTTGATATAAGTGTGTCCTTCTGGATGCATTATTTTACTCTTTGGATATTTCAATTTTTGATGCAGTCTTTTATCCACTAGATGTAAATCTTTACCCTCTAGCTACATTCTTTTATCCATTGGATATTGACGTGTACCCTCCAAATGTAATGATTTACCCTCTGGACATATAGGTTTTGGCGTAGACTTTTATCCTTTGGTCACAAGCCTGTATCATCTGGATGCATTCTTTTACCCTTTGGATATTTGGGTGTCACGTGTACCTTTAAAAAAAATCAGTATTAAAATATTATTTTAATAGCAAAACCTTCTAGAGCTCATAATGTTTGATCTATAGCTCGGATTAAGGTGATTTTTTTTTTGAAATTGTGTATTTTTTCAAGATATACGCATTGGTGACATTTTTATACGTAGATTTCAAATGTAAAAGGTACTTTTACTCATTATCATGTTTACACACACTCAATTATAAAGTGCCAAATATGGGAGGGTGTTGTGATCACTTGTGGACACAATTTCATTTGAGCCCGACATCCTAAAATTTTGGGTATTACATTCTTTTATTTATGGGTGTATACATTTATATCTCTCTTGTTTGTTGAGATATTTTGTATCTGTATTTTTGACACTTTTGGCATGTTGACAATATCTCTTATGGGGATCTATTTGTGTGAAGTCCGGTGTTATTTTGTAAGTGTTCAAATAGTTGATTTGGGTAACACATATAGATTTGTAGCATCACTCCACCCATTCAGCAATATGGGAGGGTGTGGTGTTGATTCTTCTTCTTCAGGTTTTGTGTCCTTACCTTGTTACCTTGGCTTTTCTTGGATCGTGACACTTTGGATTTTGTGTTCTTTCCTTGTTGCTTTGGTTATTATTCTTGGATTGTGGCACACCTATTTGCAGAGTTGATTGAATTATGTTTCATGTTTTTTTCTTGCACTTTTGACATCACTCCATTGATGGTATCTTTGTACAGAGCTATTCTAGTGAAGCCCAGTGTCAGTTGTTTTTGAGTTTTGTGATCGATAAGTGGATTTAGACCACAATGCACACCAAAATTCTTCAACATTCTACAATTTTTTTGAGCTGTGCTTCTTGGGATGCCTTATAGCGGGTTTTTAACACTCTTTACTTTGTTAGTCTTGGTTTTGGGTACTTTGTGTTGTCCCTTTTTCCCGGTTATTGTACATGAGTATCTCATCGAGCCTAGTTGTTGGGACTCATCGTGGACATGCCACTTCTATTTTGGCCTCTAGCTTCACTTAAGGGGGATGTTAGAGTAGGTATTTACCTTAGCTCATGTTCACCTAGGTACATGATTTACCTTTATTGTATTTATCCTCACCCACTTATGTGTGTGGATATTACTTTTATCTTATTTAAATATTAGGAGATATTATCTAGTTGTTAGGTATAGTTATTTCCTTGATATATGGTATTGAATATATCCTTGATGTCTATTTCTCTCATAAATCTATGGTCTTGACTAGTTCTTTGATGACTAGTTATTTCCTTGATTTATGGCTTGATCGACCTTATTTGGTTATTATATTTTTATTCTATGTCTATATAAGCAAGGCCCGTAATCATTGTATTTCATTGAGTTCCATAATAATATATGATATTACTGCTCATTTCTTTGCAAAGGTTTTATGTAAAGTTATTTTGGTGAATTGCTTTCATCTTATTGAAAGTGGTGTTTGATTAGCATCTGTGTTCTTGGCTTGGTACACTCTGGTTATCATTCCTTTTAAGGAAGTCAATAAAAGATCACAATCTTAGATATTTCTAACCCTTCACATAAGTATTTGTACGATGGAAAAAGTAACATGCGAGCATGGGAATCTACAAGTACCTCCTCCTCGTACCCGACCTCTTGAGGTCGTGTCGAGATAGTCGGTGAATGTTGAATGTGGATAGATATGTATAAGCTAATCGAGTAATCTTAAACCATCAATACACTATAATGGAATGTATGAATCTAAGGTGAAGAAGGCCCTCCTAACCTATATTGATGTAATGGTTCATTTGGATATAATGGCTGCTCAAAGGCTCTAATCGATGTCGAGCTCTACCGAGATCCTATTTCTTGGTTGTTGGATACGTGGAAAGTGACCTGTGGGAGCTTCGTATATATCTCCAGACAAGGTAATGAAAGTAGTGGTAGGTTGTTTAGTGGAATTTGTGGTTAGTTATGGTGGTTTTTTGGTCTAGCCTAGAAAATATTGGATTGATTGGCTTCTATGTTTAATATGGAAAACTGTGATATAATATCTAGCGGGAGTGGTGAAGATCTAAACACCAGCGTTTGCAAGTCGGTGTCAATAATTGACTAATTTGTAGGCCCGTTGGGCTGTGGGAATCGGGATCACAAACATGAGTGTGTGGTTGTTATGGACCTGTTATGGTCATGTGAAGAATCAATCCCTTTTTCTGAATATCCAATAATCATATGCCTTTTCAGCTTCTACGTTTTGAACTAGAAGTTGTATGATTTTCTCTGAGTACCTAACAGGTGTTCTGGAAACTTGGATACGTAAGCTAGTGTCTATATCAACGAGGAGGTCTCCTGCATTAGGCTATGGAACCAAAGGATTGCAACCAAATGTTTGTTCTCATTCAAACCCTTGCACAGTCATTCATGTGTTTTATCAAGGAAATCTGTAGTTTGGATGGTTTGACCAGAATGTGTAAGCTTTGTCGTCTTTGATATTCAATCCTCTTAGTTGCTCACTAATTGCTTGTAAGTTTGTTATTGCTGAAAGACCTGTATCCTAAGGTCCTGATCTATATCAGCTAAAGTTGTGGGTAAATTTGGTTGAGGTACTATAGGTTCAAATATATATTCTCTAGGCTCTCTAGGTCCTGTGATTGTCATACAAAGATGATTCAACCTCTAACTAACATTAATAAACTGATTATGAAAGAGGTATTACACTACGTAAGCATTCTTCTATTTTTGTATTTTCCAATGACATATTTCAATGAAATTGAAGAGAAACTACTCTAGTATATCTATAAAATGAACAACTAATCTAATAATAGAATAAAAACAAGCAACGTAGCCTAGTATGGCTATTTTCCTGTGCAATTGTGATTTTATCCTAAATATCTAAGCAACTATATATTTTGAATTTGAAAGGTCTCTTGATCCTACCTCAGAAGTGAGGAATGAATCAAAGTTTCTTAGAAACTATCAATCCCCATAGCTTCCCTGGTGATATCGAGAGTGAAATTTTAATTGAAATAAAATAATTCACTACTCTATTTGATATATCGTAACTAGAACTTTGACAGCTCAAACCTAGCATTTACAAAATAGTGGTAAATTTAGTTGTGTGTGATTTCATCCCCTCAGTGTGATCTTCTCATTCCTTCGTGTCCTCGTGAATCCAGAAAGTGTGTATATGATAGTATCAACAGAAGATAGCAATCGAACAATGACAACTTTGGATATAGACCGAATATAATGTGAGTAGGAGAGGGATAGCGCAAGTGAATAGAGCTTGACTATGTAATTCCTAGTGGGATTTATTGTGGGAATACAACACAAGTGTACCGAGAGTTTCAAAAATTATCCTTGTGAAAAACAAACCTGCAACTTTAATGGATTCTAGTCTAGAAATGAAGCTATTCTATGTTTAAACTGATTGTATGAAGCAACAATGGAACAAGACTTGAAACAAGAAGATGATATGACCTCTAAAATACCAACAATGGAAGCAAAACATGAAACTAATAGAATTATAAGCAAGGAATTGAAAAACTAAACAAGAGAATTGAGAGGATGAGGGGCCATTTGCTTGAAAACAAGTTGGCTATTTATAACCAATGCATTTACCAGAGGGTAACTCCCATTTGATCTCTTTTACTATAAACAAAGGAAAAACACTATTCCCAAGGAGCAGAAAACATTAATGCAAGCCAAAGTGGTTAAAGAAAGTGTGTAAAATCCAAGATTTACATTTGATGCGTGATCATCGAAGGATCTGAAAATGTTAATAAAGACCGCCCCCACTGTAGGTGGCTGGGTGGTGGCGGTTTCGTCACTGAAGACAAAATGCAAGAAGAAAAGGGGGAAAACAACAAAACAAAGCACATGGAGGCTAAGCAGGGCATGTAGGATACAAAGTGTATACTTGGCAAGCCTTTCTAGATTCCAAACATCTTGCAAGGAGACTGTATCATCATTGGGGCATGTGTAACATCATTTTCGGTGGTGTGGTACCCCATAATTTTGGGTATGTACATATTGCCCCATCGAAGAAGCATTTTAGCCATGAAGAGGTGAAAAATGGTGGATCCGAGTATGGCGGTCCTGAAATGGGGAGTTAGGAGCTACACCTGACACATCCCGTGTGTTGGAAAGTCACCATCCAAGATCCACTACCTATAAAAAATGAAAAAGGGGACTCAAGTGCAGATAGATAAAACAAATTGAGAAATAAGGTTGAATTGATAAGAAAAGAGGACTTACCATCTATGCGAGGTTTAGAACTTACCTCCATCAGTGCTCCGACCCTGTGAAAGACATTCAAAATCAAGTTAAGAGGGCTATTTATATAAAATGAAGTCATTTTACTATTCATTTGCGTGGATTGATTTGATAGATTTTGAGCTCTGGGACCCATGGTGATAGTTTTCGATGAGAGTATAGTCAAAACGTTCATGGTGAGATAGCGATCATGCCTCCGAGAGTGGAACATCGACCCGTGAAGTCTTAGGTTAGTTCTTCTTGATTTATTACTTTTAAACCTAAAATGTGGAAATGATGAAATCTTTCCCTTGGGGGGATCATTTTTGAAAATGTTAGTTTTAAATGTGTCTTTAGGGGGTGCCCATAGGGTAGGTTTCTTTTTTGTTAAAAGGGGTTTTTTGCTTGTTTTAAAGATTTTTTTAGGGCTTACGGCCCATTTGGTTTCATGGGATAGGACCGCCGACCCTGTGCAGGGTGGTGGTTACTGGGACCGCCACCTTAGAAGGTGGCGGTTATGGAACCACCGCTCTGCAGAGGTGGCGATGGTCCATGACAGAGACAAAAATAATGCAAATTTTAACTTGTTTTTGCATGCATAAATTTTTTATGTGTTTTTACTAGTTTTTCCAACTAGATTTTAGTACTAACTTACTCCTTTTTGTGTTTTTGGGTGTATGCAGAAGGAGGAGTACATTAGATGGAGCCGGGAGAGGGAGTGTGATTGGCTCTTAGCAGTGTTAGAGGCACTCTCCCAGGTAGAGTGGGATACTCTCCAGAGGGCTGGTATATGGAGGATTACATAGGTTCCTCATGTTGCACCTATCAGTCACATATTATGTGACTTGTTCTCATATTGGGATGATGGAACACCTTCCGATTGCCAGGAGTTAGGGGTGAGTGGTCTATCACCCTGGAGGATGTTTACCATATACTGGGGGTTCCGATCCTTGGGCGGTGGTTGTCTCTTAAGATAGCTGTATCTAGATCATAGGTGGTTCAGTGGGCCACCTACATGGGAGATGCGTCGTATCGATGGGGTCGAAGAAGGGCGTGAGGATCCACTCTATTATTGAGTTAGACATTCCCTTGCTCGCAAGGCCATCATGGGAATCCTTGCATCTAGACTGATTGGGGACAAGGGAGGGGACACCCTCTTATATTGCTTGGGCCCCTATTATTACACAGATTGAGGGCCATGGACGTGTCTATGCTTGGGGAGCAGATATCCTCGGGACTACCTACCACAACTTATACAGGGTAGTCCATTTTATAGGGCAGTCACTGAGCCACCCGACTCTTGTTATGAGTTGGGTGTATGAGCATATTATCCCATATGGGAGAGGCATAGAGGTGGAGGATCCGGGGCCGTCAGGGCAGTGAGGTGGATGGGGATGATAGTTCTTAGAGCACCCCACCAGCCAGTGGCTTCCCTGACTACTACAGACATGGAGGCCACTCCTTATCAGGCCATGGCAGGGGTATGGGGAGAGGATACCATCACTTTGATTGCCTATTAGACCACCAACCAGTTGATAGACATGGGGAAGTTGGAGATACACCCCTTTGATAGAGTTCCACAACAGTTTGGCCTCCCTTATAGCGGCATGCTCCCTCCGGTGATGCCAGTGTATAGATCTATCCACGAGGCTTGAGGAGGTCCTAGAGGCTAGGGTTGGACTATTGTTATGCCCGGTACTCCTATTATGGCTAGGAGGGTGGTACGTGCATGAGGGAGAGCCGGTGCTCCTCAAGCACCCTTACTTTGGATTGCTGCCGGTCCCGCTCATAACAGTATGATGAGCCCATTGACATGGACTCTAAGTCTGAGGAGTTCACTGGGGGAGAGACCGAGGAGGAGACAGAGGACATGGAGATCAGTGAGATGGGTGGTGGGGGGATGATAGTGATCCTGAGTGGCATGATACCCAGGAGATCCTGCAGGTCGAGAGGGTAGAGCAGAGCATAGAGAGGGTGACTCTGGTTTCAGAGGAGTTACTCTCTCGGGACCCAGGTGGAGATGGTGAGTCTAGTTGTAGGCCATCACATTGCCCCAGACATGGGAGAGGGCACTAGTCGGTGGTGACATTAGTGGAAGCGTAGATCCTAGAGATCCTAGAGATCCTTCTTGGAGGCCTGGTGATCCTAGTGAGTTGTCACTCTTCTCTTGACATTTGTTTTAGTTAGACTCATCTTAGTTTGTTATTTTTTTTTTTTGTTTACTCTTGATTCTATCATTGATTCTTTTCTAACTTGTTTTCTCTTTTTTTGTAGTGACTGCTGATGAGTGGAGACTTGATTCACCGAGTGTGTACTGATACCTTGCTTCTCCCCTTGGAGAAGACTCATGCTGAGCTTTCCATGGACATGGGGGAGCCCTCAGCAGCTAGGTAGGCATACTGATGTGTTTTCCTCTATCTGGCATGTGGCAAAGATCATGACTTCTCTCCATGCCGAGGTAGTTGGATACAGGATGACCGAGCGCTTGATGAGGAGGAGCCATTCTCATAGCGAGACGATAGCTACCGGTGTGACCACGAGCCCTTAGTGCATTCGGAGAGCCAGCATAGCCGGAGTCCTAGGTGTGGCCGCACACCTTATGAGGGATCCCATAGGGATTGAGAGACCATTTTTGTAGCATTTTTCCAGATATTTGTATGAGTGCTTTTGTATTTTTCGGGCTCATTGAGTGTTTTGACCATGCCTAGTGCATGATGGCATTGTATACGAAACCTGATTTGTATATATATATATATATATATATATATATATCTTTGGATCTAGACTCTTGGCATCTTGAATTTTGTGACTCATTTCTATATGTGTATTTAGATGCTTTTAGAATATTGTTTTCATGTTTTTAGAATGTATGCAATGGATAACAAATGATAGTAGATAGAATATTTTACTTTATATGTTTTTGTAATGCTGATATGAGATGATACTAACATATGGTAGTACTAAACTTTTGAACTCTTTGGGAAATGTGTGTAATTTCCTCTTATGTTGGCAAGACGTGATGAATGTATAGTGATAAAGAGATGAACTTGCCCCAATCCTAAATCCACGCAACTAGTAAGATGTGAGGGCTCAACACCAAGAGTTAGGAAGGGCACAAGTTGTATGAGTTTGACTGAATGATGAATGGAATGATGAGAATAGAAAACTAGTAACTATAAACCAAATTTGGACCTACACACCATATGTTAGTATCATCTCATATCAGCATTACAAAAGTTTAGTATTACCATATGTTAGTATCATCTCATATCAGCATTGCAAAAACATATAAAGTAAAATATTCTATCTATCTCTTTGGAACTAGATCATTTGAACTTTGTGACTCATTTCTAAATGTGTAGATAGATGTTTTTGCATTTCATTTCGTAATGTAAAAACATGATAGTAAAACAATATGTTTAAAAGCTGATATGAAACTAACATGTATAAAATGAACACTTTGGGAAAATTTGTAATTTCTTCTTAAGAAACATGAGAATGCATAGTGATAAAAGATATATATATATCTTTGGATCTAGACTCTTGGCATCTTGAATTTTGTGACTCATTTCTATAAATGGATATTTATATGCTTTTAGAATATTGTTTTCATGTTTTTAGAATAAATGCAATGGATAACAAATGATAGTAGATAGAATATTTTACTTTATATGTTTTTTTTAATGTAGTTTGATATGAGATGATACTAACATATGGTAGTACTTAAACTTTTGAACTCTTTGGGAAATGTGTGTAATTTCCTCTTATGTTGGCAAGACGTGATGAATGTATAGTGATAAAGAGATGAACTTGCCCCAATCCTAAATCCACGCAACTAGTAAGATGCGAGGGCTCAACACCAAGAGTTAGGAAGGGCACAAGTTGTATGAGTTTGATTGAATGGAATGATGAGAGATAGAAAACTAGTAACAGAAACCAAATTTGGACCTACACACCCACCCTACTCAGAACTACTACTATGCTTAGAAAGCCACTTACTTTTTAGTTTATCTAGACTTAGATTCATAAATGGCAAACTGGTTGACAAAATTTGGTTTTGAGGATCTGATCTCTTTGGAATTTGGATATTTGGATATTTGCTTTCTCTTAATAGAGGTGAATTTGTGTTTTTAGCATACCAAGATTTGTTAATTTGTGTGACTGGACCCCCCACACCCTACCTCATGCCACTAGTAAGAAGCATGGGTTTATCACCAAAGGCAGGATATAGGTGAGTAAGGGCACTTCTTTCCTTTCCCAACCTCACATCACCAGTAAGAGATGTGGGCTTATCACCGAAGGTTGATGGGGCAAAGAAGTGTGTAAAATAAAATATTTTTTTACTTGGTGCTTTTGATTTCATTTGATTTTGACATTTTTGATCTATGACTTTGGGATATCCTTTCGTTCCAAGAGATTTAAGAGGGATAGATGTGACACCAAGAAGCTTCTAGAATGACCGTAGGCAAGGACAACTTCACCTAGTAGAAAGAAAGAGCAAAGCCAAGTATGCAAGCCTTGGTATGGTTTCCATCAATGTTTGTCTATCGAATTTGATGAGAAGATTTGAAAATAGTTGATGATGTTTGGAGAGATGTGATTTGAATGCTTTTGCCAATATTTTTAGAAATTTGTAACAGATTGTTTTAAGAGTAAGCTCTTGGACTACCATTTTTACGAAATGGACAAAATGAAGCAGCTAAAAGACTAATGCAATGTAGGTAGCTATAATGTACAAGTAATGACTTTGGTGTTTTATGCGTAAAACCGCTTAAGATGCAAGGAATTGATAGTTTCACTAAATTCCTCACCTTCTAGTGTGCACAAGAGATACGCACCATTTCCATAGTCCTTCATGACTCGGTATGGGCCCAACCATTTGGGCTGGAACTTTCTTCCTTCACCGGTTTTCTTATCAATCCAGATGTCTAGTCTTAGAACTAAATCTCCTTCATATATTTCTTGCTCGTAGACTTTTTTGTTGTACTTCCAGCACATCCGGTCAAGCATAGGCTCTATGCCATTGTTTAGCATTTAACCTGGCCTCGTCAAGGCTTTCTAGTTGAGAGAGGCGTGCCTCCCTATAAGCTTCTTCATCCAAAATCCCTTGTAATGAGATACAGAGACTGGGTATTTCAACCTCAAGTGGGAGAACTACTTTTGCTTCGAATACCAGTGAGAAAGGAGTTGCTCTGTTGGTGTTCTTATTGAGGTTCAATGGGACCACAAGGCCGGATATAGTTTTAAATGCCAATCTCATTTTTTCTCCTTAACTGTTTTGAGGAGAATAGATTTTAACATTTTGTTTGTCACTTCGGCCTGTCCATTGGCTTGAGGGTAGTAAAGAGAGGTCGTATGATGGTTTATCTTGAATTTGCTACATAACTCACAGACTTCATCATTTTTAAAGGACGTGCCATTATCTGAGATAATGACTTGTGGGACACCATACCTACAGATAATTTGGTTCAAAATGAATTTGGCAATTACCAAACTTGGTACTGTGGTGAGAGGCATGGCCTCCACCCATTTGGTAAAATATTCCATGGTTGTAATTATAAAATTATGGCCATCGGTTGATGAGGGAGAGAATTTCCCTATCAAGTCTAGACCCCACGTGGAGAAGGGCCATGGAGTTGCTATTGGTTGCAGGGATTATGTTGGCATGTGAATCTCGTGAGAGAATTCTTGGCATTTGTGGCACTTACATACAAATTCCACTACGTCATGCTCGAGAGTGGGCCAAAAATAGCCCATCTGATGTATTTTACGAGTGGTGGTGTGACCACCGAAGTGGCCTCCACATATCCCACTATGGGATTCATGAAGAATCTTCTTGGATTCTTCTATGTCGATGCATCTTAGAAGCATGCCGTCAAAGGCTCTACGATAGAGTACCTGGTCTAAAACAACATATTTAGTGGTAATAATGTGTAACCGCCTTCTTTGTTGTGACATGTGGCACCTTCCGGGTATGTATGGTCCATGATAAAATTGATGATATCAGTATACCAGGGACATGTAGAGATGGGGGGCCTGGTTTCGATGAAGTATACACACTCATCGGGAAAGTCTAGATTTACCAGCTCACCTCCATCTAGTGGATTGTCAGCTAACTAGTCTATAATGATTTGTCCCTTAACGGATTTCTAGTTCATGAATGTTAACTCAAATTCTCCCATTAAGGTTATGAAATGGCCAGCCTTTTTAGATAAAGATCCTTGTGTGAGAAATGTTCGTAAATGGTCTGTCTTTACAATGACCCTTGTTTCCTGGTTTAACATGTAATGTCTCAAATGTTTTGTTGCAAAAATTATGGCAAGGCATTCTCTCTCTACCTGTGTGTAACATGTTTCATAATCGAGAAACGTTTGGCTAATGAAATAGACTGTGTGTTCTCATTTATCATTGTCTTCTTGAGCCAGCATGCAAGCTAGCGAGACATGAGTGGCTTGTGAATATAGGATCAAAGGGTGGTCTAGTTTGGGAGGCATTAGCATGGGTGGAGACAACAAGAAGCGTTTAACTACTTTGAAGGCCTCGTTGCATTCTTTAGTCCAATCAATGCTATAATATTTCTTCAATAGATTGTTGATTGGATGAATGGAAAAACTTAAATCTGGGATGAACCTTCGGATTGCATTGAGTTTCCCAAGAAATGACCTGATTCCAGACTCATCCGATGGTGGGATCATTTCGAGAACAACCCGTATTTTGGCTGGATCAACATCAATCCCTCGTGAAGATATAATGTAGCCTAGAAGTTTGCCTCCTGTCACACCAAACACGCACTTCTCTGGGTTTAATGTGACGCCATATTCAATTAATTGTGAGAGGATGATATAGAGTACTTCTAGATGATCACAGTGTTTCTTGGCCTTGGCCAACAAGTCATCCACATAGGATTCCACAATTTTATGGATAAGATCATGGAATATATAAGTCATTGCCCACCGCTGATACGTAGTGTCGGCGTTCTTAAGACCAAATGGCATGACAACATAACAATAAGTTCCCAGGGAGTTATGAATGTGGTTTTGGCTTGATCCTACTATGATATTTTAATCTGATTGTACCCTGAGAACCCATCCATGAGGGATAATTAGTTCAAATCTAGTTGTTGCATCAATGATAACATCAATGGATGGTAATGGGAAATCATCCTTGGGACAAGCTTTGTTAATATCCCGAAAATCTATGCAAATGCATATTTTCCCATTCTTTTTGAGGATGGGAACGATATTAGATACCCATTGTGAATAGTCAATGGGCTTGATGAATCCTACTTGGAGAAGTTTTACTACTTCCTCTTTTACCATGAGAGCCACTTTTGGCTTCATTGGTCTTGACTTCTGTTTAATTGGCTTCACATCTGGTTTAGTGACAAGATTATGTACCGTGACTTGTGGTGCAATGCCCGTCATTTCTTTATAGTTAAATGCAAAAGCCTTTTGATGTTATTTAAGGATTTGGGTGTGTATTTCTATCTCCTCTAGAGTTAATGAGGATCCCAACTTCAAAATTCTTGGTTCTTCCTCCGTTCCAATGTTTATGTCAATGGTTTCTTCTATCAAAGAAGCATTACCTTCTTCAAATTCAGGTGGGGCTGGAGGTAGTTCCAAGCTTTTTGTTTTCTATCTCGTAGATATCAAGATCTTTCGTGGAGGAGACTCTACCATGGGATTTCCAAAGTAGGAAGAGGAATGAGGTATTAGGGAAAGATCAACTATACGGTGAGCAAGGTGTAGCTCCACATAGGCGTTTAGATATTCGAGAGTGACTCTATCATCATCAAAGTGACCTATGATAGAAAAATCATCCTCAGCTTCTCCATGAGCTAGGAGTGAGTTTGTTGGTATTTTACGCACTAATGGTTTGGTATAAAGTGATACCGTGAAATTTGTGTCCTCCAACTCACTATTTGGGGTGAAACGGGAAGCTGAGGTTGCTATTGAGTCTGTGAGAAGGTTCTACTCTCGTGGGATTGCTTCAATTGATATGAAGTTGAATCCCTTTCTTAAATCTAACACGGCTATTTTGTATAGTTGTAAATGTTTAGCCCTAGTTTCATATACCTCAGAGACTTGGTTTGCAACTAGTTGTGAGTCTCCTAGCACTCTAATGTTATTGACACCCATTCTTTTAGCTAGGATGAGGCCAAGGAGGAGAGCTTCGTATTCAGCCCCGTTGTTTGTATAGTCAAAGTTTAATTTAAAGGTGAAAGGTAGGATCTTTCCCTCAGTGAAGTAAAGATCACCCCCGCCCCAGCTCCAAAGTGACATCTAGCTCCATCGAAGTGGAGAGTCCAATATTTGTTTGGAAAAATTGACGTTGGGATATTTTTCATATCTATTTCTTTTGCTTTGGTTACCTCTACCATAAAAACTTCGTCTGATGGAAGAGAAGTGATTCCCAGGGTGTGTCCCATACCCATGGAATCAAACAAAGGTAGGAGAATAGGTAAGTCTTTCTCCAACAACTCAACAATTTTTGTGGTAGTCCTTAGTGATACTACTTTTATAGCATTGGTCTCACTTTTGAGTACTGGAACGTCCTCAGCTAGATTTGAAATTTCCAACTTAGTGGTGGGTATCAACTTTTCTTTTGGTTGTGAATTAGTTGGTTTGACAAGCTGGTTTGCTAGAAGTTCAAACTCAGAGTGGATACCTGGTCTTTTCTTTAAATCAGCTAGGTGTATATCGAAGGGTTTTGGGTCACCTTGTGCCACAAATATTTTCCCTAAGTGTAGAAATCTTATTTCTTGGAATAATGTGGAAGGGATTGCCTTCATGTGGTGTATCCATGGCCGACCAAGGATCATATTATAATTGGTTTCCGATCTATAATATAAAACTCGGTGAGAACCCTCTTGGGTCCTAAAGTGACTGGTAAAACTATGGTTCCAATCAAAGTGGCTTTGAGGCTATCATAACCTCTTAGCGTATTTCGCATCGTGGAACAATTTGTCTCTCCATATCCTAACTTTTGAAGGAAAGCGAAGGGGACTATGTTGATTGCTGCCCCATCATCAACCATTGCATGTTTAACATAATTATTGTAGACCCAAACTTGTAAATGTAAAGCCGGTCACCTCTTTATGTAATTTCAGCATCTATTGGCATTTTGCTTATATTGAATATAAATTCAGTATCCCTATCCGGCTGCCCCAGAGGATAAACGTCAAAATCCACATGGTTTACTTGTGTTTCCAGAGGAGGAGTGATGTTGATTAAATGGCCAAGGCCTAATGCTTCTAAGAGGGCAGCCCTATGGGTGGGAGAGTTTTTTAACAAATCCAAGAAGGAGATGTGCGAGAAGGTTTTAGTTAAATCATTAATTAGATCATAGGTGCCTATAGGTTTTACCAATGTTTGTTTAGTGTTTTCTGGCTCTAATGAATAACTTGGAGTTGGTTGAGAAGAATAATCCCGTGTTCTTGTTATGGTTTCTATGGGTAGCTTGCTGTCTAACTCCACTAAACCAACTATCTTAGTTTGAGGTCGAGTTCCTAATTGGGGTGCGACTGGTGGATTTAATGAAGTTGAAGCTTCATGATCATTGTTTCCTGTCATGACACCCTTATTTGTTCCATTAGGATCTAACCTGTTGTTGTTAGAATGGTTTGGGAGTGGGTCATTGAAGATCTTGAGGGATGCATTTTGAGGGGAAACTACCCCTGCATAAGCATTTGGCATGGGTACTATAGAATTTTCTAAAAACATATCTATAAAGAGTTGTTTTTGATCTTCTGGAAAATGCTGCATGAATTTATTGTATTCATGACAAGTCCTAGTATCGTGGCCTTGAATTTTGTGGAAGCCACAATATAGATTGGGATTGTAATTTGAGGCTGTTGATTTAAAACTTATTGTGGCCCAAAATTCTGATAAGGTTGCTGGTTTTTAGAGTTAAAATTTTGAGGCTATTGCCTTTGGTTTTGAATCTGATATCAGTTGGGTTTTGATTTGGACTTTGTGTTTGGAATTGTCATTGTTGTTTTTTGCTATGGTGGATGATTAAAATCCACCACGTTGATTGTTGGGGTAAAATTATTATTTCACTGATTATTAATAGGTGGAAAAACGTTTACAACATTTTCCCTTTTAGCTTGGTTGGTTACTCCATTTGTTGTAATGTCATGGTTCTTGTTAAGGATCTTAGGTCCCTGATTAGCATTCCTAGCATTAGGATAGGCCGTGGTGTTTTGATTGGGAGTGGTTAATTTCTTATTTGTCCCATATGTCTTATGACCACTATCAATCATTGCTTGGTCGATTCGGAGAGCACTTTCGAGTACTTCATCGTAAGTTCTTAGTGGGAACTTCTGGACTTCTTCCTTTATCTCTCTATTGAGTGAATTAAGGAATAAATCACATAGTTCCATTTGATCCATATTTGGAGCACTCATGATGAGTAGAGAACCATACGCCATCTTTGGATAAAATGAGTGGTGGATTCATTATGTTCTTGTTTGATATGTAAGAACTCCCTGATTCCCGTTCTTAACAATTTGTTCATGTCGAAAGCTTTGATGAATTTTGACATGAGTTGTTTAAATGAGTGTATCGAAGCTTTAGGTATTCTGTAATACCAATCAAGGGCAATACCTTCTAGGGTCTTAGGGAATATTTTAGCGACAACCCCGTCCCAAGGGAGTAACTCCCATATGGTTGTGGCATAGGCCTTAATGTGTGCATTTGGGTCCCCTTCCCTTTGTATTTGGGAAAATTGGGAAGAGGTCTTGGAAGCATAATGCTTCGTATGGTGAAGTCTAGGGGTTCTTTTAAATATTTTGAATAAGTCCCTATTGCGTAGGCCTCAACCATCGATGGGGCTTCTTTGAGGGGCCGAGGTGGAATAGGTTGTTGATATGGCATAGCATATGCATTTGTAGGGACATAAGGGAATCCTTTTGGTTGAATGAACATCCCGGGAGAAGAGAACATGTCTCCTTGTGGTGATTTTGAATAGATGTTTAAATAAGGAGGAGCATTATTCTAGTATGGGTTGTTTGGTGCCAAGCCGGGTGGTGTCATGTTTTCAATTGGAGTGGCATTTGAAAATGTTTTCCTAGTTGGCGTTTATTATGGATAATTATAAGGATTTTGAGGAGGCATGCCTAACATGCCTGTTCCTGTAAGGAGGTCAACTTGATTAGGGTAATGTAGAGGGTTGGGGATTCCTACTTGCCCAAAATATGAATTTTGGTTTTCTTGAGAAAGTTCTAGCCCTCTAACCTTCTCAGCTAAGGCTGAAATGACCTCCATCGGTGAAGACACAGTGCTTTGCCTTAAGGGTGTTTGTTGTATAGCTTGAGGTTGTAAGGGGGTATGATACCCTACTATGAATTGGTCATTACCCTGCCAAGCTTCACCGAGGGTATTTCCCATAGGTGGAGGAATGGGGGTGTTCTCCTAGAATAGGGTATCAGACTGTATTTGTAAACTCCCTATAGGTGGATACATATTTTGGAAGCATTGTTCACTTTTAGCGAAGCGTGCCAAGTACTCCTCATCCAAAAAGGGGAGTGGGTCTGATTGTCTACTGATCTATGGTCTGAACAAGACCCAAGGAGATGAAGTGGATTCTCTAGTAAACATCATATTGTTAGAGCCTGATGGCTCTGGCTGTTGTGTTTGTGCAAATTGATCAAACTCCTCAATTTAATGAAGAACTAGAACTAGTTCTGTGAGGGGGAGTTTGAGATGACAAGTAATTACTCGAATAGTTATCAGCCCATGTAGAAAGTGAGGGTGATGGTTGTCTATTTGTTTGACTATATTTTACTTCAAGACCTGAGAGAGGTCTGCCATATGCATCATATCCCGACATATTCGGGGGTATATGAATACCCGTAGAATAATGGGAAAGAGTGAAGGTGGATGGAAGAAAGAAAACAGAAAGAGGAAAATTAGTTTGTTTCACATCGGGTTCACCAATTTTGTATGATGGAAAAAGTAACATGTGAGCATGGGAATCTACAAGTACCTCCTCCTCGTACCTGACCTCTCAAGGTCGTGTCGAGATAGCCAGTGAATGTTGAATGTGGATAGATATGTATAAGCTAATCGGGTAATCTTAAATCCTCAATACGTAATAATGGAATCTGTGAATCTAAGGTGAAGAAGGCCCTCCTAACCTAGATTGATGTAATGGTTCATTTAGATATAATGGCTGCTCAGAGGCTCCAATTAATGTCGAGCTCTGCCGAGATCCTATTTCTTGGTTGTTGGATACGTGGGAAGTGACCTGTGGGAGCTTTGTATATATCTCCAGACAAGGCCATGAAAGTAGTGGTAGGTCGTTTAGTGGATTTTTTGGTTTAGCTATGGGTGGTTTTCTGGTCTAGCCTAGAAAATATTAGATTGATTGACTTCTATGTTTAATATGGAAAACTATGTTATAATATCTGGTGGGAGTGGTGAAGATCTAAACACCAGCGTTCGCAAGTCAGTGTCAATACTTGACTGATTTGTAGGCTTGTTGGGTTGTGGGACTTGGGGATCACAATTGTGAGTGTGTGGTTGTTGTGGACCTCTTATGGTCATGTGAAGAATCCCTTATTTTTACTATCCAATAATCGTATGCCTTTTCAGCTTCTACGTTTAGAACTAGAAGTTGTATGATTTTCTGAGTACCTAACAGGTGTTCTAGCAACTTGGATACGTAAGCTAGTGTCTATATCAACGAGGAGGTCTCCTACATTAGGCTATGGAACCAAAGGATCACAACCAAATGTTTGTTCTCGTTCAAACCCTTACACGGTCATTCAAGTGTTTTATCAAGGCAATCTATAGTTTGGATGGTTTGACCAGAATGTGTAAGCTTTTTCATCTTTGATATTCAATCCTCTTAGTTTCTCACTAATTACTTGTAAGTTTGTTGTTGCTCGAAAGACTTGTATCCTAAGGTCCTGATCTATATCAACTAAAGTTGTGGGTAAATTTGGTTGAGGTACTATAGGTTCAAATATATATTCTCTAGGCTCTCTAGGTCCTGTGATTGTCATACAAAGATGATTCAACCTCTAACTAACATTAATAAACTGATTATGAAAGAGGTATTACACTACGTAAGCATTCTTCTATTTTTGTATTTTCCAATGACGTATTTCAATGAAATTGAAGAGCAACTACTCTAGTATATCTATAAAATGAACAACTAATCTAATAATAGAATAAAAACAAGCAACGTAGCCTGGTATGGCTATTTTCTGTGCGTGTAGTTGTGATTTTATCCTAAATATCTAAGTAGCTATATATTTTAAATTTTGAAAGGCTCTCAATCCTACCTCAAAAGTGAGGAATGAATCACATTTTCTTAGAAACTATCAATCCCCATAGCTTCCTTGGTGATATCGAGAGTGAAATTTTAACTAAAATAAAATAATTCACTACTCTATTTGATATGTCATAACTAGAACTTTGATAGCTCAAACTTGGCATTTACAGAATAGTGGTAAATCTAGTTGTGTGTGATTTCATCCCCTCAGTGTGATCTCCTCATTCCTTCGTGTCCTCGTGAATCTAGAAAGTGTGTATATGATAGTATCAACAGAAGATAACAATCGAACAATGGCAGCTTTGGATATAGACCGAATATAATGCGAGTAGGAGAGGGATAGTGCAAGTGAACAGAGCTTGACTATGTAATTCCTAGTAGGGATTTATTATGGGAATACAACACAAGTGTACCGAGAGTTTCAGAAATTATCCTTGTGACAAAACAAAACCTGCAACTTTAATGGATTCTAGTCTAGAAATGAAGCTATTCTATGTTTAAACTAACTATATGTAGTAGCAATGAAACAAGACTTGAAACAAGAAGATGATATGACCTCCAAAATTCCAATAATGGAAGCAAAACCTGAAACTAACAAAATTCTAAGCAAGGAATTGAAAAACTGAACAAGAGAATTGAGAGGATGAGGGGCCATTTTCTTGAAAACAAGCTAGCTATTTATAACCAATGCATTTACCAGAGGGTAACTCCCATTTGATCTCTTTTACTATAAACAAAGGAAAAACACTATTCCTAGGGAGTAGAAAACATTAATGCAAGCCAAAGTGGTTGAAGAAAGCATGTAAAATCTAAGATTTACGTTTGACACGATTGTCAGAAGGATCTAGAAAATGTGTATAGGACCGCCGCCCTATGTAGGGTGGCGGTTACGGATCGCTGCCCTATCCTAGGCAAAGCGGTCATGGGACTACCACCCCAGTAGGGCGACGATCCTTAACCAAGACAAAATGCAAGAAGAAAAGGGGAAAAGAGAAAAATAAAGCACGCAGAGGCTAAGCAAGGCATGCGAGATACAAGCATATACTTGGTGAGCCTTTTTGGATTCTAAACATCTTGTAAGGAGACCCTGTCATCATTGGGGCATGTGTGACATCGTTCGGTGGTGTGGTACCCCACAATTTCAGTGTACGTATAGTATGTATTAGGTGACCATACTTTATTAAACCCGTAACCTAGATCTCACTAGTTTATAATTCACCAAATAATTTTTCATGCTCTCATCATTTTCACTCCTTTCTAATATTCAATACCACAAATAAAACCCTTACCTCATGCTCAAATTTTTACCAAAATCTACATTGACTATTTTCTTCACTCTTTAGAATTCTCATGTCTTTTCCTTTCCTCCCTTAGGATTATAAAGACTTAAATCACCTGTAAACATAATAAAAACCACCGACAACATGCACAATATTATCAAAATCATTTATACAATATTTCTTAACCATTCATTCCATTTGACAAGATTTACTCAAGAAATTCCGTCTAATTATTCATTTCATTGCATTACAAAAGGCTTATCGAGCCATCATGGATTTGTTCCAAGACTTCTTTTTATCTACTAACCTCCCTCCTCCCTTTCATTCAAATACATTTGTAATTTATGAGAAGAGGAGTTATTTAGGTTTAGAAACCAACTAACCTAATCATGTTTAGCCTAGCCTAGTGAAGTATAGGGTCATGTTAAGTCATGGATTAGGCACACACATGTTATATGACCCTTATACATAATTTATTCCTCCTATTATAAAACTAGACCTACTAACCTATCAAATATTCAAATGAGCCATTTTGGAGGGAGAATTCCATATGGTCTCTTATTACAAATGCATGAGTTCAAATGGACTAGTATCACATCAAGAACATCTCAAATGGACCTCATAGCTCCTATAGGATACAAAACCAAAATTTTGAATATATAATTAATAATCCTACATTAGTTGTATATATCACCTTGCTCAATCAGCTTAGCCTTCAAATAATGTAACTTGACTCACTTGGTTTAACTTTCCATTCTGTAGTACAACTTGGTGCAATGTAAAACTCTTTGCACAACTCGTATCAACTTGATTCCCAATGAAAACTTAATGTTTAGCTTAGTTCTCAACCTTCTGATCTTGCCTAGGGTCTTAGGTAGGATCCCTACTTACAAACCCCTCCAAATTTGGCACAAACATTGCCAAATATGGTAGAACTATTATCTATGGAGTTGTGATGATAAGGTTTGATAAAGTTAGCTAAAAAACTCTTATTGGGAAAAATAATTTTTATTCTATTTTTTTAGAATGCAACACTTGTATTTTTCCAAGATATAACAAATTTTCCTAGTGCAAGAGGCACCAATGTAAAAAAAATTACTTTTCAAACACTTAAACGTGGAAATAGGGGTTGTGGGGATGTATGGCAGTGTTGAGAAACTGCTGGAGGTAGCACAAGATCTCTTAGAAGTAGTTAACTTTCTTCAAAACCTCTTTAACTTGTTACAGTCCCTCTATAACAAAATATTATTGTACATGCTCTCCTAACTCAGCTCTGATACCAAATCCTAAGGATCGTGAAATAAGGAAGTAGCATGTGATATTTTATTAATATGACAATGTAGATTACAAGCATATTACAAGTTGATTATAATGGGCGTAAAGAGATACAATACTTATATGTATTGAAAAAATTAATAAGGATAACCATGAGGTTGTAATGGTGAAACCCACTCACATACATGAGTGAATACAAACAATTATTTAGCTACAATAAACCAAATAATAAAACAAACATAATTTTTATAACAAGATAACCATATACAAATAACTACCAAATTAAAACTAACCCACCTATGGTAAAAATTAATTAATGTAATTAATGGTGAATTACCTATACAATAATATTTACCTAACATTCACCATTTTTATAATTTGAGATTAGGATTTATACCTATAACCAAAAAGGAATCAAATGGAAGCTAAAATGGGTTATTATGATTAACTAACTTCCAAAATTAATCATTCAATATTAGCGTAATGCATTAATACTTGTAACAAAAGTACATGATACAATACAAGCTCACAAACATGAGGGATTTAATGCACTTAGATGATTACAAATGATCTAGGCAATCTAAATGATGGAACACGAATATTTGGAATTGATTGTACCTCAATATTGGAAATGTGACTTGAATATTGTCATGGGTAAGACCATAAAATAAAGGCAGAACTTGTGTACAATCTTGAACCTTATCATAACTATGGTCTATAACTTTCTGGGTTTGTCATTTATCTAAATATATTCATCACTCTTTTTTGTCAATTGTCACTCATACCATGGGAACCTCATAATATTCTACTTAACCTTTCAAACCCTAACCATGGATAAAAAGTCTTGTAAAATAAATATTAGTTGGGTTCTGGGCACCCCGTGCAACACCGACATTGACATTACTCCCAAGAGGCTTCATAGTGCATGTAATTCTCCAAATAACATGTGATATCTAGGTGTAGTGCAATATGATTTTACATCCTTCCTTTGAAAAATCTTGACCTGAGTTTCTCTCTTGAAAATATGCTTGAGTGAATGAATGTGAGTTCTTGTAAATGTGGGGAACAATCCCCTAGACCTAGTGGGAAGCTTCATACTTGTAGATGGTGTGTAATTCTAATGAATATGTAGTGGTATTTATAGATTTTAGGGATATTTGGGTGCATTTTGTGGTATATTTTGCAATAAGAGCTCATAAAATTGTTAGGTTATAAATGGGGTGAGTTTCACTTGCTTATATGTGCCACTACATGTGATTTAAGTTATAAAGGTCAATTGAGGAGGGCTAAAATACCCAAAAAATAATGTGCAACTAAAATTTTAGGATCAAAGCAAGCAAGATGAAATCTATAAAATAGGGTTAGTACCAAATGCAAAAATCTTATCCTATTGTACATTTTTAATCCTAGAGGATAAATATGAATTTTGATGTTTGGAAGCCAACACTTTCAAACAATAGGAGTTTATAAATGGATTTAATGCATTTAATTTTCTGAAATTGTCCACATATGAGTGTGTATGACCAATCAAGCTAGACAAGAGACCTAGAAATTTACATGAAGAGAATGGATAAAATGCACTAATTTGAGTAAGAGAGCAATGTTAAGACTATTAGTCTTAAAGAGTATAATTACCAAATTTGAGTGTGTACAAAAATAATGGAATTGTGTGTTATTCAATCTACTTTTACCTCAATGCCAAATGGAAACATGTTATTGAGATCCATCAAAAAGCATTTAAAAGTGTATTTTTCGTCTTTTAAAGTTTAAAATGTTATAATATGTATGCATTCATGCAAGTTGAGTGGATGAGGACTATAAATACTTCAATAAAATGGCCATTTTTATTGATTTGAACCCATAATGAATCATTTTGTATACATGGTTAACCTTCTTGGTCATTTTGGATATCTTTTGGAAACTCTAAAATTTATAATCTAAAATCTAATTAAACTTTTTATGGTTGGGTGTGAGTGTTTTCTTTGTGGTTAGATGAGTGGGGTATGAGAGGAAAATTAATAGTTGGTATTTATTAGCTTCCCTACTATAACTGATTATATCCCCAAGTTTCTACATTAAACATAAGTGTCGTGTGATGTAAACATTTTCCAATTTCCTATAGAGGTCCATAATGTTTGTGGTTCACTATGCAACTGTGTATTAAGGACCATCACTAGAATACTTATTTCTTAACTTCTCTATTATGATTAAAAGTATTATTGAGTTTCACATTTTAGCATTAATGGATTTTTCACCTTAGTTGACATTGTGCTCACTTTAATTATCTAGGGACTTTTATAATACCTGATAACTCCTTTTAATCATAATGTGGGGTGATCATCAAGTTTTCTTCTACATTATATTGCATGTATGAAAGTAATGCAAGAAACCATATTTCACCTTGTGAAAGCTATTTGGAACCAATGTGAAAAAGGTGCCCACCTTTATTTTCGTGTAATCTAAATTCTTAATTGTCATTTTAATAGATTAAAATTGATGATTAATAATTTATATAACTTTTACCTTAAGGTAAGACAATGAAATATTGCATCAAAAACTTTTGTGTAAAATAATGGATAAATTTAGTGATCTTATATAATATTTGACATTCTTTTTCTCTACATATATAAAGTGGATCCAAGTGTAATCTCTGAACTTATGGTTTATTTATGATGAAAAAGAGAGTATATATCATGGTTATTTCTTTAGAATTCATTCTTATATTTATGTTAGCTATTTCTAATGATTATTGGGAAAAGATGTAAATTTGTGCATATGTAGTCCATACTTTTCTATCATTGTTGAGTAATACATTTTGATCACTAAGAAATGGCTACAACCATCCTTGGAAGGTCTTCAAAATCTCTTATATCATCTCCAAAGTTTTTGTTTCATCATTTCATTAGCTACGGAAATTTTCATCAGTTCTATGAGTGGATCCTTAAGTACATGTTTGGGAAATAGTGAAAAATAATCATCAAGAATATATCCAAATCCAAATCTGATTTCATATTCATATTCCTCTAAAAAATTATGCAAGTTCAAAAAAATCATCTTCATTCTAGTTCATATGAAAATATTATATTCATTTTAAGAATTCCTCAGATTCTTCCTAGAATGCCCAACTCGCTTCATAATGTCTCATCTCACTTGAGTATCTCAGCTCACATCAAAGTATCCCAACTCACTTGAAGTGTTGTCAAATCTTTATTTAGAGTATCTTATCTCACTTAAGAGTGTCTTGAATCACTTTGGAGTATCTCAGCTCATTTCGGAGTGTTCTGTCTTAGCCCACTTTGGAGTTTTTGTCTCATCTCGCTCAAAGTATCTTATCTATCTTTGGAGTGTCTCATCTTACTTTGGAGTATCTCAACTTCATTTAGAGTATTTTATCTCAAATTGATTCAAAATATCTTAGGTTTCTTCATATTGTCTTAGCTCACTTTGGAGTCTCTTTGGAATCAATTTGGAGTCGATTATCATAGCTTCGGATTTGGATATTAGAACTATGATGATGAATACTAGAGTTAAAGAGATAAACATAACTCCAAGGCTGATATTGTGATATATTTTTAGAAATAATTCTAAAAATGGATATTTCTATAAGTTTTTATTTGTAAAATGAAGAGAATCAACATTCACTTTGATTCTCAAATATAAAGTAATAAATTTTGGATTGTTAGTTTGATTTAGATAAGATCTCTACATATTTTATGGAGATTGATGTTTTTAGATAGATTAAAATCATAGTTGATAATATTTGATAGAGATGTATGATTTAAATCAAGGATTTTGTGGGAAGCCTAAAATGATAAATGCAACCTTCCACACCAAATAATGTAATCACCATTTTTCTGAACAATTTTAAAATTCTATTGTCCATTTGTAAATAGTATTGATTAAAATCCTTTTACGAGGAATGAGTTGGCCACTCATTCTAAGGAAGATGGTAATGTATATTTACATTTATTTTTCCATTCTATAATTATTTTTATTTTCTTTTTCTCTGTATAATGTAATTATTATTTTAATGTACAGTCTATTGTTAACTTGCAGGTGTATTATGTGTTTATTATTTCTTTTTAATTTAGCATATTTTCTTTCTTGCAAAGTTTTATTTCCTTTCTTGTAATGTTTACTTTTCTTTTCATGCAAGTTTGCTTTAATTTCCTACAAAGAGTTTTTTTAATTTTCTACAATGTATGCTTCCTTTTAAGAAAGTGTGTTTCCTTTTCGCAAAGAGTGTTTAAATTGTTTGTAAGTGTGTTTAAATTTATGCAAGTGTGAATTTAATTTTATGAAAGTGTGAAATTTCAATTTATGTAAAGTGTTATTTTTAATTCATGCAAGTGTGTTTTTAATTCCTACAAGTGTGCTTTTGAATTTTTGCAAGTGTGGATTTGGGAAAAGGGACCATTGTCAAATATTTCTTTCTCATTTTTCATATAGCCTTCGGACACCACCCATAGGTTTAAATTATTTAATGTTGAGAATTGATGGCCCTCATCAGTTTGATTTAACGTTATATGAGGATATTTCAAAATTTCAGCAAAGTTCAGTGTAAAGCTAGACTTCACAATAATTTTTTGCATACTTAAAACCCATGTTAAAATGAGAGTTTTAGTTTAGGGTATGAAAATTTATCAAAGTATAATGCATAGTTTTTATATAATGTTATATTTTTTTGCATAGACAAAACAATAACCATTTGAGAAACCGATTCCAAGATACGTAGACGTGTCATGGAATACATTTATTTATTTTATTTTATTGACAAATTATTTCGAGAATAACGGTCTAATTAAATAATTTTGTGTTTTATTTAAATTGACATAAAATCAATAACTTACTAAGCTTGATATCATTTTTTTACAAAAAAATGATCTAAATTAAAAAATTCAGTTACCTCTTTCTTTTTACATGAAAAAGCACTAACTTGTTTGAGTTACTCCTTTGAGAGTGAAAATGAGAGGTGTAGTGAAAATTACACTAAATTGGGATTAAATAGGAAATGTGGGGTGATGAGCCCATTAAATGGATCATTTTACTCAAGTAATGACCTCATTTTATCTATAATTATCTTCCTTCTCAAATGAACATGATTACATTCTATAACTTAATAATCTAAAGTAGATAATGAAGTATATTTTCCTTAACTAGTTTGTATAAGTCAATAAGTTTGTTCCACCATATAGTTCTAACTAATTTCATAAAAATGTATTTAGTTTTGCATGTACAAGTATACTAGGATAAATTAACCATATTTTTGGTAAAGAAGTAACATTTTATACATCAAAAGATTAATTAAATCAAGCTTCAAAAATTATTAGTTTGGCTTCAGAGATTACCATTGTAGCTCTAAAAATTGATATTTGGCTTAGAAATTGGCTTCAAAATTTCTTAGAATGACCATATATGGTGAGGAAATGATGTTTATAGTAGATAGGATTATTTAGATATTTTTGGAAATTGATGGAGAATATATATGTAATTGCAAATCTTGCAAATTTCAGAGATTTACATTTCTTCCACCATTTCATTTAGAAATGTGGAAGTAATGTGGAATTTCCTCTCTATCTTTATAAATAAACCAGATTTTAACTATGGATCAGGGGACTCTAGATAACTAGTTTGTAGGAAACAGCTTATGAATTTATTGGATATATAATCAACATCCACCTCATACAAAAGAGATAAAAATATTATGATGTAATAATCATTTTTTCAAGCTTCTAATAATTGTTGGATATATACGTGTTTTTGAGGATTAATGAAGAATGATATTTTTGTGAACTAAGTGTGAAATTAAAATCTTGACCTAAGGAAGAACAAGGCCCCCTCAACCAAGGAAGCAATTTATTTGTGTGGCATTTTATATTTATGTTTCTTTAATTTAGTTTATTAGGTTTTGTATGTATGTGAGTGTTAAAACCTATAGAACTATTGTATGCTCTAAATTTGTGTATGATTTTTGTTATTTCAAGTATCTTGGTTTCAAGAAACAAATTTAAGATGAATACACTTTATATTATATAGATAGGTTAAATGAGTGTTTGAAATTCACTACAATGTGTTTCTAATTTCATCTAAGAACCTTTCATTTCAAGTTTTATTTTAATTCAGTAAAACCTTTCATTTTAAAGTAATTCATGATTCAACAAGAGTGATTTTTATTTGTTTCCCTATTTACACAGTAGATATATTTCAATTATAGAAAGAATATAAACTTAGAGTTAGAAAATACCTCAAACCCCTTGTTATCCAAAATAAGCCCCATGCTTATTTTTGATTAACTCCTCCTTCTCCTTTTCTGGAACTTAAATGAATTTTTGGCATGCTTCAAGTACTCAAACGATTCTAGAAATGATCCCATCAGATAATATTTTTCCTCACCTTTCCAGAGAGGTAAAATTTTCATCCTAACTCCTTGTATTTCTAAAGTTATGGTTCGGTAGAGTTTTTGAGGGAAATTTTCCCTGGGAAGGGCCACAAACCAATAGGAGACCACCACATGTCCAGTCGATGGCGGAGGTCGGAGGCACAAGGAGAATTGGGCATTTTTTGCTAAAGTGGTCAATGGTGTCAAAGGAAAAATTCAAGGTGCATGCCTGTGACCAATTAGAGGGTGCCACGTGGTAGTGGAGTAGCGAGGCATGGGGATTTTTGGGGAAATTTTTCCCAAATTCAAAAAAGAGAAAATTTTAAAGTTTCGGCCTGCCAATCCATTTTTTGCCCTAATTTTGCCCTAAATCTTCAGAGGGCCATATATTTTGATCCAGAGCTTGGAGTTTCACGTTCTTTATATCATTGCAAATATGGTAAAATTCTCTACATGGTGGAGGGTTCAATTTTGTATTTTGATGGAGATTTGTGGGAGAAAAATGGAGAAACGTTCTGGCATGTAAAAAATGTAGAAATGGTTACCAACCACCAAATTTAATGAAGTATGGGTCATTTTTGGATCTGCAGAGCAATGTACTTCAAAGTATGGGCTTTTCCATGGGAACCCATCATTTTGTAGGCTAATTAGAAGAATTTGTAGGTGGTTGGAGTTGCGAATCAAAATTTCTCACATTTTTGGCACTTTTCTTCATTCTGCTTCGTGATAAAAGCTAGTTTTGGCTCATTTGTAAATGTTGTTCATCTTTTCTGCTTTGCCTCCCTTATTTTCTTCCCTAGGGTTGAAAATGGAGTTAGAACCTCCTCCCATGCTCTGTAATGGTATTTTTTCCTTTTACCATTAAAATGATGTTCTGTGTAAACTTCTGGAGCAACAAAAACATGTTTTGTGGTGCATCTGTCCATCTTTGCTCATTTTTTCTTGTTTTCTTCTTGTGTCTCTTCATTGCAGGTATTTGTGCATGTCTGAATGTTCATTTTAGGTTTGGAGCTGTGTTCATGGAGCTTTGGAACATTTTCTGTGTGAAATATATCCTTGGGCCTGTGATGCACATATCCATCCTTCCCATTGCTCACCTCTTCTTGTTCCATGGCATTTTTGATAGATGTTCAACATTTTCCTTCTCTGGTGTATCACCATTTTAATGTAGGCTCTATTTTTCCCTCTTTTCTCTCTCTTTTTCTCCTTGGCATAGTTAGATTAGGATTAGATTATCTTTCTTGCACTGAAATAGCTTGTGGCAGGTAGTTTAGGAAGAGGAACCAACCTTCTCTGGAGAGCTTTCCCCATTTGCAAAGGTCCCACACTTCTAGAAAGCTCAATGTTGTGCATTCACACCAAATGACATTGTCTTAGAAAAGTAGATCTGGAGGTCATTTTGAGGGTGCTGTGAATTTACACTAATAGTTTTGGCATGCTCGGTGGGACTTAGAGGTCTTCCACCTTATTTTTGATAGGTTGGTGTGTTCCTGTTAAGGATTCACCTTTGGAGGCATATTCAAAAGCACATCTAGTGACTCCATCTGGTAAATAACTCATTCTTTGAGTTGCAGACCTATTTTCCATCCATTTTCATCCATTCTTGTTTCCATATTTTCCATAGTATTTCACTCCATGAAGTTGTGCAATCATGACTTCATTTCCATCATGGAATTCACATTTACAATAGTAGAAATATATTTCACCTCCAACATGTTTTACAACTCCTTCAAATAAACATTTTGATCAAATTCAAGATCAACATGCATACCCATATGAGAAATACCAAAATTAGTTTGGTTGTGAAGCATATTAAGAGAAAGGGTATGCATGTAATGAGGACTATCAAATGGAAGATAATGATTTTGTGGAAAAAATCCAAAAGATGGAGGCAAAAATGGTGCAATCAAGAGCAACAACTCAAATGAAGGCTTTTAGAATTGGTTGTAGGACTCCTTGTCCATGGGGAGGCCCTTTTCCAAGACACTTCAGCCCTTAGGAGAAGTTGGACTTCATGATGGAGATGCTGCCCCAACTTGCACAATGGAAAACAAAGATAAATGCCTATAAACTTGGTGCTAAACAACCTTGTCAATGGGTAAGTTCTACACCATCATCTGGTTTTTCTCTTTCCATTCCTCAAGTAACACCATCTCATTTGGAATGCCAAATTCTAAATCCAGTCAATGCTGCCCCAAGAGTTAATTCCATTTCTCCATTCCCTAGTCTTCCACCCCATCTCAATTCTTCTATCCTTTTCCCTTCCAAACAGCCATTCCCTCTAAAGAAACAAGAATTTCTACCTCCTCCAACACCACAAAAAATTACAAAATCAATTGAGTCACAACCCACCCCTCCTCTTGCATTCCCAAATCCATGTTGGGAAGATAAAAATCAGAATGCTAGTCAAGGAAAATAACAGCAAGAAGAAGAGCCAAACAAGGATGAAAAGATCAAAAGTTTGGTAAGCTTGGCTCTCAAATTTGGGATAACAAAGATCCCCTTGATGGTTAAGCCTTCAGAGGAGGTGAAAGTTGAACAAGTGGTGGTTAGGACTGATTTTGTTGCAGTAGAGAAGAAGAGCAAAAAGAAGAAGCAGATCAACAATCAGTTTGCTCAGAATGTAGTGTCCATGTTGGCACTTTATTTGAAGGAAATGCTGATCCAATTCAAGTTGCACAATCAGCCATGGAAGAAGAAGATCTTGCAGTCCCAACTTGTCCTCTAGAGCAGCAGATTGAAGAGTTTGACTTGACAAACTTCATGCTAGAGGGAGAGTTTAATCAAGAGCAAGATGGTCTTCAAGAAGCAGAGGAGGAAGAACAACCAGCTCCAAATCCCATTGAAGAGGAGCAAATGGATGAGATCAAGTCAGTTTTTACAACAACAGAAGAAGGAAGCATTATTGATACATTTTTGCTTTCATTTGAAGGGGCTGATTTGATTGATGAATCCATTATGGAGGTGAACAAAATAGGTCCAAATTTTGAGCAAGAGGCACAAGAAATTTTATGTTTCTCTCTCCAAAAATCTGATTTTTTGGATGAGTTTGAATTGACAAGTTTCATGTTTGAAAATGAAACTACACATGGTGAAGAAAATGTAGATTTGGAGGTCACCATACAAGAGGGAGAGACCTTGCAGTAGCAAGACATTGAAGAGTTTGATTTTCCATCAGACTTAGAAGAATGTTTGGATGAAGAGCCAGCTGAAACTACAATATTTTCTTCTTCACCATTCATTCTCCAACATCAAGAGCTTGCTTCCACAAAGGAGAACATTGAAAAATAATAGCCTATGTTTTGTGATAGCTCTTTGGAACCAATGTTGGAAGATATTAATCTTCCATGTTCTTCACTAGAAAAGGAAGGAAAACAACATAAGAACTTCATCATTTCTTCCACACCATCCATCCAAGAAGGTCTACAAGAAGACTCCATTTTTGGAGTTGAAAATTAGAGCTATGGGCATATCAAATGGATCAAACCTTGCCCAATAAGGTACTTGGCTTCATTGGAGCCAAAGGAGAAGTCACAACTAGTCATGCTTGCTTCTAAGCATGAGGATGAGCTACAAAGTACCAAGGATCAGCTGTCATACCTCTTCAATCCAAATGTAGAGCAACTAAAAGAGGTATTCAATTTGCTTTCAGTTGACACCTTGCTAATTTGGGTAGAAGACCAACTTCTTGTTGATTTTCCACTCATCCAAGCAACCATACTCAGATCCAAATCATTTGCATGGCTGTCAATTTTGAAGAAAGGAAGCTATTTTGCACAACCAATTATAGGGTTTGTTTAGCCCACCTTTGCTTCCAGTTAGAGCAGAGTAGGCATGTTTTCTTTAGTAGAAGAAGTGCTTGTGCACACTCTGCATGTTCCATTTGGAGCATGTATAATTTTCAGTTTTGTACATAGTTTTTGGTGTTGCTGGTTTTGCTCTTGCATAGTCCATTTCAGTGGCATTTTGGTGAAAACAACTCCAGTTCAGTGGGTTTCCAAGTGGCTCAGAGAGGAAGTTTTCAAAGTTCAGATCAGTTTGTAGGCTACAACTCATGACTCCATGCCCAATGGATGCTTCAAAGGCTATTGATCATTCATCTAGTAGGTAGATGACCCCTCTGAGTCACCAAATTGTTATCCAAAATAAGCCCCATGCTTATTTTTGGCTAACTCCTCCTTCTTCTCCTTTGCTGGAACTTAAATGAATTTTTGGCATGCTTCAGGTACTCAAAATATTTTGGAAATGATCCCATCAGATAGGATTTTTCCTCACCTTTTTAGAAAGGTAAAATTTTCCTCCTAACTCCTTGTATTTCTCAAGTTATGATTGGTGGAGTTTTTGAGGGAAATTTTCCCTGGGAAGGGCCACGAACCAATAAGAGGCCGCCACATGTCCAGTTGGTGGTGGAGGTCGGGGGCATGGGGAGAATTGGGCATTTTTGCCAAAGTGGTTAGCGATGTCAATGTCAAAATTCAAGGTGCATGCTGCGGCCAATCATAGGGTGTCATGTGGCAATGAAGTGGTGGGGGGCAAGAATTTTTGGGAAATTTTTCCCAAATTCAAAAAAGGGAAAAGTTTAAAGTTTTGCCCGCCAATCCATTTTTACCCTAATTTTCCCTAAATCTTTAGAGGGCCATATATTTTGATCCAGAGCTCATATTTTCATGTTCTTTATATCATTAGAAAGATGGTAAAATTCTCTACATGATGGAGGGTTCAATTTTGTATTTTGATGGATATTTGTGGGATAAAAATGGAGAAACATCCCTGGCATGCAAAAAATGTAGAAATGGTTACCAACCACCAAATTTAATGAAGTATGGGTCATTTTTGGATCTGCAGAGAAATGTACTTCAAAGTATGGGATTTTCCATGGGAACCCATCATTTTGTAGGCTAATTAGAAGAATTTTTAGTGGTTGGAGTTGCAAATCAAATTTTCCCGCATTTTTTTGCACTTTTCTTCATTTTGCTTTGTGATAAAAGCCAGTTTTGGCTCATTTGTAAAGGTTGTTCATCTTTTCTACTCTGCCCTCCCTTCTTTTCTTCCCTAGGGTTGAAAATGGAGTTAGAACCTCCTCCCATGCTCTGTAATGGTGTTTTTTCCTTTTACCATTAAAATGATGTTCTATGCAAACTTCTGGAGCAACAAAAACATGTTTTGTGGTGCATCTGTCCATCCTTGCTCATTTTTGCTTGTTTTCTTCTTGCCTCTCTTCATTGTAGGTATTTGTGCATGTTTGAATGTTCATTGTAGGTTTGGAGCTGTGTTCATGGAGTTTTGGAACATTTTCTATGTGAAATCTATCCTTGGGCCTGTGATGCACTTGTCCATCCTTCCCATTGCTCACCTCTTCTTGTTCCATGGTAGTTTTGATAGATGTTCAACATTTTCCTTCTCTAGTGTATCACTGTTTTATGGTAGGCTCTATTTTTCCCTCTTTTCTCTCTCTCTCTCCTTGGCATAGTTAGATTAGGATTAGATTAGCTTGCCTACACTGAAATAGCTTGTGGCAGGTAGTTTAGGAAGAGGAACCAACCTTCTCTAGAGATATTTCCCCATTTGCAAAGGTCCCACACTTCTAAAGAGCTCAATGTTGTGCATTCACACCAAATGATATTTCCTTAGAAAGCATATTTGAAGGTCATTTTGAGGGTGATGTGAATTTGGACTAATAACCCCCCCAAAATAGCCTAAGACAACTATCAATTACCAATACTACCTCACTGCAAATAACCATAGGACATCAACCCTGGTTTGAAATTGACATCAATAATGATTTAGTTAAATGAAGGGGATAATGACACCCATAATTTTTGGCACCATTATCGGGTACTTATTTTTATGTGTTAGGAAGGTAAGAATTCATATCACTAACAATTATTTGCAATACTATCTCAGAAAATTAGAAATTTATGAGTAGACTTAGAGATTCAAAGGGTAGATTCATTCCAAAAATCCCTAATAATACATATGTAATCATATTAGAGAAGGAACATCTTCGGAACCATTAAAAATTTTGGGAGAAGGACCTTAATAAACCCTTTCACCTATTGAGGAAGAAAATATGTTAGCCCCACTAGAACCCTAAGATCATTCTCCGAAGTAAGTGCATCATTCCAATGAAAATCCACATTAAAATACAATAAATCTAAGTTTTGAGTCACAAATAAGAAGCCTTCCAACCACTTATGATGCCTCACCACTTGCCAGGAAAATAATTTATAAAATTAATTGGGAAGAAATGGTAGATGAAGAAGCATTTGTATTAAACCTTCCTAATAGGGAAAAACCACTAGAAAGAACCTTCACTTACCCTGTTATCTTGAATGAAGTGGAAGATGCCTCCATGAAAAGCATCTCTCCAATATTTCCCACATTCGTAGGGATGTCAACTAAATATCTTGATTAGTTATTATTTGAATTCAAAGTCTTATGCTAAACATATGACTATAAGACAAATAACCGAAAAATTATAGTTCTTTCCTTATACTCTAAAGGATTCACCAATGAGATGTTTCATGGGTTTAGAACAAAAATCTATTACTTCCGGGACCAAATGGAAAATGAATTCTTAGAAAATACTAGGATTAATGTAGGGATAAAGATAAAAATAATTATTCTGGATTAACCAAAATGAGGATGAAATTATTATTTTTGTTTTTCCACGAAGGTGTGGATATGAATTGAATGAGAAATAAAAAACAATCTTTCTCAAAAATGTAGATGATGAAGAAATAAAATATTTGAATCTTATGGGAAGAGGGGATGTAAACAAACTTACTATCTAGCAAATTTCTAACTTATGTAGCAATTTCTCTAGAACTAGAGGAGGTGTTAAGAAAATTAAAGCTAGGAAAATCAATCCAATTGTAAGACAACTTATGGAGGAACTTGTAGACACTGGGCTTTTGTTAAGTTTCCTACTTCATCTTATATACACATCATTCAATCTAAAAACTATAATTATGTCATTATCCTAGGTCACCCTCTCCTCATCTAGTAAAATAAAAATTTTACACCCTAAAAAATTACTATTTACCCATCCTTAACTACCTCAACCTTTTTAAAATGACTTAAACATATAAAAACCACCTCAAACCTATTTTATTTTAACATCCTAACCTCCTCAAGTCAACCATAAACTTGTTCCAACCATTTTCCCTCATCATTTACCCAAAAACACCATTTAGGAAGTGGTTGAAACCATTTCCTAAATGTTTTATGGAAAATCCAGATTGGTGGTGATTCTAACGAAGAAAACAAAACCTGATTTTTCATCCAAACCATCATCTAGTCATGAAAAATCTAAATCACTAGCCAATTCAGTTATAATCAAGACCATTCCCAAAAAATGTTTGGCCTCCAAATGCTCTCGTCCTCAACGTAACTACAGTCCATATCGGTGAATCATATAGTGTAGTATTTGAAAAACTCTTGGAAGCTAACATGATCACTCTTCCCCTATCCACCGCATTGATACATCCATCTCCAAACCCTCTTGGTAGAGATAAAATGATTACTGTAAATACCATAGGGGGCCAAGACATAAAAATGTTCATTCATTCTAAAATTCTCTCCAATATATTATCGATAAAGTGTACGCTATGATTAGATAACCCAAATATGCCTCAAAATCAAGATTTGGATGTCTTTAAACAATTTTTTCTAAATCATTTCCCATCTAACATTCAACGTCCCAATACCATCCAGACCATCAAACTATCAACATAATCACATAATCCACATGTCAACCATATACTAGTAGCTTCACCACTAAAACAATAAGACAAGCATCCAAAAATTAGGCACACCCATTAGTCCTACCATATAAGAGAAAACACTTTCATCCACATCTACTCCATCCACATCTAGTTCATCCACAATCTCTTCACAAACCTTATAAAAGAAACCAATTATAAAAATTATGAAAATATCATACGATGATCATGTTGCCCAATATCATTTTCATACACTTCTAAAACCTTTCATATAGCCATGCCTCCCTTTATCTAAAAAACCAAAAATCATAACACATCACCCTATTACTCATTTAAAAAAAAAATTAAACCCCTTTCCTTCTATTATAGGGCCACATCCTTCATCTAAATTACCATTCACTATTACGCAATCAAATACCATTCCTCAACACATACCCAAAAAACCACATTTAAATTGATGCCACCAATACCCGTAGAAAAACAAGATAATCACTTCCTTCAACATCTTCCTTAAAAGGATATTATGTATCAACCCTTGAGAGGTTCCTTTAACAATCCATTATAGAACTACCCACTCTAAATCCATCTATCTCTTAAGGGTGGAATCCTTCCTAGTATAAATTTGAATCCTTTTATGACTAGCATAATACACCAAGACATCATACAAAAGATTGCAAAAGATTTATTTATGCTATAAAAATCCTTGCAAACAAATCCCTTCCTCCTCCAAACATACCCACATCAAAAGTGGCTCCTAAAACATCTAGAAATACCTCATCTAAACCATCCATAACCATTAAAAGTGGGGATTCTTCAAAGAAAATATCTCCGCATCAAAATGATGCAATACATATCACTACTAGATCATAACCCCTTAAATCCATGAACCTACTTTTCCCTCTCTCCCGAGTCACCTAATCAAATGCCACCCACAAAGGCCAAGGTTTCCATATTTTTCTCTCCTCATACACAATCCACCACCGCAAAGAAAGAACATTGTCATCAAATAGCTTCACCAATCTCTAGTCAAGATTTCCCTTTATGAGCTAGTGCAAACTTCATATTTACACCGAAAATCCATGATCAAATCTCTCCAATCCATATCAGTACCCTTATATGATCCACATATCTTTGAAAATCTATAAGAAATCTTAAAACATCCCTTTGTTATCTTCTTTGATGGTTCTGAAATACCATCATTACAACCAGACTACCACAATCTTCCTCTCTTCATCATTACCCAAATCAATGATATCCTTGTAAAAAGAGTCATGATCAATAATGGCTCTAATGTTTATATATATCATCATACACATTTAATTAACTTCAAATACCTAAAACCTTTATCAACTAGACACCATTTGTGCTTCGTGCCTTTAACGACACCATCACTCCCACGTTGGGTATGGTCATCTTACCACTTAAAGTCAGCATAAAAACTCTTCCTAAACTTTTCTATCTAGTAGAAAGAGAGTTACAATATAACATACTACTATTCTGACCCTATATACATGTTATCCATTATATCCCATAAACCCTCCATTGATGTCTCAAGTAAAAACATGAAGGTAAGGCCTTTATAGTTCCTGTAGACCCCAATCCTTTCATATCTTGTAACATGACATATTGTCCTAATGACATACTTGTTCCCAAATAAAGTCCAAAATCCACTAATGAAGCATATACTAGTTCATCCTTTCCATCATTCAAACTACCAAATGATACCTCCTTTGATGACGTAGTACAACACCTTTTAGTGGGGAGTATTATCTCTTTATGCTCAATTCACTTCCCACACCTAAGACAAATGGAAGGCCTGATAAAAAACCCATGTATGAACCCAACATTAGACATGTCATCTCCTACAGTACCACACATCTGAAAATGAATCTCATCTATGGATGGATCGTTGCCCCTCTATGTAACCTACTTATCAACGTCACACCAAACCTTTCATATCAGACTTCAATTTTTTATAATCAAGTCTTAAAACAAATGTACCTCCATCATTGTACTTGAAAAGGCTTTGGATTTGGTCATTACAAACAACATATCCATGATTTTATCATCCAAAATTCACTCAAACCACATAAAAAATATTGGCTAGGGTATGAGAAACCATTTTCTTAATCCTCCACATGTTACATCCAAATTTATCATAGATCTTGAACCATCATCCTCATCCACACACAACAATCCCATGGAAATTGATGAAACTATTTCCATCCCCCCTAAATTTTTTTATTCAACACTATTACATTAGGACCACTAACTTATAAAACTAATCATGCTATTGAAACCCTTCCTCTCATTTGTCTGAAATGATAGAGGAAGATTCACTCATTGTTAACATTCTCTAATGTCAAGACGATCAATCTATCCTCTCTCATAAAGGGGCAAGAGGATAATTTGCTTTAAAAATCCTTACCACCTGACACTTCAACAATCCTCAATGAATCCACTACGATGTTAATATAGGGACTCCACAATAACCTCATATAGTTAAATTTAGTCGATCCTTATATCCATAGGAGTTAAACAAATTCACCACCTTCCTATCCAAATATAGTCAAGCCTTTACCCGATCATATAGTGATGTGCCAATCATCCATCCCAACATCTTCGTTCATAATATCATCACCTATCCTAATGCCAAACCTATTAAACAAAACCTATGTAGGATGCACCCTCGCATATATCTTCTCATCAAAGAAGAGTTATAATGATTGATCTCTGCTAATTTCATTATACCCATTAACTATCCACAATGGGTCTCAAATATTGTACCTATAATTATAACCTTGAGGAAATTATGCATATTCACCAAATTTCGAGATCTCAATCTCACTTTTTTGAAATAAAATTTCCTCTTCCAAAAATCAACTATCTCGTCGATCTAACAACCAACCATGAGATTCTCTCCCTTATTAATGGCTTCTCTGGTTACAAATAACTCCTCATATCTACCAATGATAAACACAAAACTTCTTTCATTACTCCTTGGGGGAATTTTTGTTTCCATGTTATGAACTTTGGACTTAAGAATGTGAGGTCCACTTATCAATGTGCTATGACATCCATATTTCATGACATTATCCACAAAATCATACAAGACTACATGGACGATATTTTAACAAAATCAAAACAACATTAGGATCATCTTGCCATCCTCGACACTATCTTCACTCATCTTATTCAATATTTCCTTCACCTTAACCCTCATAAGTGTGTGTTTGATGTTCTCAATGGAAAATCTTAGGTTTCATCATATCTATCCATGGTATTAAAGTATTCTGGTAAAATCAAAGCTATCATCAAAATTCCACCTCCATTAATCCTCAAACAACTTTTCATCCTTTAAGGTAAAATTTAGGCTATCCATCACTTTATATCTCAAATTTTAGATCAATTTCATCCCTTTCACCTTCTTATTCAAAAATATTTAGACTTTAGATGGGACCAAAATTGTCAAAATGCCTTCGATGACCTCAAACAATAGCCTCGATTTCCACCGATTCTCACAAACTGTGTGAAGGGGATTATATATATATATATATATATATATTATATATATATATATATATTATATGTTACTAATCATTCCTTGGGTGATATTCTTGATCACTGAGATAGAAAAGGTCATGAAATGTTTGATTATTATCTAAGTCACACTCTCCATGAATACAAAATTTTTTATATTGAAGCCGAGAAGTTGTGTTGTGCCTTGTACTTCACAACATCCAAGTTGTGTCATTATCTACTTAACCACAAGACTTACATTGTTACTAGTTTTAATCCACTTAAAACCATGCATTTTAAACCATATCATACTAATTGCATCACTGATAGCTTATCTTTATGATGGTGTTTGATCTTGATTTTATCTCGCTAAAAATCCATCAAAGGACAAGATATCACCAACCACCTCACAAACAATTTCCTGACGAATCTATCAAAACTATCATTGATCAAGAATACACCCCTCTCAAAATGAAACTTTTCTTTGATGGATCCAAGTGTCAACAAGGGGAAGGTCTTGTATCATCATTATACCTCCCTGGGGGACTCCTATCCCTCTATCATTCAAAATTAATTTTGAATCTACTAACAACATGGAAGAATATGAATTTTTAAACATGGGTCTTTGAACTATTTTCATGTTTGGTGCTCAAATCATGTACATCTATAGAGACTTGCAACTTATCATTAATAAAATCAAAGGAATTTATCAATGTAAAAATTAAATTCTATAAAAATATAAATCCATTTTTAAATTCCTCCTAGAATCCTTTGACTATTACACCATCCAGATAGTTATGTGATCTTCTAAAAAATTTATAGATACCATGGCTTCTTTAGCATCCCTCATCCCTTTATGAACTGATGACTCAACTAATAACTCTAAACTCTTTGTAGTTGTCCATAGAATTAATCAACAATACCAAAAAAATGAATTACCTTATATCAATATCATTGAAAATAATCCAACTCACCTTTGGTACACTCAAATAATTGACTATTTTTTGGAATCCAAAAATTCCTATCGATTTATCTCAAAATGCCAAATGATCATTTATTCAATGTGTTTCCTAATATGTTATTATAGGTAGTTTCCTCTATAAACGATGATTTAACAGCCTCTTGTTAAGATGTATGAAATCCCATGAGTCTACTAAATCCATTCAAGAATTCAACAATGGTATATATGTGGTGTACATTTCACTGCATCGCTTATCACTAAGCATGTCTTCTAATTGAGTTATTACTTGTCTACTATCAATCAATATTGTTGAGTGTATGTTAAAAGTGAGTCAAGTGTCAAAACATTCAAATCTCACTCATATTCCTAGTCAAACCTCACAACCCATTCAAGACTCATGGCCTTTCTTGCAATGGGGGTTAGACCTCATTGGAAAAATTAATCCTCACTCATCATAATAACATCATTCTATCATCATAGCCACTGAATACTTCTCTAAATGGGTAGAATTTGTTCCCTTGGAATCTAATAAAGCTGATAACATATTCTATTTTGTCTATCAACATAGAATATGCCACTTTGGTATCCCTCAAAAACTCATCACTGATAATGGAAAATCCTTTAAAAACAAATACATTAAGAAAATTTGTAACACATTCAATATTAAGATATTTTTTTGTCACCATATCATTTGAAAGAAAATGATCAAGCTGGAGCTTCTAACAAAACACATAACAAAATCCTTATGAAAGTTTTTGACAAAGCAGGCATGAATCAACATCTCCAAATCCTATTTTCTCTCTAGGATTATAAAACTAACATATGTACTCATACAAGTTCTACGCCATTCTATCTTATCTCTACATTCAAGGAGGTTTTACCCCTTGAAGTTCAAATCCCATTGTTATGCATATCCCTTAGGGATTTCATCTCTGATGAGGAATTTTGACAAGAACATCTAGCGCAATTATAATTATTAGATGAAAAATGTTTAATAGTCATAAAAAATCATCATGTTTATTAAGAGAATATCAAGAACATGTATAAATAACATGTAAAATAACATGAATTTAACATAGGTGATCTCATTCTCAAGGAAAATCAAAATGTCACTACTCTAGAAAGGAGTAAACATGGAAAGTTTTCCCCTAACTAAATCATTCCATATGTCATCACTCAAAAATATGGGTCAAGAGCTTATCATCTAGCCTTCCTTGATGGTACACCTAAAAAGAACCTATGAATACCTTACACTTGTGGCCTTTCTACTATTAACATCTTGGTCTTCATGACATTAGTCACATTAAAAGTATTATTTCACCAATAATCATCCATTTTATCATCGTAATGATTTAAAAGTGTGGTTTTCTTTCACTATCCTTAACACTTTAAAGATGAGTAGCACAAATATGTTCATCGTATATTTCACATGGATAAGTTCCTCTTTAGCATGAACCACACAATCATTACATCCATCCACCTTGTGTATCAACTGAATATATGCCATGGGTCACACATGTGTAGTTTGTACACACATTTCTTCCCCTCCTCGAAATGGTCTATTAGGTTTACCCTCAACTTAAATAAAGTCAAAAATATCTATATATTCATCTTATTAAACTAAATAGACTAATACCTAAAAGGAAAACTATCAAATATAAAAATCATATTCTCAAAATGAAAAATAGACTGATCCCTTGAGGTACAACTACATGTTATAATCATAGATTGCTCCTTGAAGGATGGTTATCCAAAAAGTAAAAGTCAAAAAAGTCAAAATTATAGATCACTCCTTGGAAGGATGGCTACCTATGTAAAAAGGCTTCCCGCATCAATCAACCTTCAAAAAATCAAAATATAAAAAGCATCATGGGAAATATTCTTGCATTGACCAGCTTTCTCATCAAAGAAAACTTCTTGCAACAATAAATTTGTGTCAAAAAAAAATTATATGACTAGGGAATCTCCCTATAAAACCATTAAAAGGAGAACCTACTCTCATGTGCAACCTACATGAGTCAACCCTTCCTATGTCATAGGAAGGTATACATGCGACTCTTATCTATATCTAAGATCCAAGAAGTGACTACCCATTGTTATATCATATTTTTCTATGAGGATCAATGATGGAACCTCATCCACATTGAAGAGGGTTACACTTCCAATGGAGATGAGAATAATTCACGTAATTAGCAAGAGCACAAATCAAAAGGAAAATTAAGTATAGAAAATACAATAGTGCTTATTGCATCCTCATAGATGAGAAATAAGGGGTATATATAGGAGTGTTGTGTAACTAATGTATATGACATGCGCATACACAACTCTATGACCCATTCTCACTAAGTGAGATGATTAACTAACTAGGTGGACAAGATGTTGAATTATGATAAGTCTAGACATATACACTAACAACCCCCTTCATCGAAGCTGAGGTAGAGGTCATGGAAAGTTAGAACTAAAAGATAAATCCCCTAGAAAACTAAAAAATATGTGTCAATGAGGCCCAGATACTAAACTTGACAAGGTAACCATGTATAAACAACATCTTCCTAGAGGAAGAAGAAGAGAATAATGGGTCCTAGAAACTAGGTCTGATGAGGTACCCATATGCAATAAGGATATCAAGCAATGGAGGAAAAATAACTAAGGGAAAACATCCACTTATAAGAGATAAAAGACTCCCTACAAAACCTAAGAAAGATGCATCAAATGAGTCATGAAAACTGAAGGCCTAATAAGGTACTCATGTACAAAATGTAATCTTTCTAGAAGAAGAGAAGATAACTATAAAGGTCAAAGAATATGGGTTGCTACAATAGACCTCACCCCAAGAAGAGACCACAAGTGAAGATACTTCACTTTAGTGAAGGGTTTAGTAAAATGTCTGAAACCATTGTAGATATCTAACAATACTACAAATAAATGATGTTATCATGGATCAACTCCTTGATGAAATGCATATGTATTTTGATGTGTGATTAAGTAAAATATAGATATAATATATTCCTAATCTAATTGTTATTGTAGTATTAAGTGATTAATCAATTAAGTACACAAAGTAATTCAAGAAAAATAAGCTAGAAATTTTGAAACCCTAGTTGCAAAGAGTGTAAGAAATGCCTTAGCTGATTTGAAGTGAAATCTGGACTATGTCAAAGTGATGACCTAATGAATAGAGAGGTAGAAGTGTCACACAAAGACACAAAAATGTATATTTGGAGGAATAAGATGGATAGGGGCACCTATAAAGGGGTAGGGGTGCACACATAGGTGCTACAAAATGGTAATGGGCACTGTGATTGTGGAAATGATAAAAAAATGATCTTTCCCAAGTCACGAGTTATTTTTTATCCTTTTCTTTTGGTCTCTCTGAGGCCACACAATAATCATCGAGGTCACTGGAAACTTGCAATGAAGTAATGACCTACAAAACCATCAAAGAAACATCAAATCCTAAAAAAGAAATATGTGGAATAAGGTGTCAGACTATCCTCCGCTTCCAAACAAGTGACCTTATGACTGAGAGCTACACTAAATTTCAGACCTAATGTAGTTTTATGTGAGTGTGTATAGAATCATACCCTAGGTGGCTCTTGTGTGTGTCATACTTGGATAATGAGTAAAGTAGCTAGATGTAAATAAATTGAATAGATGTGTGCATGGAGTAGAATAAACTCCCCTCCTATGAAGTGCATGCAAAATAATGCATTCCTTTTCCCTTGAATGGATGTTTTGAATATCTTAAATAGCCTTTGGATGTAACCTTAGGTGATGATAGCTAATACTTAGTGTTTAATCTCTTATTATGATAACATAAATTTATATGTAGATTATTACCTTGCTTGGATTTCTCAATTAAACCTTAAAATGCCAACTACAAAATGATAAGATCTCAAATGGCTAAAAATGACCCAAAATATGTGAAAAAGTATAAAAAGGTCAGGGGTGTCTAGAGGGGACAAGAGCACCTATAGCCGACGCATCTTGGTTGAGGTGTTGGTGTCTAGAATAAGAAATAACGAGATATAAAAATACGTGATCGAGCTAGAAAGAGTGTAAGACCAAAAGTAGCAATAGAAAATAGACAAAGATGGCCAAGGACATGGATAACTAGTACTTTTCTTACTTTGGAATCATATGAATAGTAGTATGCAATCAGGACTAGATAATTACCCAAAGTGTGTTATTTTGTGTCTATGTTTTCACCCACTTTATATTATTGAACAAAAGATCAATAACATAAATTAGATAGATATGTACTTGATAACCATGTAGATTGATTATGAGAAGTATGTCAAGAGACAAGGAAAAGTGTGGAGTCATAAAATGGTGGAGTGTGGAGACAAGATGACAAAGTGTAAAAAGTGATGATGGTGATGACCGTAGGGTAGATACACATGTTGTAGATGTTGTCAATGTACCTATTGTTGGTGTTGATTAATGATGTATGTGATATTTTTGTTGTAGGATGATGTTGAATGATGTTGACTACCACTTCCTATATGGATGGACATGTAAAAACAAGAACAAACAAGTAGTTAAATACACATGTATATGTGTAGAAATCATGTAAAGAATTATGTAAAATGGAAAATGTGAAAAGGAACATGTGAACTTAATATGTGATGAGTAAAATATTATAGAAAGGATCTTATAAATTTTTGCAACAACTGAGTTTTGTGTGTGATCTCACTCTAGTTATCCAGGTTACGAGTTTTTGGGAGATCTCATGCCAAGAACTAGAAGAAGGGTAGGGAGAAAAGTATATTGTCATCCTCTAACATTTAACTACTTCCAAAAGTGTAGAACACCACAACAAATGGTGGTAAAGATCTCATCTAGTTTGACCATTTCTGACCCAATGCCAAAATATAAAATGTTGAATGTTGAATGTGTGGTAGGTGTTAAGGACTTTCTCCCTGTAAAAGTTGTTGTATGAAGTGTTGTAGACTATGTTGCACTGAAGAAATATGTGTAACTATCCCCTAGTAATATGTATCTAGGAAGGGTTAGGGGTACCCAAGAACTACTATCCATGTTTTGGTACTAGTTTCTGTGTTGTATCAAGGACCTAAGTCAAGATTTGAGCCCTGTGTAATGTCAATGACTATGTTGTACTATTAATGTTTTATGTTGAACTCGTGACTATAGATTGTATTATGGGGTGACTGAATCACATAAATGGTGCCCCCTTATTTATGGTGTAAGCAATATTACCGAGGAAAATATGGACCAAAGGAGGACCAACTATTGTGCTTAAATTGTGCCCTATAGGTGGGAGGGAATGTGCTAAGTGGAAACCAAGGCACAAATAAATAAATTAGCTATGAAAAAGTGTTAGCACAAGAAAGAAAAACATAAAAATAACTACGATGAGTAATCTAAGATGCAATAAGAAAATGTAGACTGCAAAAATTAGGTTTCAAACATGGGACATCACTCACGATTTCACAAGACAATCAAGGCTGACTAGGCCAAAAGTAGATAAGTGTGCAAACAAGACAAAGGGAAAAGCACACAAATAGTGGTAAATAATGATAAACAATGAAAATTACTATAACATAAAACCATGGAATAAAATATACCTACAAGACACATGTTACACATGAAGCACCCGTTAGCATGTTAGAAAGATAAAAGTGTGTCAAATCATGTATAATATGATAAAAATATATGAAAAACCAAACAATGGCACTTGTAGTGTACATAAGAAAATGCCCCCAGGAGCCACTATGGGACTGGTAAGAGGTACTACACTAAACATCCATGTTGCATGTATAGATCTATAGAATATTCGATCAAAACAAGAAATCAAGTGAGCGTGCATGTGTGCATGATAAATATAATTACATAAAAGATATATATCTAACATGTGTAATAAGATGTGCATGTAACAATTAAATGTAAGAAAAGATAAGCATGACCAAGATATGTAGCATGTTGTGGATGGATCAGATATAATGAAATGGAGAGTGATTGTGATAGGAGCCACATGCCCCACAAGTGAGTGTGAATGGAATTATATGCAGTGAGGTTCATTTTTTTATGCCTCCTCATAGTCAATAATGGACCATAAACAAGAGTGTTTCATCGGGAAATGGTTTGAAATGTGTATCTAATATAGATGTGATCATCAAAGCACAATGTGTAGAATGTGAACACATGAGTGAATGAATGATTTAATTCAATTTGCAAGTGTGGTGAGGTCTACTTGATATGTAAACCCTCAACATTCGATTATGGACTGTGGAACTAGAGTGTGTCATAGGGTAATGATCGTAGTGTGTAAAAGTAGATGTTAAAAAGATGTTGTGAATACGTTGAGTAGATGTTGTGTAGAAGGAGGTGAATATGTGAGATGTAAAGTGTGTGATTTTCATGTGTATAGGATGCCCTAAATATTCAAGTGTGAACCAAAGCAAAAGAGTGTTTCATCAGGTAATGACAATACAAGTGTATCATGTGGTTCGAAAATGCTTGGAAAAATGAATCATGAAGTGTAGATCATTAAGTGTGATAGGATATGCTAGAAACAATTGATAGTGTTAGAAGGGGGAGAATAAGTGTGATTCCCCCAAGTTTTTAATGGTGGATAATTCTATAGTGACGTAAGAGGTACCATGCCATTATGGGAGAGAGTTGTCTATGTCATGATAAGAGTGAGGGCCAACACAATGGTAGGCCAAAGAAATAGTAGGACCATGCGATGGTGGAGGAATTTGAAATGTGTCTTGGCCATCAGTAGGAGTAGTTTCTTTGAAAAAAGTGATTGGTTGGAGCTTATGTGGGATTGATGATGCTACAAAAGACTTGATAGGAGAAGAAGGTGGACTGATTTTGAGAGGTGGTTACGTAATTTGACTTGGTAATGTTGTGGATGACTTGAGAGGAGGAGGTGTTGAACTGATTTTTAAAGGAGGTTTCTTAAGTTGACTTGATAGTTCCATAGATGCCTTGAGAGGAGGGGGAGTGAGACTAATTTTGAGAGGTGGTTGCTTGACTTGAGTAGATTTCATAGGTGGCACTTGAGTGACGAAAGAAGAAACATTATAAGTGATGGATGGATGTTCATTAGACATAAATGAATCAGATTTAAGAGCTCATTGAGATGTAACTAGTGGATAGGACCATGTAATAAAACATTATGAAGTGAATGAGATAAAACCTTGACACTCAAGATGTTTGATTCTCTATTGTAATGCATAGAAATCATTTTCATTGTGTCAATTAATTTGATGATAATAACAATATGGAAGACCTTGATATTTTGTAAGATGATAAGAACGATAACAATGAGTAGATGAAAAGTTTATTAATTGATCATTTATGAGTTATGAGTAATGAGTATCATAAGAATATATTATTTCTTAGCATTGATTACATGTAGAAGAAAATAGATAAGGGTAAGGTGAGGTAGTAGGAATACTTGTGATATGTAATGTCCAGGTTAAACAACCCACTTGAGAACCATGAACCACCTAGGTTTAGTTAGAAAATTATGGAATAATTTTTTTTTAAAGGTGTTAAGAGTTGACAACCAAAGTCTCAAAGAATAATAAATTCAGCTGATAACCTTTCCCATTATAATGATCACTGATTTCACATTATAAAGCAATAAATTTAATAGGTCCACACCTAGCTCAAATCTCTCTAAGGATTAATTTAATTACTTATTTCATTGACATTTTAGCTAAAGATTTCCTAATTAAATTTTAGGGTTAAGGGACCCAAAAAAATTAAATACCATAGGTATTTAATTCCACAAGATCGGGATAGGAGCAGGGTTAATTTATAGAGAGAAAGGAAAACAAATTTAAAATCAACAGAGCAAGGTCTCCCTTACCCACTCCCAGAACTTGTTTTAGAGTGTCTACCACCAAGTTGCAAAGCAACAGTTGCCACAGATAGGTTCCGAACAACTCAAATCCATAAGAACAAACTTCTCTTTTATTAACAATTCTCAGAGGTCACAAGGTCCAAAACTTAGGGCTAGAAGTTTTAGTTAGGTTTAGGGAGAAATTTGCCCCCATACCCAACTCTCTAATAGGCTCAAAGTTTCAACTGGATTTTTCCCCTTCTTAACACTTCCAAAATTTCCCTAAACCATTCCCAATGGATAGGAAATTTTCTCACCTTTCCAGTGATATAAGGAAGTCCTCCTAACTCCTCCAGAAACTCAAGATATGAGCAAGCAGAGTTTAGGGGTCAAATTTTCCCCTAGGGGGACACATGTCAAGAGGAGGAGAAATGTGCTTTGGATGGATTGGTGGGTCACGGGGTGGCATAGGGAAATTTTCCCATTGCATAGCTCAAATGCACAAAACATTCTGCACCTCGCGGGTCCCTAGGGGACACGTGTCAGATCTTGGCGCCAAGCGGAAAAGTCGAAAGAAAGGGCGGGGTGGTGGGTGGATTTATCGCTTTGCGCCCTGATGGAGGAACAAAGAAGAAAAAGGATGCATGGGTCCGTGCACTGCGGAAGGACAAGGTCCGAGGGGAAGGCAGAGAAGTGGGCCGCAGGAGAAATTTAGCAAATTTTCCCAAGGAAAAAAAAAACAACCCAAGGAAGAAGGGTCGCCCTCCCGCCTCCACCCCCAAAGTGCCACGTGGCACGCTCTCATTGGCCATGGGCCGGTGGGGACAAAATGAGAATTTTTCCCAAATATTTTTCAAAGGGATAAGTCCAAAGGGAAAAATGTGCCTCCGCTACTACCTTGTGAGGACACGTGGTAGCCTCTGATTGGTCGGGCCGACGGAGGAAAAGGTAAATTTTTTCCCGAGCCAAAATTTTCAAAATTTTTCCTAAGGATTTTTAAATGGGAAAATTTTCACCTCGAGGGCCTCGCCAGGGAAAATTTTCCCAAATTTTCCCGCCAAGGCTCAAAAACTTCAAAGTGTCATAACTTTTCTAGGAAGCTCAATTTTGGGCAAATAAGGAATTTTGGAAAGATCTCGATGCCCTATTTAGATAGGAATCATCAATTTTATATTTTGATAAGTTTTAAGGGGTCAATTTTACAAAAAGGATCTGTAGGATTTTAATTAGCCAACTGACAAGTTTCCAACTTTCAATTTTGATTAAATTAGATCTCCTCCTTCACTCAACATGTCAAACAGACATGGAGGATCGGTCTAGGGAGATTTTAGAGTGTTTTAGGAAAGTCAATTTTATTCAATTGATTCCAATTTAGAATTTTGTCCAACAAATGATCAGAAAATGGTTGAGGAAGAGATTGAGCTCGAATTTTCAATGGTTCGAGTTACTCTCTTAAATCTTCTTGTCAATTTGAGTTCATTACTAGTATATCATGTTGGATTTTAAGGTTTCCAAGTTGATTATTAAATGCTGGTCCAAACTGTGCATTTTATTTAGATTTACCAGTTTTAAAAGTCACAATGCCAGTGATCAAATTTTAAAAGGATCTATTTGTCAATTTTATCATTTAAGTGTGGCATAAAGTTTCTAAACTAATCCAATGCATTTAGTTGTTTACAACAAACCATTCTGAATCAAAATCAATTACTAACTTTCATTTTTACACAACTCCAAAAATACAAAATACAACATTGTTTCCACGTGCATTTCTTCCTTTTCCATTTTCTAAACAAGATTCCAATCCCAATTTGATATTTCAAGTTTTTTTTTACACAATGCAAAGGAGAATTGAACTTGCAATTCTTATTGACTTCAATTGAAAAACATTACATCTTTCAATGTTGGAAGCTAAGAATAACATATAATTTATTTCTTTCCAATGTACAGAGTAGAATGTAAGTGTCTTTCACATTTCAAAAATATAACTTCATAATCAATTTACATACATCTTTCTTCACAAAATGCATATTACAATTTCATCCACATCATGTGGGAAAGGATTACAAATGAATGTGTTTCCACAAAGGACTGTCAAACTATATTTTTCCATTGCTCCAGGACAACAACATGCACATTTTCTCTTTCTCCAAGTTGATCACAACAAAAGAGGGGGAAAGGCAATGCTCTCCACCCAACCAAGACATCCAATGAAAGGAGAAGCCTTCCTTCATCATTGGCCCCGAGCCCCAACCAAGATGCAATAAAAGGTGAAATTCAACCATGGAAACAACTGGATTCCACACACAACATTCTTTCACATACACATTTTCTTTTTAAAACACAATGCAACACCAAAAGCAAACAATAGTTCACAACTACATATAAAACATATCAAAACAGAACTCATGCTTGATCTTGCAAGCCAAAGGAGCAAGGCCTATGGGGGAAGCTACTTATGCCTCCAAATTGGGAATTGGGCATCCACCAAATAATCATACCACCAATATAACATATCATAACCCATAAAACTTATGCCTCCCAACCCCTCTTTATGCCCCCAAAAATTTCCCTTATGCCCCCGCCACAAGTAACAAATACAAAATATTTATTTTCATGGTGGATCCCAAACCCAAAACTCCCTCCAAAAATTTTGATGCCCATGGCATTTCCCTTATGCCCCCCACATGGATTCCCCATAGCCTTCTCCTACACCATTCCTAAGGCAATCTACCCAACCAGCCAACAAATAAAACAATGCATGCACCATACACACAACACAATAAGAAAATAATAGCAATAAGGAAGAAATAAACTCCTACCTCTCCATGGAAGGATTTTCTCCACATAACAAGCTTTGAATGTCAAAAACATAGTCCCAAAACAGCATAGTGCCAAAGTATCAAATGCTCTCCAATTTCCTCCAAATCAACAAGATCTCTAATCACAGAAAAATGCACCCAAGGATGCATGCAAAACATAGTCCAAAATAGAAAGCTCCCAAGCATGCAAAGCTATCTCCAAAACTTCCTTCAAAAACTAGAGCTCCCACAAGAAAATGTGCCCCAAGGAAGAATGCAAAAAGGTTCAACAACCCAAAACAAGAAGAGAGTTTGAATTAAATAGAAGAGGGAGAGAAGAGGATGATGTGGATCCATGTAGGATGCCACATCACACATCCTCCAATTCAAACACAAAAGAAAAAATTCCATTCTCCCAAGCACAATAAATGAAATGAAAAATTAACTTACACACTCCAAAAGAGCCCACACCTCAAGGGACAACTATTTAATAAAATGTAAGAGAGTGCAATCCAAAACAAGCAACATGATGAATAAAATGCATTTAAAAGTCACAAATCACATCTCCATCCATAAGTATGGTTGGTATATTAAATTTAGAGGCATGGGACAAGTTTTACTTGTCCCACAAGTCTCCAAAAATAGCCCCCAAGGTCAAATTCGAATTTCCATGGAGGTGGAGTATTTCATACTCCAAATCTGACTTACACAAGCTCTTACAAAATTAAATACAACAGCCATCAACTCTTATAATTACTTCCCATATCCCAATTTGATTTATTTAAAGTTTAACTATATGATTCCCACATTAATCCATCACAATTTTAATTAATTTAAAGGAAAGGAACACATTACTTAATAAAATACATACAACAATAATAAAAGGAAACACATTAATAAAATACACAAACCCACGGTCACATGTAAAGGTAATCCCCCATGGGAATCCCTAAAAAAATACAACACACACACAAAACAAGTTGCCATGGTGACCGTTTTGAATTTACCCAGAATTCCATTTTGGTTGGTCTCCGATCCTCGATGTTTTGTTGTGGTATTTTTAAACCGCAAAACACAAATACCTCCTTCGGCCTCATGGCAATATCGAACATCCAAAATGAATATATAATATAATCATGAAATCATCTATACATATGAATCACAATAGTCATCGTGGTAATCAACGAAATCATTTACAATTTATATCGACAAGTATGTCATCATCAAATAATTTTTCTTTGCTAGGTTTATTCATAATCTCCAAAATCACACATCCGAATAACTTCCATTAAACATCCATGCCAATAGTATATCATCATCCACATATGAGTGTCTCTAATAATCACCATGCATTATATATAATCAGATTCAACAATAATCCAGGATCGACATCTAACAACATACTAAATCAAAATATAAAATATTTGTCATAGTCTACAGTATCGTGATTAGTAATAAAAGGTGCCAAAAGAAAGTGGGAACTACATCCCCCTCCCCTTAGACTCGACTTCCTCCTGGAAGTCACAAGAACCGATGTGGGAACAATGCAATAGAGAAAGGATCATGCCCTTTTTGGAATTGCTTTGCTTCAATGAGTGTGGGTCTACATAACTCAAGTTTGGTCCAATATAATTCAACAGAAGAAGGGATATTGCAAGGGATGAGTTCTAAACTTTCAGCATGCAAGGCTATGAACATAATAATCTAAGGAGTAAATTTACACTATCAAACAAGATACAACGCATAACAATATAACAAGAAGAGTTCCAAAAGGATCATCAAGAGTAACCACCAAGGAAGGGAATTACAGGGAAAATTTCCATAAACTTGAGATGACCACACATTTTCCCACTGATACACATACCACACTAATAAGAGTTAAGGTTTCTACATGTTTAAGCCATGATTTCAAGGTTCGTTGTCCATACAAGGCTAGCAAAATCAACTATGACCAATTTTGCACAAGAAACAAGTCTACACAAGGTCCCACAAATTGAGATCACACAAGATGAGGTTAATCAACAAGGACACCTAAATCGCAAAACATTTACAATCAAGGAACTATTCAAGGAAATAACTTCTATAACTCGAGAGGGCACAATTAAATTTTGGGTAAGTGCAGTAAGTTGGGGGACAATTAAGTGGACATCAAATCCTAAATTTTACATCAAAAACAACAAAACATCAAATTTAGTCTTCCGTGGACTTGAACCATGCCGAAAATTAAAAAAATATGTCATAAAAATGGTACCATCGCGTAGGAGAGACTGTTAGCTTTATATAAATTTTGATTTTAAATCGAATAGAATAGGATAAATATCATTTTATAATTTTTTACTAATAGTAGGTCTTTAAGACATTTGTTCCCATGAATATTTATGTGTACGTTTAAGACTGCAATTTTTTTTTCACTTGTCAGAATGTGATAAAATTTATACCATCCCAACCATGGTGAAATTATATACATGTTCAAAAAAATAATAATTTGATTTCAATATTTTTTGATGAAGTTATGGCGGGCAAATGGAAAGTGCTCTATTTTCTTTATGTTTTCAGACCACTTTCACAGAAAAAATCATAAAAAATAAAATATTGCTCAAAAAAATGTAAAATAAAATCTATCCTAAGATAGATAGCAGCATATAACTTCTCACCAAAGGAAAAAAATATATATCAATTTTTGGTCATCCAAATTGTGGGCAAATGGATTACAATCTCATAGGCATTTAAAAAAAAAAACCAATTCATTTAATTTTAAGTGTCTAATATAGCTAAACTTGTCTAATTTTTTAAAAAATAGTAGTTTAGAAACTAGATTCTAGATGCTAAGATTCATATTAATATAATGTTTTCTAATTTTGAGTGTATGCATTGCTAATAATCCCTACAAGTTGATATTATGTTGTTATTTGCAATATGATGTCCACTTATGACCCCTTTTTGTCCCCCAACTTGGTGCACTTACCCTTTTCATGTAATGCAAGCAAAGATAAGACCACAAGGTTTTTTATAGTCTGATTTTTTATTTGTTTTTACTTTTTTTTAAGAATTGCGCACACCAAACAACCAAATCTAAAGAAGTCAACCATATATCAAAAGAAGTATATATCTATATATATTTATATCTCCCCTAGAAACTAACATATCAATACAAGTTCCATACCATATAGCACAATGGGATTTATTTATCTGATTTCCTACTCAAGCTCGGAATAACCATAAAGAGAGCACAAGGAGCACCAAGGACCACTCAAGGTTGCTAGGGAGAAGAGCAAGTAACACGGGGTCCAATCAATCCAAAGGTGAATAACATCATCTTGCACTTTCCATCCTAATGGGAAGAAGGGCTTTAACAACAAGGTGACCCAAGAAAATATGAAGAAAAGAAGACTTCCCCAAGTTATTCTATATCCTTAACATATGTTGCCTTAAAATTACAACTTAGGTTTCCAAGGACAAGACAACATGCACAGAGGTTTCTTTTCAACAACAGATAAGTCTGAATCCAAAAGGACCATAACTCACATCCGTTGAGCTACGGGACGATAAGGGTGTGATGACCTAAAAATCCCACAAGAAAGGCACATACATCCATTGAAAAGAAGTAATAAGCAACTAGAACACATTACTATCCATCGAGTGCTTCACAATTTTAGGTAGGTGACAAAACTACAAGTTCAACTATATATTGCACTCAATACACGTAAATTTTACCCATTTTATAAAAAAAATCAACTTATTAAGTCAAAAGTTATAAATTTGCTTGATAAGAACATTCCTTTCATGCTTCCTTAGTTACAAACTTCCTTCTATTATGACATCATCAGTTTACATTATAAAGAGCACCACTAAGGTGGGCATGATGTCTCACCATTCTGTATAGGCAAAGAGCATTTAGTTTACTTGCAAGGAAGGTGGATGGACAAGATCTCCACAAGTTTCATGATAAATTTTTGAGAAAGGCTCATTAAAGAGGTTTAATCTTACTTTTACAAATCTATTAAGGTTTAACAATCAATTCTCATGTCCTCACAAGATATCACCAGCCAAGCAACTAGATGACAATGCAACTATACTCCAAGGAACCACATCCACACAAAAAGGCATCCAATGCAATGGGGAAACCAAATAATTTACCAATAACGAACTTTACAGCAAAGAGTTATAGTTTTTTTTTAAAAAAAGAGGAAGTACCATATAAGCACCATCGAGATTAACTATTAAGATCTACCCAACTAACATCTCTAAGAGAAAGGTCCAAAAGACCCAAAGCATCCATAAATGTTTCCAAGTAACCCAAAGATTAATAGGTCATAGAATGTTATTCATAGTAAAGGAATTTTAAGGTGTGTGTAAACTTATTTATAAGTCAAGAGGGTAAAACAAGTACACTTAAATAAACACACTGCCTGAAAGGCTTAAATCTATCCATAATTACCAAGATGCATACATTCCACGAGTCAAAAATTTCTATGATGTAACCAGAACCCAAGATATAATTTAACATGCCATCGATGAAAAGTCACTATCAAAACAAACACTGTTCCAGTAACATTTATAGTCAACCAAAGGCAATCCAATCCTAACAAAATCTAAAAGTCCATAATTAAACACTTCTACTCGACAAGGGTTAAGCTCTTACCAGATTGAAATAGAATCACCACTACCACTGTCAGATTGCCCTCTAGACCACACTACATGACAAACTTTCTTTCTAGCAAGGTCAAGCAACAAAAAGGGTCGCTCTAAGATCTTAGACACACTCAAGGTTCCGTGCATCCATAACCAAGGCATGACTTTAAGCACCTAAAATGACCTTCAAGTTACCTAGGGTGTATCCCCATATGAAAATTGTCACCATACGTGAAGCATAGAACTAGCTCAATAATCACGCAAAGAAGGAAACCACGTAACGTTTAGCCAAGTAGCCAACAACATCATGAGCTCCGAGTCATCAATCAATAAAAGTGGCTAAGTAGCTGTATTAAAAGTTGGAAAATTCTTGCAAGAATTATAAATAAATAAAAGATCCTCAGAGCTTCTTCAATCCAAACATAAAATAAGATGTTGGTCCTTGATAAAATACACAAGATTACGAAAGTAAAACACACAAGTTAACACCACATTCACTCCATGCAGCCTTTCATGGCTGCCAATAGGGGTACTCTACCTCGAGGTTAGTTCCAAGAACACATACACATGATTGGGTCCTAGATGACACCCAAACTTAGTGTCCACCCTCGCATACAGTAACAACAAGGAAAACTAACAACCAGCCCTCTTTCTTAACCACTCAAGGAAGGAAGCTCTAAACAACTTCTAATAACTCTTCCTGACCCAGAACACAACCACTATTGTCCAACTACAAGAATCACACCATACCACTCATCATTCCAACAACTCCAATAAGGAAGGGTCTCGACAAGGGCTTAATGCATCATATAATTAAATCAAGTTTTAGGGCTTGTAAAACAACACATTTTCAAAAGGGAACCAAGTTTCCATTATACTAGAAGTTCACAAAATCAATTTAATTTGACATTCTTAGTTACTTCAGTTTAGACAAAATGTCACTAAGAAAGCACAACAACTCAAACAACTTATTATTGTTTTATTATCATTTTAATTCTGGTAGTTCAAATGAACAAAGTAATGTAATATTTCTTCATACTTATTTCTTCTTCAATTTTCAACAAGTTTGTTTTCTTAGATTCAAAAGTGTGCTAGGTTTACAGTTCATGTCTCAAGTTTTCTAGTGTGCCCAATGGTCCAAGCTTTCGAACCACTGCTCTGATACCAAGTGTAATGCCCGGTTAAACAACCCACTTGAGAACCATGAACCACCTAGGTTTAGTTAGAAAATTATGGAATAATTTTTTTAAAGGTGTTAGGAGTTGACAACCAAAGTCTCAAAGAAAAATAAATTCAACTGATAACCTTTCCCATTATAATGATTACTGATTTCACATTATAAAGCAATAAATGTAATAGGTCCACACCTAGCTCAAATCTCTCTAAGGATTAATTTAATTACTGATTTCATTGACATTTTAGCTAAAGATTTCCTGATTAAATTTTAGGGTTAAGGGACCCAAAACAATTAAATACCCTAGGTATTTAATTCCACAAGATCAGGATAGGATCAGGGTTAATTTATAGAGAGAAAGGAAAACACATTTAAAATCAACAGAGCAAGGTCTCCCTTACCCACTCCTAGAACTTGTTTTAGAGTGTCTACCACCAAGTTAGCAAAGCAGTTTCCATAGATAGAATCCTGGAAAACTCAAATCCACAAGAACAAAATTCTCTTTTATTAACAATTCTAGAGGTCACAAGGTCCAAAACTTAGGGCTAGAAGTTTTAGTTAGGTTCAGGGAGCAATTTTCCCCATACCCAACTCTCTAACAGGCTCAGAGTTTCAACTAGATTTTTCCCTTCTTAACACTTCCAAAATTTCCCTAAACTATTCCCAATGGATAGGAAATTTTCTCACCTTTCCATTGATATAAGGAAGTCCTCCTAACTCCTCCAGAAACTCAAGATATGAGCAAGCAGAGTCTAGGGGTCAAATTTTCCCATAGGGGGACATGGGTCAAGAGGAGGAGAAATGCGCTTTGGACAGATTGGCGGGTCGTGGGGTGGCATAGGGAAATTTTCCCATCGCATAGCTCAAATGCACAAAACATTCCATGCCCCCGTGGGTCCCTAGGGACACGTGTCAGATCTTGGCGCCAAGTGGAAAAGTTGAAAGAAAGGGCGGGGCGGTGGGTGGATTTATCACTTTGCGCCCGATGGAGGAATAGAGAAGAAAAAGGATGCATGGGTCCGCGCACCCACGAAGGACAAGGTCCAAGGGGAAGGCGGAGAAGTGGGCCATGGGAGAAATTTAGCAAATTTTCCCAAGGCCAAAACAAACAACCCAAGGAAGAAGAAGGGTCCACCCTCCCGCCTCCACCCCCAAAGTGCCACATGGCACGCTCTCATTGGTCCGTGGACTAGCGGTGAAAAAATGAGAATTTTTTGTAATTTTTTTTCAAAGGGATAAGTCCAAAGGGAAAATATGCACCTCCACTGCTGCCTCGTGAGGACACGTGGCAACCTTTGATTGGCTGTGGGCCGGTGGAGGAAAAGGTAAAATTTTTCCCGAGCTATAATTTTCAAAAATTTTCCTAAGGATTTGTAAATGGGAAACTTTCGGGCAGGGGCCCATTAGGGGAAATTTTCCCAAATTTTCCCGCCAAGGCTCAAAAATTCAAAGTGTCATAACTTTTGCCAGGAAGCTCAATTTTGGGAAAAGGAGGACTTTTTGGAAAGTTCTTGATGCCCTATTTACATAGGAATCATCAATTTTAAATTTTGATAAATTTTATGGTGTCAATTTTACAAAAAGGATCTGCAGGATTTTAATTAGCCAACTGGCAAGTTTCCAACTTTCAATTTTGATTAAATTAGATCTCCTCCTTCACTCAACATGTCAAAGACATGGGGGATTGGTCTAGGGAGATTTTAGAGTGTTTTAGGAAAGTCAATTTTGTTCAATTGATTCCAATTTGGAATTTTGTCCAACAAATGACAAAAATGGTCGAGGAAGAGATTGAGCTTGATTTTTCAATGGTTCAAGTTACTCTCTTAAATCTTCTTGTCAAATTGAGTTCATTACTAGTATATCATGTTGGATTTTAAGGTTTCCAAGTTGATTATTAAATTTTGGTCCAAACTGTGCATTTTATTTAGATTTACCAGTTTTAAAAGTCACAATACCAGTGATCAAATTTTAAAATGATCTATTTGTCAATTTTATCATTTAAGTGTGGCATAAAGTTTCTAAACTAATCCAATGCATTTAGTTGTTTACAGAAAACCATTCTGAATCAAAATCAATTACTAACTTTCATTTTTACACAACTCCAAAAATACAAAATACAACATTGTTTCCACGTGCATTTCTTCCTTTTCCATTTTCTAAACAAGATTCCAATCCCAATTTGATATTTCCAATTTTTTTACACAATGCAAAGGAGAACTGAACTTACAATTCTTATTGACTTCAATTGAACAACATTACATCTTTCAATGTTGGAAACTAATAACAACATATAATTCATTTCTTTCCAATGTACAGAGTAAAATGTAAGTGTCTTTCACATTTCAAAAATATAACTTCATAATCAATTTACATACATATTTCTTCACAAAATGCATATTACAATTTCATCCACATCACATGGGAAAAAATTACAAATGAATGTGTTTCCACAAAGTATGTAAAACTATATTTTTCCATTGCTCCAGGATAGGAACATGCACAATTTCTCTTTCTCCAAGTTGATCACAACAAAAGAGGGGGAAAGGCAACGCTCTCCACCCAACCAAGACATCCAATGAAAGGAGAAGCCTTCCTTCATCATTGGCTTTTGAGCCCCAAACAAGATGTAATAAAAGGTGCAATTCAACCATGGTAACAACTGGCTTCCACACACAACATTCTTTCCCATACACATTTTCTTTTTAAAACACAATGCAACACCAAAAGAAAACAATAGTTCACAACTACATATAAAACATATCAAAACAGAACTCAGGCTTGATCTTGCAAGCCAAAGGAGCAAGGCCTATGGGGGAAGCTACTTATGCCTCCCAATTGGGAATTGGGCATCCACCAAATAATCATACCACCAACATAACATATCATAACCCATAAAAATTATGCCTCCCAACCCCTCCTCATGCAACCCCAAAATTTTCCCTTATGCCCCCCCCACAAGTAAGAAATGCAAGCTATTTCTTTTCCATGGTGGATCCCAAACCCAAAACTCCCTCCACAAAATTCTGATGCCCATGGCATTTCCCTTATGCCCCCAAATGGATTCCTCATAGCCTTCTCCTACACCATTCCTAAGGCAATCTACCCAACCAGCCAAAAATAAAACAATGAATGTACTATACACACAACACAATAATAAAATAACAACAACAAGGAAGAAATAAACTCCTACCTCTCCATGGAAGGATTTTCTCCACACAACAAGCTTTGAATGTCAAAAACATAATCCAAAAACAACAGTGCCAAAGTATCAAATTCTCTCCAATTTCCTCCAAATCAACAAGAGCTCTAATCATAGAAAAATGTGCCCAAGGATGCATGCAAAACACAATCCAAAATAGAAAGCTCCCAAGCATGGAAAGCTATCTTATAAAATTCCTTCAAAACCAGAGCTCCCATAAGAAAATGTGCCCTAAGGAAGAATACAAAAAGGTTCAACAACCCAAAACAAGAAGAGAGTTTGAATTAAATAGAAGAGGGAGAGAAGAGGATGATGTGGATCCATGTAGGATACCACATCACACATCCTCCAATTCAAACAAAAAGACAAAATTCCATTCTCCCAAGCACAATAAATGAAATGAAAAATTAACTTACACACTCCAAAAGAGCCCACACCTCAAGGGATAGGTATTTATTAAAATGTAAGAGAGTGCAATCCAAAACAAGCAACATGATGAATAAAATGCATTTAAAAGTCACAAATCACATCTCCATCCATAATTATGGTTGGTATATTAAATTTAGAGGCATGGGACAAGTTTTACTTGTCCCACAAGTCTCCAAAAATAGCCCCCAAGGTCAAATTCGAATTTCCATGGAGGTGGAGTATTTCATACTCCAAATCTGACTTACACAAGCTCTTACAAAATTAAATACAACAACCATCAACTCTTATAATTACTTCCCATATCCCAATTTTATTTATTTAAAGTTTAACTATATGATTCGTATATTAATGCATCACAATTTCAATTAATTTAAAGGAAACAAACACATTACTTAATAAAATACATACAACAATAATAAAAGGAAACACATTAATAAAATACACAAACCCACGGTCACATGTAAAGGTAATCCCCCCCATGGGAATCCCTAACAAAATACAACACACACACAAAACAAGTTGCCATGGTGACCGTGTTGAATTCACTCAGAATTCCATTTTGGTTGGTCTTCGATCCCTCGATGTTTTGTTGTGATATTTTTAAACCTGCAAAACACAAATACCTCCTTCGGCCTCGTGGCCATATCAGAACGTCCAAAATGAATATATAATATAATCATGAAATCATCTATACATATGAATCACAACAGTCATCAAGGTAATCAACGAAATCATTTACAATTTATATCGATAACTATGTCATCATCAAATAATTTTTCTTTTCTAGGTTTATTCATAATCTCCAAAATCACATGTTCAAATAACTTCCATTAAACATCCATGCCAATAGTATATCATCATCCACATATGAGTGTCTCTAATAATCACCATGAATTATATATAATCATTCAAAAATAATCCAAGATCTGATATCTAACACCATACTAAATCAAACTATAAAATATATGTCATAGTCTACAGTATCATGATCGGTAATAAAAGGGGCCAAAGGAAAGTGGGCACTACATGATAGTAGAAGAATGTGTATGCCCATTTTAGAAGACCAAGTTGATCGTGAAGAACTCCTTTTTTACTAGGAAGGACTACCTATATAATAAAATAAGACCACATATTAACATTAATAATGTAGGTCGGTGGACTGCCTAGTGGGAGCTAAATCTGGGAACTAGAATGCTTCCTAGAAGGTTACCAATCCACATTCAAATACAAACTTAATGCAATGAAATAACATGAAATAAGTAAATCCTACTATAGTTGTATGATTTGGGTGTCTCACACAAATACAATAGGCTACATTTAATCTAACAATGCATATAAGAATTAATCTAGAAAGGGTGGTTTGTTGTTAAGGCCTGCAGGTGTATTAGAGGGTGTTAGGGAAGGTATGGGTTAGATTAGGTAAATTTTTGGGTGATTTTGAATGAGTTATGGGCTTACTGATCTGGAAAAAATTACCAAACATAGTGACCGATATCGGTAGGCTAACCAATGCCAATATCTAGTAAAGAGATGATGTCGGTTGGGTGACCAGTGTCGGTAGTAGAAATTAGATAAAAAGATTAAAATGGGTTGGTCGGGAGCTCTCTGTGATTACATAGAGAGTTGTGAAGGTTAAGGCTAGGGGTTATGATTTGTTTGAATACTTAGAGATGGTAAAATAGGTGGTTAGAGGGATAGAGAGGTTCAAACGAGAAGTTTTTCAAGTAGATGGGTGTAGGAGGTAAATGGAAGAGAAGAAACCTATAGAATAAATGAATCAATACTATAATCTTAGTAGAACTTAACAACATGATTGAAATACTTATCTGGAGATTGAAGGTTGATAGCTGATGGTTGGTGGTAGGTGCTTGGAGAAGAAATAGGTCCAAATCCACTACAACAACAACAGAGTCTTAGGGCTTCCCTATGTGAATGATCTAAAGCTTTCTGAGAAAAATTTGAGATATGATGAAGAATTTGGGTACTCGGGTATAGTGTTGGTTGTTAGAATCTCATTTAGAGGCCTAGATGCGAGAGCTAGAATGTAGAATGCTAGAAGCCAAGATGAAGGAATGGGTAAAGGATTGTAAATCTTCACTTAAGGGAACCGACGGAGGTTACATTACCGACGTCATCGATGAGGATAAACCAACATTGGTTAGGGAGGAAAGGTCTTATTTGGCAATAATAACCTTTTCTTACCCTTTTCGGCATGATTCGTAATGGTTATAGCTAAGAGTTTATTAATTCTTATCCAAGATCACAGGAATAATGTAGGGGAAATGGTTTGTATTAATTATAAATTCTAAAAGAAGTGTTAGTTAGGTTTTAGAAAGAGTCATGGTTAATGTTATCCATTTTTTCCTACTTGGGAAAGATTGGAAAACGATGGTAAATTACACGTAATGACTGGAAAATTTCTTCATGAAGCAATTCGTGAAGTTGGTTCATTAAATGAGAATGCAATATTGGAGTACATAAGGAATAATCAAGAATGTTCATCTGAATCAGAGTGGTGCTTAATTAAAAGGAACTTTGTGAACATGGGTTTTTTATCTATTCTAGTGGATACGACACTAACAAAATGGAGAACTGAACTAAGGATGAGGCTACAATTTTTGAATCCATCTTGACCTATGAGTTACTAAAGAAATCAAGTTCATACAATGAGTGAGGTAACAAAGAAAGATGATAAACCCACCAAAAATATGATGAAGGTTTTATACAATTTGATGAGGAAACCAATATCAGTGGTTTTTTTACACCGTTTTGAATATACCCCTCAACTATGTTATATCTACATAAATTTACAAAGAAAACAAAGAAATAATGGGTAAACTAATTAAGGTGGATGTTCAAAACTTGACTGAAGAAAGACTTAATGAAGTGATCAATTCAAATGGAGGTTTTTATATGATAATAGGTGGGAGCCATGTAACAATCTGATAGGCGGTGGGTGGTGAGTCGGAAATGAGTTGAAATATGACAACTCAACAAGTTTAGAAGGATGGATCACGAGGAAGGACAACGAATAACTAGATCACGTGAATGATATGAAGCATATAGGTTAGAAAAATGAAATATCGATGGATGACTAATATAGGTGGGATCGAGTTCTCGCAAGCTCATTGTGAGTCGTCTTCAGGTGGTTACAATCAAGATAAAACTCAAGTCAAGGAAAATTCTAAGCCATGCATATGTTTGAGCTTAGGATAGAGTTTCAACATTGGAGCTCAACCAAGTCAATTCAAGTAGAAACAAAAATAAATCGAGAAAGTTGGGTGTGAAGCATTGAGTATCAATAAAATAGCTCATAGAGTTAGGCAAAGACCAACTCAATCTTGAGAGGTTGAATCAATAAATAAATTCCCAAACTCAATGGTAAAGCTAATACAGATGTAGAAAAATTGTCACACCAGGATATGTGGGTCTAGCATTAGCTCGGGTGAGCTATGAGATACTCATAAAATTATGGGTCGAGATCGTTGAGGTAGAGCTCGTGAAAGAAGTAGAATGGGGTTAACAAACCACTTGGTATGAGTCTCATGGAAGGAAAACTCAGGTGCTAGCTTAGAATCAAGCTCACCAATGGCACGTTGTTCATTATGATGGTGGATAATCAATACAACCCGGGAGCTTGGTGTTTAGAGCATTAAGATCTCATTGTATGGCTTGGGTGGAAAGTTCTAATATGATGTCAAACAAATTATATGTTGAGACCGGGGTGAGTTTGAACGAAGCAAGGTGGATTCCTCATCTGAGTTACCGGTTTGGAGTCAATTGAGTGAATACATAGTGCCATAAATGGATAGAGTAATAGTCATGAGATGGGGTGAGCTACTCACTTGCATACTTGGTGCATGGTGAGAAGAAATAGTTCAACATATAGTCATCTCGACAAGCATACGTGGTCAAACAAATAGGAGGATAGGTGGTCGAGTTGCATTGAATCGGTGGAGGGAAAATAAGTTCATCGGTGAGATTCATATAGGATCTAATGTGGTGATGGAAGAGAAAGGTTGAGTGGGTATTGGCTCATAGAACACATTGGAGAAGAAAATTCAGCTAAGTGGTGATAACGATGCTCAAGCTTGGAGATCAAGAATTGAAGTGGCTCACTATGTGTAGAAACTAGTGTTTGAGTTTGAGTGGGGAGAAAGTGGGAAATGACGATGTGAACTTACACTGAGCATGCTATATAGGTAAACCATTGGGATGGCTTGGTTAGGAAGAAGGGTGAATCAATGAAGAAAGTCAACATGAGCTCGATAAGGAGCAAAGAAATGAGCTTTCCAGTAGTGCAACATTTCCCATAGCGATTCACATGTCATGATGAGTTGGTGGTAGCTCAGTGTTCTATTGAGATATTTTGTAAATATCTTTGGCATGCTACACATAGATGTTGTAGACAAGATCAACATAGATATGCTTCGATGGAGCTCAAACACGATGTAGGTGTTAACCGATACAATCAGTTTGGTTGAATTAAAGTTTGTGGACTCAAAGAATTCAAGTTGAGGCATTTGGCATGACTCAGAAGTGAGATCTTGATAAATCTCGATCGGATGGAGAAGTGACCCATTTTGGGCTATGCTTGAGGAGACAACTTGGAGTGTAACACCCTGAACTATTGTTACTTCCTCCTGAGCATTCAAGTGTTGATATATGATTTCTTCTGTATAAGGACATGTTCCTTTGGGTTGTGAAGTCATGCTTGATATGGATTGTATCTCCTTTTCTCTTGAAGATCTTTGACTCAGCCTTGGATCAGTTGTATCGATCCAAGGAATGTTTTTAGCTTATTCAGGATGAACAAAATTTATGGACCTTACGAAAGTTACAAGGTCTGAGTGAGTTTGAATGAACAATTCCAGAGTTTAACTCAGGCTGATCATGATAAATGAAATTTGGTTCCAGATATCGTAACATCAGGAAGGCCTAGACCTTAAGCCAGGTAAGATGTTCTTGGGTATACAGTAAGCTTAATTAGCAATGCCAGATAGGATCCTTTACAGGAATGTTTTACCCTGTTTGGCTCTAATACTGATTGGTCCTACTTGGGAGACCTAGACTGGATTCGTTAAGGTTAATAACCTTAACCTAAACTATAACCTATTGGTTAAATAATTGCTAATCTAACCTAGCCCTAAACTATAAGCTTAATGCTCCTAAGGTTAGCTACACCTAGCACTATGGAAGTAAGACTAATGTCTTACCTTATGATCTAACCTATGTTTCTAACCTATCTTAACTAATGATAAGAATGGAGGGGGACCTATGAAGGGGTGCGAGTCATGGGCAGTGGTTTCCATGGCATTTATGAGGGAGATAAGGATGGAAGGACTTGGGATGCTGTCAGATTTGGCAGAGGTTGCAAATGGCTATATGACCTGACGTGGCAGTATCACCAAATATAGGAATGGTTGTTTGTTTTCTTTTGGCAATCACCAACTTTGGCGGTCGGTGGCAATGGAGAATAAGTGGGAAGATGGGAGTTAATGCAATTAATGAACTTTGGTTCCCGAGCGTGGATTGCTTGGGAAGGCATGCAAATGGAAAATTGTTTGGTTGTTTGGTTTTCCATGCATTCCATTTTTCTCTCTGCTTGAGCACTTGGTTCTTTGAACGATCTAGTGTCTACACTCTGTGTTGCATGGCAACTTTGAGAATTTATAGCTTCCTTCTCTATCGGGGAAAGTTTATAAGGCATGAAGGTAACAATTTATTGTTGTTTAATCTATCGTGGAAGAAGAAGAGAAGGTGCAAGCACATTCAGAGGTCTTCTTCGGATTTTTAAGTGACACTATCAGGCATGATAGGCCCTAACTTTTAAAAATATTACTTTCCTTCAAATGCTTTCATTAAAACAACTCTGTTCAGGTGATCTTTGCACAGTTGGTTTGAAGCAATGTATTGGGTTCTTCTTTTCTTGTGGATTTAGGAATCTCTGGTTATGCGAAGACTCTGTTGAAATGTTTTGTTGTATTTTTTTTTTTGGATTCATCTTCGGTTGAAGACCTTGCTGTGTTAGCATGTTGTTGAACTTTTGTTGAATCTTTGCTGGGTATACTTATAGATTTTGGACTTCTGTTAAAATGCTTGTTGTGTTTACATTTGGTTCGACTCTGTTGAAATGTGTGCTGGGATTACATACGAACACGACTCTGTTGGAGTCCCTGCTGTGTTTTCGTATTGGTTCGACTTCTGTTGAAGTCTTTGCTGAGTTTATGTTATAGATACGACTTCTGTTGAAGTCCTTACTGTGTTTTCATTTTGGTTCGACTCTGTTGAAATGTTTGCAAGGATTATATATGAACACGACTCTGTTGAAGTCCTAGCAGTGTTTTCTTATGAATTCAACTTTTGTTGAAACCTTGCTGTGTATACATGTTGATTCGACTTCTGTTGAAGTCCTTACTGTGTTTTCATTTTGGTTCGACTTCTGTAGAAGTCCTTGCAGTGTTCTCATGTGAACTCGACTCCTGTTGAAGTCCTTGATGTGTTTGCGTGTTGGCTCGACTTCTGTTGAAGTCCTTGCTGTGTATACATATTGATTCGACTCTGTCGAAATGTTGCTGTGATTGCATATGGTTTCGACTTCTGTTCATGATGCTACCCAGTCTCTTGTTCGACTGGGGTAATGAGTTCCTGACTGTGCCATGTCAGATGATTGCATTGGATAATTTCATGTTTGAAGAATGACATGGATGGAATTGTTGTGTCTAATTTGGTTGGTTTATTGATTATTACTTGGTCGCAAGAGCTCTTGTATTGCTTAATAGCTACAGGTGATTTTATAATTGAATTGTGAGGAAACTGTAGTTTCTTCTTTTGAGCTCGACTGATTTAGTCGCATGCGTATAATGTATGTTATATTTGAGCCTGCACCTCTGTGAAAAGGGTCTGGATGGTCAATGAATATAGGTTCTGTATAAGATGAAATATTAGTGAAGTTATTGTTTTCTTTACGACCTTGCTTGGTTAATGGGAACACATCCTGACCGAGAGAAATCTTGCTTGAGGAACTCTGATTTTTAATAACGTATGGGTAATCCTAGATCTGCATGGATGGAAATCAGGTTTGTATTTGGAAGGGATGGGTGTTGAATTTCGTGCCTTCTCTTCTTCCTTATTGAATTCAAGATTGAATGTATATGCGTTACTCTTGAGAAGTTGGTACAGTCCTGAACGTGATTGGAATGGAAATCTGATTGCCTCTGTTTCTTTCTCCTAAGCTGTAAAGTATATGTTGTTATATAACTGTAGGAATAAGAAAATATTCTCTCCTTGTCTAGAAACTATGAGTGCTTTCTTCTTTCGTATCTTTATGTGAACTCTACGGTACGGGCATAAGAAGAATAGACTGTTAAATTGTATGGAGAGACTGGTAAGTACTGACTCTTGACCGGGTCTCCTGCTTTATTAACGGTTATAATATCTTGTTTGGGTTGTTTGGTTATCCACTTTTATAAAAATTGTATTGCAGTATAAGTTGATATACTTGTCAATACCATTGAAATAATGTTATGAATATAAAGGAATCCCATCAGTTGAGCTTGCGTTGGATGTTATAATCTGCCTTTGTGGAATTGTTAAAAATATACCTGTTGGATACATGAACTGATAGGAATTTTTTTGTATGGAATAATTTGTTGGATTATTGCTGTCCTTGGGATTCAGATGGATGGATGTTTTGGATTCATTTTGTTCTTCTTAGTCTCTAATATATATGATGAATCATTTGAAAAATAGTTAGGCTTAATTGGCAGCTATAATATGACTCATGCGTTAAATTCATGTTAGAATTGTAGAAAGATGATTAGCCCGATTCATGTTTAAGGATTTGAAGAAATGATTTCATTTAAACAGGTTATTTAATGAGAGCAAATGGTAGAATGCAATTGTTTTAAGAATTAGTGCTTATCATGCTCAGTTCACAGAACTGACCTGTGCTAGCAATTTTTGTAGATGGACATTGTAAGTGATAAAGGCACGCAGATCTGATATGATGCTCAGATTGTTTAATCTGGTTTTATGATGAATTCCTATTTGATATCTCTAATTGTACTATAGTAAGAAAGTTGTTCTTTTGTTGTTGAGTATTGTATCCAATATGCCGAAGTGCATAAGTTGTAATTGTATGGCTTGGAGATAAATGAAAAGGGGAAAATTGTTACTTGTGTGGCTGCATTTTTAATTGATGGATTGATCTTCTTAGGTTCGATTGATTTTAAGTGCATTTTTATTATTTTATACCATAGAGTTATTTGGATTCTCTAAGTAGGCCTTGTAAAGATTATGTGCCTGAATACTTCGTGAATGATTAGTAATTCTTTTATGTTTTGAATAAGGCTAAAATTGGAAATTAGTCCACTGTTTACGAGAAGTTAAGGTTAAACTACATCTCAATAGGTAGCTGAAATAGGAAGAGTAATCTATTACTTCCTATCCATGATCTAAGTCAAGAAAACGTAACTGATGATTTTAAATCACTATATCTTAATAACAATAAGTAAGATATATTTCAGTTTTGAGAACTGATATAAACTCATATGGGTATAGTTAGCATCCTTATGAGAGGACTTAGGGCTACTGCCTAATCTCGTTGATTAAGATTATTGTGAATCAATGATCTCCTTGACGAGATCTCAAATCTTATTAAACTTCTCTCTGTGAAATGGATCTTAATTAAGTAAGGCAACTCAAAGGTGAGGAACCCAGGGGTTGGGAAAAGACTACCCAGATAGGAGAGTCTTAAAATTTAATTTCAACTCAACTTAGTAACTCCTTGTAGTTATGTAAATCTTTCCGAGGTGGTTTGTAGGATGTCGACACATGTCAACTGCAGGGTTGTACCTTCGAGAAGATTAGGATCTTCACGAGGATACAATAATGCGGTGTCCTTTGGCGACACCCTTTGCATTGATCGTTAAGATTTACACCTTAAACTCGAACAATTTTTTACTCTGGGACTGGTTAGAAGCATGGTCATGTTATGAGGCTGCCCTTGGAGACTCGGGGTACCTTGACACACAGGGTTAACTAGGGTTGACCCAGTATGTCAGCTTACGCTAGTCCTTGAGAGCATCCTTATAACGTTGTCATGTTATTAATCCGTTCCTGAGTGAATGACTTGGGATTAGGAGAGGTGTGTGTGAGTCGTATAAGACATTCTAATTAACATTGGAGTGGGGTGAAGGACGTATTCCAGATTGATGAGTATGCCGTCAAGGAATACGAGACATGAACAATATGTTTCAAATATTTGGCCAAAGTATCGCAAACCGACTGATTGCGTTGTCCTATGTCACCTAGTATGAGGGACGTGATGCCGATGAATAGTGGTAACAATTATTCAGATAGGTTCCTTGGATAGAGCATTCTGAAATCCTAGATTAGGGAAGAGAACCGCAAGAGTGAAGTGTTAAAATAAAAATGCCAACTCTATGATACTCATGAATAGATCGGTAGATCACCGAGTCATGGAATGAATAGATCGGTGGTACACCGAGTCATTACAGCTGCATATGGTTATCTATTATAAGAATGATTGTTATGATTTGTGAGTTCTAAATTATGTATTTAGAACTAGAAAGCACTTATCAAAAAAAAAAATTTCTTGTTCTAATATGTTAAAATGGGAATGTTACATGGAGACCCAAGTTGAAGCCAAGATAAGTGAAGCAAAATCATGAATGGAGAGAAGGCATTATAGAGGGAGGTTTGGGATCAATCACAGAGATCTACGAATTGGTCAAGGTCAAAATAATAGCCATGACAACATAAAGTAGAAAAATTTAAGTTCATGGTGAGATAGGTTGGAATGAGGCTGAGCCGAATCCATCCTATAGAACTCGATCATGTTCATTCGAGAGACCCAGTTCAAGTTCAAGGTAATTTGGTGGAAAAGTAGAGATCGGGGGTCATCTAGCCAAGTTGGTTTTCGATTAGGATGAACTTGTGAGGACATGTCGATGTGTTGGATCTTCTCAACATTAAAATGATTTTGTGGGAAAAATTCAATTCAAATCCAAGTTCGGGTTTTTAGTGGTGGAGTCATGGTGGAATTTTGTGCTCAACTCACATGTTGGCTCGTTAGGAGAAGTTCAAAGTGAAACTTGAGCTAGGTTTTCTTAGGATGTCAGGCTCATTGAGGAGATGTGGTAAGGAGCGGGTAATGAAGAGATCAGTGTCAACATAGCCGTTAACTCATTCAAAGGGGTGCATGTATAAAATTTGATCCTCATACATGTGGGGGCCAAATTTTTCACCGAGCGGGTGAAGTTCGTTAAAAGTGTAGCTGAGTCAATGGCTGAGTCATCGATAGTTAGAGTGAAATATGTGAAATTTTCTAGGAGGTTGACGTCAAGTAATTAGTTGAGTCATTTGAAGCATTTTTTGGCATCAATTCCAAGGAGCTCAATGTCTACGTAGTAATGATCCCAGACAAAAGGTAGGTGTCATACCCAAGCTATTCGGTGAATAAATCAATGGGGATGATGTGGGGTCACATACCCATGCAAACCTACCGTGATTGAATGAAGGGAATTCGGTTCACCCGGTGAAGACATGTGGAGGGTCTCACTAAGTGAGCTATTTTAGCTCATCGGAATAAAATATTAGGGGTCAATCATGTAAAGAGGATGAAGAAGAAGTTTCAATGAGAGCCCACTGCGTTTTAAATTTGTCAACCATTGTCTAATGTAAAACATGTTGGGGAATAAGACATGACTTAGCTGAGTCATTTCCATGGCAGAGTGGAGCAGCCAAGCCATTTGTGAAGCGATCAACCAAAGCATGTGGTTGTCAACCAAAATGAGTATAAAAGAGCTCAATGCAGATTCAAAGAGCTCATGGAGGTAATGCAAGGTAGCATCTCGCTAGTTAGTTTAGTGAGCTGGCTGGTGAGCCATTTATTGAATTAACCTTAAAACCCCTCAAAAGATAAGATTAACCTTGTGGATCCTGTTAGTGAAAATTCACAGCACCCCCAAAATGACCTATGGATTTACTTTTCTAAGGCAAGTCATTTAGTGTGAATGCACAACATTGAGTTTTCCCTAAGTGTGGGACCTTGAAAATTGAGAAAACTCTCCAAATTGAAGCTGGTTCTTACTCCTCTGTTTAGGTGTATGCATGTAATTTTGCAGAGGTTCTTATTCAAAATTCCTACTCTAAAACTACCAAGGAGATAGGGTTGAGAGAAAACATGGAAATGGAAACAAAGCTAAGAAAAATAGAATGGTGATACACCAAAGGAGTGCATTGGACCTCTTGTTTTGAAAAAATAGACATAGATCATAAGGATGCAACATCAAAACATGCACAAATTTTCCAAAATACAATGAAAGATCAGAAGGAAACAAACCAATGCAAGATAGGATTGGAAAATCAATCATAGAGCATGTATTGTTAGTTCCAGAATTGATACAATATGTTGTAATAGCAAAAAGGTAAAAAAATGAGCTACAATCTCCATGGGAGGTCTAAAACTCCTTCAAATCCACCTGCTAAGGAGGAAAGAAGAGCTTGCAGAAGCAAGAACATCCAACACTTTATAAATGAGCCAAAATTGGCTTTTAACACTCAAGCAGAAGGAAAGAAAGGTGAAAACGTGGGAAAATCTGATTTACCACTCCAACCACCTACAAGATTCATTAAAAAACCTACAAAAATGATGGGATTGATGCAAAGCCTCATATTTCGATGCATCTACTTTGCAGACCAAAGAAAATGACCCATACTTCATTAAATCTAGTAGATGGAAATTTGATTTTTGCCTTTTCCATTTTCAGAGACATTTTTCCAATTTTATCCAACGAATCTTCACCAAAATCCAAAATTTATGGGTCCAACATGTAGAGGATTTCAAAATATTTCTATTGATATAAAGAACAAAAATATACAAGCTCGGGATTGAAAGTTATGCCCCTTTGAAGATTTAGGGCAAAAATGGCGAAAAACAAAGTCAAAATTGGGTCGGCGGGGTCAAACTTTAAAATTTTCCCTTTTGGAAAATTTTCCCAAAAATCTTTGTGCCTCCACCACCTCCAAGACATGTGGCATCCCCTAGTTCATTGATGGAATCGCTGGCTCAAACTTTGCCTTTTTCCTTTTGATTTCACATTGGGAAAATTTCCCAAAATTTCCCCACGCCCCGCTCTCCCAGGTGACATGTGGCATCTCCTAATTGCTTGGGGGAATGCACTTCAACTTTTACCTTTTGCACTTTTTTCAACTTTGGAAAATTTTCCCAAATCCTTCCATCGCCCGACTCCTCTACTAACTGGACACGTGGCATCTCCTAGCTAGGCACGAGCCTCAAACAATTTCTTTTCCTTCTCCTCCGTGGGCCCATGGGAAAAACTTTTCCTTTGTGCCTTTTGACCAAAGCACCAAAAATTGAAATTCCCCCTGACATCCACCACTACACCATGACACGTGGCATCGTTTCATTGGCTGCGGGCTTGCTTACTAGGGAAAATTTCCCCAAAAAACTCCGCTGAGCCATAACTTAAAAATTACAAGGAGTTAGGAGGAAAATTTTATCTTTCTAGAAAGGTAAGAAAATTCTCTATCTAATGAAGCTAGTTCCAGAAACCTTTGAGTGCCTAAAATGTGTGAAAATTGAAGTTAAATCACAAGGAAGGAAAGAATGAAGGCAAGTTAGCCAAAATAAGCATGGGCTGATTTTGGATAACAATTTTGGTGACTCAGAGGGGTCATCTGCCTACTAGATGAATGATTAGTGGCCTTTGAAGCATCCATTTGGCATGGAGTCAAGCTTGATAACCAATTCTGATTTGAACTATGAAAATCTAACCTTTGAGCCACTTGGAAACCCACTTAACTGGAGTTAATCTTCACCAAAATGCCATAGAAATGGACTGTGCAAGAGCAATACAACAACACCAAAAAGTATGTATAAAATTGAGAAATCATACATACCCAAAGTGGGATATGCAGAGTGTGCACAAGCACTTCTTTTTCTGAAAGTGAACCTACCTACTCTACTTTAATTGGAAGAAAAGGTAAGCTAAATAAACCCTGCAACTGGTTGTGCAAAATAGCTTCCTTTCTTCAAAATTGGCAGCCATGCAAATGATTTGGAGCTGAGTATGGCTGCTTGGATGAGTGGAAAATCAATAAGGAGATGGTCTTCTACCCAAATTAGTAAGGTGTTAGCTGAAAGCAAATTGAATACCTCTTTTAGTTGCTCTACATTTGGATTGAAGAGGTATTGCAGGTGATCCTTGGTACTTTGTAGCTCATCCTCATGCTTAGAAGAAAGCATGACTAGTTTTGACTTCTCCTTTGGCTCCAATGAAGCCAAATACCTGATTAGGCAAGGTATGGTCCTTTGATTTTTCCCATAGCTCTGAATTTCAACTCCAAGAATGGAGCCTTCTTGTAGACCTTCTTGGATGGATGGTGTGGAAGAAGTGGTATAACTCTCTTGCTCTTTTCCTTCCTTCATGGTAGTATGGAACTCTTCTATAATATGCAACTCGTCATTATTGATTGTAACATCCAATGAAATTGATTTTGCATTATTGTAACTTGATGCAATACATAGTTGGCTCTGAAGTTCCTCCATTATAGCTTTTGGAAGATCAAATTCTTCCAACTTTGATTCAAGAGGCATGTTGCAAATGCAGTTGTTGTTCTTGAATCCTCTCCTCCATGGAGAAAGTTCTTGTGGTTGAATAATGAATGATGAAGAAAGAAAATCTGCATTTTTTACAGGCTCCTTCTCATCAAAACATTATTCTAAGTTTGATAGCAAATCAAACTCTTCAATGTCCTGCTGTAGCAAGGTCTCTTCCTCTTGCATGGTGAATTTCAAATCTGCATTTTCTTCACCATGTGCAACTTCATTTTCAAACATGCAACTTGCCAATTCGAACTCATCCAAAAAGTCAGATTTTTGGAGAGATGAAGTGGGAGAGAAACATGAAATTTCTTGTGCCTCTTTTTACAATTTGGACCTATTTTGTTCACCTCCATAATGGCTTCATTGATCAAATCAGCCCCTTCAAATGAAAGAAAAAATGTATCAATAATGCTTCTTTCTTTTGTTGTTGCAAAAACTAACTTGATCTCATCCATTTGCTCCTCAAAAATGGGATTTTGAGCTGGTTTTTCTTCCTCCATGATGACTGATTTGGCAGTGCAAATTGGATCAACATTTTGTTTGGGAAAAGTGCCAACATGGACACCCAACTCATCACTAACAGACTGCTGATTTTCTTGCTTCACTGCTGCTATAAAATCAGCCTTGTTTACCACTTGTCTTTCAACCTCAACCTCCTCCTTTGGCTTAACCATCAAGGGGATTTTTGTAATCTCAAATTTGGCAGCCCAACTCTTCAGATTGTATGTCATTTCTTTTCGGTTGGGATCCTCTTCTTACTGTTCTCCTTGACTAGATTTCTGATTTTCATCTTCCCAACATGGATTTGGAAATGCAAGAGGAGGGGTGGGTTGTGACTCAACTAGTTTTACAATTATTTGTGATGGTGGAAGAGGTATAAAATCTTGTTTATTTGGAGGGAATGGCTGTTTGGAATGGAAAAGAGTAGAGAAATCGAGGTGGGATGGGAGACTAGGAGATGGAGAAATGGAATCAACTTTTGGGACAATAGATGGAGAGTTTAAAACTTGACACTACTGAGATAAAACAGATTGGGAAAGAGGAAAAGAAAAGGCATGAGATGGTGTGCTTACCCATCGACAAGGTTGCTAAATACTCATCTCATACACCTTTATTCCTTCAGTCCATTTTGCAAGTAATGACAACATTGTAACAATGAAGTAAAATTTCTCTTGTGGGCTATAATGCCTTGGAAAAGGTCCCACCCATGGATAGGGTGCTCCACAACAGATTCCAAATGCTTTCATTTGTGTTTGAGCCCTAGATTGCACCATGTTTGCCTCCATCTTTTGGATTTTCTCCATTTTCTTCATGACTGTCCTCATAATCTACGTACCCTTGTGTTTGACATGCTTCATAGCCAAACTGATTTTGGCATTGCTCATATGGGTATGCATATTGGTTTTTGATTTGATCAAAACCTTGATCTAGAGGATTTTAAAAATATTTTGAGGTGGGAAACATTGCTATTGCTGTAATTGCAAATTCCATGGGGGAAATTAAGTCATGATTGCACAACTTCATGAAGTGAAATAAGAATGAAGAGATGGAATGAAAAATGGAAGAAAGTGAATGGAAAGAAGGTCTGCAACTTTAGAGATGGGTTGTTGATCAGATGAAGTCATCAGATGTGTTTGCAAGTGCCTCCAAAGGCTAAAATTTTAAACAGAACACATCAACCTACAAAAATGAAGTGGAAGACCTCTTGGTCCCATTAGGCATGCCAAAACTATTGGTGCAAGTTCACAGCACCCCCAAAATGACCTATGGATCTACATTTCTAAGGAAATTTATTTGGTGTGAATGCAAAACATTGAGTTTTCCCTAAGTGTGGTACCTTGCAAATTGAGAAAAATCTCTAGATTGAAGTTGGTTCTTACTCCTCTATTTAGGTGTATGCATGTAATTTTTGCAGAGGTTCTGATTCAAAATTCCTACTCTAAAACTACCAAGGAGACAAGGTTGAGAGAAAACATGGAAATGGAAACAAAACTAAGAAAAAAGAACAATGATACACCAAAGGAGTGCTTTGGACTTCTTGCTTTGCAAAAATAGACATAGATCATGAGGATGTAACATCAAAACATGCACAAATTTACCAAAATACAATGAAAGATCAGAAGGAAACAAACCAATGCAAGAGAGGATTGGAAAATCAATCACAGAGCATGTATTGTCAGTTCTAGAATTGATACAATATGTTGCAATAGAAAAAAAGGTAAAAAAAAGGAGCTACAATATCCATGGGAGGTCTAAAATCCTTCAAATCCACCTGCTAAGGAGGAAAGAAGAGCTTGTAGAAGCAAGAACATCCAACACTTTATAAATGAGCCAAAATTGGCTTTTAACACTCAAACAGAAGGAAAGAAAGGTGAAAACGTGGGAAAATCTGATTTACCACTCCAACCACCGACAAGATCCATTAAAATAACCTACAAAAATGATGGGATCAATGCAAAAGCTCATATTTCCATGCATCTACTTTGCAGACCAAAGAAAATGACCCATACTTCATTAAATCTGGTAGATGGAAATATGATTTTTTGCCTTTTCCATTTTCAGAGACGTTTTTCCAATTTTCTCCCATGAATCTTCACCAAAATCCAAAATTTATAGGTCCAATGTGTAGAGGATTTCACAAGATTTCCAATGATATAAAGAATGAAAATATCCAAGCTTGGGATCGAAAGTTATGCCCCTCTGAAGATTTAGGGAAAAATGGCGAAAAACAGAGTCAAAATTGGGTCGGTGGGGTCAAACTTTAAAATTTTCCCCTTTGGAAAATTTTCCCAAAAATCTCTGCACCTCCACCACTCCAAGACATGTGGCATCACCTGGTTTGCTGATGGAATCATGGGCTCAAACTTCATCTTTTTCCTTTTTATTTCACATTGGAAAATTTCCCAAAATTTCCCCGTGCCCCGCTCTCCCGGTGACACGTGGCATCTCCTAATTGCTTGGGGAATGCACTTCAAATTTTTCCTTTTCACTTTTTTTGCAACTTTGGAAAACTTATCCAAATCGTTTTGTCACCTCGACTCCTCTGCTGACTAGACACGTGGCATCTCCTAGCTAGGCACGGACCTCAAACAATTTCTTTTCCTTCTCCTCCATGGGCCCGCAAGAAAAACTTTACCTTTGTGCCTTTTGACAAAAACACCAAAAATTGAACTTCCCCCTGACACCTACTCTGCCATGACATATGGCATCATTTCATTGGCTGTGGGATTTCCTAGGGAAAATTTCCTGAAAAAACTCACCGAGTGATAACTCAAAAATTATAAGGAGTTAGGAGGAAAATTTTACCTTTCTGGAAAGGTAAGAAAATTATCTATCTAATGAAGCTAGTTCAAGAAACCTTTGAGTTCCTAAATTTTTGAAAATTTAAGTTGAAGCACAAGGAAGGAAAGAATGAAGGCAAGTTAGCTAAAATAAGTAGGGGCTCATTTTGGATAACAAGTCCTATCAAAGGTCATGATGTTTCAAAATTTTATTAAAAATATTGTAGTCAATTTTACTCCCACTATAAAAGGAAGAAATCCCATGCATGCTAACCTACCACCTAGTAGAAGTTGAGCACTTACCCGAGGCATGCGTGGGTGCCGAGTCTCTCTTTTATGTGAGTTTTACTGGGAAACATTTATCTATGATTAGTGTAAGAGTATTCAGGAAAGAAGTTTAGACATACAAGAATCATAGGGCTCAGAATGGCCTCCATATTCTTGTAGCTTCTTTAGACCGGATGTTTTAATAGACTCCATAACATATATTATAACAGAAAGAAAGACATAATCATTCATTCATAGCATGCAAGGAAGGAGAACTCCTATGAATGAAATATACATTAAATCTACTGATATCCATGTCTATTTGCAACAAGTAACCTCATTGTATTCATTGTTTCATTACAAAGAGCCATAGAGAGTAGACCCGTAGTCATGCACATCACTAGGCTTGTATAACTATGCCAAAAGAAAAAGAAATTACAATACTAAGCCTAGTACATTCCTTTCTGCATCAAAGTTCCACTCGTAGCAATCCTACAAAGCTTCACCCATGTTATCTCTCTCTCTGTGTATATCTCTTCCTCTATCTCTATATCCCCATCTATATGTTATCTTAGTCTCTCTTTCTATTCCGTAGGCACTTGTTTTTTTCATCTTTCCGTGCTACCAACTCACCCACTGTACTCTCGAGATCCATCACCAAGTTTTGAATGTGGTCCACTAAGTGAGCATGCTCCTTGGGCCTGAGCTCTCCACTCCATCTCATGATGATCTTCTAGAAGATTACCTCACTGGCATGCTCTTTCCTGGGCCACTTGTTGCCAGGATGGCATCTTATCCGTGCATAACCGATCATGCTTTTCACGTGTTCTACCTTTGTTGCATAAATTGGCTAAGTCCCAAACCTCCTTTCATGTCTGCATGAACCATGTGCCTTCTTAACTCTTCTTCATGCGAAAACTTTTCCTTGTGTGTCCTATAATTGGGATCCCATGCACCCACGTGCCTTCATACTTGGCCAATATTCCAAGGGCCCAACATCACCCCACACTACGCTTGTTCTTTGTCCTTGGAAACATTCTACTTGACCAAGGTGCAAGTTGGTTCAATGGAACCAAGATGTAGACATATATTTTACAAAATGAATAAGGAATGAAAGAATAGGGGAAAGAATGAAGAATGGGGGGACATTAATTCAGAAGGCTGGGAAAGTCCCATCGTAGACCTACCTCCAGGTTGTTCCACACTTCAACCTCACCCTTTGCCTTCTAGCATAGGTCGCCCACTAGGGTGCTCACTTCATCAAAGCTTAGGCTAGCTCCCTGGGTGCCCAAAGTGTCCATAATTTGTTCCATTTCCTTACTTAGGTCCATGAGCTTGTCCATTCTCTTGGTAATCTAGGGGTATAGTTCTTTCATTGGGCCTTAATTGAGCTTCTCAAAGCCTCAATTACCTTTGATTTCTTTTCTACCTTGGCCAGAACCTTGTCCCTCTCTGCCCTATTCCCCTTGTTCTTTTCCTGGAACTCTTTCAGCTCTGCTTCAAGTGTGGAAACCAAGGAGCTTGCCACCTTATCTCTATCCACGCATGTTTTGTATGCAGCTTCTGCAAACTAGGGCAATGACCTTGATCTTACGAGTACTTGTGGATGTACTCGATAACAAGTGCTATCACCTTTAACCGGTCCTCCTCCTTCAGGCACACAACCACTTCCTCCATAGATTCTAATGTCAAGGGTCATCTCTCCATGGTGAGGATGCATGTTAAGTCTTCTAGGAATTCCAGAGATCGATGTGTACCTCTGGGGGATTGGCGTTAGATCTGGTTGTTTTAAAATAATGGCACTTTTTATTGATTATTTTTTTTTAGACCTCCTACACCTTTGCCTTTCCTCCTTGAGCTCACACTTCAGTTGCACGCTGATTAATTCCTCATGTTTCAATTTTCTGGCCACCTTAGCCAACTCTTCTTCCTTCTTGGCCAACTTTCCCTCTAAGGCCCTTATGTTTTTGTTTTGTGTGAATAGCCTCACCTCTATTTCAACCGTGACCTTGTTTAGAGCATTGCACACTTTCTCGTCTGAGAGCTCCTGAGCATTTACCAAGGGGTTGTCTCCCTTAGACTCTGGTAATGTGATAAGCACCTTTTGGTAGACCTCAAAGTCTAGCTCATCAACATGGGACTCAAATGCCCAAGAAAGCATCTTCTTGGTCCTAGGGTATGTGCACCCCTTCTCAAATGATCCCATGGCTATAAGTCTTTCAGTGGGTATCGTGTTCTCAAACCATGCACGTAGCACCTTCCTTGAATCATCCACATAGCCCATTATCTAAGTTTTTCCTGCATCCGAGTTCTTCTACCTGAGCGCGCACCTTTGGGGAAGCTAAGCTGTCGAGTGGGGCCTCCTAAGCTATCATGTCCTTTTCAACGCTCTCCTCCTTCCCTTGTTTAAGTACTATGTCTACGCTATGCTCTAACTCCTGGTCTATAAGGGCCTCAAGAATCTTCTTCACTTGTCACTCTGCCACTTTGATTATCTGCATCTTGGTAAAACTTATATCTCCCTGCTTCTCCATGGCATCCTTCTCATCCGTCTTTGTATATTTAGTACCTTCATCACCTTGTGCACCTTTTCATCGCGCAAATAAATATGAACTCTTGCTTTTCATCCCCACTCTCTTCCTCCAAGCCATAGACATTAAATACATGAGGTTCCAAAGGTTCCTTACCTTTCTCTGGCTCTTCCTCCTCATTTACACCTCCTTCACTCTCATCCTCTCCTTCTCCTAGATATCTCTCCAAGTTGTCGGTTGCCTCCGAGTCAGATTCTTCATCCACCCTCTACTTCTTCCTGAGAGGTGTCTTCTGGTCAGGAGATTCTGCCTTCTCTTCTTCCTCTTGTGACTCCTCCATGGTGGTGGGTTGTTCGGGCACCTCTACTTCTGGCATCTTCTCCTTTACTAGAGACTTCTTTCTCCGAACATAGGTGCTTGGCTTGGCACTTGTAGAAGGCATGCTCACAATGTCTGAGCAGTTAGCACACTTGGTGCTCCTTCCTCTCCTCTTCCTCTCTTCTTAGATGTTGGATTCTTCTTTCCCAAGGGGTCCTTAGGTATTGAGATCTCATCCACCAAGTACACACCCTTTTCGAATTTTAGCCTTATGTGCATGTATATACGCGTCGTGGATCCTCTAGCGATGGGAAGCATTATTGGCCTAGTCATATGGATTTTGTGTGACACATACTTCTCCACATATGCGCACTTACCTCTAGGGTAGTTTAGTTTCTTCCTCATATCCCTGTGCTCTCGGTCCAACTTTCCTAGCTCCAGCCTTAGCTTCTTTAATTCTTTAAATTGGTTTACCCCTACTTGGAAGTATTGGGTAGTGAATGCGAAAGGGAGCTTGCACTAAGGGCTCCATGATTTGTTAATAAGCTTGAACCTACCTAAGTAGTAGTGTTGGTACACAACAAACTTAGCTTTTCCTTGTGTGGCTGCTGGGAGTTGTTCAAGGATCCTCCACTCCACCCCGAATGCATTTCTCAAGTGTGTATACCATTTTTCAAGCCGTGCTTTGTGGGGAGCTATCATTGTATCACATGCATATTTTTCAAACCTCTTCATGAGCGAAGGGTCTTTGCAGTACTCCCACACAAACTCATCCGATGCATCCAACACTCCAATCTATATGAACACTATGGTGAGCAGGACATTACCAAAGAGGATCCTATTCCCTTCCTTTGTGCATTTAACTATCTCCTCTGCAATGAATGCGGACAAGTTGTAAATAGTCCCCTCTACAATCTTCTGTAGACATGTAGCCATGGCTTGTTGACTTGTGTCCATCTTTCTTGGCCATTCAACTTCATTACCAAGTGCACAGCCATCTTCATAATGGGGTCCTTGATGTTTGAGATGTCATAGTACCATGACCCTTTCTTACAGGCATACTCTGTGATGGTCTCCTGAATAGCCTCCTTGTCACCAAGGTCATCTTCCAGGATATCTCCCTCGCATATGAGGCTTGTAAACTGTGAAATGAACTGGGGAGTCATGCACATCTTGTGCCCAACAAAGTGGAAGTATTCCTCATGCACCCAAGACATCAACCATTGGTACAAGTGATCTAGCTTCCCAAAATAAGGAAAATCATCATTGTAGATAGGTAAACCTTCAGTTGTTCATTTATTGGTGGGCGTACCAATTCTAATGCCATTTCTTTCTCTATAGTGTTGGTGTAGTGATTATAGTCACTGACCGGTATGCTTCTCAAATGGGATTCCCATTCCTTCCCCATCATCACTTCATCTGGGTACTGCATCTATGTATACCATTCTTCATTTGTATCTACCTCGGGTTCTAGTTGTTTAGCCTTAGCTTTGCCCTTTCCTTTCTTGGGTGCCATGGTCGAGGTAATTTTATCACTCCAATCCTCTCCTTATTACTCTACTTTCCTTCTCCCAACCTTCGATCTCAGATCTGATACAATTCTTCTAAACCCGTGCCCTAGTTTGTTGAACCCTAACTTTGATACGTTCTTCACAAGACAACATCTCTTCACTTCTTTCCACACCCGTGTAATTCCTTCCTTCTAGTTCACAATCTCAAACTGGCTCTTCACATTTTTAATCACATAAATCTTCCACTTGATCAAATCATAAAAACCTAGCTGATAACACTCACTTATATCTCCAACTCTTCATTTTTGCAAAGTAAAATGAGAGTGCCCTGTCCCTCTATTTATAGTTTTTCCTTTTTCTCGGTCTCTAAAGGGTACTTTACCTAGCCCCATATTTAGTTCATTTAATGTGGCTTTTAAAACAAAGCCCATCTTCAGCACCTTCACTCACACACCCTTCTTACATGAAAACCCTCTTTAACTCGCGCACCCTTCTTGCGTGAAAATGCCTCCAACCTTCTAGCGCGCAAACCAACCTGACAGGAGACTCTTACATGTGCCCACACACACTAAAGGCACTTCTTCTATCTAGATTCTTACTTTCACCTACCTCATGTTGTTTTAACTATGCTTCCTTTTCCTTTGTACATGGAATCTACAAGTAGCTTTATCCTGACACCAACCATTCTATCTTTTCTCTTCATCTCTCTTTCAATTGGGCTACTCAACAAGGCTCTTCAACACAACTTCCTTGGTACTTTTAATCATGCACTTCTTCACTTTTATCCTTCACTTTTCTCCACCCCACACTTAAATGATGTGTGGTCCTCTGTGCACTCATAAATTTTCCAAAAATAGCAATAAGGTTACTAGATGCCCAAGGTGCAAAACAAAACAACAACGCGAAAGGGAAACACAAGGGAAGGAAAAATGCATAAAGGAAAATTTGTAAACTAACTGGAAAAATTTCCTTATTTACAAACACCAAGAAGACTTATTTATAGTAGGGCTTCAGCCTACTACCATTGAAGTGTCTAGGTAACTTCATTCCATCTAGCGCTTGTAACTGGCATGTGCTTGAATCAAGGATGTATGAGATTGTGGAGGGACCTAACCAATGGACTTTTAACTTTTCAAGATGGTGTAGAAATCTAGAATCATACAGTAATACCATTTGCCCAACCTCAAAATTATTGTTTCTAATATGGCGATCATGCCAAGCCTTTTGCTTTTCCTTTTGCGTTGTTTGGCTCAACGGGAAAGTGATCGTCTTTCATCTAGTTTCATTAGTTCATTAATTCTTTCTTGCAGCACTTGCTCATGGCTAATCCCTCCGCGTGATATTCAAAAAAGAAGGTAACATAAATTCAGCTGGAAAAATATCTTCCGCACCAAACACCAATTGAAAATGTGTGGCTTTTTTAGTCTTTTATGTGTAGTCCTGTAAGCCCATAAAACTACGATACCTTGTCATCCCAATCATGTCTTCAACATCATAGATTTTGGTCAAGGTATGACTTAGTATTTTGTTGAATGCTTCTATGGTTCTACTTACTTGTGGGTGATAGGGTGTAGTCTTATGATGAGCCACCATGAAATCAGATAACATGATCCTCATGGTCTCATTTAGAAAATGCGTACCCCTATCACTGGTCAAACTCAAAGGGCATCCATACCTTGTGATAATGTTCTCCCATAGGAACCTTGCCACTGTTGCTGCTATGCAATCTTTAGTTGGGGTTGCCTCTACCCACCTTGTGAGATAATCCATGCAAGTGATGACATAATGTGACCCAGTCCTACGTGTTGCTGGTGTAATAGGTCCTACAAAGTCTATCGCCCACTTTTCAAAAGGCTTCATGCTAGGAATAGGATGCAAAGGCATTTCATCCCTCCTTCCTAGTTTTCCAATGCATTGACAGTGGTCACATGCTTTACAATAATCCCTATAATCTCTATACAAGGTTTCCCACCATAAACCTACCATTAAAATCTTGCACGCGGTGGCATCACCTATGTAATTCCCACCCACACTTCCTCCATGTGCTTCCTCCATGATGGCTAGGTGCTCATGCTCTAACACACATCTGTGCGTAAAACCTCATCATGTCCCAATTTCTATAAATCTCCACTAATCAACATGTAGGGCACGACGCATATGGCCAACTACTTCTTTTCTAATGCCTTCATCCCATCCGGTGCCACACCTTCTTTTAAAAATACATCAATCTCTTCCAAATCTGAGGCGTGTGCCACAATCTAAATAGTTACGCATCTGGAATTACTTCCTTAATACTTTGCATCCCTCTCTGAATCAATTCTTGATAGATGATCAGGTCCACAATTGATTTTTCTGGGCTTCACTACAATGGTGAATTCAAACTCTTGAAATAACAACACCCATCGACATATGTGCCCTTGAAGAATGAGCTTTTCACTAAATATTTTAATGCCATATGATCGGTGTAGAATACAAAGGGTGTCGCCATCAAATATTGTCTAAATTTGAAAAGCATATAGATCATTGAAAATGCCTCATGCTTGGTTGTGGTATAATTCTGTTGTGCTGGTGTTAACTTCCTGCTCACAAAATAGAGAGGATGATCAATAATCTCCTCACCTGGTTGTGTAAGTATTACTCCAATGGTGGTTCCTGAGGCATCTACATGGACATGGAAGGGCTTGTCCCAAGAGGGAAATCATAAAATAGGTGTGGTAATAAGCCTATATTTTAATGTATCAAACACCCTCTGCTACGCCTTTCCCCAATGGAAGGTACTTTTGTGTCTAAGTAGCTCTTCTAAGGGTGTGGTGATCTTGGCATACCCCTTAATGAATTTTCTGTAATACCTTGTATGCCCAAGGAATCTACACATTGCGCTCTAGCTAGTAGGCTCCCTTAACCCCACAATAACTGCAACTTTAGTGGGATCTACCAGTAAGCCCTCCTTATATATGATATACCCCAATAAAGTCCCAAAGGGTGTAGCAAACACACACTTCTTAATGTTGAGGGATATCCTCAACTACCTACACCTTTCAAACATTAATCTCAAGGTATCACAATGGTCCTTAACTAGACCATATACTATCCAATCATCCAAATAAACCTAAAGAAACTTATGAATGAAGTCTGGAATGCTTGCACCACGATGCGCGTGAAAAGATAATAGGCACATTCTTCAACCCAAAGGGCATGACCGTATATGTAAAATGTCCCCACTCTGTGGTGAAAGTTGTCTTCTCTGGTCCTCCTTTACAATATGGAATTGGTGGTATCCTGAAAATCCATCCATAAAGGAATAGATTTCGCACCTAGCGACTCCTTCCAAAATTTCTTCATGAATGAAAATAGATCAATGACACAAATTTCATTCAATTCCCTATAATCCACACAAATTCTAATCCTCCCATCCTTCTTGATGCTAATTACCTTCGGACTTATCCATTCGATTCTTCCACTACCTCAATGATCCCTGAAGCTATCATCTTATCTATTTCCTTCTTAACCTTCATGCATAAGTTGGGATTCATCCGGTAGGGCCTTTTTCTAACCGAGCACGCACCTTCCTACAATTTTATCCTCATCTCCCCAAGGAATGGTGAACATTTTAGCTCAAAGTACCCGTGTGGGAATAAATCATTGAATTCATGCAATAGATCAATGATCTTTGATACTTCCTTCTTCATCCAATAATCCCTAATAATAGCTTCCTTAGGTTCTTCTCTTGAAATGATGTTAACTTTCTTTGTCTTTAATGGCTCATGGTAAGCATGTGCGTGAGCATCTACACTATCCACTACTTCGTGCATCCTTATAGAATGGCTAACATCTAAACTTTCTGATTCCTCTCCATCAATCACATATATTAACTTTCCCTTCTCCTTTTCCAAACATGTGCACTCAAGTTGTAACTCTTCTATTTCTTCAATCTCTTTGAAGCATGCCTCCAATCCTAGTTCACCTAATAATTCCAACATAGCCTATCTTCCATTTTGGCACTATCGCCCATGATAAGGCGCTTGATACCTTGTAAGGCCTTATCAACAAATGGTTTGGTACTTTGATATTCAAAGACTTGAATAAGATTAGCCATGAGCTCTTGCCAATTCCTTTTCTTGTGGTGTGTCTTCGAATGAATTTACCATGCACACACATAATCATGCAATGTAGAATACAACTTGTGCACCTAGAGGGATGGTGGCAAGGCTTCCGCGCCTTCTCTCTAGACCCGTTCACATTCCTAGATATGGAAAGAGGCGGGCTCCTTCCCATGGTACTCCCTGATGATGGTGGGTATATTACTTCTAGAAAATATGACAAAGAGAGAAATTCTTACCTCACGCCACTCTAAAAGGCTCTCCTGATGCATGGCCCACCAATGAGCTGCTGTTCCGAGTAAGACATAACTCAAAGATAGCCCTTCATTCCTTCTCATTCTTCCACTGAGCTTCTATCTCCTATAGAAAGATCTCAGGGAAGGATCCTCTAGAGTACTTGGGTAGTTCTTTTCCTCCAAGGTGCCGAACCGTGTGCACCTTTGTTACCTTAGTCACTGATCCTCTCAACTTCCATCCCATTAATTTGTAAGTCCCATGCACCTAATTGTCACAAGCCAAATTGGTGGTATCACTCACTGACTGAGCATCTTCAAATTGGATAACCCCATTATTAGGGTGTACCATTTCAGGGTCTCTGATTGAGTGCACATAAATCTTATCCATAACTTCTTCTCCCAATGGTTCAATGTAGGGCATTGACTTCCCATCAACTAGGGGTATAATGACCCGCTCCTCTTTGTTCTCAAAACTAATGTACCCTTTGTTGAACCGAAGGTACACATTGTTCTTATAACACCAAGGGTACCCAACTAATTTGGGAAATTGTTGCCTCGGTGAGCGCAAGATTTCAAAGTCCCCAAAGTAAACTTGGCTCCCTGAATAGTAATAGTTGAATCCTTCAAGACACCGATGGGCATTTCCTTAGTCTTTTTTTGATATAAAACACATTTGAAGATGGATGCAATGTAGGTCTCCCCATCGATGCCATGCATCCAAAGTCAAAACATTAACCTCCACGCCAATGTCAATGAGTATATTGTTGAGGAGCCATCCATCTACAACTAAATTCAACGTAATATTCTTGTCATAATTGAGGTTGTGAGGGGGAAGGTTCACATGATAGACATATCTCTGCACTCTTCTCTAGCACATGGTACCTTCTCTCTCAACCGGGATCCTAGTAAAGGAATGATATTCTCTTGCCTTAGCATTTTACACACCTCCTTTACTTCATCTAATTCATCTTTGTATGCCTCGATTCTCCTTCCTTGTTCCTCCCTCCTAGATTGCTTCTTGAGACACTAGATATCCCCTTACAAGCTTCAAATAACATCCATGGTGTCCCCGATATATCTCCTTCGATGTGTGGGGTCTAGATACTTTCCATGAACGACCTCTACTCTTGTAACTAGGTTCTTCTATCTTGGTACTTCCTTTGCATGCGTAGCTTCTACCCTTGTTGTTACCAAGATAGGCTCTAAGCCTTCATCTTGTGTTACCAGAGGCATCCATTTTATGTCTGTCTTCTTGATGCTGACCATCGCAACAACTTTTTCCTTTTGGTGTTGTTGATTCATATGCTCAAATAATTCTAGGCACTCCTCATACTTATGCTTCTTTCCACACCATGAGCACTGCAACAAGTCCAGAACTCATGCTTGTAATGTTCTGTAGATCCACAGTTAAAACATGTTCCTCATGGGAACTCACTCCTTCCTCCATGGTTACCTCATCCATGAAATCCTCCTCGAAAACCTCTTCCACACACGCCTCCATTTGTGTGCTCCTCATAATAGTGATAATCATTTTTAGAACCACTGGAAATGCTGGTTTGGCACACCCCATGATCAATGGCCTCATGTATCTGATCAATGAGCCTATAGTCTTTAGTATCATGGGTCATGGAGGTGTAAATCTTGTAATAACAAGATACATTCTTCCTGATTGTGCGCTGCAGTAAGGGACATCTACTTACATCATGGTCCCCATGACAGATTTCATAGTCTAACATCACAATGCGTACCATCCTCTAGGGAAATTGTCCTTAATGTGCCCCTCTATTTCACAATCTATGCACCACAAACCACTGTGAGTCTCATGGACTGAGTTCATAGATAGCTTTTCCAACTACTTAGCCATAACAACAATCTGAGCCTCCAAGAATGGGCTAACACTAGTATCAATACTACAATAGCTTCGGCATGCAAGGAAGCCTCCAATGCTTCACGTAGATCTGTAAAAATTTTATGAGATAAGGCCCTTCTAAAATGGGTGATTAATCCTCCAACAAACCATTGTTCATGCTGAGAAGGATGTATATCATATGAAAATTTAGACAAGAGAGTCTTAAAGCATGCATCATACTCCGCACACTCTCTGCCATTCCTTGTTATATCTCCTTCAAAGCGCTAATGATTTTTTGTTCAAACTTAGGAATGTGGAACTCTGCTAGGAATGCATTCTTTAAGGCAGTGTAATCCACCACCATTTGATGAGGGTCATACTTTCTATACTAGCTATGCGCGCGTCCTTACAACATGGTTACAAACTGACTAGCCTTTCATTCTGGGGTTGTGATACCTTTCTCGTGCCATAGCTATTCACAATTGTGAACATGTTCTGTAGCATCCTCAATGTCCCTATAATCTGGTAAATGTAGAGACATTTCAAAGAAAACTTGAGGTGGTGGCTAGGGTCCTTGTCCTGAACTAAAGCCTTGGTTCCCTCCGGTGTTTCCTCCACCACCTGATCCACCAAGTCCACTAGGTATTATACCTCTAGAGCCACCAGATCCACTAGAACCATTGGGTCCAATAGGGCCTATATGCAGTTTATGTAAAGTGGTCCCATGGTCCCACTAAACTATGCACCGATAGTATGTGATAACACCCCACTACCATTACTTTGTCTCCCGCACCACACCCCGATGTGAGACCAAAAGCTTGTACACTTTCCCCTTGTACAAAAAAATCCTCCAAATATTGGAATATGTCCAGCCATAGAAGAAGGAAATGAAAAATTAAACCTCCTAGGAAAAGATCTATCTCTTTCACTAGTTTAAATTGGGTTAATAATTCCTCCTGGATCGGGAAAACCAAGCACCAGGGCTCGGTCACTAGGTGGGTTTAGATATGTGCCAACGACTCTCCTTTCTCCATATGAAAAACTCTCACCGAAGCCGAAGGGGTCTCCCTCATACGCTTGCCAAGATGGGGTAGCACATCGCTCGGAGTTTCATGTCTTTCGCGTGAACCTCAACTCCTTCCCGCAACATCTGTCTCCATAGATTCATCACACTAGCAACCTCCGTCACCTAGTAATCTCCCTTTCACACACTTCATCATACTTGAGTCGTCTTTATTCCTCTCCTTTCTATCATATCATCTACGCCATCTTCCTCCACCCGAGCTTCCTTACCCAACGCTCAGAACGGTTTAGCCGGCCATTGGAACACCTCTAAACTCATGGTAACCATCAATATCTTCATAACTAGAGGAATAACATGTAGAAATGTTCCTCTAGGTTCTCGTAGAAACTCAAACTCAACAATATCTGGGAAAGAATACATGGAAATGGCATATTCTAGAGTGTAGCTAGCTAGTACTCCTCCCCACCAAAGTGATCTACAACATGGGTCCACATCAGATCTGCATCCTGCAACCTCTAGTAGTCTTCTTCGGTCCATATCTATGATCCATAATGCCAACTTGATCTAGATGCATAGGTTGAAAGCCATCCATATAACTCTACTAGGAAGTAGCAGAAAAAAGTCTCATACAGATCATGGTAGATATTCTCTTCTACCCATCTACATCTATTGAACTCAAGTCCAATCTTTGAATCTCGGGAAAATTCATCTTCCGTGCTCTTGAACCATGACTCAACATTTTCTAATGTTAACCAATCTATTATTACTCTTTACGAGATCATGATGCATGTTATATCCCACTACAACTTTCAAAAAGAGGTCCGTAAATGGAACCAAGATGTAGTCAATTTTACTCCCACTATAAAAGGAAGGAATCCCATGTGCACTAGCCTATCACCTAGTAGAAGCTGAGTGCTCACCCGAGGCACGCGTGGGTGCCGAGTCTCTCTTTTATGTGAGTTTTAGTAGGAAACATTTATTTATGATTAGTGTAAGAGTATTTAGGAAATAATTTTAGACATACAAGAATCATAGGGCTCAGAACGGCCTCCAGATCCTTGTAGCTTCTTTAGACCGGATGTTTTAACAGACTCCATAACATATATTATAATAGAAAGAAAGATACAATCATTCATTCATAGCATGTAAGGAAAGAGAACTCCTATGAATGAAATATACATTAAAGCTATTGATATCCATGTCTATTTGCAATAGGTAACCTCATTGTATTCATTGTTTCATTACAAAGAGCCATAGAGGGTAGACCATAGTCATGCACATCACTAGGCTTGTATAACTATGCCAAAAGAAAAATAAATTACAATACTAAGCCTAGTACATTCCTTTCTACATCAAAGTTCCACTCACAACAATCCTGTAGAGCTTCACCCATGTTATCTCTCTCTCTCTGTGTATATCTCTTCCTCTATCTCTATATCCCCATCTGTATGTTATCTTGGTCTCTCTTTTTTATTCCGCAGGTACTTGTATTTATCATCTTCCTACACTACCAACTCGTATTGCCATGCCCTTAGATCCATTGCTAAGTGTCAATTGTGGTCCTCCAAGCGAGCATGTTCCTTCAAGCATGAGATCTCCACTCCATCTCATGATGATCTTCTAGAATATTCCCTCACTGGCATGTTCTTTCCTGGGCCACCTATTACTAGGCTGACATCTTATCTTTGCATAACCGATCACACTTTTCACGTGTTCTACCTTTGTTACATAAATTGGCTAAGTCCCAAACCTCCTTTCGTGCGCCCACGTGAACCATGTTCCTTCTTAACTCTTCCTCCTGCATGCTTTTGCCTTACGCACCCTTCTATAACTGGGATCCCGTATGCCCACACACCTTCATACTTGGCCAATATTCCAAGGGCCCAAAAATATTATTTTTATTAAAATAGTAGATAAATTCAAATTTTTTAATTCATGGGGCATGATGAGGAATGTTCTTGAGTTTGCAATTAATGATGTATTTAAGTATGTAGGCCATCATGGACTATATTCATGCCCAAGATTTAGGATTTCTTCCTCCCTTCTCTCCATCTTGGATTTTTCTATAAATGTAAATGGGAAACTCATTTCAAGGGGTTAGACATTTTTTCTAATTCCTCTTTATTTTTCACAACTTAATCTATTGTGGATTATGGGAACTTTCAAGCCTTTTCTCCAAGATTGTAATGGAAAAAAATTCCTCTTCTTACTATAATGATGCATTGTGCACGTGATTGAACTAATAAAAAATGTGTTTCGTGACTAATTATTGGTCCTTTCATCGTTTTGCTTCTTCGTTCTTCCTTTCTCATGTTTTCATGTATACTGTGTAACTTCACATTTTCATTGTAGGTTTTGAGAGTATTTTGCTTATCTGGGAGTGAATATTTGTATGCGGTTGGGTTTTGGTGCTTTTTCATCCTTCTCATTTTCATCATTCTTTATTAGAAGACAAAAAACTTGTCGACTAAAACCCTTTTCTTAGTGCATACCATTCCTAGTGTAGGCTTTATTTCTTACAAATCTCTCTCCCTAAATCCCATGAAAATGTTAGTATAGGTCTAGTTATCTATTTTATTGCATTAGAAGTAGTATAGTTCGTACTTTAGGAAGAGGAATTCCTCAAGCCACAAGTCCCACAACTTGAGAGGTGATCCCATGTTACGAATCACACCGAATGCCCTATCCATAACTTGGAAATTCAGAGGGTGTAGTGATTATGTGATAACATTTAATTATGGCAAGTTATGACCTAGAGTTAAGTGATTATGACCTAGGGTTAGGTGGTTAGGGTTAGGGAATAGGTGTAAGGTGAGGCGGAAAGTTGAGGTGGAGAGTTGAGGTGGAAATTAATTTAATTTAGGTAATTAAATTAATAATGATGTGAGGTAATAATTAATTTAATATAAGTGATTAAATTAATTATAATGTGTGGAAGGGGCCATGATACGTGGTATGTTAGTCAAAGGGGGCTTAGAGGGTTGCGACCCAATTGTTAGTGTTTATATTTCCCCCTTTTTTCATGTAGCTTGTATTGATAAGCGATGATGAAAAATATAGGAAGTGGTTTCCCTAGGTATGGGTAAAGGTTATGTTACCCTAGGTAAGGGTGGAGGTGATCCCCTCAAAACCAATAATGGATTGGGAAGTAGGAAAAACTAGTGATGGGTTTGATAAAGTGGTAGGTGATGAAAAATGAGGTAAGGTGTGGGTATAGGAAATGGTGATATCGGTGTGGGTAATATGTGAGGGAATTCAAATACACGTACAAGTATAGAACGCAACAAGGCATAAGGTTGTAGAGCTCAAAAAATCTACATCATCAAAGGTTGATAGTTTATCCAAACAAGGTTGATATGGTCTAGGTATCCAAGGTATAGGAAGTGCTCCTAGAAACATAATGAGGCAAGGTGCAGGAATAGGCATAGGTGTGTTCTAAAGCACCAAAAGGTTTGGTTTGGTCAAGATAAACATCACAACATAAGGAAAGGAAAGTTTGGTAGGCTAAACAACATGAGTAGTGTCATCATAAGGTATAGTGAGTAAGAAAATTTGAGTGTCAAATGGGCGAGGTCGGTTTGGGTTTATAGGTAAGGTTATGGGGTAGGTTGAGATGTAGGAAAAAAATTCCCCCCAAGTATAATTAGGGAGGTAACTAGGCTAGTAGGGCTATGGCAAGGTTGTGACAACAAGAAAATGGCATCCTGGAACAACAATTTGGGCAAATTAGGCCAATTTGATTTAGGCAGGGTGAACGATAAAGTTTGAGAGGTAACTGATGCCGGTAAGGGTGACTGATATTGGTTACCTAGGGAACAACTAGTCTAGCATCGTTTGAGCCTCCTATGATTTAAAAGTAAAAATCCACGTGAAAAATATCAATTGAGCAATTTAACTTGGTGAAAATGACAATGAGAGAGAAAAACTCATGAAGAAAATGATAGAGTTGTCCTTTTGAGTGTGTTGGTAAGAAGTTAGTGGTTGTTGGAGTGGAGTTTATAGTCCCACAAGATCTACTTGATCAATTTTATTGGTTGAGAGCTAAGAGGGTGATTGAGACATGTCGAGGTAGTAGAGGGCGTAGGTGGAGGTTAGATTCAGAGATCCCACCATGGAGGTGACATCAAGTAGAGGTAGGATTCTAGTTCCATTGTTGTTTTTGGTGAAGAATGAGGTAGAACAAATTAAATTTTGGTTTATGAAATTTAATGTGAAATTTAGCTAAATCTGGATGAAATTGAGTATGGGGAGGGTGAAACTAGATTAAAAAGGGGTTATAATGAATTTGGGATCAATTTGTGGGTGTTTGGGTGGGTAGTAGAGTAGGTGTTTTTGTTTTTTTATGAAAATGGGGATATGGGGTTTTGGCCCTAGGGCTAAACTAGTGACTGATGCTAATCAACTATCGGTCGATGTTGGTAGGCTTACCGACATCGGTGGGTCAAAAGGGGACCATTATCGGTTGAAGTGATCGATATCGGTCACTATGAAAATTGACCAAGTTTAGAAAAAATGGGAGTTAAGAAGGTGTAAAGGTAGGGGAAGGGTGGTTAAGGGTATATAAGGTAGGAATGGGGGTTTAGGGGTGTCTAAGGAAGGAATGGGTGGGTTTGGGATGTCTAAGGTAGGATTAGGTGGGGTTAGGATAGGGAAGAGTTGATAGGAATAAATGAGAAGGGGTAAGGATAGATTGGGTAGGAATAAGATGGATGAGGGAAGTTAGGTCAATAGGTGAAGGGGAGAAAATAGATGAAACAGAGAGATGTGGATGATTAGGATTGGGTATTATGTGCTCCCAAATTTTAAGGGTGGGATATTTCCATGGGCACTGATGGGGGTTTTAGAGGATATGATTGAGGAGAGAGTAGGTTTTGAATGAGTGCTAGCGTACCTTGTACATTTATACAGGGAGTTGTGGGCACATAGGAGGATTTGGTAGTTTAGTTTGTGATGTACCTATCTTCTTCATTGTTGGGCCTACAAGCATATAATATGTTTGCATCCACTAGATCTTCCATGACAAGATTGGTACAGAGGGTTCTATAGGATAAGGTTTAGAAGGTGGATTTAGATAGGGGCACATGTGAGGGTGGATGCAACATCATGGGATGTGACATACTACATACATTTATTGGATGGCCTATTAGTAGTTGAAATTTTTGAGGCCATATCTTTGTTACCCTTCATTTATAGGTATGGATGAGGAGTTCGAATGGTTACAGTTGGTTAGATGTATACATGGGAATAAACCCAAAGAGCATGAGATGATACCAGTTGACCAGGTTAGAAAAAGTTTGGGTTAAAATAGGATGTGTATGCGCCCTTCCCAAAGTACCACAGGGATGACATGGAGAGACCATTATATCCACCACATCTAGAAGATCCCACTGGAAAAGAGGAGTAGGTTGCTAAGAGGAGGATTGATGATGTTGGTATGACTGATGGATATCCCAGCTATAGGTAGTACCTTCGAAGCCAAGACATCCTGATTTGGCTTCAGTTACAATTGAGAGGGATAGATTACATGGAGAGGTGGCTACATTATAGGCCCAAGTCATGGGATTACAGTGATGGATAGAAGCATCTCATACATAGGTGAATACTTTATAGGGGTAGTTGGATGTAGCATAGGGACATGTCAGAGATTGAGGGAAGGTTGCAATATTATAGGCAACCACTTTACATGTACAACTAACAATAACACATGTGCAGAACAAGACACACACATACACTGGCAAAGAAATAGGGTGGATAGGGATAGGGTCTCTCAAGATAAGTTTAGATACCATAATAGGTTTCATGGCCTTAGGTATAGGGAAAAGGGCCACTATTATTGGGATAAGGTCCACAAGTAGGTGCTAAAGCGATAGTACCTCCAAATGTGATCTCTATGATAGGTACAAGGCGGTTGTGACATAGAGGACAAATACTATGATGATTTATTGATAGAGAGTGGTGTCCCTTATATTACCTATGTCAAGTATAGAGCACAATAGGAATCCAGTGAGAGGTCCAATTCACAGACCCATATTACTAGCAATTTAGGGAGCCACCGGTCTCATGGGTAGGGCCATAGAGAGGTGACTAGTCCGCAGAGACTCGAGGCTAGGTGAAGGGATGGGAGATAGTAGCATAGGCATCGGGACCTCCCAAGGATGAGGAGATATGAAAATACTAGTTATTTTTTGTTTTTGACTTAGATATACTAGAATGCATTCCAATAAGGCAAGATGTACATGAGAGTTTTTGAGATACTTGTATTTATATCTATATATACATTGTATTGATATATAGACTTTCTAGTATATAGATAGATGATGGTATTTATATATGTTGTGTTTGGTTTTCATTTCCATTTTATTGTTATCATGGAAATTAGATGATAGGAATGATTTGGTGTGATGGTTTGTTTGGTTTAATTGAATTTCCATTATATTGATGTCATGGAAATTAGGTGATAGGTGTACTTTGGTTATGTTTATATGATTTGATTGAATTTCCATTATATTGATGTCATAGAAACTAAATGTAGGCATGGTTTGGTTATGGTTATATGATTTGATTTAATTTCCATTATATTGATGTCATGGAAACTAGATGTAGGCATGGTTTGGTTATGGTTTTGTGATATGAGATGATGTTGTTTTTATTTCCAAGTTATTATTTTTATGGAAACTAGCTATGTAGGCATGGTTGAGTTTGATTTGGATTTCCAATGTATTGATGTTATGGAAATTAGATGTAGGCATGGTTTGGTTGTGTTTGTTTCAATTTAATTTCCAAGTTATTGGTATTATGGAAAGTAAATGATGATGTGTATGGGTGATGTATGGTTTTGTTTTTGAGTTAATTTCCAAGTTATTGTTTTTATGGAAACTAACTAACTAGGTTTGTTTATGGGGAAATGGTGGGGAAAAGAGTGGTTGAGATAACCTCCAATGGCCCCATGCCCTCAGAGTATTGCCTACATAGCCCTCATAAAAGTGTCCTCGGGTCGATGTAGTTCTCCCTTAAACAAGGGAAGAAGGAAATTAGCCTAGGTAAGTTAAGTAGGTAGGTTGGGAAAGTAAGTTGAGTAGGTAGGTTAGCTAGGTATTGTTGAGTGGGTAGGCTAGATAGGTAAGTTGAGTGAGTAGGTTAGATAGGTAATTTAAGTAGGCAAGTTGGTTGTGTAACACCCGAATCTGTTGTTATCTTCTCTGAGCAATCAAGTGTTGATATATGATTTCTTCAGTATAAGGACATGTTCCTTTGGTTTTTGGAAGTCATGCTTGATATGGATTGTATCCTCTCTGCTCTTGAAGATATTTGACTAAGCTGGAATATGCTTGGACTCTTTTGTTTCTTTCATTCTTCGCACTTGAGTTCAATTTGATTTCTGGATGAATTTTGGATTTATCCATCTTTATGACTCAGCCTTGGATCAGTTGCATTGATCCAAGGAATGTTTTAAGATTATTCAGGATGAACAAAATTTATTGACCTTACGAAAGTTACAAGGTCTGGATGATTTTGAATGATCAATCCGGAGTTTAACTCAGGCTGATCATAATAAATGGAATTTGGTTTTAGATATCGTAACATCCGGAAGGCCTAGACCTTAAGCCAGATAAGATGTTCATGTTTATACCGTAAGCTTAATTTAGTGATGCTAGATAGAATCCTTTACAGGAATGTTTTACCCTGTATGGACTCTAACACTGACTGGTCCTATTTTGGAGACCTAGACTAGATTCATTAAGGTTAATAATCTTAACCTAAACTATAACCTATTGGTTAAAATAATTGCTAATCTAACCTAGCCCTAAACTATAAGCTTAATGCTCCTAAGAGTTAACTACACCTAGCGCTATGAAAGTAAGACTAATGTCTTACCCTATGATCTAACCTATGTTTCTAACCTATCTTAACTAATGATAAGAATGGAGGGGGACCTATGAAGGGTTGCGAGTCATGGGCGGTGGCTTCCATGGCATTTATGAGGGGGATAAGGTTGAGGGACTTTGAATGCTGTCAGGTTTGGCGGAGGTTGCAAACGGCTAATGTAACCTGACGTGGCAGTATCACCAAGTATGGGAATGGTTGTTTGTTTTCTTTTGGTGATCACCAATTTTGGCGGTCGGTGGCAATGGAAAATAGGCGGGAGGATGGAAGTTAATGCAATTAATGAACCTTGGTTACCGAGTGCGGATTTCTTGGGAAGGCATGCAAATGGAATATTGTTTGGTTATTTGGTTTTCCATGCATTCCGTTTTTCACTCTGCTTGAGCACTGGTTCTTCGAACTAGTCGTCTACTCTGTGTTGCATGGCAACTTTGAGAGTTTCTAGCTTCCTTCTCTATCGGGGAAAGTATATAAGGCATGGAGGTAACAATTTATTGTTGTTTAATCTATCGTGGAAGAAGAAGAGAAGGTGCGAGCACATTCAGAGGTCTTCTTCAAATTTTTAAGCGACACTATCAGGCATGATAGGCCCTAACTTTTAAAAATATTGCTTTCCTTTAAATGCTTTCATTAGAACAACTCTGTTCAGATGATTTTTGTACAGTTGGCTTGGCTGGTAGCAATGCATTGGTTTTCTCCTTTTCTTGTTGATATGGGAATCCCTGGTTATACGTAGACCCTGTTGAAGTCCCTTTGTGTTTACATTATGGATTCGACTTCTGTTGAAGTGTTTGCTTTGTATTTACATTATGGATTCGACTTCTGTTGAAGTGTTTGTTGTGATTTCATTATGGATTCGACTTCTATTGAAGTCCTTTGCTGTGTTTTCATTATGGAATCGAATTACATTGAGGTCCTTGTTGTGTTTACATTATGGATTCAATTTTCTGTTGAAGTGTTTCTTTGTGATTACATATGGGTTCGACTTTTGTATATGTTGTTTCCTAGTCTCTTGTTCGACTGAGGTAATGAGTTCCTAACTGTACCATGTTAGACATTGTGTTGGATGATTTCATGTTTGAAGAATGACATGGAAAGAATTGTTGTGTCTAATTTGGTTGGTTTATTGATTATTGCTTGGTCGCATGAGCTCTTTTATTTCTTGACAGCTTCAGGTGAATATATAGTTGGATTGTGATGAAACTATAGTTCCTTCTATTGAGCTCGACTGGTTTAGTTGCATGCATAAGAAATATGTTGAATTCAAGCCTGTACCTCTGTGAAAAGGGTCTGGATGGTCAATGATTATGGGTTCTGTATGTGATGAAATATTAGTGTAGCTATTGTTTTCTTTACGAATTTACTTGGTTAATGGGAACACAGCCTGACCGAGAGAAATATTACTTTGAGGAACTCTGATTCTTAATAACGTGTGGGTAATCCTAGATCTGCATGGATGGAAATCAGGTTTTGTACTTGGAAGGGATGGGATTGTGTTGATTTCACCTGTAGTGACCTTGAAATCTATCATTAGAAATCATCTAGTAATACTGGAAGTGCTATTTGTTTGGTATCCTTGAAACAAAATAACAAATTATCCACTGTAATGACTGGAAATAGTTAGTGTTACCTATCAGTAAGTAATGTTAGCGGTTACCCTAACTCGTAGTCTAAAATGATTCGAGTCCTGGGTGAAGGGAAGACTGTTTTAATTGGGTCATGATTGTGGACTGATATTGAACGTATATGTATTTCATTTATAACAATCTATGTCTTTTGTTAATGTGTAATTGTAAGACCCTTGGAATCTTAGGGTGACCTTTTTAAACAGTTCTATCAGATTGGAGCTAATGGTAAACTTGGGTGTTGATTTTCTTGCTTTCTCTTCTTCTCTAATTGAATTTCCAGATTAATTGTATATGCATTACTCCTAGAAAGATTGGTACAGTCCTGAACTTGTTTGGAATGGAGATCTGGATGCCTCTGTTTCTTTCTCTTAGATTGTAAAGTATATGTTGATATAGGAATTTTGGAATACGAAAGTATTCTCTCCCTTTCTGGAAATTATGAGTGCTCCCTTCTTTTGTATTTCCATAAGAACTCTGCGAGAGGGGTATAAGATGATTAGACTGTTAAATTTATGAGGAAAGAATGGTAAGTGCTTAGTCTTGACCGAAGTTTCCTTTCCTTATCTACAGTTATATTAATACCCTGTTTGAGTTATTCAGTTATCTACTTTAATAAAAGTAGTATTGTAATAGAAGTTGGTATACTTATCAATGTCATTGAAATAATGCAATGAGTATAAAGGAATTCCATCAGTTAACCTTGCTAGAGGCTATAATCTGTCTTTGCTAAATTGTTAAGTGCACATCTGTTGGATACACGTACTGGTAAGAATTCATTCTTGAATGGAGTAATTTTATTGGATTGTTACTGTCCTTGGTTTTCAGATGGATGGATATTTTAGATTCATTTTGTTTCTTCTTAGTCTCTAACATAAGGTGAATCATCCGAAAAGAGTTGATATGGTAGTTATATTATGAAATTATGTTATAAAGTCATGTATGGAAGAAAGATAATTAGTGTGATTCATGTTTATAGGTTGATGAAGTGATTTCATTTAAACAGGTTGTTTAATGGAAACAATTGGTGGAATGCAATTGTTTTAAGAATTAGTGCTTATCATGCTCAGTTCATTGAACTGACCCGTGCTAGCAATTTTTGCAGATGGCCATCATAAGTGGTAAAGGCACGCAGATCTGATATGATGCTCATATTGTAAAATCTGGTTTTTACAATGAATTCCAACTTGATTTCTCTAATTGTACTATAGGAAGAAAGTTATTCTTTTTCTGTTGAGTATTATATCAAATATGCCGAAGTGCATAAGTTGTAATTGTATGGCTTGGAAATAAATGAAAAGGGGAAATTGTTACTTATGTGGCTGCATTTTTATTTGTTGAATTGAACTTTTTACTATAAAATGAATGTGAGTGCATTTTTATTATTGTATAACATGGGAGCTAGTTGGATTCCATAAGTCGGCCTTGTAAAAATTATGTGACCGAATACTTCATGAATGAATAGTAAATTTTTTTATATTATGAATAAGGCTAAATTGGAAATTAGTCCACTGCCTTTTGGGAAGTTAAGGTTAAACTACGCCCTAATATGTAGCTGTAACAGGAAGAGTAATCTATTACTCCCTATCCATGATCTAAGTCAAGACAACGTAATTGATGGTTTTAAATCACCATGTCTTAATAACAATAAGTAAGATATATTTCAGTCTTCGGAGTTGATATAAACCCTTACGGGTTTAGTTAGCTTCCTTATGAGAGGACTTAGGGCTATTGCCCAATTATGAGGAATAATATTATTAGGAACCGATGGACACCTTGACGAGGTCTCAAATCTCTTTAAACTTCTCTCAGTGAAATTGAACTTAATTACGTAAGGCAACTCAAAGGTGTGGAACCCAGGGTTGGGAAAAGACTACCCAGTTAGGAGGGTCTTTAATTCAATTTCAACTCAACTTAAGTAACTTCTTGAAGTTATGTAAATCTTTTCGAGGTAGTTTTGTAGGATGTTGACACATGTCAACTGCAGGGTTGTACCTTCGAGAAGATTAGGATCTTCTTGAGGATACAACAATGCAGGTGACATATGGAAACACCCTTTTGCATTGATCGTTAAGATTTACACCTGAAACTCAAACAAGTTTTTCCTCTGGGACTGGTTAGGACCATAGTCATGTTATGAGGCTGCCCTTTTAGACTCGGGGTACCTTGACACACGGGGTTAACAGTGGTTGACCCAGTATGTCAGCTTACCCCTAGTCTTCAAGAGCATCCTTATAACGTGTGTCATGTTATTAACCCGTTCTGAGTGAATGACTTGGGACAGGGGAGGCTGACAAAAGTCAGTATAAGACATTCTATATAACATCGGAGTGGGGTGAAGGACGTATTCCAGATTGACGAGTATGCCATCAAGGAATATGAGACATGAACAATATGTTTCAAATCTTTGGCCAAAGTATCGTAAGCTACTGATTGTGTTGTCCTATGTCACCTAGTCTAAGGGACGTGATGCCGATGAATAATGGTAACAATTATTCAGATAGGTTCCTTGGACAGAGCATTCGAAATCCCAGATTAGGGAAGAGAACCACAAGAGTGAAGTGTTAAGATAAAAACGCCAACTCTATGATACTCATGAATAGATCGGTAGATCACTGAGTCATGGAATGAATAGATTGGTGGTACACCGAGTCATTACAGCTGCATATGGTTATCTGTTATAAGAATGATTGTTATGATCTGTGAGTTCTAAATTATGTATTTAGAACTAGGAAGCACTTATAAAAAAAAAAATTCTTGTTCTAATGTACTAAAATGGGAATGTTACATCTTGGTATCAGAGCTGAAGGTTGCATCTCTTGGACCTATTGTGTCCATAATCGATAAAAACCTAAATTTTATTGTATCGAGAAAATGGTTAGAACAAGGGGACGTTGCGAATAATGCTCCACCGAAGAAGAAGGGCAGCAACAACCGAAAAACTTGATGAGATCCTTGCTGCCCTATTGGACACAAGAGATCGTTTGGCTATACTTGAACAATAAGTAATGGGAAATGAAGAGGATGATGAAGCTGGTAACAACAATCAGCTACCTCTTGAGGACAACCCTGATATGGGTGTTGGTAATAACACTAGAAATGTACCTGTCCAACCAGAAAACAAAAAGGCCAGGTTGGCAGCGGAACTCACTAATCATATAAAAAGGATAAGCCCACCTAAATATGTGTTATCCGTAAAATTGACAAGGGAAATTTTACCGATAACCATACGGAAAATTTTGTTTCGATCCCTTGTTAGGGATCCCCTGCGTCGAACGTCGAAAGTCCCTTCCCGGGAAATCTAGTTTTGAACTTAGTCTTTTTTTGAGCCTTTTTTTGGTGGGAGCATGGATTTGCCTTGTAAACACAAGTCTAAATACCGCACCTTAAAAGCCTTTAGCGCATGGTTTTCCATGTTAACACGTCTTTCGGTGCGCCAAAGGGTGCATATAATCTATGTGTTACACCAAGTTTTGGTGCGCCAAAGGGCGCACATAACTTCATGTCGACAATGCATACGGTGCGCCAAAGGCGCGCTCATTCTTCTGTTGTCGAATACTTCCGTGCGCCAAAGGGCGCACACTTTCCCCTGTCGACAGCAGTTTTCATGCGCCATTTCAAAAGTGGTTGGCGCATTGATGACAAGTTTTTCTATAAATATCAGTGCGCGCCCAATGTCATTTTCATTCCTTTTTGTCAAAACACGTGATTGCTCTAGATTTGTCAGCTCTGCTCTGTCGTTGTCATCGCCCTGTGGACCCGCTCTTCAATTTTTAATATATTCGAGGTAAGAGGTTCTCCCTCTTTTCCATTTTGTGCTTTTGTGTTCTTGGTCTGGGCGTTTCTTGGTCTATGTTTTGGTTTGCTGGCCTGTTTTAAGTGAGATATGTTTGAGCTGGTTTCCCCTGCTGTCCTGTTCCTTTTTCTTTCCTCCTTCCTTCCTCCCTCTTTCCAGATCTGCTGAAAGGGAGCTGTTTTGAAAGGGCTTGGTCTGCTAGACTTTTTATATGAAACCCTCTGTCCATGCTATCTTTGAAGTGGAAGAAAGAATGAAAAATATTTGAGTAGTTAGTGTAGTTCTGTGGCGCACTGGCACGTTTTGTTGCAACAAAAATAGTTGCGCCCCTCGGCGCACTTACCCGCCATGTTACATGACCAAAACCCGCGCCAATGGCGCACCCTCTTGTCATGCTGCACCTAGAACTCATGCGCCCTCAATGGCGCGCCCTTTTTGCATGCTACAAGTCTAAATCCCGCGCCTCCTTAAAAGCCTTTGACGCACCCTTTATCCATGCTGCATAATGTTTCCATGCGCCAAAGGGCGCACCCAGCTTTCATGCAACACAAGCCTTATTCGCGCGAGTATAAAGTTAGAAAGGCGCGGGCGCACCCTCCATTGCAGTAACATAATGTTGTGTAAAACCTTCATGCGCCGCGCCAAAGCCTTTGGCGCACCATTTGTTAATGTTACACAATCTTCCCATGCGCCAAAGGTGCCGAACCCCAATGTAACACGCATTTCCTGTGCGCCCTGCTATAAAATGCAACCTGCTTCATCCATGCGCCATGCGCCTTTGGCGCCAGTATAACCTCTGCAACATTCCTTTTCTGTGCGCCTTATCTATTTGGCCTGCCAGTTGCATTTTTCCTGCGCCCTGAGCCTTAAAATCTCTAACTCTTTCTTCTGCTAGCTTTCCAATGGAAGATCAAATGACTAATTCAACCTTTTTGGATTGGGTCTCACTTCTTCTTCGTGCAGATCAGCAACTGAGTTCGAAAGAACACATGTCTACGTCAAGCAAGAAGCCCACCAAACCAAGAGGAAAAGCTAAGCTGACAGAAGAAGAGATGAAATACAAATATCAGAGGGTCAGGATGCCCGAATCACAGGCTGAGTGCAGTATGGATGTCAGAGACTCTGAATTGGGTCACATTGACATGGATGAGTTCTGGGTTAGGACTCAAAAAGTTACAAGAAGTCCATGGATGGACAAGTTAATAGGCAGTGCCCTGCACTTCGCCGGAGGAATCCCCGTCAGCGCTGTAAACAACGAATTCATGATGGTGATTGCGCAATGTTACAACAAGGACACAAGATGTGTCGAGAACAGTAAGGGCGAGGCAGTCATAAACCTCACTGCCCGTCACTTTGAGTTGATACTTGGCATCCCTCATCACCGGAACTACGTGGCTGTTAGCCAACGAGAATGCATCAAGGCCTGGGAAGACAACGAAGACCAGTGCATGCAGTTGATGAATGAGGTCTACCTAAAGAATAAGAAGGTGGTGACCCGGTGGCCTCAGACTATCCACCGAAGTGATTTCTCAGAGGAACTCAGTGATACTATCACTTTCCTGAGCAGAGTCTTCGGGCTTTCAGATGCCCACTATTTCCATAAGTGGATGCTGCGGTACCTAGAGACAATGAATAAGAATTTGCCCGATCAGCGCTTTTGCTGGGGTGAAATAATCAGCAGCACCATCTCTGAGCAGCTACAACAGTTCGCCACAACGGGAGTGTTCCATATGAACTCCTATGTAGTCTATGCTGCAGCGTCAGCAAGGGATTATCCGGGGCTGAACCGAAGTGGAGTATGGCCTCAGGCCAAGATATTTGATTACTATCCAGAGCTGAGGCTGGAGAATAGCATCCAACATTTCGCAAAAGTTAACGATGCATTCTTCTATCATGTCATCTGCCTACTGAGGCCAAACATGACTCATAGCCGGACGACCAAGAACATAGTGGCAGTCACAGAGAAATGGGGGGCCCTGTTCACCCAATTTCCCACGTTCACCTATCTAAGGGCTGCCAACTTTTTGGGAGAGCCAACCAGGCTACCAAGGTATGCTGGGCCTAAGCTGATTCTACTAGAACTGTCAAGGCAGCTGGTCACATACCATGAGAAGTGCCTCAAAAGAAAGAAGGGTGGAACTCCTTTCCCCCTCAAAGTGGGCCGATACACATGCTCCACCCACCATAAGGCGAAGGAAATGTTCGCAGAGCTGGAGCTACTCAACTTGAAGCATGAATTCCTAGCCAGGCCTACCTTCGACCCAAGAAGCTGCCTGCCAAAAGCGAAGCTCGATCCGATCCATGTCCCTCAAATTGAGGATATTTACATTGACGTTCTCCATGAGGTGGAACTCAGAAGAAAGGATCATTCGTGCTTAGCATTGGAGGAAATCATCCAATACGAGTGGCCATTGTCCCCGAAGGCTTCGGACTACGGAAGATGAAGTAGATAAGGTGTATAATGACACGAGATGGGGACAATTGGCCCTTCCGGCCATTGAGCGAAACAAGGCTCCTCAAACAATTGAGGAGAGGGTCAAAGAGACTATGCGAAGAACAGAGCATTGGTGCCGCATGAACGGACTAATCTACCTCGGGGTAGATTTCACAACTTCCCCTTTGGGCAACGCACCTCCAAGGTCAAAGAAGCAGCTGAAAGGCAAAGGTGCAGAAGGTGAACCTAGCACCATTCAGGAGGAAGCCCCTGAAAGTCCTCTTCCCTCAGAGCCAGAACAAGTCATAACTCTTGATGAGGGATTGACAGAGGATAGTCCTATACGCCCATCCACCCAGGATGTCGGCGTCGCTACAACTTCAGAGGTCCCTTCTATCCCTTCTTCTTCTCTTCCTTCCCCTCCTCGAGTGACTCAAGCGACCATCCCTTTGGTCGTGTCCTCTGCCCCTTCTTCTACCCTTTCCCCTGCTTCTTCATCTATCTTCTCCTCCCTCGCTGATTTGTCTTCCTCTATTTCTTCCCTCATCTCCGAGCTCCCTTCCCTTCCTATGTCTTCTGCAGTTGCGGTTCCCCTTCCTCCCGTGGACATTTCTTCGGCTATTCTTTCCATGCCGCCACCGCGTGTCTCCACGTTTTTCCCCTCTTCTACCGTTGTTGCCTCCCCCTCTGTCTCTGGTCCTTCTTCTATAGGACCAGCTTGGATTCTCGGTGAGCTTTGAGCCAACAAAAGAGGAAAGTCCCCATCGCTCCGATGGACTTTTCGGTCCTTAAACTAAAGGAGCAAAGAAGCACAAGCCGGTTACACGCTTCTCAAAGAGCGCTGCAGGTGAGAGAGTCATGGAAATAGCGTACCCCAACCCCCTCAAAGAGAAAGAAGATCTGTCTCCGACAGATTTCACCGTGACCCAAGTCACAATGGGGACATCCTCAGAAAGTCTCCAGGGGGAAGCTCTTTCCGCAGTTGATGCACTCTGCAAAAAGCTTCAGGAAACGAAAGAGGAGAAAAGGCTACTGAAGGAGCAGAACAAGTACCTGCTTCAAGCCTTACAGAAGATGGGAGTGCACCTCCCACAACTGCCGCCGAGACTCCTGAGCTGCTCAGTCAGGAGAAGATCAATGAGTATTCAAAGATCGGCGAGCAGGGTATGGCTGTTTCTGCTTGGAGGAGCCAGATCCTCAAGGATAGTGAAAGAGTAATCACCGAGTATATCAGTTTATACTTAAACATCGAGAAGGCGAATAAGGAACTCCAAGCATTAGCAGGTCCGATATCAGAAGAGTTAGAACATGCTAGACTCCAGCACGAAACCTTCCAACAAATGTTCGATTGGTCGAAGATCTGGTCAAGTTCGGAGTCTTCGGTCATCCAAGGGCCCTCAACAAAACTATGTCCACTCTGGACTATCAGATAGATCAGCTGGAATTTGTTTTAGAAAAGATAGACAAGGTAAAGGAAGAGGCCCTGGATGCAATGCATCAAATGGAGAAAATTGTCCTCGCCATGACTCCAGGGTTGCTCACTCCTTCCCTTACCTTGAGATCAGCTGATGACACTATCGGATTTTGAGGAGATAGCCTCTCAAGGGGACGGGGCCGGAGGTCACGTTCGACCTTTGAATCTATCAACAACCTCTTGGCTGTAGAGACTTCATCGGGTTCCTTATCGAGGCGGAGAAAGATTATTCCAAACTCCGGAAAAGCTCATAGGCGAGCGGGAGACTTGCGAAGCAATCGGTGAAGCAGCACAAGGATCCATCACGGGATCAATTTGGGCCAATGATCAGCAAGTTTTTGGAATACCGCGCTCAGTTCCACATATCATCACCTGAGCAGCATCAGAAACAGGCAACCCCTTTTCGGCCGCAGGATGATGATGATGAGTAGCTTCTTCTTCTTCTTCTTCTTCTCTCTATTCTCCGACTTTCTTTTCGAAATGTCTAAAATGTGTTGGCACAAATGATGACATCATCCATGTTGCATCATGGGATGATATCATCCACCAAGTTGTCAAAGTCAACATGACTTTTAGATATTTTGTAGGTATCTTGTAAATAAGTGGTTGGCTCCATTTTGCCTTCTCTCTCCCTCATTTTCTATAAATATGAGAATACTTGTTGTATTCGCGGTGAACATTTTTTAGATAGAAATAGAAGTGAGGAGAGAAAGAATTTGAGCTTTCTTGTGAAAAAAGAACAAATAATACAATTATTCAAGACTTTGTGCTCAATAATTTGTGTTATACATTAGATCTTTCTTACGTTAGATGCTGTATGTGTTTAATCTGTTGGATTCATATCTATTTTTTTCGTCATTTGTTTATCAAGTATTGCTTTGTTTATTTATGCAAGTAGGTTTGGCTCTGTTTACTACCAAACTAAAAACATAAATCTTGACCTTTACGCTTTGGAATTCATTTCTTTTCTCCCTTCGGATCTATTCTTTCTCTTCTCCCTCTTTCATTCCTTTCTTTTCGCAGCACTGGAACACTCTTTGGGATGAGATCCCAACCCCGAAGGCAGAATCTGTGAGACTTGCATAGGTTCTCTGCTAGTAGAAATAGCAATAAACCGATTTCGCTGCTTTGTCTCAAGAGGGCTAAGCCCCTGCAACACTGTTGGCTCGTCTATCCATAGATGCTGTCTGCGTGTGATTTGATTTTCGGACCAATAGTTTTTGCGACTCCACTATTGGATACATGGAATTTGATGAGGATGAATCGATGAAGAAGAGAGTACTCGGGGCTATGCAAGCGGACAATCCTATCTTTGTTTTTACCCGCTCGAAAGGAAAGGAAGCGGAAGTTGCTGCCCATGCGCAGAAAGAAAAGGTCGTGACAAACACACCTCCAACCATTGTTAAAAGAGGTAATCCTCTTCCTACTCAAATTCCTGTTAAGTCTTTTGCAAAGAAGTCTTTCCCGCCCATCTCTCCTCCGAATCAGCCCCCTCATATTCCTATCAAGATCAGTAACCCTGTTCCACCATCGCGAAGTGAAGGACTCATTCCCTAACCAACGCAACCCTTGGCCGCGTTCGATATAATAGATCATGCAAAAAAGACCAAGATCCAAATGTCTGAAGCTGAGTATCTTCAGTCAAATCCCGAACAGCTTGTAAGATTAACTAAATATATTCAGAGTCAAGCTGTTACATCTAAACAGGTTTCCCCAAAAGGAATCCTTTCCACTCCTCCTGAATCCCACATAAATGTTGCTTCAACATCTGCATCAGGCAAGATAGAACCTTTCTATCTCTCTCTCCTAATCAACGGCCATAAGTTGAGCAACTGTATAATTGATTCCGGAGCTTCTGACAACGTTATGCCGGCGAAAGTCGCCCATGCTTTGGGCCTCACTCTTACCAAACCTTTCGGCAGATGTTATTCATTGGAAACCAAGCAAGTGCCATTGATTGGCCAAATCAAAGACGCGCAATTTGCGTTCGCAGCATTCCCTGAAAAGAGGGTAAAGATGACCGTTCTCGTCGCTGACATTCCAGCAGCCTATGGAATTTTGCTGGGAAGGAGTTTTTGCGGCGAAGTTGGCGGAGAAATTCACATGGACTGGTCTAAAGCTAGAATTCCAGTCAAAGGCGTAATGCAAACTTTAGAGCCGGAATCCCAAAAGAAGTACTTGGTCACTAGCTCTGAAGATCCCAAAGCTCAAATCCTTTTTGAATCATCAGGGTTGGGGAACTACTTCTTATCTACCGAGACAGGTACAAAGGGCGTTTTTGTTCAAGAAAAGGACCTTAATGAGATCTGGACCTTGCAATTTGATGGCAGTTGCGTGACTAGTGGATGTGGCGCTGGAGTTGTGCTGATATCTCCCGAAGAGGAGGTGATTCCTCTCTCTTTCAAATTGCAGTTTTTCAACACTAACAATACTGCTGAGTATGAGTCTCTCTTACTTGGTATGCAAGCCGCAAAGGAAAGAGGAATAAAAAATCTAAAAGTACAAGGTGATGCCGAGCTAGTTGTAAATCAGGTCAAAAGGATTTACCAAGTGAAAAATGAAAGGCTCAGGCACTACCGCAACGCAGTATGGGACAGCATCGAAGAATTTGATGCTTTTTCAATAGGAGCAATTCCAAGAGCTCAAAATGACATGGCCGATTCATTGGCCGTTTCAGCATCTCTCATGCTCCCACACCCGGGTTTGAAAATGGACAAATACACCATTGAGGTGGTTTTCCACCCGAGCGTACCAGACAACTCTCAGCATTGGCAAGTATTCAACGACGATAATCAACTCATTGCCTTTCTGGAAAAATCAGAAAATTTTGACGAGTTGTATTTCGAAGGATCCACCTCTACATGCCGTGAATCAATCAACAGTCAAAACCACGAAACAAAGGAGAACGACGGCATATGTCAGCTCAAAGGGAATAAAATTCCAAAAGGCCTGGTTTCTCTGGAGCGCCTGTTTGACAGGCATGACCGTTTTGTGAAAAAGAAGAGGCGAGATGATCCTGACTCATCTCCAGAGACAGAACCAGTCAATATAGGTTCGGAGGCACACCCGCGATTTGTAAACATTGGCAAATGTTGCACACCTGAAGAGAAGCGGAAATTTGTCAAGTTGCTGAAGAAATATATGGATGTATTGGCATGGTCCTATGCCGATTTAAAGTCCTTCAAGCCAAAGGACGTTCAGCACGATATTCCCTTGAAAGACGATGTCAAAGCCTTCCGTCAGAAGCAAAGGCACTATAATCCGAAGATTTCGGGCACCATCCAGCCAAAATTCAGAAGATGCTGGACGCAAGAATCATCTTCCCTATCCATCACAGCACTTGGGTAGCCAATATTGTGCCAGTGCGCAAGAAAAACGGCGAGATACGCATATGCGTAGACTTCCGAAACTTGAATCAAGCTTCGCTGAAAGACAACTACCCTCTTCCGATAATGGATCAAGTTCTGCAAGCGATGGCTTGGATCGGAAATGCTATCTATGCTTGATGGTTTTTCAGGCTACAATCAGATTGAAGTCTCACTGAAGATCAATTCAAAACAGCATTCACTACTCCCTGGGGTACATTTGCCTACAGCAGGATGCCTTTTGGCCTGACTAATGCTGGTGCTACTTTTCAACGGGCCATGGACTTCGCATTTAAAGGTATGATGGGAAAAGTCATTGTAGTTTATCTAGATGACTTAACCGTGTTCTCTAAACAACGAAGTGATCATTGTGATCACTTAGAGAGAAATCTTGGCAGTGCCGAGAACATGGAATTTCCTAAATCCCAAAAAGTCCTTTTTTGGAGTTACGGAAGGGAAGTTGCTAGGGCATGTGGTTAGCAAAGAAGGAACGAGGATAGATATTGAAAGGGTTAAGGCTATTCAGAGCCTTACTCTGCCTACAAGCAAGACTGGTGTTCATTCTTTCTTCGGAAAGGTGAACTTTCTCAGGCGTTTTGTTCCTGATTTTGCTGAAAAGACCCGCCACATACTGAACATGATGAAAGGATCACCCACTTTCAGATGGAGTGAAGAAGGGAAAAGGTCATTTGAAGAAATAAAAACTTCTGTTGCCCATGCACCGGTCCTGGTATGTCCGGATTTCTCCAAGAACTTCATTATGTATAGTTACGCCTCCGAACATACTGTGTCTGCAATCCTAATGCAAAAGAACTCGGAGGATATTGAATCTCCAATCGCATTCATGAGTTCTCCTCTCAAGCCTCACGAACTGAAAATGACTCAGCTGGAAAAGCATGCCTTTGCCGTTGTCAAAGCAGTGAAGAATTTCAGGTATTACATTCTGAACTCGCATACGGTAGTGCTGGTCCCTGACACGGCGGTGAAATCAATTCTAACTCAGCAGGAGTTAGGAAGTTTGAGAGGGAATTGGATCGCAAAAGTCCAGGAATATGACCTGGATATTAAACCAACCAAGCTGGTAAGGGGTAAAGGCCTGTGTCAGCTAATGGCTGAAAATGAAAATTTAGAAGGTCCTAAAGGAAAAGAGGATTGTGCAAACGAAGAGCAAAGCCCTCTAGAGGAGCCTGATTCTCTGCCTCTAGTTCTGTTTGTTGCAACTAGTGACGAGTGGTACTCCGACATTGCTTTCTTCCTTACCTACGGTGAATGCCCAATGCACCTAACTGCAAAGGAGAAGCGCACTATAAAGCTCAGAGCAGCTAAATATGTCATCTGGGATGACGGTTTTTATAAGCGCGGGATAGACGGTGTCTTCCTGCGATGTGTTGACAAGCCCCAGCAAGTAAAACTGCTGGAAAGTTTTCACAATTCAGCCTGTGGAGGCCATTTTTCTTCTTCCGTAACAGCACACAAGATCATTCGAGCCAGGTACTATTGGCCGACGCTCTTTCAAGATGCGGCTACCTGGGTGGCAAAGTGTGAACCCTGTCAGCAATTCGTCGGCAGGCCCAAGTTGGCTGCCCTTCCCCTAAGGCCGGTCATCATCAATGAACCATTCAGGCAATGGGGAATTGATTTTATTGGCGCACTCAATCCTCAATCGAGTGCTGGACATAGCTATGTCCTTACAGCAACGGATTACTTCACCAAGTGGGTGGAAGCCATACCATCAAGCATGCCACTTCTGAGGTGGTTTGCAGTTTTATCAAAGAAAATATCATTGTCAGGTTCGGCGTTCCAAACAAAATCGTTGCTGATAATGCTTCTAACTTCTCCTCGCGGGAAGTTATTAGTTTTTGCTATGAATATGGAATAACTTTAGCACATGCCTCGGATTATTACCCTCAGGGAAATGGTCAGGCGGAATCCAGTAATAAGAACTTGGTGACCATCATACGGAAATTAGTAGATGAGAATCAGCGGATGTGGCACAAGTCTTTGTACGACGCTTTGTGGGCGGACCGCATTACCCCCAAGAGATCTCTCGGCATGTCACCTTTTCAAGTGTTATATGGCACTGATGCCGAACTTCCCATTTCTGCTGAACTTCCTGCTCTACGCTTGGCACGAGTAATTGAAGATGAAACTTTCCAGAATTCTCTAGAAAAGAGAATTATGTATCTTGCGGAACTTGAAGAAAAGAGAGTAAGAGTGGTCGACAGGATCACTGAACATCAGAATCAAGTAAAGAGGCTTTTTGACAAGAAGGCCAAGCAGAGAAATTTTCAAGTGGGAGATCTTGTCCTCTTATGGGACAAGCGAAGAGAGCCAAAGGGCATGCACGGAAAATTTGATTCCCTATGGAGAGGGCCCTTCAAAATCAAGCAACTCAATGGAGAGAATAGTTTCTATCTCTCGTATCTGGATGGAGCTGAACTCCCGCTTCCCTATAGCGGGCAACATCTCAAGATCTTCAGGAAGTAGAGCTTGCTCTCTTCTTTTCTTTTATTTTTGTTGTGTGTTTATTTCGTCAGTGTGTTTGTTTGCTTTTGTCGTGTGTTTCTTTCGTTCTCCCTCCGGTCCCCCTTGTTTTTGACTCTGTTACCCAATGGATAGGCACATGTGATCTGGGATTCTCTACCCCCGAGTTCGCTCAGGAGTAGTCCCCAGAAGGAGCCAGCTGTTATCCCGTAAAATTGACAAGGGCAATTTTACCGATAACCATACGGAAAATTTTGTTTCGATCCCTTGTTAGGGATCCCCCGCGTTCGAAACGTCGTAAAGTCCCTTCCCGGGAAATCTAGTTTTCGAACTTAGTCTTTTTGAGCCTTTTTTGGCTGGGCGCATGGATTTGCCTTGTAACACCAAGTTTTGGTGCGCCCCCTTAAAAGCCTTTGGCGCATGGTTTTCCATGTTAACACGTCTTTCGGTGCGCCAAAGGGCGCATATAATCTATGTGTTACACCAAGTTTTGGTGCGCCCCCTTAAAAGCCTTTGGCGCATGGTTTTCCATGTTAACACGTCTTTCGGTGCGCCAAAGGGCGCATATAATCTATGTGTTACACCAAGTTTTGGTGCGCCAAAGGGCGCACATAACTTCATGTCGACAATGCATACGGTGCGCCAAAGGCGCGCTCATTCTTCTGTTGTCGAATACTTCCGTGCGCCAAAGGGCGCACACTTTCCCCTGTCGACAGCAGTTTTCATGCGCCATTTCAAAAGTGGTTGGCGCATTGATGACAAGTTTTTCTATAAATATCAGTGCGCGCCCAATGTCATTTTCATTCCTTTTTGTCAAAACACGTGATTGCTCTGGATTTGTCAGCTCTGCTCTGTCGTTGTCATCGCCCTGTGGACCCGCTCTCAATTTTTGATATATATTCGAGGTAAGAGGTTCTCCCTCTTTTCCATTTTGTGCTTTTGTGTTCTTGGTCTGGGCGTTTCTTGGTCTATGTTTTGGTTTGCTGGCCTGTTTTAAGTGAGATATGTTTGAAGCTAGTTTCCCCCTGTGTTGTCTGTTCTTTTTCTTTCCTCCTTCCTTCCTCCCTCTTTCGGATCTCTTTGGAAGGGAGCTGTTTTGAAAGGGCTTGCTTTAGACTTTTTATATGAAACCCTCTATGTCTTGCTATCTTTGAAGTGGAAGAAAGAATGAAAATATTTGAGCAGTTAGTGTAGTTCCGTGGCGCACTGGCGCGTTTTGTTGCAACAAAAACAGTTGCGCCCCTCGGCGCACTTACCCGCCATGTTACATGACCAAAACCCGCGCCCTTGATGGCGCACCCTCTTGTCATCTTTGCACCTAGAACTCATGCGCCCTCAAAGCGCGCCCTTTTTGCATGCTACAAGTATAAATCCACGCCTCCTTAAAAGCCTTTGGCGACGCACCCTTTATCCATCTTTGCATAATGTTTCCATGCGCGAAAAGGCGCCCGGCTTTCATGCAACACAAGCCTTATTCGCGCGAGTATAAAGTTAGAAAGGCGCGCGGGCACCCACCCTCCATTGCAGTAACATAATGTTGTGTAAAACCTTCATGCGCCGCGCCAAAGCCTTTGGCGCACCATTTGTTAATGTTACACAATCTTCCCATGCGCCAAAAGGCGCACCAAACCCCAATGTAACACGCATTTCCTGTGCGCCCTGCTATAAAATGCAACCTGCTTCATCCATGCGCCATGCGCCTTTGGCTTGATATAACCTCTACTGACATTCCTTTTACGTGCGCCTTATCTATTTGGCTTTGCCGATTGCATTTTCTGCGCCACTGAGCCTTAAAATCTCTAACTCTTTCTTCTGCTAGCTTTCCAATGGAAGATCAAATGACTAATTCAACCTTTTTGGATTGGGTCTCACTTCTTCTTCGTGCAGATCAGCAACTGAGTTCGAAAGAACACATGTCTACGTCAAGCAAGAAGCCCACCAAACCAAGAGGAAAAGCTAAGCTGACAGAAGAAGAGATGAAATACAAATATCAGAGGGTCAGGATGCCCGAATCACAGGCTGAGTGCAGTATGGATGTCAGAGACTCTGAATTGGGTCACATTGACATGGATGAGTTCTGGGTTAGGACTCAAAAAGTTACAAGGAGTCCATGGATGGACAAGTTAATAGGCAGTGCCCTGCACTTCACCGGAGGAATCCCGTCGTGTATTGTAAACAAACAACGAATTCATGATGGTGATTGCGCGATATTTACAACAAGGACACAAGATGTGTCGAAAGCGAGAAAGGCGAGGCAGTCATAAACCTCACTGCCCGTCACTTTGAGTTGATACTTGGCATCCCTCATCACCGGAACTACGTGGCTGTTAGCCAACGAGAATGCATCAAGGCCTGGGAAGACAACGAAGACCAGTGCATGCAGTTGATGAATGAGGTCTACCTAAAGAATAAGAAGGTGGTGACCGGTGGCCTCAGACTATCCACCGAAGTGATTTCTCAGAGGAACTCGGTGATACTATCACTTTCTGAGCGAGTCTTGGGCTTTGGATGCCCACTATTTCCATAAGTGGATCTTTGCGGTACTGGAGACAATGAATAAGAATTTGCCCGATCGGCGCTTTTCTTTGGGGTGAAATAATCAAGCAGCACCATCTCGGCGGCATTCTGACGATTCGCCACAACAGGAGTGTTCCATATGAACTCCTATGTAGTCTCTTTGCGGCGTCGGCAAGGATTATCGGGGCTGAACCGAAGTGGAGTATGGCCTCGAGGCCAAGATATTTGATTACTATCCGAGAGGTGAGGTGGAGAATAGCATCAACATTTCAAAAAAGTTAACGATGCATTCTTTATCATGTCATCTCGCCTACGAGGCCAAACATGACTCATAGCCGGACGACCAAGAACATAGTGGCAGTCACAGAGAAATGGGGGGCCCTGTTCACCCAATTTCCCACGTTCACCTATCTAAGGGCTGCTGACTTTTTGGGAGAGCCAACCGGAGCTACCAAGGTATCTTTGGGCCTAAGGTGATTCTACTAGAAGCTGTCAAGGCATTTGGTCACATACCATGAGAAGTGCCTCGAAAAGAAAGAAGGGTGGAACTCCTTTCCCCCTCAAAGTGGGCGATACACATGCTCCACCCACCATAAGGCGAAGGAAATGTTCGCGAGAGTGGAGCTACTCAACTTGAAGCATGACTTCCCGGCCAGGCCTACCTTCGACCCGAAGAAGCTGCTGCCAAAAGCGAAGCTCGATCCGATCCATGTCCCTCAAATTGAGGATATTTACATTGGCGTTCTCCATGAGGTGGAACTCGAAGAAAGGATCATTCGCGCTTAGCATTGGAGGAAATCATCAATACGGAGTGGCCATTGTCCCGAAGGCTTCGGACTACGGAAGATGAAGTAGATAAGGTGTATAATGACACGAGATGGGGACAATTGGCCCTTCCGGCCATTGGCAGAAGCAAGGCTCCTCAAACAATTGAGGAGAGGGTCGAGAGACTATGCGAAGAAGCAGAGCATTGGTGCCGCATGAGCGGACTAATCTACCTCGGGGTAGATTTCACAACTTCCCCTTTGGGCAACGCACCTCCAAGGTCAAAGAAGCAGCTGAAAGGCAAAGGTGCAGAAGGTGAACCTAGCACCATTCAGGAGGAAGCCCCTGAAAGTCCTCTTCCCTCAGAGCCAGAACAAGTCATAACTCTTGATGAGGAATTGACAGAGGATAGTCCTATACGCCCATCCACCCAGGATGTCGGCGTCGCTACAACCGAGAGGTCCCTTCTATCCCTTCTTCTTCTCTTCCTTCCCCTCCTCGAGTGACTCAAACGACCATCCCTTTGGTCGTGTCCTCTGCCCCTTCTTCTACCCTTTCCCCTGCTTCTTCATCTATCTTCTCCTCCCTCGCTGATTTGTCTTCCTCTATTTCTTCCCTCATCTCCGAGCTCCCTTCCCTTCCTATGTCTTCTGCAGTTGCGGTTCCCCTTCCTCCCGTGGACATTTCTTCGGCTATTCTTTCCATGCCGCCGCCGCGTGTCTCCACGTTTTCCCCTCTTCTACCGTTTCTTTGCCTCCCCTCTGTCTCTGGTCCTTCTTCTATAGGACCAGCTTGGATCTCTCAGCAGCTGAGCCAACAAAAGAGGAAAGTCCCCATCGCTCCGATGGACTTTTCGGTCATTCCGGCTAAAGGAGCAAAGAAGCACAAGCCGGTTACACGCTTCTCAAAGAGCGCTGCAGGTGAGAGAGTCATGGAAATAGCGTACCCCAACCCCCTCAAAGAGAAAGAAGATCTGTCTCTGACAGATTTCACCGTGACCCAAGTCACAATGGGGACATCCTCAGAAAGTCTCCAGGGGGAAGCTCTTTCCACGATTGATGCACTCTGTAAAAAGCTTCAAGAAGCCAAAGAAGAGAAAAGGCTGCGAAGGAGCGAGAACAAGTACTACTTCAAGCCTTACAGAAGATGGGAGTGCACCTCCCACAAGCTACCGCCGAGACTCTGAGTGCTTAGTCGGGAGAAGATCAATGAGTATTCAAAGATCGGCGAGCGGGGGTATGTTTATGCTTGGAGGGCGGATCCTCAAGGATAGTGAAAGAGTAATCGCCGAGTATATCGGTTTATACTTAAACATCGAGAAGGTGAATAAGGAACTCCAAGCATTAGCGAGTCCGATATCGGAAGAGTTAGAACATGCTAGACTCCGGCCACGAAACCTTCCAACAAATGTTATTTGTTCGATCGAAGATGCAGTCAAGTTCGGAGTCTTCGGTCATCGAGGGCCCTCAACAAAACTATGTCCACTCTGGACTATCGGATAGATCAGCTGGAATTTGTTTTAGAAAAGATAGACAAGGTAAAGGAAGAGGCCTGGATGCGATGCATCAAATGGAGAAAATTGTCCTCGCCATGACTCGGGGTTGCTCACTCCTTCCCTTACCTTGAGATCGGTGATGACACTATCCGGATTTTGAGGAGATAGCCTCTCGGGACGGGCCGAGAGGTCACGTTCGACCTTTGAATCTATCAACAACCTCTTGCGCTGTAGAGACTTCATCGGGTTCCTTATCGAGGCGGAGAAAGATTATTCCAAACTCCGGAAAAGCTCATAGGCACGGCGGGAGACTTGCGAAGCAATCAGTGAACGGCACAAGGATCCATCACAGGATCAATTTGGGCCGATGATCAGCAAGTTTTTGGAATACCGCGCTCAGTTCCACATATCATCACCTGAGCAGCATCAGAAACAGGCAACCCCTTTTCGGCCGCAGGATGATGATGATGAGTAGCTTCTTCTTCTTCTTCTTCTTCTTCTTCTCTCTATTCTCGACTTTCTTTTGAAATGTCTAAAATGTGTTGGCACAAATGATGACATCATCCATGTTGCATCATGGGATGATGTCATCCACCAAGTTGTCAAAGTCAACATGACTTTTAGATATTTTGTAAATATCTTTGTAAATAAGTGGTTGGCTCCATTTTGCCTTCTCTCTCCCTCATTTTCTATAAATATGAGAATACTTGTTGTATTCGGGGTGAACATTTTTTAGATAGAAATAGAAGTGAGGAGAGAAAGACTTTGAGCTTTCTTGTAACAGAAAAGAACAAATAATACAATTATTCAGACTTTGTGCTCAATAGCTGTGTTATACATTAGATCTTTCTTACGTTAGATCTGTATGTGTTTAATCTGTTGGATTCATATCTATTTTTCCGTCATTTGTTTATCAGTATTGCTTTGTTTATTTATGCAAGTAGGTTTGGCTCTGTTTACTACCAAACTAAAAACATAAATCTTCTAACCTTTCTGCTTTGGAATTCATTTCTTTTCTCCCTTCGGATCTGTTCTTTCTCTTCTCCCTCTTTCATTCCTTTCTTTTCGCAGCACTGGAACACTCTCTTTGGGATGAGATCCCAACCCAGAAGGCGAGAATCATGAGACTTGCATAGGTTCTGCTAGTAGAAATAGCAATAAACCGAGTTTCGCTTTCTTTGTCTCAAAGAGGGCTAAGCCCTGCAACACTTTGTTGGCTCGTCTATCCATAGATTATTTGGGGAGTCTATCGGCTTTCCCATGAAGCATCTTCATGGTGGGACAACCATAAAGTGAGCTAAATATTGATGAGACCAATATCACTTGGGATCAATTTAAAGGCTATTTTAGGCAACGTTGGCTACCACAACTTTTCTATGATCAGAAAATGACATAATTCCAGAACTTAATTCAAGGAAAGCTAAGCGTGATTTGAATACCGAGAGCGGTTTATGAAACTCCTCAAGTACGTACCGCAGTATCAAACTAATGAGAAGTTCAGAATATGGAAATTCATCATGGGACTAAATCCCATGATAGGAGGAGAGGTTGATGTTCACAGCCCAACCACTATGGAAGGGGTTGTTGAAAAAGCCATAAGGCAAGAACAGAAATTAAAGGCTATTTCTGCTCATAAAGAGGAAGTGCGGAAGAAGATTGCAAACCCTTCTTCAACTTCACTTGCACCCAAGAAGGGGCCATGGAAAAAGTTTGGAAACAAAAGTAAGTTTCAGTGGATAATAATAAGAAAATGACAATGAATAAGCCTGCTAGAAATGTAAGGGATAGTTTTGCCAAGAATTATAACAATGGGCAGAAGCCCTATGGAGGACAACATGATAATTTTAAGGCTGGAAGTAATTTTGAGCCTAATTGGACCTGTAGACTGCTTTAATTGTGGTAAAGACCACTACGCAAATCAGTTCCCTTTGAAGAAGGATGATCGTAGTCAGCAGCATATTCGCAAGCTGAAAAGCAAGTGACACCTATAGAAGTTACGGGTAAGTTATTTGGCATACCTGTCACTATTCTTTTTGATACAGGAGCTACTGAATGTTTTATTTCTAGTAAACTCACTTCTAAACTTAAAAGAAAAGATAGAAAGATGGATAAATCTTGGACTATACAATATGGTAATAACTTTGTTCATATAGTGAGTATGTGTCTTTTTGGGGCAGTCCTTGACTTACCTAACTTTTCCATGGAAGTTGACCTCTATGTTGCACCTTTGGGATCCTATGACGTTGTCATCGGCGTCAATTGGTTAGCTGACCATAAAGAAAAAGTAGACTGCTTTGAAAAGAATATAAGATGTTTAGATGATCGGCTGAAAACAACAGAGATTCAAGGTGTGAAACGGGAAATTTCAGTTAGGAAACTGTCAGCTATGCAACTTAAAAAGGCTAAAAACAAAGGATGTACCTTATATGCAGTAAAGATATCTAAATTTGTAGAAGAAGATGGTGATTCCATGAAACGTTACCCACTGTTGCAAAGTTTCAAGGATGTATTTCGGAGGAATTACCAGGTTTACCACCCAAAAGGGAATTTGACTTCACCATTGAAATCAAACCAGGGACGGAACCTATTTCTAAGGCACCTTATCAGATGACTACTACAGAGTTAGTCGAGCTTAAGGCATAATTGCAAGAACTTTTGTCTAAGGGTTTGATTAGACCAAGTGTTTCACCTTGGGGAGCGCCATTAATATTTGTACAAAAGAAAGATGGAACACTTAGACTGTGTATTGATTATCAGATGTTAAAGAAAGCAACAATTAAGAATGCAGATACCCACTTCCAAGAATTGACAATCTATTTGATCAGATGCGTGGAGCAGCAGTTTATTGCAAGATAGATCTTCAATATGGTTATCATCAATTAAGGATTAAAGAAGAAGATATTCATAAAACAACTTTCTGAACCAGGTACATACATTATGAGTTCATGGTTCTACCCTTTGGATTAACTAATGCACTCACAGCTTTTATGAACTTAATGAATAATATCTTTCAAGAATATTTGGACAAGTTTTTGCTTGTATTCTTGGATGATATTCTTATATATTCTAAAAGCATTGAAGAGCACAATGAGCATTTGAAGATAGTTTTGGAAATTTTGAGAAAAAGAAAGTTATACTGATAAGTTATCCAAATGTTCTTTCTTTGATACTTGAATTTCACTATTTGGGTCATGTCATTAGTAAAGAAGGAATTGCAGTAGATCCTTCAAAAATAGTGGCAATAACCAAGTGGCTGCACTAAAGAATGTACATGAAGTAAGAAGCTTCATGGGCGTTCTTTGGTTATTATAGAAAATTTGTTAAGGATTTTTCTAAAGTGTTTGCACCGATAACTTCATTGTAGAAGAAGGATAAGAAATTTATTTGGAATGATAAGTGTGAAACTGTTTTAAAATTTTGAAAAGCTAGCTGACTTCAGCACCTATATTAGCTGTACCGGACCCTAATGGGAACTTTACTGTTGTAACAAATGCTTCTGGGGAAGGCCTTGGAGGTGTTTTGTTACAAAATGATCAAGTCATATCATATGAAAGTAGAAAACTTAAGTTACATGAGCTGAATTATGCCCCTCATGATTTAGAGCTTGCTACAATTATTCATGCACTTCAAGTATGGAGACACTATTTACTTGGGAAATCTTTTGAGTTGAAAACTGATTATTTAGGGCTGAAATACATTTTCACTCAGCCTAACCTAAATGCAAGACAACGAAGGTGGTTAGAATTTTTATCTCAATATGATTTTGATATTAGTTACATCAAAGGAAAAGAGAATAGAGTAGCAGATGCTCTAAGTCATAGGAAGCACATTTCTGCTCTTATAACATTAAGAACTCGAGTTTAAAGATGAGGTAAAAAGTTCCTCGAGTCTGATATATACTTTCAGCAAGTAAAAATAGCACTTGCTGCAGAACCAAAAGATGAAAGGTATAAAGGTTTTCATTTTGATAATGAAGGAATCTTACGTTATGAAAACATGGTATATGTACCTTTGCTAAACGATTTGAGAAAGAAATTGTTAGTTGAATTTCATAATTCACCCTTTTCTAGACACCCGGGTATTACTAAAATGCTCGCTGATCTAAAATAGCAATACTTCTGGAAAGGAATGAAAAAGGATGTTATTGATTTTGTGACTCATTATCTGGAATGTCAGTGGGTTAAGGCAGAACACATGCACCCTGCTGGTCTATTATATCCCCATAGCATACCGCAGTATAAATGGCAAGTAATAAGCATGGACTTTGTACAAGGGTTGCCTATGTCGAGAAATAAACATGATGTTATCTTGGTAGTTGTGGACAAACTAACAAAGGTAGCTCATTTCATCACTTTGGAAATCGAATGATGATTCTCCAGTGTTATAAAAATATTCGTGCACAAAATTTTTAGGTTACATGGAGTACGTAATTGATTATATCGCGGGGATCCTAGAATGACATCAATATTTTGGAAAATGCTTAATACGACTCTTGGAACGAAACTAAACTTCAGTTCTGCATATCATCTAGAAACGGATGGACAAACTGAGAGAGTAAATCAGGTGTTGGAAGATATGTTACGAATGTATTGCATGGATCAACAGTATAAATGGGAAGAGTATCTCCCATTAGTTGAGTTTGCATACAACAACACATATCACTCTTCTCTTAAAATGGCACCTTTTGAGGCACTTTATGGAAGAAAGTGTAGAACCCCTATTAGTTGGGATAGTATTGAGGATAGAGTGGTAATTGGACCAAAAATCCTTACTGAAATGGAACAACAAGTTAAGATGATTCGTGAATGATTGAAAGAAGCAACAGATAGGCAGAAGAGCTATGCTGACCTAAAGTGGGTTGATCGAAAGTTTGAACTTGGTGAAAAGGTTTTTCTTCGTGTTAAACCCAGAAAGAGTTCTATAACTTTTGGCAAGGCTGCCAAGTTGTCACCTCATTATGTGGGACCTTTCGAAATTGTCAAAATAATCAATCCTGTAGCTTACCGATTAGCATTACCACCTGCTTTGTCTCGCATGCATGATGTTTTCCATATTTCTTTGCTTAAGAAATACGTTTCAGACTTGTCACATGTTTTAAATTGGAATTCCTTGTAGGTCCAAGACCTAGGAATAATCATGGTTAAACCCACACGAGTGCTAGAAACTCGCCAATTGCATTTGAGAAATCGTGAAATACAACAATGTAAGGTCCAGTGGGACCAGTTTAACGAAGAAAGTGCAACTTGGGAAAATTTGGAAGAGATGAAAATTGCTTTTCCCTTTCTTTTTGAACAGAATGGAATCTGTTGACTGAAAAAAAAAAATATATTTATTATGAATTTATCTTTTTCATATCTTTATGTAAGCCAGCTTTGAGGCAAACATTATTCAGTTGAATAAATTGTATCATGACATTGATTTCTGGAATTATTCAAGTTGGAAATAGTCATTTGTTTTGTGAACTAATAAATTAATTGACCTTAAGGTAAATCAAAGGATGTAATCATCGGGACGATGAATCTTTTAGGAGGGAAGCATGTAACACCCTGAACTGTTGTTACCTTCTCCTGAGCAATCAAGTGTTGATATATGATTTCTTCTGTATAAGGACATGTTCCTTTGGTTTTGGAAGTCATGCTTGATATGGATTGTATCCTCTCTGCTCTTGAAGATCTTTGACTGAGCCAGAATATGCTTGGACTCTTTTGTTTCTTTCATTCTTCGCACTTGAGTTCAATTTGATTTCTAGATGAATTGTGGATTTATCCATCTTTATGACTCAGCCTTGGATCAGTTGCATTGATCCAAGGAATGTTTTAAGCTTATTCAGGATGAACAAAATTTATTGACCTTACGAAAGTTACAAGGTCTGAATGAGTTTGAATGATCAATCCCGAGTTTAACTCAGGTTGATCATAATAAATGGAATTTGGTTTCAGATATCGTAACATCAGGAAGGCCTAGACCTTAAGCCAGGTAAGATGTTCATGTTTATACCGTAAGCTTAATTTAGTGATGCTAGATAGAATCCTTTACAGGAATGTTTTACCCTGTATGGACTCTAACACTGACTGGTCCTATTTTGGAGACCTAGACTAGATTCGTTAAGGTTAATAATCTTAACCTAAACTATAACCTATTGGTTAAAATAATTGCTAATCTAACCTAGCCCTAAACTATAAGCTTAATGCTCCTAAGAGTTAACTACACCTAGCGCTATGGAAGTAAGACTAATGTCTTACCCTATGATCTAACCTATGTTTCTAACCTATCTTAACTAATGATAAGAATGGAGGGGGACCTATGAAGGGTCGCGAGTCATGGGCGGTGGCTTCCATGGAATTTATGAGGGGATAAGGTTGAGGGACTTTGAATGCTGTCAGGTTTGGCGGAGGTTGCAAACGGCTAATGTAACCTGACGTGGCAGTATCACCAAGTATGGGAATGGTTGTTTGTTTTCTTTTGGCGATCACCAATTTTGGCGGTCGGTGGCAATGGAAAATAGGCGGGAGGATGGAAGTTAATGCAATTAATGAACCTTGGTTACTGAGTGCGGATTGCTTTTGAAGGCATGAAAATGGAATATTGTTTGGTTATTTGGTTTTCCATGCATTCCGTTTTTCGCTCTGCTTGAGCACTGGTTCTCCGAACCAATCATCTACTCTGTGTTGCATGGCAACTTTGAGAGTTTCTAGCTTCCTTCTCTATCGGGGAAAGTATATAAGGCATGGAGGTAACAATTTATTGTTGTTTAATCTATCGTGGAAGAAGAAGAGAAGGTGTGAGAACATTCGAGAGGTCTTCTTTAAATTTTTAAGCTACTTTATCGGGCATGATAGGCCCTAACTTTTAAAAATATTGCTTTCCTTTAAATGCTTTCATTAGAACAACTCTGTTCAGATGATTTTTGTACAGTTGGCTTGGCTGGTAGCAATGCATTGGTTTTCTCCTTTTCTTGTTGATATGGGAATCCCTGGTTATAGGTAAACCCTGTTGAAGTCCTTGTTGTGTTTACATTATGGATTCGACTTCTGTTGAAGTGTTTGCTATATTTACATTATGGATTCGACTTCTGTTGAAGTGTTTGCTATGATTTCATTATGGATTCGACTTCTGTTGAAGTCCTTGCTATGTTTTCATTATGGAATCGACTTCTGTTGAAGTCCTTGTTGTGTTTACATTATGGATTCAACTTCTGTTGAAGTGTTTGCTTTGTGATTACATATGGGTTTGACTTCTATATATGTTGTTTCCTAGTCTCTTGTTTGACTGAGGTAATGAGTTCCTAACTGTACCATGTTAGATGTTGTGTTGGATGATTTCATGTTTGAAGAATGACATGGAAAGAATTGTTATGTCTAATTTGGTTGGTTTATTGATTATTGCTTGGTCGCATGAGCTCTTTTATTGCTTGACAGCTTCAGGTGAATATATAGTTGGATTGTGATGAAACTGTAGTTCCTTCTATTGAGCTCGACTGGTTTAGTCGCATGCGTAAGAAATATGTTGAATTCAAGCCTATACCTCTGTGAAAAGGGTCTGGATGGTCAATGATTATGGGTTATGTATGTGATGAAATATTAGTGTAGCTGTTGTTTTCTTTATGACTTTACTTGGTTAATAGGAACACAGCCTGATCGAGAGAAATCTTGCTTTGAGGAACTCTGATTCTTAATAACGTGTGGGTAATCCTAGATCTGCATGGATGGAAATCAAGTTTTGTACTTGGAAGGGATGGGATTGTGTTGATTTCACTGTAGTGACCTTGAAATCTATCATTAGAAATCATCTAGTAATACTGGAAGTGCTATTTGTTTAGTATCCTTGAAACACAATAACAAATTATCCACTGTAATGACTGGAAATAGTTAGTGTTACCTATCAGTAAGTAATGTTAGTGGTTACCCTAACTCGTAGTCTAAAATGATTCGAGTCCTGGGTGAAGGGAAGACTGTTTTAATTGGGTCATGATTGTGGACTGATATTGAACGTATATGTATTTCATTTATAACAATCTGTGTCTTTTGTTAATGTGCAATTGCAAGACCCTTGGGATCTTAGGGTGACCTTTTAAACAGTTCTACCAGATTGGAGCTAATGGTAAACTTGGGTGTTGATTTTCTTGCTTTCTCTTCTTCTCTAATTGAATTCCAGATTGATTGTATATGCATTACTCCTGGAAAGTTGGTACAGTCCTGAACTTGTTTGGAATGGAGATCTGAATGCCTCTGTTTCTTTCTCTTAAATTGTAAAGTATATGTTGATATAGGAATTTTGGAATACGAAAGTATTCTCTCCCTTTCTGGAAATTATGAGTGCTCCCTTCTTTTGTATTTCCATAAGAACTCTACGATAGGGGTATAAGATGATTAGACTGTTAAATTTATGAGGAAAGAGTGGTAAGTGCTTAGTCTTGACCAAAGTTTCCTTTCCTTATCTACAGTTATATTAATACCCTATTTGAGTTATTCAGTTATCTACTTTATAAAAGTAGTATTGTAGTAGAAGTTGGTATACTTATCAATTTCATTGAAATAATGCAATGAGTATAAAGGAATTCCATCGATTAACCTTGCTAGGGGCTATAATCATCTTTGCTAAATTGTTAAGTGCACATCTGTTGGATACACGTCTTTGGTAAGAATTCATTCTTGAATGGAGTAATTTTATTGGATTGTTATTGTCCTTGGTTTTCAGATGGATGGATATTTTAGATTCATTTTGTTTCTTCTTAGTCTCTAACATAAGGTGAATCATCCGAAAAGAGTTGATATGGTAGTTATATTATGAAATTATGTTATAAAGTCATGTATGGAAGAAAGATAATTAGTGTGATTCATGTTTATAGGTTGATGAAATGATTTCATTTAAACAGGTTGTTTAATGGAAACAATTGGTGGAATGCAATTGTTTTAAGAATTAGTGCTTATCATGCTCAGTTCACTGAACTGACCCGTGCTAGCAATTTTTGCAGATGGCCATCGTAAGTGGTAAAGGCACGCAGATCTGATATGATGCTCAGATTGTTAAATCTGGTTTTTATGATGAATTCCAACTTGATTTCTCTAATTGTACTATAGGAAGAAAGTTATTCTTTTGCTGTTGAGTATTGTATCAAATATGCCGAAGTGCATAAGTTGTAATTGTATGGCTTGGAAATAAATGAAAAGGGGAAATTGTTACTTATGTGGCTGCATTTTTATTTGTTGAATTGAACTTCTTACGTCAGAATGAATGTGAGTGCATTTTTATTATTGTATACCATGGGAGCTAGTTGGATTCCCTAAGTAGGCCTTGTAAAAATTATGTGACCGAATACTTCATGAATGAATAGTAAATTCTTTTATATTATGAATAAGGCTAAATTGGAAATTAGTCCACTACCTTTTGGGAAGTTAAGGTTAAACTACGCCCTAATATGTAGCTATGTACAGGAAGAGTAATCTATTACTCCCTATCCATGATCTAAGTCAAGACAATGTAATTGATGGTTTTAAATCACCATGTCTTAATAACAATAAGTAAGATATATTTCAGTCTTCGGAGTTGATATAAACCCTTACGGGTTTAGTTAGCTTCCTTATGAGAGAACTTAGGGCTATTGCCCAATTATGAGGAATAAGATTATTAGGAACCGATGGACACCTTGACGAGGTCTCAAATCTCTTTAAACTTCTCTTAGTGAAATTGAACTTAATTACGTAAGGTAACTCAAAGGTGTGGAACCCAATGTTGGGAAAAGACTACCCAGTTAGGAGGGTCTTTAATTCAATTTCAACTCAACTTAAGTAACTTCTTGAAGTTATGTAAATCTTTCGAGGTAGTTTTGTAGGATGTTGACACATGTCAACTGCAGGGTTGTACCTTCGAGAAGATTAGGATCTTCTCGAGGATACAACAATGCAGGTGACATATGGCAACACCCTTTTGCATTGATCGTTAAGATTTACACCTAAAACTCGAACAAGTTTTTCCTCTGGGACTGGTTAGGACCATAGTCATGTTATGAGGCTGCCCTTTTAGACTCGGGGTACCTTGACACACGGGGTTAACAGTGGTTGACCCAGTATGTCAGCTTACCCTAGTCTTCAAGAGCATCCTTATAACGTGTGTCATGTTATTAACCCGTTCCTGAGTGAATGACTTGGGACAGGGGAGGCTGATAGAAGTCAGTATAAGACATTCTATATAACATCGGAGTGGGGTGAAGGACGTATTCCAGATTGACGAGTATGCCATCAAGGAATATGAGACATGAACAGTATGTTTCAAATCTTTGGCCAAAGTATCGCAAGCTGCTGATTGCGTTGTCCTATGTCACCTAGTCTAAGGGACGTGATGCTGATGAATAATGGTAACAATTATTCAGATAGGTTCTTGAAGAGCATTCGAAATCCCAGATTAGGGAAGAGAACCGCAAGAGTGAAGTGTTAAGATAAAAACGCCAACTCTATGATACTCATGAATAGATCGGTAGATCACCGAGTCATGGAATGAATAGATCGGTGGTACACCGAGTCATTATAGCTGCATATGGTTATCTATTATAAGAATGATTGTTATGATCTGTGAGTTCTAAATTATGTATTTAGAACTAGGAAGCACTTATCAAAATAAAAATAAAAAAATTCTTGTTCTAATGTACTAAAATGGGAATGTTACGGAGTTGGGTAAGGCATGTTTTAAAATATACAAGGTCGAATGTTGAATGGGTAATAGGCAAGGTGAGTTAGGTGTAGGCATAGATGAAGGTGTTATGGTTGATTCAATTTCAAGGGTCTTTTCTTATTACAGGAAAAACAAGTAGGTAGAGATAAAGCGAAAAGAAGCAAAATGATCTATAGTTGGCAAGAACCATAATTGTGATAACCCTAGACTTATTGAACATAAGTCCCTAGATATGTTGCATGGTAGATATTTCTATAGGTGAAAGAAGTTGTGTGATCACAACATGTAGAATACATGGCATATCCCTTGGAGTCGAGTAGGATTAAATAAATTAAGGTAGGGTGGAGTGTTTTGTTTAGTGTAACCTTGTTGTGGGATGGCATTCCCCCTCTCCAAGATACTGAAAAAAACTAGAATAGGCAAGTCCATGACAAAAAATTTGTACTTGTTTTGACTTTTATTTTGTTTTTGCTTTTTGCATGTATAAACCGATCGATGTTGGAAGTATATAATGGGATAAATAGTAATGTATCCTTGAGGTCATCATGAAGTTGATCAATGTGGGAAGCTCCAAGATAATTTTTGTTTTTAGCTGATATAAATTAGTCTTCCTTTTGTTGGATAGACTAAGTACTGATAGGTTGTTGGATTTTGTAGTTTTCCTTCAAGGAGCAAAGTCTACTTATAGAAGCAAGAGAGAGATATAGATGTCCTTTTGAGGGAATCATCTATTTGTAAGAATTTTGACTCAAGGAATAAATTTGTGATCCCAAATATTTTGTCATGGAAAAGGCTATAAAGGAGTATAGGCCTCTTTTATGAAGGAAAAGCCATAGCATGAAAATGTAAGCTATGAAAGAGAGGTTCATGGTGATGAACAACCATGGGATTCCATCCTAAAAAGAGACAAAAAGTATCCATAATAATCATACCATGAGTAGATACATGGTAATCACATTAAAGATAAGGCTAAATGGTGACAAATAATCATACAATTATAGTTTAGTCATTGGTCCTTAAAAGAGTTAGGTGGAGGGAAAGGTTCACTCAAGGTATGAGCATATAAGTGAAATACACTGATGTAGTACTTTATTCAATAGTATAATGGTCGAAGATACAAGGAATTAAGAGCCTTAGGTTCAAGATTAACCTCAAGAGAAGATAAAGGAAAATCTCTTGATCCATAGGTATGGGTGATAATGTATGGTCTAAACCAACTGGAAGCAAACTTGCCATGCTTACTTTTCTCCACTTTGGTCACGTGTTGATTTTCCTTTAGAGGAAAATTTAGTCGATATTGAAAGTTAACTCATGAATATGTTTATCATATGCACACTTGATGCATTTTTGGTAGATTTGAAGGTGGTCTAGATCATTTAAATGATGTTCATCCAAAATCTCAAGTTGTTCAAAATGCTCTTGGTGAAAGTCATCGTCAGAGAACATATCCTTAAATGATATACAAAGAGATGGAATTTTCACTTGGAGAGGAAAGATGCCCTCTATACCTTGTAGACCATGGAGAAAGGTGTGGCATCAGTCAGAGGTATAAATTCTAGTGTGATAATCGCATAAGGTAAAAGGAATGTACAAATTTCAATCCTTATCGGTGTCATTGGCGACTTTCATAAGGATTTTTTAGAGTCTTGTTGGAAGATTTGGCTTGGTCATTGATTTGTGGGTAATAAGGTGAAGAGAAACTGAGTTGAATGCCAAATTTGTCACATAGTTTGTGTAGGTTTTTATTTTTCAATTATTTCCCGTTGTCGGTGATGAGCGATGAGGAATGCTAAAGTAACAAATGATATGATGGCTAATGAATTCAATAATTTTCTCGGCTTTGGTAGAAATAAGAGGAATGGATTCCACTCATTTGGTGTAATATTTAGTTGTTGTGAAGATCCATTGATGACATTGAGAAGAATGACGGCTAATCTCTTTGACTAGATTCAAACCTCATTGAGAGAAGGGCCAAAAGTCTCTAATGAATTATAAGGCATGACTAGGGGTATGGTGAAGGTTAGCATGTCTCGACACTTCACACAAAATTTGACGTAGTCATAATAGTCTTGTTTAATATTTGGCCAATAATAACCAAGGTAAAGGATACGTTTTGTGATGGTAAGGCCCCTAAAATGCCTACCACAAATCCCATCATGGATTTATTTAATGGTGTATGGAATTTCAGAACTTGTGAGGTACCTGAGGAGGATACCATCAAAGCCACATTTGTAGAGAGTACCCCGTGATGATGTAATGGGAGAGATTTTGGAGGAAGCATCGGTGACCATTTTGAGTGAGATGTAGAGGCAGAATTGAAAGGGAGAGGTAGTCAGAAAACTTATTGTACCAAAGCTTACATGGGTCGGTTTTGATTCATCCCATAAAATTGACACCATAGATAATATAAGAGGGTGATTGCATTGCAACCATTGATTGTAACAAATATTTTGGATTCGGAATGTGAGGTAGTTATTTAAGAGGCAAGGTAAGCCATGGTGTCCAAAAATTTGTTATTGGGTCGCAGAGTGGCTTGAAAGAGGAAGTGATCAAACGTGGTCACAAGTATGTCGAAATGATGTTTATACTTTTGAAGCACCTCATTACGGCACTAGTACAAACCATTGACTTGGTTAACAACTAGTAGAGAGTCACCAAATATATTAATAGATTTAACATATAGGGATATGGCATTTGAAGACCTAAGACAAGTGATTCATACTCAACGATGTTTTTGGTGTAGTCAAAGTTGAGTTTGAAGAACAAAGGAATTGTCCCATCATCGGGAGGAACAAGGAAAACGCACCATCCCCGCATTGAAATTTAGAACCATTAAAGAATAAATTCATTTGGTACATGGTTTCATCCAAGGAAAGAGTGGAAATGGATTCGTCAGGAAAATTAAAGTTAGAATATTGATTTCAGGAAGAGGAGCATTTACAAGTTGATTTGCAATGTTTTTCCCTTGAAATAATTTTACTAAATGAATTTTGGGTCTAGGTCTTCAAGGATCATGACCCAACACGCGTGGTGCATTGGTGTTGGTAAGGTTTGTCATACATGTAATGTAGATCTTTGGTGTTGGTGATGAAGAAGATTTTGTGGTTAAATCGGTAGTGGCAAAGTTTGGTGGCCACATAGACCAAGGCTAGGTAAAATTTTTTAGCGTGATTATACCTAGTGTCATAGTCTAAAAGAGTATGGCTTATGTAATAAACTACTTTCTCCTTGTGTTTCTCATCACGGTGAGCAAGCATAGCACCCAAGGAATGGTTGGTGGAAGAATATAGAGGTAAAAAGGTTTGTCATCTTTAGGTGGGATGAGCACACGTGACTGAATAAGGTATTTCTTCAATGCTTCAAAGGGTTTGTGGCACTCATCATTCTAATTGAAGGAGAAATCATTTTTTTAAGGAGATGGATAAAAGGGTGACATCGGTTGGAAATTTTGGAAATAAAGTGTTAAATAGACTGTAATTTTCCTCGTAAAGTATGAATTTGTCGATGGTTAGTGGGTGGAGGCATATCAAGAATAGCATTTATTTTGGAGGGATCAACTTCAATGCCCCATAAAGAAACAATGAAATCAAGGAGTTTTATGAAGAGAACAGAAAATACACACTTCTTTGATTGAAGGAAAACACAATATTGGATGAGACAATGAAAGATGACTTTAAGAACTAGGAAGTGTTCTGCATGAATTTTGGACTTACCTAGAAGGTCGTCAACATAATATTTCAATATGTCATGCATGATATCATGAAAGATATAGGTCATAATACGTTGATAAGTAGCACCAAAATTTTTTTAAGAGAAAGGGCATGACATGATAATAGAAGGTCCTCCAATGGGTGATAAATGTGGTTTTAAATCGATCTTCTGCATTATTAATATTTGATTATAACCCGAGAGTTTGTTTATAAGAGATAACATCTCATGGCCTCGATGTAAGATCAATGAGTTGGTCGATGCTAGGCAAAGGAAAGTCATCCTTAGGGTAGGCAAGGTTAAGGTCATGGAATTCCATGTAGATGTGGAGTCCCCCTGTCACTTTGGTGATAGGAACAATGTTAAAAATCCATTATGGATAGTAAATGGGTAAAATGAAGGAAATAGAAAGAAGGTGTTGGAGTTCTTCTTTCACAATAAGGGAAATGCGTGGATGCATTTTCACAGCTTCTTTTTCCCAAGTTTAGCATCGGGGATACTCATGATATTTTGGACCATGATATTAGGGTCAATACCAGTCATATCAACATAAGACCAAGAAAAATTATTTCTATGATCTCGAAGGAAAGAAGTGAAAGCTTCTGTTTGGCTAGAATCTAAATATTGGCCTATCTTTAGAATTTGAGGGTCATCTGAGTGTGAATGTTGATCTCTATGGTCGATTCATTCAACATGGTTTGTGTCTCAGAAGATAACGACTGGTGAATGTAAGAATCATCTACACCTAAATAGGTGAGAATATAATCATCATCCTGACATTGATAGGTGTGTCATCCTACAAAATGTTAGGATAAAGAAGAGGAAGGGAAGAGAGTGCCTCACCATCATGGTGATAGGTCAGAGGTCCCAAAGAAATGGTGTTCAAAAAAAAAGTTAGGAGGGATGGATTCTCAATCCATGGACTTCGTGGGTGAAGGTGGTGTGATAGGTAAAGAAGGTGGGGAAGGATTAGATTCCTCTACGAGGTTGATTCTATCCTTGTTAGGACTAGGTAGTACGTAAATTATGATATCAAAAAAACTTTGTGTTTTTGGGTGGTACAAGGTATGTTGTGTGATGAACTTTACAATATAGATCAAATCCAAATCCCTTACAGGCACATCGATCAAGAAAATTGTGGGTGAAGCGGAGATTGGTGAGGTATTGGAAGTTGGATGAGAAAGGATGGGTTTTGGTAGGTGGTTCAGGAGAATAAGAAGAAGTGTCAAGTCCCCAAAATTTCAGGTTGGTGCGAAGGTGGGGAGTATCATATGGAAAAATCTCAACTACACGATGGTCATAATGTGGGTGTTGGTTAAGGTTTCCATACTCCTAGGGAGTAAGGAAATTGTCTATGTTGTAAAGGTGGTACTCCCCTAGGGTAAGGCATTAAAAAACACATGCCAAGGGGTCAAAAGTTGGTACTTGGGTAGCGGGGATGGATGAGCTACTCAAAGCATGAGAAGGTGAGGCTCGAGTTACATGTGAATAGGCAGGTTGGTATATGGGATATCTTTGGAAGATACGGCAAAAAAAGGGATCGATGGGTTGGTTGTAGAAGGAGTAGTGACATCAACAGGGGTGGTATATGCCTTGTATAGAAAAAGGAAATCATTTGGTTGGTAAAACATTTTAGAGGTTTTGAAAGGTGAAGAATCCACCTAAATGGTGTAGGGGTTCCCCTCATATTCAAAATTTATGCAATGGTGGAGGGTTGAAGGTACACATCTCATGGCATGAATCCAGGTCAGCCAAACAACATGTTAAATAGAAATTCCCTCTCAAGAACATATAATAGTTTGGGACTAGTGTGAGGACCCATGTAGATGTGGAGGATGACGGTGCCAAGGTTAGAATCCATGACATCATTGAAAGAATGCATCATAATAGGGTTATTATGGATGTAGTTTGTGGGTATACATAATTGTTCATATGCATGGGAAGATATGGTATTAATGCTTGTACCTCCATCAATCATAATGCGTCAAACATGAGTATCATTGATATATGCAGAGATAAAGAGGGTGGGATCAGGATCATCTAATTATAGAGGGACAATCTCAGAGTTAGAGAAACTAATAGTGGAAACTTAGTGAGAGGTAATGGGAGAAGATGTTTAAGGTGGAGTAGTTATGAAAGCCACATGATGAGGGGTAAAGATGGTGGCCACAAATGTAGGATGATTTGGTGGAACCTCAATAGATTACAGGACCTCTCAATGAGGTCCTGACGATGAGACTCAGAGGTTTGGATTAGATCAAACAAGGATATCTTCAGAGGAGATTGATGAAGTTGTTTAATAATAGAGCGATGTGTGACTCCATCATAAATAGGATAAGTCATCCCATAGATGGTTACCTTGGGGAAGGTAAAGGTGGAATGGTGGGTGAAAGTGCACTGGATGCGTTACCAATTTTCTCTTTTCCTTTATATTTTTGTGATCGGGTGGCTACTTGGACCATATTTATTACAAAGATCGGAGGAGGAAAATAGGTTGTAGAGATGCAAGTACAAGCCTCTAAATAGATATAGGTCTAGGCCATGTGGTGGCTAGTGAAGGAAGAATGGAATTCTCCTCCAATAGGTCATCATCTTTGAAGAGACCATATGAAGTATAGAGTTGAAGGAGAATGTTTTTAAGGGCCTTAAAACCTTTGACATCATGCCCTAGTGAGCAATGATATGCATAGATTTTGGTGTCATCAAACCCTCTATGGTTTTGGTTTGAATGGGTCATAAGGATTAATAGGTGGTAATGAGATAGCAGAGGTTTGTAACAACCTAATGAGGATATTAGAATAGGATCCTGCCAATGGATCATAGTGAGAAGTCGAGTTGGCTTGGATGAAGGTGTGGGTGATTTTCATGGGAGAGGTGCTACTGGAGGTGGTGTAGGTGTGACTACCTTTCTGGTAGGTAGTGAAGGTTTTAGTTTTGGTTTAGATTACACCTTCTTGGGTAAAGGTGTATGAAGGTTACACAAGTTAGAAGGAGATGTAGAAGTCGGGGTACCTAGAAAACCCAAGCCGAGAGTAGCAATGTTGGTAATAGTATGATCATAGGTAATGGAGAAAATGTAGGTAGAAGAGGTGATGAAGGTGAAGGTGTAAGAAAAATAGAAGTTAAAGGTGTGGGTGCGGGTTGCCACGCCCGAGGTTTCCTTGGTTAAGAGGTAACATGACCAAGGTAGAAGGGTGTGGGCCTAAAATTAGAGGTAGAGGTGAAGGTGAAAGAGAAGGCATGGGAGAGATTGGGGTGTGAGGCCTAGGAGGTTGGGTCTTCCTCTTAGGTGTGGGATTTGGTTTTGTGATGGGTAGTGGTGGATTAGAAAATTATAGCTTCACAATAGGATATAATAGGCTAGGTTTTGGTAGGACCCCTAAGGAAGTGGTAGGTTTAGGTGTGGATAGGGTTTTGGGTGAAGGCAAGGCTAAAGAAGACAAGGATAATATGATCAGCTTAGGTGCCATGGTTTTAATTTCCTTGAATACCTTAGGATAAATAGTTGAGGTATTTGGGGACAACATCTTCATTTGGGTAGATACTGGGAGTTGAAGGTGCCCTCGAGTGTGGAGTAGTCAACATAATCTAATCGGTCCACCAAACATGAAAATGGTTTTGGTTTAGAAGATGATGAACTAGTGGTGAGACCCATCTAAAAGGCCGAATATTGTGATACCGAGAAGGTTATTTCCTTAGATTTAGTGGGCAAGAGAGATGTAAGAAGGTTGAGAGGATCTTGGAAGACCTTGGGAAAATCATCACCTATAGGAATAGGGCACAAGAGTGGCTCCTTTATGGGTCAAGGAGAATGAAAAAAGTGATGTGGATAGAAAGGAGGATAAGTTTAGCTCCTCTTTGGGTAGAGGAACGAGTGAAATAAGTTCTTCTTTGGGTAGAGGAATAGGAAAGATGAGCTCTAAGGTAGGTAAAGAAATATATGGGGTAGGCTCCTCTTTTGGTAGAGGGTAGGTGCGAGAGGATCCTTTGTGGGTAGAGAAGTAGGTGTGATAGGATCCTCTGTCGGTGGGGATTTTGTGCTAGAACTTCCTTGATAGATGTTATGGAAGGAAATTGGGTGGATGGAATAGGCACTATGCTAAAATGGAATGAACCTCATGTACATTGGTGTCACTAGTAGAGGTTTGTGAAGTCTGGTTTGATGAAGGGGTGTGATTAGGGAAATGTTTCTTAAACACACCCATATTAGCATTGGCAGGTGCATTAAGGTTTTCTATGATGAGATCACTATTATCTAAAATTCCTTAGATAATGTTCTTAAAAGTGTTGTAATTACCATTTCTATGTTCCGTGGCTCGGTAGTAGTTACTGAAGTCATTTTATTCATACCACGAATATGTAGGATGAGAAGGATCAAAAATTCGTGTTTGGTTTGATATGTGGAAGGGTGATGGCTCCATATTTTAAAAAATTCCAGCACATAAGAATATAGTTCTCCAATAGGAGTTTAGGCCCTTTGTTCATACTTGTATGGGAAGTTCTAAACATGAGAGAGGTTGGTAGGTGGTTTTAGTTGGTTAGATAGGTGAGAGGGCTGGATTTCAAAATCACCACATTGGTTGATCTTGTGTCCTTGTAATGGTTATTTGAATGGTTTTTAAAATGTTTAGAAGAAGATTTATGTGATTTAAAGTTAGTGTTCTTGTTACACAACTTAATTTTTTCTTCTTCAAGGGCACGAATCTCTAGTTTTCTATGCCATGGTGAAGGATTCTTCAAATGTGTGAAACCTTTGAACCTGGAGAGTTAGGGAAATGTGTCTATCACATGCCCTTGTGAAAAACTCAATGAGATCTACTTTTGGTAGCTAGAAGGAGAGATGGTTGATGCGGCCCCACTAACATGCGACAAAATATGTGATAGGTTCATCCTCGTATAGGTGAATAGAATAGAGATGGTCATGGAGACCTTCTTAGAAATATTTATCAAGAAATGATCAAGAAAACTTATGGGCCAACTGATTTAAAGAGAATATTGAGTTCTTATGAAAGGCATTGTACTAGTCTAGAGTAGGTCCAGACAAGGACATGGGGAAAGTTCAAAAAAGAAAGGAATATTCATGCGTGATCAAATAACACATTTTTGAATGATCGTAAATGTTGTTGAGGGTATTCCTTGCTATTAAACCAAATAAAATTGGGTAATTCCCATTGTGTGGGATAAGGAAAAATAGGTATGGATGGGTGAATGGGCTTGTTATATATTTCATCATAGATGAGGATGTTACGAGATCTAGAAATAGAGGCCTCAAGTGTTTTCATCTTATCCATCATCATCCTAATAAGATCCATGGTATTTTTAGATTGAGGAGCACACTTTATGGTGTAAGGGGGTGGATAAGATAAGTAGGTCATGGAAGATACATCAGTGTATAGTGATCTTTGAGTAAAAAAGCGAGATGTGGGCATATAGGCGATGGAAGATGATGAGGACATGTACCCTAAATATGAGGTGAATGTAATAGGTGTGGATTGACACGTAGGTGTAGGTGGGAGGAGCTTGTGTAAATACCCTCGTAGTGATGGGAGGAAGAGTTTGGGGTATGAAAAGGACAAAAATTGATAAAGTATATAAGATGCCGACACAACCTGGTGGTTGTAAAGAAATAGGTATTGATTATGCGGGGAGCCCTATACTATGAGGTGTGGATTAAGATATGGAAAATGTTGAGGCGTTGATAGGATGGAGGAGTGAAAGATGTTGAAGGTGTGATAGATTTCAAGGGTGCAGTAGGTGGCATCGACATGGAAGTAGGTAACGCTAAGGAAGAATTCATGGATATAACAGGGAGCAAGAGGTAGGCATGTCATAGAGAGGCTGATGTGATGAGTCGTGGGTGGAAGAATTTGCAAGGTAGTGTTGTAGGGCTTTGGTATTGTGATAAATTAATATAGTAAATTCCTCATCACCTTTAGGTACGATCACAGGAACATTTGGATCCATTTGTGAAGAAATGGAAGGTGGCGAAGGTGTAGTAGGTAGAGGTATGTAACTAGCATGGAAGGAAAGTTTTCACACCTATTGGTGAGTCCAAACCATAATAAATCTAGAAGAGAGGTATTCTAGGATCTACAAAACTAACATAAATCGGAAATGGATGTTTGGTGAAGTTTGGAACATAGAAAGAGGTTGTTTTTCTGATAAATATGAAAAACACGATGATCGATACTAGTCAATAAAATGGTGTTAGTTAGGTAGAAAGACCTGATGTTGGTCACTAGTCCAATGCCAATAAAGAACTAACTAATACGAGTTAATGTAAAAATGGAAAAATTTGAAGATATGAGAAGAAAAGTGGAAAATTAGGTATTATGGGCTCTATTAAAGGTGATAGAAACTCAAATTTTGGTTAATCAAAATAAAAAAACTTGTAAATCCTAAATGTAAGAATAGGTTATTGTTTTAAAAAAATCAAAACACAGAGATTGAGTGATGTGAATCATTTAAGCTGGTGTTGATATGATGAAACAACCAATTTGGTTCTTTGGACCGATCTTGAATCGATAAAAGCGGGAAGTGAAGAAATTAATATTGTTTGAGTTAACTTGATGAAAATAAGCCCCAAGAGAGACTGTGTATGACAAAAGGAAAGAAAACACTCAAGAAAAACTAGAATTAACTAGTTATGATGGTTGAGTGTGGAAAAATAAGAAAAAGTGGTGAATACGTCCTCACAACTCAAACTGTAGAAGACAAGAAAGAAATGAGACAATCAATCAAGAAAAAACTAAATAAACACCATATCTTAAGATAGATTTTAGTGTCTTTTTCCTTATGCCTTAGAACTCATCATGAATGAAATAGAATGTTTGGATAACGAAGGTACCTAAAAATAAATATATGGTTGGTTTCAATTTTGTTTTGGAAAAGGATTCCTTGATATACCTTGCGATGTACGTGAGGTCCAAAATTTGATATGATAAACCATCCGAACACTAGGAGTGGCCCATCATCAATGGGTTGTTAAATACTTGATGACTTCTTCTTGGAAGGGAATGTTTAATAAGTTTGTAGATATTTTTAATTCATTTAGAAAAGGAAGTGTGTAGATAAATGTGAACTATGTTTTATTAAATGATCACAAAATGGTCATGACCTTCATTGTATGATAGCTACTTAACTATGTGAGCTAAATATGTAGACATACAAGGATAAAATGCAAGTGTTTTAAGCCCCAAATTGGAATATGAAATTCGCTGTAAATAATGATGAAAAAGAAGAGAATATGTCTTTCACTAATGCAAGCAAGAGGAAATGAAGAAATGTTTGTTTTAATTTACACTAAAGGAAAGGTGTCTTTTAGATAAAATAGAAGAAGGAGAATACTACCAAAAAGAGATTTTTAGTGAATATTTAGAAAGGAAACAAAGAAAAAATGTAATCCTATATGAATGAAAATAACCCATAAGTAATGAGGGTCCCACGGGTGTGCAAAAATGTTTCACCACAAATGTTGTTCACGAAATAAATAAGGGTAAGGTGATGTAGGAGGAATACTTATGATAGTCAAATAACATGTGCACTCATTGTAGAAGACTAGGATAATCATGAAGAAATCCCTTTTTTTGGGAAGGACTACATGTATAAGAAAACAAGACCATAATACAACATTAATAATATAGGTCGGTGGACTACCTAGCGGGAGTTAGATCCAGGAAGCGGGATGCTTCGTATAAGGCTATCAATCCACATTCAAATACAACTTAATGAAGTGAAATAACATGAAAGAAGGAAATCCTACCATAGCTATATGATATACGTGTCTCACACAAATATAATAAGCTACATTTAATCTAATATTGCATATAATACTTAATCTAGTAAGGGTGGTTGGTTGTCAAGGACTATAGATTTAGGAGAGGGTATTAGGGAAGGTATAAGTGAGATTAGGTAAGGTTTTGGGTGATTTTGATTGAGTTATGAGATTGCTTATCGGAGGAAATTACTAGACATAGTGACCAATATTGGTAGGATAACTGATGTCGATGTTTGGTAAAGAGCCGATGCCGGTTGGGTGACCGGTGTTGGTAGGGGAAATTAGATTAAAAAATATTAAAATGGGTTATTTGGGAGCTCTCTTTGATTTCACAGAGAGTTGGGAAGGTTAAGGCCAGGGGTTAGGATTTTTTATAAGACTCAGAGATGGTAAAATAGATGGTTAGAGGGACAAAGAGGTTCAAATGGGAATTTTTCCGAGTAGATGGGTGTAGGAGGTAAACAGAAGAGAAACAATCTATCGAATAAATGAATCAATACCAGAAGATTAATATAACTTAACAACAAGATTGAAATAATTATCTATAGATTGAATGTTCATAGTTGATGGTTGGTAGCAAGTGCTTGGAGAAGAAACAAATCAAGATCCACTACAATAGAAATGGAGGCTCGGTGCTTCCCTATATGAAAGATCTAAAACTTTGGAGCAAAATTTTTATTTTTGATGAAGAATGTGGGTGCTCATGTACAGTGTTTATCATCGAGAATCTCATTTAGAGGACTTGGATGCGAGAGATCGAGAATGTAGAATGCTAGAAGCCAAGATGGAAGAACTTGGGTAAATGATTGGTGTTATCGCCAAATCCTTTGCACCCTCCAAATGACCAGAATGTGAAAATGACATTTGGTGTGATTAGGACACATGGGATCACCTCTCAAGCTATGGGACTTGGGCTCGAGGTGAACCTCCGGATAAGGCCAACTTCCTCTTCCTAAACTAAGTGCTATACTACTCCTAGTGTAATAAAATGGTTATCGAGACCTATGCTAACACTTTCATGGGTTTTAGGGAAATATATTTTTAAGAAACGAAACTATATTAGGGATGGTGATGCAGAATAAAGGGTGTTTCTATACTTAGGAGGGTTGATTTGAAGAGGGTGTTGTGCACCATAGGTCAACTTCACCTATTGCAACATAAAGAGTGTGATAGAATACCACGTAGACTAAGAAGCATAGGTTCCCTTTGTTAAACTCTATTAGACAGAGTAATATATTAGTCTCCCAATGAAGAAGGGTGAAATTGAAAAGGGTGAATGGGCACCACAACTCAACTGCATGTAATACTCTACCACTTTATAAGCACAGAACTCCAAGAACCTACAACAAAAACGTGAACTTGCATAGTGTACCTGTAAGCATGAGGAAGGCACAAAGAAGTATAGAAGGATGAAAGGACCAAGATTAGTCACAAAATGCACACTTTTATTACTTCAACAACATGCACAATACATCATTACATTCAAAAGAGGAAATGGTTTCCATTACAGTCTTGGAAAGGAGGCTTGAAAGTTCCCTCAACACACAAGGAAAACTTGCAGAAGAGGAAAGATTCTTGAAAAGTATGCACTTGTCTCAGATATCCAACTTTTCCAACCTATCTAACCTATTGAAATGAGCTTCCAACTTACATTTATAGAAGAATATGTGAGAGAGAAGAGGAAAATTTATAAATTCCCTTCCTAAATTAAAGGCATGTGATGTATTTATTATAGTTGGTTGAACCACTTGAGAAGCTTCCATCATGTGTCATCAATTCCTTGTTGACCTAATCCTCTTAATTAATTAAAGGAATATTTAAATAAAATATTTTAATAATAATAAAAATTATTATTATTAAAATATTTAAAATAAAAATATTAATTTAATTAAAAATAATGGTGGGAGCCCCCCATTGGCTTGGTTTGACTTAAAGAAATTGGGGGCCATGAAATTAGGTTCAAAACAACCCAACTTAGTGGTTGGCTTGCCGATCCAAATCACAAAGTTGGGCTCAAGCTCCACTACCGCTCACCGCAACCGAGCACTACTTGTGAGCTCACTACCGAGCTCCTTTTCATCATGGCTTGGCTGACTCAAGCTTGTCACCGAATCGACCGAGTCACTCCAATTATGAACTGAGGTCCTTATGCTTCACCACATCCAAATTTTTAACATCATCACGTTGATCCGCAAGCTCTTTATCCTTTTACCTTAGCAATTATTACATATCCCGTCGAGCGAGCTAATATTTTCCATACCGATTTGACCTCTTAAATTGTCTTCAATGACATACCCAATGTATGTTAACTCTTCGAGCCTCTAAGTAACTCGGGTTCCACCTCACCATGTTGAGAGATCTAACAACCCTTTATGGCTCACTAAGTTACAAATCCCTCACTGCAAGTACCATTTCCTTTTCCCAATCAAGTCCTGAATCATTACGAGATCCTCCTTCAACCTTTCCCTATAATGCTATGATCGAGATCTGATTCCCATGTCTGTAGTATTATAATATGACTTTCAACTACTTCCAATGCTCATCATTTGAGTGACTCAGCCCACAACTTGGCATATCCAGAGTCACTTATTTTTGTAATAACCGAGCTCGCATCTCTATCGACCAGTCACTCAACATGAATTTAGCTCTGTTGAGCTCTCTTTTGAACTTCAATTTTGGCATTAATGCTCGAAGAAATCAAAAAAGTTAATAATAATGAGTTACTTAGGAGTCCCGTACTCGAGCTATTCACTCAACTTGGTTCTCATGCTCCCCAATTGATTTTCTCAGTGAATGGCAAATGGCTCAACTCGATTATTTGAATCCTTCATGTGATCTCTAAGACATGATCTCTCCTTGACTCATGTGTAACTCCTAGCTTGGTGTTGAGTCCACCGAGTCTTTTCTTTTTAATTCCTTTTTGATATCTCTCCTAAACTCATTTTATGATGTGAAATGTGTCTCGGGTTTATACAGAGCCCGCCTCACTACATCCGTGCATCATGCCTCCTTGAGCTCATTTATAATTCCAAGGCAAGATCCCTTAGAAATTTCAATCAAAACTACAGGCATCCTATGGACTTAACCTCGAATCGCTCCTGTGAGACTTGAGCCTTCTCACTATTCCAAACTTCGAGCTATTCATTCATTTGTTGCGAGCTACATGTCATTTAATCACATACATCAAGAATACTCATATATACCTGAGATGAGATGAAGTGGCTTAGTCTTATGTGTGAGTAACTCACTACAATTTGAAAAAATCGACTCATTCGACATGTACCTAATTATCTCCAAGCTCGTTGAGCTCCTCATTCACTTGTTCATTACGACCATTAACCAAGAGTTTTACATTAAACAAACTACTGATGGATTTGAGTTGCCAAGTCATGAGAGATATCAAATCAATTAGTGATGCTTTGATTTGAGCCACAACTTAGTCGAGGTTGACAAGCATGCTTTACTCCTATAGTTTCATTCCTCAAACGCTTAAGTCCCTTGATACTCACCTTGACACAATTGTCACCTCACTTGGGTTCGGCCGATGGCTTATGCAGTGAGTTCTTTCCACCGAGGCACTTGACACTGGATCGGTTCCTCACACCACCTTTTTCAATAGATCTTGTGAGTTTGTGTGCATAGCTCGATTCTAAACCTATTGATTTGTTCTATGACTTGGTCATGAATTTTTAAATACGATGATTTATGTAGCTTTCCGGCATTGAGCTTGTTATGAACCAACGAGCTCTTAATCGAGCTAGGATTTTTTTGTGCCACCACTAACATGCATTTATGAGATCATTATAGTTACATAGTCAATCCTAAAACTATTCCTTCATCAAAATTATGCCATGCCCTATGATGATAATCTTCACAGATCGATATCCTTTAAATCGATTCACTAGAGCCATCGTGACTACAAGAAATTTAGTTGGCATCGATCTTGCATTTAACCTTGTAAATGGCCAATTTCCCTTCCAAATAAATGATTAACATATGCCGAATCGATCCAAATCTAGTTCAATACCTAAGATTTTCTTTGTTTTGGTGACTTTCTCAAATGACAGTCTTCATGAGCTCAATCTTCCAGTGATTAAACTCGGCCCTACCGATGCGAACATTTCCCTCTTTTACACAGTGATTTGACTCTTCCATTCTTCTTAGTTAGGGGATCGGAACTAGCTACTCCAAAAGTGGTATTTCCCCCATGAATCACCTTTCACAAAAATATTATCACACCAATGCACCACTTTCTCCAACTATATTTAGAGCTATGTGTCCCCTGGATTCATTAGATGATCGGGTCTTATGCAGAGTTTCCAGGTTTCTACCAACCTCCCACTTAACTTGGCTTGGATGGCATTTTAGTGGAGGACTCGCACACCTCGTCCACACTCGCATGAATCTCTATGTGTAGGGAATGCACCTTGGCCCGCGATCCTTAAAACCCCACTTGGTAAATTATCCATGGATCTCCACCTAGTAGAAGCCTTATGATGGTTTTCCAAATGTAAAATATCCCCTACGGAATTTATGGCTTGGAATGCCATCTGTTATCTCCACTTAGCAGTAGATTTCCTAGATTCTCATGTTCTAATTTGATATGTGGAGTTGAAACACAAATTTTCCTTCTCAACTGAAAAACAATCGATAATTCTCTAATAGCTCATGACCTAACTTGACTCGATCAAGAAAGATAATGTTCCCAAGTTGTGTTTTAATTGAGTCTCATTGAGTCACATTCCTTCCTCCTTAGCAAACAACTCACCGGGTGCCCTATGACATGATTTAATCATGAATTGTCTATGCTAAGCTCAGTTTGAATTTCTTGCAAAAATTCCAACTCAATCCTCCCAACACATGAGCTCACCCTAATTTCTAAATACATGACTCATGAGGTTCTTTGAGCTTTAATCCCAAGGTGATACCGAGCTCCTCATGATAAACCTATCGAGCTTCATTTTACATTTCCTGAGCTTAGGCTATATGTGTTATATATTGACTCAACTTAGTTATCCCCTGGCCCTCACTCTTACCAAACTCACCTAAATCACAAGCTTCCTATAATAAACTCATTCCCTGTTGCTTGAGCTCAATTCTATTTGTTTACTCATGAACTCAGGATTCACTCAGCGAAACACGTTGAGATCCTTTCTTGCATTTGTGAGATCCGAGCTATCTTTAGCTCATCCCATGGCTTGGTCTTCATTGAGATCTTGTGAGCTCAGTCCTTTATAATAATTTCTTGAGTCACTCCAATCTTGAATTTGTATCAAGATAAGCTTATCGAGTAGCTCATCGAGCTACTCGGCAAGTTATCCCTTAACTTAGCCCCCTTAATGTGGCTTCTCTCGAAATGTTATTTTACTCCGATAAGTGACTTTATTAGGATATTTCTTGAAACTAGAGGGTAATGTAAGTACAACAAGACCCTTTTAAACCTGATTTATGGATTTTGATCATTTCTGCATGAGTCATTTGAGAGTGAGCCTCTCAAATGTCAATTTCCTTGCTCTTGAGTAAACCCTGAGCTTTGAAAACTTGGGAAAAACAAAATAGTTCAATATGGTTCGAATCCTCTTGGAACATCGTAAATGTTCTCAAAACACAAAAATTTCCTATAGGCCCCTAATTCCTTGAGTAGAGACCTAGAGTTTAATAGGACCCCGTTGTCTAATTTTTCCATGTGTGCAAAATTGGATAGCATTTTTGGCAACCTCTTGGGGATGATTGCCTACTAAGCATGATTCTAGTAGCCTTAATTCTTCCACATTGGGCATGGAGTAAATGTTGGAATACTGAAATTTATTTGATCTTGCTATGATATATCCCAAGGACCCCTTGGTATAGGCATAAAAATTATTGAAACTGATGAATGCTTGACACCTACAGAGCACTATGGAATTTTGAATGAAAAAATATTATGAAAATCTTATGGAAACTTTGAACCTTCCTTATCCTTGAAAACCTCCAATGATGAAACAGTGTGCAAGAACAACAATGGAAGACAACACACACTGAAACAATGAAAACCATACATGCCCCAATTGAAACATTCAGGGTGTACAATCCACTTATTATGCTAAAAACAACCCTATTTCTACTCTATGCTAACTAGAGGAACATGTGAGTTAAACAAACCCTACAAATGGTTGTGTAAAATAGCTTCCTTCCCTCACAATGGATTTCCATGTAGATGATTTGACAATGGACATGGCTGATATTGAGAGTTAAAAATTGAAACAAGCCCAATTCTCCACTTGGTCCACCGAGGCATCAACTAGAAAAAGGAAGTATCCCTCTTTCAGTTGCTCTACATTTGTCCTATACGAGGCATTGTAATTGATCCTCATAATTTTGAAACTCATCCTCACATTTTGAAATTAATGTGATTGGTTCTAGCTTCTCCTATGGATTCAATGAAGCTAAATACCTTATGGGACATGGTCTAACCCGTTGAATATTCTTATTACTCTGAACTTCAACTTTAACAAGAAGGTCTAGCTAAAGACATCCTTCAAAATTGTGGTTGTTCATGACATGATTTCCCTCTTTTTTCCCATTCACAAATAATTTATCATCCTTATGAAAAAATGGTATGAAAGTGATGTCTTTTGCATCCCTGTTTTCCTCTTTGGTAATAAGGAGTCTTGCTCAACATGTAACTCCTTTGGATTTTTTGTAGTTTCCAATGTTGAACCACTACAAATGTTTAAAATGTGTTTCTCATCTAAAAAGTCCTCCTCCTTTGATTGACCTTCACTATCAATCTCCTCATTCAACATAAAACCTTCCTTCATCATTGGTTCATCAACTAAGTTAGATTCCCCAATTGAGAGAAATAAATTCTCAATGAAATCATCTCTATCAAATTTTGAATCTGACTTAGTCTTTCCCATGTGCTCCTCTTTTCCTTCATTCATCGATCCATATGGAAGATCTAATTCCTCCACATCTAAAAAATAGCTTGTTTCTTCATTCTCTAGATGTGGAAAATTTTTAACTTCTTCCACCATGGTATTCTTTGGATTGAAATTTTGTTCACCATGATTTTCCTCATCCTCAAATATGAAATTAGAAAGATCAAATTAATCTAGGAGATTAGAGTTTTGTAAGAATGAAGAAAGATAAGGATTTGAAAGTCTCTACATGGCCTCATCTATATTAATGATTGTTGAATTTCCCTTAGTTTCATTAAACTCCTTGTGGCTGATTGTAACATCTAATGGTGATCTTGGAAAGATGATACAACCCTCCAGAAGCGCTGCAAGTTCTTGACATGCATGGAAATTAGGATCATTGCACTCACTAGAACTACCTTGTACACTTGAGAGTTTTTCTTCTTTGACTTGCACATTATTTTCTTCAACCAACCTTAAAATTGGTGGTGAATCAATGGTCTCCAAACACATAGTGCCAACATGTATGCTTTGAACTCTAAATAGGTAGACCAATGCTAATCTGTTATCCAAATAGCTTTCCTAGCGATTTGGATAACTTGCATACACATTCTAGCCTTAAGACATCTATTGAAGTTGTGTGCACTCAAAATCATTTGGCACTTTCCCTTGGTCGCAATTTACCTGTGCACCCTATTTCCTTTTCACCTCCACTTCTCTCTCACACCCGCCTTATACGCATCGACCTTCTTTCAAGTCATTTTCTTTCCACCCCGCGCACATAAGTCTTTGACCCTTCACATGCCACGCCCATTACTTTGAAATATTTGTGCCTTAACCATATGTTCTCTACTCACCGGTTTGATTCCTCTCCCCACACATGTCATGCGTGCTCTCTATGTGCCTTCCTCTATTTTCCCCCACACCCTTGTATGTCGAGATCATATCTCAATACGCTCGGTGTGCCATGTGCAACCAAATAGGGCACTGAATCCTTACAATAAATGAATGATTGACATGTGGTAGAAATGAAAAATGTTATACATTTGGCCATCACTCCAGCCAATTAACATGCACCACATATTGTACATGCACCGATGACTCGACATCTTTGAAATCCATATCATCAACTACAAGGCTCGATCGGCATGCACTTGGAATCTTGAGATAGATGTTGACATCAACTATAGTGCTATAAATTTAAAATTCAAATTCTAGTGGATCTGGTAGGCAAGAATTGAGAAAATGTCTCTCTGAACATTAATGAGTAGATCTGATTGCTCCAACCACCCAATTTAGTATGATCCACTCTCTTTTTCTTCAACACATCAAACGGGCATAGAGAAGTGTTTTCATAGATTTCTAAGTGAATTTATAGACATTGAATGCTCCTTGTTGGTGGTTTTATTTCAAATTCAGGTTTTCCCTCCTCTTCCTTTCTTCCTACATGGATTCATATATAAATGTAAGAGCAAGGCTCATTTGTTATGTTAGACATTCTGGATCCTTACATATGTTGTTAAGGACTCTATATTTTTTGTATTCTAAGTTACAAACCTCCATGTTTGGCTCTTGCATGTGGATATCGACCTCTTTATCACTGTAATAGTTATGTGCATTTTGGAAGTAATAGAAGCATCATTTTGTGACTATTCTCTATCCTAACGTGTTTATGTTCCTTCTTCTTTCCTTTTCTCTTGTATTGTGTATTGGTGTGCTACTTTAGGTTCCTTGCAGCCCCATATTTGGTTGTGTTCCATAAGGACGATTTGGTGAATGTGTGTTTTGCTATGCTACTCGTGCCTAGCCTCCTCTCACACATTTCCTGTCATTCTTTCTTAGAACAGATAGTGTTCATCCCTCTTTTCTGGTGCTATCACCTTTTAGTGTAGTTTACTTCATGTTATCCTTCTTTCCCTAGTCCCTTTGTATTCATAGCTTAGTTTTCCCTTTCAACACTAGGAGCAAGTAGCAATAGCAATAGAGATAGATAGAGGAACTCGGCCTTCTGTAGAGATCCATCCCAAGTGCGCAAGGTCCCAAAACTTGGGGATGGTTCCATTGTGGTCTCAGACACCTCGGACCTTTTTGATCCGAGATGTGGTTGCACGTTTGGGTAACCAACGGTTTTGGCATGCCTAGTGGGACAAGCATTGAAATCTTAAGTTTCATATCTCTAATTTCTGGTGTGTGGACTTAGTGTTTTTCAGCCTTTGAAGAGGTTCCTTTTTATAATGCTAATATGAGTAAAGACTAACACCTAAATAGCCTTAACTTAGCAAGAATTGAACAACAAACTAAACACCATCAAGATAAGAATTAAACAAGGGTTAGATGCTAGCATTCATCAATACAAACTTTGAAACTAACAATGCTAAATATCTAAACTCCTCTATTCTCTAACAACAAATAAATGAATGGACCTAAGTAAGCTCCATGGCTATCAAAATAGTTGTCCTTAGTATGCCAAGTAACCTAGGAATGAGGGCATATCAAAGTTGGGCTACAAGACCCCTTTGACACCTCCCATATGACCTAAGCACTTAAGAAAGAGGCTTAACTCTTCAAGATGATGAACTCTCAAAAGGGAAAGGTGCAAGCTCTTAGTCTCTTTGCTATATGCTTTGCATTTGCTCTCTAAGGAGTTTAGGTGTAAGTAAAAAGGTAGGTGGAGGGCTCTTTATATAGCCCAAAGGATAAAGGATTCAACACATTCTCATGAATGTGGGATAAAGGTAAAACATGATTAGGAATGGATAAGGTTGCTTTATTAAAGGTAACCTTACTTTAGAAGGGTTTAATTTATGTTTAGCAAGTCATGGGAGTTGGGGGTGTTTTAATTAATCAAAGGTGATTAACTAATAGGTAGATGTAAGCTTATAGAAGATAATTAGAGGAATATTAGTATGATTTAGGCTATTAGAAGGGGATTAAATCAATTAAATATTGATTTATTGGTTAAATGGAAGGGAAAGCTAATTAATTAATAATAATTAATTAGTCTAGGTAGAAGGGTGATTTATTAATGGAAGGTCATTAATTAGGGTATTTGTTGGATAGGAAACTTAATTAATTAGCTTAGTGTAATTAATTAATGATGATATGAGGGAAAATGAGTGCTTTTGATGATATGTCGTTGATTTGTGAGAAAGGGGATAATTAATGCAATTTAAGTATTTAAATTGCTTGGGCGTAATTATAGGTGTCTACATTTGCCCCTCTTTGGGGTGGCGTAAGTGATGCCACTTCAAAGATAGTAGACAGAAGAATTTTGAAGGGATAGAAGAAAAATTAGTAGGAGGGAGAGATGCCCCCTCGAGTGTCGATGGGGTGATGAAAGAAGCCGATCGATGATCGAAAAAGGTGAGATATAGATAGAAGAATGGGGAAGAGGTAGGATGCCCGATGAGAGAGAAAATTAGGGGTGAAAGGGAAGTGGTGTAGAAGAAATATGGATGAGGGGAGAGAAGAGCTTAGCCTCTAGCCGCGTATTTGTTTGGAACAAATTTGATGTCATCATATTGCCATAGGAACTACATCATCGGTCCTTATGAAAAATATAAGCATACGACAAAGGTAGAATGACATGAAAGCCATAATATATGAACAATTGTCCATTCTGAAAATACCAACTCCATGCAACATACAAAAATGCAATGCAATACGAGAAGGAAACAAGCTCATCTAATAGGGAAAACAAGTCTGAACGCACATATCAACCCCCAACAACGGTCAAGACAGGTTGTACAAATGTTTTGTTATCGGTCTTTGGAGAGATCCACAAGTTCATGATTGATGAAAGGGTTAAAAATGATGCCCCAAGCAAGGATACATACGAGGGAAATGAAAATGGACATGGGGTCCATGAAAAGTGTTTGTGTGTGATGCGAAACAACACCGAGGCAACCAAAAGTGCCCCAGTACAGCAGAAGCAAGCAACTAGCTTTTGTGAATGGTTGTGAATCGGTGATCCACGAGTCATATTAATCGGGGAAGATGTGAGACAAACCAATAGGATATGGAGAAAATACCATACGAGACACAAGTTTCAGCCGTAAGAAGCAAGTTACCATTTTGTAGGGTGTTTTACTTTTTAGGAATTTTTGAAAAATTTTGCCTTGTTTTTGGATTTTTGATATAGTAAATGTTTGTATTGTTTTGGCTTTCTAAACCATGATAAACAATAGAAGAAAGGAGAAGAAGAAAAATAAGGGCCTAGGGGCAATAGAAAGTGCCCTAGGTGGAAGAAAAGAGAAACAAATGACAAATAATGTCCTTGTTTAGTGGAAAAATTAAGAAAAAATAATTATTTGAAAAATAATTATTTACGAGAGTGTGAAGAAGAATAAAAATTGCCAGGGAGCAATAAAATTGTCGGGGGAGAAGAAAGGGGTATTGGACAAAAAATGCCCCAATACGGTGAAAAATAAGAGAAAAATAATTATTTAATTAAAAATAATTATTCCACAGTGAACAGAGGAGAAAACGGTGAGCTAAACGGGTGTCGACCATCGATCGGTGAAAAATAGGTTAATATACCCCCAGGGGGTAAAAACATTGCAATCAGTTCATTTTAACGCTCAGTTTAGAAAACTTACCATGAGGCTCTGACACTCAGGAGAGATGGTGATCACACGTGATCGTTTGAGGCGTGCTGTAGATTGTAGATGATAGATCTGTAGACAATATCAAATGTTGTTTTCAAGTGTTATTTTGATGTATATGGACGGGATGATATGATGATATTGGTGTGGGGGGATAGATTTTTGATTATGCGCAACCCCTCTTGCCCCCATTGATGATATGATATGTGATGATTAGCTTAGCATACATGCATGATGTAAAACTTAGCATTTTTGTTTATATATGATGTATAGATGATGCTAGATGTGATGATAGTGATGGTAATGTGATGTGAATGATAAAAAATAGAGCACATGCAAGAAACACAACCAAATGCTACAAAGAACACTAGGAATTAATGTAATACACCATGAATCACCATGCCTTATTAACAAGTAACAAAACACAACCAAATGCATTAAGAAAGAAATAAAGAATTAACACACTAGCATGTGAAACCCACTACAATATGCACAAGCAAGAATGAATCTATTCTAAGCAAGAAAAGATAAACTATGACAAAGTACACCCAAGCAACAAACAACTCAAAAGCAAGCACGCAAAACACTATACAAGCAACAAGCAAAGTAAGAAAACAAGACAATGCAAGTAAATGTTTTTGTAAGATATGTTTTCATAAACCGATTTTCTATTGTTTAGGTTTTTGTGAAACAATTTTTATATTGTTTTTTGAAACAATTTCTATTTTTTTGTGTTTTCTCAAAACAATTTCTATTGTTTTTTGTGTTTTCAAAACAATTTTCTATTGTTTTTGTGTTTTTCTGAAACAATTTTTATTGTTTTTGTGTTTTCTGAAACAATTTTCTATTGTTTTTGTTTTTTTTCTGAAAACAATTTTCTATTGTTTTTGTGTTTTCTTCTATTTTTATTTTTGTGTTTTTCTCGAAACAATTTTCTATTGTTTTTGTGTTTTTAATGATTTTCCAAAGCTATGTGGAGGTAACCAAGAAAGCATGGATGCCCCCGCGTTAGGTGGGGAATATACAAGGGGTAGAAGCCACGCACTTATGAACAAGAAGGTGAAGTCGTTGAGTTGCCCCTAGCGTAAGATGGGAAATAACGAAAGACCACGTCCCTCATAGACGAATAGAAGAAGGCAAAGCCGGATCAAGGCTGGACAAGATGGTGTGCACAAGGAAACTCGAAGGTAGAACTAGGTCAGGCAAAGACAACTACCCTTCTAATATAGAATGCTTGTGAACAACGAATCCTCCTCGAGGTGCGGAAACTAGTTTTCACCCAAGGACTTGTCCAAAGTGCCACAATTGCGTGGTTTTCACTAGTGGATGACTTGTTTTCTCTTTTTCTTTTTCTGATTTTTTTTTTTTTGATGTTTTTGTATTTTTTTATTTTTGTGCCATGTTCAAGCATAGAACTTCTTAAGATGCATGGCATTCATTGGCTCTCGGAGCTCATCACCATTGGGGTGAGCCAGTTTGTATGCCCGGTGCCGTACTTGGCAACTATGACATAGGGTCCTAACCAGTGTGGTTTGAACTTCCCTTTCTTTTCTCGCTCTGCTCTGGTGTTGAACTGGTTCTCCTTCATAACTAAATCACCCACCTCAAATTGGTGAGGGATGATTCTCTTGTTGTAGTTGCGGGAGATTCTATGTTGATATACCTTCAGGTGATTAAGAGTGAATGCGCCTCTCATCCAGGAGCTCTAACTCAGCCAATCTTGCCACTCGATAATCTTCATCCTTATCCAAATAGTCCCGAAGAGAAATTCGCAGGGATGGGAGTTGATCTCTAAAGGGATGATAGATTCTATCCCGAACACTAGGGAATATGGCGTCGCACCCGTAGGAGTGTGAATTGATGTTCGGTAGGCCTGGAGGAAATTTGGGTGGATTTGTAGGTGCCAGTTTTGACCGGTTTTGCTAACCATCTTCTCCATTATCCTTACCAAAGTCTTGTTTGTTGCCTCAACTTGTCCATTACCCTGAGGGTAATATGGTGTGGACCATTTCAATCTGATTTGGAACCATTGGCAAAGACCTTTCATAGTTTTGTTCTTAAATGACTTCCCATTATCTGTGAATAATGGCTGCAGGGATACCATATCGGTAAATAATGTGATTCATGATGAATTTAGAAATATGTGCTCCTGTGACATAGGTTAAAGGGACAGCCTCCACCCATTTTGTAAAGTATTTTGTAGCTGTGATGATATGTGTATGACCATCAGATGAGGTAGGAGTAAGCTTCCCTATTAGATCAAGTCCCCACTTGGAGAATGGCCACGGGGTAGTGATTGGTTGTAATGGTTGCGATGGAGCATGGATGAAATTTCCATACTTTTGGCAAAGCACACATTTTCTAACATAATTACAACAATCAATTTCCATGGTGGGCCAATAGTAACCTACTCTTAATAGTTTCTTAGCCAAGACCATTCCGTTTGTATGTGCTCGCATACTCCTTCGTGTACTTCTTTAATTGCTGGATTGACTCCATCACATCCAGACAACGTAACAGATTCCCATCGTAGCCATGATGATAAAGTGTACCTCCTAAAAGGGTGTAATGGGCTATCTGGTGAATCAGGCTTTGCTTTTCAGAATGGGAGATATTGGGAGGGAAAGTACTATCCTTAAGATAGGTGAAAATGGGTTCGTACCATGGGAATAGGGACCAACAACCTCACAAGCTAGGAAAGATTCCGGCACATCATACGCGGGCTGGTGTAGATTTTCTATGAAAAATGGCATATCATTGTTCCCTGGTGGAATACAAAGCATAGATCCCACCATTGCCATAGCATCTACCGATCTATTCTGCGCTCTTGGGATCTGCTCAAAGGTAATGCGCACAAAATACTCCTTCAGAGTTTCCACCAACTTCTTGTAAGGTATGAGCTTGTCATCCTTAACTTTATACTCATCATTAACCTGTTTGATGATTAGCTGTGAATCACCTACAACCTTAACATGTTGAATATTCCACTTGATGGCTAGCTTCATCCCTGCAATGAGTGCTTCATATTCCATAATGTTGTTCGTGCAAGGGAAGGCCAGGTGGAAAGCTTGTGGTATAGGATCACCCGAAGGAGTAATAAGGACCACTCCTGCACTTGAACCATGAAACGTAAAAGATCCATCAAAATGTATCTGCCATATGATAGATTCTTCAATGTAGAGCAAAGATGCATCTGGCAGATCCAGACTCAAAGGTTTTGTGCTTTGCAAAGGTGCTTCCGCTAGTTGGTCGGCAAGTACTTGTCCTTTAACTAATTTTTGATGGACAAATTCTATATCAAACTCACTGAGTAGAATGATCCAATTAGCCATTCTACCTGTGAGGGTGGGTTTGGACAACAAATACTTGAGTGGGTTGACCTTGGATATGAGCTTGGTCTTAGTATTTAGCTAGGTAATGGTGAAGTTTCTGAAAGGTAAAAACAATGGCCAAGCAAGCCTTTTCAATCTGAGGATAATTAAGTTCATAGGTGATGAGGGTGTGACTCAGATAGTACACTACTTTCTCTTTATGGCTAAGGTCGTATTGGGTGAGCTAGTGCACCAATAGCGTATTGCGTAGTGGAAATATAGAGCAAAAGTGGTTCTCCGGAGTGGGAGGCATGAGGACAGGTGGATTAGCCAAGTACTGTTTAAGCAAAGAAAAGGCTTGTTGTTGCTCGGGTCCCAGATGAAAGTGACATCCTTCTTAAGAAAATGAGTGAATGAGTGACATTTATCTGCAAGCTGGGAGATAAAGTGGTGAATGGCTTGAATTTTCCCCTGCAAGCTATGTAGTTGCTTGATATTCTTAGGTGGAGGCATTTTGTGATGGCAGACACTTTAGCAGGGTCTACCTCAATACCTCATCTTGACATGATGAAGCCTAATAGTTTCCCGAGATAGCACACGAAGACACACTTCTTTGGATTCAGCTGACTTTGTATTCACGTAGGCGTTCAAAGATACACCGTAAAATGATAGGATGATCCTCTCTTGTTTTGGACTTTCCCAGGATGTCATCTACGTAGTCTTCCATGATGTCATGAATCATATCATGAAATATTACTGTCATGGCCCGTTGATAAGTTGCTCCCGCATTCTTAAGGCCAAATGGCATCACCTGATAATAGAAGGTGCCCCAAGGAGTTGTGAAAGTTGTTTTGTGTTGGTCTTCCTCAGTGATCTTAATTTGATTATAACCGAAAATCCATCCATAAGTGATAGCATTTCATACCCTACGGTTGAGTCAACAATCATGTCAATGTTGGGAAATGGAAAGTCATCTTTAGGGAAAGCTTTATTGATGTCCCTAAAATCTATGTAGATTCGGATACCGATAGGTTTCTTCTGGACAGGAACAATGTTTGATATCCATTCAGAATAATCAATTGGCTCTGATGAATCCTGCTGCAAGCAACCTTTCCAACTCTTCTTTAACTAACAAGGCCACTCTTGGGTGCATCTTTGGAGCTTTTGTTTGATAGGCTTAGCGTCTGCGTGCACAACTAGGTTGTGCATGACCAAAGTTGGATCTAAGCCGGGCATGTCTTTGTAAGACCATGTGAACACATCAATAAACTCTCGCAGTAGCATAGTGAACGTCTTTTGTTCTCTGGCTGAGAGTGATGCTCCCAATTTTACTATCTTGGGATCTTCTTAGTACCAATATTGACATCAATGGTTTCTTTGACTAACAATTTTGATAAATCCTCCATACGCGTAGGATCAGGAGGTAGGTTGAGATCTTCATCCAAGGATGTCTCTACGAGATTTTCATCCTTGGCGTGGTCACTTTGTTTGTCCTTTGATTTTCTTATTTGTTTTGTCAGAGTGCCTCAAAGAGGTTTTCACTGTGTGACTTGGACTTTGATTTTTTCCGAGGCTTTTCTTTAGAACTCTTGCCCTCACTTTTCTTTAAATTTTTTTGACCACAAAGTTCAGCCTCCTCGTCGAAGTAGGCGCAGGTGTCTAAGTCGATAAAGAAACCCTTCTTGTGATCTCCAATGGGAATTGTATCCCTTATGCCCATGAACTCTGCAATAGCCTCGTCGTTCTCGAATAAATCTAGTGGCACGTGACGTTGTTGGTCCCATTCAACAAGGGAAGGGTACACAAGGTCAAGGATTGGTTCAGTGGGGGTTATGGTCAGGACAACATTATTCATGAAAAGGTTCGTGGAGGCCAGATCCTCATATTGGCTACAATAGGAATCCGTATCATTGTCTAGATAATCGGAGCCATCCTCATGCTCTGAACAAGTCACATCTTGATCGTTAGGGTGTGCCCCATAAGGGTGAATCCCGATGCCATATCTTTTAGTTTTGAAATGGGGGAGAGGGACTGGTTCCCTTTGTCCTTGTTCATTCTTACCACATCCTAGGCCTTTGTAGCCCATGGAGTACATCATTCTGCTAGATTTTTCATATTCAGGGTTTGATAACAAGATGGCTGAGTGTCCTCGGGGACCCAGTAGTAGGTGGATCAAGTAATTTTCCTCAGCTAACAAGCCTCCAGGTAGGAATGACCCAATAGTGTGTTCCTCTCTAGGTCTCCTGAAGCGGTAGTTGGGTCGACCTCTAGTCTTGGGTGACAAGGAGAGGTCAGAAACCAAGAGTGCTTGTTGTACATTATACTCCCCATAGCCATATTCTAGAATTTTCATCTCCCATGAATTAAATGGAGATGTTGAAGTAGATGCCCCATGAGCGCAAGAACTAAGAGAATTTGAATCTACTCGAGATTCCATGGCCTCAGAATGAAGAGGGATAGCTATATCTGTGGAGGGACATGCGTATGTACCCTTTCGTGTAAAGCTATTAAGAGCTCTACGATGAGCAAAGGGCTCTGAATCTCCTAGTATTGTAACCGTATGTCCCTCATGCTTCAGCTTGATGCATTGATGAAATGTTGATGGCACGGCCTGCATGGCATGAATCCATGGTCGGCCTAGAAGCATATTATATGGAAGTTCCAAGTCTAGGACGTGAAACTTTGTCTGATGGCAAGTGGGGCCCACCTCCATGGGCAGCGTAATGGTGCTTCTTGACTCTCTTTCCATGTTGTCGTATGCGGTGATAGTGATGATATGGGACTCAAGATCTGCCTCGTATGTCCCAATTGTTTGACTAATTTAAGTGTGTAGATGTTCAATCCAGATCCGTTATCCACAAGCACCCGTTTGATTTTCCTGCGGGTGACAACTACCTCAATGTATAAGGGAAGATTATGTTTAGGATTCTCGGTAGGGACCTCCCTATGGTTGAAAGTGAGATGCTCACTTGGGTGCAATATTTGCCACCGTGGCTTGAAGGTACGTAGGATCGACTTCTAAAGGCACTCCGACCCCTGAAGAGTTTGATACAAAATGTCCTTATGCACATTGGATATCTTGAGAAGATCTAAGATCGAGATCTTAGTAGGTGTCCTCTCAAGTTGTTCTAAAAGGTTATATTTACCAGTTTGTGGGGTCAATAGAGAGGGTTCGGAATCACGAGGTGGGCACGCCTTATTACCATAGCATGCAGTCCTTTCCCTTGATCCGGATGGTATTGACATGGTCAGCAGGGGAGTGAATACATCGATAAGTGAATCGTAATGATTGTTATCTCTTTTGGTATACAAGTAATTCGTAGCTTTATAGGTTTGGGATGAGTCTCCCGATCCGGCTTTGTCTTTTCGACTTATCATGCTTAGGGAATGGTTCCTTATAAATCCCCATTTTCTCGTTAGGTGTTTGCATTTTTCTAGGGTTATCCACCTCTATCTCCCCATTATCAATGAGGTCTGAATATAGTGGTGAAGCTGCAGACATTTTTTGTCTTATGACCTTTAATGTGATGCATTTCATAGTATTCATGCTCCTTATACCATGAAGGTTTAGGAGCGTTGTCATCAAATGGTTGCGTTGTAGGATAGGTCATCATGTGGGCCGCATCCAACTGTTTTAGTATGATGGACAATGGTTCATTGAGGGAGGTGAATGTTCGTCACTTTGGTGGTGGTTGAATTGGGCCCTTGGTTAGTTTAAAAGGTTGATTGGTTTGGACCGTTTGAACACGTTTGGAATCAGTGATTCCATCTCCCACCACATTTTTGTTTTTGTTAAAGATCTTTGGCTTTTCAGTGGGTTTGACACTTTGGTTGTCTTTAGATTGGGTTTTGAGGGTGCCTTTGGCAATGAGAGCCTTTTCTATTTGAATCCCTTTCTCGATAACCTCCTCAAAGGTGCGGACACAATGCATTTGGAGGTGGAAAGCTATATCTAGGTTGAGATTAGGGATGAAAATACTGACCAGTTGCTTCTCAGGGAAAGCGCAAGGGAAGCGACTAGCTATCCCTCTCCATCGTTGGAGGAAGCTGGCGAAGGTCTCATTTGGGTGTTGTTTTGTGCCGCACAAGTCTGCCATGGTGATGTCACTCTCTATGTTATATGAGAAATGATGCACGAATCTTTCACCAATTCTGGCGGTGAAAATTGATCCTCGTGGTAAGCGCGTAAACCATTCCAATGCTTGACCTCGAGACTCTTAGGAAAAAGTCTGATGAGGTAATTATCACTATAAGACACCTCTTGACATGCCATGTAGAAATCTTTAACATGATCCCTTGGGTCTCCCTTTCCTTTGTATTTGTCAAACTTTGGCATATCAAATTTCTTTGGAAAGGGTTGAAGGGTCATTGTCTTGTCAAAAGGATAGGGGCATAGTTCTTCGTATTGGTATTTCCTAATACTCCCTATATTGCTTTCTTGTATGCTCACAAGTGTTGCTTTCATAGATTGCACTTCTTGTGCGAGCAATTGTTCTCTAGTGGGAGAAGCGGGGACGTGTACATGATGATACCCGTGTCTTCTTCTCCTTGGTTTTCTCGATGGAGTTCGTGGATCCTAAACTTAGGCCTTGACTTTTGAACGTTCTTGTTTGTGTCTTTATGTACCTGGAAAGTAAGCAAAGCTAGTTGTCGGCTTAGGTTATTGAGTTGTTGTTGGATTGTGACTTGGTTTGTGTCTTCTTCTTCTAAAGGTTCTTCCTCTTCGTATTGTGGAGGTTCTTCCCTGTCTCATGTTCTATCTTGTTTCTTGTGGCACTTTGATGAGGGTATTCTATGCCCTACCACTTTATCATTTTCTGCGTAAGAAGTGGAAGCATGCCCACCTGTTAAAATATCTTCCATATTGATAAGGGGGTGTTCTTCCTTAGTAGTGTCATTTGTAGGTAATATTGGTTCATTCTCGGTGGGAAATTTGGCCCCTAATTCCATGACCCATGCCAAAACTCTATCTTTGTTTCTAAGGAGAAACTCATCTAGTAGAGTAGGGTCAAAATCAAAGTCCACGTGTGGTGACTCTAATTCATTTCCACTATGGTCGACCATTTCTTCTGTTTCCTTTTTTGTAGAAAATAGTGGTCCTAGATCATGTGTCGATAAATGGGTTTGACCCTTGTCTATTAGAGGTTTCCCAAGCTTGCACCTGTTGTTCCTCATATGTTTGTTTCTTTAAACCTAGACGCGTCTTGGGAGCCATGTTTTCGTGATAAGTTTCACTAAGGTAAGTTGTAGATTTGTTCAAAATTCAATGACTACCCCTAAGTGAAACACAAGATGTACGTGTTAAGAGTAAATTAACAGTGTGAGAATACCAATGTGATAGAATGATAAAGTCACCAATGAAACAATCGTTTGGTACCAAAACTTAATCAAATGAAGTACTTCCTAGACTACGTTTCAAAGTAATTTGTGACGCCAGATGATTAACAAGATGTCTCCACTTATGCCAAGTTCAAAGGAATGAACAAGACGTAAGTAAATACATGAAGTTAAATGTGATCTCCCAATCAAGATATATGATGAGCAAGCTCAAATTCGATTAAGACCTATATCTCAAAAAGTGCCAATTACGATTTGTGAATGACACAACAATATCACCAAGATATGTTAACCCACTTTGCAAGAAAGTGAAGTATTGATATCGAGGTGTTATTGATATAACACACACAAATGGTAGTGCCTAGCACCTTTTGAAATCGAGGTAATAATAAAACCGAACAAAAAAAATCTCAAAGTATAGCTAGGAATAGTTAAGAATGTGTGCAGCGTAACCGTACAATATAGGTATTTATGTCGAGTTTACAAGAAACAAGACGTAAATATCAGAAATTGTAATGATACGAGACAAACAAGCTAACTCCTCTATGGAAGTCTGCGGTGATGAACCACGCCTAACTATGATGACGATCTTGACGTGGGTATCAAGATCACAATGGCTACCAAATGACGTGAAAATGCCTCCGCTCACTTTAGACGTTTAACTAACTTGACCATGCAAACATGGATGGGCGTAAACGGACATAAAAGTGAGAGAAAGAGTCGAATGGAAACACAAAGGTAATCACACCTCTTTTGATCAACAAAGTGTCAAAAGAATATGAAGGAAATAAATCAAGAAAAATGACGAAAAATGCTAGCCTCACTTGGCAGAGTTTCGCCTCACCTAAGGCAAGTAAAAACTAGGTGAAAGTAATACGTCACACGTTTCTCAAAAAGAAGGTTCACAACTCAACACTATTTTAAAATGGTCAAAGTGGGCTCCTGGCCAAAGTATATTCTCCTAGGTGGTTCTCTCACCCTAGGTGTTACAAAGTTGCCATGAGCGAGCGTGATTTACCCAAAAAGTCACATTGACTAGTTTGGGAGTATCTCGGCTTTACTTTACCCCCTTCAAGAATAGTAGGCAACTAGTGCGTCTACGTGTACTATCACTGGGGTCACCACAATGGACAACCTATAATGCTATCTCACAAAGGAATCACTAGTCAAGTAGGTAGTGCGGAGCACTTCCCATTTCATCCACAAGGTTCCCTCTTGCGTGGACTACTTTGGGGTTCCTGGAACCACCCCCATTGTTGTAGCTTAAGGCGTTATGCCAAAGGGGTTATGTTCCAGTTGAGCAGAGAGGGACGTACCCTTTTGAAACCTAATATGAGTGTTTTGAATATGTTTGTTTTTTTATCTTGTTTAATTAGGTGTGGTTTGCTTGAACACCTTTTTGCAACTGTATAACAATTTGTATTAGTAGTTTTTGATTTTGTTTTGATTCCTCCTTTCTTTGACAAGCATTTTTAGGTCTTGCACTCAAGCGTTAGTAGTTCTCCAAGAAAATCACATTATTTTAAAAGAGGATTAAGAGTTGCTTTTGATTCTCAAGATCATCGAGGATGCAAGAGAAGAGCATACACAACAAATAATCCAACTAAAAAGTAAAGAAAATCTTTTCAATCAATGAACCATACAAAATTCTTGATAAATGTTCATTCCCCTAAACCAAAAGTGAAAGATGAAGTTTCAATTTACCAAATGTTATAAAATGAAGACTAAAGTTGTTTTTGATTCTCAAGATCACCCTAAGGTGCAAGAGAAGAGCATACACAAACTTTATCCCAACTATATAGAAATGGAAAACTTCAAATCAAAGGACCATTGAAAAATGCTTTGTAAAAGGTTCATTCCCTTAAACCAAAAGTGAAAGATGAAGTTTCCAATTTACCAAATGTTATAAAATGAAGACTAAAGTTGCTTTTGATTCTCAAGATCACCCTAAGGTGCAAGAGAAGAGCATACACAAACTTTATCCCAACTATATAGAAATGGAAAACTTCAAATCAAAGGACCATTGAAAAATGCTTTGTAAAAGGTTCATTCCCTTAAGCAAAATGAATAATCAAATTTCTAAGTTTAATCCCAATGTTAAAAAGATATAGATCAAAGTTGTTTTGATTCTCAAGATCACCAAAAGGTGTAAGAGAAGAGCATACACATGCTTTGGTCTAAATCGAGAAGCATGGAAATACTGACATTCATCAAAACATTAGACATGTTAGAAAATGACCAGTTTTAAACTAATAGAAAAACCTATAATTTTGTAAGTATAAATCCAAATTTATGTTTTCATTGCATAGTTAACTTCAATACCTTTCAACGCAAAAAAATGGAGTCATTTTGAGTTTGGGAGCAAAAGTTATGGCCTTCGGAAGATGGGTTACGCATATGCTCTTATGCTCACGGGTATGCACTTGACATGCACTCAAAAAATGTCAAAAAAAACGTCCTTAATCTACAAAATGGGAAAAATTTTCCAACCAAGATTCAATTTTGACAACAACCCATCACATTAATATATGAATAGAAGACTCAACGCTATCAAACATTAACATACATGCTCAAGAATTTAAGATTTTCAAGAAATTGACAAAACTAGCATGTAGAATGATGAAAAAGTAAGCTCTAAAAATGAAAACATGATGAAATCTTGAAATTTTCTCACCAAGATTAAATTTTGACAGCAACCCACCACATTAATATGTAAATAGAAGACTCAGCACTATCAAACACTAACCTACATGCTCAAGAATTTAAAATTTTCAAGAAATTGACAAAACTAGCATGTAGAATGTTGAAAAAAGTAAGCTCTAAAAATGAAAACATGGAGAAATCTTGAAATTTTCCCATTAATTCCAATTTTGACAGCACTTCACCTCCTTCATACCTACTAAGGAAGACTCAACACATGCAAACTCAACAAAACAAGTTAAAAAAACAAGTTAGATCAACATGTGTAAAAGAGGGTTAGTAACCAAAAATGAAACTTAACTACAAAAACTTGAAATTAAGTGCAAAGGACAATGGAGTAAGTCCCACCGGGTGTGCCAAATGTGTGCATGTGTTTTTTTTCAAAATAATGCTAATATGAGTAAATACTAACACCTAAATAGCCTTAACTTAGCAAGAATTGAACAACAAACTAAACACCATCAAGATAAGAATTAAACAAGGGTTAGATGCTAGCATTCATCAATACAAACTTTGAAACTAACAATGCTAAATATCTAAACTCCTCTATTCTCTAACAAAAAATAAATGAATGGACCTAAGTAAGCTCCATGGCTATCAAAATAGTTGTCCTTAGTATGCCAAGTAACCTAGGAATGAGGGCCTATCAAAGTTGGGCTATAAGACCCCTTTGACACCTCCCATATGACCTAAGCACTTAAGAAAGAGGCTTAACTCTTCAAGATGATGAACTCTCAAAAGGGAAAGGCAAGCTCTTAGTCTTTGCTATATGCTTTGCATTTCTCTCTAAGGAGTTTAGGTGTAAGTAAAAAGGTAGGTGGAGGGCTCTTTATATAGCCCAAAGGATAAAGGATTCAACACATTCTCATGAATGTGGGATAAAGGTAAAACATGATTAGGAATGGATAAGGTTGCTTTATTAAAGGTAACCTTACTTTAGAAGGGTTTAATTATGTTTAGCAAGTCATGGGAGTTGGGGGTATTTTAATTAATCAAAGGTGATTAATTAATAGGTAGATGTAAGCTTATAGAAGATAATTAGAGGAATATTAGTACGATTTAGGCTATTATAAGGGGATTAAATCAATTAAATATTGATTTATTGGTTAAATGGAAGGGAAAGCTAATTAATTAATAATAATTAATTAGTCTAGGTAGAAGGGGTGATTTATTAACGGAAGGTCGTTAATTAGGGTATTTGTTGGATAGGTAACTTAATTAATTAGCTTAGTGTAATTAATTAATGATGATATGAGGAAAATGAGTGCTTTTGATGATATATTACTTGGGCGTAATTATGGGTGTCTACACTTTCAAACACATCTAGTGACTCCCAATATTTTATAATCTCTGTTTCAAGTGATCCCGAGCACCTTTCATGAGAAGAGTGCACACAATAAAAATTTACAGTAGTTGAAGACTCTTTTAAATACCTCTAGCTATCCTTGATAAAATTTTGTTCCGAAAATATTGTGCACACATCTCTATCTCCGTGTGCCACACCCATTCAACTCCTCTTGCAAATAGTCAACCTGTGTGCCCTACAATGGTGCCTCAACCACCTCCGCCACTAAGAAGTTTTGTGAACTTTGATGGAGGGAGCCCCTTACTCTGGCCATATAACATGATATGCCCAATGGTGCACTCAAAAGTATTCCTTACTTTATTGGTGAGAATCAAGTCACCCCTCAGGAGCATATCCAAGATGTAGAAAATGTGTGTTCATTCTATCTGATCACACATAATGATGTAGTAGTCAAGCTACTTGCAACCTCTTTCAAAGGTAAAGCACTTCAATGGTACCGAGGCTTGAGGCTTGGATCTATCACCAATTGGGATGAGTGGGAACATATCTATGTAGTCATTTTGAAGACAAGTCAGATCACCTATCTTTAGTGGAGCAACTAACGAAAACAAGGAGGGTGCTCAATGAGTAGATGAATGATTTCAACATTAGATTTTAGAAGACTTGGGATAGAATTCCTCTTGTGGTAAGACCTACAGCCCAACATTGAAGGAACTCAACAAAGTGATATTTTTTTTATGATCCAGTCTATTGGGGGTAGGACTCTACCAGCTTCTTACAACATTGCAGTAAGGGCAAAAAATAGTCTTATTTAGGTTGGAAAGTTGGCTCCTAGACCAACCATGCCCCTTTTTCCAGAGATGTCACAAGCACCTTAGCCTTCTATGGCCCCTATTCCTACTCCTGAGAAAAGCACGCAACCTAGTTGCCTCAACATCCTATTCTCCATCAAAGCAAAAGGAAGATGAAGAATTGAAGGTCTTGATTAGAAATTTATCAAACAAGGTTATATCACTAGAAAGGAAGCAAGCACAAGCGTATAGAGGCATTTCCAGTCAGGCACATGGCTAAGAGAATTAGCCTTGGAAAAATCAATACGGAAATCAAAAATACGCTCCCAACCAACATAATGATAGGTGGAAACCTAATGCACATCTACCTTTGCAAGTTGTCCCTCCCGTGCCTTCTCTCCCAAGCACCCAGCATGAGCCACGCACTTTTCCTGGTTCAAAACAACTTGGCACAAGAATCAGAGTAGCGCTTCCCTTGTAAAATGCCTCATAGTCAGTACCATTGTGCTAATATCACTGCTGCCCAGGCCTTCATGATCCATAATGCTTCATCCTGTGAGCCCTCAACAAGTGCCCATGAAGTAGATAATCCTGAAGATCCAGAAGTATCCTCAAAAACCAATTTGATGTTATTTGGTGCAGAGGACTTCTGTGCAATCACCCAAGATGCAAAAGATACAAATAGACCGCGTGTGTAAGTCATGGACAACGCAGAATATATAAAAAGAATATTAGAGTCTGGCATGTAGGTCACAGTCCCTATAATGCAAGAAGGTCTTCATAAGAAAAAGGAATCAGACAAGACCTCTTGCAACAAAAATTTTCAAACCCCTATGCAAGAGTTCCCAAGTAAAGCTACTTTTGAAAAAGAAAGTGTGCGCCCATCCTTTAGTAGGCCAATCCTATGCTCCAGCTAAAATTCACGCTTCCACACCGAAAGCTAAGTCAAAAAGGGATGTTATTCCCCAAATTCATAAGTCGAAGGGCTTCTATTCAACATTGTTAACTAGATGAAGAAAACAAACATAAATGTCACAATTTGGGATGCCCTGACCATTCCATCTCAGCGGGATTTGCTACATAAAGCTCGACGTAACTTCCACGTGCTGACCTGGTTATGCATAAGCCACACACTTCTATCAAAATATGCCAAGAAGAGGAGAAACAAGTAAGCAAGATTGCTAAAACCCCACCCTTCTATATGTCCTTGATTATAGGAAAACACCTAGTGCATAACTGCTTGATTGACTCAGGCACTAGTACTTCTGTTATGCCTAAGAAGATAGCCGATGTATTACGTATAAAATATATCCCTTTGTCTAAAGCATTCCTAAAACTTTATGGCTAAATTGTGACCACCTTAGGAGTCATCAAGGATCTTGAGTTAACCCTCATGCATGTCCAAACTCGACAATTACTCAAGATGTTTCAATTATTGACCTGCCTCCTTTGTTTGCCCTATGTCTATTAAGAGAATTTACTACTAAGGTGGGTGGTTCCTTGTCATTTGATTAGTCTCATATGTTGCTCAAGATAAGGTATGGTACCTGATTTACCATACAAGCTGAGCCTATATTTTCTTACCATGTAGAGCCATATGTCACATCCCCTCTCTAAGCCAATTATCTTATCCAAGAAGAACAAGCTTTAGTTCCTGAACAATAGTCTCTTCCACCCACTGTCCCAGACCTAGTACTTGATGAATGGGTGGAGAGGAATCAAAAATTCTATCCCTATGCTGAAGAACTAGAAGCCTATGAGACTGGGTTTGGTACTTATTGCATTCTAGAAGAATATGCTACTCTTCCACGCACGTTCATAGGAGACAAGGTTCAAACTAGCCTATCGAAGTTATACTTTGATGGATCTAGACGTAGAAACGACATAGGAGGAGTAGTTCTCATTTCCCCTAAGGATGATAAGTTCTTCTTCGCACATAGGCTACAGTAGTTTTGCATGTTCTAACAATATGGCAGAATATGAAGCACTAGTGCATGGCTTGCTTATCGCTGAAAAGAAGAAAATCAAAGCACTCGTAGATCTTTTGAGACACAAAATTGGTTATCCACCAAGTCACCAAAAAATTCTAGAAAAATAATAAGATTATTAAAGCTTATAAACATAGAGTTTGGGACCTACTTGAGAGCTTTGATGCTCTTATTCTACAGGTAGTCCCACGGAAAATGAACAAAGAATTTGACCAAATGGCCGCGCTTGGTTCACATTTTTCTCATGCTGAGGAATTTGTCAAAGGGAACACTCAACACATTAAGATGGGAATCAAACCATTTATTCCACACAACAACACCAGCTAGCAAGTGTTTGACAATGACGCAAAGATTATCTAGTTTATCTAGAATGAAGCTGAATTTTCATCAAGTATGCAAGTTGACTTAAATGACAACTATGGTGACCAAGTGATTCAGCTAAAGACAAATAAGTTTCCTAAAGGGATGGTCACCTTAGAGAAAATGTTCACCCCTAATTATGAGTTCAAGGGTGAAGAAGGATACATGTGTGTCACGTAAGAGGATTGTTCCTCCATTACTATTGTGCGTAGAAAGTAGCTTCGCTCAACATGAAATTACGTGCATGAAGAAAAATAGGCCTTCATCTCTCTCTGTCAAAGGTACAATGACATTTTATCATGGGAGTATGAATACCTCAAGGGTTTTGATCCAAGTGTTGCTCAACACTCCATTGACCTTGATCCTAGCATAAAACTTTTTCAGACGAAACAACAACCACTCAATCCAAGGATAGAGCCCCTCATGAGAAAGGAGTTATCCAAACTCATTGAGGAAAAAATAATTTTTCCTATCAAATACTCTACCGGGTCACAAATCTGGTTCCAAAGATGCACACAAGAAGAATGGTGAAATCAAAATTTTTTTTGATTTCAAATATTTGAATAAGGAATCTCTAAAGGATCACTATCCTTTGCCTTCAATGGAGTAGATTCTCAGAGATCGTAGCTAGTACGCAAAGGTTCTCCATGCTAGATGGGTATTCGGGTTTCAACTAGATCTTGGTCAAGGAAGAGGATCAATTCAAAATGGCATTTATAACCAAGTGGGGAATATATGCATACTAGAAAATGCCCTTTGGTCTATCAAATGAGGGCACAATGTTTCAGCATGCCATGGATATTGCCTTTAAAGGTTACATAAATGAGTTCATCTTGGTTTACCTTGATGATATAACTATCTTCTCAAAATAGAGCATGGATCACATGGCACACTTGGAGAAAGTCTTTGAGAGATGCAAAGAATTTGGGGTTTCTCTTAATCCCAAGAAGTGCAATTTTGCGGTGGCTCAGGGAGCTCTCGGGCCACGTGGTTTCAAATGATGGCATCACGATTGACCACCGAGCACATGTCAGCCATCCTAGCCATTTCCTTCTTTGGCGTATAAAAATCCTTATGATCCCCTACCTGGAACAATTAACTTTGTTAGGTGTTTTATCCCTAACTTTGCAGGACTAGTTCGGCCCATCACCCTTATGCTCAAGAAGGACATAACCTTCAAATGGATAGTAGAAGGAAGAGAAAGCTTCAACAAGATCAAGAAAGAGATTGCTTGTGTGCCAACACTCCTCAATCCAGATTACTCAAAGGATTTCATCCTTTATGCTTATGGTGCTGACACAAGCATTGTTGTTGTCCTGACATAGGAAAATGAACAAGGACTGGAACAACCAAAGTGGTTTCTTCAAACAAGATGCTAAAGGATTATGAAGTGAAGTACAGTCACATGGAGAAGAAGGTATTTTCCATCATGTGCACACTCAAGAAATTCAAGAGCATGCTCACCACAAATCATATCAAGGTGTTAGTCTCTCACTCATCTATCAGAGACTTCATCATGGGAGTAGAAATCAGTGAGAAGAGAGCATGATGGGTGAAAAAAATCATGGAATATGATGTGACTATTAAGGCCACAAAGCTGGTAAGAGGCAGTGCACTCTGCAAGTAGATTGTTGAGGATGTGTAGAGTGAACCCGAGGCTTCATTATTTCGGATGAAGACCTCCCACACGTAGAACATGAATAGAATATAGACCCCAACGCACGTGACTAGATGAAGGACATGATCAAATTCCTTTCCGAGGGTGCATACCCTCCCGGTTTGAATAAAGAAAAGAGAATTCGTCTCATATTACAATCTATTCCTTACATTTTGATTGATGGACTTCTCTTCAAAAAAATCTAGATGGCATACTATTAAGATGTATCAATGACGTGCATATTGAAAAAATGTTAGTAGAATTCCATGATGGATTCTCTAGTGGACACTTTTCTTCCAAAACTACAACAATAAAGATCATAATGGCAAGAATCTTTTGGCCTACCCTATTTGCAGATGCACACAGTGGGTCACAAAATGTAAGGAATGCACTTTCTTTGTAGGAAAGAAAAGATTGGCATCGCTTCCCATCCGACCAATTTAAGTGGATTAGCCTTTTGTGTAATGGGGTCTCGACTTCATAGGAATGATCAATCCACCTTCAAGTGCTAGACATAAATGGGTGTTGACAACTACATATTACTTCACCAGATGGATAGAAGTTGTCATGCTTAAGGAATCAACCGAGGTAGTCATCCTTGACTTTCTCGAAGGTATAGTCACAAGGTTTGGCATTCCTCAAACCATTATCTATGATAAAGCAAAGGCCTTCCTTGGTACGAAAATCACTTATTGGGCTCTAAGTCTTGGGTATTTACCTAAAAATTCTTCCAACTATTACCCTTAGGGCAACGGTTTGGTAGAATCAACAAACAAGAACTTGATCAGAATCATGAAGTGTACAATGAACACTAGCCAAAGACAGTGGCATGCAAAGGTTCCGCGCACTCTGTGAAGATAGAATCAAAGTCAAAAAGGCAATAGGAACGTCACCTTAAAATTTTATCTATGGCAAGGATACCACAATTCCTTTAACAATAGAGCTAAATTCATTGGCACTTGCCCAACATCCGGAATTTGAGGGCACGGATCGAGGAGAGAAATTAGTATGGCAGAGCTGGTTCATCTTTAAGAACTCGAAACTCTGCCATAATCAAGCTAGAACAACATCAACAAGCAACAAAGAAATGGTTTGACATAAATTCTACGCCTCAAGCTTTCAAAGTTAGAGACCTGGTCCTAAAATGGGATGCTGGCAGAGAAAAACTAGGGCACCATTCAAATTTTGACGCACTTTGGAGTAGCCCCTACATCATCAAGACTTGCAAAGAAGCTAACTCTTTCGAGTTAACTCATCCGAATGGAAGTGCAATGCAAATCCCAGTAAATGGGATCTATCTCAAACCCTTCCATTAGGTTTTCCACATCATATTGTATATATTAAAGTAGTTTCAATTCCTCCAAGTGTGCTCTGTGCACATTGTTTGTCTATATTTAGTTATTTCCTCTCACATGCCTCCTATGCATGCTCTTTTGTTGCTTCAGAATGCAGAGCTTCTCTCAATAGTTGTGAGATTCAGAAAAAATTACAGAAATGATGCTCAAAGTGACAATAGGGGAATTTTCATGATTGAACAAGTAGACTTCATGCCCAATGGATGCTTTAGGCTACTGGTCTCTTGCATCTAGCACGCAGATGGCCCTAAAAGTCACCAAAAATGTTTTTTATTAAGGATAAATAGTTTTGAAGGGACTATACCCTGTGTACAAAAAGGCTCAAGAAGCCAGATAGCAGAAGGAGAAAACTCAATCCAGAAAGGCTAAACACCTTAAACCTGGAGGCTCAATAGCCAGATACAACAAAGTAGAAGGAGAACAAAATGATCAAACTAGATAGTGATCCGACGAAGAACATAAGGGCCAAAAAATAGCAAAAAGGGATCCAAAACAGGGCATCCCAACAAGATAACAACATCAAAACTGCAAAAAACAACACCAACACAACAACAAAGCAACACCAAGGCACCGCATCACTTGACAACCTTGTCAATCTTGACCTTAATTTTTGGAGAGAGAGGAAGAGTGTAATGGCCGTGGCCTGAGAAAGATCGCTCATGTCTGCCTTAGCAAGTGCTAGGTCACGGGTCTCATTGGAATCCCAAATATTTTTAGGAATGCCGCTAAGGCTGCATACACTCTTCACATGCTATTCCATAAAATTATACATTCCTTTCAGAGTAGAGAGGGTGCAATCCTGACACCCCTTGGCATTGCCCAGTCTAGTATCAAGTGAAAGAAGCTTTTTGTAAATCTCAGCAACAATATCCATGTCTTCAAGATCATGTAACTTCCTCTTACCTTTTTTTTTTTCCATATTCCTCAGATCATTTTTGAGGTCTTTGATTTCCTCTTCAAGTTTACTAACTCTGGTAAGAAGGTCCACTTCTCTGGAATTATCCATAGGATTACTAATGTGTAATAAGTTCTCCACAAGCTCCAAATCCTTATGGCTACGCAAAACTCTCTGCGAAGAAGGTAGAGTGACCTTAACCTTCTTATCTTTCCTCTTTCTGCCCGAGGTAGCAATGTCTAGATCTCTTCCAAGCAGGGAGAGGGTTAATCACAGGGGGAGTGGGTAGAGGGTGAGAGCTAGAGAAGCAATGGTGGTGAATGAGTAGGATCAGGCCTTGGTGAAGGGGAACAACCCTGGCATGTTTCTGAACTTCAAGGACAAACTTCTCCAAGGAGTTTAGTAAATAATGCGGGAAATTTACGGTAATATTCCTGTGAAAGTGATTGAGGAAAATTAAATGCTTTAGGGGAATGGTGACATATCTTCCCTCCAAAGAGACATACCTAACCATCATGCGTGCAATCTCAGCAAAGGGTTCAGGTATGGAGGCCACCTTAATGCCAGCCACGACAAACTCGAGGTTCTCTCCTTCAGCAAGAAATTTTTCACCTCCACCTCTCTGACGACACATTTTTGAAGAACTTGGCACCTTCCATGTTCAGTCCAGTGACCTAGGCAATGAGCTCCTTAGAGATCTCGACCTTGACATCTCCATACTCAACCACATGATTTTTCCACCCATTAGCAAACTTCACCGAAATGTCCTAATCAAAACCCTTTATTTTTTCAATGAAACTTGAAATACCCCCATTTGCAGATAATTCCAAAGAATTGTATCTATTTTCCAGGTTGGATCATACATGGGCTTGGTTTTGCAAGGAGGTCCCCCATTTTCCTGTATTTTTCTACGCTGCACAACGGTATACAATTTTTGAAACTCATACAACTCAACACCGCCTCTACTTTTGGGGACCTCTGAAATGTGCAGAATTTTAAGAGCATCATTAAACTTAACTTTGCAATTAATAAGCACCTCCTTCACATCAGCACCGTAACTATTAATAATTGTGTTTAAAATCATGCATATCCTTAGTGATGTCATCAAGTACTTTGGTAGGAAGGGGGTCGCCACTTAACCAAGTTTGCATTGTATTGTTGACCCCAATATTTGCTAAACAATCAGCCACTCTATTACCCTCACGATAGGTGTGTATAATCTTATAGTTAGCAAAAATGTTATCCAAATAGCTCTCTTAGTGATTTGGATAACTTGCATACACATTCTAGCCTTAAGACATCTATTAAATTTATGCACACTCAAAATCATTTGGCACATTCCCTTGGTCATCGCAATTTACTTACACACCCCATTTCCTTTTCCTCCACTTCTCTCTCACACCTGACTTCCATGCATCTACCTTCTTCCAAGTCAATTTCTTTCCACCCCACGCACATAAGTCTTTGACCCTTCATGCACCACACCTATTACTTAATAATAGTTATACCTTAACCATACGTTCTCTACTCACCGGTTTGATTCCTCTCCCCACATGCATTGTGCGTGCTCCCTCCATGCCTTCCTTTATTTTCTCCCCATGCCATTTTATGTCGAGATCATCTCTCGAAATGCTCATTGTGCCATGTGCAACTAGATAGGGTGTTAAATCCTTTCAATAAATGAATGATTGACACGTGACAGAAACAACAAAAGTTGTATATTTTTCCATCAATCTAGCCAATCAAAGACTTGCAATGTATTTTACATGTGCTTTGATGAATCTAACATCTTCTTGACAGCCATATCATCAGCTACAAAGATCAGATTAGCACATGCACCGAACTTATCAGATAGCTTCTGACATCAGCTATAGTGCTAGAAATTCAAAATTCAAATTCTAGCAGATCTGGTAGGTAAGAATTGGGAAAACGTCTCTCTAAAAATTAATGAGTAGATCTGATTGCTCCAACTACCCATTTTAGTTTGATCCGCTCTCGTTTGTCTTCAACACGTCAAAAGGCATAAAGAAGCATTTTTCACATATTTCTAAGTGGATTTGAGACATTGAATGCTCCTTTTTGGTGGTTGTATTTCAAATTCAGGTTTTCCCTCCTCTTCCTTTATTCCTCCATGGATTCATCTATAAATATAAGAGCAAGGCTCATTTGTTATGTTGGACATTCTAGATCATTACACATGTTGTTAAGGACTCCATATTTTCTGTATTCTAAGTTGCATAACTCCATGTTTGGGTCTTGCATGTGGATATCAGCCTCTTTATCACTGTAATAGTTCTGTGCATTTTAGAAGTAATAGAAGCATCATTTTGTGACTATTCTTTGTCTTAGCATGTTTGTGTTCCTTCTTCTTGCCTTTTCTCTTACACTGTGTATTGTTGTGCTACTTCAGGCTCCTTTCAGCCCCATATTTGGTTGTGTTCCATAAGGACAATTATGTGAATGTTTGTTTTTATATGCTACTCATGCCTAGTCTCCTCTCACACATTTCCTTTCATTGTTGCTTAGAAACAATAGTGTTCATCCCTCTTTTCTAGTGCTATTGCCTTTAAGTATAGTTTACTTCATGATTATCCTTCTTTCCCTGGTACCTTGGTATTCATAGCTTAGTTTTCCCTTTCAAAGCACTAGGAGTAGTAATAATAATAGAGATAGATAGAGGAACCGACCTTTCTCAGAGATCCGTCCCAAGTGTGTAAGGTACCACAACTTGGGAACGGTTCCATTGTTGTCTCAGACACCTCAGACCTTTCGAGATCTAAGATGTGGGTGCACATTTGAGAAAAAAAAGAGTGTGCACATGATGGCGAAGACCTACTTCTCCATGTGACTATACTTCACTTCATAATCCTTCTTCAAAGTCAGTTTCTTTCCACCCCGCATGCCTAAGTCTTTGACCCTTCACGTGCTGCACCCATTACTTTGTAATAGTTACACCTTAACCATACATTCTCTAGTCACCGGTTTGATTCCTCTCCCCATGCACATCATGCGCGCTCCCTCCATGCCTTACTCTTTTTTTCTCCCCACGCCCTTCTGTTCAGATCATCTCTTGACACACTCAGTGTGCTTTGTGCGTAACAAGATAGGGTGTCGAATACTTGAGTAAATGAATGATTGACATGTGGTAGAAACATAAAAATTTATACATTTTGCTATCACTCCATCACTCAAAGCATGCACCATGTATTTTGTGTTCTCTCGACAACTCGACATATTCGAAATCCATATCTTTAGCTACATAGCTCGATCAAGCACGCACCTAGACTTGTCAAATAGCTGCCGACATCAGCTATAGTGCTAGAAATTAAAAATTCAAATTCTAGTTGGTCTAGTAAGTAAGAATTGGGAAAACATCTCTCTAAACATTAATTAGTAGATCGATTACTCCAACCACCCAATTTAGTATGATCCGATCTCTTTTGTCTTCAACATGTCAAACAGGCATATAGAAGCATTTTTCATAGATTTCAAGTGGATTTACAGACATTGAATGCTCTTTATTAGTGGTTGTATTTCAAATGTGGGTTTTCCCTCCTCTTCCTTTATTCCTCCATGGATTCATCTATAAATATAAGAGCAAGGCTCATTTGTTATGTTGGACAATCTAGATTGTTACACAAGTCATTAAGAAATCCATATTTTCTGTATTTTGAGTTGCATACCTCCATGTTTTGCTCTTACATTTGGATATCAGCCTCTTTATCACTTGTAATAGTTCTATGCATTTTGGAAGTAATAGAAGCATCATTTTGTGACTATTCTCTATCCTAGCATGTTTGTGTTCCTTTTTATTGCCTTTTCTTTTGCCTTTGTGTATTGTTGTGCTACTTTAGGTTCCTTTCAGCCCCATATTTGGTTTTGTTCCATAATGATGATTATGTGAATGTATGTTTTGCTATGCTAATCATGCCTAGCCTCCTTGTTTCACCTTTTTCTTAGATTATTTCTTTGAATTTTGTGACGAAATAGATAGGGTAATGGGCATAGGAGGAATACTGTTCAAATTTTAGTTGATGGGTTATTATGTGTGTATGACTTCCGAATCCATAGCTAATTGTGAGAGCTTCCTTTTGGCTAGGAGGAACTACTTGTAATGAAAACAAAACCACCGGAAGAAATTAAACAATATGGGCAATGAACTACCTAACATAAGCTAGATCCGTGAAGTATGATACTTCATAGATGGTTGTCAAGACACTAGTTTCAAAAAAATTAATGTTGTAAACTAGGTAAATCCTATTGTTATTTAAAATGATTTAGGTATCTCACTTAAAAACAATAAGAAAAATAGATCTAATCTAACATGTGCTAAGCTAGAATAGAATCCAAAGGTCAAATGATTGGTTACGTGGTCTCGCAGTCCGATAAAGGTCTCAAGTAGGTCACAGGTAAATGAGGGTGAGATAAAATTAGGTGGCTAGGTCTCTATTTAAGGTTGTGTGGGAAAACATAGAGACCTGTGTCGATTAGGGGTGACTGATGGCGTTTAGGTATAATCGGTGCAGTTCTTGTTGGATCTAGAAATGTCACATAATAGGGTTTTAGTCTCCTTTGTGATTGCACAAAGGATTTTGGCTGGTCGGGATGAGGTATTGGGTGACTGGAGTAGGCTTTTGTGAGGTTTTAAATGGTCAGAGAGGTGAAAATGTTGGGAAGGTGAGGGAGCAAGATAAACAAAGGGGTGATAAAATAATGATGAAATGAAATAACTAGGGAAGTATGATGTTGTACTTAGTTGGATTTCATTCATGAAGGTCTCAGTGTGTGAAGGATGGAGGTGCTGATGATGGGTTTAAAGGCTGCAAGTGATCAACAATTGAAGAAAATATTCTACATGGACCGTATGCACACTCCTCTTTATGGTTAGATCAGATCATGGTGGGATGGTTGTGCGGGAGAAGATGCCCAATCTCCTTCCTTGGATGTGAGTTTTTGCTGGAATTAGATCTCGAAGATGTTATCTCTCCGAGATGTGTTCTTACTCATCAAATTTCTCGAGTTTTTCCAAATTCCAAGTTCCAACCTTGGGAATAAGGTTTTTTGGGTTAAAAGGGTAGCGACGGTGGTCCGACTTAATCGGTGACGGTTAGGGGTAATCGACGTCGGTCAAGGCAGGATTTCCTAGGTTTACTAAACTAGGGAGATCCTCCTGATTTCCTTGGATCTCATGTCGTTATCCCACGGATTAGACTTGGAGCCTCTTGTGAGCATGTGGGAATGTGGTTAGAGGGAATGTAGGCATTGATTTTTAGGGTTTGGGTAAGTCTTAGTTAGTTATGGGAACTTGCTAAGAATAGGTCTTAGGTTGAGTTGGCTTGGTGAGGTGTCTAAGTGAACTATATGTGTAGATATTATTTAAATAATAAATATAGTGAGGATAATGCATTAATTTAATTAAATTAATATTAGTGGGGTGAAGGGGGTCATGGCTAGGTAAATGTAATAAAGGGTGCTTATATGTCGAGGGACAAAAGGGGAGTGTGACCTAATTTTAGTGTCTAAATTTTGCCCCTTTTTTGTGTAGCTTGTATTGGTAAGTGATGCTAACAAAAATAAGATGTGGTTGCCCCATGTGAGGGTGAAGGTGATCCCCCTCAAACTAGGAATTGACGAGGCAAAGTAGGTTGAAGCGGTGAGTGGTTTGATAAAAGGTAAATGTGAGGAAAAGGCAAGTGGGTACAGGAAAAAGGAGTGAAAGGTCTACTTAGGCAATCTAGGTAATGGGTTAGGGTCAAAGGTAGCAACAATCAAATACATGCACATGTATAAACTACAACACACTACCAGGTTGAAGAGTAGGAAAACTCTACATCGTTTAAGGTTAATAGGTTTATCCAAACAAGGTTGAAGTGAATCCAATATCTAAGGTATAGGATAAGGTCAGGAAGCACAACGTAGGTTAGGTGCAGGAACGTTTAGGTATGTTCCGGTACACCAAAGGTAGGGTTAGGATAAATGGTCATGACAATAGGCTAGGTAAGGTCATTAGGTCAATCAACACAAGTAATAGTGCCACAAGGTATAACAAACACATGAGGTCAAAGGTCACTAGTGATGGTCTAGGTCAAATATCTAGGTCACGACATGGGTAAGGCCAAGGTAGGGGTAAAATAATGAGTCCCCAAAGGAGGACAAGATGGAGGTAGTAAATGATGAGGTCAGGAAGGGTAAGGTTATGGGTTGGGTAAAGGGTGGAGGGGGTAAAGGAGCAAGGTAAAATGGCAAAGTAGGTGCAATGTGTAGGTAAGGGTGACTGATGGTGGTCATGGATAACTAACGTCGGTATAGGAAAATCGACGATGGTTAGGTAGGGCACGAGATTGATGCCGGTCAAGGGAACCGACATCGGTTAGGTCGGGTTTTGTATAAAAACAAAAAAATCCACATTTTTAATATTCATTTGTGAATTACAAAGTGAAGAAAGGACAAAAAAGAGAGAAAAGTGAGAAAAGCATCTAGAGGAAATGGGACAGTGAGTTGGCAGTGTGAGTTGACAGTGGTTGGGTTGGTGAGTAGCGGGTCCACAAGATCTTTGCGAGGGATTCAATTGGTTGGAGTGTGTGGGTAGATAGTTGGTGATGGCAGAGGTGGGAGAGGGATTAGATGGACCACCAGCACAATGGCTAGATGTGCTACCAAGACATTGGAAATGCGACGAGGTAAGCGCCTAACTCTTTAATGTTAATTAGATAAAGTAGAGGTGTAATAGTTTGTTTTTGGATTTTGGGGTTTGTTTTGGGGGAAAAAAGTTAAATTGGTTATGGGGGAAAAATGGGAAAAAAAGGGGGTAGGAAATTGGATAGGTGGGTGGGTAGGGATTTTGGGGTAGTGTAGGTCATTTTAGGTGGGGAAAAAGGACATGTACGAGAGTTTAAAAAACGGGGGTTTGGCAAGTCATGGATTTTTTCATGATAGTGACCAGTATTAGTCGGGTAGAACCGGGATCGGTCACCTAATAGGTGATCGAAGCGTCGATTCGATTATGGTGTGGTAACTCGATGGTCAAGTTCAACCGGTTTAAGGGTGACCAGAGTCGATTAGGATGAACTAGTACCACCGGTCGGAACTTTAGGAAAAAGGGTCGAAAAATGATATAGGTTAGGTGGTTGAGATGGGTAAGGTAAATATAGGGTGGTGGGTAATGATAAGTAATGAATATGGTCATGGTAAAGGTATATTAATGTTATGCTTTGGATTGGATGCAGGGTCGATCACAGTTACACATGCGAGATAGGGTTCCGCCACTATTGGTGACATTGCACAGCCTAGTGAGCCCTTTGGAGTTGCAACACATGGAGGTAGTGGGCTTGAGTGGTATTCGGTGCTACTAACATGCTATTTGGTAGCCTAGTTTGATGGTTGCACTCATCGATAGATGGGACTCCGTGACCAACACATTCCACCTTTAACGGTGAGATGACTATCACCCTAGAGGATGTGTTCTAAATTCTGAGGTTACCCATATTGGGGGCCCAGGTGTACTCTATCTCTCTCGAGGCCTCTAGAGGAGCTGATCGGGACCGTATTTGGCAAGGGGGTAGCAAAGTTGAGCTTCCATAGTGCTAGTTTGAGCTATGGCGAGATGTACCTAGCCCGTTCGGATGAGACGAGGCTAGTAGTTTTGTTGATGGAGGCAATGTGTTGCTATACACTGCCTGATGCAGAGGGTGGATGCTTTCCCGATCATTGATGGGGGTGATCCATGATATGATGGTGCATAAGACATAGTTTTCCTGGGCACCAACATTCTTGGTGCAGCTATACAAAGAGTTGTGGGCATATGGGTGACTACACAGGTTCAACCTATGCTGCACATTTATACTGCACTGTTGGGCCTATGAGCACATAGTCTATGTTTGACCTATAGGGATGCCCCGAGTAGATGCATTCCCACCGAGATGTGTGTGGTTGGGATATAGGAGATGGGTGCCGGTTGTAGGAGAGCGGAGGTCGGATAGGTTGACATATGATGTGGCCCATTTTCGGTAGTTGTTGGAGGGGTTGTCTAGAGTGGACATTATCTAGAGGCCATATGTGGGATTCCCCTCATATAGGAACATGCATGAGGAGCTCGGTGAGCTCCGGCTCTACAATGGTGGATACAGGGTTTTCTGTCTAGGGAGGATGAGATGATCCGATGGATAGGGTCCGACATCAATTTGGGCTCTTACAATATATTCCTCTACCCTTCCCACAGTATCGGAGGGATGAAGTGGAGAGGCCTCTCCCTCTACCATATCCCTAAAGGCCTACAAGAGAGGAGGATCAGCCAATGGATCGGTGGATTGTTGATGCCGAATGCACAGATAGGTATAGGTAGTGGTGGGTGGCTCAGTTATGAGGCATACCCCTAGACCAGGCAGCAGCTAGACTTTCTTACCATAACAATATAGAGATACTCCCTCCGGGAAGGTATGCGAAGCTGATCATGTAGATAGGTATATTGCAGACATAGTTTGAGGGGTCAGAGGTAGAGGTAGTAGAGATACAAGTATAGGTGGCCAGTTTGTAGGCCCAGATGGCAGAGGGAGAGGATGGAGGAGATGGAGACAGGGATGGTTAGGTGGCAGCCTAACAAGCTCAAGTGGTAGGTTTATAGGGCCGTTTGGCCATAGCCTGACATACTGATTGGGGTCTCTACAAGCATAGGGACAAGGGGCACCACCACAGGCATAGGGGTAGGGGGCACCACCACAAAGTGCAGTGGCTGGTCCCGATTCAGGATGATGTAGGGCGAGATAAAGGGGCCGAGACCTATGGGACCACCATAGACCATGCCTATATCTAGGTTATGGGATGCCCTAGGTGAGGTGAGATACTATTAGGACTAGCTCATGGCGTCCAGATAGACTTCCTCTCTTATGGAGAGTACAGGGCACAACAGCATCCATTGAGAGGATGAGATCCCGCACACACAGTGTGGAGAGCACAGGGGGCAGTGAGCTCCGAGGCTCGATTAGTGTGAGGCCACTAACACATGGAAACTAGAGCCAGGTGATGTGCCAGTAGGGACACATGAGGATGAGGTTGTAGGTGACACAGAGATGGAGGACATCCGGTGAGATGTATGATATGTGGTCACCGAGTTTTGATGTATATTAGTGATTTTTTGATATATATGCCACTTGCGTGTGTCAAGATAGTTGTAGGTTTGATCACATACCAGCACTGTATGCCGAAGACAGTGAGGATGTATGAGTGATTTTTTTTATATTGTGAGTATATAACAGCCTACGTGCCAAATATTTTTGTATTGATTCATTCATTTGTTTTGTATATATGAGACCTAGCCTACGTGCCGATGACATTTTGTATTGTATATCAACCTTTGTGTACTAACATTTTTGATATGATGGCTAATATGAGATAGGCATGTATTTTGAGATACACATTTATTGATTTATACAATGAGATTCATGGTATTTGGTGATGTGTTAATGTGTTTATGAGATATCGATTTTATGGCTTGTGTTAGATGTGATATGGATGTGTGACTCTGATATGGATGTAAATTAGGTGAGTTAGGAATGATGGAGCTAGGTCAGTTTAGGCATGGATCGAGTCAAGTTATAGGAATGGATCGAGTAAGGTTATAGGCATGGATCGAGTCAGGTTGGTAAGGCATGGATGGAGTTAGGTTTGTTTAGGCATGGACCGAGTTAGGTTAGTATGAATTGAGTCATGTTGGTAGGCATGGTTGAGTCAAAGTTAGGTTATGATTCATTATTTTTGTGATGAATGATACTATGGGTCATATGTGAAATATTATATAATCGATGCATAGTGATGATAAATGGATGGTAGGCGTAATAAATGTATAAAATGGGAAGCAACTTGTTATGTATGTGGCCTAATTTCCAATTTTGTTAGAAAAGGGGAACTAAGTGAAACGTGGGGTAAATGGTGAGATATGAATGGTTGAGGAATTGTTTAGGGTAGAGAATGGCCGAGCTAACCTCCAAGGGCCCCATGCCCTTAGAGTGTTACCTACATAGTCCCAGTGAAAAGGGACCTCAGGCTGATGTAGTTCTCCCATGAGCTAGGGAAGAATATGAAAATGAGTTGGTAGGTTTGTGGGCATGTAGTGGGTTTAGGTTTAATAGGTGTGGGTAGATGATAGGTAAAATGTTGCAGGTGAAGGTGATTATGGCGAAAGGGGAGGATTACCCCAAAGGTAAGTGTTAAGGATTAAGTCCTATATAAGGTAATCAAAATGTAAACAAAGATGGTTAAAAGATAAGAGGGGGGAAATAAAGCCACCTGATTGGGTAGGATCATACCAAGTAGATCATACCTTGAAGGGGGTGGTGAACACAAGACCGAAAGGCATTGCACGATTAATTGTTCTATGGTGAAAGTAGTCACAAGATCACCAAATGTCAAAATTCCAAGATGTCCCTTGAGGTGATTTAGGAAATGAAAGTGGAAATGGTAAGGTGGGTGAAAGATAGTTAATTGTATATGTTTTGAGTGACAAGTCTTTTGGGCAAGAGGTCCGAGGTCACAATGGGCAAGTCCATGACTAAAAGGTTTTTTGTTTTGATAGAATAATCGATGTGGGAAGTCTATATGGGATAAATAATATGGTACTCCTTGAGGTATTCGTGAAGTTGATCAATGCGGGAAGCTTCGGTTTCTCTCTTTTTGTGAAAGCTTCACATAGCTGTCCTTCGAGGGAGAAGTCTATTTATAGTAGCAATTTGGTAGAGAGGAAGATGTCTTTTTGTGGGAGTCATCTATTGTATTAGAAGTTTGACTCAAGGAGTTTTCTCCCATTAGAGGTCTTTGAAATCATGGACAAGATTGAGGTGAAGGATAGGACTCTTTTTCAAAAGGTAGGGTGGAATAACCATGGGATATTATCTAAAGGTATGCGAAAAGCATCCATGAGAATCATGCTATGTGCAATTCCATGGTACACATATTCAAGGGAAGATAACAAGTGACGGGTAATCACATGATTCTTGTTTAATCGTTAGGAAGGTGCATGAAGTGGATAACGCTCAAGGGATGATCCTGTAAAGAGACAAACGGTGAGGTAGGACAACGAGTCAACAATAGAATGGTTGAAGATGCAATGTGTTAAGGGGCTCAGGTTCGGGTTTACCCTCAAGTGGGGACAAATGATCAGCACCCGATCCATAGGTATGAGTTACGATGTATGGTCCAAGCCAATTAGGAGTGAATTTTCCCTGTTTACTTTTTTCTACTTTGGTTATGTGTTGATTTTCTTTCAATCTAAGGTCACTCGACTTGAAAGGTTCATTCATGAACACATTTGTCATAAGCACGTTTTATACCTTGTTGGTAAACTTGAAGGTGATCTAGAGCATTAAGATGACATTCATCTAATAACTCTAGTTGTGCTAAGAAGTCCTGACGAAATTCATCATCAGTAAGCATGTCATGGAGAGAAATGTGGAGTGAAGGGATTTGGACTTTGAGAGGTAACAACCTCTATACCATAGATCGAGAGAAAGGGTGTGGCCCACGGTGGAAGTGCAAATACTATCGTGGTATGCCCCTAGGGCAAAAAGAATGTGCGTATGCCAATCCTTCCTAGTATTGTCAACCACTTTTATGAGAATTTTTTGAGGGTTTTATTAGTGGATTTGGCTTGGCCGTTGGTTTGTGGGTAATAAGGTGATGAGAAACTAAGTTGAATGTTGAAGGCATCACAAAGTTTTTGCAATGTTTTGTTTTTTGAATTGTTTTCCATTGTCAGTGATGAGGTGATGAGGGACACCAAAGTGAAAATGATGTGATGGTTAATGAACTCACATATATTCTTAGCTTTCATGGAGATTAGTGGTATGGCTTCCACCCATTTTGTGTAGTATTTGGTAGCAGATTATGATCCATTGATGGTGTTGGGAAGAATGAGGATTGATTTCTCCGACAAGATCCAAACCCCATTGAGAGAAGGGCCAAAGGTCACAAGTGACCTATAAGGCATGACTGGGTGTATGATGAAGGTTGGAATGTTGTTGAAATTTCACATAGTGTTTGACATAGTCGCAACAATCATGGTTAAGGGTCAGCCAGTAATAGCCTAGGTGAAGAATACACTTAGCAACAACAAGACCACTAAAGTGACCTCCACATATGTCGTCATGAACCTCCTTAATGGTATAAGGAATTTCAAAACTTGTGAGGCATTGTAAGAGAATACCATCAAAGCCATGCTTATAGAGGAGTCCCCAGGATAACGAAATGGGAGACCCTTTTAAGGAAGGTGCGTTGTCCATTACGAGTGAGATCAGAAGGTAAGATGGAGAGGGAAAGGTAGTCGGAGTATTGTTTATACCAAAGGTTGCTTGGGTTAGGGGTGTCATTTTTGATTGAGTAAACATCATGAGGTAAATAATAAGGTGAATGGAGGCATTGTACGGTGACAAATATTTTGGAATTAATAGGGGAAGCGGGTATTTGGGAAGCTAAACAGGCCATGGTATCAACAAATTTGTTGGTTGATCATGGGATGGTTTAAAGGGTGTGACGATCAAAGGTGGTCAAAAGTATGTCTACATGATGTTTATAGTTTTGGAGTATCTTGTTACGACATTGGTACATACCATTAACTTGGTTGACTACCAATTGTGAATCACCAAAGATGTGGATTGATTTTACATCTAGGGCATAGGTAGCCTGGAGACCTAGTATGAGTGCTTCGTACTCGATAATATTGTTGGTGCATTCAAAGTTTAATTTGAAAGACAAAGGCATGGGTTCACCATCTAGAGGAATGAGGATAATGCCAGCCCCACCCCCACGCTAACACTTGGAACCGTCAAAGAACAATGTCATTTGGTAAGGAGGTTTGTCTAGGGAAAGGGTAGAAATTGACTCATCAGGAAAGTCAAAATTAGAGGGTTAGTCCCCATAAATAGGTGCATCAACCTGGTTGGTCGGCTATATAGCTGGCCCTTAATGGACTTTTGGCGAATGAACTCAAGGTCAAGATAAGCTAAAATCATAAGCCATCATGCGGCATGCTGATTTTGATAAGGTCTAGTGTACATGAAGTGTAAAGGATTGGTGTTGGTCATGACGTAGGTTTTGTGGTTGAGTATGTAATGGCGGATTTTGGTGGTAATGAAAACTAAGGCTAAGAAAAGCTTTTCTGGATGGTTGTATTGGGTTTCATAATCTAAAAGAGTATGGCTTATGTAATAAACCGCCTACTCCTTGTGTTGTTCATCACGGTGAGCGAGCATGGCTCCTAAGGAATGATCGGTAGCTGATATGTATAGGTAAAAAGGTTGATCGTATTTAGGTGGAATGAGTACGGGTGGTTGGAGAAGGTATTTTTTTAGGGCCTCAAAAGCTTTGTGATAGTCATCATCTCATTTAAATGAGACATCCTTCTTAAGAAGATGATGAAATGGTTGACACCGATCAAATAATTGTGAAATGAAACGGTGAATGGACTACAATTTACCTTGTAGGCTATGGAGTTGTTTGAGGTTAGTGGGTGGAGGCATTTCTAGAATGGCCTTGACTTTAGCAGGGTCAACTTCTATACCATAGAGGGAAATGATAAATCCTAGGATATTTCCTGAGAGAACCACGAAGATGCACTTCTTTGGCTAAAGGAAGATGTAATATTGAATGAGACGGTCAAAGATGGTTTCGAGGATGACAAGGTGCTTGGCGCAACATTTAGATTTGGCCAAGAGATCATCCGTGTAATATTCCAATATGTGATGCATGATATCATGGAAGATGTAAGTCATAGCACACTGATATGTAGCACAAGCATTTTTAAGGCCAAAAGGCATGACTCGATAGCAAAAGGTTCCCCAATGGGTAATGAATGTGGTCTTGTGTTGATCTTCCGGGGAAAGCAAAATTTGGTTATAACCCGAGAAGCCATCCATGAGTGAGATCATCTCATGACCAGTGGTGAGGTCAACCAGATGATCAATACCGGGCAAGGGAAAGTCATCTTTCGGGTAGGTGAGGTTGAGGTCATGGAAGTTTGTGCAAATGTCGATTCCCCTGTTGCTTTAGTAACAAGGACAATGTTAGAAATCCAAGGAGGATAATCAATGGGTAAGATGAAGGAAACCAAAAGAAGGCATTGAAGTTCTTTGATGAGAAGAGCAATGCGAGGGTGCATTTTCCTCAACTTTTGTTTGATAGGTTTGGCATCGGGAATGGTTACGATATTGTGGACCACTATGGTGGGGTCAATACTAGGCATGTCTGCATAAGACCAAGTGAAAGCATGGTTATGATCTCAGAGAAAAGAAGTGATGGCTTCCTGTTCAGCAACATCTAAAGATTGTTTGATATTTAGAATGTGCGGCTGATCCTAAGTATGAATGTTGATCTCGATAGTCAATTCATTCAACATGGTTTGTGTCTTAGAGGGTAATGACCGATGAATATATGAGTCTTCTGCACTAAGGTAGGTGAGTATGGATTCATCATCCTGACATTGAACGATGTTAATGGTAGGTGTGTCATCATCGATCATCTCAGGATACATGAATGGAAGAGTGGAACGGGCCTCACCTTCGCGTTGATAAGTCAAAGGCCCCAAGGAAATGGTGTTTATGCGAAAAAAAAAAAAAAAAAAAATTTTTAGGAGGGATAGAGTCGGGATCCATCAAGCTGCGTCGGTGAGGGTGGTGATGAAGGTAGAGAAGGGCTAGGGTCCTCAATGAGCTCAGATGCTATCCTATTTGGTAGGAGGTTCATGGAAGTGATACCACTACGGTCATTATTTTTGTGGGTGATACATGGAATAACGGTATGCTGGCTCTAATCATAAAAGCTAAAACCAAAACCCTTCCATGCATAGCTTGATGCACAGGAAGGTGTCGGCAAAACGATGATTGGTAAGTGATTGGAAGTCAATGGAAAATGGGATGGGTTATGATGGTGGTTCAGGTGTGTAAGTGGTAGTATCAAGTCCCCCATAGGTAAGACTAGTACAAAGATGAGGAGGACCATAAAGGAGGTATTCTCTATACGGTGATCATAGCGAGGGTGTTGGTTAAGGCTTCCATACTCATGCAGAGTAAGGAATGTGTTGACACTATATAGGCGGTAATCCCCAGTGAGGCGTTGAAAAACACCTTCCAAGGGATCAGTGGTTGGTATGTGGGTAGCTGGTATGGATGATGTGTCAGAGGTTGATGCTGAGGTGGAGTTAACAAATTGGGAAGCTAATGGGTCAGCCATGGAGGTTATAGCAGAGGTAGGAATAAAGGACGTATGTGCACTGAAAGCAACACCTATATTGGTAGGTGGAGGTGTAGGTGAAGCAGCAGTGGTTGTAGAGGTAGATGGCTTGACAGGTATGAGCACATCATTGGGTCGGTAAAGCATGTTACATGTTTTGAAAGGTGATGGGTCAGATGGAATGGTATAAGTGTGTCCCTCGTGTTCAAACTTCACACAATGATGCAAAGTGGAAGGAACGCAACCCATGACACGGATCTAGGGTCTACCAAGCAACAATTTATATTGGAATTCCCCTCAAGAACATAAAAAAATTCTGGAATAGTGTGGGGGCCCACATGAATGTGAAGGATGATAGTGCGTAGTGTGGAGGTGATAGCGTCATTGAATGAATGCAACATGATTGGATGTTTATGCATGTAATTGTCAGGTATGCACATTTGAGCAAATGCATGGGATGAAATGATGTTAATGCTAGCACCTCCATCAATCATCACATGGTGTACACTGTTGATGGTGAATCACAGCACCCATGGGACTCTGCAACTCGATGGGTTGAGACTCTCAGTGTGATTGCATAACATGGAGCTTTTCCCAAGTGTGGGACCCTGCGAAATCAGAAAAGATCTCCGGATGAAGGCTGGTTCCTATTCCTCTGTTCAGATGCACAAATAAAATGCAGAGGGTTTACTAAAACCTAATCTAACTTTCCAAGGAGACAGGTAAGAAAATGCATAAAATAAAACCTAAACTACAAAGGTGATGCACCGAGGAATGAAGAACACCTATCTTGCCAATAAACACAGACCATTAAAATGCAATGCAAGATCATGCATGATAGCTTGATTCATAGTGAAAGATCAAGTAGCATGCAAATGAACACGAGAGAGTGTTGAGGATCATCCATAGACATGCATTAATTTTCTCCAAAGATTGATACAACACACTACAAAATTCCAAGAGGCAAGGTTGCATTACGAGTTTTAAATGGTATGGTTTGAACTCCACAATTCCACTTGCTAAAGAGAAGAAGGGAGGGGCAAGAACAAGAATGTCCAACCTTTAGAGAGAAGCCCCTCCTTACAATTTATAAGAGGAAAAAATTAGGGAGAAGAGAAGAATTCGAAATCTGCCCCAACCACCTCCAAGACTGCACCTAACTCATCTCATTATGGCGGTAGGTAAGAACCCTAACAAACCCAAAAAATGGTGAACTGTCTTTTGAAATTTTTAAGAACTTTTTCTCACCCAATTAAAGATATCCAGTCGTAGTTGGGTAGAAGACGCCGAGAGATTTCCGAAAATTCCAACCTTGCATGAATCCGAGATCCCAGTGAAAAGTTATGGCGATCTGAATATTTCCCTTGTCGTGGTCTTCGCACTGTCGGGTTCGGGGTTCTCCTCTGCATTTGCATCAGGTTTGGAGGATTCCTCGACATGTGTTTGATGTTTGTGTTTTCCTAAAACCTACTTCCACTGGTATCTCCAAGATTTCCTTTGTTTCGGGTTCAGAAATCAGACTTGCATGTGCATCGGGTTTGGAAGGTGGCTCGACATGTCTTCGCCCCATGCTTTCCCGACTTGTTTTCCCGACATGTTTTCCCGACTCCAAGACCCGATTGGCCTAGGAAGTGTTTTCAGGTTTTGGAACTCTCAAGCATCGGGACATGCCTTGTGATTTTCATGCTTCATGTCTCATGTTTCCTGAAACCTGAAACCCGAAATTCCTTTTGTGTCGAGCTTTCTAACCCCTTCGACATGCTTTCTTTTGTGTCGGGTTTTTGAACCTTCCCGAAATATTTTATTTTGTGTTAGGTTTTGAACCTTCCGACATATTTTCTCTATATGTCGGGTTTTGTAACCCCTCCGACATGTTTTCTCTATATGTCGAGTTTTGGAACCCCTCGACATGCTTTCTCTATATGTCGGGTTTTGGAACCCCTCGACATGCTTTCTTTTGGGAGATATATACATGCTTTCTTTTGGGAGATATATTACCCGTATGTCATCAATGTGGACAGAGATGAAGAGGGCTAGGTCCAGGTCATCATTTTGGTGTGGTGTGATCTCCTCCACTGAGAAGCTGAGGGAGGCCACTTGGTGAACAAGGTGAGGTGAGGATGAAGGTGGTAATTTGGTGAGAGAGGCTACATGATGGGGTGTGATAATGGAGGCTATGGGTGTAGGGTCATTGGGTAAAACCTCAATAGATTGAAGAACCTCCATGAGGGCTTGATGATGGGATTCCAAGGTTTGGATGAGGTCGTATAAGGAAATTTTGAGGGGAGATTGGTGTAATTGTTTGAGCATGGTGTGATGTGTGATGCCATTAGAAATGGGGTATGTGGGGCCACAGATAGTTATCTTAGGTATGGGTACAGATGGTATGTTGGGTATAGGATTGGTTGGTGGGTCAACTACCTTTTCTTTTTTTGCGCACATGTAGTGACATGTATCATGTTGATTTGAGGGAAGTTGGAAAATGGAGAAGGTGTAGGGTGAGTGGTATAACGACATGAAGGGAAAAAACTACTGGAGGAGAAAAACCTATGAGGTTAGTTGGGTGCAACGACATTTGGGTGGTGGCATGGCAAGTTCTCTAATGCAAACCATGTTAATTTCAAATCTTGAGGGTGGCTCTAGGAGCTGTGAGGGTGGAGGTTGTGGTTGTTGAGTGGGCAGTGTGGGAATGGGTGTTGGTGAAGTAGGATCCTCATCAAGAAGGTCGTTGTCATCAAAGTTGGTTTCTGGTGGACACAATTGGATAAGGACGGTTTTCAAGGCCTTGCAGTTCTCCACATCATGCCCTGACACACGATGGTATGTGTAAATTTTAGTATCATCAAACCCTTTTGGCTTGGGTTTGAGGGGGTCATAAGGTCGGAGTGGCGGTAATGTGATAATAGAAGTCTCAAGGAGGTTGGTTAAAATTTTGGCATAGGACCCTGCTAGTGGATCACAATGGGAAGTGAATGTGGGTTTGGGTGTAGGTGTGGTTGGTTATTGGGGAATTGTTTTTGGAAGTGTAGGAATGGGTCAAGCTATGGGTTTAGGTGCTAGTGTGGTTTGAGGTATCGGTCAAGTTCATTTGGGTAGGGGTACAGTAGATGGATGGGTAGGAGGGTGTGGGGTTGTTTTGACTACCTTGTTGTGGGGTAGTGGGGTTTTGTTTTTGGGTTGCACCTTCTTGGGTAAAGGTGATGTGGGTGTACAAGGTCTAGAAGGAAAAGAAGATGGAGGAAGATGGTGAGTTACCCACGAGGATAACGGGAGTCTTTGTGAAGGTAGATGATGCGGGTCGTACTTGGGGTGTGAGACACAATGACCGAAGTTTAGTGGGTAGTGAAGTAATAGTGAAGGTATTGGAGGTATTGGTGGTAAAGAGACCGAAAGTGTGGGTATGAGTAATTTTGTATGCCTAGGTAGGTTATAGGTATGTGAGGAAGGAATGGGTTGTTGTGTATTGGTTTAAGGATGGGTGAAGGGTGCTTGACCATGTTGGGAAGATGAGGTCTAAAGGCAGATGGGACAAGTACAAGTGTGATTGGTATGGTCGGGGTATGAGGTTGATGAGTTTGTTTCATTGGTTTAGGTGTGTCGAGTAGGTGTGGCATTGACATTGGAGGATGAAGCTAAATCCAATTTAATAGGTTGATGAGTGAGGTTGGTGGTTGGGGTGACCCATAAAGTGGTAATAAGTTTAATGGAGGTAGATTGTGTAGGTATGGGTTTGGGTTTAGATATAGGTTAGGTTACGAGTAAGGGTGTGGTGTGAGTGCTAACGGGTATCATGGAAGGTTTGCAACAAAGCAGTGGTTGTATGTGGTTTGATGGGTGGAAATGTGTTTGGGTAGATAGTGGAGGTGTCATCGAGGGATCTCTGCATCTGTGTTAAGATAGGGAGTAAGAGGCACCCCCATAGTAAATCCCTATCCACATAATCTAAGTGATCAGCCAAATGTGAGAACGACACATCCGTGGGTGGAGTTGGTGAGGACCTAATGGGAATTCCTGTAAAATGTATCTTAGAGATGGGGAATTGGCCAGCTTTAGCTTCCGTGGGTAAGAGAGCTGAAAGTAGGTTTGTTGGATGTTGGGTAGCCAATGGGGAATGCTCACCAAGAGGTAAAGGTATCTCCACTGGGTCTATGATGGGTGGAAGAGATGATGGGGCTCCTCTATAAGTGGAGGAATGGATAGGTGCTCCTCTGTGGGTGGAGGAGGTAGTGGGTGCTCCTCTATGGGTGGAGGAGGTAATGGGAGCTCCTCTACGGGTGGAGGAGGTATGGTAGGTAAAGGCTCTCTAAGTGGTGAAGCTAGGGGTGAGAGGGGCTCGATGTTAGTGGAAGACTCCTCCATTGGTGATGAAGGAGATGAAAGGTGTTCCTCTATTGGTGAAGGAATAGTGGAGGTTGGTTCCAATGTGGAAGGAGGATTTTGGGCTAGGATTTCCTCTATGGAAGGGATGTGAGGTAATTGAGAGGTGATAGGTACCTTATTAAAGATTGCATGAACCTCATGGGTATGGGTATTGTGAGTGGATGTCTCACCGGTTTGATTAGATGAAGGGGCATGGTTGGGAAATGGTTTTTGAAGATTTTAGATTTTGGTTAGGGGTGGCATTGGGATTATCCACATGGTTAACTCACCTTTCTCGAGAGCATTTCTTGGATAATATTTTTAAAAGTGATGTAGTTTCCATCACTATGACCCTTCACTTGGTGATAGTTATATAAATCATGCTCTTTATACCATGCGGGCATGGGGAGAGTAGGTCAAAACCGGTGTGTGGTTTTATGGGTGGGAGGGTGATGGCCCAGCTTTGATAAGATTTTCTAAGACAAAAGAATAAGGTTCCCTAATTGGGGTATATTTTCGGTGCTCTTTTCTCGAATCAAAAATCTTGGACAGTGATAGATTAGATGAGGTGTAGCTTTGATTGGATGGATGAGCCAAGCTGGCCTTAAGTAACACCGCACGTTAGTGGTACCCTTAGCCTTTGAATAATTGGTTGGTGGTTTGGAAGAAGAAGATATTTCATTCGAATTGAATTCTGAATTCTTATTTCGTAATTGGATTTTCTTCTCTTCGATGGCCCGAATCTCTAACTTTCATGCCATAGTGAATGCCTCATCGAATGTTCAGAAAGTTTGGACCTGCAAGTTCAAGAGATATGTCCGGTATAAGCTCATGTGAAGAGATCGATGAGTTCGGTTTGGGCAGGGTTGGAAGGTAAGTTGATTGATCGAGCTACACCAATGAGTGCAAAAAATCTGTGATAGATTCATCCTCATCGACGTGTGGAATATAGATTGGTCATGGTAACCTTCTTGGTGATATTGATAGAGAAATGGTCTAAGAAATCTTGGGCTACATGGTTGAATGAGAATATGGAGTGTTTGGGTAACCCACTATACCAATCTAATACAAGTGTAGTGAGGGACATGGGAAAGGTTCTCAAAAGTAGGGCATCATCATGAGCGATCGTTAACACCCGTGTTTGAATGAGCACAAATGTTGTTGTGGGTATTCCTTGCTATTCAAGCGGTTGAATTTAGGTATTTCCCAATGCATAGGGTATGAACAGATGGGAAAGGAAGGGTGAATAGGCTCGTTGCAAATTTCATCATAGGTGAGAGTGTTGCGGGAGCTAGAAATGATGCCTCTAAAGTGTCGATCTTGTCCAACACTAATTTAATTAGGTCATTAGTGAGTTGTGATGATTTGATGCCTCTTATAGTGTGAGGAGGTTGGTTTTGAGCATATAATGGGGTGGCATTCCAATGTATGGGGCTTCCATGTAAGGTGGTGGAGAAGAAGGAAATGAAATAGGGGGTACATACCCGGAATGAATAACAGATGAAACAAGTGGTTGTTGGTAGTATGTATATGGGGGTGGAAGGGTCGTGGTAACCCTCAGTGGTAATAGGGGCTAGTGATTGTGGAATGAAAAGAACCATGTTCTGAAATGGGGTAGGAGTCACCGACATTGGAAGTGGGAATGTAGCTATAGGTATGTGTGAGACATGAGGGGTGGATGAGGTTGTGTTTGGGGTAATCATTGAGGGTATGGTGGATGTGATGGGTGCCAAAGAGATAATAGACGTGGCAATCATGGCGGGTATAGAACCTAACTACAAAATGACTAGGGGTAAGGTGGATGCGGGAAGTATGGAGCCAGATGGGGCGATGTGGAAGTGGGTGTGAGAGTTAGGGGGATAGATACGGGCATGCCATATATCAACTGACCCGAGGCATCTTGAGTGGACAAGTGGGAGAGGTAAAACTACAAGGCAAAGCAGGGTTCTGTTCAAGGAGTCGTGTGAACTCCTCATCTCTAGTAGTGATAGTAGTAGGATGGATGGGATCCATGGCTGGTGATAAAATAGAAGGTGGTGAAGGACTAGGTGGGAGTGGTTGGCACTTGATGCATGGAACATGAGGGCACTTGCTTGTCTTTGGGTCAGCACCATGTGAACTAGTATTGATTAGGTAGGGTTGCTTCTCTGTAAATGACATAAAGAAGAAAAGGAGAAACAGGTGAATTTGGTGATAAAAAATGGATGAAGTAACAAATAGTGTTTGGAATGTGAAACAGGATAACCAATGCCGGTTAGTTAAAACCGATGTTGGTTAGGGGTAACATTGTTGGTCACTGTAGAAAATGGACAATGAGTAAACAACGAGGCAAAAGGTAAAATCTGATAGGTATGCCAAATCTAAATATGTGTAAAACGTCAATGGGAATAATGATAGTGACAGAGACTGTGAAAATGGAAGAAAGTGAAGTGAAAATTTCATTTTGAGTAGGTTAGCCAAAGGACTTAGAACCAACGTCGATTGGGTATAACAATGGTGGTCGAGGTAGCGATGACGATTACTATGGAATTGAAACAATGATGAAATAAAGTGGTTGTGAATTAAAATTTGATGTGGAATCAGACCCAAAATTCTAGGAATGATGATGATATGTCCAGACACACTCAGGTGAAGCTAGAATACACCAGTTATGATGAGGAGCATGCAAGGATGAACAAAAAAGAGTGATGAACATGATATTTCACCTCAAAATGCAAGCCAAGTAGAAACACTAAGAAAATGTGATCCTAAGAGTGTCCTTTTCTATTATGTTTGTTTAGCTTTTGCTATTTTGGGATTGACACATGAGTTGTGAAATATATTTTTGGTGAGGATGGCTTCCTATAAAGAAGGAGATCTAAAAGTGAGGTTTTAGGTATGTTATGGTGGGGGCGGGATTCACTCTAAAGTATAACTTGACAAAGCAATGAGTTGGGTGCCCACTATGTGCCGTGATCATGTGATCACTACAACTTCTTCTAGGTAGGATATTTTTTAAGAATATATGTATTTTGAATTTTTGTGTGGTTTGGTAAGACTTAGAGAAAGAGAAAAGGATAGAAGTGATTTTCTATGATTCATTTATCAACCATCAGCTGGTCATGACTTCCAGCGTATAGGTTTCCCTCAATTAATGTGAGCTAATGTAATAAATTAGAATGGAATGCAATTGTTTTAAACCCAAATCAAAAATGTGAAATTGGATGACACAATAAGATGAAGAGGAAGAGGGATGCTCTTTCACTACAATGCAGAAAACATGAAGAAATTATTCTTTTTAAATACACCAAAAGAAAATTTTCCTTTAGAGTAGATAGAAAGGAGATGTGGATTACAGGGAATAAAATTACCATGTATACACTTTTTAGAAGGGAAAAAAACACATAAATTTTTTTCTAGGAATGAATGAAATTCAAGGAACTCTAGATGGGTCCCACAGGGCATGCCAAAATGTTTCACCTTTTTCTTAGATTGTTTCTTTGAATTGTTGATGAAACAAATAGGGAAATGGGCGTAGGAGGAATACTGTTCAAATGTCGATTGATGGGTTGTTACACACATATGACTTCCAAATCCACAATTGATCATGAGAGCTTCTTTTGGCTAGGAGGAACTACCTATAATGAAAATAAGACCATTAGAAGAAATTAAACAATATGGGTAGTGAACTACCCAAAGTGTAAGCTAGATTTGGAAAGTATGATACTTCCTAGATGGATGTCGATCCATTATTTTAAACAAATTAATGTTGTAAACTAGGTAAATTTTATTTTTATTTTGAAATGATTTAGGTATCTCACTTAAAACACAATAAGAAAAATAAATCTAATGTAAAGGATAAGCTAGAATAGAATCCAAAGGTCAAGTGATTGGTTTGGGTCTCGTAGGTCGATAAAGGTCTTGGGTAGGTCACGGTTAAATGAGGGTGAGATAAAATTAGGTGGGTAGGTCTCTGTTTAAGGTTGTGTGGGTAAACACAGAGACATGTGTCGATTAGGGGTGATTGTGAAGGTTAGGTATAACCGTGCGGTTCTTGTTGGATCTAGAAATGTCATAGAAGAAGGTTTTGGTCTCCTTTGTGATTACACAAAGAGGATTTTAGCTGGTTGGGATGAGGTATTGGGTGACCTGGAGTATGCTTTTTACGAGGTTTTAAAGGGTCTATGGAGGTGAAAATGTTGGATAAGGTCAATAGGGAGCAAGATAAACAAAGGGGTGATAAAATAATGATGAAATGAAATAACCAGCGAAGTATGATGTTGTACTTACTTGGATTTCATTCCTGAAGGTCTGTGTGTGAAGGATGGAGGTGAAGATGATGGATTTAAGGCTACAAGTGATCAAAATTGAAGAAAATATTCTACATGGACTCTATACACACTCCTCTTTACTTGGTTGGATCAGATCATGGTGGAATGGTCGTGCAAGAGAAGATGCCCAATCTCCTTCCTTGGATGTGTGTTTTCACTAGAATTAGCTCTCGAAGATGCGTTATCTCTCGAGATTGTTCTTGCTCATCAAATTTCTCCCAATGTTTTGCCAACTTCCAAGTTCTAGCCTTGGGAATAAGGTTTTTGGGTTAAAAGGGGTAACCGATGGCAACCCGGCTTAACTAGCGATGGTTAGGGGTAACCGATGTCGATCAAGGTAGGATTTCCTAGGTTTACTAAACTAGGGACATCCTCCTGATTTCCTTGGATCTCGTGTCATTATCCCATGGATTTGACTCAGAACCTCTTGTGAGCATGTGGGAATGTGGTTAGAGGGAATGTAGGTATTGATTTTAGGGTTTGGGTAAGTCTTAGTTGGTTATGGGAACTTGCTAAGAATAGGTCTTAGGTTGAGTTAGCTTGGTGAGGTGTCTAAGTGAACTATATGTGTAGATATTATTTAAATAAGATATTTAAAAATAATATAGTGAGGATAATGCATTAATTTAATTAAATTAATTAAATTAATATTAGTGGGGTGAAGGGGGTCATGGCTAGGTAGTGTAATAAAGGTTCTTTATATGTTGAGGGACAAAATGGGAGTGTAACCTAAGTTTAGTGTCTACACTCTCTCACGAGACATTTCCTTTCATTCTTTCTCCGAATAGATAGTGTTCATCCCTCTTTTTGTGCTATCTGTTTCACCTGATTTCTTAGTTTTCTAAGAAGTACTTGATGAAACAGATAAGGTAAAGGTGGTAAGAGGAATACCTATTTTTGGGATGGTTTAAGGTTGTATGCACACGTATCTAAATTCTAAATCAAAGTGATTATGAGGCCTTCCTTTTGGCTAGGAGGAACTACCTGTATAAGAATAAAAAAAGACCACCAAAGAGAGTTAAATGATATATATAGTGGACTGCCTAGCATGTGCTAGATCCCGGAAGTGTGATACTTTCTATATGGTTATCAGTCCATTGTTCAAAATAATTCAATGCTGAAATAAAGTAAATATTGTCCTATTGTATTTTAATATGATTTAGGCATCTCATAAAAATGCAATAGGATAGATCTAATCTAACGAGTTAGGATAGAAGGAGATCGAAGGTCAAGTAGGTTGGTTATAGGTGAATCGAGCTATGAGCTAGGTTAGATATAATCTAAAGGTCAAATAGGTGTTCAAGTAGGTATATGTCGAAAAAAGTTGTTATTTTGGGTCAAAATTAGGTGACACAGAGATCGACCATGTCTTACTTGTAATTGATGATGGTTTTACTATAACTAGAGATGGTTAGAGAGAATCGACGATGGTTAAGTCGGGGAGTGAAATCACATAGTCTAGGGTTTTTGGGATTTGGGGTAAAAGTGGAGTGGATAACAGATGGGAATTGATCACAGAGGGGGTGTAGATATGTTGCGAAGGTATGGGATTATTGAGGAGATCAAAATGGGAAATTGGACCAAGTATTAAGATGATTAGGTATGGAAGGTGGCTGCAACTGAAGAGAGGGAATGGACAGAGAGTAAAAGACTAGGTTCCTTTACCACAAAGACTACAGCTGATGATATGAAAATGAAACAGATGGAAGGAGGATACTTACTCTTCTATGAGGTATAGGTCTGAAAGAATAATGAATAAGTTTCTACGTTGGAGAATGTTGGGAAGAAAGTTTCACTGTTGTGCCAGTGTATTAGGTTGCCTTTTTTGATTGGCCATCGATCTTGGTTCTGTCGTCGCTTCTCAAGAGATCAAACTTAAGATCAGCTAGTTTTTCAAATAACCACCAACAACCCATATTACAAAGCTAAAGATGGGGCTAAATAGGCCATTGGTCCATTTCAGTATAACCGGCGTCGGTTTAGGGTGAACCGACATCGGTTTAGGGTAAACCGACGTTAGTTTGGGAAGATATCTCAAGTTGTTTAAAAGTTTCTTGGGAATTTGTTCCGCCATTTAATAACAATCCCTTTTTTTCTTGGTGTGAAAACCGACCTTAGGAGGCTTTTAAATGTGAGGTGAGGGATGGGTCTAATGTTAGGTTGTATTTAGGCCATTGGTTTAGGGTTTAGGTTAATGGGATCAAATGATGGGGGTGGTTAGGTGAGGTGTATTTAATAAAGGCAATTATATTAAATAGATGTGTGAGGGTAGTGAATTAATTTAATGTGAATAATTAAATTAATGTGTGTGGGGGTAAAGGTCATTAACTTAATTAAATTAATTAAATGAATATGTATGGAGGTAAATGGCATTAATTTAATTAAAGTAAGTAAAAAAATGTGTGGGGTGTAAGAGGTAGGTGATAAGGTATTGAGGATAAGGAAGTGATTATAGGGTTTTGCTAGGGGACCAAGGTGATTACGACACAATTTTGGTGTCTACATTTTGCCCCTTTTTGTTGTGTAGCTTGTTTTGGTAAGTGACACAAACAAAAATAAGATGTGGTTGGCCCAAGTGGGAATGAGGGTGATACGCCTCAAACCAGGAACTGATGAGGTGGCAAAGCACATTGGTGGGTGGTTTGATAAAAGTGGATGTGAAGAAGAATAGTGAAAAATGGGGAAAGGAGTAAAGGGAAAATCGGGCATATAGGTAAATGGGTAAATGGGCCAAGGTCAAAGGTAGTGGTAGTTGAACACAACACACGTATAAACTGTGACATAGTACTAAGTTGAAGAGCTTGCAAATGCTACATCATCTAAGGTCGATAGGTTTATCCAAACAAGGTTGAAGTGATTCCAGTATCCAAGGTATAGGATAAGGTTAGGAAGCACAACGTAGGTTAGGTGTAGGAACATTTAGGTATGTTCCAGTACACCCAAGGTAGGGTCAGGATAAATGGTCATGGCAATAGGCAAGGTAAGGTCATTAGGTCAATCAACACAGGTAATAGTGCAAAGGTATAGTGAACACATGAGGTCAAAGGTCACAAACATGTTTCGAGTCCGGGTATATAAGAGCAAGGCCGTGGCATAGGTAAGGCCAAGGTATGGGTAAAATAAGAAGACACCAATTAGCTAATAAGGTGAGGTTAAAGAAGGTGGAGGGCCAGAGAAGAAGGTAAAGTGGTCCAGGTAGGTGTAGGGGAGGCAAAAGAAAAAGGAGGTAAGGAAAATGAGGTCAATGTGAGGGAAATGAGTAGGTAGGGTAACCGACAGTGGTCAGTATGAACCGATGATAGTGGAGAGGAACCGACGGTGGTTGTCTAGGGCATCAGACCGACATCGATCAAGGGTAATCGACGTTGGTTGATTTAGAGTAGGGTATAAAAAGTGGAAAACCCACATTTTAAAATTTATTTGTGCATTGTTAAGGAGAAGAAAAGGACAAAAAGAGAGAAAAGAGGAAGAGGTCAAAAGAGTACGGCAGAGAGATTGGTTGGTGAGCCACATAGGCAAGATTGATTTGGTGAGAGGTGGGGCCACGAGATCAGATCGAGCGAGGTGATTGGTGGAGAGAGTTGGAGGTCATTTGAGGATGGCGGAGGCCGGAGAGGGATCGGGAGGAGTGGCGCAGAGGCAAGAGGTTCCACCATGATGGTGGTAGTGGGATCAAGTAGGATTTGAACCTTTGTGATTGATTGTTTGGTTAAATTGGTTAGGATATAAAAAATGCTTAAAATGGGGTTGGGGAAGAAATTTGTAAAATAAGGAAAAAGGGGGAAATGGGGATAGTGAAGGGTAGGGGTAGGTTAAAAGAGAGAGAGAGGAATAATTAGAGGTGAAAAGAGGGATTTTGGTGGGTAGAAGGAGTAGGAGGGGAAAGGAGGGTTTGGGAAGTTGGGCCGGGTGGCACGAAAGTGACCGACGCCGCCCGGTCAACTTATGGGCGCGTTGGTGGGTAGAGCGGTATCGGTTATAAGAATGGTGACCGATATCGGTCAAGTGGAAGAGACCGTGGTCAATCAAGGGAGACCATGGTCGATTAGGGAGACCGTGGTGGTATGGGAGAACCGGGGTGGATGGGTTTGGGTAGGTTGGGTGAGGGTTAGGGTAGATAGGTAGGTTAGATGGGTTTGGGTAGGTAGGTAGGGTAGATGGGTTTGGGTAGGTAGGTAGGGTAGAGGGGCTTGGGTAGGAGGGTGAGGGTTAGGGTAGATAGGTTTAGGTTAGGGTAGTTAGGTTTAGGTAGGTGGGTTTGGGTAGGTTTGGGTGAGGTTAGGGTAGATGGAAGGGGTTATGGTGGCTTGGTGAGTGGTAGGGTAGATAGTTTTGGGTGGATGGGTTTGGGTAGGTAGGTAGGGTAGATGGGTTTGGGGGGTAGGTAGGGTAGATAGGTTTGGGTAGGTTGGTAGGTAGATGGGTTGAAGGTTAGGGTAGATAGGTTTTAGGTAGGTGGATGTGGGTAGGTTTGGGTGAGGGTAGGGTAGATGGTTTTGGGTAGGTTTGGGTTTGAGTAGATAGGTTTAGGTAGATGGGTTTGGGTAGGTTTGGGTGAGGGTAGGGTAGATGGAAAGTGGTTAGGGTGGCTTGGGTGAGTGGTAGGGTAGATGGGTTTGGGTAGGAGGTAGGGTAGATAGGTTTGGGTAGGTAGGCAAGGTAGATGGGTTGAGGTTTAGGGTAGATAGGTTTTAGGTAGGAGGGTGTGGGTAGGTTTGGGTGATGGGTAGGGTAGATGGTTTTAGATGGTTTGGGTGAGGGTTAGGTTAAATAGGTTTGGGTAGGTTTGGGTGAGCGATAAGGCCAATGGGATGGGGGTGGGGAAAGAGATTAGGTAGATGTGGGGTAAAATAAGGTAAGTTGGGAAGGTGTACTAATACATTGCTTTTGTAGGATGCAGCCCGAGATGAGCTGTGGATGAGGGCCTGGGTGCCGCCCTTATTATTGACAGTATGGGTGAGCATGACACATGTGGAGTGGCAGCATGTTGCAGAGGTGGGGTTGATAGGGGTGAGGTGCTACCGGCATGTAGTTCAAGAGGTGAGTCTTATGGTTTCCCTCATCGATAGATGGGACTCGGTGACCAACACCTTCCATTTTCTGATGGGTGAGATGATGATCACCTTGGAGGACATCTACAGGATCCTGTGGTTACCCATATTGGGGGCCCAGGTTTATTCTATCTCTTCAGAGGCATCTGAGGAGATACTAGCACCTATTTTTGGTGAGGGTGTAGCAGATCTAATGTTCCATAGCACTAACATGAGCTATGGAGTGATGTATATAGCTCATCCAGAGGAGATGAGGTTAGTTGTACTCTTGATGGAGTAGTGTGTGCTTCACACTACACTCGGATGCGAGGGGGAGATTCCCAAGCTCATTGATGGGAGTCCTCCATGACATGATATACATCGAGACATGGTTTGCATGGGCATTAAATTGCAGATGTAGGTTTATAGAGAGCTATAGGTCTATGGGTGAATGCGGATGTTCAACATATGATGTGTCATACTACTAAATTGTTGGGCTTATGAGCACATTGTTTGTATTTAACCAATGGGGATGCCACAGGAAGATGCATTCCCATGGAGATTTTGAGAGTGGGGTACATGTGGTGGGTACCAGCCATGGGAGAGGCCTGAGGTGTCGAAATACACATGATGTAGCTTATTACAGGAGGTTATTGGAGGTTGTTGGAGGACATCAAGAGTGGGAGACAAAACATGAGCAGATACCCGTGGATATAGGGAGGAGAGTGGGAGAACATAGTTTAGATTAGATGCCGATTTGGATTAGTCCAGGTATACCGCCTCCATTCCCATGATACATGAGAGAAGATGTGGAGAGACCTATGTCTCCACCATGACCCATAGATGTCGATCCAGGCGGGAGAAGCAGCTAGTAGATGTATAAATTAATGATGTTGGGGTCGCGAGATGGGTACAGAAGTGTGGGTAGCACCACTAAGAGCCGTACCACCGAGGCCGAGCCAGCCGAGACTTAGCCACCATCACATTTAGAGATACCCCCTACGAGGGGCGGTGGCTACTTTGGTGATGCAACTTGGGATAATGTGGGGCAACTTATAGGTTCAGAGGCACAGGTTACCACATTACAGCCCGAGATAGTGATGTTGAGGCTTAGGAAAGGTAGGGGAGTACTTGTGTAGGTCGAGGTAGGGGAGATGGAGATGGAGAGGAGGTAGGTGGACATGGAGGGGAGATAACCTCTTTATAGGCGTAAGTCTAGGAGCTTTATAGGGCTAGTTTGCTCAAACAGAGGGGGTAGGTTACGGGTCTAGAAGGGCTAGGTGGCGGTAAGAGACAGAAAATATTACTACCCTATGGCCCATATACAAGCATAAGCATAGATTCCAGGCCAATCAAGCTTTAGTACCAAAGACACGAGGCTCGGTGTAGAGTTCGTAGATAGGGTCCCATTATATAGATACCCACATGGAGTAGCGAGACCCATAGCACCTCCACAGACAATGCCCATGGCCAGGTTTAGAGATGCCCTAGGAGAGGCATGATATTACCAAGATCATTTGTTAGCTTCTCGGGCTAGATGTGCCCTCCTATGCCGAGTACAGAGCATAGTAGGCCTCCAGTGAGAGGACAAGATCCCACACCACAATGTGGAGAGTCAGGGGTGCAAAGCCCATGGGAAAGGGTTGTGGTGAGGCCACTAGTGTGTAGAGGCTAGCCCAGGTGAGGGGCCATCAATAAGAGGTGAGGTAGGTGTCGGGCCCCAAACAGGTGTGGCAGAGGGGTCGAGAGAGACATAGTGATAGGAGCATTCCCGACATCGAGATGGGGAGATGATTGACTGCTTATGGACCGGCCTACGTGCCAAGTCATTTTTGTATGTATTATATATGAGACTAGCCTGCGTGCCAAAGATATTTTGTATTTATTATTTTTTATACATGATATTGGTCTACAAGCCGAGGATATTTTTTGTATTAGATAGTGGCATGCAAGCCGATGATGTCTGAGAGACACATGTATTTTTTAGATGATTGTATATTATTGTGATACACATGTATTTATATGATGAGATGTATGAGGTTCATTTATGTGTGGTGATGTGTATTTGATTTTAATTTCATTATGATATGAATGGATTAGGTGAGTTAGGCATGATGATTCAGTCAATTTAGGCATGGATCAAGTCGGATAGGCATAGATTGATTCATGTTGGTTTAGGCATGGATCAAGTTAGGTTGGTTGAGGCATGGATCAAGTCGGGTTAGTTTAGGCATGGATCGAGAGTCGGATAGGTATGGATCGATTCATGTTGGTTTAGGCATGGATCGAGTCGAGTTGGTTTGAGGCATGGTGGAGTCGAGTTAGTTTAGGCATGGATTGAGTCAGGTTGGTTTAGGCATGGATTGAGTTAGGTCAATTTAGGCATGGTGTTCATTTCAGTATTTTGGTAACAAATGGTGATGTAAATGTATGAGATGGTGTAAAATGTGGAAAATGTTGGTTATGTATGAAAATGTGAAATAATATAAGTGGTAAAAGCTATGTGGTATATGGTTTAGATGTCAAGGTTTTTGATATGAACAGGAAATCAAGTAAAGGTGGGGAAAATGGTTAGGGTAAAGAGTGGCCGAGCTAACCTTCCAGGGCCCCATGCCTTGGAAGTGTTGCCTACATAGTCCCAGTGAAAAGGGACCTCAGACCGATGTAGTTCTCCCATAAGCTAGGGAAGAATATGAGAAGATAGAAGAATAGGTAGTGAGGTTGATAGTTAGGTTGGATTCGAGGTCATAGGTATGATTAGGTCAAGGTCGATTAGGTTAGGTGGAATATAGGTAGATAGGTATGGGTGATTTTAGGTCGATAGGTAGTGTTGATTCCAGGCCATAGGTATGATTAGGTCAAGGTTGATTAGGTTAGGTGGAATATAGGTAGATAGGTATGGGTGATTTTAGGTTGATTGAGGTGGGAGAAGAAAATCCCAAAAGACAGGTGTCGAGGGTCTAGTCCTATATAGGAAGATCAAAAGGTAATGAAGAAGAGAAAAGATAAGAGGGGTCAAGAAAGCCACTTGATTGGAAAGGATCAAAGCTTATGAAACACATCTACATATAGGCTAGTGAACATAAGACCCTAAAGACATTACATGATTGATTACTCTAAAGGTGAAGAATAGTCACAGAATCACCAAATGTCATAGGTTTAGTAAGTTCTTGAGGCAGTATGAGGTGAAAAGACAACATGTAAGGAGGTGAAGGTAATTGGGTCATAAAATGGGAAGTAAAATGCCTTAGGCAACAGAGCCAAGAGCATAATAGGCAAGTCCATGATGAAAAAGGTTACTTTGATTTTTACTTTTCTTTTTGACTTTTTAGATAGACTGATTGATGCAGGAAGTCTATATGGGAGGAATATATGTCTCCTTGAGGTCTTTGCAAAGCTGATCGATGTGGGAAGTCAATTTTGATTTTTAGAAAATAGTCCTTATTTTGGAAAGAATAGAAGTTGTGAGATTTTTATAGTTGTCCTTCGAGGAGTAGTCTATTTATTTGAAGGTGGAAGATGTCCTTTTAGGGATTCACCTTTCATATTGGAATTTTGAATCAAGGAGTTAATCCCTTATATTGGAAGATGTCCTTCGAGGGATTCATCTTTTTTTTTTTTTGGCTTTTAAGTCATGGATGAGGCTATAATGAAGCATTTGGTTCTTGTTGAGAAGGAAAGGATGAATGACCATGGGATCTCATCTAAAATAAGATGAAAATTATCCATGAGAATCATGCCATGTGTAGAGCCATGGTGCACATATTTAAGAAAAGGAAAAAGGGTGATGGGTAATCACATGATTCTTGTTTAGTCATTGAAGTGGAGGGGCAAAAAAAAGAAAGGTAAATGGTGCTCAAGGGATGAGCATGAACTAGATAAATAGTGATGTAGGACTAGAAGTCAACAATAGAATGGTCAAAGATGTAAGGAATTGAGGGGCTTAGGTTCGGGCTTACCATCAAGTGAAGACAAGCGATAAGCACCTGATCCATAGTCATGGGTCACGATGTATGGTCCAAGCCAATTAGGAGCAAATTTTCCCGTTTGCTTTTTGCTACTTTGGTTACGTGTTGATTTTTCTTGAGGATGAGATCACTAACTTGAAGGTGCATTCATGAACATGTTTTTCTTAGGAACACTGATGCATTTTTGGTAGACTTGGAGATGGTCAAGGGCATGAAGATGACGTTCATCTAATAACTCAAGTTGTGCTAAATGGTCTTGGTGAAATCATCATCATCGTAAGCATATCTTAAAGAGAGATACAAAGAGACAAGATCTAAATTTGAGAGGCAAAACAACCTCAATACCATAGACTAGAGAAAAGGGAATGGCAATGGTGGAGGTGTGACTACTAGTAGTACGGTATGCCTAAAGAGTGAAAGGAATGTGCATATGCTAATCCTTCCCAATATCGTTAACCACTTTCATGAGAATTTTGTTTAGGGTTTTGTTGGTGGATTGGCTTGGCCATTGGTTTATGGGTAATATGGTGAGGAGAAGCTAAGCTGGATACCAAAAGTGTCGCAAAGCTTTTGTAGAGTTTTGTTTTTGAATTGTTTTCCATTATCAGTGATAAGGCAATGTGGAACACCGAAGCAACAAATAATGTGATGATTGATGAACTCACATATTTTCTCAGCTTTAGTGGAGATGAGGGGTACAAATTTAACCCATTTGGTGTAATATTTGGTAGCAGTGATGATCCATTGATGTCTTAGAGAAGAGTGAGGATTGATCTCTCCAACAAGATCCAAACCCCATTGAGAGAAGGGCCAAAGGTCACGAACGACCTATAAGGCATGACTAGGTGTATGATGAAGATTGGCATGTTGTTGGCATTTTACACAATGCTTAACATATTCGCAATAATCATGATTGAGGGTTGGCTAATAATATCCTACACAAAGAATGTGTTTAGCAACAACAAGGCCATTGAAGTGACCTCCACATACACCATCATGAACCTCTTTAATGGTATAGGGGATTTCAAATATGGTAAGGCATCATAAGAGGATACCGTCAAATCCACGTTTATAGAGGAGGCCACCCATGATGACATAACAAGAGGCCTTTTTGAGAAAGGCACATCTTCCATTACGTGTGAGATCAGGAGGAAATATAGAAAGGGAAAGGTAGTTGTACGTACCCAAAATAGTAGGGTACTTTACTGCACTAGAACGATGTTACACATGCCCCAATGATGATACAGGTCACCTCGCAAGGTGTTTGGGATCCAAAGAAGCTCACAAAGTATATGTTAGCATCCTAAATGCTTTATCCATGTTCCTTGTGCTTTGTTTTATTCCTCCGCCTTTCTTTTCTTAGCATTTTGACCTTTAGTGATGAAACCGCCTGCCCTAAAGGGCAATGGTCCTGTAACCGCCACCTTACTCAGGGTGGTGGTCCTTCACGCATTTTCTAGCATGTTATTTTGATCATGACTTTCATAATTTTTCAACTTTTACTAGCTTTTCTCAACCACCTTGGCTTGTATTAATGTTTTATGTTCCCTGGAATAGTGTTTCTTCATTTTTAATGGTAAAAGAGTTCTAATAGGAATTATCTTTGGATGAATGTGAAATCTATAAATAGCTAGTTTGTTTTCAAGCAAATGGCTCCTCAAATTCTAATTTCCATTATTTAGTCTCTCAATTCTTGCTTAGAGTTCATTTTGTTTTCATGTTTGCATCCATGCTAGTTTTTCCTTTGTTATTAGAATCCATTCGATCTTCTAGCTTCAGTCTTGTTCATTATTGTTCATACAAATTAGTTTAGAGCAGAGTAGTGTCAGTTATAGATTGAATTCATTAGAGTTGTAGGTTGTGTTCTTCACAGAAGGTAGATTCTATAATCTCTTGGTACACTTGTGTCATATTCCCATAATAAATCCCGCTAGGAATTACATATGCCAAGCTTTGTCACTTGCGTTATCCCTCTCCTACTCGCATTGTATTGGTCTATATCCAAAGCTGCCATTGTTCAAATACCTTCTTCTATTGATGCTAGCATATACACACTCTTCTAGATTCACGTGAACATGAAGGAATGAGGAGATCATTATGAGGGGACAAAGTCATACACTATTAGATTCCCACTATTCTGCAAATTCCAAGTTTTATCTATCAAAGTTCTAGTTAAAATATATCAAATAGAGTAGTGAAATATTTCATTTCAATTAAATTTCATTTTTCGATATTACCAGGAAGGTTATGGGGATTGATATTTCCGAGAAACTATGATTCATTCCTCACTTCGAGTAGGATGAAAATATTTCAATTATATTAATCAACTATCTAGTTATTTAGGATAAACTCACAACTACACATGAAAATAGCTACACTGGGCTAACTTGCTTGTTTTAATTTTGTTATTAGATTAGTTTTCATTTTCTAAATATATTAGATTATTGTTCTTTATTCTTTAAAAATATAAAAATTTGATATATATATATAAATATATATAAATATATATATATATATATATATATTGTAGACATATCTTGCATAGTTAATTTATCTCATTTGATTAGGTTTATATCGATCTTATATGACAATCACTAGACCTAGGAGCCTAGAGAATACATTTTCAAGCCAATCATGCCTCAACCCTTTCTTTTGTAGAATTAATTGAAATAGATGAAAATCTCATAATTCAGTCTCCGAACAACAAAGACCTACAAGAAATCAACTCACAGTTAAGGGAATTAAACATAGAAGATGACAAATCACACACGTTCTGGTCAAATCAGCCAAATTATAGATTGCCTTGATAGACATCCATATGACTGTAGAAGGACCTAAAAGAGAACAAACATTCAATTGTGATCCACTAGTCCCATATCCGCTAGACACAGAGACCTCCTCATTGATATAGACACTAGCTTACGTATCCAAGTTGCCAGAACACCTATTAGGTACTCCGAGAAAATCATGCAACTTTTAGTTCTAAATGTAGAGGCTGAAAAGGCATACGATTACTGGATACTCGGGATTAGAAGAAGGGATTGATTCTTCACATGACCATAGGAGGTCCACAACAACCACGAACTTACGGTTGTGATCCACAGGTCCCACAACCCAAGCGGGCCTACAAATCAACCCAACATTGATGCTAGTTTGCGAACATTAGTATTTAGGTCCTCTCCACTCCCACCAGACATTATCACACAACTATCATTATTAAACGTAGTAGCTAATCAAGCTAAAGATTTCTGGACTAGACCAAAGAATCATCCATAAAACACCAAAATATCAACTACACATTTGGCCATTCCATTTTCATGACCTTTTCGGGAGATATATACGAAGCACCCACAGATTATCTTCCACGTATCCCACAACCCATAAATGGATCACAATAGAGATCGATATTGATTGGAGCTTTCAAGCGACTATCCTCACCAAGTAATCTATCACACTAGTTCAGGTTAGGAGGGCCTTCTATGCCTTAGATTCATATATCCCATTATTGCATGTTGAAGACATAAGATTACCTAACTAGCTTATCAAACCCCACGTGAGTTCCATCCCCACTAGTTGTCTCGACACAGACCTCGAGAGGTTGAGTGCGAGGAGGAGTCACTTGTAGATTCCCATGCTCGCATGTCACTTTTCCATCATACAAAATTTGTGAACCCAACGTGAAACTTCCTACCTTTTGGTTCGAGTCATATTTCTACTTGTTCCTCCAATTAGTATACTTTTCATCTTTTCCACCTCATTAGCCTTCACATCAGCTTCACCAACAAAATTGGTGAACCTAACGTGAACGGATCAATTGCTTCACTTTCACTCTCTTCTTTTAGTTTTATCCATCTTCGCTTCTTCCCATTATTCTACGGTATTCATATACCCCGAATATGTCGGGATAAATGCATATGGTAGACCTCTTCTAGGTCTTGAAGCATACTACGATCAACTAAATAGACAACAAACACCCTCACTCTCAGCATGGGGTGACAACTATTCAATTAACTAGTTTTCAACACAAACTCTGCCTCAAAGGAATAGATATTGTTCTTCTTTCCAAGTAGAGGAGTTGGATCAGCTCACTCAAATGCAACAACTAGAGCCTTCAGGCTCAAACAATATGACACTCACTAGAGAATCTGGTTCATCTCCTCAAGTGTTTCTTAGACCAAAAATTAGTAGACAGATCAGATCCATATCTATTTTTATATGATTAATAATTAGCACGTTATGCTAGGAGTGAACAACGCTCTCAAAGTATGTACCCACCTATAGGAGGTTTGCAAACACAACCCGAGGTATCGTTCCAAGAAAATACCCCCATTCATCCACCTATAGGAAATGCCCTCAGTGAAACTTGGTAGGGAAATGATTAGTTCATAGCAAGTTACCATATGCCTATATAAGCTCAAGGTATACAACAACTACCACAAAGGCAAAATACCATGTCTTCACCAAACGAGGTCATCTTAGCCTTATTTGAGAAGGTTAGAGGGTTGGAACTTGCTCAAGAAAGTCAAAATTCATAGTTCATGCAAGTAAAAACTTTCAATCATCCACGTCATCCCAGCCAAGTAGACCTCCTCATAGGAACAGGCACGTTGGGCATGCCTCCTCAGTACTTACAACAAACTCCAACTAGAACCATGTTTTCTAATGACATTCCAGTGGAAAATATGATACCTCCTAGCTTAGTACAAAAAAATCCCTTCCTGAGCAATGCTCCTCCATACTTAAACATGTATTCCAAATCACCACAGGGAGATATGTTCTCTTATCCTAGCATGTTCGCTCAACCACAAGGATTTCCTTATGCCCCTATAAATACATATGCTATGCCATATCAACAACCCATTCCACCTCCACCCCCTCAGCAAGCACCATCAATGGTCGAAACCTATGTGATAGGGACTTATTTAGAATATTTGAAAGAACCTTTAGACTTCACTATATGAATCATCATGCTTCCAAGACCTCTCCCTGATCTACCCAAGTACAAAGGGGAGGGAGACCCAAATGCACATATTAAGGACTATGCCATAGCCATTGAGAACTACTCCTTGGGATGGATTTGTTTCTAAAATATTCCCAAAACTTTAGAGGGTATTGCCCTTGATTGGTATTACAGAATACCTAAAGCCTAAATACATTCATTCAAATAACTCATTTCAGATTTCATCAAGTCATTGACATGAAAAATTGTTGAGAATAGGAATCATGGAATTCTTGCATATTAAACAAGAACATAATGAATATGTTTCTCATTTCATCCAAAGATGGCGTATAGTCCTCTATTCTTCAGCAAGCACTCCAAACATGGATTAGATGGAACTATGTGATTTATTCCTTCATTCTCTTAGTAGAGAGATAAAGGAAGAAGTCCAGAAGTTCCCACTAAGAACTTATGATGAAGTACTTGAGAGCACTCTCCGAATAGATCAAGCTATAATAGATAGTGGTTGCAAGACATATGGAACAAATGGGAGGTTAATCATCCCCAACCAAAACACTATGAGTTATCCTACTACCACAAGCACCAATCAAGGACCTTAAATCCTTAACAAAAACCGTGGAGTGACAACAGATGGAGTGACTAACAAAACTAAGAAATAAAACATTATAAATGTTCCACCACCGGTTAATAATCAAGTGAAACAACAATTTTATCCCAACAATCAATGCGGTGGATTTTAATCATCCCCAACAACAACAAAACAATAAAAGGCAGATCCGGCATATAGGGTCCAAGTCAAAACTCAACTAGATATCAAAACCAAAACCAAAGACAACAAACGTAAAACTTTAATCCTAATAGTCAACGGTTTAATAAGAGTTTTGGACCACAACACATGCCAAACCAACAACCTAGGAGTTATAATCCCAACTCGTATTGTGGTTTCCACAAAATTTAATTCTATGACACTAGGACTTGCTGCGATTACAATAAGGTCATGCAAAATTTGCCAGAAGAACAAAGAAAACTCTTCATAGATATGTTCTTAACAGATTTTGTGACACCGATGCCAAATACTTTCACAGGGGCAGTTTCCCCTCAAAATGCACCTCTTAAGATCTTCAATGATCCACTTCCAAATCACAATATCAATAATAAATATAATCCAAATGGGATGAACAAAGGTGTAATGATAGGAAATAATGATCATGAAGCCTCATCTTCACTAAATCCAATTGTCGCACCACAATTAGGAAATCAGCCATGAACCAAGATACTTGGTCTAATGGAGTTAGATACTGAGCTGCACATAGAATCCATAATAAGAACACAAGAATATCCTTATAAACCAAATCTAATCTATCACTAGAACCAAATAACATTCAACAAACATTGGTAAAACACATGGGTGCTTATGATTTAATTAATGACTTAACAAAGACCTTCTCTCACATCTCCTTTTTGGACTTGTTGAAAAACTCTCCTGCCCATAGGGCTGCTCTTTTAGAAGCACTAGGTCTAGGTCATTTAATTAACATCACTCCACCTCTCGAAACATAGGTAAACCACATAGACTTCGATATCCACCCTCCAGGGAAGCCGAGATAGGGATAGCGAATTTATATTTGAATAAACAAAATGCCAACAAATGCTGAAATTTCACATAGAGGTGATCCGGCCTTGCATTTATAGGTGTGGGTTTACAATAATTATGTTAAATGTGTAATGGTGGATGATGGGGCAGCAGTTAATATTGTCCCCTTCTCTTTCCTTCAAAATCTAGGATATCGAGAAACAAACTTTTCCACAACAAGAAATATGTTAAGAGGTTATGATAGCCTTAAAGCTACTTCAATTGGGACTATAATATTACCAGTCACCTTAGGACCCAAGAAAATCCTCACCAAGTTTTATATCATAGATCGGAAACCAACTATAATATGATCCTCTTGGTCGACTATGGATACATGCATGAAAGTCAATCCCTTCTACATTATTCCAGAAATAATATTCTTACACCTAGGAAATATATTCGTAGAAAAAGGTGACCCAAAACCATTCGACACACACCTAGCAGAGACTAGAGAAAATACCAGTGTTCACTCTAAGTTTGAACTCCCAACAAACCAATCGAATAAACCAATTGACTCCACTAGAAGAAAAATTAATACCTACAAAGTAACTAGAAATTATGAACTTAGTCAAGGGCATCCCAAGCCCTTAAGGATGAAGCTAATTTGTAGAAATAGTGTCATTAGGAACTACTACAAAAATTATCGAATTACTGGAACAAGATCTACTAATTTTCCTACCATTTGATTCTACAGGTATGGGATGTACCCTATAAGTTGGTTCTCTTCCAATAGAGGAACTTTACATGGTAGAAGTAATCAAAACAGCAGATGTGAAGAATGTCCCAAGATCCATATTTCCTAGTAAATATTGGACTCTCCATTTTGATGGAGCTAGATGTCACTATGGAGATGGGTAGGTGTAATTTACTTCTCTGAAGAAAGATCCTACCTTTTGCTTTTAAGTTAAACTTTGAATGTACAAACAATGGTGTTGAGTATGAAGCCCTCCTCCTTGGCCTCATCATAGCCAAAAGGATCGATGTAAATAACATCGAGTATTAGGAGAGTCATGATTAGTTGTGCAAATAAAGTCTCTAAAGTATATGAGACTAGATTTGAGCACTTACATCTCTATAAAATAGTGGTATTAGATCTAAATAAAATATTTGACTTCATATCCATTGAGGCAATCCCACGACAACAAAACCTTCTCATAGATTCAATAAAGCAACCTCAACTTTGTGTTTCACCCCAAGTAATGAGTAGAAGATACAAGTTTCAAGATATCACTTGTATCTTGAACCATTGGTGAAGAAAATGTCAACAAACCCTCTTATAACACATACATCTGAGAATGAATCTCCTATCTTACATCATGTTGACAGTGATAAAGTCACTCTTGAATATCTAAATGCCTATGCGGAGCTACACCGTACTCATCGTATAATTGATCTTTCTTTAATACCACATTCCTCTTCCTACTTTGAAAATACCATGGTAGAATCTCCTCCATGAAGGATCTGATATCTATGAGATAGAAAATGAAGAAAGCTCCGGAACACCAGCCCTACCCGAGTTTGAAGAAGGTAAACTTCTTTGATAAAATAAACCATTGACATAAACATTGGAACAGAGGAAGAACAAAGAATTTTGAAGTTGGGATCCTTGCTAACCCCGGAAGAAATAGAGATACACACCCAAATCCTCAAAGAACATAAAAAGGCTTTTGAATTTAATTATAAAGAAATGAAAGGTATCACACCACAAGTTATAGTACATAATCTCATCACCAAACTAGATGTGAAGCCAATTAAACGAAGTCAAGACCGATGAAGCCAAAAGTGGCTCTCATGGTAAAAGAGGAAGTAGTAAAACTTCTCCAAGTAGGATTCATCAAGCCCATTGACTATTCACAATGGGTATCTAATATCATTCCCGTCCTAAAAAAGAATGGAAAGATACACATTTGTATATATTTTTGAGATATTAACAAAGCTTGTCCCAAGGATGATTTCCCATTACCATCCATTGATGTTATCATTGATGCAATGACTAGATTTGAACTGATATCCCTCATGGATGGATTCTCAGGTTACAATCAAATTAAAATATTAAACAAGATCAAGCCAAAACCACATTTATAACTCCCTGGGGAACTTATTGTTATGATTTCATGCCATTTGGTCTTAAGAACACCGCGCTACGTATCAACGAGAAACGACTTATATATTCCACGATCTTATCCATAAAATTGTGGAATCATATGTAGATGACTTATTAGCTAAGGCCAAGAAATGTTGTGATCATTCGGAGGTGCTTCGTATCATCCTCTCATGACTAATTAAATATGGTGTCACATTAAACCCAGTGAAGTGCATTTTCGGTGTAACATGAGGCAAACTTTTAGGATACATTATATCTTCACGAGGGATTGATGTTGATCCGGCCAAAATATGGGTTGTTCTCGAAATGATCCCACCTTCAAATGATTCTGGAATTAGGAAATTTCTTAGGAAACTTAGTGCAATCCAAAGGTTCATCCCAGATTTAAGCTTTTCCATTCATCCAATCAACAATCTACTCAAGAAAGATTATAGTGTCGATTGGACTAAAGATTGCAATGAGGCCTTGAAGTAGTTAAGCACTTCTTGTTGTCACCACCCACGCTAATGCCTCCCAAGCTAGACCACCCTTTGATCCTATACTCACAAGCCACTCATGTCTCGCTGGCCTACATGTTGGCTCAAGAAGACGATGATAAACAAGAACACGTGATCTATTTCATTAGCTGAACATTGCTCGATTATGAAACACGTTACACACAGGTAGAGAGAGAATGCCTTGCCATAATTTTTGCAACAAAATGTTTGAGACATTACATGTTAAACTAGGAAACAAGGGTCATTGTAAAGACAGACCATTTACAAAAATTTCTCACAAGGATCTTTATCTAAAAAATTAGCCATTTCATAACCCTAATGGGAGAATTTGAGTTAACATTCATAAACCAAAAATTTGTTAAAGGAAAAATCATTGCAGACTAGTTAGCTAACAATCCACTAGATAGAGGTGAGCTGGTAGATCTAGAATTTCCTAATGAGTGTATATACTTTGTCGAAACCAAACCCCCCATTTCTACATGTCCCTGGTATACTGATATCATCAATTTTATCATGGACCATACATACCCATAAAGTGCCACGTCACAACAGAGAAGGTGGTTATGCATTATTACCACTAAATATTTTGTTTTAGACCAAGTGCTTTATCACAGAGCCTTCGATGACATGCTTCTAAGATGCATCGACATAAAAGAATCCAAGAAGATTCTTCATGAATCCCACAGTGGGATATGTGGGGGCCACTTCGTGGTCATGCCACCACTCACAAAATACATCGGATGGGCTATTTTTGGCCCACTCTCAACATGATGTAGTGGAATTTGTACATAAGTGCCACAAATGTCAAGAATTCTCTCACGAGATTCACATGCCAGCACAATCCCTACAACCAATAGTGACTTTGTGGCCCTTCTCCACATGGGGTCTAGACTTGATAGGGAAATTCTCTCCCTCATCAACCGATGGCCATAATTTTATAATCATAACCATGGAATATTTTACCAAATGGGTGGAGGCCATGCCTCTCACCACTGTACTAGGTTCGATGATTGCCAAATTCATTTTGAACCAAATTATCTATAGGTATGGTGTCCCACAAGTCATTATCTCAGATAATGGCACATCCTTTAAGAATAAGAAGTTTTTGAGCTATGTAGTGAGTTCAAAATAAACCATCACACGGCCTCTCTTTACTACCCTTAATCCAATAGGTAGGCTAAAGTGACAAATAAAAATGTTGAAAGCTATACTCCTCAAAAATATTAAGGAGAAAAATGAGATTGGTGTTTAAAACTATATCCGGCCTTATGGGCCCACCGAACCTCAATAAGAACACCAACAGGAGCAAATCCTTTCTCACTAGTATTCGGAGTAGAAGCAGTTCTCCCACTTGAGGTTGAAATACCCAGTCTCCACATCTCACTACAAGGGATTCTAGATGAAGAAGCTTATAGGGAGGCACACCTCTCCCAACTAGAAAGCCTAGATGAGGCCAGGTTAAATGCCAAATAGTGGCATAGAGCCTATGCTGACCGGATGTGCCGGCAGTATAACAAAAAGGTCTATGAGCGAGAAATATATGAAGGAGATCTAGTTTTAAGACTAGATAGCAGGATCGATAAGAAAACCGGTGAAGGAAGAAAGTTCTGGCCTAAATGGTTGGGCCCATATCGAGTCATGAAAGACTACGGGAATGGTGCATATCTCTTATGCACACTGGAGGGTGAGGAATTCAATGAATCAATCAATTCCTTGCATCTTAAACGGTTTTACGCATGAAGCATCAGCACTATTTGTATAATTATATCTACATTACATATTCATTTAGTTAGGTTCATTTTGTTCGCTCACTTCGTAAAACTTGGTGATCAAGGGACTTTTTCTTAAGAAATTCATTACAAAATTTTGATGGTATTGACAGGAGCATTCAAATCATACTTCTTCATTTTCATAACATCATCAACTGTTTCAGAATCATTTCATCAATTAAAACTAGATATGACAAAGTCTTAACGGTATCCATACCAAGGCATGCATGCTTGTTCTCACTTTTGGTTTCTTCCTAGGATAGGTGTCTTGCCTATGGTCTATTCTAGAAGCTTTATGGTGTCACATCTATCCCGTATATATATTGGAAATATCCGACATTTTGCTCAAGTAAGTCAATATATAAAAAAAAAAATATATACCTTATATATATATATATATATATTTACTCACTTATGCCTTGTCCATGGTGATAAGCCCGTGTTTCCTACTAGTAGCATGGGGAAAGGTGTAGGGGGTCCGCTTGATAACAGTAAACGTTGAAAGTCATAAGCAAATAGTTCAAACAAACCTTTGAAATCTTGAGTCAAAAACAAATGAATCAGATGTCCAAAATTCCAAGAGAGTTCAAAACCCTGAAAGCCAGATTTTGTCAACCAAGTGACCATCTATGGATCTAAGTCTGGATAAACTGCAAAGCAAGTCACATTCTAAACTATGGAGTCACTTGAGTAAGATAGGTTTGTAGCATCCTAATTTGGTTCCACCAACTCTTTTCTATCTCCCATCATTACCATTTCAACACACCTCATAACTTGCGCCCTTTCTAGCTCTCGGTGGTGAGCCCTCACATCTTACTAGTTGCGTGGAGTTAGGAGTGTGGCAAGTTCATCTACTCATCATACCAGCTCATCATCACATTTTTAAAAACAATATGAAGTACTAGAAAATTTCTTATGAAAACTAAAGTTCAAGATCACAAAGCTCATCTGTGTCATCATACATCAGCATCACAAAATACAAAAAGAAAACATTTGTGATATTTTTCTCCATTGCATACATTCTGAAAAGCATATAAAAACCAAATTTTAATAAACATCTAGTATACATGTGAAAATGAATTACACAATTCAAGATACCAAGAATCTAAAGATATATATATATATATATAATCAGGTTTCATGTACAATGCCATCATGCACTAGGCATGGTCAAAACGCTCAATGAGCCTAGAAAATACAAAATATTCATGTAAAAATATAGCAAGAGTCACTAAAAAAAGCCAAGTGGCATCTCAATCCCTATGGGATCCCTCAAAAGGCACACGATCACGTCTAGGACTCTAGCTATGCTGGTGCTCTAAGTGCACTGAGGGCTCGTGGTCTCGAATGGTAGGTGTAGTCTCACCATGAGAGTGGATCCTCTCATTAGGTGAACTCTACGGCCCCTATACCTAGCTAACTTGGTATGGAGGGAGGTCACCATCTTGGCCACATGCTAGATAGGGGAAAAAACATCGGTATGCCTACTAGCTCCCTAAAGGATTTGTGGATAGCTCGGCATGAGTATTCTCTATGGGAAGCATCAGGGTATTAGTACATACCCAGTGAATCAAGTCTCGCCACTCATCAGTGGTCTCTGCAAGAAAAGGAGAAAAAAATTAGAAAATTATCAAAAGGTGAAACCAAAGATGAAAAAAAAGAGGTAGCAACTAAGGAAATCCTAGCTAAAAACAAATATCAAAAGAAGAGTGATAACTCACTCGGATCTCCAGGCCTCCAAGAGGGATCTCTAGGATCCGCACCTACCTTGACATAGATGCCACCACTGACTGATGTCCTCCTCCTACATCTGGGACAACATGGCATCCTACCACGGACTCGTCCTCTCCACCTAGGTCCTGAGAAAGTAACTCCTCTGAGACTAGAGTCACCCTCTCCATGCTCTGCTCTGCCCTCTCATCCTGTAGGATCTCTTGAGTGTCATGCCACTCGAGATCACAATCCTCTTCTCCACCCAAATTTATAATCTCCATGCCCTCGGTCTCCTCCTCCATCTCTCCCCCTATTAACTCCTCAAACTCAGAGTCTATATTAATAGGATCATCACTACTATGGGAAGGACCGGTGGTTTTCCAAAGTAAAGGTGCCTGAGGGGCACCGACTCTCTCTCGGGAATGTACCACCCTCCTAGCTATAATAGAAATGCTAGGAGTAACAATAGTCAAGCCCGGCCCCTAGGACCTCCCCTAGCCTCCCAAACTAATCTAAACATTAGCACCACTGGGGGAAGCATGTCAATGTAAGTAAGGCCAAACTATTGAGGCACTCAATCAAAGGGGTGTGTCTCTACCTTCCCCATCCTATCCACAAGCTGCCCTATAGTAGAGTAGGAAATCAAAGTGAAGGTCTCCTTGCCCCACAACCCTGCCATGGCACGATAAGGTGTGGCCTCTATATCCTCGGTAGTTCGGGAAGCAACAGCTGGTGGGGTACTTTGAGCATCGTCATCTCTGTCCATCTAGCTGCCCTCACGACTCTAGAATTTTCCACCTCTATTCCTCTCCCATAAGGGATGATGCACTCATAGACCCAGCTCATAACTAAGGTCAGATGGCTCAGTGACTATCCCTGTAAGTGAACCACCCTATATAAGTCGTGATAGGTGGTCCCAAGTATATCGGCTCCCCAGGAATAAATCCGACCATGTGCCTCAATCTATGTGATGATGGGGGCCCCGATAGTAAGTAAAGTATCCCCTCCCTTGTCTCGATCAATCTCAAAGAAAGGATGCCCATAATGTCCCGATGGATCGAGGGATGGGAAAGTCAGAATAGAATGGACCTTCATACCCTTTTTCGAACCTAGTGGAAAAATCGTGTCTCCCATATAGGTGGCCCACCGAGTCACCTGAGCTCTAGATACTGTTGTATCAAATGAAAGTCTCCTCCTAATAATCGGGACTCCCAAAATGTGGTAGACATCTCTAGGGTGATAGTCCACTCACCCCTAACACCTGAAAATCAAGGTGTTCCGATCTACATCCTAATAAGAGAATAAGTCACATAATATATGACCGGTAGGTGTAACATGGGGGACCCATGCGATCCTCAATATACCTACCCTCGAAGAGTATCCCGCTCATCTTGAGAGAGTGCATCCTGAAGAATCACTCTCTCTCTCTCTCTCTCTCTCTCTCTCTCTCTCTCTCTCTCTCTCTCTCTCTCTCTCTCTCTAGAATCCTCTCTCTCTCTCTCTCTCTCTCTCATCTCGATGTACTCTTCCTTCTTATGCAAAATACACAAAAAGGAGCAAAAGGGAGTAATTTAGTATCAAGATTGCATTGGAAAAATCATTAAAGAAAGTAAGAATACTAAAAATGCAAAAATAAACTCAAATTAGTGTTGTTTTAACATTTTGAAGAGAACCGCGCCCTGAGTAGGGTGGCGGTTCCATAACCACCACTTTAAAAGGTGGTGGTCCTGTAACCGATGCCCTGCTCAGGGTGGCGGTCTGTCCCATGACTATAAATGGGTCGCATGCCCTAAAAATGCTTAAAATGCTAAAAATGACCATTTTAACTAAAACAAAAGCCTACCCATTAGGCATCCCCCTAAGAGACACATTTAAAACTGACATTTCTAAAATAACCCCCCCATGAAAAATTTCATCATTTTTACATTTTGGGTGCTAAAATGTTAAATCAAGAAGAACTAACCTGAGATCTCATGGGTTAAGGTTCTATCATGGAGGAATGATTGTTATCATGATACAAATGTTTCAACTATACTCTCGTTGAAAACCATCACCATGGGTCCTAAGATCAAAAACTATCAAATCAACATGCACAAATGAATAGGAAAATGGTCTCATTTTAAATATATATATATATATATATAGTGTTTTGACTCATTTCGAATGCCCCTATCGTAGGTTTAGAGCATCGATGGAGGTAAGTTCTCATCCCCGCGTAAATGGTAAGTCCTCATTTCATACTAATTTAGTATTTATTTCATCTATTTACACTTGAGTCCTCTTTCCATTTTGTAGGTAGCAGGAACTCAGATGGTGACATTTTGACACACAGGCGTGTCAAGTATAATTTCTAGTTTCCCATTTTGGGACCGCCACACCTAGACCCACCGTTTTATGCACCTTCATGGCTAAAATGATTCTCCGAGGGGGAAATATGTATGTACCCAAAATTGTAGGGTACTATACCACTGGAACGATGTTACACATGCCCCAATGATGATACAGGTAACCTCGCAAGGTGTTCAGGATCCAGAGAAACTCACGAAGTATATGTTAGCATCCAAATGCTTTATCCATGTTCCTTGTGCTTTATTTTATTCCTCCACCTTTATTTCCTTAGCATTTTGACCTTGATGATGAAACCGACGCCATGGCAGGTGGCGGTCCCATAATCACCCTTACTCAAGGTGGTGGTCTGTAACCACCACCTTGCTCAGTGGCGGTCCTTCACGTGTTTTCCAACATGTTATTTTGATCACTTCATAATTTTTCAAATTTTGATCTACCTTGACTTGTAATGTTTTCAACTTCCCTCACTAGTGTTTCTTCATTGTTTAATAGTAGAAGAGTTCTAATAGAAATTATCTTTGAGTGAATGTGAATCTATAAATAGCCATCTTGTTTTCAAGCAAATGGCCCCTCAACTTTTCATTTCCATTGTTTAGTCTCTCAATTCTTGCTTAGAGTTCATTTTTTTTTCATGTTTACATCCATGCTAGTTTTTCCTTTGCTATTAGAAGCCATTCAATCTTCTTGCTTCAGTCTTATTCATTGTTGTTCATACAAATTAGTTTAGAGAAGAGTAGTGTTAGTTATAGATTGAATTCATTAGAGTTACAGGTTGTGTTCTTCACAGAAGGTAGATTCTAGAATCTCTTGGTACACTTGTGTTGTATTCCCACAATAAATCCCACTAGTAATTTCATATGCCAAGCTCTGTCACTTGTGCTATCCCTCTCCTACTCGCATTGTATTTGATCTATATCCAAAGCTGCCATTGTTCAAATACCTTCTTTTGTTGATGCTAGCATATACACACTCTTCTGGATTCACGTGAACATGAAGGAATGAGGAGATCATTTTGAGGGGAAAAATTCATACACTACTGGATTCGCCACTATTCTAAAATCTAGGTTTTATCTGTCAAAGTTATAGTTAAAATATATCAAATAGAGTAGTGAAATATTTCATTTCAATTAAATTTCATTTTTGATATTGCCAGGGAAGATGTGGGGATTGATAGTTTGAGAAAATATGATTCATTCCTCACTTCTGAGGTAGGATCGAGAATCTTTCAATTAGATTAATCAGCTATCTAGTTATTTAGGATAAACTCATAACTACACAAGTAAATAGCTACACTGGGTTACCTTGCTTGTTTTAATTTTGTTATTAGATTAGTTACTCTTTCGATTCTATTAAATATTCAAAAATAGAGGAATATAAAATAGAGGAATATATATATATGTTGTAGACATATCTTACTTAGTTAATTTATCTCATTTCAGATTAGGTTTATATTGATCTTATATGACAATCACGGGACCTAGGGAGCCCAGAGAATAAATTTTCAAGCCAATCGTGCCTCAACCCAATCTTTTTGTAGCATTAGCGATATAGACCAAAATACCAAAATCAGTCTTCCTAACAACGAGACCTACAAGAAATCAGCTCTTAAGGGGATTAAATATAGAAGATGACAAAGCACACATGTTTCGGTCAAACAGAAATTATCTAGACATCCAATTAGAAGGATTGAAAGAGAACAAACATCGATTTTGAAGTCTATGACCTCCTCGTTGAAAGACACAGCTTATGTATCTAGTTGCTAGAACAAATTAGCCAAGAAAATCATGCAAATTTTAGTTCTAAATGTAGAGGATGAAAAGACATTCGGATACTCGGGATCGGAAGAAGGATTGATTCTTCACATGACCAAGGAGGAACACCAAAATTCACACAACCCGGCCGGGGCCTACAAAGACCCAACATTATGCGAACACAGTAACTATCATATACAAAACTATCATTACTAAAGCATCTAATCAAGCTAAATATTTATGGAATAGACTAGAGAATCATCCATAAAACACCAAAAGATCCACACACATTTGGCCATTCCATTTTCATGACCTTTTCGGGAGATATATACGAAGCACCCACAAGTTATCTTCCACGTATCCCATAACCCATAGATGGATCACGGCAGATCTCGATATTGATTAGATCCTTGAGCAACTATCCTCGCCAAGTGATCTATCACACCAATTCAAGTTAGGAGGGCCTTATATGCCTTAGATTCGTGAGATCCCATTATTGTGTGTTGAAAACATAAGATTACCTAACTAGCTTATCTACACCTCACATGAATTCCATCCCCACCATTTGTCTCGACGGGACCTGGGAGGTCGGGTGTGAGGAAGAGTCACTTGTAGATTCTCATGCTCGTGTGTCACTTTTCCATCGTACAATAGTTCACAAGCTTCTTATACTAAAGGTCTTGTGTGTTTAGTGAAGTAGTTCAGATGAGTTTAATACAACAATATTGATAAGAAGGTCTTGGTATACATTTTAAGATAACAAATATGTCCGAATTGTCGGTTAAAGCATGTATTTGGGAAGTGAGATAGGCCATGGTATCCATGAATTTATTGGTGGATCACGAAACAGTTTGAATTTTATAGTGGTCAAAGGTAGTCAACATGATGCTGACATAACATTTGTACTCTTGAAGTATTTCATTATGACACTGATAAACACCATTGACTTGGTTTACTACGAGTTTAGAATCACCAAAGATATTAATAAACTTAACCTCTAAGGAATAGGTTGTCATGAGACCCAATACGAGTGCTTCGTATTCGGTGATATTGTTGGTGTATTCGAAGTCAAGTTTGAATGATAAGGGCATGGGTTCACCATCAAGAGGAATGAGGATAATGCCTATACCACCCCAACGCTGATATTTGGAACTGTCGAAGAATAAGGTCATTTGGTAAGGGTCATCCTCCAAAGAGAGGTTAGCAATGGATTCGTCAGAGAAATCAAAATTTGAATATTGATTCCCAGAAAGAGGTGCATCAATGAGCTAGTAAGCAATGGCCTGGCCCTTGATATATTTTTGGTGGATGAATTCTAGGTCTAGGTCAGCAAGGAGCATGAGCCAATGTGTGGTACATTGATTTTGTAAGTTTATCATACATGAAGTGTAAGGGGTCGGTGTTGGTCAAAACATAGGTTTTTGGTTGAGTAGGTAATGAAAAGTTTGGTGGCAAAAAAACTAATGCTAAGCAAAGTTTTTAGGGTGAGTGTATCTAGTTTCGTAGTCAGAAGGGTACATCTTATGTAATAAACCACCTGCTCCCTATTTTGTTCACCATGCTGAGCGAGCATAACCCCTAAAGAGTGATCAGTAGTAGAGATGTATAGGTAGAATTATTGGTCGTCTTTAGGTGGAATTTATGGGTGGTTGGAGAAGGTATTGTTATAAGGCCTTAAAATATTTGTGGCGAGTCATCATCCCATTTGAAAGAGACATCCTATTTGAGAAGGTGATGAAATGGTTGACAATGGTCGAGAGTTGGGAAATAAATTGACAAATAGATTACATTTTACCTTGTAGGCTACGGATTTATTTAAGTTTAGTGGGTTGAGGCATTTCCAAAATGGCCTTGACTTTAGTAGGGTCAACTTCTATACCATCGAGGGAAACAATACATCCCAAGAGCTTTCCTGAGAGAACTACGAAGATGCACTTTTTAGGCTGAAGGTAAATGTAATATTTAATGAGGTATTCAAATATGGTTTGAAGGACAGTGAGATGCTCAGCCTGATGTTTAGATTTGGCCAAGAGATCATCCATGTAATCTTCTAGGTAATGTAATGCATGATATCATGGAAGATGTAAGTCATAGCATGTTGATATGTAGCACCAGTGTTTTTAAGGCCAAAAGGCATGACTCAATAGTAGAAGGTCCCCCAAGGGGTAATAAATGTGGTTTTGTGTTGATCCTTTGGGGTGAGCAAGATTTGGTTATAACCTGAGAAACCATCCATAAGTGATAGCATCTCATGGCCAGTGGTAAGGTCAACCAACTGGTCAATACCAGGCAGAGGAAAATCATCTTTAGGGTAGGCAAGGTTGAGATCATGGAAATTAATGCAAATGTGAAGTCCCCATGTTGCCTTAGTGATAGGGATGATGTTAGAAATCCATTGGGGGTAGTCGATGGGTAAGATAAAGGAAACTAAGAGAAGGCATTAAAGTTCTTCTTTGTGACAAGAAGAGCAAGCGAGGTGCATTTTCCTCAAATTTTGTTTTATGGGTTTGGCATCAGGAATGGTTATAATATTTTGGACCATGATAGAGGGATCAATTCCAAGCATGTCAGCATAGGACCAAGTGAAAGTGTGGCTATGATTTTTAAGAAAAGAAGTTAGGGCTTCTTTTCAAAGAAAGATCGTCAGAGATTGGCCAATCTTGAGAATGTGGGGGTCATCCGAGAGTGGATGTTGACTTCGATAGTTGATTAATTCAAAAAAATTGCATCTCTTAGAAGGTAATGACCGGTGAATATAAGATTCTTCAAAACCAAGGTAAGTGAATATGGATTCATCATCCTAACATTGAACGACATTAATAGAAGGAGTATCGTCCCCTATCATGTCGGGATACAAGAAAGGAAGAGAGGAAGGAGCCTCTCCATCGTGATGATAGGTAAAGGTCCCAAGGAAATGGTATTTATTAGAAAAAAAAAGGTAGGAGGGATAGATTTAGGATCCATCAACTCCGTTGGTGAAGGTGGTGAAGGTGGGGTAGGTGAAGAAGGTGGAGAGGGATCAATGTCTTCAATGAGTTCAATACGGGGCTTTTTGGCAGGTAGTTCGGTAAAACCAATTCCACTACGATCATTGTGTTTACACATGGTACATGAAATAATGGTGTGATGACCTTGTTTGTAAAGGTCAAAACCGAAACCCTTCCAGGCACAGTGGTGTAGGAAAGTGTGAGCAAAGTGGCGGTTGGTAAGTGACTAAAGGTCAGCTGAAAAAGGTCGGGTTTGTGATGGTGGTTTGGGTGTGTAAGTGGAAATGTCAAGTCCCCCATAGGTAAGATAGGTACGGAGGTGGGGAGGACCATAAAGGAGATGCTTGCCTATGAAGTGATCATAGTGAGGATGTTGGTGAAGGTTTCCATACTCTTGTGGAGTAAGGAATGTATTGAAATTGTATAGGCGATACTCCCCCATATGGGCATTGAAAAACACCTTCCAAGGGATCAGTGGTTGATATATTGGTGGATGGAATGGAGGAAGCGTTAGAAGTTAGATTCGATAGAGTGTCGGTTAGTTGGGAAGCGAGGTGTAGTGGTAGAAGCGATAGTAGTGGTGGGAATAGAAGATTTAGATGAAGGTGAGGTTTCAATGGCACTGGTGGATGGGGTCATGTGTAAAGAAGATGTAGGAAGGAGGTAGATGCCTTAACAAGTATAAGGAAATCATTGGGATGGTAAAGCATGTTGCAGGTTTTAAAAGGTGATGGGTTAGTTGGAATGGTATAGGAATGTTCTTCATGTTCAAACTTTACACATCGGTGCAAAGTAGAAGGAACATAACCCATGGCATGAATCTAGGGTTTACCAAGCAAAAAATTGTATTAAAACTCCCCTTCCAACACATAGAACAACTTGGGAATAGTACGGGGACCCACATAAATGTGGAGGATGATAGTGCCAAGTGTAGAAGTGATAGTGTCATTGAATGAACACAACATGACTGGATGTTTATGCATGCAGTTGTTGGGTATGCGTATTTTTGAATGTGAGAGGAGATGATGTTAATGCTAGTGCCCCCATCGATCATAACATGTTGGATGCATATATTATCGATATGGATGGAGATGAAAAGTGCAAGATCTGGGTCATTAGTTTGGTGGGGGACAATTTCTTCATCGAGGAAACTAAGGATAACAACTTGGTGAATAGGTGGAGGTGATGAGGTAGATGGAAATTTGGTGAGAGAAGTGACATGTTGAGGTGTAATAATAGATGCTACAAGTGTGGGGTCATTAGGTAAAACCTCGATAGATTGAAGGACCTCCATGAGGGCTTCACAATGTGACTTTGAGTTTTGGATGAGATTGTATAAGGACATTTTGAGGGAGATTGATGTAATTGTTTGAGCATGGTGTGATGTGTGATGCCATTAGAAATGGGGTGCGTGGGGCTGCGGATAGTTAGTTTAGGTATGGGTGTAAATAGCATGTTGGGTATAGATTAGTTGGTGGGTCGTTGCTTTTTCTTTACCCTTCACTGTGTACATGTAGTGACATGTACCATGTTGATCTTAGGGGAGTTGGCAGATGGAAATGTGTAGGTGAGTGGTATAACGACACGACGGAAAAAACCTACTAGAGGAGAAAATTACTATGAGGTGAGTTGGGTGTAATGACATTTGGGTGGAGGCGTGGCAAGTTCTCTGATGTGAACCATGTTAATCTCAAATTTTGGGGGTGGCTCTATGAGTTGTGAGGGTGGAGGTTGTGGTATAGGTGTAGGAGGAAGATGTGAAGAAGGTGGTGAGGGTGAAATAGGTTCATCATCCAGGAGGTCATCGTCATCAAAATTGGGGTCAAAAGGACATAAGTGAATGACAGCAGACGTTATACCCTTATAGTTCTCAACATCATGTCCTGGCACATGATGGTAAGCACAAATTTTAGTATCATCAAACCCTTCCAGTTTAGGTTTAAGAGGGTCGTAAGGTCTAAGAGGAGGGAGGGTGATAGCAGAGATTTCGGGAGGTTAGCCAAGATGGTGGCATATGATCCCACTAGTTTATCACAATGTGAAGTGAAAGTAGGTTTGGTTGGAAGATTGGGTAGTTGTGGTGGTAGTGGAGGTGATATAGTCTTGGATTTGGGTTGTACTTTCTTTGGTGTAGGTGCAGCAATAAAAAGAGGGGTAGGTTTAACCACCTCTTTGGAAATTAATGGTTTTTTCGATTTTTGGTGCTTTTTCTTAGGTAGAGGTGTAGGGGGAGCACGTGATGTAGATGGAAAGGAAGATGGTGGGAGAGGACGAGTGACCCAAGGGGGAAATTGAGGTGTAGTGGTAGGTGTTGGTCGAGGTCGAGAGGGAGGTATAGGTGAGGTGGAAGAAAATGTCATAGGTAATGAAAGAGTTATAGAAGTAATGTGGTATAAGAGGAAAAGAAGTTATAGATGGTGATAAAGGATGTAAGGTTCACTAGGTAGAGTTGTAGGTTGTGGTAAAGGGGTGAAGGGAATTTTAGGTTTACCCTGGAGAGAGTAGATTTTGTTAAGGTAGAGGGGTGAGGTCCCAAGATGGATGGTAGGGGTGAAGGTGATAAAGGTGTAGTTGGTGAGGTCGGTGCGTGTGGATTAGAAGGTTGGGTTTTTCATTTAGGTTGAGTGATTGGTTCAATAGGTATATGGGAAGATGTGGTTAAGTGTATCCTGATAGGAGGATATGCAAGGTCTAATGTGGGTGTGACCCCTAGAACAATAGTGGGTTTAGATACAAGAGATGATGTTGGAACGTGTCGGCTAGCAAAGTAGAGGGTGGGTATAGATGAGGATGATACGGTAGAATATGTATCAAGAGTTATGTTCATGTGCATTTTTTAGATTGTTAAAACACATTTGGATAAATGGTAGAATTTTTAGTGGAAGATGATTACATTTGGGTCGAGATCGGGAGTAAGAGACACCCCCAAAGTGAATACCTATCAACATAGTCTAGGCGGTCAGCCAAATGTGAGAACGGAACTATGGTAGATGAGGTAGATGTGGAGTGAGTGGGTATTCCCATAAAATGTGTCTAAGAAATAGGGAATTCACTGGCTTCGGCCTCTGTAGGTAAGAGAGCTGAAAGTAGGTCCGTATGATCTTGGGTAGCTGATGGAGAATGGTCACCGAGTGGTAACGACAAATCTATTGGATCTTGAATAGGTGGAGAAGATGATGGGCACTCCTCTATGGGTGGAGGAGGTATGATTGGTAGTGGCTCAATGGGTAAGGAAGTTGAAGGAAAAATGATATCAGTGCTGTGAGACTCCTTCGTAGGTGTACGGGGAGGTGAAGGTATTTCCTCTATGGGTAGAGGAACGGATAAAGTAGGTTCCTGTGTGGGTATAGGATTTCGGGATAGGATTTCCTGGATGGATGGGATAGGAGATATTTGGGAAACAAGTGGTAATTCAGTAAAGATAAAATGTACCTCACATGTACTACTTTCGTTATGTGAGGCATTACTAGTTTGATCATTAGATGGGAAATGGTTATGAGAATGGTTTCTTAAATATATGAAGGTTTTGATTGGCAAGTGCATCAAGGTTATCTAGGACTAATTCGCCACTCTCGAGCATTCCCTGAACAATGTTTTTAAAGGTGATATAATTGCTATCACTATGACCATTTACACGATGATAGTTACAGTAGTCATTTTCCTTGTACCAACCTCGTATGGGGTGAAAGGGGTTAGAACTAGTATGTGGTTTTATAGGAGGAAGGGTGATGGCATTAGCTTTAATAATCTTTTCTAAAATAGATGAATATGGTTCCCAAATTGAGGTGTATTTCTTTTGTTCTTGTTTGAATTGGAAGGCTTAGACTAGTGACAGATTGGATGAAGGTTTAACATGATTGGATGGATGAGCAGGGCCAGCCTTAATTACCACTACATTGGAAGTTCTATTGGATTTGGAATAACTCATTTGAGGTTTTGAGGAAGAGGAAGTATCGTGTGATTTAAATGAGGAGTTCTTGTTTCGTAATTGTATCTTCTTCTCTTGATGGCATGAATTTCGAGCTTATGTGCCATGGTGAAAGCCTCATCGAATGTTTGAAAGGTTTGCACTTGTAAGGTAGGTGAGATATGTCTAGCACAGGCTCATGTGAAGAGCTCTATGAGTTCAATTTGTGGTAATTGGAAAGTGAGTTAGTTGATTAGGCTACACCAACTAGCGACAAAAAGCTGTGATAGATCATCGTCATATTGAATCATGGAATAAAGATCAGTCATGGTAACCTTCTTGATGATGTTAATAGAAAAATGATCCAAGAAGGCTTGGGCTATTTGATTGAATGAGAAGATGGAATGTCTAGGTAATCCACTATACCAGTCCAATGTTGGACCAATTAGGGACATGGGAAAAGTTTGCAAAAGCAAAGCATCATCATGGGAAATTAAGTAACACCCATGTTTGAAAGATCGCAAATGTTGTGTGGGTCTTCCTTACTATTAAAGTGGTTAAACTTAGGCATCTCCCAGTGTATGGGATATGGGTGAATGGGAATGGATGGGTGAATAGGCTCATTACAAATCTCGTCATAGGTGAGAGAATTATGGGAGCTGAGAAATAGATGCTTCTAATTTCTATATCTTGTCCATCATTAACTTGATAAAATCATTGTTAAGTTGTGAAGATTGGGTACCCCTAGGAGAGAAAGGAGGTTTTTGTGGGACATATGAAGAATATGACATTCCAGAATATGGTGGTGTCGAATAAGGAGGTGGGAATTGAGAGATAGACATAGAGGGTATATATCCGGACTGAATGAATGATGAAACAAGAGGTGGTTGGTAGTAGGTATGTGAGGGTGGGACACTCGTAATGACCTTGGTAGACATGGGAGGTAGAGATTGGGGAATAGAAAGGACAAAAATTTGAAATGGGGTAGAGGTTACCGACACTAAGGGTGGTAGCATTGCGACTGGTATATATGAGACAATAGGTGTGGATGATGTTATGTTTTGGGTAGTGGATGAAGGTATGGTGGATACTGTGGGTGCAATAGAGGTGGTGGATGTGGCAGTCAAAGCTGGTGTGGGACCTATTTGTGACATAACTAGGGATAAAACAGGTGAGGTCACCATGGTAGGAGGTGGAGTTGAGGTGGAAGTGATCATTAGGGATGGAGATAAGGATACGGGCATGCCATAGATCAATTGACCGAGGCATCTCGAGTGAAGGCATGGGTGAGGTAGTGGCTCAAAGTAGTGGGATTCTTATCCAGGAGTTGTGCAAACTCCATGTCACCTATAAGAATGGTGATAGGTTGATTGGGATCCATGGATAATGAGATGGAAGGTGGTGAAGGACTAGGTGATGAAGGGCTAGGTGGGAGTGGTAGTCGACAAGTGTGTCAAGATCCTCATGTGTGGATTTCACTAATGCCTTGAGGTTTTAGTGTAATGGTTCATTACATTTGGTATCGAGTGACCACCTAGGTTTGAGTCCCAGCACAGGTAGCTATGTTGGCATTGCGAGTGTTCACCCGGGGCTCATATAGGGTGGGTGTGGTCCCGCTATACGGGAGAAAATCTAGCCAAGGTGCGGGCTACAAAAGTGTGGTGGGATGTCATATTCCTCATATGTGGATTTCACTAATGCCTCGAGGTTTTGGTGTAACGGTTTAATTACATAGTGTGAAATAACAAGGATGATTTCGACTACGGGTTAGCACCATGTGGATAGGAACCGATTTGGTGAGACATTATTATGTTTGAATGGCATGAAAGCAATAGAACTAGGATAACAATCAACAGTGAATGAATTAGGTTGGCTGGTGAGCTATAAAATAGCATAGGGTGATCGATGATGGTTCGAGGTAAACTAATGTTGGATTTAGGCTTAACGGTGCGATTCTTGTGAAAAACCAATAGTTATTAAATGATAGTCCCAGAGTGATAATTTTCACATAGGATGAGACGTAAGGTGACTGTGATTGAAGTAATGATAATATGAAAGGTGATAGGAGCCTTTTACAACTTAGAAAGTGAAATAGGTGTCTTTTGGATAGGTATCTAGAAGACTTTAGACCGATGCCGGTTGGGTTAAATTGATGCCGGTTAAAGATAACCGTAGCGATTACTGTGAAATTGAAATAGAGAATAAGAAAAATGGTTGTGATTTAAAAATATGGTGTTGAATCAAACCCAGAAGTCTGAGAATGATGTAGATGTGGTCCAGGAACACTCAGACGAATTCAGAATACACTGACTATGATTGGGAGTGTGCAAGGAAAGACAAAAATAATGATCGAAAGCTCTCACCTCAAAACACAAATCAAGCAAAACACTAAAAAAGAACATCCTAGAGTGCCTATTCTATTACGTTTGTTTAGCTTATGCTATTTTTATGGACCAACTGTTATGAACAGAACAATAGAATTTCTTGGTGAGGAGGGCTTCCTATGAAGAAAGAATTCTAAAGGGTGAGGTTTTAGGAATGTTATGGTGGGGGCAAGCTTCGCTTTGAATTATGACTCGACAAAGTAGCAAGCTGGGTGCCCACTTTCGTGATCATGTGATCACCTACAGCTTCTTCTAGGTAGGATGTTGTTTAAGAATGTATGTATTTTGAATTTTTGTGTGGTTTGGTAAGACTTAGAGAAAGAGAAAAGGATAGAAGTGCTTTTCTACAATTCATTTGTCAACCATCAGCTGGTCATGACTTCCTAGCATATAGGTTGCCCTCGATTAATGTGAGCTAATGAGCTAAATCAGAATACAATGCACTTGTTTTAAACCCAAATTAAAGTATGATATTCGATGATTAGAATAGATGAACAGGAAGATGGATGCTCTTTCACTAAAATGCAAAAAACAAGAATAAGAAGGTTCTTTTTAAATACACCAAAACAAATGTGTCTTCCGGAGCAAGTAGAAAGAAGAGAATGTTACCAAGGAGAAAGTATTAATGTGAATGCTACTAGAAGGGAAACAAACACACATAATTTTTCACCTAGGAATGAAGAAAGATGCAAGGAACCCCGAATGGGTCCCACCTGGGCATACCAAAATGTTTCACCTGATTTCTTAGTTTTCTGAGAAGTACTTGACGAAACATATAAGGTAAAGGTGGTAAGAGGAATAGTTGTTTTTGGGATGGTTGAAGGTTGTATGTGTGCGTATCTGAATTTTGAATCAAAGTGATTGTGAGGCCTTTCTTTTGGCTAGGAGTAATTACCTATATGAGAATCAAAACAAGACTACCAAAGAGAGTTAAACGATATATGCAATGGACTACCTAGCATGTGCTAGATCCTAGAAGTGTGATACTCCCTAGATGGCTGTCAGTCCACTATTCAAAATAATTTAATGCTGAAATAAAGTAAATATTGTCCTACTGTAATTTAATATGATTTAGGCATCTCATACAAATGCAATAGGCTAGATCTAATCTAACAGGCTAGGCTAGAAGGAGATCCAGAGGTCAAGTAGGTTTGTTATAGGTGAATCTAAGCTAACAGGATAGGTTAGATACAAATCTGAAGGTCAAATAGGTGTTCAAGTAGGTATATGTCAAAAACAAGTTGTTATTCTAGTAGAAATAAGGCGACACAGAGACTAACCATGGTCTTACTATAACCGATGACATTTTTACTATAACCAGAGATGGTTAGAAGAGAACCAATGATGGTTAAGTTGGGGCTAGTGGAATCACACAGTTTAGGTTTCTGGGGTTTTGGGGTGAAAGTGAAGTGGATAGCAAACATGAATTGATCACAGATGGGGTGTAGATACGTTGTGAAGGTGCGAGATTCTTGAGGAGATCAAAATGGGAAATTGGACCAAGTATAAATATGATTAGGTATGGAAGGTGGTTCAGACTAAAGAGAGGGAATGGAAAGAGAGTAAAAGACTAGGTTCCTTTACCACAAAGACTACAGCTGATGATAAGAAAATGAAACAGATGGAAGGAGGATACTTACTCTTTTATGAGGTACATGTCTAAGGAATAATGAATAATTTGTTGCGTTAGAGAATGCTGGGAAGAAATTTTCACTCTTGTGCTAGTGTATTGGGTTGCCTTTGTTGATCACCCATCGATCTTTATTTTACTATGTGCGTCTCAAGAGATCAAACTCGAGATCAGCTAGTTTTTCAAACAACCACCAACAACCCATATTACAAAGTTGTAGATGATGGGGCTAAATAGGCCATTTGGTCCATTTGGTATAACCGAGCATCGATTTAGGGTGAAACAACATCGGTTTAGGGTAAACCAACGTCAATTTGGGTGAGATATCTTTAGTTCAAAATTTTCTTGGGAAGTTGTTCCACCATTTGATAACGGTCCCTTATTTTTCTTGGTGTGAAAACCAACCTTAGGAGGCTTTTAAATGTGAGGTGAGGGGATGGGTCTAATGTTAGGTTGTATTTAGGCCATTGGTTTAGGGTTTAGGTTAATGGGTCAAATGATGGGGGTGGTTAGGTGAGGTGTATTTAATAAAGGCAATTATATTATATAGATGTGTGAGGGTAGTGAATTAATTTAATGTGAATAATTAAATTAATGTGTGTGTTTGGTAAAAGGTCATTAACTTAATTAAAATAATTAAATTAATATGTATGGAGGTAAATGACATTAATTTAATTAAAGTAATTAAATTAAAATGTGTGGGGTGCAGGAGGTAGGTGATAAGGTGTTGAGGATGAGGAAGTGATTATAGGGTTGTGCTAGGGGACCAAGGTGATTACGACACGATTTTAGTGTCTACACTATCACCTTTTAGTGTAGATTACATCATGATTATCCTTCTTTCCCCCGGTACCTTGGTATTCATAGCTTAGTTTTCCCTTTCGGCACTACGAGCAGCGAAGTAGCAATAGAGATAGATAGAGGAACCGACCTTCTTCGAGAGATCCATTCCAAGCATGCAAGGTCTCACAACTTAGGAATGGTTCCATTGTTGTCTCGGACACCTTGGCCCTTTGAGATCCGAGATGCATGGTGTATGTTTGAGCATCAAAAGAGTGTGTGCATGATGGCGAAGACCTAATTCTCTGTTTAACTATACTTCACTTCATAATCCTTCTTCCAATTTAGTTTCTTTCCACCCCGTGCACCTAATTCTTTGACCCTTCCACGCCACACCCATTACTTTGTAATAGTTGCACCTTAACCATACATTCTCTCGGTCACCGGTTTGATTCCTCTCACTTGCACACGTCACGTGCACTCCCTCCATGCCTTCCTATTTTCTCCCCATTCCTTTGTTCAATATCATCTCTTGACAAACTCAATGTGCCACACACAAAAAAAGGTGTCTAATCCTTGCAATAAATGAATGATTGACACGTGGTAGAAATGACAAAAGTTGTACATTTGGCCATCACTCCATCTAATCAAAGCATGCGCCACATATTTTTCATGTACTAACGATGACTCTGACATCTTCTAACAGCCATATCATCGATTACATAGCTCAAATTTGTGCGCGTGGACTCTTTCAGATAAGCACGACATCAACTACAATGCTAGAAATTCAAAATTCAAATTCTAGCGGATATGGTAGGTAAGAATTGGGAAAAAGTCTCTCTAAACATTAATGAGTAGATCTGATTGCTCCAACCACCCAATTTAGTATGATCTACTCTCTTTTGTCTTTAACACGTCAAACAAACATAGAGAATCATTTTCATGGATTTCTAAGAGGATTTACGGACATTTTATGTTTCCTTGTTGGTGGTTGTATTTCAAATTTAGGTTTTCCCTCCTCTTCCTTTCTTCCTCTATGGATTCATCTATAAATGTAAGAGCAAGGCTCATTTTTGGGTTGGACATTCTAGATCCTTACACATGTTATGAAGGACTCCATATTTTTTTGATAAATAGTCCACAATTTATAAAATTTATAGTTCACCTACATGTTTCTATGTCTCAATTATTTTATGTTTATATCATTCTTACAATTCATTGTTTTTGTAAATTTTTACAATTTCTCTAAGTAAGTAAGCATGTAAATTGTAATTTTGTCCATATATTACCTCTTTCTAAATATTTAATATATTACAATTTTGTATTCCTCATCAAAGTGATATTCGTCGTGATTTAATATTTTTACTACAATTTTAGTTACCACATAAAACTCACACATGGAAGTTCAATATAATTTCGAAAATAATAATTTGTGAATATATATATAATACAACCATTCTGATTTAGACCTCCATGTTTGGCTCTTTATCACCGTAACATTTATGTATTTTGGAAGTAATAGAAGCATTGTTTTGTGAATATTCTCTATCCTAGCATTTTTGCATTCCTTATTCTTGCATTTTATCGTGTTGTGTATTTTTGTGCTACTTGGTTCCTTACAGCCCCATATTCATTTTTGTTCCATAAGGACAATTTGGTGAATGCATTTTGCTTGTGCTACTCATTCTTAGCCTCCTCTCATGCATTTCCTTTCATTCTTGCTTAGAACAGATATTGTTCATCCCTCTTTTCTGGTGCTATCACATTTTAGTGTAGTTTACTTCATGATTATCCTTCTTACCTGGTCCCTTGGTATTCATAGCTTAGTTTTCCCTTTCAACACTAGGAATAGCAGTAGTAAGCAATAGAGAAGGTATAGGAACCAGCCTTCTTCTAGAGATCCACCCCAAGCATGCAAGGTCCCACAACTTGGGGATAGTTCCATTGTGGTCTCATAAACCTCGTCCTTTTGAGATCCGAGACACAAGTGCATTTTTGAGAAACCAAACTAACCATCATCATTTACTTGTTCTTGTGCAAATTCATTCTCCATCATCTGCTCTTGAATCTCAACCTTGAATGGAGGCCGATTTATGAGGGGCACTTGTTTAATGTTCAATATTACATCCCACTCCTTCAGATTCTTACAAGATCATCCTTACTAAGCTCCTTAATATTATCCTCTTCATCTTCAGTATAATCATGTTCTTCCTAAATGGATTTGGAACTATAAGAGGAGGGGTGGGTTGGGATTCAATGACTTCCCTCACTATTTGAGATAGTGGAAGAGGTGCAGCTTCTTGTCTTGGTGGCCTTTGCAAAAAGAAGGAACTTTGGAAGGGTGAGGAACAAAAGATTCATGATGGGATGGAAATATAGGAAATGAAGGAATGGAATTCTCAAAGCATGTGCAGATGGTGAAAATATTGGAATTTGAGGTTTGGATTGAAATGACATTGAATGAGAAATGGAAAGAGAACTCGAAGTGGTGGTGTAGGACTTTCCCATTAACAAGGATTCCTTGCACCAAACTTATAAGATCTATCTCTTCAATCCAACCTTCAAGTTGAGGTAGTAATTCAGTCATGAAACCAATCTTTTCCTACGTAGGTTGTCAAACTTTGGCATAGGGCCAACCCATAGACAAGGTACCCTAAATCCATTCCTAAATGCCTTCATTTGAGCTGTGGCTCTAGACTACACCATACATGTCTCCAGACTACACCATACATGTCTCCATTATTTGAAACTTGAGTTGTAACTCAGCATTTTCACATGTGTGATAGCCTCCAAAATTTACATGTCCTTTCTCTTGGAAAGTTGCATAGTTAGTTGAAAAACCATACTAACCATGAATCTTCTCATGGGGATATGCATGTTGTAACTGATTTTCATCATAGTATTGAATTGGAGATGAAATATAATAATCTTAAGATGAATTTTGCAAGCTGGAAGGAATGTTGAACTAGTATTGTGGGTGCAGTGGGAATCCCGCTATGGAAATAAATCCATGATTGCGTCTCTTCATGAATGAGAAAAATGGAAGGAAAGAATAGATGCAAATAGATAAAACTAAAAGTATGTAACACATAAAGTGGGATACTTTGACCAATGGAGTCACCAATTATGCTTAGGTATACCTCGTAAGGCTTAAATTTCACTAAGAACACAACAACTTAATGAAATGAAGTAATGATGCAACTGGTGATGTTAAGATGCCTCTTCTCCTTCTCCTTGGAGGACACAAGGATATTCTGATATGCTGATAATTTCCTCACTTTAAAGAAGCTCTTTGTCGAATTTTCAAATAAGTTAAGCACGATATTTAAAATCTAGAGGTATAGAGTCATCAGGTACTTTGACTTGTGTAAGTGAGAAGAGAAGTACAAACTCTTGGTCCCACCAGGAATGCCAAAAAATGTTAGTGTTGGTAGCACGATGGCTAAGATATTACAATGGAATAACTCTAAAATGTAGAACTTTCATCTTTTTTCTCACCATACGTGCCAAAAACTATTGTCACCAAATCATTGCACCTACGAATGGCCAGAATGTGAACATGAAGTTTGGTGTGATTGGGACACATGGGATCACCTCTCAAGTTGTGGGACTTGGGCTTGAGGTGAACCTCCGGAGAAGGTCAGCTTCCTCTTCCTAAACTAAGTGTTATACTACTCCTAGTGTAATAAAATGGTTATCTAGACTTATGCTAACACTTTCATAGGATTTAGGGCTATAGATTTTCAAGAAAAGAAAATATACTAGGGATGGTGATGCACCAAATAAAGGGTGGTTCTAGACTTAGGAAGGGTTGATTTGAAGAGGGTTTTGTGCACCACATGTCAACTTCACCTACTACAACGTAAACATTGTAACAAATACCACAAACTAAGAAGCATGTTCCCTTTGTTAAATCTATTAAACAGATAGAAATATATCAGTATCCTAGTGAAAAAGGATGAACTTGAGAAGCGTTAACAAAAACCATAAATCAACCGCAAGAAATAATATACCACTTAATAAGCATAGAACTCCAAGAACCGGAACAAAAAAGTGAACTTGCATAGTGTACCTACAAGCATGAGAAAGGCACAAAGAAGTATAAAAGGATGAAAGGACCAAGATTAGTCACAAAACACACACTTTTATTACTTCAACAGTGTGCACAATGCATCATTACATTTAGAAGAGGTAATGGTTAGCATTACTATCTTTGAAAGGAGGCTTGAAAGTTCCCTCAACACATAAGAACAATTTGCAGAAGAGAGAGGATTCTTGAAAAATATGCACTTGTCTCATAAATCCAATTTTTCTAACCTATCTAACTTGTTAGAATGATCTTCCAACTTACATTTATAGAAGAATATGTGAGAGAGAAGAGGAAAGGTTATAAATTTCATTCCTAAATTTAAGGCACATGATGTATTTATTATATTTGGTTGAACCACTTGAGAAGATTCCATCATGTGTCATCAATTCCTATTGACCTAATCCTTTTAATTAATTAAAGGAATATTTAAATAAAATATTTTTATAATAATAAATATTATTATTAAAATATTTAAAATAAAAATATTAATTTAATTAAAAATAATGGTTTGACCCTCCCATTGACATGTTTGACTTGAAGAAAGTGAGGGGCATGAAAATAGGTTCAAAACAACCAAACTTGGTGGTTAGATCACCAAGCCAAATCACCAAAGTTGGGTTCGAGCTCCACTACCACTCACCACAACCAAGATCTACTTGGAAGCTCACTATTGAGCTCCTTTTCATCATGGCTCGCAAACTCGTGCTTGTCACCTAATCGACCGATCTAGTCCAATTATGAACTAAGCTACTTACACTTCACCATGTCAATCTTGTTTGCGTCATCACATTGATCCGTGAGCTCCTTATCCTTTTAACTTAGCAACGATTACATATCCCATCGAGTAAGATAATATTTTCCATACCGAGTCGAGATCTTGAGTTGTCTTCAATGACATGCCCAATGTATGTTAACTCTTCAATCCTCTGAGTAACTGGGTTCCACCTCGCCATGTTGAGAGCTCTGAAAACCCTTCGTGGCTCATCGAGTTGAAACTTCCTCCCTACAAGCACCTTTTCCTTGGCCTGATTGAGTCATGAGTAATTACGAGCTCCTCCTTCAACCTTACCCTCCAATGCCATAACCAAGCTCTAACTCCCTTGTTGGTACTCTTGTAATATGACTCCTCAACTACTTCCAATTCTCATCACCGAGTGACTCGGCCCACAACTCGGCTCATCCTGAGTCACTTCTTTTCCTGACAACCAAACTCCAATCTCTATTGACCAGTCACTCGACATAATTTTAGCTCGTTGAGTTCTCTTTTAAACTTTGAGTTTGGCATTAATGCTTGATGAAATCAAAAAATTTAATCGTAATGAGTTACTTAGTAGTATTTTTCTTGAGATATTCACTCGACTATATTCCTATGCAAGCTCTCCGACCAATTCACTCGGTGAATGGTGAATATCTCAACTTAGTTATTTTAATCCTTCGTGTGAGCTTTAATACATGAGCTCTCCTTAACTCATGTTCAAATCCTATCTTGGTGTTGAGAGTTTCCGTTGAGTTTTTCTTATTAATTCCTTCACGAGCTCTCTCCCAAAATCATTTTATGACATGAGCCATGTCTTGGCATATACAAAGCCCACCTTGCCACATCCATGCATCATGCCTCCTTGAGATCATTTATAATTCTAAGGTGGGATTCCATGGCAAGTTTGATCAAAACCATAGGCATCCTATGGAATTAACCTTGACTCACTCTTGTGATACTTGATCCTTCCCACTATTCCAAACTTCGAGATATTCATTCATTGTTGTGAGCTACATGTCATTTAATCACATACGTCGATACTACTCACTTATACCCAAGTAGAGATGAAGTGGCTTAGTCTTATGTGCAAGTAACTCACTACGATTTGAACAACTCAACTCATTTTTCATGTACCTAATTCTATCCAAGATCATTGATCTCCTCATTCACTTGTTCATTATGACCATTCACCAAGATTTTTACATTAAACAAACTGATCATGGATTTGATTCACCAAGTCATGAGAGATATCAAACCAATCGGTGAGGCTTTGTTTTGAGCCACAACTTAGTCGAGCTTGACAAACATGCTTTACTCCTATCATTTTATTCCTCAAATGTCTGAGTCCCTTGGCACTCACCTTGACACAATTTTCACCTCGCTTAAGTTCAGTTGATGGCTTATGCAGTGAGTTCTTTCCACCGAGGCACTTGGCACCTGGATCAATTCCTCAAGCCACCTTTTTTAATATATCTTACGATTTTGCGTGCATAGTTCGATTTTGAACCTGTTGATTTGGAGCCAACTAGTATCGGTTAGGTATAAAAGGTATTATTTGCTAAAAAATCCTTTTCTTACCCTTTTGGTGATTTAGAATGGTTATGGGTATGAGTTGATTAGTTTTTGTTCAAGATCATGAGAATAATGTAGGGGAAGTGGTTGGTATTAATTATAAAGTATAGAAGAAGTGTTTGTTAGGTTTTAGAAAGATTCATGGTTAATTAGGGCTAGTTATGACCTAGAGTTAAGTTTTTATGACCTGGTTATGTGGTTATGACCTAGGGTTAGGTGGTTAGGGTTAGGAATAGGTCCAAGGTGAGGTGGAAAGGTGAGTGGAGAGGTGAGGTGGAAATTAATTTAATTTAGGTAATTAAATTAATAATGATGTGAGGTAATATTAAATTTAATATAAGTAATTAAATTAATTATAATGTGTGGATGGGGCCATGATAAGGGGTACATTAGTTAAAGGGGGATTAGAGGTTAAACCCAATTTTGGGTGTCTACATATAGTACAAACTTGTGAAGGAAACATGTTGATAGGGATATACATAGTTAGGGTTATGTGAAGAGAATCTCTAAAACATGGGTGAATTTGAAGAAATTTAAGCAAAGAGACTTGAGAGAACTTATGAGACATGATAGAAGAAAGATAATGATCCAAGCATATTCCAATGAGACACGTTCACTAAAATTATTAAGAAAAAAATAGATATAATATATTCCTAATATAATTATTATTGTAGTAGTAAATGATTAATCAATTAAGTACATAAATTAACTCAAGTAAACTAAGATATAAAATTTGAAACCATATTTGCAAAGAGGGTAAGAAGAGCCTTAGTTGATTTGTAGTGAAAGTTGGATTATGTCAAACTATTGGCCCGATGAACAAAGAGGTATAAGTGTCACACATAGATCTAGAAAATGAAAATCTAGAGGAATAAGTTGGACAAGGGCACCCAAAAAGGGGCAAGGGAACCCATGGGTGTTATGACTAGTAATGGGCACTGTGCCTACAAATATTCTCATAAAACCATATTTTATAGGTCACGGGATATTCATTTTCCTTCACCTTTAGTCATTATGAGGTCACACAATAAGCTTTGAGATCGGTAGAAACCTACAATGAAATAATGACCTATAAAACCCTCAAAGAGACATCAAACCCTAATAAATAAAGATGCATAATGAGGGTTCAAAATACCCTCATTTTTCAAAAAAGTGATTTTACGACCGATACTACACTATATTTTAGACCCAATGTATTTTTATGTGAGTGTGTACAAAATCGTGCCATAGGTGGTTCTTGACGTGTCGCACTTAGATAACGAGAAAAGTAGTCAGATGTAAATAAATGTAATAGATGTGTGCATGGAATAGAATAGACTTTGATCCTATGAATTGTATGTAGAATAATGCAAGTACTTGCCTTTTAATGGATGCTAGAATGGATGATTTGAATATTTTGAATAGCCTTTGGATGCAACCTTAGGTGGTGATAGTTAATGTTTAGTGTTTGGTCCCTTATTATGATTACATAAATTTATTTCTATATGATTCCCTTTCTTGAATTTCATAATTAACCCCGAAAAGGTCGAATACCAAAAATATGAGATGCTCAAATGGCTAGAAAGGACCCAAAAGATGTGAATAAAGTATAAAGAGGTTAGGGGCACCTATAGGAGATAGGAGCTCTTGACACCGGCATTCTAGCTAGGTGCGAGTGTCCAGAATAAGAAATGCCAAGGCATGAAAATACAAACTTAGCTAGAAAGAGTGTAAGACCAGGAAGTAGTAATAGAAAGAAGATAAATATGGTCAACGACATGGGTTGATTAGTTATTTTATTACTTAGGAATCATATGAATAATAGTATATAATCATGACTAGATAATTACCCAAATTACGTAATTTTGTGTGTATAATGTGCTTTTTCCACTGATGTTGAACTAGATTTGGGAAAATTGAGATGGTTCTCATGTTTCATAGTAGATGATAGTAGGCCACCTATAGTGAATACCAAACTTTGTCAACTATCGCAGTGTTAACTTCTCCTATGTACTCTTCCTCCATAAAATATATAGCAATTACATTCTACTTCTTTCTATACCAACTAAAAGGACCCAAACCAAGAGAAAATCAATAGTCTGAGTTAGATTTTCAATGATCAAGATCACCGGCACAATCAAATTTAGTATATCCAACTAAATCAATATCTACTCCTACTAGATAATGGATTCATTTATGTAAGTTCCATGAATGTAGTGAAGGATCCACTTAGTTATTTTTCAATACAACTCATGTGCCTCCTACATGAATTTAGACATGATCTCAATGGTATACGATAGATCTAGACGTGTGTGAGTAAGGTAAATCAATCTCCCCACCAACTTAACCCTTGAAAGGAAAGGAGTAGGAGAATGATTATAGTCAAATACATATGGAACCAAGTAAGCACATCTATGGAGTACTCAAGAATTGAAATCATAATACCTAAGTCATATTGCAAAATATGAATCCCAAGAAATTAATGAAGCAATCCTAATTCATACATAGAAAACTTGTTAGATAAGGAAATCTTCAAAATATCAATGAGAGAGGAAGAATTACCCATGATAAACAAATCATCAACATACAAAAAGGATGATTATGGAGTCATCTTACTATGCAGATGTAAACATTTGGGTCGAGTGACACCGAGTGAACCTTCATGTAAATAAATAGGAGTCCATGGCATACCATCGATGGGGATTATTTAAGGCCATAGAGATATTTATTTAACTTACAAATGAGAGAGAGATCATGGACATAACTATAATATTGTTCCACATAGATCTCTTCCTCTAGGTCACCATGAAGGAAGGCATGCTTAACATCCATCTGATGGACTTCCCATTTGTTAGTTGTAGTGATGGTGAGGGTTAGTCAAATAGAATCCATATTCACAACTAGAGAAAATGTTTCCGTGTAATCAACCTCAACTCCCTAATATGTGTGACATCCCAAGTATCATTCTTCATGAGCGAGGAATACTCCTCATCCATGGAAAAATCATACTTAGGAATACCATAAGCCTCCTAGAAATACAGAGGGTCAAAAAATGAGGCAAAGGAGTGAGGTCCAATAAACTTTGAGTGAATCCACCTCTTATCTGAAGGATCTCCCATCCACTCTCCAACACTCTATAAAGATTTCCTAGGCAAATGAGGACTAGGAGGATTATGCTTAAAGTCGTAATATTCTTCACTCGAGTGATAAAAAAAAAGGTTCCATTCAATACTTCCATTAGAATCAAAATAATCCAAATCATGAGGGTTGAGAGCTACAAGAAGATCAAGAGAGGAGGGGCATGCTCAAAAATATCATCATCTGAACAATCAAATTTACAAAAAAATCATAAGAACCTCAAAAGGTAGATAAGTAGAAGTCAAATTTTTTTATTAAATTTCACACATCTCTCAATATAAAGCTCATGAGTAGTAGGATTCAACAATCGATATCCCTTCACACCATAAGGATACTCAAAAAATATAAAATGTTTAGATTATGCTTTCAAAGCCTTATATTTATTCTTAGGAATCCAATCCATAGACTTGGATCCAAAGAATCAAAAGTGTTCAACATTAGGCTTGTGTCCAAACCAGGATTCAAAGGGTGATATCCCTCTTACTACCTGTTATGGAACATGATTTTGAATGTAACAAGTATAATTAAATTATTTGGAAAATCCATTTTACAAAGAGTTGTAAGCAACTATACATTGCAAAGTAGTCCCTTTAGAAGTAAAAAAATCCTCAAACTTATTTCTCACATACTTGCCTCAATTTTTAGTTCTTATAACCCCGATATACCATTCCACTTGTTTCTCAACAAGATCCTTAAATTTCTTAAAATGTTTGAATACTTAAGACTCAAGCTTAAGAAAATATACCCAAGTATATTGCAAAAACTCACCAATGAAGGTAAGTATATATAGATATCTAGTAAATTAAGGAGACGGAAATGGGCCAGAGATGTCACTATGAATAAGATTCAAAAGATGAGTAGCTCTCCAAAATCTTCCCTTGTCAAAAATATTTTCAAGGTGTTTCCTAATGACATAACCCTCACAAAGACCCTTATAAAATATGACGTGGGGTAACCCATTAACCATTTTGTTTTGGCTCAATTGTTTAAGGTAACAAAAATTAAGATGCATGAAATGATCATGTCATAGCTTACTAACCTCATCTACATGAGTGAGTAAGGAAATGGAATCAAATAATAAGTAAAGTGGGAAAATGTATACAACCATGAATAGTAATCTACCTTTCCCTTAACCATTATAGTGTCATTGTGAAGCTCACATATAATCACCAAGTTAGGAAAAAATTACACTCTCATTCCTTCACCAAGGTGATTGATATGGTAAACCAATATGATATTGGTAGAGAGATAGAAACACTCAACACTTGGTTAAATATTCCCCCATCCATCTCAATACCGATCCACTACCTGTAACTGACACTGTCATATCATCACCTAACATGATTTAGGACATGCCACATGGTTTGATGTTGGAGAACTCAACATGTGAATAATCCATGTAGTGTGAGGAACCAAAATCTATAATCCACATAAATGAAGGAGAAACTTGAGCTACAAGGACCTTTCCTTTCTTCTTATCAAATTTAGACTATCTTACAGTGGAAGACTCAATTTTAGAGCATTTTGTTTGATAGACTCAGAATACCTATATGATTTTTCTCAAGTAAATGAGTAAGGTGATCAATTTTTTCTCATACATTGATGCTCTTCATGACCAATCTTCTTGTAATAGGAACACTTACACTTTTATTTCTTCACTTAGGTTCATAAATATAAATGTTTATGTTTGATTTGGGTTTTGGCTTGGTTGGTCTTGTTTTCCTTCTTAGATTGGTCCTTTTTCTCTTTTGATTTTCAGTCTTCTTTCCCTTACCAATACTTTTTACAATGTACATGACTTAGACTTGAGATACCCCATTTGAATGAATTATTCCTATTCTCGAATGAGTTGGTATGAAAAAATATCAAATGAGGGAATATTCCAAGATCATCCTAGAGTGGATTTCATCATGTGAAAATTTGACATGAAGATGGAATATTCATGACCTAAATTAGAGATAATAAAGAAGATAGATTGGGAATATTTCTTCTCTACTTTACATTCATTTAACAATAATCTAGTGTAGACAAAATTTGAGAAGAATGAATGTACTTTTTCAAAGTCACTAGAATTTATTCCTAGTAGTTCATTTTCCAACTCATGTACTCTTGTGTCATCTTGTTTTCCAATCATACTATTTAACATTTTCCACATAGAATTAGGTGTTTTGGATGAATCAATGTGGAAGATAAAGTCAAGATAAATAGACATGTAAATTAAACCCAAGGCTTTGTCACTTTAGTTCAACCACTTAGATTTTTTAGGCTAATCATCAAGTTCAATCTCAGCTCCCATGGTGATGAAAAATAACCCTTAATGCCTTATATTCATTACCATTTTCAATCTCCATCCAAAGAAATTGAACAACATAAGTAAAGGAATTGAAATTGAATCAATAGTGAAGATACATAAAGAAGGAATGTAGAAAAGAAAAATAAGAAACACAACCACCCATGATAATATTATAACCCCTACTTTCCTAACTTTATAGTTTAGTGCATTTGATACAATCTAGTGCAAGTGTGCCTCATGAAACAATTTTCCACTCACATTGTAATCAATGTAATAATGCATAAGAGAGGAGACCACAATCATTTTTTTGAAACGTAAAAAAGTGACATTGTAAACAAGCACAAAAAGATAAAAATAAGAGAATGGGAGAAATCTAGTCATGTTGAGAGAAAAAGCATCTCATGTCACAATAAAAACTCCTTGTTGCAATAATGTGGCCGATGCGCTCACTAGCCTACAAAAATAAAATGGGCTATTATAATGCAAATAATTGTCTCAAGACAAGTCCTGGGACTTCCAAGATGGCAAAAATTCTCTCGTAAGGCCAAAAATAGCTAGGAATGACGTTGAACACTCTAGCAAATGATTAGAAAAAATGACCAATAACAAAGAAGAAATTGACCTTTTTGCAACATCAATTCAACTATTTTTAGAGAAAAATAGGACAAAGAAGTGATAATAACTCTAAATAAAACTATTTAATTCAAAAACAAACAAGTACATAAAATACAACAACGTGTACTGTCATGCTCATAGATCAAAAAGAAGGGTATATATAGGAGTGTTGTGTAACTCCTATCCATGACATGTGTACACAATCTTATGATCTATTCAAATATGACATATTCTCACTAAATGAGATGACTAACCAACTAGGTGGACAAGATGTCAAATGACAACATGTCTAGTCATATACACCAACATGTTAGTTATATGTTAACATTTGTAATAAAGACCAAAAGTGCAAGTTCCTTCACCATAACTATTCCCCTCTTGTATCTATCAAATCCAATGTAAAAGAAATCATTCCACATTTTATTCTTATTTAATATTTAAAAACATTTGATATACATAAATATCACATTAAATTTTGTAACACATAACACTTACATAACATCTACATCTATCAAATATCTTCATTTATCAAATATCTATATAATAACAACATTTATACAATACTAAATATTCGGCATAACATTAAAATAAAAACCAACATGTGAACCAAGAGTCAAAATCATCATATCATCATATATATAATCATATCAAAGTGCCTTTATACATCAACTAGAGTCTCACGAGATCCATATATCCAAAATATACATCGAATCAAGGTCTCACAAAGAGTCGTATACACCACATCTACCACCTAAACTAAACACCCGAAAATAAATCACTCCCATGAATAATGTTCCATCATCTCTACCACTATACCCATCATCATTCAAGGAAACCAACCACCTCTAGAGTCGGAAAAGCAAAACATGTGATCATATCGTCATCATATTCATAAGAGCATGTCTCTTTGCCTCTGGAGTATATAGGATTTGATAATGGATGTTAGTGTAGGTTATTATTTATCCTTTTTTTTTTTATTAAGATAATTCTTACACTTGTGTTAGCCTTACACTTTTGGGTTAGCTTGCTTAGGTGTACTAGTTATGTGGAGTTAGCTTACTAGTTATCCAGTTATGTGGAGTTAACTTGCTAGTCTTATGGAGTTAACTTAACTACTAAAGTATCGATTAGTGGGAGTTCTTCACCACTAATATAAGTTTTAGTTACACTTCCCTCCTCCTATATGTATGTCCTTCTTATGATGACATATAATTTAATTCAATGTGATATAATGTAATATATTGAGCATTATAGATTATAACGGATTTCCATATATGATATTTTAGCTCTTCTACTTTCCAAATCTAATGTGGTGTGTTATTATCATCTGAGATTGTGGCTTGGAAAAATATTCTTATCATTTCTTTCATGGCATCAGAGTGGTAGATGATGTAGAAATCCATCTGTAAGTTTTTTTACAAGAAAGAGTTTATTTGTTTTCATATTTTTTGGAATTTGTTAGCACTTTGTTGTGTCCATTTTTACACAAAATAGAGGGCTATGTTGGATTCGGAAGGTGGAAAGACCATAGAAATAATTTTAAACTTTTCCTTTGAAGGAGATAGTTTACTTTTTAGTTCATTTTGGTTTTGTAGAGGTAGACATAGACACATAAAATCATTAGGAAGTTTATGCTAGGGGAAGAATTGTTTGTCGGGGAAGTATAAAATCCATAAAATAGTTTCTAGGTTTTTCCCTTGTACTAGGTTTTTTTATTTGATTTTCAGCCTTCCTATTTGGTGAGAATATGAAAATCATAAAAATTCGTGCTTGGGAAATCCTTACCGAGGAAATATAAAATCCATAAAAATGGTTTATGGGTTATTTTTGGGTTTTTGCATTCGGTAATGTGTTTTTTTATTCCATTTCTCGGAGTTTCTATTTGATGGGTAAATAGAAATCTTACATTTCTGTGCCATGGAAGAAATTTGAACTAGGGAAATAAAAAGTCCAGAAAAATAGTTTTTGAGTTTCTTTGGGTTTCTAAGTTCATGTGTGTTGAGGATTTGTGGATCTTGGAAATCTATGCTGGTGAAACAGAAAATATGGAAAAACCATTTCTAGGTTTTTTTGGGTTTTTCACATTTACTACTGGGTTTTATTTCTTCTTCTATTTTTCATATTTAGAATTGGAAAGGCTTTTCTAGGAGATACATCGAAGACTACATGGCATTTTATTTATTTTTATTAAAGCACAAACTTCAAAAAAATTTTTATCTTTTGATCGGTAACTCAGATTTGAGTGTCATTTGTTTCAAAAGTACTTATTTTTTCATTATTGTTCCATTGGAACTATTAACTTTTAGAAATAAACTAAAAAAATTAAAATTTCATGTTTATAACACACACTCAATTATAAAGTGTCAACATTTATATCTTTCTTGTTTGTCGAGATATTTTAGATTTGTATTTTTTACACCTTTTGGCACCTTGACGATCTCTCTTATGGGGGAGCTATTATGGTGAAGCCTATAGTGCCCACTTCCCTTTGACACCTTTTGATACTGATCTTGATACTGTGATTACATTATGGACATTATTATAGTTTTGATTTAGTATGATGTTAGATGTTGGACCATGGATTATTGTTGATCTTGATTTAGTTATGATGCATGACGATTATTAGAGACACTTCATATGTGGATGATGATATACTATTTGACATGGATATATTATGAATTTTGTTCAAACATGTGATTTTTGGATATTGTGAGTAGACCTAGAAAATGGATATTATATGATGATGATATAGTTATTGATATAAATTGTAAGTGATATTGTTGATTGCCTTGATATTGTTGTGATTCATATGTATAGATGATTTTTGATTATATTTATATCATGTTGGATGTTCTAATATGGCCATGAGGCCAAAGGAGGTATTTGTGTTTTGTAGGTTAAAATATCACAACAAACATCGGGGGATTGGAGACCAACCACATTGGAATTCTAGATGAATTCAACAAGGTCACCATGGCAACTATATTTGTTGTGTGTGTTGTATTTTGTTAGGGATTCCCATGGGGGATTACCTTTGAATGTGACCAAGGGGTTATGTGTATTTTATTAATGTGGTTCCTTTTTATTAATGTTTGCATGTGTTTATTTTGTGGTGCTTTTACCCTTTTTCATTAGTTATTAAATGTTGTGTTAATGTTGTGAATAATCATATTGTTAAAATAAATAAATCAAATTTGGGATATAAGAAAGTAATTATAGAAGTTGTTGGCTCTTGTATTAAATGTGGTAAGTGATGTGTAAGTATGTGTAAGAGTTGTGTAAGTCAGATTTTGGAGTATGAAACACTCCACCTTCTTGGAAACTCGAATTTGTCCTTGGAGGCTGATTTTGGAGGCTTGTGGGACAAGTAAAACTTGTCCCATACCTCTTAATTTTATTTACCAACCATACCTATTGTTGGAGGGTTGAATTTATACCTTCTTTATGCATTTTGATATGACTAATTGTAAGTTTTGATTGCACTCATCTTTCATTTTATTAAATTCAGTCCTTTGGGGTGTGGGCTTTTTCGAGTGTGTAAGTGTATTATCATATTATTCACCCACCTCTTTATTGTGCATTAGAGAATGAATTTAACTTTTGTGTTGGATTTGAGGATGTATGATGTGGCATCCTACATGGATCCACCTCATCCTCTTCTCTTCCCTCTTCTATAAAATTGGAACTCCTTTCTTTGTTTTGGGTTGTTGAACATTTTACATACTTCCTTTTGGATGAATTTTTACTATGTGGAGCTCTTGCTTTTGGAAGGAGATTGGAGACCCTTGCATGCTTATTGGTTGTTGAAATTTTGGAATGATTCCTTAGGGTGAATTTTCTTGTTGATTGGAGATCTTGCCTGGAGGAGCTTTTGGGAAGATTGTTACATGTTTGTGCTTGGTTGTTTGGATTGATTGCATTGGGATAGAGCTTGTTATTTTGGAGCTTAGATAACTCCATCATGGAGAGGTAAGAGCTTGGCTCTTGAAATACTCCTTTTCTTTATGAATGTACATGTTATTGTATGAATGTTTTAGCATATTTTTGGGTTGTTTGGGTAGATGGCCTAGGAATGGTGTAGGAGAAGACTATGGGGTTCATTTTGTGGGAGGTATAAGTGTTTTTTTAGGGAGGTATAAGTGTGGAGGGAGTTGGGATTTGGGTTCCACCTTACAAATAAATAACTTGCATTTATTTACACGTTATGGGGTGTCATAAGAGGTTGGGGAGGTATAAGGAAATGTGAGGAATAAGGGGTACTTGGGGGAGGTATAAGGAATGTCAGGGTTTTTGATACACTATATTTGGTGGTTTGTAACTCAGGTGGTGATACCCATTTCCCTGTTTGGGAGGCATAAGAAGCATCCCTCATTGTTCTTGCTCCTTTGGCTTGCATGGTGAAGCCTGAGTCTTGTGTGATGTATTTCATGTGGTTACAAAACTGCTTATTTTGTTTTGGACTGTGTTTTTAATTTGAAATGTGTATGTTGAAAGATTGGTTTGTGATGTGGAAGCCTATTTTTGCCATGAGTTGAAATACATTTCTTATTGCATTGTGGTTGGGGCTCGGGGGCCAATGAAGAAGGATGGATTCTCCTCTTCATTGGATGTCTTGGTTGGGTGGAGAGTGTTGCCTTTCCCCTACTCCTATGTGATCAAATTGGATGAATGAGAAAAATTCATGTTGTTGTTCTAGAGCAGAGGAGAAAGATAGTTTGACATTCTATGTGAAATGAAATCTCATTGTAACCCTTCCCACTTTAAAGTGGATGATATGTATATTATTTGTAATGGAAGGATACTTTGTATTGAGCTATGAAAGTTGTAAATTTGAAATGTGAAAGATATATATACTCTATTCTATTCATTTGAAAGAAAGAAATTGAAATTTGTTATTTGCATTCAAGAAATTGAAAGATGTAAAGTTGTATATTTGAAATCAATAAAATATTGCACTACCTTTATCAATTTACATTTTTTATTGAAATTGATCATCAAATTGTGATTTGAAATCTCTATTTGGAAAATTGAAATGAGGAATACGTATGAAGGAAATATATGTAACTCTGTTCTTTTGAAATATGTTAAAATTGGAAATCAGACTTTGCATTTTAGCTATTAAATGGTTTGTTTAAATCAACTAAATGTATTAGACTAGAATAGAAATGAATCTCCATACTTGGAAGGTGAAAAATGATAAATAAATCCTTTAGAAATTGATCTCTGTTTTGTATTTCATCCTAGAAAATAATTTATCTAAAATGCACAGTTCAAACCTGTAAACAATAAATAACATTGAAACTTTAAAATCTAACATGTTATGATATAAATGAACTCAATTAGACTAAAACACTTAAGGAAAAATCCTTCAAACATTACAAATCGGGCCCAAACCTTTCATAGTCTTTTTGTTGTCAGAAGTTGTAAAAATTCAAATTGGAAATCAATCAAGAAAAATTACCTTCCAAATGCATCCTAAATCCTTCTTAGAATAATTCTCCATGTCTTTTTGGCATGTTGAGTGAAGGAGAAGATCAAAATTGAACAAAATTTATAAGTTAAAATTTACCAGTTTGCTTTTAAAAATCCTACAAGCTATTTTCTTAAAATTGACCCCTTAAAATTAATCAAAATCTAAAATTAATGATTTCAATGCAAAGAGGGCTTTGAGATATTTCCAGAAAGTCCTCGTTTTCCCAAAACGATATCTCTATCAAAAGTTATGGCCTTCTGAATTTTTCTTCACTTGGTGGAAAATTTTGGGAAAATTTTCCTTGGCGGGCCCAACCCAAATTTTTCCCTTGGGACTTAGGAAAATTTTTGGGAAAATTTTCAAAATTTTCTCCACCACCCCACCGGCCCATAGCCAATTAGAGGTTGCCACATGGCACCATGAGGTGTCAGTGGATGGGCGGATCCCATTTTTAACTTAGCACTTTCAGAAAAATTTTGGGAAAATTCTCTAACTTTTCCCCCCGCCCACCGCTGTCCCGCTGTCCCACAGCCAATTAGAAGCTGCCACATGGCCTCGTGAGGCAATGGTAGAGTCGTGACAAATTTTTCAACCTTAGCACTATTAAAATATTTCTTGGGAAAATTTTCTTAGTTTCTTGCACCTTCCCCTTGGCCCGCAATGCCAATAGGGTGATGACACGTGGCATCATCTCGGGTTAGGTGAAGGGGTGCAGGGAAGCTTTTCCTTGTGTTTCTAAACCTAAAAGGCTTAATGCCTTAAATCTCTCTCGACAACATGACTTCCCACCAGATATTTCTCAAGCCGACACATGTCCTCTTTGGGCTTGTGGGCACATAGAGGCAAATCGTGCTTTTTCCCAAAAAGGAAAAACACTAAAACTCTTCCCCACTCCACCAACCCGTGCAACGGAAAAGTTTCACCCTTGGGAAAATTTTCACCCCAAGGCCCGCCGGCCCATAACTTGAAAAATATGAGGAGTTAGGAGGACTTCTTTATATCATTGGAAAGGTGAGGAAATTTCCTATCCAATGGGAGTAATTTAGGAAATTTTGAATGTGTTAAGTGTGAGAAAAATCAAGTTGAATATTTAATCCTATTAGAGAGTGGGTATGGTGAGGAATTACCCTCTGAACCTAGTTAAACCTTCTAACCCTAAATTTTGGACCTTGTGACTCTAATAATTGTTAATAAAAGAAAAGTATATTCTAGTGGATTAGAATTTGTTTCGGAACTTGTTAGTGACAGTTGTTGCCTTGTAACCTGGTAGTAGACTCTTTTAAACAAAAATATATATTCCATAATTTTCTAACTAACCCTAGGTTGTTTCTTGGGTCTCAAGTGGGTTGTTTTAGCGGGCGTTACACTTGGTATCAGAGCAGTGGTTCAAAATCTTGGACCATTGGGAACACTAGAAAACTTGAGACATGAAACTTAAACCTAGCACACTTTTAAATCTAGAAAACAACTTAGTTTAGAAATTACATATTTTAGTAAACATGGAAATTGAATAAAACTTAGAAAATGAACTAACTCTCACCTTGGTCTATGCAGGAGGCGCAGATGGGATGAGGGGACTTTTCACATAGACCTAGACTTACCACCACCAGATCAAGTTATAGCATCCATCCTACCCTAGATTTTGTAGACTCTTCAAGATGTTAATACCGCTCTACATGGAGGATCAGTAGGAGGACATGCAGCCAGACATGACAGATCCCCTTCCATTGAGGGTCAGGCATCTCATCGACCTAGCGAGGAGCATGGAGGAGAGAACTCCCATGTAGAGTTAGCCAAGGTAGAGTCACCATAGAGGGGACAGGGTGACCAAGTTTCAGAGCATAGAGAGAGGTCTCAGAGCCCTAGGCTTAGGGATGAGCATGCAGAGAGACCTAGAGGCCGTTAGACCATAGTTACAGATCACATCAGGGAGATCCTAAAGCTTTGACCCTCACATTATTAGGTGACATAGGTGGATTTTAGGTAGAGACCTAGCTAGTGAGCTTGAGCGGTTACTTCAAGATTTGTCCTTTTCTATCAACAAAAATCTTATGTTGTGATCCATCTACTGAGGGATGGAGCTAGATGTTTGGTGGATGACATAGGAGTAGAAGCTCCATGTTGATTTTGAGACAGTTACCTAAAATATATTTGAGGAGCATTTCTGGAGTAGATATTTATGACATAGGTTCAAACAACAGTGGATAGATGAGTTTCATGACCTTCGACAGGCATCTCTTTCAGTAGCAGAGTATGAGAGTAGATTTTTGGATCTACTACAGTATGTTGAGTACATGTAGATGAGCAGTGTGGATTCACGAGTTCATCGGGGCATGAACCTAGACATTGGAGGTGCGGTTTGGATCCACTGCCCATAGACCTTAGTAGAGGCCATTGAGAAGGCCTACATAATAGAGGAGACTGAGGGAAGACCCAATAAGCTAGAGACCGAGTCCGGAGCCACATCCAGCAAATGTAGGACAACAGATTAAGGGGGTCAGTACCCCTTCCTCGTGGTGGAAAGGGTTTAGCATAGTCATCCTTTAGACCATAATAGTAGTAGTAGCCTTGAGTCTCGTCCACCTTATAGACCTCCACAGAGAGTTAATGCATAGAGAGGTCAGAGTATGGGGCCTCCTCCTAGGGGTCCCATCAGGACACAGGGTGCCCAGAGAGCTCATTCAGTAGGAGCTCACTAGTAGAGACCTTAGCAGACCATAGCTAGATCATCATGATCCACACCAGAGACCTCTCGAGTACTGACTAGACCTGCTACTCAGGGGAGAGGATCAGGTGGTTTTTTTGTTGTGGAGTTACTAGAATTTTTTAGAGAGACTGCCCACAAAACCCTAACAACAAGGGTAAGACATAGATCTCAGAGCCGACTATTGGTGACATGGGAAGCAGCCATAGGATTTATGCAGAAGTTGAGAACCATCAATCCGAGCATTAGAGTATAGTTGTTGAGACCACAGTTAGCATTGGTGGTATTCTGACCTCCATCTTGTTTGATTCTAGTTCTTCTAATTCTTTTCATTACACCATCTTTAGTAGAGCAATGCAGGCTAGTGGTAGTTAGGAAGGGTCATATATGGGATGTTGAGATGGATTCTAGAGCCAAGATCTTTATAGAATCCTTAGTTAAGGAGTGTGTGGTGGATTTGGGACCTTTGACCACTACCTCGGATCTTCATATCCTTCTGTTGGGCTTTTATGGAGTCATCTTAGGTATGGATTGGTTATCTACACATAAGGCCAGAGTGGATTGTTACCACAATATTATATCTTGTGCAGATGATTTGGGAGTTAAGTCGGTGATTTCAAGGGTAGGAGACCCATTTCATTCACATCATCTCCTTTATGAAGCTTAAGCGGTGTGTGTGACGGGGTTTTCAGATGTATGCTATTATAGTTAGTGATAGATCAGAGGATGGGTCTAGTGGACCATCGTTAGATGATCACCCCATTTTGAGAGAGTTTACAGATGTCTTTCTAGGGGAGCTACCTGGGGTTACCACCCCCATGTGAGATATATTTTCATATAGATCTGGTTCCGAGAGTAGAGCCTATCTCATGAGCACCTTATCGGATGACCACCCTGAGCTCTGTGAGCTCAAGTTATAGCTAGAGGGCCTTTTGGAGAAATGCCTTATCCATCCTAGTGTATCCCCTTGGGGTGCACCGGTGATATTTGTGAAGAATAAGGATGGATCCTTGTGGTTGTGTATTGATTACTACTAATTGAACAAGGTAATGATCAAGAATCATTATCCCCTTCCACATATTGATGATTTGTTTGATCAAATGAAGGGAGCCACGTTTTCTCTAAGATTGATCTTAAGTTAGGCTATCATTAGCTGAGGATTTCAGAGGTGGACATTCATAAGACCACCTTCTGTATGAGATATGGCCATTATGAGTTCACATTGGTGCCTTTTGGTTTGACTAATGCCCCGCAGTGTTTATGAGTATGATGAATGGGGTATTCAGCACCTTCTTAGATTACTTCATGCTCATCTTCCTTGGTGACATTTTGATTTACTCACATGTACATGAGGAGCACGAGGGGAACCTTCACCATGTTCTTAGTGTCTTTGAGAGTAACAAATTTAAGGGAACTTGGAGAAGTATGCATTCTTTCAGACAGAGGTGCAGTATTTGGGCCATATCATTTCTAGGGAAGGTATTGCTGTCGATCCTTCCAAGATTAGAGCTATTATGGATTGGCCAACACCCACTATGGTGACTAAGGTGTACAACTTCATGGGATTAGCAGGTTACTACTGGATATTTGTTTAGGACTTCTCTCGAATTACACACCCCATCACTTCCCTTCAAAGGAAAGGGAAGAAGTTTGTTTGGTTAGATAGGTGTGAGTAGGCCTTCAAGACACTAAAGGAATGTCTCACTATAACACCTATTCTTGTAGTGTGGATCCTCAGGGTGAGTTTTTCATTTGCATGGATGCTTCCTTAGCAGGACTTGGAGGTGTGTTGATGTAGGAGGGCATAGTAGTGGCTTTTGAGTCTCGTAAACTCAAATATTATGAGATTAATTATCGACTCATGATCTTGAGCTTGTGGTAGTTGTGCACACCTTAGTTCAATGGAGGCACTTTCTTCTTGGCAGGAGATTCACACTAGGACAGATCACTTGAGTCTTCATCACCTCTTCACGCAGCCCAATCTCAACACTCATCAGTGGCATTGGATGGAGTTGCTTTGTGATTATGATATGGAGATATAGCATGTGAAAGGGAAGGATAATGTGGTGCCATACGCTCTCAACATACGGAGACATGTGGTTATGGCCACCTCAGTGAGGACATATTTATAGAGTAGGATTCTTCAATAGCTTCCTCTTGAAACTTCTACATTGCACTCGAGCAGAGATCGAGTCTTAGAGACCCCTAGAGGGGAATTTTGATGGTTTTTCCTTAGAGGTAGATGGTCTTCTTAGGAATAGAGGCCAAATTTATGTTCCCAGAGATGGAGGCTTGAGGTAGGACATCTTGGCAGAGGCACATCGTGCACCCTATTCAGCCCATCCCGGGGTGAAGAAGATGCACGTCACCTTGAGACAATTATATCATTGGAGAGGACTTCATAGAGATGTGGCCTAGTTCGTGTCACGATGTTTAGAGTGCTAGAGATTCAAGGCCGAGAATCAACATCTAGCTGGCCTTATTTTTATTCATGCTATACTAGAATGGAAGTGGGACACCATTTCCATGGACTTCATTGTTGGGCTACCGATGTCGAGATATCACCATGAATGCCATCATGGTCATGGTTGATAAATTGAAAAAAGTAGCTCACTTTTCTCTTGGTGAAGACCACTTATATAGCTAGAGTAGTGGCACGAGTATATTTGGATGAGATTGTTAGGTTACAAAGGATTCTGTGGAAGATCATTAGTGACTGTGATCCTTTGTACACTTCCCATTTTTGGACTACCATGTAGCATGCCCTCAAGATGAAGATCAATTTCAGTACAACATATCACCCTGAGATAGATGGATAGATTGAGTGGGTGAATCATATTTTAGAGGACATGCTTAAGATGTATGTGATGGATCAGTCTAGATGGGAGGAGTACCTATACTTGGTGGAGTTTGCCTACAATAATAGTTTCCAGAGTTCTATAGGCATGGCTCCTTTTCAGGATTTGTATGGTAGAGTGTAGGACACCTCTTAGCTAGGATAGGCTAGAGGACAAGGTTTCTCTTGGACCAGCTTTGTTGCAAGACATGGAGCAAGGTAGGTGGTGTTGATCGGAAGAAGAGATTGCAGGAGGCACATGACAGATAGAAGAAGTATGTAGATCAGCATAGACCAACCATAGTTTTGATGTGGGCATGAAGGTGTTCCTTTATATTAGGCCACATAAGAGCCCTATCCATTATGGAAAAGGTTCTAAGTTAGCTCCTAGATTCGTGGGTCCTTTTGAGATCTTGGAGCGTATTGGCCCTTTGGCCTACCATAGATTACCACCACCTAGCTTGTCTCGCATACATGATGTGTTTCATGTTTCTATTCTTAGGAGATATGTTGTAGATCCTTATCATGTGTTAGATTGGACATCATTATAGGTAAAAGATCAAGGGTATGTGATGGTGGAGCCCATTTTCATTATAGATCGTAGGACCCTTAGCCTTTGAGGCAGAGAGATTGATCAAGTCCAGGTGCAAAGTGGGATAGATATGACGAGACTATAGCTACATGGGAGGATGCTTACCTTATTATGAGTTAGTTTCCACATTTGTTCCAGTGACTTCTAGAGGAAGTTGAGTCTAAGGGGAGGTGGTGTAGTTCCCACTTCCCTTTGACACCTTTTGATATTGATATTGATATTGTGATTACATTATGGACATTATTATAGTTTTGATTTAGTATGATGTTAGATGTTGGACCATGGATTATTGTTGATATTGATTTTTATTATGCATGATGATTATTAGAGACACTTCATATGTGGATGATGATATACTATTTGACATGGATATATTATGAATGTTGTTTGGACATGTGATTTTTGGATATTATGAGTAGACCTAGAAAATGGACATTATCTTATGATGATATAGTTGTTGATATAAATTGTAAGTGATATTGTTGATTGCCTTGATGTTGTTGTGATTCATATGTATAGATGATTTTGTAATTATATTTATATCATGTTGAATGTTCTAATATGGCCACGAAGCTGAATGAGGTATTTTTGTTTTGCAGGTTAAAATATCACAACAAACATCAGGGGATTGGAGACCAACCACATTGGAATTCTAGATGAATTCAACAAGGTCACCATGGAAACTATATTTTGTGTGTGTGTTGTATTTTGTTAGGGATCCCCATGGGGGGATTACCTTTGAATGTGACCAAAGGGTTATGTGTATTTTATTAATGTGGTTCCTTTTCATTAATGTTTGCATGTGTTTATTTTGTGGTGCTTTTACCCTTTTTCATTAGTTATTAAATGTTGTGTTAATGTTGTGAATAATTATGTTGTTAAAGTAAACAAATCAAATTTGGGATATAAGAAAGTAATTATAGAAGTTTTGGCTCTTGTATTAAATGTGGTAAGTGATGTGTAAGAGTTGTGTAAGTCATATTTTGGAGTATGAAACACTCCACCTTCTTGGAAATTCGAATTTTTCCTTGGAGGATGATTTTGGAGGCTTGTGGGACAAGTAAAACTTGTCCCATACCTCTTAATTTTATTTACCAACCATACCTATTGTTGGAGGGTTGAATTTATACCTTCTTTATGTATTTTTATATGACTAATTGTAAGTTTTGATTGTACACATCTTTCATTTTATTAAATTCAGTCCTTTGGGGTGTGGGATTTTGAAGTGTGTATGTTTATTGTCATATTATTCACCCACATCTTTATTGTGCATTGGAGAATGAATTTGAATTTTTTGTTGGAGTTGAGGATGTGTGATGTGGCATCCTACATGGATCCACCTCATCCTCTTCTCTTCACTCTTCTATAAAATTAAAACTCCTTGCTTTGTTTTGGGTTGTTGAACAGTTTGCATACTTCCTTTTGGGTGAATTTTTATTGTGTGGAGATCTTTCTTTTGGAAGGAGATTGGAGACCCTTGCATGCTTTTTGGTTGTTGAACTTTTGGATTGCTTCCTTGGGGAACACTTTTTTATTGATTGGAGCTCTTGCCTTGGAGGAGATTTTGGGAAGATTGTTACATGTTTTTGCTTGGTTGTTTGGATTGATTGCTTTGGGATAGAGCTTACTATTTTGGAACATAGACAACTCCATCATGGAGAGGTAAGAGCTTGGCTCTTGAAATAATCCTTTTCTTTATGAATGTACATGTTATTGTGTGAATGTTTTAGCATGTTTGTGGGTTGTTTGGGTAGATGGCCTAGGAATGGTGTAGGAGAAGACTATGGGGTTCATTTTGTGGGAGGTATAAGTGTGTTTTTAGGGAGGTATAAGTGTGGAGGGAGTTGGGATTTGGGTTCCACCTTACAAATAAATAGCTTGCATTTATTTACTTGTTATGGGGTGCCATAAGAGGTTGGGGAGGTATAAGGAAATGTGAGGAATAAGGGGTACTTGGGGGAGGTATAAGGAATGTCAGGGTTTTTGATACACTATATTTGGTGGTTTGAAAATAGGTGGTGATACCCATTTCCCCTTTGGGAGGCATAAGTAGCATCCCCCATAGTTCTTGCTCCTTTGGCTTGCATGGTGAAGCTTGAGTCTTGTGTGATGTCTTTCATGTGGTTGCAAAACTACTGTTTTGTTTTGGATTGTGTTTTTAATTTGAAATGTGTATGTTGAAAGATTACTTTGTGATGTGGAATCTTGTTTATTGCCATGAGTTGAAATACATTTCTTATTGCATTATGGTTGGGGCTCAGGGGCCAATGAAGAAGGATGGATTCTCCTCTTCATTGGATGTCTTGGTTGGGTGGAGAGCGTTGCCTTTCCCCTACTCTTGTTGTGATCAAATTGGATGAATGAGAAGAATTCATGTTTCTGTTCTGGATCAAGAGGAGAAAGACAGTTTGACAGTTCCATGTGAAATGAAATCTCATTGTAACCCTTACCAATTTGAAGTGGATGATCTATATATTATTTGTAATGGAAGGATACTTTGTATTGAGCTATAAAAGTTGTAAATTTGAAATGTGAAAGATATATATACTCTGTTCTATTCATTTGAAAGAAAAAAATTGAAATCTGTTATTTGCATTCAAGAAATTGAAAGATGTAAAGTTGTATATTTGAAATCAATAAAAGATTGCACTACCTTTATCAATTTACATTTTTGTATTGAAATTGATCATCAAATTGTGACTTGAAATATCTGTTGGAAAGTTGAAATGAGGACTACGTATGAAGGAAATATATGTAACTCTATTCTTTTGAAATATCATTAAATTAAAAATTAGACTTTGCATTTTAGCTATTAAATGGTTTGTTTAAATCAACTAAATGTATTAGACTAGAATAGAAATGAATTTCCATACTTGGAAGGTGAAAAATGATAAATAAATCCTTTAGAAATTGATCTCTGTTTTGTATTTCATCTGGAAAATAATTTATCTAAAATGCATAGTTCGAACTTGCAAACAATAAATAACATTGAAACTTTAAAATCTAACATGTTATGATATAAATGAACTCAATTGGACTAAAACACTTAAGGAAAAATCCTTCAAACACTTTGTAAAATTGGGCCCAAACCTTTCACAGTCTTTTTGTTGTCAGAAGTTGTAAAAATTCAAATTGGAAATCAATCAAGAAAAATTACCTTCCAAATGCATCCTAAATTCTTCTTAGAATAATTCTCCATGTCTATTTGGCATGTTGAGTGAAGGAGAAGATCAAAATTGAACAAAATTTATAAGTTAAAATTTACCATTTTGCTTTTAAAAATCCTACAAGCTTTTTTATTAAAACTGGCCCTTAAAATTTATTAAAATCTAAAATTAATGATTCCAGTGCAAAGAGGGATTTGAGATCTTTCTAGAAAGTCCTCATTAGCCTAAAACTGAGCTCTCTATCAAAAGTTATGGCCTTCTAAAGTTTTCTTCGCTTGGCGGAAATTTTTTGGAAAAAATTTCTTGGCGGGCCCTCGGCTCGAATTTTTCCTTTGGGACTTAGGAAAAAAATTTGGAAAATTTTCAACATTTTCTCCACTGCCCCTCCGGCCCATATCCAATCGAGGCTACCACGTGGCACCATGAGGTGTCAGCGGATGGGCGGATCCCCTTTTTAACTTAGTGCTTTTAGAAAAAAATTGGGAAAATTTTCCAACTTTTCCCCGCCACTCCGCCATCCCACGCCAATTAGAAGCCACCACGTGGCCTCATAAGGCAACAATGGTAGAGGCATGACACCTTTTTCAACCTTAGCGCTTTTAAAAATTTCTGGGAAAATTTTCTTAGTTTCCTCCACCTCCCCGCCAGCCCACGGCCAATAGGGTGATGACACATGGCAGCGTCATCTAGGTTAGGCAGAGGCGCGCGGCATTTTCCCTTGCATTTCCAAACCCAAAAGGCTTAATGCCTTAAATCTCTCCGATGGCCCGATTTCCCTGCTAGATCTTTCTCAAGCCGACACGTGTCCTCTTCGGGCCGGTGTGTGCGTGAAGGAAAATTGCACTTTTCCCGAAAAGGAAAAAATGCTAAAACTCTTCCCCCACTCTGCCACTGTAAGGGAAAAATTTCACCCCTGGGCCCGCAAGCCCGCTCTTGGGAAAATTTTCACCCCAAGGCCCACCGGCCCATAACTTGAAAAATATGAGGAGTTAGGAGGACTTATTTATATCATTGGAAAGGTGAGGAAATTTCCTATCCAATGGGAGTAATTTAGGGAAATTTTGAATTTGTTAAGTGTGAGAAAAATCAAGTTGAATCTTTAAGCCTGTTAGAGAGTGGGTATGGTGAGGAATTACCCTCTGAACCTAGTTGAAACTTCTAACCCTAAATTTTGGACCTTGTGACTCTAATAATTGTTAATAAAAGAAAATTATATTCTAGTGGATTAGAATTGTTCTAGAACTTGTTAGTGATAGTTGTTGCCTTGTAACCTGGTAGTAGACTCTTTTAAACAAAAAAATTATTCCATAATTTTCCTAACTAACCCTAGGTTGTTTCTTGGGTCTCAAGTGGGTTGTTTTAGTGGGTGTTGTAAATCCCGGTGTTAGTTTATTAATGTTAAAGTAGTTTATTTTAGTAACTCATACAAATTTGTGGTGTCACTCTACCCATTCAACAATATGGGTGGGTGTGGTGTTGATATTGCTTCTTTGGGTTTCATTTCTTTTCCTTGTTTCCTTAGATTTTCTTGGATTTTTGTGGCATTCCTATTTATTTAGATCTCATGTCCTTGTCTTGTTTCCTTTGCTAGTGTCTTTGATCATGCACACCTATTTGTAGTTTTTCATCTTATTTATTTAGGTTTTGTGTCATTTCCTTATTACCTTGGCTTTTCTTGGATCGTGGCACTCTAATTTCTTTGGATATTGCATCCTTGCCTTGTTTCCTTGGTTATTATTCTTGGATCATAGGACACCTATTTGTATCAGTTGATTGATTATGTTTGGTGTTTTTCTACACTTTTGACATCATTTCATTGATAGTCTCTTTGCATGGAGCTATTCTGGTGAAGCCCAATGTTAGTTATTTTTTATAACTATGATCAAGAAGTGGATTCAAACCATAGTGCACACCAAAATTATTCAGCATTGTATGATTTTTTGGAGCCGAGCTTCTTGTGATTCCATGCAATGAGATTTTTCTCTTTCTAATTTGTTATTACTAGTTTTGGGTACCTTTCGATGTCTATTTTTTGTAGTTATAGTACATGGGTACCTCATCAAGCCTTATTGTCAAGACCCACCTTATTTTCTGCCCACCTAAGCTATGCTTATGGGGGGTTAATGTAGGTTATTATTTATTCTTTTATTTTTTATTAGGATAATTCTTACACTTGTGTTATCTCTATGCTTGTTAGGGTTAGCTTACTAGTAGTGTTGAGTTATGTCACCAGTTGTGTGGAGTTATCTTGCTAGTCTTGTGGAGTTAATTTAACTACCAATATCAATTAGTGGGAGTTCTTCACCACTAATCTAGGTAGTAGTTGCAATTCCCTCCTATATGTGCATCCTTCCTATTAAGACATTAGAATGTAATTTAATGTGATCTAATGTACATTATTGAGAATTATGGATTATAATGGATTTCCATATATGATATTTTAGGTTTTCTACTTTGCAAATCTAATGTGGTGTGTTATTATCATCTCGATATCATGGCTTGTAACAATATTCTTATCATTCCTTTCAATAGAAACCACCTGCTACAAGCCCCACACCATCTACATCATCCCCATATACTCTCCTCATCACATTTTCCATCTTGTTATCCTCAATCAAATATATGCCCTCTCCATGTATAGGTAATCTCGTTATCCTACAAACATCCTCTAGGGTGATGGTTATCTCACCGTCGAAACCAAAAAGTACAGGTAGCAAGATCCCACCTCTCCATCAACACAGCAAAAATCCCCTATACATATGGATGCATTTTTAATAACTCATCACCCCAAACCCAACATCCTCCAAATGCACCTAATCCTTATCTAACATATCTACTCTCACATCCTATAAAATCAATGGAATCCTATCCTTGATAGTTAATTTGGCCTTCACCTACATCCACAAAACACAAAAACATTGATTAGAACAAGTTTTGATCAATATTTTATCAAATTTATACAAAAAAACATAGATCTCTAGTGATTCAACCCAATCGCTAGTGATCCATCAAAATTTTCAACGATGATTATGGAGATTTCACAAACTTTAGACACAAAATCATGTACTTTAGAAATTAATTTATCTTGGTCTCATACTACTATGTAGAAGGTTCTTGAGTGAAGAAAGTACTAATTAAACCTCATCTTTTGGCCATCTTATTTTATTTTATTTCTTCATTACCAACCACTTACACCTATATGCCTAGTCATCTTCTATCATCCCGCATTATTTTAGCCTCGAATGGGGCACTCGTGGGTGCCCTGGTCCCACCAGAGGTGCCCCAGTCCCATTTGGGTTTTCTCGACATCTTTTGGGCTCTTTTTAGCCATTTTACCTTCTTATCTTTTTAGTGGTCAGCCATTTCAGGGTTAATTATGAAATCAAGAGAACCCTATAAATATAAAATTATGAGACCATAATGAGGGACCTAACATCATTCACTACTATCATCCATCTAGAGTTACATCCATCTATTACATTAGAGATCACTTTCATCCACATATTTCCATCACAAGGCATAAGGCTAGGACATCTACATCACACTTCACAGAGAGAGGGATTATTTTCTATTCCATGCACACATAGTATTACATTTTATACATCTATCTATAGCTCGTTACTTTACAAAGTGTGACTAGAACAAGAGCACCTAGGGAACATTATGCACACACTCACTAGAACTACATTTGGGTTGGAAATATAGTGCAATGATCAGTTAGTAATCCCATTTTTGTGGTAGATGAGGTTAGTTTGAACCATTAATTTGCATATATATTTTAAGGGTTTTGATACTTCTTTTATTCTTTTACAGGTCTTTACATCATCTTGGAAAATCATTGACATCCGGTATGGGGGAAGCAAATATAATGTGACACATAAAGAGGATTTTAGTCCACCTCCTAGCTCTATAAAGATAAATTTCAAAGCTTTTACATAGACTACGACTCCCAATTTGTAGACTAGAACACCTATAGGAACCCTAATCCCTTCTCAGGTGCTTTAGTCCAAAGAATCAATCAAGATCCATCCTTTTCGAAGCTTCTACATAGTTGTTGATACTTCTAGATTTTCTAGTCACCTTTGTGACACAATCCCACGAGCATATTTTTTCAGCTAACTTCTTTCCTCTTCTCTTTTACATATTAGGGTTAGAATTTTCTTTTACTTATTTTTTTAGCTCACTTATATACTTCTTTATTACATTTATTTACTTTATTTATAGTTGTTCATAGCTTAGATTAACTATCCCCATGTACTACATATTAGTTATTTTTAGTTAATCATTTTGTGTATCTAACGACTTGATCGTGCATGTTTATAAGTCATTCATTCATTAATTTATTTCATCTTTCTTTCTTCCATTATCCTAGCTTTGGCTCATCATGAACATCTCTATTCACACTTATTTAAAAAATTACCCTAATTATATCAATAAGCTTAAGAAGTACTTATCTACCACTTACATTCCCCCTCATATTTCACCCAAATATGTATATTATAAGTTCACTTAGGCACTATCCCTTAATAAGGATCAAATCAATTTCACAACAGATGACCTACCTCCTCAAGCGATACTACAACATGAACCTCCCTTGTATATCCAATTTTGTATTAACACGGTCGGATTCAAGTGTGATTTAGTTGAAAATGGATTTAACCTTAACATTTGTAACATCAATTTCCTTCCACATATATGCATGTTATAAGCATATTTATCCCCTTTGTTCATCTCTATTCATGGCTTTGATAACATCCCCAAGCGTGTTTTAGGTACTATTAATTTACCAGTCACTATTGGTCCATATACAATTGATATTTTGTGTCATGTCATGCCTAATGATCTTAATTATAATATTCTCCTTGGGAGACCTTAGATCCATGCTATGTATGCGGTACTGTCACGTACCCAAAATTGTAAGGTACTGTACTGCGGAACAGCGTAATAAGTGCCCCAATGATGATACAGGTCTCCTCGCAAGGTGTTCGGGATCCAGAAAAGCCCTCGGAGTATGCGTTAACATCCCGCATGCCCCGCTTAGCCCCCACACCCTTTGTTTTCCCCTTTTTTCTTCTTTCCTTGGCCTTTTGATCTTCAGTGACGAAACCGCCGCCCTACAGGGCGGTCTCATGACCGCCACCCCGCTCGCGGCGGCGGTCAGAACCGCCCCCCGCTCAGAGCGGGTCCCGGTGTGCATTTTCTAGAACATTCTTTTGACGTGACTCGCATGAAATATCATGATTCACCAGCTTTTCCTTGCCGACTTGAGCATGCATTTATGTTTTTGGTCCCCTGGAATAGTGTTTTTCCTTTGTTTATTGTTTAGGAGTTCAGTTTGGTTTTGATCTTTGGGTGATTGAATTCCTATAAATGCATAGCTTGTGCTGAGGCAAATGGCCACCATTTCCTTGTTAGAGTCTTCTCATTTTTAGTGGTTTGGTCTGTTAGTTTGCTTAGGATTGATAGTATAATTCATTTCATGCTTGGTTAGCATTGTCCAGCTGTTGGTAAGCCACATATCCAGCTTGTGCAAACAGTGTTGTTGTTTTATCTAATCCATTAGAGTAGAATAGCTTAGGAAGCCATTAAAGTTGCAGGTTTTTCTCTTCAAATAGGATAGTTTCAGGTTCTGGATGCATTATGTTGCATGATTTGCAATAGATCCCGCTAGGAATTGCATAAGCCAAGCTCTGTACTCTTGCGCTATCCCTCTCCTATCCGCGTTCTATTCTGTCTGCATTCTGAAGGTTGTCCCTTGTTCCAACACCTATTCCTATTGATGCAAGCATTACATGCTTTTCTGGATCTACGTGAGCACAAAGAACGAAGAGATCATACTGAGGGGACAAGATCACGCATACCATCGGATTCACCACTATTCTGCGGAATCCAGGTTCTAGCTTTCAAAGTTCTAGTTAGAATCATATCAAATAGAGTAGTTAATCACTTTATTTTAGTAAATTCTATTCTCGATATTTCCAGGAAGTCTGGGGGATAGATTGAGAAACTTTGATTCCTCACTTCGAGGTAGGATCGAGAATCTTCCAAATAGATTAGTTATTTCATTGTTTAGAATAGATATACAAATTACACAGACAAATAGCTACACTCGGCTATTTTGTTTGTTTTAAATTATTAGTTTAGTTGTCAAATTCTAAATATTTTAAATAGCTGCTTTCTTAAATTCATATAAATCATCAGAAAATACAAAAAGAAGTCATATATGCTATAAATACGTTTCATATACTTAGAGTTCACTTTATTGCAGTTTGTCTATATTATTGCTTTCGTATGACTATTACGGGACCTAGGGAGCCCAGAGAATACATTTTCGAGCCAATCGTGCCTCAACCCAATCTCACAACAGCAATAACTGATATTGACCAGAATCTTAGAATCCGGGTCTTCCAAACAACAGCAGACTTCCAACAGGTCAGATCTCAGTTAAGAGGATTAAACATAGAAGACGACCAGGCACATGCATTTTGGTCAAGTCAGCCAAACTACAGATTACCCTAGAAAAACATCCACATGACTGTAGAAGGGTTTGAAAGAGAACAAACATTTAGGTGCAATCCTTTAGTTCCATAGCCAGACGCTGGAGACACCCTCGTAGATATAGATACCAGCTTAAGAATCCAGGTTGCGAGAACGCCTGTGAGGTATTCTGAGAAGATTGCACAACTGTTGGTTCTAAACATAGAAGCTGAGAAAGCGTATGATTATTGGATACTAGGAATCAGGACTTGATTCTACGTATGACCATAGCTAGCCCACAACAAACACGAACCTACGGTTGTGATCCACAAATCCCGCAACCCAACGAATCCATAAGAGAATTAGATATAGACACTGGCCTACGCACACTAGTATTTCAGTCCACTCCACTTCCACCTATTATCATCGAACAATTGTCCTTACTAGATATAGCGGCTAACGAAGCTAGAGAATTCTGGACTAGGCCAGAGAATCGTCCATAGAGTCAATTATATTTACCATTCACCATATGACCCTATCCGGAGAAAGATACGAAACTATACTGGGTCATTTTCCACGTATTCCACAACCCATAGATCGAATCACGCCAGAGCTCGATATTGATTGGAGCCTTTGAGCAGTCATCCTTGCCGATCGATCTATCACACCAGTCCAGGTTAGAAGGGCCTTCTTTGCCTTAGATTCACAGATTCCATTAGTGCGCGTCGAAGACATTAGACTACCTAACTAGTCTGTCCATATACCACCCATATTCCATCCCCACCGGCTGTCTCGGCACGACCTCGGGAGGTCGGGTACGCGGAAGAGTCACTTGTAGATTCCCACGCTCGCTTGTCGCTTTTCCGGCGTACAAAATTGGTGAACCTGACGTGAACAAATGAAATTAGTGAAGCTGACGTAAAACTTCCTACTTTCTCATTCGGAGTCATAATATCACGTTTCCTTTCACAAATCACCTTCGCTCCTTCCCATTATTCTGCGGGTATTCATATACCCCCCGAATATGTCGGGATTCGATGCATATGGCAGACCCCTCTTGGGTCTTGAGGCATACTATGCCCAACAGAATAGGTAATCATCACTCTCGCTCTCAGTATGGGGTGGCAACTATTCAACTAATCAGTTGTCAACACAAACCCCAAGAATCAGATATAGTTCATCTTTTCAAACTGAGGAGTTAGATCACCCCCTCGAATGCAACAAATAGAGCCTTCAGGTTCAAACAATATGACGTTTACTGGAGAATCTGGTTCGTCTCCTCAAATGCTACTTAGACCACAAATTAGTAGGCAATCAGATCCATACCTGGTCTTAGATGATGGATAGTCAAAACGTTATCCTAGGAGTGAACAACATTCTCGAGGTATGTACCCACCTATAGGAGGTTTACAAATACAACCCGAGATCTCTTTTCAAGAAAATACCTCTATACCACTGCATATAGGAAATACTCTCGGAGAAACTTGGCAAGATAGCGATCAGTTTATGACAGGATATCACGTACCTATACAACACCAGGGTATACAACAAACGCCACTCAGACAAAACACCGTGACTTCACCAAATGAAGTCATTTCAACGTTAGTAGAAAAAGTGAGAGGGTTAGAACTTGCTCAAGCAAGTCAAAATTCTCCGTTCATACAAACAGGAAGTTCCAATCCTCCATACCACTCTGGCCAAGTAGATCTCCTCACAGGAGTAGGCACATTAGGCATGCCGCCTCACTATCCACAACAAACGCCAACAAGGCCCATCATCTCTAACACTATTCCTCCCGGTCTAGTGTCAAACAATCCATTCCTTGACAATACCCCGTCATACTTAAACATGTACTCCAAATCACCACAAGGAGATATTTTCTCCTCTCCCGGCATGTTTGCTCAAACGCAGGGACCTCCTTATGCCCCTACCAATGCATACGCTGCACCGTATCAACAACCTATCCCACCATCACTCCCTCAGCAACCACCATCAATGGTCGAAAGCTATGCGATAGGGACTTATTCAGAATATCTAAAGGAACCCTTAGATTTCACCATACGAAGCGTCATGCTTCCAAGACCTCTTCCTGATCTACCCAAGTTCAAGGGTGAGGGAGATCCAAACGCACATATCAAAGCTTACGCTACAGCCATACGAGAATTACTCCCTTGGGATGGGGTTGTTGCTAAAATATTTCCCAAAACTTTGGAAGGCATCGCTCTCGATTGGTATTATAGAATACCTGAGGCTTCCATACATTCATTTAAACAACTCGTGTCAGAGTTCATCAAAGCCTTCGACATGAACAAATTGTTGAGAACAGGAATCAGGGAATTCTTGCACATCAAACAAGAACACAACGAATCTGTCACCCATTTCATCCAGAGGTGGCGTACAGTTCTTTATTCTTCAGCAAGTGCTCCAAACATGGATCAGATGGAACTATGTGATTTATTCCTTCATTCTCTCAGCAAGGAGGTGAAGGAAGAAGTCTAGAAGTTCCCGCTAAGAACTTACGATGAAGTACTTGAGAGCGCTCTTCGAATAGACCAAGCAGCGATAGATAGTGGCCGTAAGACATATGGAACAAACGGGAGGTTAATCACCTCCACTCAAAACACTACAACTATCACAAATGTCAATCAAGGACCCAAAATCCTTAACAAAAATCATGGGGTAACAACGGATGGGGTAACCGACCAGCCCAAGAGGGTAAATGTTGTTAATACTCCGTCATAAACAAACAACCAACGAAACAACAACTTTACCCCGACGATCAATACAGTGGATTTTAACCATCCACAACAACAACAACAATGGTGAAATCCCATACAAGGGCCAAGCCAAAACTCATTTGGTTATCAAAACCAAAGTCAAAACCAGAAACAACAATTCCAAAATTTTAGTCCTAATAGGCAACAGTTTGATCAGAATTTTAGGCCACAATACACACCTAACCAACAAAATAGGAATTACAATCCCAATTCTTATTGTGGTTTCCACAAAATTCGGGGTCACGATACTAGAACATGTCGTGACTACAATAAATTTATGCAACGCTTGCCAGAAGAACAAAGACAGTTCTTCACAGATTTGTTTTTGGCAGATCCCGTCTCATCATCACCAAATACGCTCGCAGGGGCAGTTTCCCCTCAGAATGCTCCCCTCAAGATCTTTAACGATCCGCTCCCAAATCATGATAGCAATAGGCTGAATCCAACTGGAACAAACAAAGGTGCAATGACGGGAAACAATGATCATGAAGCCTCGACTTCATTAAATCCATCAGTTGCGCCACAGTTAGGAGCTCAACCGAGACCCAAGATAGTCAGTTTGGTAGAATTAGACGCTGAACTACCTATCGAAGCTATAACAAGAACACGAGAGTATTTCTCTCAACCGAGCCCAAGTCCTCTGCCAGAAACAGATAAGAGTCAGCAAATAGTAGAAAAACCCGTAGGTGCCTATGATTTAATTAGCGACCTAACAAAGACCTTCTCACACATTTCATTTTTGGACTTACTAAAGAACTCTCCCCCTCACAGAGCTGCTCTTTTAGAAGCATTAGGTCTAGGCCATCTAATTAACATCACTCCACCTCCTGAAACACAAGTAAATCACGTAGATTTTGATATCCACCCTCCGGGGCAGCCAGGACAAGGATGTCGAATTCATATTCGAAATAAGTAAAATGCCCACAGATGTTGAGATCACACGCCGAGGTGATCCAGCCTTACACTTACAAGTATGGGTTTATAATAACTATGTAAAACGGGAAATGGTTGACGATGGGGCCGCAGTTAACATAGTCCTTTTCTTTCCTCAAAAACTTGGATATGGGGAAACAAACTGTTCCACTACTCGAAATACATTAAGAGGCTATGATAGCCGAAAAGCCACTTCGATATGAACTATAATACTGCCGGTCACCTTAGGGCCCAAAACAATCCTAACTGAGTTTTATATTATAGATCGGGAAACTAATTATAATATGATACTCGGCCGACCATGGATACACCAAATGAAGGCAATCCCTTCTACTTTATTTCAAGAAGTAAGATTCTTGCATCTAGGAAAGGTATTTGTAGCCAAAGGCGATCCAAAACCTTTCGATTTGCACCTAGCTGATTTAAAGAAAAGACCAGGGGTGCACTCAGAATTTGAACTACCAACAAACCAACTTAATAAACCCACTGACCCAAAACTAGAGGAAAAGTTGGTACCTACGATGGATCTTGAAACTACCAGCATATCCAAAACAATTCCAACCCCTAAAGATAAAACTAAAGAAACAGTATCATTAGGGACTACTGCGAAAATCGTTGAGTTGATAGAACAAGATTCACCAATGTTCTTACCATTTGATTCAGTAGGCATAGGATTTTCCCTAGGTGTTGGTTCTTTTCCAGCAGAGGACCTCTGTATGGTAGAAGTAGAGTGCACAAACGCAGCAGATGCCCCAACATCTATACTCCCGGCTAAGTATTGGACTCTCCATTTCGATGGAGCTAAATGCCGTTATGGAGTGGGGGCAGGTATAATTCTTACTTCGCCCGAGGAGAAAGTCCTCCCATTCGCCTTTAAACTAAATTTCGAATGCACAAACAACGGCGTTGAGTACGAAGCCCTCCTTCTTGGCCTCACCTTAGCCAAGAGAATTGGTGTTGATAACATCAGAGTCTTAGGAGACTCGCAATTAGTGACAAATCAAGTTTCTGAAGTATATGAAACTAAAGCCGAACACTTGCAGCTTTACAAAAATGTCGTATTAGATTTAAGTAAGGCATTCAACTTCATATCTATTGAAGCAATCCCGCGAGAGAAAAATCTTCTCGCCGACTCAGTAGCAACTTCAGCATCACGTTTTACTCCAAGCAATGAGCTAGAAGATACTCACTTCACAGTATCCATTCGTGACGAACCATTGATAAAAATAATGACAAATCCTCTTTCAAGCGGAAGTGAATCTACCGTCCTAGACCATGTTGATAGTGATGCTGCTACTTTGGATTACTTAAATGCCTATGCAGCACTACATCTCTCCTATCACATGCTAGATTTATCCTTGATTCCACATTCGTCTTCCTACTTCGGAAATCCCGTAACGGATCTTCCCTCACAAATGGAACCTAGCATATACGCAGTAGAAAATGGGGATGATTTAGATTTACCTCCAGCACCACCTGAGTTCGAAGAGGGTAACACCTCTTTGATCGAAGAAACAATCGATGTCAACATCGGGACAGAAGATGAACCAAGAATATTGAAACTAGGCTCTTCATTAACCCCAGAAGAGGTGGAAATACATACTCAGATTCTCAAAGAACATCAAAAGGCATTTGCATTTAATTACAAGGAGATGACAGAGTCGCACCCCACATTGCGGTGCACAACCTCATCACTAGATCAGATGCAAAGCCAATTAAACAAAAATCAAGACCCATGAAGCCCAAAGTAGCTCTCATGGTAAAAGAGGAGGTAATAAAACTCCTTCAGGTAGGATTCATCAAGCCAGTTGACTACTCCCAATGGGTATCTAACATCGTTCCCGTTCTCAAGAAGAATGGAAAGATACGCATCTGCATAGATTTTCGAGATATCAACAAAGTGTGTCCTAAGGATGACTTCCCATTACCATCCATAGATGTTATTGTTGATGCAACAACTGGTTTTGAACTCTTGTCTCTCATGGATGGATTCTCGGGATACAATCAAATCAGAATATCCGAGCAAGATCAAGCTAAAACCACGTTTATAACTCCTTGGGGAACCTATTGCTACGTTGTTATGCCATTCGGTCTCAAGAATGCCGGTGCTACGTACTAGCGGGCCATGACATACATATTTCACGATCTAATTCATAAAATCATGGAATCTTATGTAGATGACTTATTGGCTAAAGCCAAGAAGCGTTGTGACCATCCCGAAGTACTCCGCGTCATTCTTTCACGTCTAATAGAATACGGAGTCACACTAAATCCAGAGAAATGCATCTTTGGTGTAACAGGAGGAAAGCTCCTAGGTTACATCATATCGTCACGAGGAATTGATGTTGATCCAACCAAAATTCAGGTTGTCCTCGAAATGGTCCCACCTTCGAGTGAATCTGGAATCAGATCATTTCTCGGAAAGCTGGGTGCAATCCGGAGATTTATCCCGGACTTAAGCTTCGCCGTTCATCCAATCAACAATTTACTCAAGAAAGACTATAGCCTTGATTGGACCGAAGATTGCAATGAAGCTTTTGATGCAGTTAAGCGTTTCCTTTTATCGCCACCTACGCTAATGCCACCTAAGCTAGATCGCCCGTTAATTCTATATTCACGAGCTACCAATGTCTCGCTGGCCTATATGTTGGCCCAAGAAGATGATAACAAGAGAGAACGTGTGATTTATTTCATTAGCCGAATGTTGCTCGACTATGAAACACGCTATACACAGCAGTAATGAGAATGCCTTGCCATAGTCTTTGCTACTAAACGCCTAAGACATTATATGCTGAATCAAGAAACGAAGGTCATGGTAAAAACAGACCATTTACGAACTTTTCTCACACAAGGGTCATTATCTAAAAAGGCTGGACGTTTTATAACCTTAATGGGAGAGTTCAAATTAACATTTGTAAATCAGAAGTCGGTTAAAGGACAAATCATCGCGGATTGGTTAGCTGACAACCCATTAGATAGAGGAGGTGATTTAGTAGATTTAGACTTTCCCGGATGAATGCGTATACTACATCGAAACTCGACCCGCTATCTCTGAGTGTCCTTGGTACACTGATATCATTAATTATATCATAGACCATATGTACCCGGAGGCAGTTACACTATAACAAAGAAGGCGGTTACGCATAATCATAGCTGAATATGTCATTATAGAGTAGGTGTTCTATCGAAAAGCATTCGATGGAATGCTCTTAAGGTGTGTTGACGCAGAAGAGTCAAGAGGATTCTCCATGAATCCCACAACGGTATATGTGGAGGCCACTTTGGTGGCCATGCCACCACTCAAAAATTACATCGAATGGGATATTTTTCGGCCCAATCTAGAACATGACGCGATAGAGTTTACACATAGGTGTCATAAGTGCCAAGAATTCTCCCACAAGATCCACATGCCAGCATAAGCTCTACAACCAATCGCAACTCCATGGCCCTTTTCTACATGGGGTCTAGACTTAATAGGGAAATTCTCTCCCTCATCCATAGATGGCCATAATTTTATAATCACGGCCACTGAATATTTTACCAAATGGGTGGAGGCCATGCCTCTTACTACTGTACCTGGTTCTGTGATTGCCAAGTTCATTTTGAACCAAATCATTTACAGGTACGGTATCCCGCAAATCATTATCTCCGATAATGGAACTTCTTTTAAGAATGAAGAGGTTCATGAGCTATGCAATAAATTTAAAATAAGCCATCATACGGCTTCCTTGTATTATCCCCAAGCCAACGGGTAGGCTGAAGCAACAAACAAGACACTGAAAGCCATTCTCCTTAAAACGGTGAAAGAAAACAAACGAGATTGGCATTTGAAGTTATATCCAGCCTTGTGGGCCCACCGAACCTCAATAAGAACACCAACAGGAGCAACTCCTTTCTCACTGGTATTTGGGGCAGAAGCAGTCCTCCCACTTGAGGTCGAAATACCCAGTCTCCGCATTTCACTACAAGGGATTTTGGATGAAGACGCTTACAGAGAAGCACGTATTTCCCAACTAGAAAGCCTAGATGAAACTAGGTTAGATGCTGAGCAGTGGCATAGAGCTTATGCTGACCGAATGTCTTTGGCAAAGTATAACAAGAAGGTCTATGAACGTGACATATACGAAGTGATCTAGTTCTAAGACTGGACAGCCGGATTGATAAGAAGACCGGCGAAGGAAGGAAATTCCGGCCCAAATGGTTGGGCCCATACCGAGTCATGAAGGACTATGGAAATGGTGCATACCTCTTATGTACGTTAGAAGGTGAGGAGTTTGGTGAAACAGTCAATTCCCTGCACCTCAAACGTTTCTACGCATAAGCAGCTAACGCTACCTATATAACTATCTACATTGCATTTTCATATAGATTAGGATCATTTTGTCCATTCGTTTCTTACACAAATTGTGATCAAGGAATCTATTCTCAAAGCAATTCATTACAAACTCATGATGTTGTTGGCATAAAACTTTCTAATCATATCTCTCCATTTTCACGATATCATCAAATATCTCAGAATCTTTTATCAAATAAAATCAGACATGACGAAGTCTTAACGGTAACCATACCAAGATCTGCAAGTTTGTTCTCGCTTTGATTTCTTCTTAGGATAGGTGTCTTGCCTATGGTCTCTTCTAGAAGCTTCATGGTGTCGCATCTATCCCATATACACATCTCTTTGGGAATAAGCACATACTGACATTTTACTCAAAAAGACAAATCAAAAAGTGATTAAACAGAAAATTTTATTTTTACACATTTCCTTGCCCCACCAACCTTCGGTGATGAGCTTGCGTCTCTTACTAGTGACGTAGGGTTGGGAAAGGATGGAAATGCCCTTACTCGCCTATGCCTTGCCCACGGTGATAAACCCACGCTTCTTACTAGTAGCATGGGGCAAAGTGTAGGGGGTCCTCTTGACAAAGCAAACGTTAAAAGGTCATAAACAAACAATTCAAACTTTGAGTCAAAAATGAATGAATCAGATGTTCAAAATCCCAAGAGAGTTAAAATCCTAAAAACCCAGATTTTGTCTACTATGTGGCCATCTACGGGTCTAAGTCTAGATAAACCACAAAGCAAGTTGCATCCAAAACTATGAAGTCATTCAGGTAGAGTAAGCTTGTAGTTTTCAATTTAGTTCCGCCAAAGCTTCGTCTGTCTTTCATCACTATCATTTCACCATATTTCATAACTTGCGCCCTTCTTGGCTCTTGGTGATAAGCCCTCGCATCTTACTAGTTGCGTGGAGTTAGGAGTGGGGCAAGTTAATCTATTCATCATACTGGTTATTTTCATCACTTTGCCAAAACAAACATGAGGTATCCAAATTGCTCACAGAAGCTAAGATTCAAGATCACAATATATCTACAATATCATGTATCAGCATCATGAAACACAAAAAGAAAGCAAACATTTGCATCATTTGTTTTCCATTGCATACATTCTAGAAGGCATATAAACCATACATCGTAGTATACACGAGGAAGCTGGAAACAGAAAGGGAAAACATGAGTGACAAGCTTTTGATCCAAAAATGAATGCATATATATAAATAATCAATGTTTATATACAATGCCATCATGCACTAGGCATGGTCAAAACACTCAAAGAGCCCGTGATATACAAAAGAATCTATAGTACAAAATACATAGGAGCCAAGTGGTCTCTCAACCCCTACGTGACCCCTCCGAAGGTGCGCGCCCTTGCCTAGGACTCCGGCTACGCCGACACTCTGAATGAATGGAGGGCTCAGGGTCCCGAGGAGCAGCCGTGGTCTCACCATGAGAATGGCTCCTCATAAGACGCTCAACCGTCCTATAGCCCACCAACTCTATACGGAGAGTTCGACACCATCCTGGCCACGTGCCAAATGGGAGCAAAGATGTCGGTATGCCTGCCGGCTGCTGAGGGCTCCCCGGCATCTACGGATAGCTCCGCACGGGTCTTATCCATGGGGATCATCAGGGAATCAGTGCATACCCTGCGGATCAGATCCCGCCACTCGTCGACAGTCTCTGCAAACAAAGGAGAAAAATGAATTAGAAACCAAGCAAGAGGCTGAAAGATACAAGATAAAAACACAAGGAGAGATAGCAATTAAAACAAATCCTAAATTAAACAAACATTGAAAGGAAGAAAGGATAACTTACTCGGATCACCGGGCCTCCAAGATGGATCGCTGGGGCCAGCACCCGCCACGGATGCCGCTGCCGACTGAGGGGCTGCTCCTGTAGCAGGGGCAACATGTCGCCCCACAACTGACTCGTCCTCTCCACCATGGCCCTGAGAGAGTGGCTCCTCTGAAACTAGAGTGTCCTTCTCTGCACTCTGCTCGGCCCTCTCCACCTGCATAATATCCTGAGTGTCATGCCACTCAGGATCACTATCATCAGTCTGCTCCTCCGACCCTCCCTCTGTAAGCTCCTCAGAATCGGAGTCAATGTCTATAGGGTCATCGCTGCTATGAGCAGGACCCGCGGCAATCTGAAGCAAAGGTGCCCGAGGTGCACCGGCTCTCCCTCTGGCCCGAACTATCCTCCTGGCTGCAATGGGAATGCCAGGAGTGACCACTGTCCAACCTCGGCCTCTAGGCCCCCCTCTGGCCTCGCGAACTGATCTGTAAACTGGTGCCACTGGGGGAAGCATGCCCGCATATGGAAGGCCAAACTGCTGAGGAACTCTGCCAAAAGGATGTACCTCCACCCGTCCCACGCGGTCGATGAGCTGCCCTGTGGTGGAGCAAGAGATCAATGTAAGGGTCTCCTCACCCCATATGCCGGCCATAAGCCGGTACGGTGTCACCTCCATATCTGCTGTGGTAAGGGAGGCAACTGGCTGGTGAGGTGCTCTAAGCACCGACATATCTGACCATCTGGCTGCCCTCACAGCCCCAGGATCTGCCACCTCTATGCCTCTGCCATAGGGAATAAAATGCTCATACACCCAACTCATGACTAGAGTTGGGTGGCTCAATGACTGTCCCTGTAAACGGACCACCCTATATAAATCATGGTAGGTGGTCCCCAGAATGTCTGCACCCTAGGCGTATATCCGGCCATGCCCCTCTATCTGTGCAATGATGGGGCCCAAAGAAGATAACAAAGTTTCCCGCCTTGTCCCCAATCAATCTCGAGGCAAGGATCCCCATGATGGCCTATCGAAATATGGGGATAGGAAAAGAAGGGATGGATCGAACTCTCACTCCCTTCTTCGACCCCGTGGAGATAGCTGCATCTCCCATGTAACCTGCCCACTGTGCAATCTGTGCCCGTGAGCCTGCCGTCTCTAATGTGAGTCTCCTCCCGATGATCGGGACCCCCAAAATATGGTAGACATCCTCCAACGTGATAGTCCACTCACCACGGACCCCTGGCAGTCGGAAAGTGTTCCGATCTGCGTCCCAATATGAAAATAAGTCACAAAGGATGTGACTAGATGGTGTGACATGTGGGACGCGCGATATGCGCAGTATACCGGCCCTCTGTAGTGTGTCCTCCTCATCTGGTGAGAGGGCATCCAGTACCCCTGACAGCCAGTCACACTCTCTCTCTCGGCTCCATCTGATGTATTCCTCCCTCACCTGCATACACCCAAAAACACACAAAACAGAGCAAGTTAGTATCTGAACAATACCGAGAGAGTCATAAAAACGCGTAGAAGTGCAAAAATGTACAAGCATAATCTCAAAAATAAGTTCTTTTGCATTCTGTGCAAAACCGCCACCCTGAGCAGGGAGGCGGTTTTGTAACCGCCGCCTTAAAGGCGGCGGTCGTGTAACCGCTGCCCTGAACAGGGTGGCGGTCACGTAACCGCCGCCTTGGCCAGGGCGGTGGTCGTGGTCTGAAAACCGCGCGGGTTTCTAATCCCAAAAAGCCCAAAATAAGTAAAAAAAGACCATTTAACCTAAAGATGGAGCCTACCCAGTAGGCGCCCCCCCTAGGTGGACCTTTTGAACCTAACATTTTCAAAAATAACCCCCCCATTACGAAAAATTTAACATTTCAAATTTAAAGGGGGAAAAACACAAAATTGAAGAAAACCAACCTGTGATCTGGCAGGGCGGTGTTCCGCGCGTGGAGGCATGATCACAATCTCACTGTGGACGTTTTGACTATACTCACGCAAGAAACCGTCGCCGTGGGTCCCAGAGCTCAAAAACAATCAAATCAACTCGCACAAATGAATAGGAAAATGGGCCCACTTTCATATATATATATATCTCTGTTTCATTTTAAAATGACTTTTCACAGGTTTGGAGCACTGATGGAGGTAAGTTTCTATCCCCACACGAATGGTACATTCTCATTCCCTATTATTTTAGCGTTTATTTTCTAAATTATTGTATCTATCTGCACTTGAGTTCTCTTTTCATTTTGCAGGTAGCGGGAATTTCGGATGGCGTCGTTTCAACACACGGACGTGTAAGGTATAGCTTCTAACTCCCCATTTTGGGACTACCATACTCGGACCCACCGTTTTATGCCTCTTCATGGCTAAAATGCTTCTTCGAGGGGGCAATATGTACGTACCCAAAATTGTAAGGTACTGTATAATGCGAACAGCGTAATAAGTGCCCCAATGATGATACAGGTCTCCTCGCAAGGTGTTCGGGATCCGGAAAATCCCTCGGAGTATGCGTTAACATCCCGCATGCCCCGCTTAGCCCCCGCGCCCTTTGTTTTCCCCTTTTTCTTCTTTCCTTGGCCTTTTGATCTTTCAAGTGATTTAAACCGCCGCCTACGATTAGGGCGGCGGTGTCAACCGCCGCCCCGCTCGAGCGGCGATCCGCGCACGTTTTCCAGAATGTTCTTTTGACGTGACTCGCGTGAAATATCACAATTCACCAGCTTTTCCTTGCCGACTTGAGCATGCATTTATTTTTGGTCCCCTGGAGTAGTGTTTTTCCTTTGTTTATTGTTTAGGAGTTCAGTTTGGTTTTGATCTTGGGTGATTGAATTCCTATAAATGCATAGCTTGCCGAGGCAAATGGCCACCATTTCCTTGTTAGAGTCTTCTCATTTTTAGTGGTTTGGTCTGTTAGTTTTCTTAGGATTGATAGTATAATTCATTTCATGCTTGGTTAGCATTGTCAAATTGCTGGTAAGCCACATATCCACCAGTGCAAAAAAGTTTTGTTTTATCTAATCCATTAGAGTAGAATAGTTTAGGAAGCCATTAAAGTTGCAGGTTTTACTCTTCAAATAGGATAGTTTCAGGTTCTGGATGCATTTTGTTGCATGATTTGCAATAGATCCCGCTAGGAATTGCATAAGCCAAGCTCTGTACTCTTGCGCTATCCCTCTCCTATCCGCGTTCTATTCTGTTTGCATTCTGAAGGTTGTCCCTTGTTCCAACACCTATTCCTGTTGATGCAAGCATTACATGCTTTTCTGGATCTACATGAGCACAAAGAACGAAAAGATCATACTGAGGGGACAAGACCACACATACCATCGGATTCACCACATTCTGCTCTGGAATCCAGGTTCTAGCTTTCAAAGTTCTAGTTAGAATCATATCAAATAGAGTAGTTAATCACTTTATTTCAGTAAATTCTATTCTCGATATTGCCAGGGAAGCTGTGGGGATTGATAGTTTCTGAGAAACTATGATTCATTCCTCACTTCTGAGGTAGGATCGAGAATCTTGCAAATAGATTAGTTATTTCATTGTTTAGAATAGATATACAAATTACACAGACAAATAGCTACACTCGGCTATTTTGTTTGTTTTAAATTATTAGTTTAGTTGTCAAATTCTAAATATTTTAATAGCTGCTTTCTTAAATTCATATAAATCATCAGAAAATACAAAAAGAAGTCATATATGCTATAAATACGTTTCATATACTTAGAGTTCACTTTATTGCAGTTTGTCTATATTATTGCTTTCGTATGACTATTACGGGACCTAGGGAGCCCAGAGAATACATTTTCGAGCCAATCGTGCCTCAACCCAATCTCACAACAGCAATAACTGATATTGACCAGAATCTTAGAATCCGGGTCTTCCAAACAACAGCAGACTTCCAACAGGTCAGATCTCAGTTAAGAGGATTAAACATAGAAGACGACCAGGCACATGCATTTTGGTCAAGTCAGCCAAACTACAGATTACCCTAGAAAAACATCCACATGACTGTAGAAGGGTTTGAAAGAGAACAAACATTCGGGTGCGATCCTTTAGTTCCACAGCCAGACGCTGGAGACACCCTCGTAGATATAGATACCAGCTTAAGAATCCAGGTTGCGAGAACGCCTGTGAGGTATTCTGAGAAGATTGCACAACTGTTGGTTCTAAACATAGAAGCTGAGAAAGCGTATGATTATTGGATACTAGGAATCAGGACTTGATTCTACGTATGACCATAGCTGGCCCACAACAAACACGAACCTACGGTTGTGATCCACAAATCCCGCAACCCAACGAATCCATAAGAGAATTAGATATAGACACTGGCCTACGCACACTAGTATTTCAGTCCACTCCACTTCCACCTATTATCATTGAACAATTGTCCTTACTAGATATAGTGGCTAACGAAGCTAGAGAATTCTGGACTAGGCTAGAGAATCGTCCATAGAGTCAATTATATTTACCATTCACCATATGACCCTATCCGGAGAAAGATACGAAACTATACCGGGTCATTTTCCATGTATTCCACAACCCATAGATCGAATCACACCAGAGCTCGATATTGATTGGAGCCTTCGAGCAGTCATCCTTGCCGATCGATCTATCACGCCAGCCAGTTAGAAGGGCCTTCTTTGCCTTAGATTCACAGATTCCATTAGTGCGCGTCGAAGACATTAGACTGCCTAACTAGTCTGTCCATATACCACCCATATTCCATCCCCACTGGCTGTCTCGGCACGACCTCGGGAGGTCGGGTATGTGGAAGAGTCACTTGTAGATTCCCACACTTGCTTTTCGCTTTTCCGTACGGTACCCTCTACACTAAATACATGACTTAAATTTTGAAATCAAGGCACTATTTATGATGTGTCAACCTGATCCATCAAATTTCTAGTATTGTAGTAGTATTGTAGTTTTGTTGAACATTCTACTGATATCCCTAATTCCTCTATTATTACTCGTGAACATTCTAGGTATGGCTTAGGGTATGAATATCTCCATCATTTTGGATTCTCTGATACATAGGTAGATTAACAAGAACATAAAATCACATAGCTTTGGGACCTCCCGTGGTCATAGAATTTTGGGCTAGGGTATTAACCTCCTTCTCCACCTTCCATGGATACTTATATCAAATTTCATGTTCCTTCACTTCCCTTGCTACATCCGAAACTCATTAGTGAGTATACATCTACTCTTTGGGATACCCTTGATACGTTTATTATTGATAACACACTACTTGATTACATGGGTGTTTATGATCATCTTCCCTCTTTCCACCATAAGCGATGTCATACTTTATCCCTCACTAATGTAGTTTACCTTGGGGAATCTGATGTCACTACAGATAACATTGATCTACCCAACATTATTCCTATTGATTTATATATTTACGATCGTTCTTCCCTTCTAAATGAAGAAATAATACAATACAACATAGGCACATATGAACATCCACACATAGTTTTTCTAGCTGCCTCTCTTACCCCTTTTGAACAAAAGGATATCAAGAAACTCCTTCATGATTTCTTAGATATTTTCACATGGTCTTATAGTGATAAGACATGTATTGATAAATTTGTGGCAATGTATAATATTGTCCTTAACCCAAGTGTTAAACCTGTCAAACATAAAATTTGTAAAATACACCCTAAATTAGCCCTCTTAGTCAAAGAAGAAATTCAAAAGATTCTAGATACATGTTTTATTCATGATGTTTACTATCCCTGTAGTGCCCATTTAACAAACCACTTAAGACCCAAGAAACAACCTAGGGTTAGCTAGAAAATTTATGGGATAATTTTTTTTTATTTGAAGTGTCTACAACTAGGTTGCAAGACATCAATTTTCACTAACAGGTTCTCGGAACAAGACCAATGTACTACAACATATGTTTTCCTTCATTAACTAATATCAAGTTCACAAGGTTCAAATTTTAGGGTTATATGTTTTAGTTAGGTTTGGGAGTAATTTACCCCCATGCCTGCTCTCTAGCAGCCTTAGAGTTTCAACAAGATTTTTCTCATACTTAGTGCTTCCAAAATTTCCCTAAACCATTCCCATTGGATAGGAAATTTTCTCACCTTTCGGTGATATAAAGAAGTCCTCCTAACTCCTTATATTTCTCAAGATATGGCTGGGAAGAGTTTTTGGGTCAAAATTTCCCTTAGGGGGACACGTGTCAAGAGGAAAGGAAGGCCTTCGGTAGGTTGGCAGGTCGCGGGGTGGCTCAAGGAAATTTTCCCATTGTGTGGACACAAAATCCATGTTTCTCCCGTGCTTTGTGGGTCCCTAAGTGGACACATTTCATCACTTGATTTGATGCAGGCAAAAAGGTGGTAGGGAAAATTTTGGATTTTTGCTCGAGTCAAAATCCCAAACTTCAAAAGGAAACATCCCTTTGTGTTCCCGACAAATGGGGTGGTGCTACGTGTCGACCCATGATTGGGTGTGGGTGACAAGATGGTGGATAAATCCAAAGGATTGAACCAAAAAGGTTTCAAGCCCAAAAAGATGGCATGGGCCCATGCATCCGTGAAAAGAGATTTTCTAAGCAAGGTGGGGTTGTGGGGCCGCGGAGTCAAAAGGAAAATTTTTCCAAAAGAAGAATTAATAGTTAAGCTTTCAAAATTCTCCGTGCATCCGTTGAGCCATGTGTCAGTGTGGGATTGGTCGTGGGTTAGCGGGATGCGGGAAAAATTGGAAATTTTTCCGAGGTCCAAAACCTAAAAGGTTTAATTTCAAAAGGGGTTCCCCTCCAGCCATGCCATGTATTAGCACGTGATTGGCTATGGGCCAGCGGGGATGCGGGGAAAAGTGGGAAAATTTTCCCAAGGTAAAATTTTCAAAAAGATAAGTTTAAAATTTTGGTCCACCCTCCGATGTGCCATGTGGCAAGTCCCGATTGGTTGTAGGATGGCGGGGCCATGAAATTTTTGTGGAAATTTTTCCAAAGTCAAAATTAAAGTTAATAGTTAGATTTATTTTAATTTTGAATGCCAAATTGAAGTAAAACTTCAAATGGCCATAACTTGAGCTAGAAAGCTCATTTTTGGGAAAACAAGGACTTTTCGGAAAGCTCTTGATTCCCTCTTTGCACTAGAAACTTTAAATTTAATTTTTGATGAAATTTAAAGGGTCAAATTTATAAAAAGATCTGCAGATTTTAATTTGTAAGCTGGTAATTTTCAACTTTTCAATTTGATTAAATTTGGTTTCCTCCTTCACTCAACATGTCAAACAAACATGGAGAATTGATCTAGGGAGGGTTTAGAGTGTTTTAGAAAGTTAATTTGTTCAATTGATTTAAAATATTATTTTTCCAACAAATGACAAAAAAATGATTGTTAGAGGGATTGTATTCGAATTAGCAATGGTTAAGTTGTTTCCTTGAGTTTTCTTTGTCGATATGGATTCATTTGTGGACCAACATACTAAATTTTAACTTCTCCAAGTTAATAGAAGTGTGCAGGTCCAAAATATACATTTTTATTAAAATTTACCATTTTTAAAAGTTATAATGCTAGTGATCAATTTTTTTATAGGATCTATTTATCAATTTCATCATTTGAACGTGACAACTTATTTCTAATATAGTCTAATACATTTAGTTGATTCTAATAATTCATTCCCAAGTCAAAATTACAAATTCTGATTTCAATTTTTAATATAATTCCAAGGATGCAAAAACAATATACTTCCTTCCTACGCATTCTTCTTTTCAACAGAGATTTCAATTTTTAACAAAATCAAATCCAATACACAATACAATTTTGAGAACTAATGCAATCCTTTATTCATTTCCAATACAACCTTACAATGTTCTCTTTTCCATTTGATTTCTAAATACAAAATGTAGTGCATATAACATCATTTTACATTTCCTTTCAAAACAAAGAGTAGAATATAACTTCTTTACATTTCACATTACACATTTAGAGATTTAGGATTTTCTTTGTGGTAGTTGAATTTATCTTGATCTTTCAATTCAATAATATGTTCTTCTTCAATGTTGAACACTCTTGTAGTAATGAAATATTGTGTAAATATTTTCCTATTATGTCAAATAGCCTTTCTTAAATTGAAGCAATTTCTTCTTGAATATGGAATAACAACTCAAGCCTTTAGAGAGGAGGGTTACCTGAAATATCCATAGTTATGAGACATATGAATCATGTGACTCTTCAACTTCCAAATTTTTTTAATTTTTGGATTTTTGAACAGTTTTTGTATTTTATTGAGGTTGTAATTTAGGTGTAGATCCTACCAAACCCACTACATAGTGGGTGCCAAAAATTATTGGTGAGGAAATTTATCGGGTAGAAAAATGGTGGATATCTTTCCAAATCTCTGGGAATCTAAGTCCCTCTACTTGAATAGTGTAGCTCCATATTTTTATACGTGTGTGAAATTTAAATCTGTGGTGGCCTTACAACAAAGGATCCAATAGGGGCATTCTACTAACCCTGTGGAAAAAAATGAAATTTCTTGCAAGAGGGGAATTTTCTAGGAATGCGAGAAAGGGAGTGAGAAAAAAAGAGGGGGATTATATTGTTAGTAGAAAATCAGATTCTTACAACCATTAACTAGAAAATTCCAACACGCATAAATAAGAAGAAACACAATTTTGTAAAGGGCGATAAGACAAGTTAAGTTTTCGAGCACAAAGTATCACAAATCTCCTTATCAAATAGGTAAAAAAATCCTCTTTTCTTCATTGATGTTGTAGAAAAATTGTACAATATGATAATGAGAAGAACACATAGATGGGAAAGAGAGGAAGAGCTATCTTTTTACTTCTTCATAATGAATAATCTCTCATGAAAACACAAAATTTACAACCCCCTAGAAAAGGGGTGACTTTACAATTTATAGAAAGAGAAGAGACCCTTCTTCTACCCCCCATACGATATTTCATATGCCTTTGCACAACTTATGAATTTTTACATTCTTAGGAAAATATTAAGTCCCTTTTATAAAATAAGGGTAACTTATTACATTATAATTATAAAGTCACTTTTTTAAATTAAAAAAAGGCATTATGAAAAAGTGCAACCTCAATGAAGAATTAGAACATGACAGAGAGAGAAAGAGGGGGAGGAAGAGAAGAGAGAGAATTATGTTGATGAAGAATCCACTCCTACCAATCTTGCCTTGCTACTTGACCAATCTCCGCCAAGCTCCATTGGGGAAATTTCAACTCCCTTGAACTCCTTAAAAATTGAGCCACCGCAGATGTAACCTTATCCGTATGAGGGATACACACACAACTAGGGAATCCATCCAACCATTAGAAGCATCACTAACATCCTTTCTTTGTCAAACCATGACTGATATTTTTCCACAATCAATGAAATGGTGGTTTGAATCCCAGATAGAGACCCCAAAGTGTCTTTTTGAAAGATAATGGGTCTCCAGCTGATTTCTTCACATGTTCCTCAAATAGTCTCAACAACTCGTCTACGGTATTGTTTTATTCCATAATGTGCATGCCAAGCTTCGAAATCTACTGGTAACATGATATTGCATCTTATAGGCCCATTCTTCATTTGATTCCAATTCAATGATAACTCGATATATCATTTCATATCCGGTCACAAGAGTTATTTCTCACATAGGTAATAAGTCCTTCGATGGGTAATTGATGATCTTTTTACTTATTAATACTCAAGGATTATCTCCCATCTCTACTACCAATGGATGAATCGGGTCCCAACACTCCTTTTATTTTTCCAATTCCTCACCGAGCATATGATATTTTACTGCAGTTGCACACGTGCATTTGAATAGTGATATTACCTTTAGAATTAATGTTTTTTCCTTTTTCCATGACTATACTTGTCCACTTGATTTTTTCTCATCCTTGAATAGTGAACTCCTAAGTTCTTCGGATGGACTCCAAATCAATGCTATTTGTTGGAACTTCTTCTTAAATTGGTATTGATGAAGCACTTAGGTCCATGAGATATTGCATGTATGAGGAGATGTTGTTTACTTGATCTTCCACAAACTTGATCTTATCTTTGTATTCTTAATTTATCATAATGATGAAAATGGAAGACTCTTGAAATATATGCTCATCTCCCTCATGAGTGGTCGCGCCCAAAGGAATAATACTCATTTCAGAATGATCTAGTGTAATTTATTCCATTGGCTTGATTATCTTAGGTCATACAAATTCAACATACTATTCACTTGTAGCACAATTGAAAAAATAAGAGGCCACTTGTGTAAATTTCTTCTTCTTTCATTTGGCCAACAATGTTATTGTCGATAGATCAAGAACTGTGACTTGTTAGATGGTACCAGTCCCCTTCGAAATAATTTACTTCATCTAAGGAAACATCTCACCGCCTCCGGCTCTGTAACCATTATCTTATATCTCTTGCTCAGATGGAAGGGTTATTTTTTGTAAAGAGGGACCGGGAGTAACAATAAGAGGTGGAACCTCCTAGGAAAGTTAAAGGGATGGAATCTAGTCCGGTTCTTCATGTTCTCCTTGTTCCTCTAATATGGTTATTTTATTACTTGTATCTTCTTTTGTGACCTCTCATAGTATAGGAATCCCAACTCTATGATCTTACATTTTGATCTTCCTCCGAGTGACCCAAACTTGAAGTTACCTCTACATATCTTGGTGATGAATGATACAAGGCTTGGCTCTTGAGTATGGGAAAATTCATGATGCAAGGGAGAGAACCTTATTATTTTGAAAACATTATATTTTTCTTTGATCACCACATCTGTCATTTTATCAATGTCACCTAAATCACGTACACTCCAATTCACTACTGAAAAATAAGAAGCCTTCACTTCGCCTAAAACTCTAGGTCATATAACTTTGTACCATCATCCTGGATACCTTCCTTGTACCACATAAAACTATAATTATTCATCTCTCCAATGGTCATCCTCATATATTCTCTTTCCCAAACATTGATTTCATATGTTTAATTGGCCTATTAATCTTCACCTTGTAGGACATGATGTGATTCTAAAAGATGGAAAGTATCCAGATCCATTTTGTGTCAAAATTGGTCCTTAGAGTGTATGAATGTAAGCTCAAAGTAGCGAAGTCCACTTCCAAGTGTGATGTATTGTTGGTGCTTTTATAGGTGAAGACCACTATTGAGATAGGGAAATAGATAGCCTTCATTTTCTAGTTTATGATTTTACTATACACCTACATAATTGTCTACAAATCTCAAACAATGCAATGTAATCATTGAGGTATCGAGGTAACCTCAACAAGGCATGATCATAAAGAGAAACCCAAATATATGAAAAAGTGGAGAATTAGATAAAGAATGAGCCATATATTTTGATCAAGGAATCCACTTGTGGTGACATCCTTGAATGTAGGTTACCTTCCAGAGTCCCAATGATGAACATTATGAAGGAATTTTTCACACGAGTGATGTTCCTATTACTTTCCTTGAACACCAACTCACGGGTGTCCTTTAAAATTTGGAGCCTTGGATGAAATATTTTGTGTGAGGGCTATCCCCTTGAATGAATATGAAATGATGAGAGATACACTAGGTACTAAGTCATGAAAAACTTCTTTGAGACAAACACTTGGAACTATGGCGTGGAAGTTTTGCTAATGATTAGCCCAGATCAACCTTCTATTTTCCTTCAATGATCATCACCATGAATAGTGTTATCCACTCTTGGAAATACCTTGTGTTTTTCTCTCCCATCACCCAGTTGAGAAGGGTGATTATATCTTAATATCCTTCGTGAAACTCACTCCGCGAGAGGGATTTCAGCACTTTGGAGGGCTTTCTCTCTGATTTTAACCATGATCCCAATGCAAGACCTTACATGTATAAATCTATGTCATTCCATTTTCATCACCATTTCCTTTGATATGATAGCCATGTTAGTCTAAATAGGGATCTGCATGGAATACGAGATGGCCTTAGGAGCAATCACTGCCATAGTCAAGCCATCATCCACTCGAATAGTCTTCGTCTTAGGTTCATAATTGTGAGAACACATCAGCACCAGTTCAATACTTTGACATGCACACGGGGTGACCACCCACTACATACAACCCACTTATGAATATTTTTTCTTAAATATGCTCCTTAGGTAGTTGAGCATTCATGTTTTAAGATTATAGAGATCCATGTGGGTGACATTGTTGTCCCCACTTCCACATACTTAAATGAAAGAGCATTAACTGGCTTGACACCCGCGAACTTGAATTTCATGGTTCCTGAGATGTTTTCCCACACCTAAGAAAGGGATTTAATATTTTTATTAAATGTTAAATCTCATCCCTTTTCGTCTCTGATCACTCAAGTTGACCTTCTGGATGACCTTTATGCACAATGTTTCTGCCAAAATTACCTTTTGTGATGGCTAACTAAAAATAGCTAGTTCCTATGTAGGAGGCTTATTATTTTTATAAAGTGGTTTTTTGGACCTCGGTTTTTGATGAAACCACCTTTTTGATATGGGTGTTTTTCTTTTAGTGAACTATTGAATTTTTTCTTCGATCCGATCTCCATAATGCAAGATTTTAAATTTTAAAATTATGTCACGATAAAATGGGGTTTCTTCACTATAAAAAATCTAGAGCATGCATGTGAAATTTTTTCTTTGGACTTTAAGGTTCCTGGGAATTCAAAAGAATTCAAAAAACCTTGTAAAGATTCATGCACCATTTTTTAGATATGCAAAAATCTCTTTTGCGGGTTTTAATTCTTTTCAGGCAAAAAAATATCATTTTTCATCTTCACAAATATAGATTTATTAATGTTATTGTATTTTCTTAGATCATGGGATCATGAATGGAATTAATTGAGGATGTAAAATTTTAGGTAAAATATGATAGATTTTGGATAGCATATGGAGAGTTGTGGGGAAATGAGCAAAAATGGTCTAAGTGTTAAATTTATAGTTTTTTAATGGATTGAGAGGGAGGGCACATTTTTATACCCATATTATCCCATTGAATTGAAAATGGGTGTAAGAAAAGGTTCTTTATCCTAAGCTTAGCATGTGTCACTTTGCTCATTTGAGGAGAAAAATGGAGAGGGGTCTTAATATGAGCTCTCGGGGCCAAAATTTGGTCACATGTGTGACCTGAGGTAATCATGGGGGAGGGAACCTATTTCTACCCACATATTTTACATGTTTTGAGACAATATGCACAAAAAATGGTGCCTCAACTTGGTGTTACCACTTGTCTATCATGCATGAAGTGAGAGATGAGCTAGAAAAGTTACTCTAAGGGGCTAAATTGGGTTGTCGGGGTTACATGGGGTGACCAACAACAAGCCAAAAGGGGGAGGGTGAATTTTTTTCCCTCTCATCCCATTGGGAGGGATGAAGAGGACACAAAAAGTTACCTCAGCCTTATGTTTCCACGTGGCATCCCAAAATTGACTAAGTATCGAAATGCATACCTTGGGCGGCAACTTGAAAAGACCATAACTTGAGCTCCTGGATGATTTTTTTTTCACTTCTTTATATGATTTATCATGGAAAAGGCATTTTGAGAAGGATGGGATGGGTCTTGTTCCTTGATAATGACTGAAAAATCCTCAAAAATATATTTTTTCTAGGGACCACCATATGTGCTTGGAAATAACGAGTTGCCTAGAAAAGTACATGGTGCTTTAGATAGATTTAATTTCACCACCATGTAGAGGACTGAAAATTATTTCCAATGATATATTTTTATCACACAACTCATTTTAAAGCTTCACAATCACCTCTAGAATTTTAGGTTGTCATGACGAAGGGTATAAATTTATATTAAGCTTATTTAATAAACATTAATGTGCACATATAAGTGAATAAATACAAAGAAAAGAAATTAACATCATAGAAAATTAACACAATATTTAAAGTGGAAAACCCCAATGGGGTTAAAAACCACAAAATAATATTTTCTATTAATTGAGAAAATTTTCACCCAGTCTAGTAACTCCCTTCCTCACTTTTGCTCCTTGTTTTAAACCAAACTTACATAATTATCTGAATATGACCTATAGCCATATTTAAATAAATCAAAGAGTTATGAACTTATTAAGTGATGGGGCACACCCTAATTTAATATTTAGTTGATAAAATAACCAATAAACTAATATGAAATTTATATTAAATAATAAAGAATAACTTATATTATATATTTTTAATTATAAACTAAATATTATGATCACTTAATATTATAGTTCTAACACTCCCCCTTAATATTAAGAGGGGATCTATATGCCAACATTACCTATTTGTAAAATAGGATTTACAAATCCATAAACCACAAAAAGGTTTAGGCTAGCATATGTCTTTTTGAAGGAATTATAACACCTTCATCATGCTCAACTTACCTTTTGGTACAAAAGGATTTGGAATCCATAAATTAGAAGTATGATTTAGGCTAAACATGATTTGTGAGACTATATCCCACCATTTCTCATGGAAAAATTCTTAAAATATATCTCTAGGATCCTTTTATAACACAAGGACCTCCTTTACAAATAGATGCAACACACTGGACTGTATTTTCCGTAAACTCTATCAGTTTACATAGATCATAAAAGATATTTTTACAATGCTTTATACCAGAGAAGAAGTATAGAGGAGAAGGAGTCAACAATTAGCTGACCATTAGGAGGTGACATTTCATTCACACTCCCTTTAATGGAAAATATAAAAGGGAAATCATTACACAAAACTTGTAATATTTTACAACACACAATGGCTCATAAACATATCTACAATATAATCTTGAGTCTAGAAGATCTTGAAGATCTCTATCACCACAGAGAACATTCTCTCGGATAACATGCATATGAACTTCAATATGATTCATTCTTTGATGTTGAACTAGATTCTTTATCAATAGTAATACCACTCTAACCACCACATAGAAGAGAAATAATTCCTTCATCTTCCATGTGCATCTCTTCCAACAACTACTTTAACCACATGGCTTCTTTATTGCTTCCATGTACTTCTTTGCCTCAATAAAGAAATGGAAATTGTTGGTTTATTTTGTTGCTCCAAGTAATGGTTCTTGCACCAAAAAAATCTTGAACACATTTCCAATATTTTATATCTAACACAACAACATCATGGTTAGAGTTATAATAAGCATATAAATCATTATTGATTTCACTTTTAACTATATGTAAAAGTTAAACATTAGTTGTATAATAACTAATATAACAATATTCTTAACAACTAACCATGTTAAAATATGTTGAAAATTTTCAACATACTATTCTTGTAAAATATGTATTAGATGCAATCAATATTAGACATCTCAATACAAATGCAAGGGCATCCCCAAGTGTCATTTGATATGTATATAATAATATTTTAGTAATCACATACTAAGAGGCATTATATATATATATCTTCATTATCTTTAAGCATTTTTTTTTTCAATATAAGACTTGATAGATAACATATCTGAACAAATAATCAAATCATACAAGAATAATCACATAATTCACTATGAAAACATGATCCATTAATAGTGGAAATTTCCCATGGATTTAAGTGGAGTTTTCTTCAAACAATGATCATGTAAGCACCCTTCAATACATTTCATAGGTGGTAAATTTAAGCCTAGACATGTCATATATGATCAATTTTTCATGCCAAAAATGAACACAATTCTATTTTTGAGTAAACTATTAAAAACGGAGAAAATTTGAAAAACACATATATCCATTTTTTCTATATTTTCAGTTATAGCTACTTATATTTTATTTTTACTAACCTATCTGAGTTAATTATGAAAAAAAAACAACTCCTTTTTCAACAATATCTAAAATAGAAAATATACTTTTCATTTAGAAGTAATAAAAGTAGTTTATAAAGTTATTATATTAGCACTATGATTATTCTCATCATCTTCATCTTGATTTTGATTTGATTTATTCCATTTTTATTTTTAAATTTGACTTGTTTTTCGATTTATAATCTTATTTCTTATGTCCAAATTTCCCACAATTATGACATTTACCATCAAAACTAACTTTTAAGTTTCTAGGTTTCTTATTTTTACTAGGAGTTTGAAATTTTGATTTTTGATTCTTCTTGAGCTAGAAGGTATATTTTTTTATTTTTGAGTGAGAAGAGCTTGAGTGGCATTCTTTTTTAAATCAAAGTTTGTCAAAACTTTCTCTTCATGAACTAGGATAACACTAAGGGTTTGTAAATTTGGAATGTCTTATTCTTTTTGATATTTAGAATTCAAAATTGAAATGAAATTTCTAAATTTTTCATGAATATTCAACTGAATAATGAAATAAATAAATTTATCCTAAATTAAGTTACAACTACACCTCTCCAACTGAGACTTAATATTTTTATTTCATCTAAATAATGTATGACTTTTTCATCTCCCTTCATGGGAGTTGTCATTAGTTTTAATATCAGTTTAATGATTTTCAATAAAAATGTACCTTCATGCATTGATTCCAATTGAGTCCAATCCTCACTTAGAATTTCTTGATTCTTGATATGAAGAATAAAATCATCCTATACGATTCACAAAATGATGGACATCACCTCTTGTACTTTTTGTTGATACATAATGATTTTGTCTATAGTTGGTTGTCTTCCAATCATAGCCTTTTCCATTCCTTTCACAACTACCCATAGTTTATAAGCCATGAATTATGCCTTCAATCAAGTCTTCCAAATTTCATAATTATTCCCATTCAACATTTGATATTTATCAATTGAAAACTAATTAGACCCAATTTTTGCATAAATAGAATTAAATAATTAACGAGGATTAAAAAATTCAAAATTTTAATAGAAATCCCCTATCATCATTTAACCCTCACAATTGAAAAATTGATTAGTTTACCCAAAAATGAGGTCTTATCAAGTAGATAGTCTATACACAAATGTATTAGTATGATATTAAAAATAAATTGAAATGTGAGTGATTTTTTTAGTTTTCTATCTAAATAACGACAATGATCCAGTCATCGTGTCGCAAAAAATGTAATTTCAAAATAACCAATTACATTATTCAACTATTTTTCTCTAAAATAAATAAATTTATGATTAATTTATATTTTTGAAAAAATAAATAAAACAATAATAGTTTATATATTTAAAAAATTGTAGCTCTTGCTCCTTTATTGTTTGATATATCTATCAACTCGTCCAAGCTGGTCTAACCAACTCAACGAGTTTATATATGTCACCGAGCAAATTTATAACCAAAAATTATACTAATTGCAAATGTAACTATTATATCACATTTCAAAATTTAAAATTTAAACTGAATCATATTAATCAATCAAGCCACATATATCCATCCAAAGCTCAACAATTTACCAACAATCATTGTTAACTATTCTCTTTCCAACGTAATCGAGCTCTTGTGGCCGAGCCATAAAAGTTGAGCTGTTTACAAAGCCATATTGGTTCTTCATTCAAAAATATTGTGGTGTTATCCAAGTCACAACCAACCATTCATGAAATGTTCCTTTTAAAGGCATAAAACCATATTATTCCCACGGTGTGAGATTTAAAGCCTACGAAAAATTAAAAAAGACACTTGGCCTAGGAAGAGAGAGAAGGTGGTTGGCTCAGGCTGACAACAGGGGCACATGGTGCCATAGAATTGGATGGGGGCATAATAAAAAGAGAGGGAAATGTGGTGGCCAATGGAAGGTGAGTGTTGGAAGGGGTCCGCCCACCCTTCTATAAAAAATGTATACCCCCGTAAACCTTAGAATAAAATAAAAAATTTAGGTAAAGTTATATAGTTTATATAATATAAAGTAATATGATTAATATTATATAGCTACATAGGTATAATTTATAGTTTATAAAACTATAGGTTTTTTTTGTCTTTTTGTTTTTATAAATAATAAAAGATTACTATAGTTTTTAAACTATAGTATGTACAAGAATTTATTAAAGAAATAGAACATACCCTAATTAAAGGGATCCCAAAACTATAGATGAACCCTAATTAAAATAGGGTATAATTGTATAAAAACTCAAACGAGGGTAGAGGAGAACACAAATAACATTAATACTAAGTATTAAATTAAATGTGGCCCCTAATACACATAGGTATTTATGTTATAGTTTTTACAATAGAATACAACCCATTTATTAAAAGGGGTACAAGGGGACATGATTTCACATGAGAATACAAATAACATGGAATTTTTACAGAGGAGACAAGTAATTTCACCGATCTAATGGAATAAATTGAAATCCCTATTTTTACCTATTTTTACAAAACTTGTCTCCTCCCTTCCTTTACTCAAATTTACCTTTAAAAATATTTAACTCTACAAACATTTGAAATTATACAAAACATGGAAATTATTTCATATAGTAATAAATCCTTACCTTATCTTGTATGTGGTTGATTTCATGAAGGTAAATATTCGAGAGCCCCTTTCACCTGTGGACACACAAATATCAAAAAACATTAATACATGCCAGAGAGGGACATGGAGGGGGGTTTAAATAGGTTCCCAACCAACTAACCAAATATCTTCCCAACTGATATGACTTAAGGATTAATTAAGTTATTTAACCAATACTTGATCCCACTCTGGTACCATGTTAGGATGATGGGTATAAATTTATATTAACCTTATTTAATAAACATTGATGTGGATATATAAGTGTCAATGATGTTTGGATGGAGTGGTTAAGATGGATGGTTGTATATGGCTTCACCCAAGTTCAAATACCACTTAGGCATGATCCCTGTTTGGGTGGTAATGTATGAGGTGGCACGGCTAGCAAGAAGATTTAATAGAGGTGGATTCGGGTTTGAAAGTGCATGAAATAGAATTTTATTCAAGTGTGGTGGTTCTAGTTTACTAATTGTTGATCTTAAATGATTTATCTTGGATGATTGTAATTTGATTCATAGCTTTGATCGAAGCATTTATCTATAAAAAATTTTTTTGCACATATAAGTAAATAAATACAAAGTAAAGAAATTTACATCATAACTCATTAACAATGTATTTAATGTGGAAAACCCCAATGGGGTAAAAAACCACAGAAGAATATTTTCCATTAATCGAGAAACTTTTCATCTAATTCAGTAACTCCCTTCCTCAATTTTGCTTCCCTATTTTTAACCTGAAATTACATAATGATCTGAATATGACCTATATACATATTTAAATAACCCAAAGAGTTATGACCTTATTAAGTAATTGTTATCAAATTTTTCTCCTTTAGGAAAAGTTGGAAAATGGGGGGCCTATTGGATCCCGAGACCGGAAATGCCATCATGAGACATTTTGGGGAATTTTAAGTTAATTTTTGTTTAGGGAGTGCTCATGGTGTTCCGAGTAGTTTCATATTCATCTCAAGTTATTCTTCCCCTTTTCAAGTCTTGAAGGTTCTAATTTTTCTTAAGTTGGAAATGGGCATGGTGGTCTCGCTTCTATTCATTATGAGTGAAAAATGATCAAAATTGGTAAAACATTTTATAAAGGGCTCTCTCTATGTTTTCACGATTCTCTGATTTTGAGAGAGAGCTTCAAATGATCAAAATCATGTCAAGATCACTAAGGAGGTCTAGATGACATCGAGCTATAAAAAATCTCGGTGAGATAATATTAGAGCATGGATCATCGGGTGTAAGATAGCTCGGTCGAGATATTCTAATCATGACAAGTCATAATAGCTCGGTATTGATAGCTCAATGTTTCATCTAGTTCACATATCTATTGGTGAAATGGTTATGGCTCGTGAGAGTGTGCGGATGAATCATCTTGTGTGAGTTTACAATGTTTTTAAGTCACCTGTAAGATCTCGAGTTCCAAATGTTGAAAGGTGGAATTTCTCACCTTGGATGAGTTGCAGCAAGGAGTTTGGGGCAAAATGAATGACTCACCTAGGCGATGGTAAAGCTCATGTAGAGGAATTGGATCGAGCCAATGCAGGAGCCTAAGATATGTGGTGCTCATAGGGAGATGGTTTTTTGATTAAACATGACATGTTGAACATGGATCACTCGACATAGTGAGGTAAAGAGGCCAACTCACTAAAATCATAGGGTGTTGAGGTTCATGAATGTTTCACAAGGAGAATGCAAAGTTTCATGGGTTGACTTAGTAAATAAGCTAGGGTAAAATTGAGTTAATGCTTGCATGGATGGGAGATCTCGTGATAGTGAAATACCCTCCTGAAGCAAGAAGTTTGAAGATGTTTTATAGTGGATTGGATGCTCAAGCTTAGATCTCAACTAATCATGGGTTATAGGAGATGTGGAGGTTTGAAGCATTAATGATAGGAATGGTTCATTAAATTAGTTGAGGATTTCGTATCATGGAAACTTGGTGGCATGGCTCGATCAGGATTATAATGGCTCAGATGATATAGAGGGAAATGAAACTCGTAGAAAATGGGGACCCAACATGTCATCTCAACCATGCATAGGTTAGTCACACAACTCACAGCTTTGAAAGGATAACATGGTGGTTTGAGGAGTTAAGGGCAAGTCACTCGGCACCATGAATGCATCACTCAACCACAAGAGATCTGAGAAGAGAGAAGAAATGGATCAAGGATCCCAATGAGTAGTGAGTCACCATACATGATGAAGATGAGCTCATGGTTGAGCTCGGGAGATAATTCACAAGGATTTCATGCAAGATGATCCCACTTTATGAATGGAGTGTAGGAGGAGGTGCTCGAGATTGATAGATCTAGTTGGGTTTTTGAGATAAGATTATAAGAAAGCTATATAAAATGGGGAATATTCATATTGATTAATGGGTTAAGAGGAAACACTCAACAATTGATCTATGGAGGACAAGATTTTCAATGTCTCACGTGAGGAAGAAATCCCTGAGTTATCTTGAGTCATGACCTAAGGCATGTTGAGGCTAAAAATATCATGTTAATTTGAAGATGAGGATGATTAGTTGAGGGAGATTAGATCATGTTCAAGTGAGTCTTTATGTGATTCATTTTCCCTATCTAAGTTAGTCGGGATAAATACATAGGATTTGGAGAGTCATTTGATAGAGCTAATAAATTATGGTGACCTCGATGCGGGTTACATGTCGTTATTCATTAGTGGTAGCTGATTTATAGGTCTTCATCACATGGTTCAAGGCACTTCAAATTTGGAGAGTCATTTAGAGCTCGAACATGAGCTCGTTGCACAATAGGAGGTGAGACAAGTAGACATGATGAGCTGAGTTTGAGCTGGTGAAAATTGTGAGCTCAAAACCAGTCAATGGTGAGTTCACAAATATCACAAAGAGTTGGTGGAAAAGTAGAGATTGGGGTTCATCTAACTTAGTTGGTGCATGGGAAAAGTGACATTCAAAGTCTAAGATCCACCACTTCATACTTTTGGATTCTTGTATTAAGGAAACTATGCTAAGCTCAGCGTCAGAAAAACACTTGATTGGGCTTCAAAGTCTAAAAAGGTAGAAATGGGGAGTCTCATGGATTTAAGGATGATGATCCATGTGGGATCATGACCGAGGGATGTTGGGACCTATTGAAGAGATGTGGAAATTAATGGGTAATGAAGAGATTGGTGTCCACATAGCCATTAACCTAGCCAAAGGGGTATGCGTCAAAAACTTGATCCACATACACATGGGATCCACCATTTTTTTATGTGTAGATAGGAGTGGGTGAAGTTTGTGAAAAGTGTGTCTGAGTCATTGGCCAAGTCATCGGTAGTTGAAGAAAAATATGGGAACATTCCTCGAGTTTGACATTGAGTCATCGATCGAGTCATTTGAATAAGTTGGTGGCATCAATGCTAAGGATCTCGATGTCCATGTGTAATTATCCTAGTCAAAGGTAGGTTTTATACCTAAGATGTTTGGTGAATAAATCAATGGGGATGACTTGGGGACACATACCCATACAAACCTAACATGAGTGAATAGAGGGAACTCGGTTCACCCGGTGAAGACACGCGAAGGGGTTTACTAAGTGATCTATTTTATCTCATCGAGAATAAAATATTGGGGAGCTCATTGTATGGGTAGTAGATGGTAGAGGAGTTTCAATGAGAGCCACTAAGTTTTAAGTGGGTTGGCCATTGTCTAATGAAAAATTTGGTGGGAGGAATAAGACATAACTCGGCTTAGTCATTTCTAGCACAGAGTGAAGCGGCCAATACATTTACGAAGTGATCAAACAAAGTTTGGGGTAGTCAACCAAATCAAGAACAAATAACCCACCATGTGAAGTCAGGAGCTCTCCATGTTAAAAAGCATCTCTCCAGCTAACTCACCGAGTTAGCTTGTAATTCATTGCCAAGCCAACATTAAAACCCCCATTTTACAAAACAAACTTGTGGGTCCCATCAAAATATTGAGATGCCTTAGAGATTTATTAAAATTATTATTTTTATTAAAATGGGAGATAAATTCAAATTTTTGAATTCATGGAGGCATGATGGGTGAATTTTCTTCATGGTGGCATAATTAATGATGTAATCAAGTATGGAGACCATCTGTTATAATTTTTCCCAAGATTTAGGATTTCTCCTTCTTTCTCTCACAACTTGGATTTTCTATAAATGTAAATGGGAAACACATTTCAAAGGGTTAGACATTTTCCAATTTCTCTCTTTTCACAAGCTAAGTTGTGGATTTTGGGAACTTTCAATCCTTTCTTCTAAATATTGTAATGGAAACCATTTCCTCTTCCTAATGTAATGATGCATTGTGCATGTGATTAAAGTAATAGAAATTGTGTTTTGTGACTAATTATTGGTCCTTTCATCATTTTTATTCTTTTTTTTCATTTCTCATGTTTGCAGGTATACTGTGTAATTTCAAGTTTCCATTACAAATTTTGGGATTTTTGTTCTTATCTGGGAGTGAATTTTTGTATGCAGTTGGGTTGTGGTGCTTGTTCATCCTTCTCATTTTCATCCTTCTTCATTGGAAAACATAAAAGTTTTCTAGAAAAACCCTTTCTTTGTGCATCACCACTTCTATTATAGGTTTTATTTCTTGTAAATCTCTCTCTCTAATCCCTTGGAAATATTATTATAGGTCTAGTTAGATGTTTTATTGCATTATAAGTAGTGTTGTGTTTAGTTTACGAAGAGAGAAGTCGGTCTTGTTCAAAGGTTCACCTCAAGCCACAAGTCCCAAAGCTTGAGAGGTGATCCCATGTTACCCAATCACATCGAATTCCCTATCCATCACTTGGCCATTTACATGGTGTGGTGATTTGGTGATAACATTTTTTGGCACACCTACTGGGATAGAGTTGGTACTTCTCTTCATACTTGCACAAATAAAAGTACTTGGTGACTCCAAATCTCTAGAATTCGAGTCTTAGTGTGTTAACTTATGTGAAGAATTTAGACAAGAGATTATTTAAAACAAGTGAACTATGAGCATATTGAGTTATTCTTGTCTCCTCCAAGGAGAAGGAGAAGAGACATTTCAACATCACTAGTTACAACATCACCACGTAGGGGTCATTCAACTCCCCCTTATGGGAGGTTTCCTCCTCCCGAGAACAATCAACCTCTCATTGGTATGGTAAGGAACCAAGTGTTCCATCCCTTCAATGTAAGTAGTCCTCTCCATTTGGCTAATGTGATCTTATACCTATTGTTACACTCAAAATTTTACCCTTTTACATAGGAGAAAATCATATTACCCATGTGGAACATATTATTGATGTAGCCAAAAAAAATTCCATACATAATATAATAGAGGACAATGTTATGGTCAGACTCTTTTCTAATTCCTTTAAGGGAAAGGTGCTTCAATAGTTTCTTGGATTATTTGTTGGTACCATAACCACTTAGGAAAAATTGGGGGAGAAGCTCTACAAATAGTTCAAAGATAAGAGTGACCACATGTTGCTCATGGAACTCATCACTATAAAGAGAGATAGTCAAGAGTATATGATTGATTTCAACTTCCTTTCCAAAAAACTTGGAATAGAATTCTAGAACTCATAAATCCTTCTCCCTAATAATGTATTTTGTATTATTTACAATCCTTGAATATCGATGTAGCATTTAATATCCAATCCATGGGAGGGACTATATTGTATGATTCCTATGAAGTTACTATAAGAGTAGAGAATTCTTTGATTCAAGATGGAAAGATAGCTCCAAGACCACCAATGTCATTGTATCTAAAGCTCCCAAATAACCAACCTACTATTACTCATCTTCGTGTAGCCTCTAAGTAATCAACTCAGCCAGCACCCACCCCTTCAAATGATCTATTAAAATTCAAGTCATTACTAGAGACATTTGGGAATAAGATTTTTTCACTCAAGAGGAAAAAGTCTTGATATGCTTGTCCTTACAAATCCTAGAATCAACATTACCATGTTAACCACCCACATTTTCAAGGAAATAATCAGTCACAAAATAAAACAGCAAATATCAATCCTCCTACTACTAGCTAGCTCTTCTATATCCCTTGTACCTATCCGAATAATCTAGTTGAAGACTATGTATGGTGTTATCCTTGTTCTCAACTCCACAATCAAAATAGTTTCCCCAATGGAGTTATTAGCTAGGCCCTTATGGTTAGAGTGTATTTTCTTCACCAGAGCTGGTGGAAAATTCATTTACACATGAAGAAAAGCAGAAAAATTGTAGGCACCTTCAAGAAACCACTTTGTTAAATTGGAAAGAGGAAGATTTTTATGGGTTGAATACATATTATTCATCAGTGGCACCAAATACTCACTCTAAAAAGAGGGAAATGGAATCCCAATCTTCCAAAGTTGATCAAGCATCCACTTCATATCCTCATCCACAAGTGGTGGCTTCCAACAAAGATGAGGGAAATAAGTCAACAAAAACACAAGCTAGTCAAGCCACAAGGAAAGAAGGTTCTTCATGAATCACAATACCTAAAAAGCACTTTCCAAAAGAGGATTCTAATGCCCAAAGAAATTTCAATAAAGTAGGAGTAATTCCCTTCAGTATTGTAGAACAAATGAATAATACCAACCTCAGTGGTACCATGCAAGAAGAAATCTCAATTCCTTATCAAATAAACCTTTTGTAAGAGGGTCTAAATTTTTTTAGTACTATTGAAAAGCATTCATTCATGGGGTAGAAAATTCTACAATTTTGTGTCAATCGGAAGGGAAAATTATTCCTAAGGCAAATAAGCCACCATCATTTTATATTTCTTTGATCATTGGTGATCATTTGGTACATAATTGCATGATATCTTCTTATGTCAGTAGTTCATTCATGCCCACAAAAATTGTAGACATGCTAGGAATCCAATATACACCAATCTCTAGAGGAGTTGTTTAGTTGGATGGTACACCAGTTCAGACCATTGTAATCATCAAAGGATTCTAGCTTACTATCCATGCATATCCTAGTTTATTGTTCACACAAGATATATCATTCATTGATCTTCCTCCTCTCTTCACCATTTACCTAACACAATATTTAACTACCAGGATGGGTGGTTACCTATCAAATGATTAGTCTCATATGATACTTAGGACTTGATATGGAACTAAAGTGACTATAAGGGTAGAGCCAATTTTTCATAATCATCGGGATCCTATTGTCATCCTCAAAATTCCCCTCTTTCTGAATTCAAATTTTGAAAATTTTGAGTCAGTACCTTGGAGTATTGGATTACATCAAGCCTAGTATTGTTTGCAGTTTTCCATTCTATGGAGAACAATCTAAAAGTTGGGCATATCCTCCTTGTCAATTTTTTCCCAACATCCATGGGTAGTATGTGGATATCTCTGATTGGATGTGGTATGTCCATGTTTCAAGCACCATTGGAAGCCTCTAGGCATCCAAATGGTACAACTCCAAGGAAGGGCTCAAGGGATAGTCCTAAAAAAGTGTAGGCTTTCCACGTGTCCCAGGTTCAAAATGGAGACAAAAATAGGCCCAAATTAGCTAAGTATGGAAGGTTTAGCGAATAACACACAGGTGTTGCATCAACTAAATTTAGAAGTGAAACCAAAGGGCCAATTTCTAAATGAGCGCCACTGCCATGTGGTCAGAGTTAATGGAGAGATAGAGTTGGCTGTTGAAAAGTTCAAGACTAGTGGAAGGAGCCATGCATCGATCGACATAATTTCAAGAGGCATATCTAAAGTGGAAACTCAAATGAGCATCAACCCTCCATGTGTCTAGAAGTCAACATAAGTCAAGTGGGAAGTAAGCCCTAATCAACTAAGTATAAAAGAACCGGAAGAGCTCTCATGTGTCAGCCTGGTGTAATTTCAAAGGAAAAATATAGAGGCAGGTTCCAAATGAGCACCAACTCTCCACGTGCCTAGGGTCATATATATGGCCCCACTAAACAAAAGGAAAAAGTCAAATATTAAGCCCGCATAGAAATTCAAAGTGGGAAAGTGAGCCATCGGGGATATTTGAGAATTTGAGCCTTGTTTTCATTAAAGGAGCTTAAAGTTAAAAAGTGACCCACACCCCTCCCACGCTAAAGGAAAAAGTCAAATATTAAGCCACATCGAAGGTCAAAGTAGAGAGGTAGGCCGGTCGAGCAATTTTTGTTTTTGAGCCCACATTAAAAAAGGTAAAATTATAAAAGTGACCTATGACTTTGTCCCCACTCAAGTAAGGCCACATGTCAAGATCATATCAAAAGTGGGTGGGCGGGCCAAAATGTACCAAAGTTTCATTTCTCCAAAAGGGCACAAAATGCAAAAGGCATCCTCAAGCATGCTTCATTTTAAATCTTTCCCACATGGATGGCTCACATTCAAAGTTTGCAAAGGTAGGATGGATGACGTGACTCAATGCGTCTAGTTTTTGCACGCTGACATGGAAATGGCCAAGGCATTTAAAAGAATCATACATCAGTTTCTCAAATCATTTTTCATCATTTTTGTAACCGATGTAACCATTCTTTGAAACTATTTAATGGATTCTTCACGTTGTTATTTGGATTGGATCTTGGTACTCTGTAAAAAATAATAGATTTGAAGTAATCAATACAGAATTTTTCCCCTTTCTTCCTCTAATTTTCTTATTTTCATATTTGAAACTTGGGAATCATCCATCTTTTATGATAAGAAACTTTGTGTTCTTGTTTATATGATTTCTGGAACTTTGTGTCTTTGGAATTATTTTGGTTATGAAAGTAGGTGATTCTATTATGCATCTCCCTGGTTCAATATGTATAAGGTGATACTCTTCCATATATATCTCCTGAAGGTATTGTTATGTTCTTCCTTCCTCATCTCCTATATTCTTCCATCCTTTCGTATTGATGATATTCGGGCATGAAATTTTCAAAGTATCAGGAATCCACACTTTGAAAATTTTACATTTGTATATAAGTTTTTTTCTTACTTTCAATAAGGGAACCTATCCCATTAAAGTGGAGGGACTTGTTGTCCCTTGACTGTGGTTGTTAAAAGGATCATTTTAAAAACCCAACAGTTTTTGACGAATCCACTAGGGTTTTCATTTCAAAAAAATACCTTTCTAAAATAATAACTTCAAGATCATTGTTGGTCTAACAACTCAACGGTATACATGTGAGAGGAAATCTCTCGGGGTTGAGGATTCCCATTTTCAACTTTTAGAGCAACAAAACTTCTCTTTTCCAATAAGAAGGAACAGAGGGACTTATTCTACAAGCACACCTCCTACTAAAGATAGAAATTCTAAAGATAGCATTCCTTTGGAACATCTCAGTCCTAATCTCATGCTTTGATTCTTGTTGGTGTTTTAGTTCCCATTTAATCATTTTTTCCAAAGATGGCAATTCTTGTGCCTTGGGGACAATAGGTTGGGCCTCTTGCTCTTCCTCAGCCATTACATGAGTTACCTAGGGGTAACAAGAAAAACTTTTTCCCATGTTCTAGGGTGATGGAAAGTTCATCCAGATGAACACATTATAGCCTTCATTTTTCATGTGGGATTCTTAGGGTTAAACATGAAGATTTCTTGGTTAAGATTTTTGTGGAGACATTGCAGGACAATGTTGCTGATTGGTTCTACCATGTTCCTAATGGGTCTATCACTAATTGGAATACCATGACTACTCAGTTTGAGAAAAGTTTCAAACCTGCTAAAGATGTGCATGCTCTGTTAGCACAAATTTCTCATATCAAGAAGGAGCCATTTGAGCCCATGAGGGATTTTGTGGCTAAATTCAACAAGATAATTAATAAAATTCCATAGAACACTCATCCAATGGATCAAATCCAAAAAAAAATATTCCTCAATGCCTAGTTTCCTAAAGTGAGTTATGCACTAAGGAGAGCTAACCTTACAACTTTGGATGTTGATCAACATTTGGCTATAAGTGTTGAGGATGATTTGATCATGTCTCGTAAACTAAAAAGAGAATCCTCTAAATCTAAGGTTTCTTCCGCTTCCTCTTCCTCTTCCTCTTCCCCTGGAGACAGTTATGATCAATTCATACAGAAAGCTTACAAATGATCTTATTGCTCTCAAGAAATAATTGGATCGACATCCCCCTTACCAGGATGCTCCAAGGAATAATTTTCAGCCCAGGAACCACCCACCTTCCTCTCTGACCAGAATGGCTATTGGAGGCCCACCCATCAAGGTTCCTATCAATACAACTTGTGAAGTTGAAGACCCTAATGATGAGGAGTGTAATGAACTCTATGAAGAACCAGAAGAAGAAGTTGAAGAATTGGATTAGGTGGGAGGGTCTCATGTTCATTTCCTCACCACTGAAGGTATGGATGATGAAGATGAATATGATGAGAGAGTGGCTAATATGAATAGTGAGTCATATATTGTTATGACTCGGGAGAAAAAAAATAGAAAAGAGAAAGTGGTGTAGCCTACCAAGAAGTCTAAGGAGATTCCTACAACTATTCCTAGTGATTACAAGAAGAGGAGCTCCTATTCCCACTACCTCCACAAAAAGGTGAGTAATTCCAATCCTTCTTCTTCTACTTTTGTTTCCAAAAAATTTCTCCTTTAAATCCTAAAACTGATAGATCAAGAGTCTCTCAAGTTCCTAGAAATGATGCCCCATCTACCTTTGGATCTTTTGATATTATTGATCACCTAAAAAAGACTAAAATCCAAATTTTAGAGGTAGAGTTTTACCAGACTCATCCTAAAGCTTTTGCTAAAATGGTAAAATTTGTAAATTCTAGATCCAAAGTCTCATCCAACACTTCTAAAGGCATTTTTCCCACCCCCTCTTCCTCACCTCAATCAAGTCTTGTGGCTGCAGTCACTTCCCCTAATGAAACAATTGAACCATTTTATTTAACTCTTCTCATAGCTAGTCATAAACTCAGTAATTGTGTTATAGATTTAGGAGGATCAGATAATGTAATGCCTATAAAGGTAGCTCATGCTCTGGGTCTGACCTTAACATGTGCCTTTGGTTCTGTTATTCCATGGAAAGTAGGAAAGTACCTCTGGTTGGTAGAATTAAAGATGCACAAGTAGCTTTTGCTGCTTTTCTAGAGAAAAGGGTCTTAGCCACCATTTTGGTATCTGATATTCCTCCCTCTTATCGGATGTTCTTTGAGTAGAAATAAGGAGGTAGGAGGGGAAATTCAAATGGATTGGTCACATGCTTTGATCTGGTCAATGGAAAAATGAAGAATCTGCTACCTAAGAAACAGACTGAGTACATTGTGCAAAATAATGATCACCCAAAATCATAGATACTCTATGAGGATGCACGGCATGGGAACTACATGATCATGTCACAAGATGAGGAAAGGATTCCTAATGGATTTATTCATGACCCCAATGGCATTTGGACTCTGGAGTTTTATGGAAGCTAATCTTCAGCTGGTTTTGGGGATGATGTGGTTCTGACATCTCCAGATGGGAATAGTCATCCTTTTTCTTTCAAGCTCTATTTTGAAAATATGAACAATACATCTGATTATAAGGAACTCTTACTAGGATTGAGCATGGAAAAAGAGATGGGAGTGAAGAATATTTGTGCTTGTGGTGATGTAGATATTATTTTGAAACAAGTTAGAGATATTTTTCAAGTCAAGAATAGGAGATTGAAGCATTACATGAATCTTGTCTGGGATTCCATTGAGTTTCTTGACACTTTCTCCATTGAATTTGTGCCAAGAGAAAGGAACACTAGAGTTGATTCTCTAGTTGTCTCTAGATCTTTGTTGATTCCTCATCCATATTTCTCTTAGGAGAAATTTACCATTGAAATGATTCATAGGCCCAACGTACCAAATAATGCAAATAACTAGCAGGTTTTCAATGATGATCAACATTTGCTCTCTTTCTTGGAGCTTAGGGATAATTTTGACCAGTTGTATTTTGAAGGAAGTGAGACCTTTCCTAGAGAGTGTGTATCTTCCAATGAAGGAGATATCAAGGAAGAGACGGATCAAGATGGTTGCATCAAATTGAAAGGTAACAAGATCCCTAAAGGGCTGGTGATTTTGGAAGACCTATTTGATAAACATGATAGCTACATTAAGTCTAAAACTTCCCAAGGAGCTTGACATTCATTGAGTGTGAAAAATTGAATATTGGGAGTCTTGATGAACCTAAGATGGTGAACATTGGGAAATGTTACACTCAAGAGGAAAAGAAGAAGGTAGTAAATATTTGAAAAGTTATGTTGATGTCCTTTCCTATTCGTATGATGATCTCAAGGCTTTTAGCCAAAGGAGATGCAACATTTTATCCCTCTAAAACTTGGGATCAAACCATTTAAGAAGAAACAAAGGAAGTACAATCCCAAGGTTGGTGGCACTATTTTTAGGAGATTCAAAAGTTTCTAAAGGAAAATATCATCTTTCCTATACACCATTCAACGTGGATTGCAAACATTGTGCTTGTCAGGAAGAATAATGGTGAGATTCGCATCTATGTGGATTTTAGGAATTTGAATTAGGATTCTTTGAAGGGAAAATACCCTCTTCCCATGATGGATTAGGTTTTGTAAGTTGTTATAGGCTTTGAGATGTTATCCATGCTGGATGGATTCTATGGATACAATCAAGTGGAGTTCAGTACCCCAAATCAACACAAAACTTCTTTCACTACTCCTTGGGGAACCTTTACTTACAGGAGGATGCCTTTTGGTCTTATCAATATTGGTGCCACCTTTCAGAGGGTAATGAATTGGATTTTTGAATTTTGAAGTGAAAGTGTGTGGTTGATTACCTTGATGATTTGACTATTTTCTCTAAAATAAGGGCATATCACTTTCAGCATCTTGAATCAGCCCTCCAGAAGTGCAGAGAGCATGGAGTCTCTCTTAATCCAAATAAGTATATCTTTTGTGTCACTAAAGGAAAGTTTTTGGGGCACATTTTCTCCAAAGATGGAATCAATATATATATTCAGAAAGAGTTCAAGCCATTCAGTGATTCCTCTTCCCACAAGTAAAAAGGGTGTTCACTCTTTCTCTAGTAAGATTAATTTCCTAAGGAGATTCATCCCTGATTTTACAGAGTTGACTATGAGCATTTCTCACATGATGAAAGGAAAACAAAATTTTGGTTGGTATTCTGAGGTTAAGGAGGAATTTAAAGGTATCAAGAAAGCCATGCTAAGACCCCCATCTTAGCATGTCTTAATTTCAATAAGTACTTTATCATCTATTGTTATCTTTGCAGAGTTTACCTGTGCTACTATGTTGACTTAGAAGGATTCTGAGGATCATGAGCTTCCTATTGCCTTCATGAGTTATGTTCTGAAAGCTTGTGAGTTGAAATATACTATGATGGAGAAACATGATTTTGTAGTGTTCAAAGTTATCAAGAAGATTCATTTTTATATCCTTAATTCTCACTTTTTGTGCTTTTTCTTGACACAACCATCAAATCCATTCTTACACAACAAGAGTTTGGAACTAAGAAAGGAAATTAGGTAGAAAATGTCTAGGAATATGACCTGGATAGCAAGCCAACTAAGATAGTCTAGGGTAAAGGCTTGTGTGAACTTATTGCTGAAGGAACTAATGCAACATTGTCCAAATAAGTAGTTAATGTTCCTATTGTCCTTTTCCTCAGTTCAACAAATGAATGGTATGCATATATTGCACATTTTCTTACCTATGGAGAGTGTCCATTCCACTTGAATTGCCAAAGAAAAGATAGATAAAAAGCTAAGGTCTACACAGTATGTACTATGGGAGAATGCCTTGTTCAAGCGAGGCATAAATGGAAGATTCTTGATGTGTGTAGAAAAGAGCAACATAAGAAGTTTTTCTTATATTTTCATGATCAGGATTATGGAGGAAACTTTTCCTCTACTATCACTACTCACAAAATTCTTCATGTTAGGTACTATTGGCCTACATTTTTTAGATATGCATCCAAATGGGTAGGTAAATGTGAAGCCTATCAGACTTTTGTTGGAAGACCTGAGTTGACTTCTTTTCCACTAAAACCAGTAGTGATTGATGAGCCCTTTCAATAGTGGGGATTGGATTTCATTGAAACTCTTAACCCACCCTCCAGTTTCAAGCATACTCATGTGCTAGCTGCTACAGACTACTTCAAAAAGTGGGTATAAGCCATCCCAGTCAAAAGAACTACTTCTGAGGTAGTGTGTAATTTCATCAAGGAGAACATACTGATAAGGTTTTGGGTACCAAACAAGATTATGACTGATAATGATTCAAATTTTTCTTCTTCGAGATGATGTTTTTCTACTATGGTTATGGAATTTTCCTTTCTCACTCTCAGGACTACTATCCCCAAGGGAATGGAAAAGTAAAATCAATAAATGAGAATCTAGTAACCATCATTTAGAAGCTTGTCAATGACTCTCAGAGGAATTGGTATAAGAAACTTCTATGATGCTCTCTGGGAAGATAGAATTACACCCAAAAGAGAAATTGGGATGTCTCCTTTTCAAGTGGTGTATGGTGTTGAAGCTCAGTTACCAGTGATAGTGGAATTACCAGCCTTGCACTTAATGAAGGCTATTGAAGATTCAAGTTTTTCCAGTTCCTTGGAAAAGAGGATCATGTATCTCCAGAAGTTAGATGAAGATAAGTTATAGGTTTTTGATAGGATATCAGCTCATCAACTGAAGGTGAAAGCTCTATTTGACAAGAAAGCTAGACCCAAATATTTTCAAGTAGGAGACATTGTTTTGTTGTGGGACAAAAGGCATGAACCTCGAGGAAGCCATGGTAAGTTTGATTCCCTTTGGCTTGGTCCTTTTAAAATTAGGCATTTTGCTGGAGAAAATTCATTCTATTTGGATTATCTAGATGGTTCTCCTCTCCCACTTCCTTATAGTGGGCTAGTATCTAAAGTTTTTCAAGTCCTAGGTGACTAGGCGGTCCTTCTATATATTTTGTACAATGTTTTGGTTTTTGGGTCATTCCTTTGTGTTTTTTTTCTATCTTTCCTTTTTTGTTTGTTTTCTTTTCGTGTGTTTTGTCTTTTGTGTTAGTTTTCCTTTGACTCTTTTCCCAATGGATAAGGCACTAGTCTAACTTTCCTAGAGTTCATCTATGGTCCTTGATCTTTCCTCATTCCTCTGTCAAGTCATCCCCAGAAAGAGCCAGTTGTTGTCGTCCTCAAAATTCCCCTCTTTCGAATTCAAATTTTGAAAATTTTGAGTCAATACCTTAGAGTATTGGATTGCATCGAGCATGGTATTGTTTGTAGTTTTCCATTCCATGGAGAACAATTTGAAAGTCGAGCATAATGTTGGAGTTTTTTCCATTCTTTTTATTTCTTCCCATAATTGAGAATGTCGGGTGTATCCTCCTCATCAATTTTTTCCCAACATCCACAGGTAGTACATGGATATATCTGATTGGATACATCATGGACATGTTTCAAGCACCAGTGGAAGCCTACATGCATCCAAATGGTACAAATCCAAGGTTAAGGCCCAAGGGACAATCCCTAAATAAGTGCAGGCTTTCCACATGTCTCGGGTTCAAAATGGAGACAAAAATAGGTCCAAATCGGCTAAGTATGGAAGGTTCGGTGGATGGTACCACATGCCTCATTGGCATAATTTTAGAAGTGAAACCAAAGATCCGGTTTCTAAATGAGCACCAGCCCGCCATGTGGTTAGAGTCAATGGAGAGACAGAGTTGGCCATTGAAAAGTTTAGGACCGGCAGAAGGAGCCACACGTCAGATCGACACAATTTCAGGAGGAATATCAAAAGTGGAAACTCAAATGAACTCCATCCCTCCACATGTCTAGAGGTCAACATAAGTCAAGTGGAAAGTAATCCCAAATCGACTAAGTATAAAAGAAATGAAGGAGCTCTCCATGTGTCAGCCTGGCACAATTTCAAAGGAAAAATCTAGAGGTAGGTTCCAAATGAGCACCAGCTCTCCACGTGTCAAGGTCGTATATATAGCCCCACCAAACAAAAGGAAAAATTCAAATATTAATCCTGTATAGAAATTCAAAGTAGGAAAGTGGCCCGTCGGGGAGATTTGATAATTTGAGCCTTTTTTAATTAAAGGAGCTTAAACTTAAAAAGTTGCCCGCAGCCCCACCCACACCAAAGGAAAAAGTAAAATATTAAGCTCGCATCAAAGGTCAAATTGGAGAGGTGGGTCAGAAAATAAATTCGTGTTTTTGAGCCCACATTGAAAAAAGGTAAAATTATAAAAGTGACCCGCGACTCTGTCCCCACTCAAGTAAGGCCACGTGTCAAGATCATATCAAAAGTGGGTGGGCGGGCCAAAATGTTCCAAAGTTTCATTTCTCCAAAAGGGGAAAAATACAAAAGGCATCTCAAGGCCCACTTCATTTTAAATCTCTCACACATGGACAACTCACATTCAAAGTTTACAAAGGCAAGATGGACAATTGCGATTCAATGTGTCTATTTTTTCGCTGCAGACATGGAAAAATCCGAGGCATTGGAAAGACTTATACATCAGTTTCTTGAATCATTTTTCATCATTTTTGTAACCGATGTAACCATTCTTGGAAACTATTTAATGGATTCTTCACGCTATTGTTTGGGTTGGATCCTGGTACTCTGTAAAAAGTAATATATTTGAAGTAATCATACAGAAGTTTTCCCATTTCTTTCTCTGATTTTCTTCTTTCCATATCTAAAACTTGGGAATCATCCATATTTTATGATAAGAAACTTTTTTTCTTGTTTATATGATTTCTAGAACTTTGTGTCTTTGGAATTATTTTGGTTATGAAAGTGGGTGATTCTATTCTGCATCTCCCTGTTTCAATACGTATAAGGTGATACTCTACCATCTATATCTCCTAAAGGTATTGTTATGTTCTTCCTTCCTCATCTCCTAAATTCTTCCATCCTTTCGTATTGATGATATTTGGGTATGAAACGTTTCAAAATATTAGGAATCCATGCTTTGAAAAGTTGTACATTTGTATATAAGTTTGTTGTTTTCTTTCAATAAGATGATGACGATTGGTAAGTGATGTAGCAAATGAAAATTTCCTAAAGATTGGCACAGTGTGTACCTCAGAAAAGAAAAAGGATTTTTTCAAAAAAATTAAAGAATATAATGATGTTTTTATGGAGTTATAAATATTTGTGTGGCTTCGACCTAGGTTTATCACAACATACCATCAAACTTGATCCTAATGTTAAGTTGGTCTAACAAAAACAAAGGCCATTTAATCCCAAAATTGAGCCACTGATGAGAAAGGAGATGACCAAGATTATTGAGGCTTGCATTATTTTTCCAATCAAGCATTCCTCTTGGTAGTTAACCTAGTTCTTGTGAGGAAGAAAAATGGAGAAATCTGGTTATGTGTATACTTTAGGGACTTGAACCGGGCTTCATTAAAAGACCATTATCCTCTTCCATCAATGGAGAAAATCCTTCAAATAGTGGCAGGAGCTTAGAGGTTTTCTTTACTTGATGGATACTCAGGTTATAATCAAATTCTATTCAAAGAATTTGATCAGTTCAAAATGGATTTCACTACCAAGTGGGTCACATATGAAAAGGCATAAAGAAAACGAAATACACCTACATAGGAAGTATTACACATTTAAATAGGAGATGTCATTTGGATTATATAATGTCCAGCTACTTTCCATGCTATTATATATGGGCATGTAATTCATGGGGTTGATCAATGGCATTATCTTGGTATATCTTGATGATATAAATGTGTACTCCATAGATATTCCTAAGCATGCAAGAAGATCACATAATGCACATCTAATAGAAATTTTTTATGGGGAGATGACATTATCTTGGTATTTTGGGGTTTCACTCAATCTAAAGAAATGCATTTTTTTGGTACATGAGGGAAAGTTTTAGGACATGTGGTTTCATTAGAAGGACTTTCTATAGATCTAGCTAGGATTCATTCGAATTTTTTCCCTATATCTCCCAAGTCACAAGAAAGGTCTTCAAAGTTTTCTAAGAACAATAAATTTTATGTAGAGATTCATTCCTCAATTTTATCCTTAGCTAAACCATTAACAACCATGTTGAAGAAAAATATTCCTTTTTCATGGAAAAAGGAAGGAAAGGAAAGCTTTAAAGCCATTAATACATCCATTTCTCAAGTGCACCTACATTGGTGAATCAAAGTTTCGATAAGGATTTATTCTATATTATTTTACAAGTCAGGAGATTATTTTTGGGATCCTCACTCAAAAGAATGACCATCTAATGGAACAACCAATTGTTTTCTTTAGTCATTCTCTAAAAGACTATGAGCTCTAATATTTAGTTGCTGAAAAGAAATTTTTTCTACTATTCGAGCTTTGAATAAATTCAAGAACATGTTGTCCAACAATATAATTCATTTGATGGTGTCTCATTCAAGAGTTAAGGATTTTTCTGTTAAATAAAGACATGAATGAGAAACGTGCTAGATGGATTACCAAGGTGATGGAGTATGACGTGCACATCAAGGTTACCAAGCTAGTTAGAGGTAAAGGTTTGTGTCAACAACTTGCTGCAAATTTGGAATCAAAAGGTGATGAGGATGTGATGCTTCTAAATAATTATATAGAAAATGATCAGGTTTTGGTTATTAAAAATGAAGGCTTTCCTTCTCTCAAGAACATACCATGTTGACATGGATAGGACTCAAAGATGAAACTTTCATCTTCAATCTATTCCTTATGTTCTGGTAGATAATGTTCTTTTTTGCATGGATTTGAATGGTGTTCTCCTTTGGTGCATAGGTCCAAAACAAGTAAATAAGATACTGGAAGAGTTTCACAATGGTCTATCAAGAGGGAATTAGTAAAAATCACAAGGGTTGGATACTATTTTCAGTATTTATTCAATGATGTCCACAAATGCAATTCATTTTTCACCAAAAACCATAAAAATCATTCAATTTGAGGGTTGGGGATTAGAATGATCAATCCTCCATCTAATGATGGACATAAATGGTTATTTACTTGCCAGAGATTATTTTACTCGATGGAAAGAGGTAGTAGCATTGAAGGAGGGTAATGAAAAATTTGTTCTTGATTTCCTAGAAGGCATAATGACAAGGTTTGGTGTCCCATTTATGGTTATTTCAGACAATGTGATGGCTTTTCTTGGTCTAACGCTGAGTGAATGGGTTGTTAAGAATGGATTTTATCTCAAAACTTCATCCAATTATTATCCATAAGGAAGAAGATTGGTTGAGTCTAGCAACAATAACCTCATAAGGATTATCAAATGCACTATGGAAACCAATAGGAGGACTTAGCTTACACAACTTAAAATTGCTTTATGGGAAGATCGGATCACACCTAAAAGGGCCATTAGAAATTACCCTTTTATGTTTGTATATTGAAGGGAAGAAAAACTTTTGTTATCCTTGGAATTACTTTTGTTTGGAGTTATCACATCATCTTGAGGTTATGGAGAGTGATCCTATGACAATCAAGTTTGTTGAGCTCATGGAGTTAGAAGAAGTGTGGAACAAGGCCATGAAGACTTTAGAGCAACATCAGGCTCAGGTTAAGAAATATTTTGACAAGAAAGCATCTAACAAGCATTTTCAAGAGGGAGATTTAGTTCTCAAATGGGATGTAGATAGAGCCAAACCAAGCATGTATGCCAAGTTTGATGCTCTTGGAGTGGACCATATATTATCATAAGTTATAAGGAGGTGAATTTATTTTTCCTATCTAGGCTCAATGGAGAAGAACTTCCCATTCATGTGAATGAGATACATCTCAAAGTTTGTTTTTAAGAGCTTTCCATCCCATGTATAGTTTAGTTAGTTGTTTTCCTCAAGTGATTTACACATTTTTGTTGTTTTGTGTTTCTTTTTCTGTGTTTCTTTCCTCATTGTTGTGTGTGTTTTTTTTTCATTTCTCTTGTAAAGTGTGTCGAGGTGAAATTATTCAAAGGAAGGAAAAAGGAATTTTTAATAGAGTTCCATGATTTCCAAAACCAACAAGTGTTTTACTCTAAATTATACAACATGTTATGGATTCCAATAAAATTTAAGATTTAGTGTACTTCATTACAAAAGGTATATGATCATTAGTGCTTGAAGATATTTTGAGATCCATCACAGAGAATCGAGATCATTTTCGTGATGCTAACATTGACTTCGTGCCCAATGGATTACTCAAGGCTACTGGAATCATGCTTAGGAGGAAAGCATCCCTAAGAGGTTACCAAAAATGTTATCCAATTTTTCTCCTTGGGTAAAATTTGGACAATGATGGGTCTATTGGATCCCAAAAATAGAAAGGACATTATGAGACATTTTGGGGTGTTTTGGGTTAATTTTTTATTTAAGGAGTTCTCATGGTGTTCCGAGTAGTTTCGGATTCATCTCAAGTTATTCTTTCCCTTTTTGATTCTTAAAGGTTCCTATTTGGAAATATAATGTTTACATGATTATAGGTAATTTACCATATGGTAAATAGTAATAATTTGGTATTTACCAAAAGGTAAATAAGTAGTATTTTATTTAATATTTAATATTGTTATATATAATATTAAAATCTAGGTTAGAATTTATATTGTTAAGATATATTGTTTATTGTTGTAACAATATATGGTAATTAATCGAGTAGATTCTTGGGAGATAATAGTGGAGAGAGCATCTCCCTAATTATAAGAATCTTCTCCCTATATATTTGTAATCTATTCATATGAAAGAGACATAGAGAAATAATATAATTATTCTATGCATTTTCCTATGCAAGTATGATCCAAAGCTTAGATTTTGTATCGGAGTGATATGAAATTCTGATATTTGTGAGGGGCATCTATAAATTTTGATTGCCCAGGTTGATGAGAAATTATTTGTATCATAATTTTTGTAGTGGTAATGTAAACTTAGTTATGTTGATATAGGATATTTGTGGTCGATTATGTTATCTCCTAGTCTACATGTCATCCATGTCCATGTGTTTAGATGTTTAGACCTCTGTGGAATTTTCATATGTTCATACATTATTGCGCATGAACTCGCTCAACCATATTGATTTGTACTCAACCATTTTGAAACAATTTTCATTTAGTCCAGTGGTGACCTCTCTTGTTGATACAAAGAGCTATGTTGTATAACTCTACTATCAATTTGCAAGCAGTCAATTCCATGACTCTCCTTGCTTCCCACATTCTGCATCACATATATTTTAATTGTGACAGACCTTTGTCAAATTATTATTTAAGGCCATGCATTTTTCGAATCATCACAAGAATAGTAATATTTAGTAGAGTAAAGAATTATTTAGTAGTAAAGATTGTAGTAGTTTGGTGCTTGGTCAAAAGAGGAATCCTGAATCAGAAGGAAGATCCAGTGTTTGACACACACTTCATAGCTCTCAACATTATCTTATACTTCACACAATAGGATTTGTAATTTTCATTAATTCAAATACTCTAGTTGTCATATTATGCATAAATGTGTATGACTATATGCTTGAAATGACATTGAAACCCCTAGTTGGAATTGACAACATTTTACCACAAATAACAACATCAAGCTTAACCTTTCTAGTAGTGGTAGAGGCAACTCCTCTTGTTGATGTGTTATCTATGGTGGATTAAAGTTTTGGTGGATTGCTACTAGTTGGACTTGAAGGATATTTCACTAATAAAGAGGTTGAAACATTGACTAAGGTGTGAAATTATATGCATTCATCCATACATGTGTCGTTTACTAGATTGTAAATCCTATTATATGTTTGATTTTTTTAGTTTGAAGTCACAAAAAGTTGATTTGTCTTACAAAAAATATGTGAATAAAGTATTCTAATTAAGGGAGTCGTGGTCATTTTCAATTGTTCTAGTAGACACATCTCTTGTTAGGAATAAAATTATCTTAATTCATCATTAGTTGATATTTGAATAAATGTAATAAGTTAAAGTATTTAATTTAAATACTTTAAAATTGTGTTAGTAGGTATTAGTTATCCTTAGTTGTTATTTAAATAAGTGATAGTGTTCTCATCCCAATGTTTGTGGGATCATGTTATATCTTGTATATTTTGTTCCAGGATGATTTCCATGAGAGGCAGTAGGGGCAGTTATGGGAAATATGTTATTTCTACATATTTTCTCATATTATATGATTTGTTTCCATATGTTGTGGATGAGATAGAAGTTTTCCAATATCTATAAATATTGCAGCTCTCTCATTTGTCTGTAATGCTTGATTTGGATATTAATAAAACACACAAGCACCATCTTGTTTCTGTGCAAAGCTTATGTGTCAAATATTGTTTTCAAGTATTCATTGTCAAGATTTGGTATCAGAGCAGTATTCTGATCCAGAGAGGAGTGTAGGAAGTTTTAGGGAAGTTTAGGGAGATCTAGAGAAATTACAGAGCTAGGAGGAGCCATAGATGCCCCCTGACCATTTCACATCCCCTACCCGAATCCACACCTCAATTCATGGTTGATTTGTAGTTGAAGAACACCTGGAGTGCAATCATAGGCCCTTGCAGACCTGGATGTAAATCTATTACAAAAGGTGACATTGTTTCATTCTTTGGTATTTTAAAAAAAAATTACTTGTACCTACATTTTTTTAAAAATTGGAAGCATTTTATATATATATATATATATATATATATATATATATATATATATATATATACAATTTTTGTATTGTGGGGACCCAAGATTTTCAAGCTCCCCACATAAATTCTACTTCCTCTTCTTTGTGCTCTATCTTTTCATATATCTGGCAAGAGAATTCTACGTGCCTGTGAGAATATCTATGTCCAAAGCGTCATCCCGAAGCCTCCAATCAACTTGAGATTGCATTCACAGATCAAGAGCATTGAAGAGAAGAAAAATACGTGCCTGCAAAATATTTAGCATTGAAAACCACATTGAGAGGAGGAAGAAGAATTTTCCTTAAAGGAAAAAAAATACTTGCGTACAAAGAGAAACAATAAAAAAGTTGTTGCAAGGGTTATATAAATGCTTAGGCAAAGAAGTTGAACTGCATTTTCACCCTAAAATGTAATATGCATACATGTAAGTCATTATCTACATTTGGTTTTTAAAAATTTCTTTTAAAAAAAATCCATTTTTGGACATCGTGAAAAAATAAGAAGTGTAAAAATCCATTTTTGGAAAGGGGCCCAGAAAGATATTGATTTTGTAACTTAAAAGAGCCATAACTTTCAACTGGTACCTCGGATTGAGATGTCATTTTTTTAAAGTGTGTGTTTTTTCAAGATCTAAGTCTTGGTCTAGATTTTAATAAGCTTTTTTGTAAAAATTGAAAAAAATAGAGATTTTTTTATTTCAAAAGAGGGCAAAGAGCCCAAAAAAATTAAATCGGCCAAGAGTGCCATTTTTTTTACAAATCGACCTGAGCCAAATTTGTAAGAGGCCAATAGTGCCAAAAATTCATTGTACATGGCCAAAAATTATCCCAAAATAAATAAAATAATATTTGGGGGGGGTGTGCATGCATTAAGGGGTGAAAAGTGTTCAATTTTTTCTTCTACTATTTCTCACTTTTCACAATGGCCACAATTACGGAACCAAAGTTCTTTTTGTCAGATTCTCAACTTTTGTGTTCTGATAATTATCTAGCATGGAAAAAAAAATTCACACAACTTGATTTTGAAAATATATGGTCCATTATTTCTAGTACATTATCAAGATCTACAACAGATGTTACACAACAAACTACATTTTATCATGTAAATAAAAAAGTAAAGTTATTAATCTTGTTTAGTGTTTCAGATGAGGTACAACCTCATATTCGTGAGACCACAACAATAAAATAATCTTAGGACAAGTTGAAAATAGTATATGAGTCAAAAAATAAGAACACAATACTTCATCTCCAGAGTCAACTATTGAACTTGAAAATACAACCAACTGAAAAGTTGAATTTTTTTTAGAAGAGTAGCAAGTTTTCATGCATCACTTCAAGCTTTGGAATAATAAGTAACTGACACATCACTCGTTCCTATAGTATTGAGAGCTCTTCCTCCTTCTTATAGTATTTTTGTGACCACATTAAACATAATTGGTCAAACAACAACTTTTGAAGAGTTAGTGAATATGCTACAACAAGAGGAATCTATTCACTCAACTACTAAAATTGAAGAGTAGGCATTTTCTTCTAATCAAAAAGGAATAAAATAGGATAATCCTAGTAAACAACTTCAAAATCAAGGTAATAATCAACAAGGCCAAAAGGACCAACAAAAATGTCTTATTTGTGGTTGAAAAGGACATGAGTTAAATAATTTTTGGTACAACACATTCCAACAAGGATCATCAAGTGGTAAAAATTAATTACCAATAAATAAAATATGGCCAACAACAGAGAAAACAGGGACAAAATAATAAGTGGAAGAAGAAACCAACTCAACAAGGAAATATAGCCAAACAAGAAGATCAATTTGATGATGATGACTTCCTATATTTTGCACATTCAAATGAAGTATCCAATTCTACAAATCAAATTTGGTATGTCACCTCAAGTGCAACTCGACACATGACAAGAAAGAAAGATTGGTTTTTCACAATGAGTAAAACACCCACCAAAAATCATGTCTCTTTAGGTGATGATACATCATATAGTGTTGAAGGAATTGGTTCCATTTCACTACCACTTGGGCATCATAATTGTAAAATTACAGATGTTATTTATATCCTTGGTTTAACAAAAAATATGTTATTCGTGAGTCAATTATTAGATCACAATCTCAAAATTGACTTTGATTGTAAAGGTGGTAAAAATATGTGCCTAATTAGATATAAGTCATGAAGCTCCAAAATTGTCACAAAAGCTTTGAATGTGGGAAGAATGTTTCAGTTGGATTTTGTTCAATGAAATGATCAAGTGCTTATAGCCGAGGAAGAATCATTAACTCAATTATGACATCAAAGACTTGGACATGTCAATTTTGGCTATCTTGACACACTTCATCGATACGACATGGTTAGGGGTTTACCACCTCTAAAAAAGGGTACAGATAAATCTCAAAAAATTGGAAGGAAAACAACATCGAGAACCATTCCAACATAATACATTTCGGGCTAAGGAAAAACTTGACTTGGTGCATACCGATCTATGTGGATAAATGATACCTAGCCACTCTAGGTTTCAATATTTCATTCTCTTTGTTGATGATTTTTCAAGAAAAATGTGGATATATTGTCTTTCTACAAAATACCAAGCTTTTGAAACTTTCAAGAAGTTCAAATCCCTTGTTGAAACAAAGTCTAGTAGGAAAATAAAAACACTCTGCTCAGATCTAAGGGGAGAATACACCAACAATGATTTCAATGATTTTTTGAAAACACATGGCATTCATCATCAAATGGATCCTCCTCACACACCACAACAAAATGGTGTTGTTGAAAGGTTAAATCATACTATCATGGATATGGTGTGATGTATGATTGATGATGTAGGTTTATCAAAAAAATTTGGGCGAAAAGCAACTAAAATGAAAATCTATTTACTAAATAGAGTTCCCACTGCAGCTCTTGATGGAGTAACACCATAGGAAGCATGGTCAGGGCATAAGCCATCTATTTCACACCTTATATTTTTTGGATGTAAAGCAAGTATGCACATTCCTAAGAAAAAAATAACTAAGCTTGATATGAAATCAAAAAAATTATCTTCTTGGGATACAGTGATGAAGTACTTGGCTACAGACTTATGGATCCAAAAACAAGGAGGGTATACACTAGTCAAGATGTTGAGTTCTTTGAGAAGAAAGAAGTAGATGCTACTTCCATATACTCACATGATGAAAAAATCATCCCTACAGTGAAAACAAAGGATGGTAATCACTTTGATGATGACAGTAATGATGGGGAAGATAATGAAATTCAACCTCCCACAGGAACCACAAAAAGTATGGCTAAATGGTATACAATTATGATTAGAGATAAAAAAATTAGATAGTTTCCCTTACACGTCTACCCTTTGGAATGAGGACTCACAGTATGGCTTGAAATGAGTTCAATTTGGCCTTAATGGGTAAAGTTGTTGAAACTATTGAGCCTTCCTCAATTTCAAAAGCCCTAAAGTCTAAACCTTGGAAAGATGTTATGGATGCATAATATAAGTCACTTATGAAAAATAATACATGGAATATTACATATCTTACAATTGGGAAAAATTTGATTGGATGCAGATGGATCTTCAAAATGAAGTACAAAGTAAATGGAAAAATTGATAAACATAAGGCTAGACTAGTAGCTAAGGGATATGCTCAAAAAGAAGGCATTGATTTTGAGGAGACTTTTGCTCCCACAACTAAGATAAAAAAATTTAGGTTAATATTTTCTCTAGCTACACAATTTGGTTGGAAAATACACCAAATGCATGTGAAAAGTTCCTTTCTTAATGGTGATTTATAGAATAAGTACATGACTCAACCAGAAGGTTTTGGCATACCAGGTAAATATGAAAAGGTATGTAAACTCATAAAATCACTGTATGGTCTAAACAAAACTCCCAGGGCATGGTACATAAAAATTGACAAGCATCTCATTCAACATAAATTCAACAGGAATCCATACGATCCTCATTTCTATCTCAAAAATCAAGGGGGCAGATATTGATCATTGTAGTATATGTTGATGATCTAGTCATCACCTGGAGGATCAGTAAGGATGATTGAGTTAACAAAGAAAGATCTTACATGATCATTCGACATGACCGGTCTTGGGTTTCTACATTATTGTCTTGGACTTGAATTTTGGAAAAGATGAAATCATATCTTTGTGTCATAATTTAAATACGCTAAGACAACACTTGAGAAATCAATATGATGGATAGTAAGCCATTTTCCACACCTATGGAGACAAGAATTCAATTGTCTCGAATAGATCCATCACTGTTAGGAATTAAATATGTGAATAAAGTCTTCTAATTAAAGGATTTGTGGTCATTGTCAATTTTTTTGGTAGACACATCTTTTGTTAGGAATAAAACTTAGCTTAATTCATCATTAGTTTATATTTGAATAAATGTAATAAGTTAAAGTATTTAATTTAAATACTTTAAACTTGTGTCAATAGGTACTAGTTATCCTTAGTTGTTAGTTAACTAAGTGATAGTGTTATCATCCCAATGTTTTTGGGATCATGTTTTATCTTGCATATTTTGTTCCCAGATGATTTTATGAGGGGCAATAGGGCGAGTTAGGGAAATATGTTATTTCTGCATATTTTCACAAATTAGATTATTTGTTTCCATATATTGTGAATGAGATAGAAGTTTTCCAATATTTATAAATATTGCAGCTCTCTAATTTGTCTGTAATGCTTGATTTTGATATTAATAAAATACACAAGCAATCTTGTTTTTCGTGCAAAGCTTTTGTGTCAAATATTGTTTTCAAGTATTCATTATCAAGATCTCTATAGTTGATACTATATAAATATTATCAAGAGTTTCATTATTTAGTCAAGTGATATTGAGTTCTCAAAAGTCAAAAAAGTTAAAATGTTAATTACGTTATTTAAATTCTTTGCATTTGAGTCACATATTCTTATGTCAATAAAGTTTTATATAGTCTTCTCTAAAATCGTCATTAAAGAGTTTTTTAGTTGTTTTAAGGTCGTGATTTTCTTTATGGTCCAAATAGTCATCAAAGTGTCATGTTTTTAGTTGTTTAATTTTTAAGTATATATAGTCATAGTTTGTTATTAAATTTATCAAGCCTTGTCATTTTGTAAAAAAATTCACATAGTCAATGTGATAAATTTTCATTGTCAAAGTAAAAGAGTGATTATGATCAAGTCAAGTCAAGTCAAAATTAAAAAATTGTAAAAATAAAAAAATTGCCTCACGGACACATTTTTAGTGTTACCCGACATCCAAAAAATAAAGTGTTTCACATTATAGGAGGGAAGAAAATAATAAGCTCAATGTGGAAACAAATGTGCTTCATGTTCATATTTTTCTTAGTTAGTAGCACATACACTGGAGGACGGAGGAATCAAAGGTTGGAGGACAACCAACAACCTCTCATCAGTTTTCAATGACGGGGCCACTTTACTTATTTGGTGGTACGTGTGAGTGGTGTGCCTTATTTTAGCATGCAGTGTGTTTGATTTCAGCATTCAGTGTGGTGTGAAAAATAATAATAGATTTGGTATGAACGTGTTCACTGGTATGTGGTTATTCCCACAAATTTCCTAATGCAATAACATGGTAAATAACAGATAGCACAGTGAAATGCAGCATCATGAGTCTTGATGAGGTTGAACAGTCAGATGTGTTCTTGTTCATACCTAGGTTTATGGTTAGCTTCTAGAAAACCATTAAAGGCTACTCAGATGTTTTCTTACTTGAGTTCCCACACTAATAGGTCAGATGTGTTCCCTAGAATGACTGATTAATAAGTAAATGATTCATGTGCATGTTCCCATCCTCATTGGTCATATGTGTTCCCAACAGCATATGATTGATAAGAAGTTGATGTGTTCCTTCTTCTACCTTCAATTCGAGTGTTGTACCAAGATCATGAGCAAGCATGGGTGACAAGCTATAGAGGAAGTGTGAAATTTATTTTACTACCATGTAAACATTAAGGGGGAATGTTAGGAAAACTAATGTTCACATGATTATGGGTAATTTACCATATGGTAAATAGTAATTTGGTATTTACCGAAAGGTAAATAAGTAGTTTGTTAGTTAATATTTAATATTGTTATATACAATATTAAATATTAGGTTAGAATTTATATTGTTAAGATATATTGTTTATTGTTGTAACAATATATCGTAATCAATCGAGGGAGATTCTTGTGAGAGAATAGTGGAGATTGCATCTCCCTAATTATAGGAATATTCTCCCTATATATTTATAATATATTTGTATGAAAGAGACATAGAGAAATAAAATAATTATTTTATGAATTTTCCTATGCAAGTCTAATTCAAAGCTTAGAATTCCAAGTTTTCCCAAGTTAGAAATTGGCTCAGGTGGGCCCACTTCTATTCATTATGAGTGAAAATGATCAAAATTGGTAAAACATTTTCTAAAGGGTCTCTCTATGTTTTCATGATTTTCTAATTTTGAGAGAGAGCTTTAAAGGATCAAAATCACATCAAGATCAGTAAGGAGGTCTAGATTACATTGAGCTACAAAATAGTTTGGCAAGCTAATATTAGTGCATGGATCATGGGTGTAACATATCTCGGTTGAAATATTATAATCATGAAAAGTTATAGTGGCTTAGTATTGATAGCTCAATGTTTCATTGAGTTCACAGATCTGTTGGTGAAATGGTTATGGCTCGTGAGAGTGTAGGGTGAATCAATTTATGTGAGTGTTAGATGTGTTTAAGTCACTACAAGAGCTCAAGTTCCAAATGTTGAAAGGTAGAATTGCTCACCTTGGGTGAGTTGCAGCAAGGAGTTTGAGGCAAAATGAATGACTCGCCTAGGTGATGGTAAAGCTCAATCACAAGAATTGGCTTGAGCTCAAGTTTTGTTGTTGATTATAACCTCGATTGTAATTTTGAAACGTGTTATTATAATTGTAGTTCATTATCCATTGGCTAGAATTTAGGTAATCTTGGTTCGTGCCTTGCGTTTGAGCCTATTGAGAAGGGGGTGATTGACATCCGAAGAGAATGAATTTGATAAACTAATAAACAAGAATATATATTGAACAAAATATTCAAGATAATCAAAGAAAACAAATATAAAAACACAAGATTTAACATAGGAAACCCTTTCAGGAAAAAACCAAGTCAAAGAACTTATCTCTCTTATTGCATTAACTTAACCATTTACAATACAATAATGTACTTCCAATTTTTACTTTACCCTACTACATCTCCATATATTTATAAGAAAAACAATAAGAAACCTTCAAAGTGGTTTTATAATATAATGGTTACCAAAACCATGGGCTAATAAACACCCATAATGGTTCCCCATAATTCATGGATTATGACACCACCCATATATACATATAGATAAAAATAGCATATATATACTCCTAGACCCTTGCTAACACTCGTGGAAGAGGTGTACAGTACTCCTGGGTATACAATATAGAAAATATACAACACATTCTAACATTCTCCCACTTGTTGTATACTTTGCAAAAGGGGGCTACACTACCATATAGTCAAAGCAGCTCAAGGCATTCAAACCCATCAATTTTCTGCACCAAGAAAATTTCTCAAAGACTCACAACCTTAGTTAAAGATTCGGAAAAATTATCGTTTGTTTCAACCTTACTTAGTAGTATCTTCTTCTCCTCCACCATTTTGTAAATTTAACATCAATGTGTTTCATTCCTGAATGATACTTAGGGTTATTTTCTATAAAAATTGCACTTTGACTGTCACAATCAATCCTTACAACATTTTGAGTGAACCCAAAAGTGGAGATTAGTCACCGAATCCAAACCGCTTCTTTACTTGCATGAGTAGTTATCATGTACTCATCCTCTATGGTGGATATCATATAAATAGCCAACTTGTTTGTTGTTGCTGCGTGTAATCCTTTGTAGGTGTTTCCTCTTCCCATATTGTCAAGTAATGTCTGTGTAAGTAATGAAATCATGAACCATTCCTTTGTGCGAGATAGAAGAATTGGTCCTACAAATTTGATTTCCCACTTTTCAAATAGCTTTTTTCTAGCTATCGGCCTTAATGTCATCTCATCCCTCTTTCCAAAATTTTCCAAGAGCTAACAATGGTCGCATGCCTTGCAAAATTCAATACAATCCTAGTTGATGGTTTCCCACCATAACCCTATGACTAGAATCTTTCATGTAGTTGGATTTACTTCATAGTTACCTCCTATAATCCCACCATATGCTTCCTTCATAATCACTTCACGCTCATGTTCTAATACGCATCAAAGCCACGAGAACCTCATCATGACCTAACTTGTATAGATATCCACTAATAAACATGTAGGGCATGATGTGTATTGCTAACTTGTTTCTCTCCAAATCCTTCATCCCATCTGGCACCACACTTGTTTTAAGAAATACCACAATATCTTATAAGTCCGAGGGTGCATGTTGTAGCCTAAAAAATTGCACGTCGACATAGTATCCTCAATACTATGTTTGTCCTCTCCCGAGTCATTCCTTGATAAGTGATTAGGTAATGAATTACTTTTAACTAGTTTTGCAACCACTATGAACTCAAAATATTGAATTAATAGGACCCAATGGCATATGCACCCTTTAAAAAATGGATTTTTTTATCAATTACTTGATGCCATGTGATCGTGTAGAATATAAATGGTGTGTTGCTAGCAGATACTTCCGAACTTATGCAATGCGTAGATCATTAATAGTGCCTCGCAATCAGTAGTGGTGTAATTTTTTCTTGGTGACATCAACCTCCTACTTGCAAAACACAAGGAGTGATAAAAATTCCCTCACCATGTTGTGCTAGTACTACCCTAATGGTTGTTTCTAAGGCATCGACATGCATACCAAAAGGCTTATCCCAGGAAGGGAAATGTAGTATGGGCATAGTGACAAGTTTATCCTTCAAAGTGTCAAATTATTTCTATTGCACCTCTTCCCAATGAAAGACACTCTTTTTCCTTAATAATTCTTCCAAGTGTGTAACAATCTTGGCATATCCTTTGATGAACTTCCTGTAGTACCCCGTATGCTCGAGAAATCCACACATTGTACTCTAACTAGTAGACTCTCCTAATCCAAAAATAATAACAACTTTGGAGAGATTCACAAACAAGCCTTCCTTACATATAATATGTCCTAAAAAGGTTCCAAATGGAGTGAAAAAGACACATTTCTTAATGTTGAGGGATATCCTCAACTGTTGACATATCTCTAACATCAGTCTCAAATTGTCACAATGGTCTTTCACTAGCCCATATACCATCCAGTCATCTAGGTAGACTTGAAGAAACTTATGGATGAATTCCTGAAAGGCTTATACCATGATACACAAGAACACAATAGGCACATTCTTCAGCCCAAAAGGCATGACTGTGTATGAAAAACTTCCCCACTTAGTGGAAAAAGTGTCTTTCTCTGGTCTTCCTTTGCAATCCTAACTTGGTGATACCTGGAGAATCCATCTATGAAGGAATGGACCTCATGCCTGACTACTCCTAGAATTTGTTTAGTGAAGGGGTTTGGAAAAGGGTCAATATCACAGACTCATTCAAGTCCCTATAATCAACAAAAATCCTTATCCATCCATCCTTCTTAATGCTTATCACCATTGGGCTTACCCATTCTGATTCTTCTACAACCTCAATGATACCAGATGCTATCATCTTGTTTATCTCTTCCTTGACTCTTACGTGCAAGTTTGGATTCATCTGATAGGATCTCTTCCAAATCAGGAATGCAACTTCCTTCAACTTGATCCTCATCTCCCCTAAGGAATGGTGAACTTCTTTGAGCTCATGGTACCCATGTGGGAATAGATCTTGAAACTCATGCAACAAATCAATTATTTTTGAAACCTCTTTCTCCAACCAATAATCCCCAATGATAACTTCTGTAGGTTCTATTTCTATCCCAATGTTAACCATCTTGGTTTTCAAGGGATCATGATAGTGTGTGCTCGCTCATTAGTGCTATCTATAAATTCGCACATACCTTCAGAATGGTTAGCATCCAAAATTTCCATTTCTTTACCATCTACTAGATAGACTATCTTCCCTTTTTCCTTTTCAATGCATGCATGCTCAAGTTGTATCTCTTCTAATTCATCTTCATTGAAACACGTCTCCAAACTAGGTTCACCCAACAATTATAGTAAACTATCTTCTGTCATGGCACTCTCTCCCATTGTAAGGTGCTTGATAACTTGCAATGCCTTATCCACTAATGGCTTGGTACTACAATACTCAAAATATTTAATGAGATCAGCTATTAACTCCTGCTAATTCCTTTTCATTTGCATGTCTCTAAGTGAATATACCATGTGCACACACAACCCTGTAAGATGGAATATAACTTATGCACCCATAATGAAGGTGGTAAAGCTTATGTGCCTTCCATCCATGCCTTCTCACAAACTTGGATATGGGAAGAGGTAGGTTATTTTCCATGGTAGTCTTAGATAATAGTGGGTGCATTGATTCTGAAAAATCTTATATAAAATGTGAATCTTACCTCACACCACTCTAGGAGACTCTCGGGATGTGTTTCATACTAACGCATTCTAATCCTAAGAAAGTTATAACTGATCATACTTATCCTTTCATCCTCATTTTTCCACTGAGCCTCCATTTCTCATAAGAAATCATCAAGGCTTACACCTCCAGAGTAACTTGGTAGCTTCTTTCTTCCCAGGCACTTGATTGTGTGTGCCTTCATCACCCTTGTTACAAATCCTCTCAATCGTTGCCCAATTAACTCATAAGTCTTGTGTGTCGAATTGTCACATGTTATGCTAGTTGTATCACTTATGGATTGAGCATATTCAAATTGGATAACTCCTTCTATATGATGAATTATTTTTAGGGTCTCTATTGGGACACACATAGATTCTATCAAGGAATTCCTCTCCTAAGGGCTCAGTATAGGGTGTTGAATTCCCATCTATTAAAGGGATGATCACCCTTTCTTCCTTGTTCTTGAAACTGATATACCCCTTGTTAAATTATAGGTTGACATTTTTTTATAACACCAAGGGTGCCCAAGTAATGTTGGGAAATTATCCACCTCGGTGAGCACCAAGACTTAAAAGTCCCTAGTGAACTTGGCCCCTTGAATAGTGATAACCGCATCTTTCAAAACTCCAATGGGAATTTCCTTTGTCTTGTTTTCCATATAGATCACATTTGATGATGGATATAATGTTGGCCTTCCCATTTGATGCCATGCATATAAGGTGAGAACATTGACCTCCACTCTTGTGTCAATGAGGATATTACTCAGAAGCCACCCATCAACAACTACATTCAATGTGATCTCTTTATCATAGTCAAGGATGTGAGGAGGAAGGTTGGCATGTAGAACCTACCTTTTCACTCTCTCGGTGCATGGTACCTTCTCCCATAACCATTCCCCTAGTAAGGGAATAATATTCTCATGCCTTAACATTTTACACACTTACCTGACCTCATCCAGATCCTTCTACGCAACCTTAACATTCTTCCTTTTCTCCCACTACCTCTATTGCTCCTTTATACATTGGATTTCTCCTTACGATCCCTAAATAACATCCATAGTCTCTTGATACACTTATTTTTTATGATCATGGTCCAGATACATCCCATGTACCACTTCTTCCCGAACAACAAGTTTCTGTCTTAGCATCTCCCTTGCATGAGGAGCCTTTGTTCATGTTATCGATGACTGAGGTTCTAATCCTAACTCACGCACCACTCTTAGCATCCACTATGGGTCGGTATTATTTATACTTACCATTCCGACACCTTTATCATTTTAGTGTTGTTAACTCATGTGCTCAAACATCCCAGGACACTCCTCATACTTATGTTATTTTCCACATGATGACCATTACAACAAGTAAGAACACTCATGTTTATAATGCTCCGTCGATCCGCAATTATAATAGGTTCCACGCGGGAACTCACTTCTTCCTATGTTGAGGTTATTGCAACAACGAAATCCTCCACGAAAACCTCTTCCGCATACTCCTCCATTTGTGCACCCTTCATAAAGGAGATCATCATCCTTGGAACTATTTTTAAGGCTATTCTAGTGCACACCAAGATCAATAGCATTATGAATTTTGTCAATTAATTTGTAATCCTTGGTATCATGGGTCGTAGAGGTACAGATCTTGTAATAACAAGAAACATTCTTACGGATTGTGTGTTGTAGTAGAGGATATCTATTTGCATCATGATCCCCATGGTAAATCTCGCAGTCTACCACCATGGTGTGTACCGACTTCCAAGTAAAACTATCCTTTGTATGCCCCTCCACTTAACAGTTTGTGCACCAAAGACCACTACAAACCTCATGCACTGAATTTGTAGAAAACTTCTACAACTACTTGGCCATTGCAACAATTTAAGCCTCTAGAAAAGGGATCACACCGATAGCAATGCTCCCAATAGCCTCAGTGCATAGAGCAACTTCCAAGGCTTTGCATGGGTTAGTGAAAGCCTTGTGTGATAGTGTCCTTCTAAATGGTGTTATCAATCCCCCAAAAAACCATTGAACGTGTTAAAAGGGGTGTATGACATAGGATAGTTTTGATAAGTGAGTTTTGAACCGTGCATCATACTCTCACACACTCTCTGCCATTCCTTGTTGGATATCCTTTAGGGCACTGATGATTTTTTCTCAAACTCAGGGATATGTAACTCTTCTAGGAAGGCATTCTTCAATGCATTGTAATCCACTAGCATTTGGTGGGGGTCATACTTGTGGTACCATATATGCACGTGCCCTTGCAATGTTTTTGCAAACTAACTTTCCTTTTTCTCCGGGGTAGTGATCCCCTTCACGTACCATAGAAATTCACACTTGTGCACATGCTCTCCAACATCCTCAATACCTCTCTAGTTCAGTAGGTTTAAATACATCTCAAAAAATACTTGTGGGGGTGGCTAAGGCCCTTGTCCAGCTAACCCATAACCTTAGTTTCCTCCTATGTTTCCTCTGCCACCAGATCCACTAGATCCACCAAGTCTTGTCCCTCCTAACCCACCAGATCCACCTCTTGTAACCAGTAAATGGCCTAAAGTGGCCACGCCTAGTGTCCCCAACATCCCACTAAACTTTATGCAAATGGTTTTTCATATTGTGCCACTACAAGTTGTGTGTCCGCGCCACTCCTAGACGTGATACCCAAACTTTGTGCATTTGCACCTTGTCCAAAAATTCATCCAAACACAGGAATGGTTTGTGCAGCCATAAATGTCCTAAATGATAAATTATATCTCCTAGGAATAGATCTATTACTTCTACCGATACCAACTGGATTAACAATACTTCTCCCTAGATCTAGAAAAACAAGCGTCGGGGTTGGACACTAGATGGGTTCAAATGGTCGCCTACGGATCTCCTTTCTCTATGTGATGAAATCTCATTAGAAGTGAAGGGGATTCTTTCCCACACTTTAAAAGATGGGGTAACACAGACTGTTTAGGTTCCATTTCCTCTACATGAACCTAAACTCGTTCGTGTAATGTCTACCTCCATAGATCCATCACACCTGTAACCTCGCATTATCTAGCCATATCCCTTTCACAAGATTCACTATAATTGAGTCATCTCTCTTCCCTTTCCTTTGCAGCTGCAATGTCTATCATCTTCTTCCACCCTAGCTTCCTTTCCCAATGCTTAGAGAAGCTTAGCTGGCCATTATAAATACCTCTAAACTTAGGGTAATGATCAAGATCTTCATAGTCAAAGGGACAACACATAAAAATGATCATCTGGGTTCCCTTAGGAATTCAAATTTAGTAACCTCTGGACAAGAATAGGTAGAAATGGTGTATTCTAAAGTATAGCTTATCAACACTCCTTTCCACTAGTAATCGACAACACGTGTCCAAGTCAAATCCGCATCCTATAGATTCTAGTAATCATCTTGGGTCCATACATGCGATCTATAGTACCATCTTGATTTGGATGCATATGCTGAAATCCATTCATACAATTCTATTGGAAAGAACAGAAGAAAGTTTCATTCAACTCATGGTACAAGTGCTCTTCTACCCATCTATGTGCATCAAACTCAGGTCCCGTATTGAATCTTTGAGAAAAATCATCCTCTGCACTCCTAAACCATGCTTCAACACTCTCCAAGGTCAGGCATTCAGTCATCACACATCAATGGAACCAAGATGTGGGTGTATCCATTTCTCACAACAACTTCAAAAAGAGGTACAGAAATGGAACCAAGATGTAATAATGTTTATGCCCTTAGAACAACAGTCTAATCCCATGCACACTAACCTATCACCTAGTGGGCACAGGGTGCTCACCCAAGGCATGCACGGGTGTTGAGCCCATCCTTTATGTGATTCTTGTGAGAATACATTGATCAATGATAGAAAATTAGAAAAAGGGTAAAGAAACATGCATTCATTTTGAGAACTTAAGATGAGGCATTATATTAATGCATCCATTTAGACAATAAGAGAAATATCAAATAGATAACATATATGATTCATAATATAAAGAAGATGCACTAGGTTTTACACCCATGAACAATGTATATTTAGAACAGAACCATATATTCCTCATTGATCTTAGTTCAATAACCACATTACATTCCTTAAGGCCATAACAAACCAATGTATCAATGCAAATAAGACTCATGCATCAGAAATCCTAACCATGCTTCCCATATTACAAAAATGATCACAGACCCATCCCTCTAGATATGCCATCTCTCTTATAGCCCTCCTAATGAGAATCCATAGAACCCATTACTATTTCTATAAAGATTCTCCTCTTCAATCTCTATATGATTCCAGTGACCACACACTCTTCTCCAAAAGTAGTCCCTTTCCTTCTACCTGAGCATTTCTATATATAGATTTAGCATCCATCGTCATGCCTTCCTGAAGTAATAGATTGGTTTCCAAGTGTCCATGTTGTCCTTCAATAGAGCATGCTTATTCCCATATGAGCTCTCCACTTTCTATGATGATGTCTTTCTAGATCCTTCCATCACATGGAATATTCCTTCCTTGACCACCAATTTGCCAGTGACACCTTATCTACTCGTATGCTTAGTTGGGTTACATTTTTCTCGTGTCTTTGCTAGGAATTCCAAATATGGATAATTCCCAAAACACTTTTCTTTGCCTAGCACATGCTATGGATTTTACTAAACCTCCTAAAACCCTTGTCCTATGTGCCTTCACCCCGTGTGCCCTTCTTCATATAGGTCTTGCGTGCCCACGTGCCTTCTTTTACTTAGCCAATATTCTAAGGCCCAATAATGATATATGCTTAGGGATAAATCAACACTCATCCAATTAACAAGTCATGGTACATGCTTAGGCTATAAGGTCCACACCACTCTTTCCACACATCTCACCCTCATACACTCATTCTATAGTGATATATTATTAGGGATAAATCGTCACTCACACATTATATGAGTCATGGTATATGCTTAGGCTATTGGTTCCACACAAACCTTTCCATATGATGCATTTCCATCCATTCATCTTATAGTGATATACACTTAGGGATAAATCATCACTCCTCTAATCAAAAAATTCATGATATACACTTCAGCTATAGGGTTCACGAACATCCTCCACATGTCGCATTACATCACCACTACATATACACACTCATCGTAGCCCGCTAGACACAACTAACACTACTCGACCATTTCCCAATGAGGCACTCTTATTTACGGTTCATTCTCGAATTTTGAGGGGGAAAATAAGATGAACCTCACTACATACATATTCCATCCACTTAGGGGGCATGTTGATCTTATCATTCCATTCCATCCATCCATAGCATATTGTATTGTCTTGGTAGCATTTACTCTTGCTTACTAGTGTTTTGCATGCGCATTTTATTATAAATTTTATCTTTATTTTCTATATGTCATTATCATACACACATGTACGTTTACGATTCTATCTAGTGTGATCGTAGATATAGGAAATTTACATGCGGCATGGATGCTTGCCTTCTACCCTTACTATACCGGTCACTGGGGGCATCTAAATTTGTCTAACACAGATGTTATTGTTTCATTTTGTACTTGGCATATTTTACTAATTGTTCTTACATGCTTTGACATATTGTTTTTCATTCTAACATGCTAATGGGTGTTCCATGTGCAACACTTGTTTTGTAGGACTACATGTTCCCATGACTACTTGTATTTCTACTTGTCTACATTGTTTTCTATTATATGTTAGCTTTTCCCTTTGCTTGTGTGCACACTTTTCTACCTGTTTCTATCCATGATGGTCTTTGTGTGTCTTATGACATAGTGAGTGATGTCCCATGTTTGAAACCATATTTCTGTAGTATCCTTATTTTCTTGCATGTTTACACTACTTTTCTTAGTAGTTTTTACATTATCTGTGTATTTTACACTTATTTGCATGCATGTGTTTGGACTAACACTTGTATTGGCTAGCCATCCCTTTTGTGTGTGCCTTAGTATTTACCATGTGCTTTCCCTTTCCCCTTATAGGGATGAGTTAGTTACAAGTATAGATTGTGTTTGTCCTCTTTTGGGGCTGCATTCTCCTTCCAGGGTCATCGCATGCACCCCCAAAGAGGGGGACATCATTAAGGGTTTATACTAACATAGTGTATCTACAACGGTTCATACATTGGGAGCGAGTTGAGACAAGTCTACGAAATCCATACACAACAACCTTAATAGGACATGGTGTCCTTTGGAAATTCTATGGAGCATCACAGGCTCAGGGGTTACAATGGGTGGCCTCTCTACACTTCTCCGTCTAGTGGCGTAGGATCTCCCAAAAAAACCATCAAACTACAAATACCTCTTTAAAAATTGTAGCAGAAGCGGTTAGAGTTGGAGGACACCAAGCATTTCCTCCCTACACTTCTTCAGCCATGGTGGCATGAGATCTCCCAAAAACTCGTGACATCATAGGATATCCTTCTACACCCTTTTTCTCAACATGGATCAGGTACACATGTTCCATTTTTCCATTTACACTTTATACTCTAGCATTATTTACATTTGCACACTTTACATAGCATGTTTACATACATACATATTTTACTACTTGATCATTTTCTCCTTTTAGGTTCTCTGTATGAGAAACAAGCAGTCAAATTAGGGGAAAAAACAACAAAAAATAAAAACAAGCGTGATAATGACAACAACAACAAAAATGATAACACACCACGACGGTACTTGCCATACTAACCATGCAAGCACATGACACACTTGCAAAAACTACACACGCATTCCACCCTAGGTTCATTCTCATCACTTTTATTTAAATTTTCTTTCATATGTAGAATCCACACTCCTCCACATCTTTCTTTTTGTCATTCCACACTTCTAGTTCATCAGCGTGCTTTCTTCTACACTCAACATGGACATCGGTATGCTTTTCTATATACTTTATATTACCCAGCTATACTCTCACTAACATAAATTTGGGGAAATGTAGACACAAATATTACACATTAGACAATATTTAGCCAGTCTTATACTACTATTTAGAAGATTCTCAAGTGTAGAAAGTACCAATTAATCCCACTTTCTTTCCATCTTTGTTTTATGTTATACCTCATCTTTCGTGCATATTTTCGATACTTATCACCCCATTTTCTAACTTCCATAATATTCTATCCCTAATTCCAAGCACCCCACCCTATACTAGGGTGCCCTAGGGTGCTCTTGTACCACTCTAAATGCCCCGCTCTATGCTTAGCCTCTTTTGCTCCTTTTTGGGTCACTTTTATCCATTAGTCATCTTTATATTTTCCTCAGTCGACCTTGTGGGGATTAATTGTGAAATTAAAATTGAGATACCTATAAATATAAAGCTTATAAGACCATAATAGGGGTCCTAGGTCATTACATCCTATCACTACTACCACTCCATCTAGGGTTGCATCCATTACACCATCTTCAATCCACATAACACCATACATCCAAGCTAGGAATATATGCATCACACACATTCTTAGAGGAGGAGGGATTATATTTTACTATCTACATATTCTATAGCTACCATAACTCCCTATTTCACAAAGTGCAATTGGAACAAGAGCACCTAGGGCACGACATACACACACTCACCAGAACTACATCAGTTCCATAATGTAGTGCATCGCTCAATGATAATTCCTTCGGTTTGAAAGCTGAGGTCAATCTGAACCCTTCTTATTATTCATGTGCAGGGCATCATCTAGTTCATTTGGCAAATCTAGTGCTACAGATAGAGAGTATTTAGAGACACTTAGTGACCATGAAAAATTAGGGTTTTGAGAATTTATATTGTTATGAGTATCGAAAATATAGACATGGGCTCCCCAGTACACTCTTAGGAACCTATGTCACTTCAAATAATCCAAATCTACCCTCTATAGGGCTTACGAGTGTTCTTCTACATCGCCAAGTTCTAGCTCCAGATCGGTGACAACTTGCGACAATCCCCTTTATCGGTTGAGTTTATTCCTTACTCTTATCTTACACATTAGGGTTTTATTTTATCTAGAATACTTTATCTACATACCTTTTTATTTCATTTACAATAATTTAGTCCTCCTACTTAGATTAGCATTAATAACCTAAATACCCCATTTAGGTCCCTTTAGATTTTATTTTTGTTAATCATTGTCACTTCATTTTCGTCTATTATTTTGTCTCCTTCTATCATCTCATCTCTAATGAGACTTCATCTCCTAGGGATGTTTATGATGCTATTCTACCACTTCTATGGATGCTTAATGTTCTTCATCACCTATTGTGTCTTCGGAGCCTACACATATTTTTCCCTTCACATTAGAAACTCTTTTGCCTCCTCTTGATGTCCCTATGATTACTAAAAATGGAAAATTACAACCCCTTAACACATTATTACCATCCCTTCAGAGGATATCATGTCTCTCATGCATGTTGTGGGCAACTTATAATATCAAGTTTAATCACTCACATTAGAAAGAAAGGCATACTATGCTTCCATTGATAACAATTCATTACATGATAACCCTATTCCTAAGAAGATTCATACCTCATATTTTCCTAAAGATTTTATCTTGCCTACCTTTTCATGTTTTAACGGATCTTGAAAACCCCTACTTGCATCTCAAGCAGTACTATATGGCTATGGCTTCATATTCTAATGATCAATTATTTCTTAAATCCTTTCAACATAGTCTTATCGATGATTCTTTACAATGTTATACTCATATACCATTTTGATCTATTAGCACTTATTATGAGATGGAATAATATTTTCTCTATCACTTTATTATCAACAATGGACCTAGAGTTACCTATGATCATCTACCTACTTTACATCAGGAAAAAATAGAACCTATTATGGATTACATCTTACGATTCAATGCTTGTATGCACCAATTAGTCTTTTAACCTATTGATTTAGAGAATCAATTTATTTTCTATCATGGTTTGATTTCAGCATTAAAACAATGCTAGAAATATGAAACATGTAAATCATTCACACTTCTATGCTATAGAGTCATATATCTAGAACAAGACCTCATTGCTACAAATATTATAGATCCTCCACCTATTGTTTTTATAAGGGTAAAGTGAGGGTTTTGAAAGGGCCCACAACCTTGTACAAAGAATAAGGGGGAGAGAAAAGGAGGAAGATAATTCCCATACAACACCAGGGAGAAAACAAAAGAAATCACATCTAGAAGAGAGGAAGCTGCCAAAAATACAGAGTCAACAGTGAATAGGTCGAGAAGAAAAGAAGGAAGAACAACTTCAGCAGCCTCTAAAGGTAGCAAGAAGGTTCCACAAAGATGAGAAGAGGAGATACAACAAAAAAAAAGTTGCCAGATGAAGAAGTGGAGACCACCAAATGGTAACCACAAGAAAATCAGAAGGGGAAGAGGGAACAAAGGATAAAGAATCTAGAGCCTACCCTTCTTTCCCTTCTTCGAGCACACCAACTGCCAATTTTTTGCTAAATGTTCCTCCGAGCCAGGTGCTCTGGAAATGGCCAAAATCAGAGGGTTATCCATCTATTTTTCCTGATTTAGGGAGAAGGGGCCTTCTTTATCTAAATCAAAATGATCAGATTTGTGGGGTCTTTTGATTCCTAGGTTGGATCGTCCCCTCGATTGGGCAGACTCTACTTGTTGGCCTAGCGTAACATCCTTATATGCTGATGTAGGTTGGGCCTCAACCAATGTGTCAGCACTCTTAGTTTCTTGAATCTCCACATCCAAATCTAAGTCCTCATCAATGTTAGGGGGCTCCAGTACTTAGAAGGCTTTTTCTGCAGGGTGAACTTTCTTATGAGGATAGGAAGACTGAAGATGACCCAATGTCCTACAGTTTCTACATCTGAAAGCCATATTTTCATAGTCAAGAGGCTGAACATGAGAGATATCACCCATCTTGAGGGTCATCTTGTCTAGAATTCCTTTGCTAAGATCAACCTCAACACATATTCTGACAAAAGTGAGTAACCCACTATGAAATCTCGTAACATCCTGTTTTATAAATTTTCCTAAACAATTTCCGATCTCCTCCACAACAAGGTAGAAATGGAGAGGAAGGTTGGGTAGCCTCACCCAAACAGGAACTCATGAGATGGAATAGGAGCACGGGTCAAAGTGAGGGAACCAAGGGGTGGAAAACAAACCATCTAAACCCCAAAACCACGGTCCCTCATTCAAGGCCCTCGATAATCCTCTTGAGCAAAGAACAAAATGATGAAGAAGCCTCTTGCACAGAAAAAATGGTCACAATTTTTAGTCCAATTGGAGTGAACCCATTAGATAAGAGCATTAGTCAAAGGCCAAACACCATTAAATATATAGATGAGGGCTTTTTTCATATTATTTTTGAGTGTCAGGGAATCAAAACTTGTGATTTCCAATGAAGGGGAGTCAACAACTTTCTCAACAAGATAAGTTAGGGTGGGGAGGACTGGGGGCAACAGAGGTGGAAGTAGCATTCTTGAACAGAGCTTCCTTGAAGGTTGAAGTGTTACGAGCTCTAGCACCCCCCTTTAAGAATCCCATCATAGAGATCATGGAATCCTGGGAAATCCCATAGGAGACAAGAGGGAATTCATCTAAAAGTATTTTTCCCACAAAAGAGAGACCAAAGGAACCCAAATGAAAACCTATTTTATGAGAGATAATATATTGTAGTCCAACCCAGAAGAAAATCAATGGGTTTGGAGGTAGAGGGTAATACCAGTGATAGTTTTGACCGAACTTGAAATACCTCTAAGAAGTCATCAACTAGTGAGCACCCACATGGTCGGGAACAACCTTTTGGGCGGGAAGGGGCAATGGTCAATGATGAGTTCCACATGCACATTTTGAACATAATATGTAAAAGGGGAGCCATGTAGCCTCACAAAAACCTCAACACTTGAAATGAAACCCACATCATAAGGCACATGAACATCTGGGTTTGAGCAAGTATCAATCAATGCAGACCATTCAGCCACATCAAGATCTTTGCTAGGGTTAGGGAAGAGGGAACACACCATCTCTTTTTTCTACTCTTCTTCTTATTACTCGTATTGTTCCTCAATATTCATAACTTTGGATGGTAAATGCTTTTATTATACCAGAGCTATGAACTGGAGTGGTGGTTTTAGAGGAGCACTTTCTCTAAGTGGGACATGGAGGTGGGATTGGGTCCTTAATGTCCACCGAGTGATCCATATTTGGAGCACCCTACTATGTTCCTCTTAGTTCACATGGATAAGTTCAACCCCTACCTCAAGGTGTCTTCATGGCTACTTATTGAAAGTGTCCAATAGCCTCAATGGGAATGGAACTTGGGTTGATGATTACAAACTACTTGTAACTCACCAATAGACCAAGACCTTGAGTCCTAAAATTTAGGCTAGGGATGTACCCCCTAGGTGACATGCAAATACCCCACTCCACATGCCATGGGTAAATCAGGATATGAAATCCGGGGGCTTGGTTTGAACCTAGGTTGTTGGCTCTACAAGCTAAGTGCCCCACCAGTTAACCATAGGGTCATCCTCCCTCCACCTATTGTTATTACTACTACATCATCTAATTCTTATCTATTTCTATTATTTGAGTTCCCTATATGATCTCCATCTCCTCCTTATAAGAAGGTTCATCCCACTACATCACAAAATCATCCTTCTTCTCTTACTCCATGACAGGATACACCTATTTCGCATGAGAAATTAAATTTATCTCATCACACTTAACCATATGATGTGCTTTGTGCTTTAATTGATAAGTGTATAATCCACTTACCCTCTAACCACAATCATCCACAATATCTCTTACAATGTCATCATGATCGAACCTATTTTAACTACCACCCTCTCAATGGTCATATGGACAATGATTTCTTTACCCTTCATGATTGGTTATAATAGCTAGAGGATAAGGGAATAATTTCCTTTGGATATCTCTCATGTTAATTATCTATATGTCATCTCCTTGTCAACAAGATACAACTCTAGTTAAGTTATATCATTCATCTAGTGTTAAGGTCGTTATTTTTCCATCTCCATAGGTTATCACTCATGCAAACTCTCCATCACATCCATGCATTTTTGCACCATCTAATCCATCTCATCCACCACATATTGTACTTGTTCATATTGGCTTCCATCCCTTGTAATTATCGCTTCCCACCACCACTTCACATGACATTTAGTTTGGTTCATACGCTCACATTGCTTTCATTCTAAATGCTTCCACCATCTCGTATCACCTCGGTCTTTGGTAGGTGATTGCTATCACCTTACCCCTAATGATGCACTCATATTATTATGGTTCTTACATCACTAATGAGGTATCTTTTATAATAATAACCTCTCTTCACACACTTTGTCAATTCATCTAGCAAATTCATTGAATCATTTCCGATGGTGCACTCATTTTCTTACGGTTCGTATATGACTATTGAGGGATATGTTATAATAAGAACCTCTCTTCATGTGTTTCATTGATTCATCTAGCACACTTTATAGAATCATTTCCCAATGACATACTATTTCTTTTCATTGTTCATTCTTGACTACTTGACGGGTCTTATTCAAATGAACCTCTTCATTTATACGTTGCGGGGCATCGCTAATCTTCCCCCTATCCTCATCCTTCTAACATACACTTCATTACATTATTTAAATGATATCATAATTTTACACATCACTGACCATTCATCAAAATTTTATTACATACACTAAATCATCATCCCATTACTCATTACTCAACAAATATGCATTAAAAATCAATTCCACAAATACAAATAACAATCAACACATTAAGCATACAAAAAAAATCACATGCATCATCACCACACCATACCATCAATACACAACGAATACACTCATCATATTCCAATAAATTTGTCTATATATATCAATTAAAATCATAGATACAAAACATCTCATCACTGGGGAAAATCCCCTACATTAACTACAAAAATATAATTCATATCTCATCATCAGTGTTAATCTATGGTACTGCAAGATCTCTAGAACTCGACTCTTTGCTACTAAATTTGCGGCACTGATTGTGACATCGATATCTCACCACCTACCTCTATAGTAATATAAATTCTATATACTGCTCCACAAATTGGCTTTATGATGTGATGAATTATGAAAACACATCCTGTGCTAAAGGACCACCACCCACTGCTTCTCTAGCTCATCGTGTCTCCTCAAGTGCCTCATCCCTCTCACTCAACAATATGGTACATGTCACTATTTCTATGGCCACTTGCTTTAAAAAATGGGCATGTTATCCTATAATTTCATCCACATGCTCTAACATCCCTCCACCTGCAAGTATGTTTTTGGGCACATTCCACATTAATGTTTCGATAGATGTGTCCAAAATCAAGGACCAATATGCATCAAAAACAACCATAACCAACAAATATTCAAGTAACCAGTCATACAACATAACTATATAGATAATCATGCTCTACTATAGCCACCACTACGTTGTTAGGGACCTATACTTTCCCCTCAACTCCTCTCTATGGTAATCTAGCCACATCTACAATAACTAGAAATAAATATACCCATCGATGCACCACCAACCACTCATGATATGCCTCTCGTACACACAACATAATCTATGTCTATTGTATTTATTGCCACATTGCACTCATCTTTCCCCGAGGTACTAGTTACTCTCTTATGGGCCTTAGTTTAGCTCCAACCCTCCTTTGTACTCTAAGAACTCTTACTAACACATATGTCTCTAGGGGCACATTCGAAGCCATACTAAACTACCGAGATACCCATTGCACTTGAAATAACTTGATAAAAATTTGAAATTGATCCTCTAATAACATAGTTCTCCATATGCATCATAGCTCTACCACATCCTCTAGCCACCCTCCATAGTCTTTGTATGGCCTCCACATCATTTCCTTTTGCCCCATCTAATCTATGATTTCTCTATAGGTGTCGTATCCATATTTCACCACACACACACCCATGCATCTCCTAGAAAATATGTCTATCCTCCCCCAATCTATTTTTGGACCACCATATGGCCTAAGTACTTCTATATGTTCATATTCCCATACATGCAACAAAGTAGTCACTCCAATGTAACCTTCATGCTCCTCCTGTAAATTTGTAAATATCTCTATAGATGTGGGTCAACACACATCATGCCACATATTATCTAGTGCTATCCTCCTCTATTTGGTGAAAAATATCATGCATCTTATATAAGAATCCCACACTACCTCCTTACACAATAATTAATAACAAAATCACTAGAGATATTAATTTCGCAAGTGCGGAAACCCCGATCTTAATATCACATCCACATTACTATGGGCCTTGGTAGGCACTCGATTTGCTATAAATTACCACCTAGAATCCCTCATTTGTCTCTCCATATCCTCCACAACCATGACTTGTACCCTCTCACCAACAATTGGTAATCATAGTATATGATATACATCCTCTAATGTCACTGTCATCTCACATGTAGGGAGCCAATACATACACATTTTGCAAACTATCTCTCACACAAATCTATCAACATTCACATATAAGGGCACATACCCCATCCTTGTTATATGTAATGGCCAAGATGGTCCATTACTTCCCAATCATCATCTAATAAAATCAACCTAAGAAATCTACTCAAGTGGCAACCACCACGAAACTTCTTAAAATGGATATCCCTCTACAGAACACAATATAACACCCAACATAGTGTTAGAACACCGTAAAAATACACACATGATTAATTACAACATCACTACACATGAAATCTTACGATGATTGTTACGGTAATCTTAGCTGATTTTTGGGCCTCAATTATGGGATTTCATCTCTTTTGTGCAAAGTGTTTTTAGTTGAGATTTTTTTGGAAAATAAAGAAGGTTTTGGAGTTTCATTTTGAGCTAGGAAGTTGGAGAAAATAGTAGAGAAGGAAGGAGGAAAAGTGCAGAGTTTTCTAGTCTTATTTCAACTCAAATTTCTTAGGAAAGGGTTTCTAATTTTTATCCTATGCAGTATTTTATATATGAATGCATATTTATTTTATCCTTCTTCTAGGTATAGAAAAATGGTTTTCTCTTTCTAGGTGTTGATATTTTTATTTTTCCCTCTATGGGTATTGAGAATTTTTTTTTCATTTTGGGTGTATGACATTTTATTTTATATTATTATTGGATACTTGGTAGTATTTTTCTCTACTCTTGGGCATCGGGATATGACATATAATATTTTTAGTTTGCATTTTCTGATTATATATAAGTGTATATAGTTTAATATTTTTTCATTCATGAGCTGTTTTCTTTGTTGGATCTTGGTTGTAAGTTTTTTTTTGTTTAGGTTGCGGATTATGCTGAATTTTTAATTTATGTTTATTGTGTTTCATCCGAGGTTCTCTTGTCTTTATGAAATTTTGTCCAATAGTTAGAGTGTAAAATCTTATATGATATATTTAACATGAGTATGTGTTGAGACATTTTTTCAAATTATTTGTGTGAAACCTCTTATTTGGCATATTTATATAAATATTGGTTTTGACATTTGGTCAAACAATTTGTGCGTAATTTATTATTTGCACATATTTAGAAGTATAATGTTGTGACGTTTGGTCAAGAAAAATTTGTGAAATCTATTATTGGAACATATTTGGAAGTTTAATGTTGTGACATTTGGTCAAATATTTTGTGTGCAATCTCTTATAGGCACATATTTAGAAGTTTAATGTTTTTGTATTTGGTCAAACAGTTTGTGTGCAATCTATTCTTGGCACATATTTGGAAGTTTAATGTTGTGACATTTGGTCAAATAGTTTGTGTGCATTATATTATGGGCTTATATTTGAAAGTTTAATGTTGTGACATTTGGTCAAATAATTTGTGTAATGATTAACTAAAATGTGGTTTTTATTAAGTTAATCTAAACTAGGAATAACATTAAATAATAGTAAATGAATGCGGTAAATAAATATGAAAAGTAACCCAAATATATAAGAAAATAAATATAGGAAACCCTAATTAACAAGTATGGTTAGAAGGAGTTTAGTTCATTATGTGGTTGTTTGAGACTGTGTCACTGGATGAACTGAATAAACAAAATTTGTATGCAATGATAAAATAGCTCCAAAATACACAAATTTGAATTGTTTTGCTGGACTGGGGCACCTAGGAGAGGATTAGGTTGTGTTTGGGTACCTAGTCTCGAGTTTTGGGTTCCCTGGTCTATGTAGGAGGTCAAAAAACAAGATTTTTGAGGTCGATGATGATGTGAAGCCCTCATTGTTTGTCATGTGTAACTCCCTTCTCTGTCGCAGAATGTCACTAATGATCAACAATGAAGAATAGACCCACAAAACCCTACAAAAATCATCAAACCCCTAAAAGACATGTAAATGAAGGGTTTAGTCTATGGAATAAAATGAACTTCCCTCATATGATGTGTGATGTAGATGAACCACCCTTGTCCCTTGTGATGGATATAGATGGATGTAAATGAGCTCTAGATGCCTTAGATGGAATATAACCTTAGGTAATGGTAGTAGTGCCTAGTAATTGGTCCCTCATTATGGTCTCATAAATTTGTATTTATAAGGTTATCTTGTTCTAATTTCATAATTAACCTCGAAGAGGCCCACCACTAAAAAGATAGATTGTTCAAACAACTAGAAAATGCCCAAAAAGTGGTGAGAAAGTGTAAATAGGATCAGGATGCCCCGACTAGGACCAGGGAACTTGTGGGCTCCCAAGATCTTGGCCTAAGCACCCTAGTCGGCTCGGGTGCCCCAGTAAAGGCTAAAATGACACAAAAAAAAAAAAAAAACTTGACATGTATGTGTAGAAGGTCGACAATGATGATGAAAAGAAAAGTTAAATTACCAAAAGATGGGGTTAATTAGTACTTTCTTCACTCAAAACCATATGAATAGTTGTATAAAAGCTGGGACTAAATAATACCTAAATTGTATGATTTAGTGTCTACATTTTCCCCACTTTATGTTGGTGAGAAGAAGGCTTAATAACGTAAAGTAAATAGAGATGCGAACTTGATGCCGATCGCAGAGTGATGTAGAAAATTTGATGAAGGACTCGAACAAACATGGAATGAAAAAAATATGATGGACCGTTGAAAGTAATGATGTAAAAGAAAAAAGTGATGACGGTGAATGTAGGATGAAAACACATGTGTAGTTGTTGACGTTTGTGATGTACTTACATGTTAGTATGGTGTGTATTGCGAGAAAATGTTGTTGTTGTTGAATGCTTATTTCTCATATGGTCGGACTGTAAGGAGAAGATGATCAAGTAGTCAAATACATATGTATATATGTTAAAAATTCATGCAAAAGATGCATATATATGTATGTAAGGGCATGTAAATGTAAAATATGCAAATGAAAAATGGAACATGTGCACCTGATCTATGATGAGAGAAAGGTTGTAGAGAGGACATCCTATCCTGGGTTTTGTGGGTGATTTGACACCATAGGATGAAGAAGTGTAGGGAGGAATTATGTTGTATCCTCCAACCTTTAACTATTTCCCTGAATATGTGTGAAGATATCTTTGTAATACCGGTGTTTTGGGTGATCCAATGCCCTTTGGATGAAGTAGTATTGAGAGGAATTCTATTGTATCCTATAACCTATAACTACTCCCCAGAATGCTAAGGACTATAATGTCCTATAAAATATGATGTGTAAGGGGTTCATAGAATGGTCTGAACTCACTCATTGTATAACCAATAATGCCAAGGGTGGAAGGCTGAATTGAACTAGTGTATAAGTACTATGTAGAATGTAAAACCCCAAATGTTTCCCCACCTTTTTGGGGGTGCATGCAACATCAGCGATAGGAGAATGTGGCCCCAAAGGAGGACCAACCATATGAAATTTGTAACTCTCCCCGCTGAGGGGAATGGAAAGCACTTGGTAGTAACCAAGTCATGCACAAATAAGAGGTTATCCAAAGACAAGTGCTAGTATAAACAAACATGCATATATAAGATAATGTGTAATCTATGCAAATAGTGTATACGCTACTAAACAATGTACTTGATGTAAACACACAAGAAGACAAAGTAAGATGGAAAAAGTGGGATGCGAATATAGGAAATCACTCACGATGTCTCAAGAAACTCAAGGCCATCATGGCCACATACAAAAAAATAAGTGTTCACATAAAACAAAAGGAAATACCTGCAAAAAGAGCAAACAATAAACAACCAATAGTAAACAAAAAACAAATAACCATGTACGTAAATAATCACCTTAAAAAAATGTTACACATGAAGCACTCGCTATCATGTTAGAAAATATAACCAGTATGTCAAAAGCGTGTATAAGAAAGTAATGAAAAGTCATAAGTAAAAAATGAAACAATAACACCTGGAAGAAACAAATGTGGATTCCCCTGTGAATGTTGTATGAGTGGTATAAGGTGAGCATCCATGCTGCGTGTAATACACCTATATCTGTGATCACAACTAAGCAAAGGAATGAATGTGCATGTGTGTATGGTATAATTAAATGAAATACAAGAGATATAAGTAGTATGTGTAATAAGTGACCATATACAAGAAAAAGTGAGCATGAATAAAAGCAACCAAGATGTGCAATATGATGTGGATGGATGGAATGGAATGCAAGATGGATGGTAGGAGCTACGTGCCCCCCCAAATGAATGGAATTATATACAGTGAGGTTTATTTGGTTTCCCCCCTAAGCATTCAAGAATGAATTGTAAACAATATTACATCGTCAGGAAATGTTCAAAGTGTGTGTTGTGTCTAACGCATTGTGATGAACATGTATGTCTATTGATCATATGAAACCTAGATATGATGTATACATGAGACTTATAGCCGAAGCGTATATCATGATAAGATGATTTAAAGAGTGATGATGTATGCTAAGGTGTATATCACTACAATATGAGTAGAGGGGGTGGTGATTTAGCCTAAAGTGTATACCACTACAAGATGAAGGAATACGTGACAATTTAGCCTAAAGAATATGTTATTAACCTAGGAATTTCACATGATGGGAGGTAAAATGATGAAGTGTAAGTATTATAAGGTCTATTTAGTTTGTAAACCCTCAGTAGTTGAGTATGGGCCAAGGAACTAGAGTGCATCATAGGGTATTGAGTGGAACACATAGAAGATGATATAGTATGTGTGATGATAATAGATGACCAAACGATGTGTAGAATGTACAATCTATGCAATGCAAAAAGTGTATGTAGACTAAAAAAGTGTAAGATGCACACTATGTAGTATGTAAAATGAGGAATATGTAATGCTAGACTTGTAAACAATAGGAGTGTGACACATATGATGGAGACTAGTATGATGTGTAAAATAGGTAAGATGTGTAGATGTGAAAATTTTGAAATACAAATGATGTAGACTAAATGTAGGATATAGGATGTAGGATGTAAGATGCATAACGTGAGATGTGTGAAGAGTTGTAACATGTAAGAGCTATTATTTAGTGTGTAGGGTTCATGTGTAGTATTCCCTCATCATTCAAGTGTGAACCAAAGCACAAGAGTGTGTCATCAGATAATGATGATGTTAAAACATGGGATGAGTATGCCTATGTAAGGAAATTTATGTAAGTCAATGTAGAGATAACATATGCACCTATGCTAATATGATGGGGGATGTGTGAGATGTTATGCCCCCAAGTGTGCATGAATGAATAAACTATCCAATGACAATGAAGGACAAAGGTCCTTCATCGATGCCTATGGTGACAAAATCATATGATCATGCTCTAATAGTGGTGGTATAGTAGACATACGTTATGATGGTGAATGAAGTCTATGTGCATGTGATGTATGAATATATGATGAATGTCATGGTGTAGAAAAATGTGTCGGTGATGGAGATATACGTGATGTGGAGTGCGAAGGTGATGGAAACCCATGTGGAATAAACCAAGGTGGTGATCGACATAGAGATGCATTAAATGTCCTAGGAATGTGCATATACCTATGTGTAGGACTAACAAAGTGGCGAGGTCATGTAGACAATGCATGAGTAGGTGAACTAGGAGTATATTACGCTTTGAGTAGCATAGAATGTGATGTGATAGATGAATTAGGTGGGGTGATAACTAATGAATGAGGAGATTCCAACCATGAAGTAGAGGGAGGTACACCATCAATAGAGATAACTTGATTGTTGTGATTGAATTTAAGTAGTAAATGATTCATGGAGATAATAAATTAATACCAATGAATCCAATTGAGAATGAGAAGCATATCATACCTATCAACTATGTTTCCAACGAGGAAAAAAACAAACATAGTAAGAGTACCAACTGTAACATGTAGTTTGATGACACCAACATGTTTAGTGAAAGGGTATTAAATTTGTAATTGAGGGTAATTGATACCATTAATAAGTAGAATAGGACATGCAATAATGGGCCATGATGGGTCAACCTTATTATTATTGATGGAGGTCCATCCCACATATGATTTAATATGTAAGTGATTAGATGTGAAATTCACATGACAATCATGGTTAGAGAAAGAGATAAATGGGGGTGAAATTTTAGTATGTGCAACTACTAAGTCAATAACACTAGATGCGGGAGAATTTACTGCATGATATACATGATTATCCGATGAGTCAGTTGTTTTTATATCATGTTTGGGTAGAGGGTTGTTAAATATTTTGAGTTTATGGTTGTCATTGACATGTGGAGGTTTTGTGGATTATGGAAGTTCAATTTCGCCATCATCAATCAAACCCTGATTGAGAAATCATAGTTGAAAGAAATGATCGATAGCGAGTCCAACACATTGATGATAATTGCAATGTGAATTTTCATAAAAGTGATGCCCTTTTTGTCGAGATGGATCAAATTGTAGAGGGTAAGGTAATGTAATGAGATTACTATCAACTAGTTGTAGTAAGAAAATTAATGGAGGGGTGCTAAACCTCAAAAAGATACACTTAAATGGCTATGATTATAGCTCCTTATTAGTAGATATTTGTGTTTCTAGTAACCTTTGTATAGGAGGATTTAATTGTAGAGGTCTTTAATGTGGACTTACCTTGAAAACATGTAGATGATGATGTTTTATCTTGATACTTAATATTTCCTATAGCTAAGAGTTGTGTTTCATAAAGCTAATGAGTATGAAAATTTTGATCAAACAAAGGAGGGGTCCAAACAAGAAAACTCTCCTTGAGAGGTGGAAAGAGACTTTGAATAAATAAGTTTTGGAGCTAGGCATCCACAAGTGCATTAGACATCTTAACTAAGTTGTTTTTATAGTGCAATAAATAATCTGACAAGTGTTCATTAGTCCTTTGTTTAAGTTTTGCAAGTTGAGCATAAGATATCTTCGAGCCAATGTTAATTGAGAAGTGAGAAAGGAAAGTATAAGGCCAAATGGATGAAAGAGACTACCAAATGGACAGGTAGGTCATAAAACCAATGCATTACATAATCTTGCAAACTACAAGGAAATACCTTGGCGAGTATAGTGTGACCATCCGCATAGTCAATAATACATGCTACATGAAAAGCGTAAAGATTCTCTTGTGGGTCACTGTGGCCTTTAAACATGGGTAGCTTAGGAGAAATGAAACTATATGGAAATGGATAAGAAGATATAGAAGGTAGGAAAGGAGTATGAAGAAATGATGTAGAGTCTAAAGATGGTGATGCTCATGAAGTAGCTATCTGAAGTTGAAGAATTTGGGTCTGTAAATCTTGATATAGATATGTTAAATAAGGATTGATCGAGGAAGATCCAAACTGCATATTAGGCATTCTAGGGTGAGTGACGGGGAGCGGTATTTGTAAGAATAGGAGAAGAACCATAAGCAGGTGTAGTGGAGACCATGGGAGCTAAATAATGAGTAAACATAGAGGTTGAAGCTTCACAAGTTTTCTTAGCAGTGATTAGAGCATGCAAGACATGAGGAAGATGAGGAATATTATCATACAAAGCTTGTCGAAGGTCAGTAATAGTGTTGAGTTGATCTTGGTCAACATTTGTGTCTTCATCATATGATTTTTCACTATCATACACCTCTATTTCATGAATAGGGACATTGTTTGAATTATCCAAAGGATTGTTAGTAGTAGCTATAGAAGTAGGGATATTGGAAACTTGTTTTAAAACCCTATGGGTGAATGAGGGAAGCTCACAATATTAATAAATCCTGAAATGACCACTCGAGTGATAGACACATGAAGAAGAAGTCTAAGGAGAAAGTTTATTCGAAGATCGGGTTCACCAAAATGATTAACTAAAATGTGATTTTTATTAAGTTAATCTAAATAAGGAACAATAGAAAATTAAATTAAATGAATACAATAAATAAATATGAAAAGTAACCGAAAAAACTAAGTAAATAAAAATATGAAACCCTAATTAACAAGTAGGGTTATAAGGATCTTAGTTGATTCAAAGGCCTTCCAGAACTATGTCACTAATAAGGTTACTAATGTAGCAAAAAAATCAATCAAACTCAATTATCAAAGTTAGAATGGATACAAAGTCAATTTTTCCTTTTCAAGGTCTTCAAAACTAGGTTCCTATTCAACTCACAAGATCCTTTATTTATGAAATTTGTATATCTTTGGCATTAATACCATGTACTAATTTCTTCAAAATATTATACATCCTTAAATTAGACCAATTCCACTTTCTTGATGAATCAAAGAAACTAAAATAATAAGAGTTCTTAATTTTTGCAAAACTATCTATTTAAGCTCCCTAAAGACCTTGCTTCTAGCTTATTTGTGGATGGATCCTTCTATAGGTCCCTTGATCACAGTGGTCACTTTTTTTATCTCTAATTATCCTATTTGTAGTGTGGGTAAAGTTTCTTAGTTCAATACTTTGGTTGAGTCACTTTTCTTCACTAGTCTTTCTTTATCTAGTCTTACTCTTCTTCACCATGTCTTGGTTGCATATTTTGTGGTAATATGTGATTCTAGGCTTAAAATCACAAATCCATCCTCATTTTAGAAACCCTTTTAGCCCATTCAACTGCATGTAATTTTTCACCTAGCCTTCCTTTGTACAAGTTCTCTCAAAAATCACATTTCAAGATTCTAACTTAGGTCTCATAGGTCTATGTCACTATTTGAGTCCTAACTATCAAGATTTGTAGAAATTGTGGAGTGATTTAAGTATTAAAGGCTTCATAATCTCATAGAATGAGTTATCTACATCAAAAATTTAAAAATTTAATACTAAACTCAACTTTCTTACCCCTAGTTTGTAGTTTTCTAATCTCTTACCAAAGAAAAATTGTAGAGTACAGTTTCCCCTATCATCTACTATAGAAGGAGTCAAATTAATCAAAACCTTTACTCTTCAAGTACTTAAAACTCTATGGAATTTTATATCCTACTTTATAACTTTTAAATTTTATCTCTAATAGATAACCTTCTATAAAGATTTGATCAATATGTTCTTGTTCTCCAAATCCTTACCTACAGGTTACCTATACAACTGTCAAAAATTTCTGTCAACGAAATCCTTTCAGACCTTAATATTTTTTATTTACCCTTTTGATATACCATTGAATATATATTCCAAGTTTTAGTTGATATCTCCTCAAAGAAATCAGGAACCACACAATTTTATCTAAACCCTAATAAGGGTTCTCACCACAGACCCGATAGGTGATATTTTGTTATAAAAAAGAAATACTAAGTTTTAAAGCAAAAACGCAAGATAAAAACTCCTCTTGACATTTTGCACATATTTTCCTTGACAATATTATTCAAGGTGTCTTAAAATCACAAGATGGTCAAAAACCTTAATATTCTAATCTTAGGGAATAGGGGACATACGATTGATACAGTTTCCTTAAGGATTGACTTCTAATTCAGTTGCAAGATCTCTATTTTGAAGAAAATGAACTTGTAGGATTTTTTTATCCTCTTAATTATCTATCTTCCTTATCCCTCTAGATGGTCACTTGTCTCAGGGTTCATCATTTTCTCATAGATAATTCCTCAAGAATTGTCACACTTTTAGTGTATTGTGTTCAAGTTTGATCCCTTACACAAATCAAACCAACAACAATGCAAATACTCAGTCTAATATTTCTTACCTTTGATAATTATTTCACTACTGTGCATGCACAAACTTCTCAATCATCAAGATGTATAAATAAGGCATGAAAAATCCTCTCCACTATGCATACACCAGAATAGCTTCAAAAAAATTCTTAAAACCATTTTCCCACTATATGAGCATTCGAATGATGATGTGAAATAAAATTAAAAAAGATTAAATTATCTCTCATCGCTCCAACCTAACTGATTCTTAGACTTCTAAGTCTTTTACATGACATATTTTTTTATTACATCATTAGAAGCACTAATTTGTGTCTAGTTCACTAGGATTTGCGCATTATTTTACCATCTTGAGCCAACTCGGTCTTCTAAATCATAACAAGTCTTATTATAAGATTTTTTCATATCATGACACCCCATTATTGCATACTACTATACTAGAAAAAGCCAAAAATGTCTCCAATATTCAAAATTTTGACTTGGAGGGAAAATGGAAATTTCAAATTCATGAAGGTCTTGGACTAAACTAACACACCTAATAGACCATTTATGACCCCTAAGACCTATGAACTCTCATAGAAAACCAAAAATTTATAATATACTTCCTATTTACATGTTAAGATTTGATGCTCTTGCATCGGTTACTACGTTGGAAATTCATCAAGTAGATAACATGTTTTTCCATTACGAGCATGTGAAGTTGATGTACATGTTGGAATTTGGTCATCTTTGTTTATATGATTTCTCATAATGGTTTATGATATTATTATTGATGATTTTTTTCATACGGTTTGTATGCTTTCTCATAATGGCTTATAAGATTATTATTAAAGGCATTTTGTCATACAGTTTGTATGCTTTCTCATTATGAATTATGAGATTATTATTGAATGCATTTTTTCATATAGTTTGTAAGTTTTCTCATGATAGTTTATGAGATTATTATTAAAGGAATTTTTTCATACTATTTGTATGTTTTCTCATTATGGGTATGATATTATTGGTTATGGAATTTTTTCAAGAAATTATTATCCTTTCTCTTATAGTCATATAAGATGTTAATGTTGGAATCTTTTCAAAAAAAAAATTGTTTCGTTTTTGGCCTAAAGATTAATATTCCAACATTATGTCAAAATAGTTATAATGTTGTCTCGTTTTGGTGTATAAAATTATTGTGATAGAATTGGGTTAAATAGTTGGTATGTTGTTTGTTTTGATACATACAATTATTAAGATATGCATTATGTAATCAACCTAACTTATTGTCATTTTTATTCATTTTTGTATGTCAATTTAAGGCTTTCACCTTAAATGAGAATATGAGTGTAATTTATTCATTCATGTATACATGCTTATCTACATCATTATTATAATAATGGATTATTCTTAATGCAGATGCATGGCTGAATATTGTTATTATGGTTATTATGAAATACATTATGTAATTATCCTTATATGATGTATTTTTTATGTCTATTCTATATTATGGCTGAAAGTATCATCCATGAATGATATTATAAAGAAATATATTATGTAATCAACCTTATGTGTTGAAAGTTTTATGTATTTTTTGTATGATGGTTTAAGGTTTCTTCAATGAGTGAGGTTATAAAGAAATGTATTATGTAATCAGCCTTACATGATGTAAGATTTATGTATATTCTGTGTGATGGATGAAGGAATCATTCATGAATGAGATTCTGAACTTGGTTAGTTCATGCATGTATACATGCTTATTCACACCATTATTATAATAATGAATGAATTTGTATGTTGATGCATGATTTTTTATTTCTTATATGTTTTCATTTTTAGAATACTACATCTAGTAAAATTTAAAATCTTTCCAGTTTAGTTTGAACTAACCCTTTGTAGAAAATTCAGGCCACTCTTAAGACAAAGGAAAGGAAAGAATCATATAGGGATTTGAACTAAATTTTAGATCTAGTTAAGTTTTTTTATATTTAATTTCATAGAATAAGATTTTACTTGATGTATTGTTGGAATAACTAGTTATAAATTATAATCCTATGAGACTCATTGTATGGAAAGTAAACTTATAAGTTGTAATGAGGCATTGGAAATAAATGAAATGTCTTATAGATTAAATCAAATTTGTAATGTTGTAACATGCATGTATGATTTGAATGTTTAGCTATATGATTTGATTATGGTTGATTTTATGAGGCTCATTGTATGGAAAGTAAAATTATAAGGTGTATTGAGGCATTGGAAATAAATGAAACATTTTGGATCAAATCTGATTTGTACCATTGTATCATGCATGTATGATTTGAATGTTTAGTTGTATGATTTGATTATGTTTGAAATCAACATATCAATTAAACAATGGGAATAAAAAAATGAATCTTGGTTTTCGAGTTCCCTACACTTGGTAGTAAAGCTGAGGTTGTAAAAATACTTAGGACTCTTGGACCGTTATCTAATACTTCTCTTTGTACTTACCAGGAGAAATGGTAAGAACTCAATGTAGTAGTGGTGTGGAAAATCTAAACATGGGTCATGGTGGCTGAAGGGTAAGAGGTACCTCAAGGGAATAAAGGAATAGATCCCTTCCTCAAGAAATTGAAGTGTTTATTCCTAGATTTAAAGAATTATCCTTTGATTCGGGTGACAAATATGAGGCTTGGGTTTTTAACTTACAATAGTAATTTGGGTTGTATGATTACAACTCCAACACCAAGGCCCGTATTAAGAACAAGTTGTATTGTGGTGGACTCATTTAAAGTAAGTGAATGGTTATGTGGAATCCACCCTTACTTGGTAAAAGTTTCAAAAGAAATTCAAAACTAGATATGTCTTGGATAGTCACCGAGAAAGGAAGAAAACTGAGTTTCATAGTTTGAAATAAAATAACATGACTGTAATTGAGTATTAAGCTCAATTTTTAAATCTAATCTTACATGTGGATTATATGAAGGATGAAGAGTCCAAGCCAACAAAGTTCAAACTAAGTTTGAGGGATGTTATTCAGTAATATACAGACATGATCAACCATAAGATTCTTGCCTAAGTGGTTAGTGTATCCTATAGGGATAAATAAAAAGTACAGTTCGAGGTGAGATACATCGTCAGAATGAAAGAGAAGGAAAAAATTAGCAAGAAGGATATTGTTTCATCTTCCTAACGTTACCATAAACTTGATTTTAAAAGGTCTACTTTTAATGGTAAGAAGAATAATGGCAAGTAGAATTTGGAACTATTAAGAAAGTGCATATTTTTGAGTACTTAAATCAAATAGAATTTGATCTATGAATGTATAAAACTAGATTAAATTTGCATGTTGTGCCTTTGGTATCTTATGATTTGATTATTGACATGGATTGGTTGTCATAAGACATAAATTAAAGGCTATCAATGATAAAAAAAGAGCTATGTTGATAATAAAAGTACTAGAAGCGAATTTCAAGTGGATGAAAAAGTGTTTTTGAGGGTCAAAACTCATAAAAGTTCAGTTATGTTTGGTAAGGAGTTTAAACTTGCACTCAGATTTGTTGGTCCATTTGAAATTTTAGAGAAAATCAATGTTGTAGCGTACAAGTTAGCATTGTATCCTTCACTTTATAAGGTTCATGATGTATTTCATGTTTCGCTTTTAAGAAAATATATGTATTATCCTTCACATGTACTAACTTGGAAGAACTTGTAAAATTTCCATCTTGAGATGGTAAGAATATTATCGCAGCGAAGCATTAAGTTGCAAAATAGAGATATTCAACAAGTTTTGGTCCAATGGGACAACCTAAGTGAACGAAGTTCCACTTGGGAAGATGTTGAGTATGTAAGAAAAAACTTCCCATTTCTTTTCAAGTCTCTGTAATTGGGACATTACCCTTATTAAGGTGGGAAGATGTATCATTTCAACTTTTGGGACTCCATATTAATAGTGAAATCCAAATTTTTTGTTTAATTTTGGATGCATTTTCATGAGTTAACACTCACACTTTGATAGTGAGTGATGGTGTTTGTGGAAACTTCAGGTGTGGAATTTTTTAAGGTTTGTTTCTAAACTAACCAACCTAATATCTAGGTTAAGTCATTTAACCCAATCCTAAATTACGATGTTAAGTTAGTAACCTAACTGAGGTTCAAATGATCATCTCAATGCATTTGAATCATACTTGATAAATGCATGGCCTTTAATGGTGTAAAGTGTTTGGAAAGGTTAATAGACTTGGAATTTATTTAGTAGCATTAGGCTTGGTAATATGTCTTGGCCTTTTACGTTTGGTCTTAAATCATTCCTTATGTAATGTGGCATATAAGTTTTATTTAAAACTTATACTTAAGCTAAGTGGTGGAATTTTGGATTATTAATGATATTTTAATAGATTTTGAAATCAATGGCATAAATGGGAATTAGGTTTTTATTTTATCCATTTGGCATGGCATGAAGGAGAGGAGGAAATGGAAAGGAAAATATGTCAAATTTTGGGAGGATTTTGTGGAGGATTGTTATGATAAACTTGGTTGATTTTGGGCCTCCATTATGTGATTTCACATCCTTTGGTAAATTATTTTTAGTGGATAATTTTTCTTGTAAACAAAGAAGGTTTTGGGGTTTCATTTTGAGTTGTTTGGAGCTAGGAAGTTGGAGAAAATAGTAGAGGAGGAAGGAAAAGTGTAGAGTTTTATGGTTTTCTTTCAACTCTAATTTCTTAGGAAAGGGTTTCTAATTTCTATCTTATGTAGTATTTTATAAATTAATGCATATTTCTTTAATTCCTCTTCTGGGTATATAGAAAATAGTTTTCTCATTCTAGGTATCCATATTTTTTATTTTCCCTCCATGGGTATTGATAAATTTTATTTTATTTTGTTATTGGATACTTGGGAGTATTTATTCTCTACTCTTGGGCATATGGGATATGGAATATGAAATTTTTAGTTTGCATTTACTTTTTATACATAAGTGTATATATTGTATTGTTTTGTCTTTCATGAGCTAGGTTCTTTGTTAGATCTTGGTTGTATGTTTTACTTGTTTGGGTTATGGTTATGATGATTTTTGGTTGTATGTTTGATGTGCTTGTCCTGGAGTTCTCTTGTGTTGTGACATTGTTTAAAACACTTGGAGTGTGAAATATTATGTGGTATATTTAACATGAGTATGTGTTGAGGTGTTTTATCAAACAGTTTGTGTGTAACCTCTTGTTTGGCATATTTATATAAATATGGGTTTTGAAATTTGGTCAAATAGTTTGTGTGAAATTTATTATTGTCAAATATTTATAAGTTTAATGTTTTGACATTTGGTCAAAAAAAAATTGTTCAATCTATTATTGCTGACATATTTTGAAGTTTAATGTTACGAAATTTGGTCAAACAATTTATGTGCAATCTATTATGGGTAAATATTTGGAAGTTTAATGTTGTGAAATTTGGTCAAACAATTTGTGTGTAATATATTATTGGCACATATTTGGAATTTTAATGTTGTGACATTTGGTCAAATAGTTTATGTGTAATCTATTATGGGAACATATTTGGAATTTTAATGTTGTTACATTTGATCAAACAATTTATGTGCAATCTATTATAGGAACATATTTGGAATTTTAATTCTATGACATTTGGTCAAAAAAATTGTGTGAAATCTATTATTGGAACATATTTGGAATTTTAAAAATTTGGTCAAACAATTTCAGTGCAATATATTATTGACACCTATTTAAGAGATTAATGTTGCGACATTTGGTCAAACATTTGTGTGTCATAGAATATTTGGAACATATTTGGAATTTTAATGTTGTGACATTTTGTCAAATAATTTTTGTGAAACCCATTGTTTAGAATATGTGTGTGTGTGTGTGTGTGTGTGTGTGTGTGTGTGTGTGTGTGTGTGTGTGTGTGTGTGTGTGTGTGTGTGTGTGTGTGTGTGTGTGTGTGTGTGTGTGTGTGCGCTTGCAGCTTTGCGTGCGTGTGCGTGTGTGTTATGGCATTTTGTCAAAAAGTATGAGTGTTTTTTTTTCATGGGAATAGATATGAGATACATTGTTTTGACATTTTTTTCATATAGTTGTAATGAAATATTTGGATTATATTTGAAGTTCATATTATGATATGTTTTTATACAATTTCCATAGATTATTTTGATTATAAGTGAAGTTCATTCTATGACATGTTGTACTACAATTGGCATGCATTATTTGGACTATATGTGAAGTCCATTATATGAATTTTTTGATAGATATGACATATATTATTTGGATTATATACGAATTTCATCTTATGACATCCGATCATACGGTTGACATGTATTATTTGGTATAAATATTATGTTGGGTATTTTTGAAAATATGTTAAGTTACTGATCTTTTTGGCATGTTGTTCATTTTGAGCTTGTGAAGTTGATGTACATGTTGGCATTCTATAAATTTGGTATGTATGCATTCTCCTTTTTGCATATAAGATTACTACGTTGGAATTTTGTCAAGTAGTTGGCATTTTGTTCCATTTTTGGCATGTTAAGTTGATGTACATGTTGGAATTGTGTGAATTGTGTATATATGCATTCTCCTTTTTAAATATAAGGTTACTACATTGGCATTTTTCAAGTGGTTCACATGATTTTCTATTTTTGTCATGTTAAGTTAATGTACATGTTGGCATTTTGGCAATTTGGTATGTATGCATTCTCCTTTTTTCATATAAGTTTTTTTACATTGGAATTTTGTCAAGTAGTTGGCATGTTGTTCCATTTTGGGCATGTGAAGTTGATGTACATGTTGGCATTGTGTCAATTTTGTATGTATGCATTTTCCTTTTTACATATAAGGTTACTACATTGGAATTTTGTCAAGTAGTTGGCATGTTGTTCCGTTTTGGGAATGTTAAGATTATGTACATGTTGGAATTGTGTCAATTTGGTATGTATGCATTCTCCTTTTTGCATATAAGGTTACTACATTGGCATTTTTCAAGTAGTTGGAATGTTGTTCCATTTTGGGCATGTTAAGTTGATGTACATGTTTGCATTGTGTCAATTTGGTATGTATGCATTCTCCTTTTTCATATAAGGTTACTATGTTGGCATTTTTTCAAGAAGATGGCATGTTGTTCCATTTTGGGCATGTGAAGTTGATGTACATGTTAAAATTTTGTCGTATTGTTTACATTATTTCTTGTAATGGTTTATGAGATTATTATTGAAGGTATTATATCATCTATTCGGTATTATTTCTCATAATAGATTATGATATTATTATTGAATGCATTTTGTCATACAGTTTGTATGCTTTCTCATGATGGTTTATGAGATTATTATTGAGGGCATTTTGTCATACATTTAATATGATTTATCATGATGGTTTATGAGATTATTATTGAAGGAATTTTGTCCTACTATTTTTATGCTTTGTAATTATGGTTATGAGATTATTATCTATGGAATTTTGTAAAGAAATTAGTATGAATCTTATGGGTATATAAGATGTTACTTGTTGGAATCTTGTCAAAAAAAGATTTGTTCTTCCATTTTTTTGCATAAATATTAATATGCCAACACTATGTCAAAATAGTTAGAATTTTATCTCGGTTTAGTGTATAAAATTATGTTTATGACATTGCATTAAACAATTGGTATGCTATTGGTTTTGATACAAACAATTATTAAGATATACATTATGTCGCACAGGATTACTTGTTGTAAGTTTTATGCATTTTCTATATTTCAATTGAAGGCTTTCACCTTGAATGACAATATGAACTCAATTTATTCATGTATGTATACATACTTATCTGCATCATTATTATATTAATGGATGATTCTGTATGGGGATACATGACTGAATATTGTTTTTATGGTTATTATGAAATACATTATGTAATCAGCCTTACATGATGTAAGTTTTATGTATTTTTGTATGATAGTTGAAGGTTTCATCCATGAATGAGATTCTAAAGAAATACATTATGTAATGATCCTTACTTGTTGTAAGTTTTATGTATTTTATATGTGATTGTTGAAGGTTTCTAACATGAGCGAGGTTCTAAATAAATTAACTATGTAACCATCCTTACATGATATAATTTTTATGTATTTTCTATCTTATTGATGAACGCATCATTCATGAATGAGATTCGAACTTCATTAGTTCATGCATGTATACATTGTTATTGACATCATTATTATAATAATGAATGAATCAATATGTTGATGCATGAATGTGTATTACTGATATGTTTTTATTTGTAGAATAATACATGTATGAAAATGGAAACTCTTGTCAGTTCAGTTTGAACTATCCCTTTGTGGAAAATACACGCCAATCTGGAGACAAAGGAAAGGAAAGAATCTGATAGGGATTTTGATCTAACTTTAAGATCTGGTTTAGATTTTTTATTTTCCAATTAATGGAATAAAATTATACTTGATGTACTAATGGAATAACCATTTATAATGTATAACCATATGAGTCTCATTATATTGCAAGTAAACTTACAAGTTGTACTAAGGCATTGGAATTAAATGAAACATCTTTTGGATCAAATATGATTTGTAGCACTATAACATGCATGTATGATTTGAATGTTTAGTTGTATGATTTAATTATGTTTAAAATCAACATATCATTGCAACAATGGGAATAAAAAAATTGGATCTCAATTTTTGAGTTCCCTACATATAAGTTGTTCAAAATCACATGGGGGTGTAATTTTGGAAACGAGTTCTAACTTTTGGAAAAAAATCGTAGCCATAAAATCCTCATTAAATGTTCCAAATAGAATCTAGGTAACGAGGCATTGATTTTATTTGTGTAAGATAAATGGATTATCCTCATTCCCCTTAATTATATGGATATCTAGTAGGATTTAATAAGGGTTTTCAATTTGAAGCATGGAGATAAAGTCGAGATTACATTAAATTTAAAGATACATGTAACTCTTGGAGGAGAATCGGTTTGGATAATGTTAATGAAGAGGATAGGAAGGGTACCAAAATGATACAAGACTTATTGAAAGGGGTCTTCATTAGGAATATTTATAAAAAAATATGATCTTATTTGGGAGGACACTAGTGAAGGAAAGTATAGTGTTAGATTAGGATACAACAAGTTGACCAAAAATAAGGAGGCACTTTTTTATTGGTCTAAACTTTGGATTAAATAATTAATCCTTAGTATCAACTTATTTCTTTGGTTGGCCATTCAAAATAATATATTCTTATAATGGAAAACCTTATTAAATTTTGAATAATATTCCCTAATAGATGTATTATGTGTAAGGTGGCGGGGAACCTATCTCACACCTTCTACTCCATTATTATTTTTCTAGTGAAATATGGGGTATCCTATTTAAAAGGTTTGATATAATTTAGATCAAACATCTCACCTTGGATGATCGTTAGAAGTCATGAAGGTTATCATTTAGACATCCTACTTAAAAATTTATATGGATCGTCTCCTTTCCTCATATTATTTGGGCCGTATAGAAGGAAAGGAACACCATAATATTTAAGGAAAAATCTATTCTTCTACCAAGAAACCTTGTGAGGCTATGGATTTTCTAAAGGAAAACATATCCCTAAACAATAAAAATTTAGTGTGAACAAAGAATAATCTATAATTTATTTAAAATGGAATATCAAAGTGGAAACCAACCAAGTTTGTAATAATATGCAATGTATAAGAAATGAAATTAAATAGTTGGCCCCATATCTTGGATTTTTAAGGTTAATTTTAATGGGGCCTCTAAAGGGAACCCGGGTAATTAGTAATCACTTATTATGTATGGAGTATGTGAATACAATCTAATCACTTGGATGAGGATCCTGTGTCATTATGGGGTCTCCAAATTTCTAGGGATCTACACCTTCCTGAACTTTTGGTGGAAGGTTATTATCTTAATATTGTTAATTTCTTGAAAGGGAAGCATAAGCCATATTTGTCCATACAAAAACTTATTGATGAGGCTATTTAAATTATAACATCTCTTAAAGTGATTCATATTTACCACATTTATATGGAATGGATCAAATTTTTATATTTATTTACCAACATTGGAGGTAATATCTGTGACTTTATAACATGGTTTAAAGAGAATGATATTCCCTACGATATCATGTGTAAAATACATAATGAGAAACATACCTCAAGATGTCCTAATAAACATTATTGATGTGGAATACTTGGAATTATGAGAGACCTAATCCTATTTTTGGCATTGGTTCTAGGGGTTATCTCAATTTAATCCATTTAATCACTATTACATGTTTTCTATTTTTCATAATAGGGCTCTCTACTCCTAAAGAGAAGTAGTTAAAAACTATTATTGTTGTTATGGGAAGTTGCCCTTGTTTAAGTGATCCCATTCATAATAGGGATTGGAAGGAGAACATTTTGTTGTATAATATAATCCATTTTGGTGACTTTTTTACATTTTTGGAAAGAGTTAAGGATTATGAAGATCAAATTTTTGTTTATTCCATGAAGAGCTGGAAGAAGAGAAGGTTTTTAATCCATGTCCTTGATATTGAGATAAATAAAGATATTATTACCATGATGATAGGTATTAGTAAGGATGCTATTAAATTTCAGAAAAAGGGATATAATAAGGAGGATGAAGTACAAAATTTCATTCATAATAGTAATAAACTTATTCCCTTTCACAATAGTTTTCTAAGAGATTCCCTTTTAAAAAATTATGAGGTTTCCATGATAATTATGAAATACATTACGCTATATGCTAGGTACCAAGTTGTCAAATCACATCACATGGTGTTTCTCAACCATTATAGACACAAATTTAGGGTTAGTATTCCTTTTAAAATTCTTATTTCTATGGAATCCTAGATTATCAAGATTCATAGGGCTATAACAATTGTTAAATTACATCAAACCATTTTTCTGCTCATTGATAATCATTTTGTTGATAAAATTACTAATCATTTCATTAGAATTAAGTTTAATCCTTTAAATTCTTGGAAGAAACCCCAAAACATAGTTTTTGAAGGTCGGGAGGGTTCCCACAGAATTTAATGAACTCATATTAGTAGAGGGAAGAGGATTTTGGATAGGATTGATACGAGGGAAAGGAAAACAAAGGGATAAGAGGGATACCAAATTCCTATTATCCATGGTTAGAACATTTACTATCAAGAAAAATCTAAGAAAAGTAAAGGTAAAGATTCCTCTTCCGACAAGGAGAATTTTGAAGGAAAAATAGAGGATTTTATGAGGGAGAATTATACTATCAAGTATAAGATCAATTTATTGGTTAACTTCTGTAAATTTAATTTTAAATGCTAGGATTATCAACTAAAAATGCTTCACTTAATGGCCACTCATGACACTCAAACCTATACCAGTAAAAAGAGAAAAGGTAAAATAGAGAATACGAGTAGCTTTAATCCATTCAGGATATTATAAAATCCACTATATCTAGTATGAATAAGTTATTAGAGGTTATGCTTTAAAAGGTTCTTTACTTTTTTTCCTACAACCAAGTATAGTGGTATCTTTTTAGTTTTGTTGTTATTTGTTTTATTTTGTCTCCTGTTTTTGTAATTTGGCTTCATGTTTTATTTGGACTTAAAGGTACTTTTGATGTAACATGGTTGGGCTCCGATTCATTTCCCCCTTTACCAATAACTAAAAAAATTGAAATTTAAAATGTGGAAAATACAATATTAAAAAGTGTAAATGAAATAATAATTCCACGAAGTTTTTTATAAAATTATGCCTGAATGATTACACATAATACTTTAACACTAAATGACCAAATTTAATCCTAATAATAAGATTGAATACACATCATATTTGATGATCAATTCATTTCTAATTCAATATATCACTTATAACTTAATTAACATATATTAATAATCTCCCAAATCTTCATCAAAGCATCCTTAACCTAATTATAATATTTTTAGACTCAAATAACTAAAATAAAGTAGAATTAAACACTTATAAACTAAAATAATAAAGGGATCATATATCGAAACAAAAAGTGGCCAAGCTAGATGATTTTTGGCCAAGATGGAAGATGATTTGATGAGAAATTTCTTCACTAATTTATATAATTGATAGAAATATATAAACTTAGAAATGGAGGAAATTGAGATTTGTTAAGAACTAAAGAGAAATAAGGAAATAACATGCACATATAATTAATGCATCAAATGATGGCTGAAAAAAATTTCTAATCTTGAAAATGTTATAAGTAATCCAATTGAATTATTTTAGAAACATATAGCACTTGAAGAGAAATTGAGAGGCCTTACCCATAAGAAAGAGTGATAGAATTAGAGAAATGAGAAAACAAATGAAATAAAAACTTAAAATAATTGTTAAAACTCTATTACTAAAATATCCCTAATCTTCTAAGAATTTCACAAAAACTAGAACTAATATGTAGCCCTATGAAATATATTTCCAATGATACCAAATGTAGCTGAAATGGAGGTATGTGTTAAGAGGTATTGCCAAAAAAATAGACTAAAGTCTACTACAATTTCTCCCAGCCAAGATGTTCCCAAGATTATATTTACATTAGAGGAAGCCACAAACTTTATACTATTGAAAATATTTGTAGTTAATCACTAGTTTCCACATGTCTCTCTTCATTGATGCCTAAAAGCTTAGATTTAGTGTATTTATGGCATGTGCCTACTAATTTCTTAAGCATTCAATGCATAGTAATATAACTTGGCATTTTGGATTTTGTATGCTTGGGCCATTGATGGATGAAGATTAGATACTATTCATGCCACCATTCCTTGTAAGGATCTGAAACTTTGGAATCCTATAATATACCTTTGATGACACTTTCTATGTGTTACACATTGGAGCCATCACTTACCATGAAACTTTGAAATCTTGATCTAAGTGACTCTTTCCTCACTAATTATTGACAATTGTCTTGTATTGAATCCCTTTTCCTTTTTCTAAATTTTTTCAGAGAGATGATGGGTAAAACTTATCACCCATCAATGTATAGTGTCTACATGGTCATTTTTGTTTTTCAGATTTACTTCAAAGATTTACTATGTGTTTATTAACAACACATGTCCTTAGGACACTTCTTTTCAATCAAGGCATTGATAAGTTATGCCACAATGTTTAGGTAATAGCTTAAAATAGACATTCTTTCCAATAAAGAGTTTTTGTAACTAAACCAACAAGTGAACTTCTAGAGACAAAAAGTCTATAAAATATTATAAGTTTTGTAGATCATCCTATACACATGTAAAAGAGTGGGGGGATGTGTTTTAGCTATAAGGGAACCCAAATAAAAATTCATCACCAAGAGAGTATTTGGAACACCAAAATATTAATCACAAGGTATAAAAATGAAATGGAACCATTTTTTGTGCCAACATAGAGCACATGGTGTTCATCAATTTTCCCATGTGACATATTTGAAAGGTTTTTAAGTCTCTAAATATAGTCCCAATCATTAAAAATTTCAAATAGCAGACACATGACATGCATCAGTCTTCCCATATTCAAGAAGAATTTGACCTTAGCATTGGCCTAATGATTTTCTAAGACAGCAATGTTCTACACATGGAAAGTATCAACATGAACTTCACTTGGGTTTTTGGATTCATACGGTACCAAATTACAACATATTATAAACCATGATTAGTCCTTGGATATGTCATCACTTTGTAGACAACACTTGCTGAGTGGAGGTAAACTAGAGGGCCTGATGCTTTAAATTTTTATTGATTTGTGTCATGTTGTGTAAATCACAATCTATGCATCCTTAAATGACTCAAACCATGCTCTCAGACCTTATACTCTTCACCCTACAAAACATCGATGTGATCCACATGGTGTGAATTGGTGTTTAGGATAGATTCACCTCTATCTACTTAGAATGGGGAGGAATAGAAATGTGACAAATGGTTCCAGTGATAAGATCAAGGGTGGCTACATAGTCTATTCCTAGCCTAAATTTGATGGCTTCTACAAAAGGTAAAAAGGGGTTCATGGTTGTCAAATAATGAATACTCCATTAAAATATGGGTACCTAATTTTGTGTTCTTGAATTTTCTTAGAGATATCTGCCATAGGCACAATTGGTAACATTATAAATCTTATCAAGAGGGTTACACGTTGGCTCCACATTTAAAGAAAATGGTTAAGAGATAAATAAGTATGTTGTAATAGAATTTCAGCATAATTTTGATCTTTCATCACCATATGTCATTCCATTTCTCTATTTTTATCTGTTATGCACATAACATGGTCCTTTGAAAAAAATTATGTCTTACTCAATAAAGGTAATTGGGGCCCTAAGATTTTTAACTTTCTAATGATGGTTTCCAATTGTTGTTGGCATGTGGATGATGATTTTTCATTGACTTAAAATGAATATTAATGAAAACTTAGGAAGTTAGAGAGCTAGAGGGGTCTTGGAGTGGTTCTACCCTGTCTTGGAAGTTAGAAAAGGTAGAACATGGAAAAGGCTTCGGAAAACCTAAGTGATCATTGATTTTTGAGCAGCTAGTGACAAGCACAAGACAAGTGATGATGTGAGATCATACACAGATGAACTATTACATACTATAACATGTATATCATTTGGAAACATGGTAAAAGGATGGATACATGGGCACATGATTTGATTTTTTGAGACTACCTCAATTCAAAATACCTAGTCCCAAAGCCTAGTTAGCAAAGTGACATAGAAATTTGAATTCAACGCTTGAGGCTGATGGTAAATCATGTTAGATAAATTAATCACATACTAGGACATGCTTAAGGGGCTACAAGCTGAATGACATGACATTTATGGTGAGTTACATTATAAACTAGCTTAAATTGCCTTAATTCAAGGACCTAAAGTGAGGATATTAAGAAAAAAGTTATATTAAGAAAATAAAAGAATGGAAAGTGTGTAGGGAATTTAATAAGATTCCTTGTATGAATAATAACGTCATAATTCAATAGTTAGAGGCATATTTAGGGTCACTAGTATGACTACCCTTTAGGACAAACAAGTATAACACTCACAAATGATATTAGAGAAGATGTTATGAGTATATTATAGATAAAATATCCATTAGAGATAATATAAGAGGTATATATGAAGGTGTGGACCAAATTTTAGGACCTGAGGAGGATTTTTGTACAAGACATTGCATTTTTACAAAAATTGGGTTAAACAAGGTATGTTAAACTAACACTCTGAATTGTTAGCATTAAAGATAAATTATGGAGCCACCTTAAGATAAATAAAAAGATACATTTTTAATATCATAGAGATTAAAAAATATGTAGAAAAAATTATGAGGCGAAATAGATAAGAAATAAGAAAATTATATTCATTTTTGTGGCACTATCTTGAAACCCTCCTAAACCAAGTTGAAATTGGTATGAAGAAAATTATCTATTTAGGTTTCAAAATATTTTTTTACGTAATTATGAACTTTGGATTGTAGATAATTACTTACAGCATAATTTCATGATGGTTTGAGCTCTTGAATAATGGAGGATCCCACAAGAAAATATCCATTTTATGAAGATTTTAGTGTAAGGAAATTTTTCTAAAGGAACCCATGCTCAAATTTATTTGGAAGGATTATTGGGGTGTGGTATTGATTTTCATAAAGTAATTTGGAAAAAAATTATGAGTACGGGCGTGTTATTGTCTCAACCGCTTATAATGGCTATGAAGAAAACTGGTCATGAAGGCATGAAGTTGTTTTTCTCTTAAATAAGTTATAAATCAAATATATTGAGTATGTTTCTTAGAATTTGTATTAATTTTGAATTTTGATGGGATGCTTTGAAAAAAGTTTTAGAGCTGTTTTTCCATGATGAATGAAAGACAAGTTTGTAAGTCCTTAAGACCGAGTTTGACAAGTTGTTGAAATTTAAGATTTTGGAATCCTTTTGCTATGTTTAGATGAATTTTGAGAATTTAATGGGAAATAATACATCATATAATTTCCATTTGTATATCATTTTTCTCATAAAAAGGAAATTTGAGGTGTGAAATAGATCAAATTTATAGACACAATTTTTAGAAGTGTAAAATATTGAAAGAAATGTTTGTTCCTTGGTGTGCTCTAGTGTGATTATTCATGTGAATCATGTTTGTGAAGACTTGTAGGTTCTCTACAGGTCTCCATTGATATTCTTAAAGTGAAAATAAATCTTGTACAATGCATTCTTATATGATACTAAATAAAATTTGAAATTGGTCTTTGAGATAGTTAAATCTACATACCCAATCGAACTAATTATTGAAATGAAGACATCTTCTATGTTTTGATGAATCCCATGCATTATTTTCTGAATAATATGTTATAATGTATATGTCCTCCAATTTTTATCTCTTGAAACAAGTTGAATGTACTCTTTTTCTTCTTAAAAAGAATACTTAATTTTAAATGTTATATTTTACTTTTCCTAGGAATTCTAATGGAGAATTAGAGTTAAATGGGGTGAGAGTGAAGGCTTATAAAATTGATGTAAGACAAGAAAATGAGTCTAGTAATGTGAATGCATGCATATATTAATTCGTATGTGGTCGAAGGGACTAGAAGACAAAAATATGTTCTCTTAGATAGAGGAAAAAACTTGTGTAACTTGTAGGGTCTGACTTAGATTATCTAAGTTTGTAACTAATTGTTAGTGTATTCAAAAAAAAACATTATGTCTAACATATATTAATAAGAAGTTATAATATATGAGGTAATGAAGGGAGTTTGAAACTGATCTAGCAGAGGTAATGATTTCCATTTTTAGATTTTGTGTCAAGTATCTTTGTCTCCCTATTTGAGTTTAAATGATAGGAAAATTTCATAATCATGTAGGTGAATTGAAAAAGATAGATGTGAGAGCATACTCATCTATATAAGTGTTTTTTTAGGCTTATAAAATTCTTCATGATATTTTTATGTTGAAACTAGATCATTGTGTAAAAGAGGGAGGTGATCTTGCATGAAGAAAGTAAGATGAAATCACTATAGAAAGTAATAGGAGTATGAGAGGACCTTCCCCACGAAGTTAAGAATATGATCATGAATGTAGATTCTTCCATGAAGATAAAAGATCGACGAATGTGCAAAGGATAAGATAGGTGATGAGAGGGGTGTGAAGAAAGAGGTACTTGCAACAAATGAAGGAGAGTGACAAGAGAAGGAATTAAGTTAGAGAAGGGGTCATAATTAGTTATGGGAGATAATGAGTAAAAGTTAAAAACCTTTTTGTATAGAAGTTTGATTGGATGCTCAACAAATCAAAGAGTTGAAGATTCCTTATAAGTGGCCACTTACAGAACATCAAGTTGAATATTGGTTAAATTATTGGGAGTTGAAGATTCCATGCAAGTAGAATCTTTCTAAAGGTCAAGTGGTAGCTTCGCTAAATTTTTGGGTTACAGCTCCAAGTTGATGTTGGGGTTAGCAAACCGGTTGTATAGACAATATATCAAATCTAAGAATACACGCAAATAAAAGTAGATATTCTACCAGAAGAAATATACAAAACAAGAGAAATAAATCAACACCATATTTAATGTGGTTCACCCAGTGTGGGCTACGTCCACCAAGAAACAAGCCAATATATTATCCAAAGCTTTGATAAGATATACAATGAAGATTTACAATCTTCCACACCTCTCAGATGTTCAGTACTTTCTTCCTTAAATCTTTTGCCTACCATCAAGAATTCTCTCTCACATAATTATCTTGTAATTATGATCCACACTCTTACTTCTAAACCCTATCTTTTATGCTTATATAGTCATTTATAGACTTAGGGCACTTAGTCATGCAATTATAATCAATAAATCTATTTTAATGCTAAAAATAGATTTAATTCCTGAGAGTTAAGTAAAAATTCATCGCATAGGTAAATGACACTAGTTATTCCTAACCACCTATCAGTTCCTTGCTTGACCGATGCCAGTCATACATGACCGATGCCGGTCTACCCTAACCGATCTTTGGTCTTCCCTTAATCAATGTCGGTTACTGTATTTTCTAGCAAGTTCCAATTGCATGTTAAAATAAAGTAATTAAGCTTCACAACTCAACAATATCCCACTTGGAGTTTAATTACTACACTATACTTGTACAATGTCACTCTTGGATTATTCCTTAGCTTTGTTTATTCCTCTTCAAGTCTCAAAATCGAATACCAATAGAAGTGGAGTGTAGCTCCAAATTCTCTTTTTCTAATGGTTTTGTTAGCATATCCGTAGGGTTCTTGCTCATATGAATCTTTTCCAGATTCAACTGTCCATCCTCCAATACCTGTCGTATGAAGTGATACCTCAATTTAATGTGTTTCGTTCTCAAATGAAATGCTAAGTTCTTTACCAAATGAATTACACTCTGACTATCACTAAACAATTTACAATCACTTTTCTCCTTTCCCAACTCTTCCATGAACCTACTCATCCATATCATCTCCTTGCTAGCCTTTGTAGCTGCAACATACTCTACCTCTATAGTAGACAAAGCCACAACCTTCTACAATCTCGAAATCTAGCTAACTGTCATTCCACCTATTGTGAAAATATATCCAGTAGTGCTCCTCCTACCATCCCAGATCTCTGGCCATATCCGAATAAACATCGCCATGTAATGAAATATATAAACCTCCATATCATAACTACATGCTAGATGTCCCTTCCAAATAATTGAGTATCCATTGGACTACTTTTCAATGCTCTTTACTTGGATTAGTCATACATCTACTCACAACTCCCACTTCTGTGTAATGTCTAGTCTTGTACAAACCATAGCATACATGAGACTTCCAACTACTGAAGCATATGTCACTCGTGTCATGTATTTGACCTCCTCATGTGATGAAGGACACTGATCTTTTCTCACTTTGAAGTGTCTAGCCATAGGTGTGCTAACAGGTTTTGTAGTCTGCATATTGAACCTTTCTAACACCTTGTAGATATAATCCTCCTGAGACAAATACAATTTCTTATTTTTCCTGTCATTGTGTATTTGCATGCCAAGGATTATCTTTGTAGATGCTAAATCCCTCATAGAAAATGTGTGATAAAGATTTCTCTTAAGCTCACCAATTTCTGCATACTAGATCCTGCAAGAAGCATATCATCCACATATAATAACAAAATAATATAGCTCCCATTTTCAAACTTCTTGAAATAAACACAATGGCTAGATTCACATCTCAAGTAACCATGCTCATGCATAAAACTATCAAACCTCATGTACCATTTCCTTAGAGCTTGTTTGAGCCCCGTAGGCTCTTTTTCAACTTGCACACTAGTTTCTCCTTACCCTTGACTTCATACCCAAAGCATCTGTTGCATATAAATTTCTTCATCCAAATCACCATGAAATAAATCCATCTTCACATCTAGTTTCTCTAAATACAAATCTTCTACTGTAACTAAACTCAATATAGTATGAATAGAAGTCATCTTAACAACAAGAGAAAATATTTCACCAAATTCAATACCTACTTTCTATACAAATCCCTTTACTACAAGCCTTGCCTTGTATCTTTTCTATCCACCCTCTTCTTCCTTGATCCTATAAACCCACTTGTTCTACAATGTTCTCTTACCTGCTGGCAACTTAACCAAATCCCAAGTCTAGTTCATTTCTAAGGAGTCCAAGTCCTCATCCATGCCATGCTCGATGAACATGAGTCTTATCCTCGCATTGCTTCTTCAAAGATCTTTGGTTCACCACTATTAGTCAATAATAGATTAAATAGAGGAGTAAATCTTTCTAGAAGTTTACTTACCCTTTGTGACCTTCTCATAGGATTTTGGGGTATCGGAGACTCAATCTAGGCCTCTGGACATTCCTATCCAAATCTGACAGTGATTGATGCGATCGCCTATAACCGACGTCGATTCTCGCTAACCGATGCTAGCTATGATCCTATGTAACCATCGAGGTTCATCTAACCGATGTCAGTCAAGGACTAACCGACCACAGTTACTATGTATTTCTGTAGGTGTTTCTTTAAAACCCAAGAGTTCATTTTCATCAATAAACTTCTCAATTTTCTCATCCTTGGGTACCAAAATTCGATCCTTGTACATTCTATTTTCATTCCATTCAACATCACGACTCCTAATAATTTTAGAATTCTCTAAATCCCAAAAACAAAACCAAAATCACCAGATCCATAACCAATGAAAGTGCACCTCTTATATTTTGCATCCAACTTTTTCCTATTTTCCTTATCAACATGCACAAAAGCTTCTAAACAAAAACTTTAAGAAAAGAAAGATCTACCTCTTTTCCGATCCAAGATTCCTCTGGTATTCCTCCATCTAGTGAAATTGAAGGCCCACGGTTAATCAAATAAACCATTGTATCAACTGCTTCTACCCAAAACTATAAGGGAAATCCAGAATGTATCCTCATACTTTTAGCACGTTCCATGATTGTCCTGTTCATTCTTTCTGTAACACCATTCTCCTATGGTGTTCTTGGAACCATTATTTCTCTACATATCCCATTCACTGAACAATAATCATTGAAATCCTTGCTATAGTATTCACCACCAATATCAGATCCAAGGCTCTTTAACTTAGAATTTGATTCATTCTCAACAAGGGATTTCCATATTTTAAAGTCTCAAAAACATCATATTTACGTTTAATACAATAAATCCATACTTTTCTTTTAGCATCATCAATGAATGTAACATAATACTAGGATCCTACATGAGAAGCTACCAGAGCAACTCCCCAAACATCCCGAGTATACAAGTTCCGATTTCTACTCCTTCTTAGTTACCCCAACTTTGAGAAATATCCCTCTCTTTTTCTTTCCAGAGATACAATGCTCATAGAAATCAAGATCTAAATCTTTCAAATCTGATAACTTACCCATAGCCTTTAATATTTGCATTCCTTTTGGACTCATATGACCCAACCGGTTATGCCACATGCATGCATTTGAATCTGAAGTAGATAATGTAGAAAAGGAATCGAGTAATAGAGGTATATAAAGATAACGTTCCTACCTTATTACCTCTTACCACAACAAAATCACTCTTGGTTACTTTCTAAGAGTCTTATGTAAAAGTAACCATGTAACCATATTCACCTAGTTTCCTTGTAGAAATAAGATTTCTCCTAAGGCTTGGGACATGCCTCACATCTTTCAATACCCACTTATTTCCATTCTACAATTTTAGATGAACTTCCCTTTACCAATAATATTGTAAGGTTCATCATCACCCAAATAAACATGCCCAAAATTACCTGGACATAATTTGTGAAATAACTCTTATTAGGGGTTGCATAGAAAGAATCTCCTGAGTCTAAAACCCATGATTAAATTCTATTGTCAAAGAAAGAATAAGAGCATCTTGCATTACCTCTCGATGAAGCAAGATTTGCCTCTTTACCTTTTTTACTGGTTGTTGATTCTCTTTATCCTTTAACTAAAAATCTTTCTTTACATGTCCTTTCTTTCCACATTTCCAACAAGTAATTCTCTTACTTCTAGATTTAGATCTATGTTCCCTTGACTTTTATGTCCCATTACTCTTACTCTTGGATCTCTCCTTTTACCGCCCCTAATTTCTACATTCAAAGCATTTTCAGATGATGTTTCCTCTATACTCTTCTGTGTATCTCTTCATTCAAGATTATACTAACCACATCATCAAACTTCAAAATATTATTAGCATATGTTGTATTACTAACAGCTATTACCAAGTTGTCCCAACTATTAGGAAAAGAACATAAGAACAAAAGTTCTTTTACTTCACCATCAAATGGTATAACAACCTGATTTTAAGCGATTTACAATAGATCGAAATCATTCAAATGACTAGAGGCGATTCACCTTCATGCATCTTAGAACTAAATAGTTTCTTCATCAAATAAACTTTATTTGAATCACTAGGTTTTTCATATAAATTAGCAAGAGATTTCATTAAGTCTACTGTAGAAGCCGCTTATGTAATATTGGAAGCCATGAATGCTGCCAGGCTCAATATTATAGATCCCAAAGCCTTTCTATCAAGAATCTTCCATTCTTCATCAGTCATCTTTGTAGGTCTAGACTTCCCATCCAATAGTAAGTACAAATCTCTTTGATATAGATAATCCTCAATCTACATCTTCCATAATTGATAATTTCGACCATCAAATTTATCTACCTTATATTTGTTATCTTATGGAATTTTTGTAGCTCCCACTCAATTAGAATACCCTCTGTGAGTAAATCTATCAACACACAAAACCTTCAAACAAAGCTCTGATACTAGTTGTTGGGGTTAGCAAACCGGTTGCAGATAATATATCATATATAAGCATACATACAAAACACGAGACATAAATGAACACCAAATTTAATGTGGCTCACCCGGTGTGACATATGTCCACTAAGAAACAAGCCAATCTATTATCCAAAGCTTTGACAAGATATACAATGAAGATTTACAATTTTCCACACCTCTCAAATGTTTAGTACTTTCTTCCTTTAACCTTTTTCTCTACCACCAAGAATTCTCTCTCACATAATTATCTTGTAATTATGATCCACACTCTTACTTCTAAACCCTATCTTTTATGCTATATAGTCATTTATAGACTTAGGGCACTTAACCATGCAATTACAATCAATAAATCTATTTTAATGTTAAAAATAGATATAATTATTGAGAGTTAATTAAAACTTCATCACACAGGTAACCGATGTCAGTTCTGCCTAACCACTTCTAGTTCCTTACTTACTTGACCGATGTCGGTTCTTTGTATTTTCAGAAAGTTCAAATTGCATGCTGAAATGAAGTAATTAAGCTTCACAACTCAACAGTTGAGTGGATACTCAACGGTTGAGTGGATACTCAACATGAAATCAATGTAACAATTATAGGGCATTTGAGTCCAAGTTGTTTCTTTTATTTTAGTGCATTTTCCTCCTTTCAATGTTTTCCCACTTTAAATCATGTGTCTCGTGTATGATATTTTGTTGATTTATTATGTATGACTTTGTGTTTTCATCATAAACATGTTAAGGAAATTAAATTATGTATAAAATATTTATTAAGTATTAATTCTCCCCCTTTAAGTGCCTAGAATTTCTTACTATTGGTATCAGATTGTGATTCTCTTGAATCAAGTCTAATAACTTGGAGGTGATCCTTTTGAAACACAAACATACCTATAAAGGAAATTTATACAAGAATCTCAAGAGATAAGTATCTTAGTGAATATGTAATTTCAAATGAAGATGATGATGAAGTAAATCTTAAACAAGGAATGATAAGTTCCCTAGAAGAATTGAAATATAAAATAATAAAGAACCAAAAATTAAGCTAGTGATGAAATAATATGTAGAGAAAATCAATCATCTTGAGGAAAGGAAGAAGCAGAAAGATGAAGAACATGAAAATGGACTCAAAGAACTTGAATCCCAAATGGAGTTGATCTCAATCTCTCTCAAATTTAAATAAGAAGAGTACCTCAAAATAAATACATAATTGAAGTATGAAGTTGAAAAAGTATCAGAATCCCTTAATGAAAACTAAGACACTTGCATGATACATGAAGAAGAATTGATTTCACTGAAATTTGAAGAAAAAGAAGAAAAAGAAAGGTTAAAGATGTATGAAAATATGGAGAAAATATCTTAATATTAGGATATAATTCTAGATAGCCAAATAGCAACAAGAGACAAGACACGACTATACTTCAAAATATAGCCTATGAAGAAGCATCAAGATTTAAAGGATGGCTCAAGCATGAAAGCCAATATGAAGAATACTAATGAGAAGAATTTAAGAAGGCCTAACTCAAATAGGAAAGGTAATAAATCAAGGCATGTAATAATTGTTTAATGGGTATTGTTTTACCTGTTATAATTTAGGGCATAACTTTCAGAATGTAAGATGATTATAAAAATTATCAGCCATGGAAGGATATCAAAGATGAGAAATCAAAAACTAGTGTCATATGTTTAAACTGTCATAAACAAGGACACTTTGCAAAAGCACTATTATGAATTTCTTAGATATAGTAGAAATTTTTATTCATTCAAAAGAAAAGGTAATATGGTGTCCAAAGAGAAAACCAATCCTAATAATGAACTCAAGTCATCCGTGTGTGAGAGAGCCACTAGAAATAATATTATGAATAATGTATACAAGGACAAAGAATTCAAGCCTAGATCTGAGGAAAAAAATAATGATAATAAGATAGTATCGGCATATTATGAAGAGAAAACTTAGTCAAAAACAAAAATAGGAGATTACAGCTCAAGAAATATGTTATTAAGTTTTGATAAGGGAGGGAAGGGATGTAGTAAGAATAGTTTCAATATTAAAGAACCTCTAGTTATATCCGAGAGAAGAAAAAGAAATGAAATTCATCATACATGTTTGAAAATCATTCAATCAAGTGATGAAGACTCGAGAGATGAACTTAGAACTTCTATCAGGGCATGCAAGAAGCATGATAAAGCTTCAAGATAAAAAAGAGGAAAGAATGAGTCATCAAGTTCCTTTGATGATTTCTTATTGTTTTAAGATGATCTCACAAGGTGGCATTCCTTCTCTAGGATTCTAGGAGGCTTATATTTTTAAATAAGCATGGTGGTGTGTTCTTGAGAATTACAATGACATTAGTAGGTGCCAAGAAAGGTATTTAAGTTGATTTAAATGTGATAAGAACATAAAAATATGTTATATAGTTTACTAATAAAGTGCTTATACCTAATAAGTCTATATGATAGTCATGATTAAGTACCCAAGAAAAATAAGTGGTTCATTCACTTGTATGTCTTACCAAGGTTGCTCTTAATCAATCAACCCTTCTCCACTCTTCAAAAATAGAGTTATGGAAATAATGGTCACTTGAAAGAGTGTCAAGAACTGAAACCATACCAAGTTGAGTCCAAATTTTGACACCATCTATGATAAATGTGTGTACTTGTAAAAAACACATTGTCTTGTAGCTTTCAAAATATTTGATCCATTAAGTGTGTGTTAGTGAGAAAATTTTCAAACTCTACTCTTAATCAAACTTGATCATGTATTGCATAATTGTCCATAACATTCACTAAGTATTCAAAGTGCAAAGGTTCTCTAGGATGTCTGTGATACTCCTTTCATGAATAAGAATAAGACCATGAGATTTTGCAAATGTTTCAAGCATGTTAAGTTTTTCAAGTGCCCTAAACTTGTGTCCATGTGCAAGTTATTCCAATGAGTTCATAAAATTTGTCATGGTAAGTTAACATAGTCTATTATAGGTTTTTTCTTAAGTAAATTTCCTTTCCCAAAGGAGTGGATGAGAAAATATAATGAGTGCTAAAAGAATAGAATATTCTTGAAATGCTATTATTTTTATAAAAACAGCACAAGAATCAAATGTTGAGTCTTATTTTGAGATCCTAGTACATGCTAAAGTATGTAAAGGTCTTTCTTAAGTATTCATGCAAAGACATTGTGCACAATAGGTTACAAGGCCAATATTGTCTTATTTTGTAAAAAGATAAGAAACATTTCAAGAGTATGTAAAAGTGAAAAGTATCTTGATCTAATGACCATGTACAAGTTGATCCCCATCACATCATAAAGTTTGATTTGAGTTAAATATTGTTCCTAGTTTTGTAAATGATGTAGTATCATCTAAGGGGAGTGGACCTTGAATCAAGTGTTAATGTTGAATTTTTAAGGAGTAAGCTAATGTGCTCTAAGTCCTCCACGATTTTGTGTAAGACAAGCCAAATTATCATGAGTTAATTCCGTGAATAAACAAGAAGTCACGATCGAGGTTGAAATAGTCTCATAAAGCACAACTTAGATAAAAGACTAAATTCATAGTTTTATCATAGTAAGAGTTTTGTTGGAGAGTTGTTTATGCCTTGTAGTACATAAAGTCAGATGTATCAACTTGGAAAATATCGATCACAATGTTCTATGAGGAATTATAATTAAATATCAAGATAAATCAGTAGAAATCAATATCGTAGAATAGAGAGAAGTAATTCAAGGCTACTAAGGAATCTGTAGTGATTCAGGTCATCTAATGAAGTCTTTAAGTCAATTGTACTATTGTAAGAGCATAATCAGGTCTCAAAGTCTAAGTTAGAAGCTTATCTAAGATACATAAAAGGACTCAAATGTGATAAAGAGATAGCAAAGTAAAATATTGATGCTAGTAACCATTCATAAGTTTTGTATTGTAAGGGAAGGTTTAAATGAAATGTTTATAAGTGGTTGTAAAAATGGACAACACAAATGATGTTGTTTAAGGATTCCTAAGAAAGTACATAATGATATACATGGAGTCATAGCTATAGGTGCATAAAGAAGATACATTAATCCAAGTGATACCCCATGAATATTATGTGAAGAAGAAGTGAAAACAGTTAAATATATTAAGAATTTAAGAAAAAATCTATTCAAATAAATAATGGTCCTTCTAAAAAGTGGTATAAGGATGTGTCACATGTAGAACATTGTAGGTAGAGTTCAGTAAAAAAATAATCTTGTCACAGTGAAAATAAACCATGAAAATATTTACTGACAATGAATCTATTGGTACTCAATATTACACCCTCTTGGGTCCTGACAACATGACCAAGGGATTGTGATGCTTTTAGTGTGATATAATTTGTGGTATGAGTCATTTGCAACTAGGGATATGTCTAAAAAACTCCTTAAAACAAATACTTGGGGTAATTAAGTTATGCCTACAAAGGGGATGGCCTTTCCTTTCTAATTTTGTTCCTTCCTTTAACCAGGGTGAGAGGACCCATGAGGTAACCTAAAATGTAGAGGGGAGATGGAGTCTTTGTTCCTTAATTTCATCAAATTTATAGGTCAATCTGGGATGAACATGGCCATGGTTACAACAATTTACTCTCATGATTTGTCACACAAATTGATGCAAATGTTTATCCTACCGGATATAGGTTACTAAATACATTTTGATTCTATTTACTTTTTGCATGTTCATAATAGGGGATATAGGATCTTAAAGGCCCTTCACAATTTTTCATAAGAAGAGAAAAATAATATTGTATAAGGATTTAAGGTGATATGGTGAGGTTCATAGTAGGTTTATATTTTGTGGGAAACTTCCACATTGTTGGATTTCGTATAAAAAAACCCTTTAAAAACTCAATAAAGACAATACACTATCTAGGAAAGATAAGAACTCTTAATCAATCATAGCTAGTTTCTTGAAAAGAGATTTGGATTCATTGATACTCAGAGAATGTAGGCATACCTACAACCTTTATGGAATCAAACACGAAGGCTCGTGCTAATGTCCTAATAAAATATTCATATTTTATGATCCTTATGCCTAGGATTCACTCAGAGGATGACAATAATATATACAATGAAGTGGATACATGGAGGAATTTAAAATTGTATACAACATTGTAAAGAAAAATATCTCAACACAATATTGATCCAATTACCATATCAACACCACTAAGGATAAATCTAGTATAATTCAAAGAAATGATGAACATAAAATTGCAACAAGAAATATAATTCATTAATCAAAGCTCACACCACATAACCCAGAAAGTAAAATCTAGATTCACAAGCATATACATCATATTTAGTTCTCCAAGTTCTTGACAAGGTAAAATAAAAAATATGTTCTAAATTCATGTAAATGGTTGTACACTATAACCAAATTGACACTAGATACTTGAAAAAACATAAATTCTTATGAATTCCATTAGATAGTATTTAAGAATTATAACATTTTTCTCAATCTCTTCCAAACTAAAACTAGAAAAATATTAATCCCCCTTTTTATGAAGACATTCCCTCATACTTATACGTTATTGATATTTATTTGTGATCTAATTTCTCCCCAAAATTTCTAGTGAATATTCTCCTTTTTACTAAGATGATATGAATGGGAATATACTTTTCCTAGATAGAAATATCTAATTTTTTTTCTTGCTTTGGAATAAGTTCATTCCCCATAGTGAAATGCGGAGAAACCGTTGGTCAACACTTCCATGTATGGTTTTTAGTTTTCCATTATGGCAAGATGACCAGGGTATCATGTCACCCTTTTCCCATCTGTTGATGTCACCTTGTTCATTTATTTGACTTCTTCTTTCTATGCAAGCCAAATATTATGAAATGATTAAAATATTGATAGTTGTTTTGATATTAATGGCTTACTTAATGTTTTTCTCACAACTGATTGGAAATTTACCTCCTTCACTTTTGGGAATCTAATTTAGGATGTGGATAATCATTTCAATTTCTCATTAAATGTATTTTCCCTTATGCAAGTTGTTGAATCAAAATCAACAATATTATTTCAAAACAACACCACTCTATTTCATCTTTTCCATTTCATGCGAGTATCTCAGAGACAATATGACATTGAATTTTGATATGATTATTTTCATACCAATCCCAAGAGTCCATTTTCCTATAAATTCTCATCACCCTTTTTCTCAATCATACTTTTCTTCAAGCTTAGTGTGAAAACTTGTGTTGGTATTTCTTTTTGTAATGGCAGAAGTGGGACTTAGAGATAGTTTGTAGGAACTTTCTTCAGAGACTCTGACTCAGTCTTTGATCTTTTAGTCCTAGATGAAGCATTCATTAGAATTTTATTTGAGATTAAATATTAGGAGGAATGCAATGGGCCACTTTTTTCTCATGTTATTCAAGTGGCATTGATGAGAAGGATGGTTAAGATGATCTCATTATTCTCTTCCTTTCAAATCATGTATTATCACTTGTTTCAATAGGAGGATCGAAATAATCCTGAGCAATTGAAATTTTTTGGGCATAAATGCGGGCCCTCTATAACACACAACACTATTAACATGTATCCCCTATTTTTAGTAAAGAAATAACAGAGAAGGAAATTCCCGTAGATGCATGCATTTTTCCTATCAAAAATTCAATAGATGACATGTCATCACTCTCATTTAGGGTGACAACAATTTTACAATAGCATATTCACCTAGAGAAATCAACTAAATATTCTCTTGAGAAATACCTTGAAGCGTGATAGCCTTCTTTGAGGAGGTATCGATGATGTAGGTCTAATTTGATGCATGCAAGTGGACCAACACCGAGTGCTCCTGAATCTTCCCCCAGTGCTATTAAAAATGTCTCCATTTCATCTTCATCCTCTAAAGTCATTTCTTACATGGGTAAAAAGGCTTATCTTAAAGGTGTTTTAAGTATTCTAGAGTGGGTCTCTTCTTATGAAATAAATTGGAACTGATTAATATCTTTAAAGGCCCTAGGAAAACATTAATGAAATTATGGCCTGAATATGTCCCATGACCTTACAAGAGACATTCGATATGTCTATGGAGCCCAAGATCTCAAAGAATTTGTTTCTAGGAAACAAATATTGTTAAACAATATTCATGCCTTCAAGGAGGAATTTATAAACATAAATTGATACTGTATCTTCCCTTTTTTTATAAATATGTTTAAAAAATTTGTAAACATCTCAAGGGTTGGGGACCCTATAGATTCCCCATATCATTACTTTTACAAATAATTCACAATGTATCAATGTATTTCATGCGTGAATTTTGTTTCTATCTACTATCATATTGTTTGAATTTACATTTAAATACATTATGCCATACACAATTTGGAATTTGTAAAATTTTAGAGAGTACAAAATTTAAAAATCATACAAGAATAAGAAAAAACTTTATTAGAAGGAACACTGAAGAGGGAAAAATCCTATATCTGTTTAGGTCGATCGGTATCATATTCAATCTCATTTATATCATCCTCCTTTGGTTTGGAAACCCTTTATCTATATGCATCAAACCTATAGAACATCGGGTAATGTCCTCTTCATCAAGCCTTAAGTAAAACATGAATATCAAATCTTGATCTCTTAGCACTCCTTAAAAATTTGGTTTGCAACTTCACACTTTTTAATCTTCTTTGACAACTTGGTTATGTGTTACTCCAGTCCAACAAATTTCTTAATATTATCATAATGTAACATTGGAGCCATAGTTCCTAATTATCCATTAATGTTTTGATAAAAATATTGTATTAAATTTTTTATGCCCTAGTTTCCATAAGTGAACATGTCTTCAATCACAAGTTTCCCTATCTAGTTGTCAATATTATCAATGCACTCATATATTCTTTCTCTTTCTATATGGATTATTTCATTGCTATGATTGAGCATTTTCATTATTAACTTGACAAATCCCTCATAAGTATATTTTATTCCTCTCTTATCGGGGAAACAATCCGTTCTTCCTCCACCAACCGATCATCTAATTGATTTAGTGCCTCAATTTTTGGAAGGATTCCCTCCCAGAGTAATGTAGCTCATCCCCACATTTTTAAGTTTTTATTTTGCATAATTAGACAATTATTTCAGTTTCTCATAACACATCACAATGTCTTTGATGATATTGCTCCCTTTTTCAGATAATTCCTCTTTCCATTTATCTACAACACCAATTGTTTCCCTAGCTCTGTCATCTTCTTTTAAAACATCTGGTATTATAGAAGTAGAGACATCTTGTCTATCCATTGGGAATTGTATCCATTTTTGTTCATGGTTTGAAAATATTTCAATTTTATCTTTTATCTGATTTTTTATCTCCTTTTCCTCATCAATCCTTTATATCAAGCCCCCAATAACTACTTTGGCATCCTGTTTCAAGCTTTCTCTAGTAGGCTTCCCCAATGGGATATGTGTGACTTGGTAGTCACTTATTGCAATCTCACTCTTCAATTTACCTTCATGTGGGGTAGAAACCTCTAAATTTCTAAATCCTTGCTGATCTACATGAGTCTTGGTTAGGATTCTATCCTTTTTGGGATCTTTTAAAATTTTTGATAACACAATACTCCTGATATCCACTATTTCTACCTGAATTATTTCCTTCTCTTTTGATGGAACGAGTTTTCCAAACCTTCTAGCTATATGAGTATTTCCCACACTTGTCAATTGTTTTACATATTTTTTTATTAGATACGATAAAAATAGGGATTAGCTCCCAGGGGCCATTACAAGAGGAGGAAAAAACAACAAGCAAGAAGGAAACGAAAAGTCCAAGAAAGGAGTTAAACATGCTTAACTCTTACAATTAAGAACCAGACTTTGTAATAAGGTGGGAAAACTAGAGAGAAGGAGAAACAGTCTCCAAAACATCAAAACAATAGAAGTTCACCAATAAATTTCCAATAGTCTAGAACCATAAGTTAATTTTTTGGGAACCCCCACTGCTACCATCATGGCTATCTTTGATCATGTCACCCTCAACACCTTTTTCATTAAAATCATCCTCCAGATCGTCTTCAGAGCTACTGATGCGCAAGTTAAAGTTCCTTATTTTTGTTCCCTCTTCCATCCTTTCCAACTTGTTGTACATATTTTTGTGATCTAGAAAATATTACAATTTCTTTGGATGTAACTGGGATGTCTACAACAATGGCACGGTTGTTAGTGAGTCTTCAAGTTCCACTATTTTTTTATGCTCAATATGGAATGTTCTTACTTCCAACTAATTTTCCTTTTATCTTCCAACCTTTGATTCAATTACCAGTTCTTGGAGCTTACTACTTACTAGTGCATTTTCCTCAGTATTAGCCTCCACTGGTCTATAAAGCTGTCTCTGCAACTTCTCTCGATTTTCTCTTTCAGGATTGGATTTTTGTGTGGTTCCTCAACTTCTGCAATGATTTCTTCCTCTTGAGACTATTGTTCTATAGAGATAGTGACTTCTTCTGATGTTTCTTCTATATTTTTCTAGCTCATTGGTTCCTCCTCACTTATTAGCACTGTAATTTCAATTTTTAAATCTTGAATTTCCATACCCGATTCAATAACTTGTGATTGTGGGGCTTATACCATATAAGCTTCATACGATTAAATATTTTCTCATTTTACCATGGTTGTTTCATATGAAAAACTATCAAACCCTAGTTCCTTGGTTTCATCAATTACTTCCACATCCACCACTTCATTTGGTACATTCACTAATTCCTGAGTTGGTGTGGCTTTGGCAACCTCCTTCCTTTATAATTGAAAAATCCCTTGTACATTTTGTTCCTATTCTTCCATGGTCTTTATGGGCTGATTAGTTATGGGAGCATCAAAAACCCTCTCCTCAATAATTGAGTCTAATATCAACCCTGCAGGAGTTGATGTTGCAATTATGGCCTTTTGTGGTGTTGATGAAGCAATGGGGGCACTTTCCTTTAGATTTTTTATAACTACCTTCTTGACAAGTATTGTAGTGATGTTTTGTTAATCCTTAGTCAATGGTGTAGGTTTAATCACCTTTGGCTCTTTACTTATGTGAATATGCCTTTTTGTGGTCGAGAAACTTAAAGCATGCGTGTCTCTCACTAATGAAGTATTATCTTTTCCCTTTTAGCAGATTATTTCAAAATATTTTACCTCATTATCTTCCTTTTCCTTAGCACTCTTTACTATGAGTTGAGGGTCAATATTTACTATGAACCACTTCATTCTCTTTCTTTCACTAGATGACCTTGGCATATTTACCAATTGAGTCCTAGGATTCGAAATCCTTGTCCCATTGGTCGTAGTGGGCTGTCACGAGTGATTGGGGCATCTTGCATTAATTTAAAAATCATCCCTTCATCCTTTTGAGTTAAAAGTGACAAAGAAGTACATGTCCTACTAGTGAAAATAGTCCATTCATCAATAATCCCTGTAGTTGGCTTATTGGATGACAATTGAGGGGTTTTCCATTCAATGGATCAATTTTACTAGCTCCCTATCTTAAAGGAGGGATATATCCATATAAAACTCTCAAATCCCTGAACTCATTTATCACCTTTGTATTTTGAAGAGATAAGTACATACCCTTCATTCAACCAGGATAACATTATCCTCATAACATTAGTTGTCCTAGCATAGAAATTGGTTGATTCCACTTCATCCCAATCCAAAGGTGCAACTGGAAATGACTCAATTTTATTATCATGATAAAATTAGTTAATTGTTTTCTTTTCATCATTCATCCCTTGAGGTGCAACTAAAATTTTTAATTCAATAATGCAAATCGAGAGTCATCCTAGAGAAATCCCTCAATCTTACCTCCTCCTTATCCCTACTATTCATCCAATAGTATTTAAAATGAGGCTCATGCTTAGAACTTATAACCCACCTGATGTCATATATGGGTCTTGGCTCAAATGTATCCAACTGATACATGTTCATATCTTCCTCCAAAATTTTTGCTTTTTATATTATTAGGCATGAATATCTTCCTATCCCGATAGGAAAATTAATATTCGTGTTATGTTTTCCTAAAATTATTTTGTGTTCCATTGTTAATTTCCTTTAAATTTCTAGGAGGTACCACCTAAAATCTACTCACATGGGAAACATGAATGGGTAACCTTCAAAACCACATGCCCTGATGTAAGTGAAGAATATGAACTAGATAAAATAACACCCATATTCTTGAATCACTCTTTTTTCCTTAGTTGATAGCCTATACTATTCCCACTTTGGTCTAAAGAGGCATATGATAGGTGTAAATAATGCATCACTTATTCTATTGACATTATTCCTCCAGTTATACAAGTTCATCTTGGGATGAATATCACACACCTTGTAATCTTTAAATCTCACTACTTGTGGGAGACCAGGGAAATTATAATGACATGCAATGTTATAGATCAAGTATGACATCATGTATTATTTGTGACAGTTAAAATTAATTTATGATTTGATATTTACAATCATATCAAAAACGCTTTTCATGAATGGTTATGGCTATAAATGTTTCCTAACTAATTTTCTCAGGGGACTCCAAGATAATCCTTATGTACAGATACATATAATATTTGACTTCATACACCAATTTTAAACGAAAAATATTACTCGGAAAGGTGATAATATCCTTGGCCTCTGCTACAAAGTGTGACCTGATTAGTCTCATTGGGATTCTAGTAGAAGCTCTTTCGTTATTTTTCAACAAATAGGTCCTCATAACCTTGGCATAATCAGCTGTTCAAAATTTTATAGAATTAATGCCTTGCAAATATAAATGTCTATAGGATTATCAACTTTAGGAAAAAAACATTAATCGGAACACTTTGGCTATCAAGGTAAGTATCACTTCTCCAATTCCATCCAAACCCACCCTCTTATCTCGGGTCACAATTACTAGCACAAATCCATATTAACTAAGGGCATTGTCCGGAGGGTGGAAAATCTACAACTACAAATGATATTAATGACATCAATGTACACTATATAATAACTCTTTTCATGAGCATGTAACCATTGTAAGAATTCAGCTAAGTCTAATTTAAACAAGTTAGTATCTGTTACATCCTATAAATTTCTTGTCGTAATTGAGGAGACATATTCCAATCTCCGTTGATCTCATCTTGCCTTGAAAATTTTCTCATAATATTATTCTTTTGATGATAAAAAGGGTTTGGAATTACCCAATCGTAAGAAAAATAACTCAAATCTTGAGGAATGCTTAGAATTTCCATAGCAATCGAGTAGTTGGGGTACTTACTCATTTTTGCACCTTTTACAGTGTTTTGTTTGTACCTGTAAAATCAACCTTTTTATCCATCCATTCACCTCCACAATCGATTTCCGTTGTTTATGATGTAAATTCACATTCCTAGGGATTCAAAAATATTTATTTTGAAAGTGTGGATATTGAACCATTTAGCCCAATTTTAAACCTTTTCCTTGCTTATACAAATTGCATTAATGGAGGATGAAATAAATGCATTCAATCTTGTTCGTTAGATCTACCCTTTTTCCCTTTTAAACGTGGGCCATCTATGTGGTTTATTTTTGTGGGAGTTAGAGTTTGGGAAGATTTCTACACTTTTTCATATGACCGAAAGGGTGCAAAAATGCAAGGTTGACTACCCTTCCCGAAACTTACTTATATTGGAGTGATGACATATGTCTAGTGTCGGCACTGGGCTTTCAATCACACTTTGGATTTTTTTTTGAGTTGCTAATTTCAAACTATAATGGTCAATAAAATGCCATATATTGCACTCCAATATTCTTGTACCACATTTCCCCCTCGAGGAGTAGGGACGTATTTGTATTTTTCATCCCACATAATGAATATTTCTTAGAGTATTCCCTCATCCATACAGGGTTACTTTTACGCCTTGCATTTTTACATAACATTGCAAAAAAAAAAAAGGTCTTCTATCACAAAACCAATCGGAAGGTGCTAGACTATCGGGTATCGGGGGAATAATTTCATTATGCACAAGGAAAATATTCAATGATCGTATAGGAAACCTTGTCAAGGAATTTAAACAACTAGTTTTTGGAGCTTAAAGTGATTTTATTCACAAGAAAAATTATGCTTGTATGAATAAACAAGGGAATTCCACACCTGATTATTGCATGAATACATTACTTTCTCATATCAATCTTGTTTGGTATTTTGGGTACACAAATTATTACATATTACGAGAGACCTAGAAAAAATATATAGACCTTCGGGAAGAAAGTTATAATTCAAGGTACAAGATCAAAAAAGTTCCAAAATTGGCTCCAAATCAAGGATGGCCACTCCCTGTGGGTGCCACAAGAACCATAAAATAATACAAAAAATAGACCAAGTGCCTAGTCTTTGGGTAAAAAGTCATAAGAAAAACACACACATGGCCTCTTGAGCACTACGTAACATAACACCGAAAAACCACGACACTTGGTCACTTTAAACTAGAACATGAAAGAGGGAAACAAAAACAAAACAATAATAAATACTATACAATGTACAAGGTCATACCCAAGCATTTGGCTCAATCCAAGAAGTGTTTAAGATGCCTGCCATTGACAAGAAACTGTAAAACATTTCCCTCCTGATCCTTCAAGAAGAAAGTATGTTCTCCAATTCTAATATCAATGGAATAGGGTCTCATCCATAGGGCATCAAATTTCCCATGTTTTCTCTTATCCTCATGTATTTTATCCCAAAATAAGACTAAGTATCTTACAATCGAATGTTACGTGAGTAACCCTTTTTCAAATATCTTGTTTAGATTCTCTTTGAACTTCAGGTGTTTTTGGTGGGACTCTCTTCTTTCTTCATTTAATTCCATTATTTGATTTTTTCTTGTCACATAGGGGCTCACTTCATCCCATTCTTCAAACGGCTACATAAATTGGTATGCTGAGAGTTGTAAATTCAAAGGAAGAAGGGCCTAAACTCCATAAACTAGTTCAAAAGGGATATTGTAGTAGTAATTCTATCTTCCCATAATGTAAATTTATGTTTTTCACCCCATTTCTTCTTGTTAGTTTCTAGTCTCCTTCTGAGGATTTTAAGCAGATTTTTGTTACTTGATTCATCTTTGCCATTTCCCTGATGGTTGTAATTGGATGCATAAGACAAATTAATACCATACCCTTTACACATATTTTCTATTAGCCTTGAAGCTCATATCATTATCAGAAACTATTTTGGTAGGTGCTCTAAATTTGTAAATAATATTATTCAATAAAAACTCCATGACTACCTGGTAGGGTGGTTTCATAATGGGAATAGCCTCAACCCATTTGGTAAAGTAGTAAGTGGTAACCAATATCCACCTGTGGCCATCACTTGAAAAATCTGATATCTCCCTAATAAAATGCATTCCCCATTGTTTAAATAGAGATTCTATTGACAAAGTTTGTAGGAGAAAAGTACCTACAACTTTTAGTCTCCCAGAAAACCATTGACAACTTTCACACTTCCCAACCAATACTACAACATATTTAAATAATGAAGTCCGCTAATAACCTACCCTCAAAATTTTGTGAGTATTTATTCTTCTAGAAAATTGGGCTTCATATATTCCCCCATGAAATTATGTGATTATTTTTTGGGCTTCCTCTTCAGTGATACACCTAAGTAAAACTCCCTCTAAGTTCTTCCAAGCTAACCCATGATTAGTCATGATATACTTATGAGAAGATAGTTTGATTTTTCCCCTTCGATTCTTATCTAATTTTATAGGGAAATTCAAAATTTTCAAATAATAGACTATGTTCTTATACCAAACTTAATTTCCTACCTTTTCATGAGGGTTCGACTCACCCTCTTCTACACTATGTATTTCCATTATCTGCATATTAATTTTTGCCATTAATATTACCACACCTAATCTTCTAACTAACTTGGATTTCTGGATCTCCATATCATAATATTGAAGATTATTTACCCATCAACATTTTTTAATTGACATTTTTAATTTCTTCTACTCTTTCTGGATCTATCATGACTCCTTATGACACTATATGCCCAAACAATTTTACCTTATGTACTCCAAGGTGACATTTCTTGGGATTTAATGAAATCCCATATTCTCTACATCTGAGCAACATCTTTTCAATGTTACCCAAGTGATCACCACTTTTTTCTGAGAAGAGGGTTATATCATTTTGATATAATTCTATAAAATCATTGATGAGACCAGAAAAAGCCACATCCATATCTCTTTGAAAAATTTCTCCTATATTCATTAGTCCAAAAGGCATCCTAGCATGAACATATGTTCCCATGGGGTAGTAAAAGTAGTATTGATTTTTTTATTGCTTCACTACTAGTTGGTTATATCTAGAAAAGGCATCCAATGTAGATAGTAATTTTGATCCTGTCACTTTTTGTAACATATTTTCTATAGTAGGCAGTGTGTAATTATCTTTAAGATATGCCTTGTCCAGATTTCTAAAATCCACACAAAGCATTATGTTCCCATTATTTTTTCATACTGGCATAAGGTTGGCCACCCATAAAGATTATCTTATAGGTTATATAATCCCTCTATCCCTCATCTTTGTCAATTCTTCTTGCATTTTTTTTTGTAAGGATGGGATTAATAGGCCTTTATTTATTCATGAAGGGTTTAGAGTGAGGTTCTAGAGGTATTTCATGTTTAAATAACTCCTCCCTATAGGATTTCAATTATGAGTATGACCATACTGGGAAATATTGGTACTTCTTCAGCAACTTGGTATAAGTTTGTTTTTCTTCCTTAGTCATGCTACATCCCAACCAAACTCTTATGGGTTTCTCAAAAATCCCAAATAACTCCACCTTCTTAGATACAAAAATAGGTTTTTTCATAACCCTATAATCATTATCAAAATTAGATTGAAGACTAACTAATTCACAAGGAATAGTATTTTTTTAACTTTATTATGTCCTTTCCAAAAATATTTTCCATTCCTTCACGTATTTCCACCATGGGATCAAGATCAATAAGATGATTAGATAACTCTTCCTTATCGGTTATACACCTCCATGAATTTGAGCATCATCTTCAAAAACTTTCCAATGCTTAATATTGTGAGGTACGGATGGCTTGGTTAACACCTCTACCTCATAAATACAATAAGGAGTTACTATATCATTGTCATAATGAGACGCAAGGACACCTAGTTTAACAAAAACTATATTTTGATCTCACTTATGATACAAGATATTACAAGAATCAAACATCTCAATAAAATTCCACAATACATGTTTGTATTGTCTCAACCTCTTATTCTTAGTTGCATATAAATTTTTGATTTGTTTTACAACTAATTCATATTCTCCTCTAATAATGATTTCCTTAATCCCATGTTTCGATGAAACTCTTAGACCCAAGAGAAATGGATTGTACTCAAAAATATTATTGGTGCATTCAAACCTTAACTTGAATGAAAAATTAAAAGACTCTTGATTTGGAGAAGTCAGAACTATTCCAGCTACATTTCCAAAATTAGAACATACTACATAAAACATAATTGTCCAAGTGACATTGGCATCTTCTAGGTGTGCATTATCATCCATGCGATGATCTTCAAAGTCTGCACAACCTATGAAGTTGCCAAAATTTATATCAATAAATAGTACCTCATAAGAGGCATTCATGGGATCCTCAATAAGATTAAGCATTTTTATTCCCTATGAAACTTGACTAATCTTCCCTCAAATGGTATAGAGGCATATGACATGACCATTTGAACACTTCCTCCTACACTGGCAGCCCCTTTTCTTAACAACAAAATACCCCATTTATTAGGGTAATCCACTATAACCACATTCATATTGAGATACTTTTCATGATAAGAAGTAAATTATACCACCAAGCCTTTGACATACCTAACAACATACACCTCCCTTGAGTCTATGGAAAATAAGCTCATAAAGGTAGCAATTATTTTGATATCCATCTCATTCATGACTTCTATAGGCATGATGTTACATGAAGCTCCTTAATCAAACATGTAATTATGATAAATTTATTTATTGAAAATTAGGTGGTAAAGAAATTATCCACATCTAATTGTGATTCAACAAAAAGTGCCCAAATATATCTCAGGGTGTTCTTCCATACTTTCTTTCTCTTATATTACTTTAATTTATGTTATAATAGGAGGGATCTGTACATCTTTTTCCTCCTCCTTTACAACTTTGTCTTATTTAAGTCCCAAATATTCAAATTCCCTATTCCCATATTCTATAATTCCAAGTAACTCAACAATTGGAATAAAGATATCAATTTGAATCAATATTTAAGCCATATAAGATGTAGCATATTTGGGTAAGGCCGAGTTAGGGGGAAAGGTGACTATTTTTTCTAAGGGTATACTATCCTTTACTTCTTGAGAAGAAGCAGAGGTACCTGGCTTTGAGGTATTAGCAGGGCCTTTAGTAGGTATGTATTTTTTAGGAGCATCTTTGGGAATATTGGTTAACAGGGGCATCTTTGGTTTGGAAGGAGGTGTTAAATCCTTTTACCTCTCTGCTTCGAAGGTTATAGTTATTTTCTTGGGCCAAAATAACATTCATTAATAACTACCTATCTTCTTCAGAAGGAACACCACCATCATATTTTTTATCATTAAAGCTCTTAAATATTTGAAAATGTGATTTGGTAGCTCAAATTATTGGACCATATCAATATGAACATTTATTATGGAAGGGAGAGAATATACCTGATCTATGTAATTCCAAAAATATTCCACAACTCTACCATACAATAACTCGGATTAAAGTATCTCTCCATGGTTGATCATCGTGGTACTCCATCATGCAAGTATCACAAAAACTAGTTTCATCAGCAAAATCATCATTCTCAACACTAGGATCACAATGAGAATGTGGCAAAAAAATCTATCACACCATTCAATGAAATGATTATATTCTACCATTGATACTCTAATAGTTAGTGGATCTACAACTATCTTGTTATCCCTAAGGGTCTATTGTTTACTCCCTCAACTTATGGGTCCCTTTCCTATGTCATCAGCTCGGTCCTCTCCTTTGAGATGTTTTGGAAAGAAATTTTTCTAGTGGACAAACTTATGGATTTCTTGCCAATGCTTTGTTAATTTAAGTCCCTCTACTTAATGGGTGTAACTACCGTACATGCATGTGCAAGTAAAGGTGGATTTTCCTCGTGGCCTTGTTGTCGGGTATCCAATAGGGGTACTTCACTAACCCTATGGAAAAAATAGCAATCTCTTGCTAGGGAAGAATTTTTATGAAGAGTGGGAAAGGGGAGTGAGAAAAGAGATAGGAGAACTAATGTTGCAAGTAGAAAATCATATTCCTGCACACACTAGTTATAAATTTCATCACATGCAATAAAATTAGGAAGAAACAATATTACAAAAACAAGACCAATTAGAATTTAATGAACACAAAGTATCAGTAAACCCCTTAGTCAAAAAATGCTCAAAACTCCTTCTTGTATTGATGCTCAAGAAGAAATTGTACATAGTATGAGAATGGAAGACATTGAGAATAGGGAAAAGTGTATAACTCTTTTCACTCACAAGTGAGAAAAATCTCTCTCATGAACTTACAAGAATACAACCAGCTAGAAGAATTTTATAATTATAACCCCTTGGAATGAAGAGCTCATTACAATTTATAGCAACCTATAGTTTCCTTTTACCTCCCTCGCATAACTCTTTGTTTCCATATTCCACTCGTGACCTTTCATTTTCCATGAATTAAGTATTTCTTTTATAATTTTGAGAAAATACTTTTTACAAATTTAAAATAGGTCACTTAAGTGAATAGGACAAAATACAATGATGACGCATAATGAAGAATTAGAATGGAGAGAGAAAGAAGAGAGGGAAAGAGAGGAAGAGGGAAGGGATGGAGGGAAAACATTCCTCATGACGAAATGCTTTGAATGCCTTGATGCATCCATGAACTTTGAGAAAATAATTCTACCACTGGTGATCTTCTACACTAATGAAGATTGCTCCCTTGAATAACTTTGAATCATTTTCCCAATCTAGTGATGACCACAAGCTCTATGATGTATGAACATCTTGGAATATAGAATGAGTGTTTATAAACATTGTTATGATGTTTAGCGCTACAAGATAAAGATGAATGCACACAATTTCCATGATGACCCTCCTTGAGACTTGGCTGATGAACTCCTTGACTCATTAAAATTGGTCAAATCAACTCTCTTTGAATCACCCGACTTCTTAAGTGATGAAGATGAATTCACATGATGTGCCTTGTGATGTCATGCTTTGTAATATGAGATAATTGTTCCAACCCATGAAAAACCACCATCTCTTCATGATTGATTACACCTAAGAATCGAGACCAACTTGTAATCGGAAATTCATGTTTTAGTATATTTGGAAGGGACAACATACTATATTTAGTAAGTGTCATAGTTTTTATAGTTCCCACTTCCCTTTGAAACCTTTTTATACTAATCATGATACTACTGATTATATTATGAACATGATTATGGACTTTATTATAGTATGATGTTAAACGTTAGATCATGGATTATTGCTGACTTTATTCAGTTATGATGCATGATGATTATTAGAGGCATTTTATATGTTGATGGTGTCATCGGGACATGGTTGTATGATGGATGTTGTTCGACTTGTAATAATTGGATATTTGGATTAGACCTAGAAAAGGAAAATTGGATTAAAATTGATGGTGATATAGTTGTTAGTGAAATTGTGAGTGATACTGTTGATTTTCGTGATAATTTTTGTGATTCACATATATATTGATGATCTTGAAATTATATTTATATTCATTTGGATGTTTTGATATGGCCACAAGGCCAAAGGAGGTATTTTTGTTTTGCAGGTTAAAATATCACAACAAATATCAGGGGATTGGAGACCAACCACATTGGAATTCTAGATGAATTCAACAAGGTCGCCATGGCAAATAGTATTTGTTGTGTGTGTTTGTATTTTTTTAGGGATTCCCATGGGGGATCACCTTTAAATGTGACCAAGGGATTTTATGGTTTTCTTTTATTTGGTCCCTTTTGTTTAATTTTTGCATGTGTTTTATGTGGTGCACTTACCCTTTCATTATATATTTAATACAAAGTGGTAATATTATGGGTAACCATATTGTTTAGTTAATTAATAAAAAGATTTCATAAGAATGTAATTAATAGAGTTGTTGGCCATGTTTTAAAGTGTTGTAAGAATGTGTAAGTAGTGTGTAAGTGACCTTGTAAGTGATGTGTAAGTTAACTCGGACAAACCTCCTAAAGATATCTGAAATCAAGAATGAGAACGGAGAGATCCTATTGGAAAGTAAGGATATCAACTCAGGCCATTATAAATTATTTTAAGGATCTCTTTCAACAGGGTCAAGGGGTTGAGGAGAAAAGACAAAACAATATTCTAAATCTTTTCCAGAAAGTGATATCCCAGAGGAAAATCGTGAGCTCTTAAAGATCCCTTCTGAAGAGGAAATTAGGTATGTGATCTTTGATATGGAACCTGATAAGTCTCCTGGCCCTGATGGCTTTCAGGCCTTCTTTTACCAAAAATTCTGGGAGGTGATAAAGACTAAAGTTATTGATATGGTCCAAGAATTTTTCAAAAATGGGAAGCTTCTCAGACAACTCAACAATACATTTTTGGTCCTCGTTCCCAAAATTGTTGGAGCCAACGAGGTCAAGGACTTTAGACTGATTAGCCTGTGTAACATGAGTTATAAAATTCTTACCAAAATAATAGCTTGCAGGATTAGGATGGTGCTCACCCATTTTATCTCTGAGAACCAAGGAGCCTTTGTCTTGGGGAGACAGATCACTGATAGCATTGTAGTGATCCAGGAGGCCATTCACTCCATTGATAACTCTGCTAGATCAGCTATGTTCCTTAAGCTTGACATGCACAAGGCCTATGATAGGATTAACTGGTCTTTCCTTTAGGCTATTATTGAAAAAGTGGGGTTTGATAATACTATGGTCAGCATGATTATGACTTGTATATCCACTACTAGTTACTTAGTGTTGGTCAATGGTAGTCTGGAAGGATTCTTCAGAGCTGGTAGAGGATTAAGATAGGATGATCCCCTATCCCCTTTCCTTTATGTTATCATGGATGAATCCTTGAGTAGAATTTGTAAGTGGCTATGATTTATAAGAATATCCAGGGTATTAAGATTTCAAATGGGCTCCCTCCTATTTTCCTCAATCAATTTGTTGATGACAACTTCCTAATGGGGAAGGCCTCTATCCAAGAAGCCACCAACTTCAAGTTTGCTCTCAATGAGTATGAACAGGTTTCAGGGTAGATGGTCAATTTCCTTAAAAGTGCAGTCTATTTTATTAATGTTGATAAACATGTTCAAGCTAGGCTTACTTGCATCCTTGGTTGCAGAATCAAAAGCTTCCCGGATTCCTACCTTGGTATGCCTCTTCTCCTCAAAAAGCCTGACATTTCTATTTGGAATACCCTCTACTAGGAAAGAGTTAACAAAAAACTTTCCTCCTAGAAAGGTCTCCTCCTTTCACAAGCTGGTAAGATTCAACTTCTACAGAGCTCCCTCCAAGGATTTCCCATCTATATTATGTCTCTTTTCAAACTTCCAGCTAAAATAACTATTATTTTGGAAAGAATTCAGAAAAGATTTCTCTGGGTTGGTGCTTCGGAAGATTTTAAATTCCCCCTGGTGGCATGGGAAAAAGTAACTAAGCCAAAGTTGTGTGGTGGTTTGGGTCTGAAGAACATTCCTATTATGAACAAAGCTCTTTTAGCCAAAGCTGGCTAGAGAATAGCTAGAGAGGAAGGCCTGTGGGTTGAGATAATAAAAAAGAAATACCTGCGAGAATTATGGCAGAATTGACTCCTTTTTCTTCCACAATAACCTTCCTAAAGGCTCTTATTTTTGGAATTCCTGATGGACTCCAAAGACATCCTCTCCAAAGGTGCCTCTTGGGAGATTGGGAAGGGGAACAGGATCAGATTTTGGTGGGACAACTGGATTGAAGAGGCTCCCTTAGCTGATCAAGAAATTTGGAAGGAGGTTTCTCAAGTCTATGAAGATAAAGGTAAAATTTGGATTAAGGATTTATGGTATTTTGAGGAGAAGTATCATTGGGAAACCATAACCCCTCCTCCGGACTACCTTGGTGACCTCAAACCCTTTTAGGATCTCAACAAGAAACTCAGGGACTTTCACATCCCCATCTTCCAGACAAAGGAGGACACAATCATATGGAGAGAGGAGGATTCAAGAAACTTCTCTGTTAAATCTACCTATAGCTCTCATTTCAAGAAGGATCAACAAAGAGACTATTGGGGCAAGTTATGGATTAAAGATCTAATCCCAAAGATTAATATTTTTTTTTGGTTGGCTGTCCAAAATAGAATCATGTCGAGTTGATAACCTTAAAAAGAGAGGGATGATGATTCCTAATAGGTGTTCTTTATGCAGGAAAAGGGAGGAAAATGTGAATCACCTTTTCTTACATTGTCCTTTCACTAAAGGTGTTTTCATGATGATTTTGGAGTTGTTCAATATCCAATGGATCATACCTTCCAATATAGAAGATTGCAACATTCAATGGGAAAGTCCCTTTAGGTTTCCCTTTTTGAACTGGGCCTGGAGGATTGCTTTACCTCACTTCTTATGGGGGATCTAGAAAGCAAGGAATAATAGTGTATTTAGAGATCAGATACCACTGACTGTTGGTGATAAAGAGGAAGATCCTAGCAGCCATAAACAAAAATCTTAAACTCTTTAAAAGTAAAACTAACAAGAGTTGTCTAAAAGGGGAACAAGCTGTGCTAGAAAAGTTCACCTGTATTCCGATCAAGATCCAAAACCCTGACAATATTGTGAACTAGAACAAGCCGGTGGGATCTACTATCAAGATCAACTTTGATGGGGCTTCCAAAGGAAATCTTGGTCAAGCAGGGGGAGGTGGTATCTTAAGAAATAAAGAGGGAGATTGGTTGTTTTCCTATGCTAGCCCTTTAGGAAAACAAACCAACAATATGGTGGAAGCCAGAGCCCTCCTATGGGGAATTTTAATAGCCAAGGAAAAAGGCATTAAGGATATACAGATTGAAGGTGACTCCCTAATCATCATAAGTGATCTCAATAATAGGTGCAAGATCAATTGGGATTTAAGAAACATCATCTAAGACATCAAGGAAATTCTTAAATAATTCGATAATGTTTCTATTAATCACATGTGGAGACATGGAAATATTTGTTCGGATAAGATGGAAAATATAGGTGTGAAGCCATGAGTACAAGATATGGGGTGTCAGAGATAAGCTTCCCTCTAGTATTAATGATGAAATCATTAAGGAAAATGGGTGCTAAGTTTCATAATGGTGGCACAAGCGGGCATAAGTATTTCAAGTACCATGGGAACTTTCAAATTAATCATATTACATTAGCTTTTTGAAAGGGTGAATTTTTGCTCTATGTGGGGTGTTGCTAGTTGAAAGGAAGCTTAGTAGAGCTAAAATGGGAGGCAAGAGAATCAAGGTGAAGCCTACTAGCCAAAAATTTGAAGAGAACAATCTAAGTCTATGGAATAAGCTTAAGGTAGGGGGTTTTAGTAATTTCATTACCAAATTACATGGTCATGACTCAAGTCTATCAAAAGATTTTGGCATTGCTTGGAAGGAGGGGTTTTTCATATTCGTGGCATGGATGTCGAGGTCTCGGAGACCAACATTTACCAGGATTACTGAAATGAAAATGGAAGGATTGAAGCTCTATAAGGATAGAAAACACAGGGATTTGGAGATTGACAGGTTTTTTGTTGGCAAAGAGAGGTGTCAGTTTTTCATGGATGGTATCGCTCACTCTTGCATCCCCTGGTGTGTGGAAGGACGTCTACCTCCAACTCATGAAATACATCACTTTGGAGGGAAAGTATAGAAAGATCTATACCCACCATATGACCCTGCTCAACATGTTTTGGCACAAGGTGATGATCAGTATTCCTTTCTTCCTTGCTACCTCTCTCATAAATTCTTTGATTGCCTTTCAAAGACAAGGTTGAGCTTCCCCTACATGAAGGTTTGATTCTCCTACTAGTCAAGAATGGTACTCCGACCCTGGTCCCTCCTTTGAGGTCGGTGATGAACAAGCATGCTGAGGAGGATGATGTCACTCTCATTGTTTACCTCACAAAAATGAAGGCAGGCAAGGGTATCAATGTGAAAAAGGATTGGGAAAAATTTAGTAGAGATGGTGACCCTGGGGAGACCAGTGCTTCTAGGAATACGGCTTGTGTGGGTGATCCTAATGTCTTTGATGAATGGAGTAGGAAAATGTTGTACATGGAGGGTGTCCTGAAGGCCATGGAGGCTGCCAGTGTTGGCCAAAGAGATTCTATGGTGGACATTATCAATATCTCTAAGAAAATGGTCTCGATCAAGTTCAAACTAAACATAGAGTTAACGAGCTAGAAAATCAAGTGAAGGTTTTGCTAGATAGGGTGGATATGATGGAATCAAGAAACAAAAGAAGGAAATTCAACCTCAAGATCAGTAGCTCTGAGGAGGAGATGGATAATGGTGGACATGGCGGGTCCTGATCCCTTGGTTTATTGTGTTTTGGTTGGTGCTCCTTGGTCACGTGTTGCAGGTTGCTAGTGCCCTCTCTGAACTGTGGGTAGAACTTTGGTGAACTTTTGGTTCTTAGTTGTTTTTTTCTATCCGTCTCTAGGGGTTTCCTCTCTGGGGTCCAGTTTGCATTGTAAGAGTTAAGATGTTTTAACTCATTTTCTAGGACTCTTTTGGTTTGGTAACTCCTGTTGGTTTTCTCTTTTTTCTCCACTCTCTTGTATGGCCCCTGGGAGCTGATCCCTATTTTTTTCCTTATCTAATAAAAACATGTGTAAGTTAACTTTTGAGTGTGAAACACTCCACCTTCTTAGAAATTCGAATTTGTCCTTGGAGGCTGATTTTGGAGGCTTGTGGGACAAGTTAAACTTGTCCCATACCTCTTAAATTTACATACCAACCTTTCCTATGGTTGGAGGGTTAAATTTAGACCTTTTATGCATTTTTACAAGTCAAGTTGAATGTTGTAATTGCACTTTTCTTACATAATTTAATTTCAGTCCTTATGGGGTATGGGCTTGTTTGAGTGTGTAAGTAAATCTGTCATATTATTCACCCACTTATTTATTATGTATTGGATAATGAAGTTGAATTTTGGGGGTTGGGGTTGAGGATGTGTGATGTGGCATCCTACATGGATCTACCTCATCCTCTTATCTTCCCTCTTACATAAAATTCAAAGTGTTTTCCTTGTTTTGGGTTGCTTCACTTTTGGAGACTTCATTTTCAGCAAATTTTCTTGTTGTTTTGGGAGCTCTTGCTTGGAGAAGTTTTTGGAAGATTGTTGGATGCTTGTGCTTAGATTTTTGGATTGCTTGCATTAGGATATAGCTTACTATTTTGGAACTTGGAAAAACTCCATTATGGAGAGGTAGGAGCTTGGCTCTTGAAATGGTCTTCTTTTATATATGTAAATGTTCTTGTGTGAATGTTTTGGTGTTTTGGTGGGATGTTGGGTAGATGTCCTAGGAATGGTGTAGGAGAAGACTATGGGGTTATTTTGTGGGAGGCACAAGTGGTTTTAGGGAGCTATAAGGGTGGAGGAGTTGGGATTTGGGTTCCATCTTACAAAGAAATAGCTTGTATTTATTTACTCATTATGAGGTGCCATAAAAGGTTGGGGAGACATAAGAAAATGTGAGGAATAAGAGGTACTTGGGGAGGCATAAGGGCATGATAGGGTTTTGAAATGATATTCATATATATATATATATATATATATATATATATATATATATATATTTGGTGGGTTGTACTTAGGTGGTGATACCCATTTTCCCCCTTGGGAGGCATAAGCAACATCCCCATAGCTTCTTGCTCCTTTGGCTTGCTTGATGAAACCTTTGTATTGTTTGTCATGTTTTAATGTAGTTGTAAACTACTTTCTGTTTGGGACTGTGTTTCTTTATGAAAATGTTGCTTGTATGTTTTGTGGAAGCATGTTGTTGCCATGAGCTAGATCACAAATTTTATTGCTTTTTGGTTAAGCGGGGGCCAATGAAGAAGGAAGGATTTTCTCTTCATTGGATGTCCTTGTTTGGTGGAGAGCATTTCCTTTCCCTTATTCTTGTTGTGATCAAATTGGAAGAATGCATGTTGTTGTTTTGAAGTCGAGAAAGGATAGTTTGACAATCCCTTGAGAAATGAAATCTCATTGTAACCTTTCCCACTTGAGGTGGATGAACTTTTAAATGTTTGTAATGGAAATATGTTGTACTGATTGCAAGTGGAAATTTGAAATGTAAAAGAGTTATACTCTGTATTCTATTTTGGAAAGAATGTGAAAGAATGATACGTGTTTTTGTATGTTGCATTTTGAAATAAAATGGAAAGGAAGTTGTAAGAGTTCATTTAAATAAGTGGAAGTGGTTTTTTCTTGTCCATATGTTGTTATTCCATTAAAAATATGTGGTTAGCATACACTATGAAATCCATGTTTGAAAAGTTGTAAAGCGAAACACTTGAGAAAAAAATGTATTATTCTATTCTATATATAATGTATGTTTTGGAAGGAATAAAAGAAGAAATGTTGTAATGTTGTATTTTGGAATAAATAAAGGATTGCATTACCTTTTTCAATATGTATTTTTACATTGAAATTGATCATCTATTGTGTTTGAGATCTTTGCTAAAAAGAAGAAATGTGTGTGAGGAAAAATATAATGCTTTGTTCTCATTGAAAAATGTTAAGACTAGAAATCACAATTGTATTTTGGCTTTCGAATGGTTTGATTAAATCAACTAATGTGTTATATTGGAAGTGGAATGTATTCTAAATACTTGGAAGAAGGAAGTGGTAAATAGAACCATAAAAATTTGATCCCTATTTTTTTAATTTCAAACTGGAAATTATCAAAACAAAAAAATGTACAGTTCGAATCTACAATAAGAACATAGCAAATTAAATAATTAAATTGAAGTAATAGGCTCTAAATGAGTTTAAAGTTTTCACAATTGTTTTGCTGTCAAAATGGTAAATTTTGAATTGGAATTCAATCAAACAGATTTACCTCACAAAATTATCCTAATTCCTCCTAAGAACAACTCTCCATGTCTATTTGACATGTTGAGAGAGGAAGGATATCAAATTGAATAAATCTCATAAGTTAAAATTTACCAGTTCACACTGTAAAATCCTACAGGATGTTTCCTTAAAATTGACCCCTTAAACTTTATCAAAATCAAGCATTAATGATCTTTGTGTAAAGACGACATCGAGATATTTTGAGAAAGTCCTCATTTTCCCAAGACCGAGCTCTCTATCAAAATTTATGGCCTTCTGAAGTTTTTCTTCCTTGGCATCAAAAAGTGGGAAAAATTTCCTTAGTGGGCCCATGGCCCAAATTTTTCCGTTAAGCACTTACGAAAATTTTTCAAAATTTTTTTCCAATTTTTTTCTCGCCACCCCACCGGTCATAGCCAATTAGAGGCTACCACGTGGCACCATGGAGTATTGGTGGAGGGGTGGACCCATTTTTAAACTTAACGCATCTCGAAAAGTTTTGAGAAAAATTTCCAAGTTCTCCCCACCGCCCGCAACCAATCAGGTGATGCCACATGGCATCATGAGGCATCGGCAGAGGAGTGAGTCCTATTAGTGAAAATTCACAACACCCCCAAAATTACCTATGGATATGCTTTTCTAAGGCAATGTCATTTGGTGTGAATGCACAACATTAAGCTTTCCCAAAATTGTGGGACCTTTGCAAATGGGGAAAGCTCTCCAGAGAAGGCTGGTTCCTCTTCCTTAACTACCTACCACAAGATATTCCAATGCAAAAAGTCAATATAATCCTAATCTAACTATGCCAAGAAGACAGAGAGAGATAAAAGAGGGAAAAACAGAGCCTACACTAAAACGGTGATACACCGAGAGCAGGAAAATCCTAAACATCTATCAAAACTACCATGGAACAAGAAGAGGTGAGCAATGGAAAAAATGGAAAAGTGCATCACAAAACCAAGGATAAATTTCACACAAAAAATGTTCCAAAACTCCATGAACATAGCTCTAAAACCTGCAATGAACATTCAAACATGCACAAATACCTGTAATGAAGAGAGGCAAGAAGAAGACAAGCAAAATGAGAAAGGATGGACAAATGCATCACAAAACACATTTTTTATTGCTCTAGAAGTTTGCACAAAACATCATTTTACTAGTAAGAGGAAAAAAATTCCATTACAGAGAAAGGGAGGAGGTTCAAACTCCATTTTCAACCCTAGGGAAGAAAAGAAGGGAGAGGCAGAGAAGAATGATGAACAACCTTTACAAATGAGCCAAATCTGGCTTTTAACCATCGAACAGAATGAAAGAAATGTGGAAAACATGGGAAAATCAAATTGAAACTCCAACCACCAAAAAATCCCTCCAATCTCACCTAAAAAGTGATGGGCTTCATGGACAAACCCATATGCCAAAGTACATTTCTCTGCAGAGCAAGAAAGAGGCCCATACTTCATTAATTTTGGTGGTTGGGGGCGTTTTCTACTTTTTTACATGCTAGAGATGTTTTCCTATTTTTCTCCCATAAATATCCATCAAAAATAAAAATTGAACCCTCCATTGTGTAGAGGATTTCAACATATTTCCAATGATATAAAGAACATGAAAATCCAAGCTCGGGATCGAAAGTTATGCCCCTCTGAAGATTTAGGGCAAAAAATTGGGTTGGCAGGCCGAAACTTGAAAATTTTCCATTTTTTGAATTTGGGAAAATGTCCCAAAATTCCCCGTGCCCCGCCGCTCCTCTACCATGTGGTGCTTTCCCATTCATTGATGGAAATGCGGGCTCAAACCTCACTTTTCCCCTTTGATTTTTTTATCGGGAAACATTCCCAAATTTTCCCGCACTCCACCGCTCCGGTGATGTGTGTCGGCCTTCTGGTTGCTTAAATAGGCACGCTTCTTTTTCTCCATTTGTGCCTTTGTTGCTTTGGCAAAAACCAAAGTTTCCTCCATGCCTCGACTCCCGCCACTATCATGGGGCTGCGGGCCAAAATTTTCCCTTTTCGCCCTTTGCCCTCTTTGGAAAATTTTCCAACTTACCTCCGTGGCCCGACCTCTCTGCCATGTGGCACCTTCTCATTGGCCATGGGCATGTCAAGGGAAAAATTCCCCAAAAAACTCCACTGGGCCATAACTTTCAAAATATTTGGAGTTAGGAGGAAACTTTTACCTTTCTAGAAAGGGGAAGAAAAATCCTATCTGATGGAACCATTTCCAAAAACCCTTGAGTGCTTGAAATGTGTGAAAATTGAAGTTAAAGCACAAGGAAGGGAAGAATGAAGGCAAGTTAGCCAAAATAAGCAGGGGGCTCATTTTGGATAACAAGTAATTTTTCCATTTTTGTGTTTTAGAAAATTTTGGGAAAATTTTCCATGTTTCCCCATCGTCCCATCGACTCATGCACCATGTGGCATGAGGAGCCGGAGAGCGCGCACAGACAATGTTACCCTCTTAGCCCTTCGGGGCATTAAACAAAATTTCTCCCCACCGCCCCACTTTCCCCACATTGGTTTAGGTGATGCCACATGTCCCTTGTGGCTTGCGGACTTGTGGGCACAATGTTGGCTTTTCACCCCGCATAAAATTTCTTTCTCAAACGTCTCCCACCGCCCCGCTCTCCCCGTTGGCTTGAGAAGCACCATGTGTCCCTTGTGAACTTACAGCCGATGGGTGTGTAGGCATAAAGTTATTTTTTCGAGCCACATGGGAAATGTGCCAAAAGTCTCCCTATGCCCCACTAACCGCCCTTTGGGAAAATTTTCACCCTTGGGCCCACAGGCCCACTCTTGGGGAAACTTTTCACCCCAAGGCCCACCGACCCATACCTTAAGAAATATGAGGAGTTAGGAGGACTTCTTTATATCAATGGAAAGGTGAGGAAATTTTCTATCCAATGGGAATGATTTAGGTAATTTTTGAATATGTTAAGTGTGAGAAAAATAAAGTTGAAACTTTACTCCCTGTTAGAGAGTGGGTATGGTGAAGTTTTATCCTCTCGAACCTAATTGAACCCTCTAACCCTAAATTTAGGACCTTATTACCCATAATAATTATTAATAAAATATATTATGTTCTAGTGGATTAGAATTGTTTTGGAACTTGTTAGTGACAAATTTGTTGCCTTATAACCTAGTTATAGACTCTTCTTATAAAAATAAAAAGAAATAAAAAAATTATTCCATAATTTTTCCTAACTAATCCTAGGTTGTTTCTTGGGTCTCAAGTGGGTTGTTTTTAGCGGGTGTTACACTTGGTATTAGAGAAGTGGTTCAAAATATTGGACCATTGGGCACACTAGAAAACTTGAGACATAAAACTTAAACCTATCACACTTTTAAATCGAAAAACAACTTAGTTTAGAAATTACATATTTTAGTAAATATGGAAACTGAATAAAACTTAGAAAGATGAACTAACTCTCACCTTGGTCTATATAGGAGGTGCAAATGAGATGAGGGGGATTTTCACATAGACTCAGACTTACCACCACTAGATCATGTTGTAGCAACCATCCTACCCTAGATTTTGTAGACTCTTCAGGATGTTAATGCCACTCTACGTGAAGGATTAGTAGGAGGACATGTAGCTAGAAATGATAGAGTACCTTCTATTGAGGGACGGGTATCTTATTGACCAAAGTGAGGAGCATGGAGGAGAGAAATCCCATGAAGAGTTAGCTAGGGCAGAGTCACCACAGAGGGGATAGGGTGATCAAGTTTCAGGACATATAGAGAGGTCTCAGAGTCCTAGGTTTAAGGATGAGCATGTAGAGAGGCCTAGAGTCTGTCAGACCACAGCTGCAGATCACATCAAGGAGATCCTGAAGCTTTGACCATCACATTATTCTGGTGACATAGGTGGATTTTATGTAGAGGCCTGGTTGGTGAGCTTGAGCGGATGCTTCAAGGTCTGTCTTTGTTCTAGCAATATGAAAGCTCGTGTTGCGATCCATCTACTGAGGGATGGAGCTGGTGTCTAGTGGAGGAAAGAGGAGTAGAAGCTCCATGTCGATTCTAAGACAGTTACCTGGGAGATCTTTGCGGAGTGTTTTAGGAACATATATTTGTTATAGAGGTTCATACAATAGTAGATAGATGAGTTCCATGACCTCCGACAGGAATCTCTTAGAGTGGCTGAGTACGAGAGTAGATTTCTGGATCTACTCCAGTATGTTGGTTACATGCAGGATGAGAAGGTACAGATCCACAAGTTCATCTAGGGCCTGAATCTAGACATTGGAGGTATAGTGTAGATCCATTATCCGTATACATTAGTTGAGGCCATCGAGAAGGCCTATATAGCATAGGAGACTCAGGGACAGACCCAACATGCTAGAGACCGAGTCTGCAGAGCTGCATACTGATGAGACGCATGACAACAGATCGAGGGGGTCATTACCTCTTCCTTGTGGTAGATAGGGTTCAACATAGTCATCCTTTAGACCTTAGCAGCAGCAAAGCAGTAAAAGAATCCCGCCCACCTTATAGAACTCCACAGAGATTTGATGCACAAAGAGGTTGGAGTATGGGGCCTCCTCCTAGGGGTCCCATTAGGACATAGGGTGCCCAGAGAGCTCACTCAATAGGAGCTCCCCAGCAGAGTCTCAATAGAATGTAGCTGAATCATCAGGATCCACACCACATGCACCTCCAGTGCAGTACCGACTAGACCTACCACACAAGGGAGAGGATCATGCGGTTGTTTTGGTTGTGATGTTATTGGACATTTTTGGAGAGATTTCCCATAGAACCTTAATAACAAGGGTAAGACATAGATCTCAGATCCTACTTTTGGTGATATGGGGTATAATCATAGGATGTATGTAGCAGTCAAGAACCATCAGGAAGAGCATCAAATTATAGTTATTAAGACCACAGGTAACATTAGTGGTATTCCTACCTCCACCTTGTTTGTTTCTAGTTCTTCTTATTCTTTCATTGCACCATCTTTAGTAGAGCGATGTAGGATGGTGGCAGTTAGGCAGGGTCATAATTGGGATGTTGAGATGGCTTCTAGAGCCAAGATATTTGTAGGCTCCTTAGTTAAGGAGTGTGTGGTGGATTTAGGACCTTTCACCACTACCTCGGATCTCCATATCCTTTCTTTGGGCTCATATGGAGTCATCTTGGGTATAGATTGGTTGTTGGCACACAAGGCCAGAGTGGATTGTTACCACAAGATTATAGCTTGTGTAGATGATTTGGGAGTTAAGTTGGTGATTTTAGGGGTCAAGAGACCCGTTTCTATTTGTACCATGTTTGTTATGTAGCTTAAGTGGTGTGTACAAAAAGGTTTCTAGATGTATGTTGTTACAATGATCAGGTGATAGATCGAGAGGATGGGTCTAGTGGACCATCGCTAGATGATCACCCCATTTTGAGATAGTTTGCAGATGTCTTTTTAGGGGAGCTACCAGGGTTACCACCCACACCTGAGATTGATTTTCATATAGACCTTGTTCCAGGAGCAGAGCCTATCTCACGAGAACCATATTGAATGACCACACACAAGCTCTTTGAACTGAAGTTGCAACTTAAGGGCCTTTTCGAGAAAGGCCTTATCCATCCTAGTGTATCCCCTTGGGGTGCACCGATGATTTTTGTGAAGAAAAAGGATGGATCCTTGCGGTTGTGTATCAATTACTACCAGCTAAATAAGGTAACGATTAAGAATCGTTATCCCCTTCCACGAATTAATGATTTGTTTGATAAGATGAAGGGAGCCATGATTTTCTCTAAGATTGATCTTAAGTCAGGCTACCATCAGTTGAGGATTTCAGAGGTAGACATTCATAACACCACCTTTCATATGAGATATGGTCACTATGAGTTCATAGTGGTGTCTTTTGGTTTGAGTAATGCCCCGCAGTATTTATGAGTTTGATGAATGAGGTATTTAGGACCTTCTTAGATCACTTCGTGCTCATCTTCCTTGATGACATTTTGATTTACTCACGTACGCGTGAGGAGCACAAGGGCACCTTTGCCAAGTTCTTCAGTGTCTTTGGGAGTTGTAAATTTTGAAAACTTGGAGAAGTGTGCATTCTTTCGACGAAGGTGTAGTATACGGGCCATATCATATCTCTGGGGAAGGTATCACCATCGATCCTTCCAATATTAGAGCTATTATGGATTGGCCAGCACCCACTACTGTGACTGAGGTGTGTAGTTTCATGGGATTAGTAGGTTAATACCAGAGATTTGTTCAGGACTTCTCTCGGATTGCACACCCCATCACTTCCCTACAGAGGAAAGGGAAGAAGTTTGTTTGGTCAGATAGGTGTGAGCATGACTTCAGTACACTGAAGGAATGCCTCACTACAACACCTATTCTTGTAGTGCCGGATCCACATGGTGAGTTTTTGTTTACACGGATGCTTCTTTAGTAGGGCTTGGAGGTGTTCTAATGCAGGATGGTAGAGTAGTGGCTTTTGCATCTTGAAAACTCAAATATTAGGAGCTTAATTATCTAACTCATGATATTGAACTTGCAACATTTGTACATGCTTTAGTTCGATGGAGGTATTTTATGCTTGGTTAGAGATTCACACTCAAAACAGATCACCTGAGTCTTCATCACCTTTTGAAGTATCCCAATCTCAACATTTGTCAACAACGTTGGATGGAATTTATTTGTGAGTATGATATGGAGATAGAGTATGTGAAGGGAAAGGAGAATATGGTGGCGAGATGCTCTCGGCAGATGAAGACAAGTGGCTATGGCCACCTCAGTGAGCAAAAATTTGTGGAGCAGGATTCTTCAGCAACTTCCTCTTAACAACTTCTACATTGTAGTTCGAGAAGAGATCGAGTCTTAGAGACCCCTTGAAGGGAAGTTTGATGGTTTTTATTTAGAGGCAGATGGTCTTCTCAGGCACAAAGGTTGGATTTATGTTCCTAGATATGGAGGCTTGAGGTAGGACATCTTGGCAGAGGCACATCATGCACCCTATTCAACCCATCCTAGGGTGAAGAAGATGCATGCCACCTTGAGACAAGTTGTATCATTAGAGAGGACTTTGTAGAGATGTGGCCTAGTTCATGTCATGATGTTTAGAGTGCCAAAAGTGAAGGTTGAGCATCAACATCTAGTTGGCCTTCTCTTTCCTCATGCTATACTGGAGTGGAAATGGGACACCATTTCCATGGACTTCATTATTGGGCTACCGATGTCGATATATCACCATGATGCCATTATGGTCATGGTTGATAAATTGACAAAAGTGGCTCACTTTTCCCCTGTGAAGACCACTTATACAACTAGTGTAGTGGCACAGGTATACTTGGATGAGATTTTAGGTTCGCATGGGATTCCATGGAAGATCATAAGTGATTGTGATCCCTTTTACACTTTCCATTTTTGGACTACCATGTAGCATGCCCTCAAGATGAAGATTAATTTCAGCACAACATATCACCCTGAGATAGATGGATAGACAGAGTGATTGAATCGATTTTATAGGACATGCTCGGGATGCATGTGAAGGATAAGAAGTCTAGATGGGAGGAGTACCTATACTTAGTGAAGTTTTCCAAAAATAATAGTTTTATAAGTTCTATAGGCATGGCTCCTTTTCAGGCTTTGTATGGTAGAGAATACAAGACACCTCTTATTTGGGACAAAGTTAGAGCACATGGTTTCTTTTAGACCAACTTTGTTGCGGGACATGGAGCAAAAGAGGGTGATTTTGATCAAACAGAGACTGTAGGAGGCACATGATAAAGAAGAGTACGTAGATCATCATAGACCGACCGTATTTTTATGTGGGCATGAAAGTGTTCCTTCATGTCGGCCACATAAGATCCCTATCCATTATGGAAAAGCTCTAAGTTAGCTCCTACATTTGTGGGTCCTTTTGAGATCTTGGAGCATATTGGCCCTTTGGCCTATTATCTAGCATTTTCATCTAGCTTGTCTTGCATACATGATGTGTTTCATGTTTCGGTTCTTAAGAGATATGTCATGCAGATCCTTATCATGTGTTAGATTAGACATCATTGAGGTACAATATCAAGGGCATGTGATGGTGGAGCCCGTTTACATCCTATATCGCAGGACCCCGGGCCTTCGAGGTAGAGAGGTTGATCAGGTTTGGGTGCAAAGTGGGACGGATATGATGAGACAGTAGTAGCTACATGGGAGGATGCTACTATGTTACGAGTTCAATTCTCATATTTGTTCCAGTGAATTCCAGGAGGAAGTCAAGTCTAAGGGGAGGGGGATGAAGTGCCCACTTCCCTTTGATACATTTTTTGATACTAATCATGATACTACTAATTATATTATGAACAAGATTATGGAATTTGTTATAGTATGATGTTAAATGTTAGATCATGGATTATTGTTGACTTGATTCAGTTATGATGCATGATGATTATTAGAGGCATTTTATATGTTGATGGTGATATACTATTGGACATGGTTATATGATGGATGTTGTTCGGACTTGTAATAATTGGATATTTTGATTAGACCTAGAAAATGAAAATTGGATTAAAATTGATGATGATATAGTTGTTAATGAAATTGTGAGTGATATTGTTGATTGTCATGATAATTGTTGTGATTCACATATATATTGATGATCTTGAAATTATATTTATATTCATTTGGATGTTCTAATATGGCCATAAGGCCGAAGGAGGTATTTGTGTTTTGTAGGTTAAAATATCACAACAAACATCGGGGGATTGGAGACCAACCACATTGGAATTCTAGATGAATTCAACAAGGTCACCATGGCAACTAGTATTTGTTGTGTGTGTTTGTATTTTTGTTAGGGATTCCCATGGGGGGAATCACCTTTAAATGTGACCAAGGGATTTTATGTTTTTCTTTTATTTGGTCCCTTTTGTTTAATTTTTTCATGTGTTTTATGTGGTGCACTTACCCTTTCATTATATATTTAATGTGGTGTTAATATTGTGGGTAACCATATTGTTTAGTTAATTAATTAAAAGATGTCATAAGAATGTAATTAATAGAGTTGTTGGCCATGTTTTAAAGTGTTGTAAGAATGTGTAAGTGACCTTGTAACTGATGTGTAAGTTAACTCATGAGTGTAAAACACTCCACCTTCTTAGAAATTCAAATTTTTTCTTGGAGGCTTATGGAACAAGTTAAACTTGTCCCATATCTCTTACATTTACATACCAACCTTTCCTATGGTTGGAGGGTTAAATTTAGACCTTTTAATGCATTTTCACAAGTCAAGTTGAATGTTGTAATTACACTTTTCTTACATAATTTAGCTACAGTCCTTATGGGGTATGGGCTTGTTTGAGTGTGTATGTAAATCTGTCATATTATTCACCCACTTATTTATTATGCATTAGAGAATGAAGTTGAATTTTGGGGGTTGGGGTTGAGAATGTGTGATGTGGCATCCTACATGGATCCACCTCATCCTTTTCTCTTCCCTCTTCTATAAAATTTAAATTTTTGCCTTGTTTTGGGTTGCTTCACTTTTGGAGACTTCATTTTGGGAAAATTTTCTTGTTGTTTTGGGAGCTCTTGCTTGAGAAGATTTTTGGAAGATTGTTGCATGCTTGTGCTTGGCTATTTTGGATTGCTTGCATTGGGATAAAGTTTGTTGTTTTGGAACTTGGAACAACTCCATCATGGAGAGGTAGGATCTTGGCTCTTGAAATGCTCTTCTTTTATATATGTAAATGTTCTTGTGTGAATGTTTTGGTGTATTTGTGGGTTGTTGGGTAGATGGCCTAGGAATGGTGTAGGAGAAGACTATGGGGTTATTTTGTGGGAGGAACAAGTGGTTTTAGAGAGGTATAAGGGTGGAGGGAATTGGTATTTTGGTTCCACCTTACAAAGAAATATCTTGCATTTCTTTACTCGTTATGGGGTTCATAAGAGGTTGGGGAGACATAAGAAAATGTGAGGAATAAGAGGTACTTGGGGGAGGCATAAGGGCATGACAGGGTTTGAAATGATATATATATATATATATATATATATATTTGGTGGGTTGTACTCAGGTGGTGATACCCATTTTCCCCTTTGGGAGGCATAAGCAGCATCCCCCATAGCTTCTTTCTCCTTTGGCTTGCTTGATGAATCCTTTGTATTGTTTGACATGTTTTAATGTAGTTGTAAACTACATTCTGTTTGGGACTGTGCTTCTTTATGAAAATGTCACTTGTATGTTTTTGGAAGCTTGTTGTTGTTGTGAGTGGATCACATCTTTTATTGCTTTTTGGTTGAGGATTGGGGGCCAATGAAGAAGGATGGTGTCTCCTCTTCATTAGATGTCTTGGTTGGGTGGAGAGATTTTCCTTTCCCCCACTCATGTTGTGATCAAATTGGAAGAATGCATGTTGTTGTTTGGAAGCTGAGAAAGGACAATTTAACGGTCCCTTGTGAAATGAAATCTCATTGTAACATTTCCCACTTGAGGTGGATGAAATTTTAAATGTTTAAAATGGAAAGATGTTGTACTAATTGTAAGTGGAAATTTGAAATGCAAAAGAGTTATATTTTGTGTTCTATTTTGGAAAGAATGTGAAAGAATGATACGCGTTTTTGTATGTTGCATTTTGAAAGAAAATGGAAAGGAATTTGTAAGAGTTCATTTAAGTAAATGGAAGTTGTTTTGTCTTTTCGATATGTTGTTATTCCATTGGAAATATGTGGTTAGCATACACTATGAAATCCTGTTTAAAAAGTGGTAAAGTGAAACACGTGAGAAAAAAATGTATTATTATGTTCTATATATAATGTATGTTTTGGAAGGAATAAAAGAAGAAAGGTTGTAATGTTGTATTTTGGAATCAATAAAGGATTGCATTACCTTTTTCAATCTGTAATTTTGCATTGAAATTGATCATCTATTGTGTTTGAAATCTTTCTTTGAAAAGAAGAAATACGTGTGAGGAAAAATATAATGCTCTATTCTCCTTGAAAAATGTTAAGACTGGAAATCACAATTGTATTTTGGCTTTTGAATGGTTTGATTAAATAAACTAATGTGTTAGATTGGAAGTGGAACATATTCTAAATAATTAAAAGAAGGAAGTGGTTAATAGAACCATAAAAATTTGATCCCTCTTTTTTTTTAATTTCAAAGCGCCAATTATCAAAACAAAAATGCACAGATTGAATCTGCAATAAGAACATAACAAATTAAATTATTAAATTGAAGTAATACCCCTAAACGAATCCAATTAGACAAATACACTTAAAGGAAAACTTCAAAACTGAAAAAAGCGATTTCAAAGTTTTTCACATCGTTTTGTTGTCAAAATGTAAATTTCAAATTGGAATTCAATCAAATAGATTTACCTCACAAACTTATCCTAATTCTTCCTAAGAAAAATCTCCATGTCTATTTTACATGTTGAGAGAGGAAGGAGATCAAATTGAATAAATCTCACAAGTTAAAATTTACTAGTTCATACTGTAAAATCTTATGAGGCCATTTCCTTAAAATTGACCCCTTAAAATTTATAAAAATCAGTAATTAATGATCTCTATGCAAAGAGTACGTCGAGATATTTCCAGAAAGTTCTTGTTTTCCCAAAAATGAGCTCTCTATCAAAATTTATGGCCTCTAAAGTTTTACTTCCTTGGCGTCAAAAAGTGGGAAAAATTTCCTTGGCGGGCCCACGGCCCAAATTTTTCCCTTAAGCACTTAGGAAAAATTTGGGAGAATTTTAAAATTTTTCCCGCCACCCCACCAGTGTAGCCATTCGGAGGCTACCACATGGCACACACAGGTCTTTGTCGGATGGCGAGACCCTTTTTAAACTTAGCGCATTCAAAAAAATTTGGGAAAATTTTCCAAGTTTTCCCACTTGACCACCGCGCCTGTAACCAATCGGGTGATACCACGTGGCATCACAAGGCATCAGCAGAGGAGTGAGTACCTTTTTCCTTTTTATGTTTTAGAAATATTTTGGAAAGTTTTCCATGTTTTCCCATCGTCCCACTAACTCGCAGCCAATCAAGAGTGGCCACGTGGCATGAGACAATGCTACCCTCTTGGCCCTTTGGGGCATTAAAAATTTTCTCCCCACCACCCCACTTTCCCCGCATTGGTTTAGGTGATGCCACATGTCCCTTGTGGCTTGTGGACTTGTGGGCGTAATGTTGGATTTTCTCCCCACGCGGGAAATTTTTCTCAAACGTCTCTCATCACCCCGCTCTCCCCGGACCGGCTTGAGAAACACCATGTGTACCTTATGGACTTTCGGACCCATGCGCAGTGCTTGGTTTTAAAGTTATTTTTCACCCATGTGGGAAATGTTCCAAAATTCTCCCGTGTGCCTGCTAACTTTGCCCCTTGGGAAAATTTTCACCCCAGGCCCATAAGCCCACTCTTGGGGAAAATTTTCACCCCAAGGTCTACCTGCCCATAACTTCAAAAAAAATATGAGGAGCTAGGAGGAATTATTTATATCAATGTAAAGGAGAGGAAATTTCCTATCTAAGGGGAATGATTTAGGAAATTTTTGAATGAGTTAAGTGTGAGGATAATCAATTTGAAACTTTAAGTCTATTAGAGAGAGGATATGGTGAAGTTTTATCCTTTGAACCTAATTGAACGCTTTAACCCTAAATTTTAGACCTTTTGACCCCTAATAATTGTTAATAAAAGAAAATTATGTTCTAGTGGATTAGAATTGTTATAGAACTTTTTAGTGACAGTTGTTTCCTTGTAACCTGGTTGTAGACTCTTCTTATAAACAAAATAAAAAATAAAAAAATATTCCATAATTTTTCCTAACTAATCCTAGGTTGTTTCTTGGGTCTCAAGTGGGTTGTTTTTAGCGGGCGTTACATTTTTCCTTTCAGGATGCCAAATGGTGATATTTACCTGAATGATTATCCCTTAATGTCCCATTGTGACAAACTTGCCCTTTCAAAACGATCGGTATTTTTATAATATGAGCCCATGCTTCGCTATTTTGGGACATATCACCTGTCTTTCTCCAGTTTCAAATTCTAAAACTTCTACCATATTTTGACCTCCTTTGTTCCTGAGATATTGATTTTTAGCACATTTCTATTTTAGTAGGTTGCTATTTGGGGACCTGTTATTTTGGGAAGAAGTCGTTTTCTATATTACTTTCCATTTTACCCATTTATCTGATTGTCCTGAGTGATCAAACATGAAAATCAGTGGGGATATCCATTTATAGCATGTGAGGAAGTATAACATATGCTATTTTTAGTAAATGGTTAAAATTACCTCTATTTGTAATGGGAACAACTATTTGGATTCGGCTATTTGTCACAAACGCGTGCTCCAATTTTCATCATGATTCACTTACCAAAAATATCATAAATAAAAAGTTAAAATTTATGCCTAGAAAGAGATTCAGGTATGGAGATACTAGGGCAGAATGCTGATAAAAAAATAGTCCTTTATATCTTGATAAACTGACAACTTCATCATGCAAAAACTAGTTTGAGAGAAACTAGATTTTTTGGAGACCCTTCCCTCTAAATTTTGGATGATTTTACCTATTGGATCTTTGGGAATTTGAAATTTTATTTGAAGAGGGAAGAATGTTGATAAAAAAACACATACCTCCATATCCCTAAAAATAGGATCTTCATGGCGCGAAAACTAGTTTGTACGAAACTAGGTATTTCAACAATCATTCCCTCCAATTTTCGCATGATTTCACCCACTGGAACCCTGAGAAGTGGAGAAATAGCTCACTGATGTTTTCCACTACTGTGTCATGGAAACAATTAATGGAGATTGAAATTTGTAGGTATGATTTTTTATTCATTTGTGATGAAATCAACTCCATTGTGATAGGTGTTTGCTTCTTGTCTCACTGGTGAAATTTTTCTTCAATCCGGTTGCCAGTTTGATGGGAATTTAAGCTTTATTCTTCATGGAGCCGAAAGTGGAATTTAATTGTTGTGAGCATTTATTAATACACATGGAAGGTTTTAATATGATTTTTTAATGTCCTTCCAGAGATAATAACTCAACAACAAATGGTTTTTCAATCCGTGCACTGGTTTGCAAGATATGTTTGAATTTTCGTTTCATGGTAATGGAGGTTTCTGAAGAATTCCTTCACTCTTCTCTTTAATTATTCGTTCCTCTAGATCTTTAGATCAATATATTATTTTAAACCTATGCATATTCATGAACTGTAAGGTTTTTTTTCCATGGCAGAGCTAGTTCGGAAGAACAATGGTGGACTGAGGTGTACTCTACAACTTTCTTCTAGCAATTGAGAAGCAGTAAGAAGTAGCCAGGAGTTAGAAAAATTTCAATTTTTGAAGTTGGAGTTGGGTGAAATTTCCTATCCATTACCTCAAATGGAAGTGAGGGACATAAAATTCCATGGTGCTCCTAGAGCTGACACGTGGTAGAGATTTGATGGTGGGGCATTTGAGCTCCCAATAGCACCCAAGGGCTGAACTGACGATCCTGAAGGTCGCATGAGGTTTTAGAGTTCATATGGGGGATGGAAAAAAAAATTCATGGTTGATGTTCCTGACCTTGATGGACGTCAGAGAGAAAAAATCCTTCTAGGATCTTGGATCGACACGTGTCCATGTAAAATTTGGCTAACTCCCGAACTCGCTCTAAGAGGACAACTTGAGACGATGATAACTTGAGCTCCCAATGGACATTTTTGGTGAAATTTTATATGATCCTGACTGGAAATATAATTTTGAATCCAATGGTAGGGGTATAATGTCTTTATTATTCCATATTATCCCTTAAAATTTTGAATTATTATTTAGTACTCCACTTGTGCATGAGAAAACCTACTTATAAAATTAATGTGAAAAAGAGTTGTGAAAAACATAATTTCATGATCTTGTAGGGATTAGAATTATATTTTTTGTGATGTTTTGATTCTCTCCTAATTCCATCTAGAGCTCCCAGAAATCACCTTTGGAATCTTGGTGTCTATTTTGGCCTATGCACTGACTAGGCCAGTGAACCCTAATTTTGGCGAAACTACCCAAACTTCTCTGAGCACCTCCATAATATTCCTAAATCACTTTCATGATTTCCCAAGACCTTTGAATCACCTCCATGTCCATTTTGTATTTTCCGTTCTACTCCATGGGGTTGCTCTAGCCCTAGGAAGGCTAGCGATAACCCTTCCCACAACTGCCTGTAGTTTGCAACTTTTAATGAATTCCTAAATTCACCTAGGGGGAATGAATTGAATTTCCTAAATCACCTAGGGGGATAAGATAACGTTAATTGGGAGCTCCTTAGAATGATAAGACTTGAAAAAATTAACACAAGGGTATAATTGTCATGCTCGGAAATTGTTAATTTCCTTGTTGCACATTTGTATGAAAAGAGTTGGCTCTAGCTTTGGGACATGACATGGACTAAGCACATAAAATACATGACATGAAGAATCTAGAATCTCAACTTTAGACAATATGACCTAGTGCCTTATCCATTGGGCCCTGCAGAGTCATGTAAAACTTACAAGATAGAAAGATAGAGAAGAAGGATACACACACATACGAAAGACGAAAAGGAAAAAAAAACACATAATGGGAAGGGAAACACATGCAAGAGATAGGGGAAAGTGCCTAGAAATCACCTATGGTACAAGGTGGGGACAACCCACTTTCACTGAAGTACTTTTCATTCCTTAAAAATTTACCCGTGAGTGGGCTACAATGAGTGATGTTATTCTGCGAAGCCATTGATATGTTCTAGAAAATAGCCTCCTCTCCTTAACTGTTTATGAAAGTTAGGTGATTTCATGACCATTTTTGTTTTTTTAGGAGTGATTCCACATGAGCTTCTTGATGTGCATGGCCTAGCTTGGAAATTCCATTTCCTTCATGTTCTTTGGAATCAGTTTCATAGTGTCAGTTTCCTTCCATATTTATTCATAGCTAATTCTTCATTGAGCATCCTATTGCTGCCCCATGGCTGTTTTTCATTAAAATTACTTGAACATTCCAGATTCTTTTCTTTCCCAGGTCTATGCTCATTGACCTCTTTTCCATGAGAAACCTCAAACTTATCATTTTCTCTACTCCACTATGAGGTGCTTGAGTACTGATGGAAGGATTGGAAGTGACCTCATACTTGTATTATATGGTAATGGCATGATTTAAGAGATAAAGAATCAACTCGGGGTCTTCCACAAATTCCACTACATCCAATATTTCTTGCACTTAGATCTCCTTTATTACTTCCTATAGATAATCTTTATACGCCTTTGAAGAAATATTTATTTTGCAGCTCAAGGAAAATATCTAGAGGGGTTTATTAATTATCTTGGGAATTGTTGCATTCTATCAATCCTTCATTAAGAGGATATTTAACTTCAAATGCCTCATAACTCCTTACTTCAATTTATTCATCATGGAAAGAATCTTCTTCTTCAAATGGGAAAGAAAATATCTCCATTTCATCGTTGCATCCATCAATCATTGGCTCAGGTGGGCATCATATTTCTCATATTGCTTTGTTTCAAGATGGAAAACCTTCACATTGATTGAATATTTCAAATCAGATTCACGCTTGTCTTGTAGGTTCATGGCTTGCATCAAGGATTTCAAGACTAAGCTCAAGATCTTTTGTTTCTTCTACGAATCTAAGAATTTCTTGTATAGACAGTTCTTTCAAACCTTTCGCAGTTCATCACAAGATGGTATTGTCCCTCCATAAATGGCATGGCTGAGATCATCTTCATCTCAAAATGGGAATGAAAATACCTTGATTTCATTGTGGATAAGCACACAAGCTGATTTTCCCATTTGAGATTCGCAAGAACCTTTTCCTCTTCTTCATAGTTTGTGTAGTTTGGTAATTCAGGGCTTCCCTCTTATAACTTGAATCTCCTCAATGCTTCTTCAAGGTCCATACCTCTCTCGAGAATGCATTTCTAGCCCTATCAATATGGGAATATCCTCTTCCTCGGTTTTCACAAAGTAATTCATCCGCTTGTTATCTTAATACAAGATGTTGGTTTCTAGACTTCCATACTTTCATACCATGTATCTCATCTTCTTCTCTGGAAGAAATTTCTCCATGTCCCCCTTCACTGGTATGTTTCCAGAAGACAAATTAATCTAGATTTAACCCCCAAGTGTTGATAAAAATCCCTTCTTATAAACATTCCAAATGAAGCCGAAATGTCTACTACCAAAATTATCGTTGGAACTTTCTTGTCTAGAAATATGACAAGAGAGCCACCTCTACATATTTGACCTTCCCTACAAGTGAGACCTATTTTGACTCCAGAGAGTAACAAGAGCCACCAGGTGGATTCATAGTGATTTTGAGAGCCTTGGTGGCCTTTACATATATTACATTATCGGAGATGCAGAATCTATTATGTATTTGTTCAACACATAATCACCGACAAGAAGAGATATAAACAAAGGTTCAACCTTATCAGTCTTGGATGCACTCAATGAAAGCATGTTATGTGATGGAGGTGTAGGTGGGTTTGGTAGTATTCCTTTAGAACTATGAGCTACAATATTGGGTGTTAAACTACCACTCTTGATGTATTGAATAAATCTCTCAAATTGTTCATGGTGAGTGCGCAAATATTTGGTTTCAGTAATTTACACTTTGGCTTTGTTCACATATTCTATGAAATCAAAATGAGAAGATGTGGGAGAGGGTGATGAAGGGATTGTTTTTGAATTTAGGACAAGTTTGGAAGTAGGAGTAGATTTTTGGGGAACAGAGGGGATCTTGAAAGGTACACTAGGATCTTTCAAAGTACTATATTTTACAGGAGAAAATTTAGATTTAAAATTAGAAGAGGCATCAAAAGACTTACTTGGAATTGCAGGAGCCTTCTTACTTGCTACAAGATCAGGATTCAACAATGTAGATTCTATTTTTGGTGGGAGTGGAGATCCTTGACTGATTATTTATCTTTTAGAGTCACCACAGGAGGATCATCATCCTTATTTTGCTTTGCAGAAGTGGAGGGAGGTGTTCCTTTCTTAGACTAAGAATGAGTGAACACCACACATGATAAATTGGGTGCATCTTCTTCATCTTCTTCACCACCTCCATAATACTCACAGAATCAAATTTTTGTATCATTCTCAAGCTCATCAAGTTCTAGGAAATCACCACCTCCACTTTCTTGTTTAAGCCCCTCTTCATTTTCCTTACTCATATAACTTGCATTGACAGGTGGGGCCTCTAAGGAAAGCCTTTGGGGTGCTCCTGCAATCTTATTTCCATTTCTTCTTTGAGAAGAAACTTGCTCAAATATTTCCCTCCTCAACGATGTCATTTTTTCTGTAAAAAAAAGGATTGGTTCTTTCATCTTCAAGACATTGGGCCTTGCCTTTGATGGATTCTTGATCTTTCCAGAGAGGATGAGATCATCATCAAGTTCAATGGCCATCCTTTATGCTTCTACAATGTTCCTTGGTTTAACTCTTTGTAGGAGAAATCCTACCTCCAGTGATTGAGAATTGATGAAGAATCTCTTGACATTATTTTCAAACGGGAATCCTCTTTCAGTATCCTACAAAGCAACCATTTGAAATGAGCCACGAAGTATCTCATAGTTTCACCTTATCCTTTCTACATTTGATCTAACTACACCAAGAGGTCTTAAAAGTATTCAATTGATTTAAAAATTTCCTTGAAGGAAGTGTTGATGTTGTTCCAACCAATGATGGATCTAGTAGGAAGGAGGTATAACCATGGTGCTGATTTTTCTTGGAAATATCCCAATAATAATATTACAACAATGTCTTCATGTTCAACTCCAAGAATCATGCATGATGTTGTGAAAGCGGCGATGTGTTCTTCAAGATGTTGTGAACCATTTCCTTTGAACTTTGGAAATTTCTTGCATGAACCTATTGGTAGATCATGAAGAGGTGGTTCAAGAGCAAGTGGGCTTGTATTTATTCCCCATGGAACAATGGGTTGAGGTCTTTCTACTTTGTCTACCATTATTTCCACTTCAAATTTTACTTCATACAAATTCTTCTTCAAATTATAGAACTAAAAAAATCTGCAATAGGAATATGAAAAGACATGGTGGAATACGAAAGGTCACTTGTAGGAATTTGACAATGTATCTTTCAGCAATGGATTTTCATCAAAAAAAAAATTGTTTTTTCAATATTTGATTTTTTTATTTTTGGACCTTGTGGTCATATTTTAGGTGTAGATGCTGCTAAATCGCCCCACGGTGGGTGCCAAAAAATTTTGGCAAGAAAATTTGTTGAGTGGACAAACTTATGGATTTCTTGTCAATGCTTTGAAATCTAAGTCCCTCTAATTAGCTAGTGCAACTTCCATATATGTATGTAAGATTAAAGGTGGATTTTCCTAGTGGCCTTGTGGTTGTGGATCAAACAAGGGCACTCCATTGAATTCCCCTATAGATAATCTAGCAATATCTTGCTAGGGAAGAATTTGTCTAAAAAGTGGGAAAGGGGAGTGAGGAAAGAGATGGGAGAACTAATTTTTCAGGTAGAAAATCATATTCATGCACACACTAGTCAGAAATTTAATCGCATGCACTAAAATTAGGAAGAAACAATATTGTAAACAACAATAAGACCAATTAGAATTTAATGAACATAAAGTATCAATAAAACCCTTAGTCAAAAAAGGCTTGAAACTACTTCTTGTATTGATGCTCAAGCATAAATTGTACATATTATGAGAATGGAAGACATTGAGAATAGGGGGAAAGTGGCTAACTCTTTTCACTCACAAGTGAGAAAAATATCTCTCATGAACTTACAAGAATACAACCAACTAAAATAATTTTAGAATTAGAAACCCCTAGAATGAAGAGCTCATTACAATTTATAGCAACCTAAATTGTCCTTTCACCTCCCTCACATGACTCTTCATTTCCATATTCCACTCGTGAATTTTTTTGTTTTCCATGAATTAAGTATTTCTCTTATAATTTTAAGAAAATAATATTTTACAAATTTAAAATAGGTCACTTAAGTGAATAGGATGAAATACAATGATGATGCATAATGAAGAATTAGAGTGGAGAGAGAAAGAAGAGAGGGAGATAGAGGAAGAGGGAAGGGATGGAGGGGAAAATCCCCTCATGATGAAATTCTTTGAATTCCTTTATGCAACCATGAAATTTGAGCAAAGATTTCTGCCACTGGTGATCTTCTCCACTGATGACGATTTCTCCCTTGATAACTTTAAATCATTTTACCAATCTAGTGATGAACATAAGATTTATGATTCATGGACATCTTGGACCATAGAATGAGTGTTTAGAAACATTTTTCTGATGTTTACCACTACAAGCTCGAGATGAACACATACAATGCCCACGATGACCCTCCTTGAAACTTGGTTGATGAACTCCTTGACTCATTGAAATCATTCTGATCAACTCTCTTTGAATCACCCAACTTCTTAAGTGACGAATATGAATTCACATGATGTGCCTTGTGATGCCCTAATTTTTAATATGAGATGATCATTCCAAACCATGAAAAACCACCATCTCTTCATGATTGATTACACCTGAGAAACTAGACCAACTTGTGCACTGGAAATTCATGTTTCCTTAACACTTACTATATTTGGAAGGGAAACTTATTATCTTTAGTAAGTGTCATAGTTTTCCTTTGTAGACCCCAAATGGTGATATTGACTTGAATGATTATCCCTCAATGTCCCATTGTGCCAAACTTACCCTTTGAAAATGACTTGCTATTTTTAGAATATGAGCCCATGCTTTGCTATTATGGGACATATCACTTGTATTGATCCATTTTCACCTTATTAACCTTCTACCATATTTAGACCTCCTTTGTTCCTGAGATATTTTTATTTTTAACACATTTATATTTTTAGCAGGTTGTTATTTTGGGACCTGCTTTATTTTGGGAAGAAGTCATTTTGTGTCTTACTTTCCATTTTAACCTTTTTTTGATTGTTCTGAGTGATAAAACTTGAAATTCAGTGAGGCTTACCATTTATATCATGTGAGGAAGTATAACATATATTATTTTTAGTAAATGTTGAAAATGACTTCTACTTGTGATGGGAACAACTATTTTGGATTCGGTCTTCATCAAAAACTCATGCTCCAATTTTCATCATGATTTTCTTATTAGAAATCTCATAAATGAAAAACAAAAATTTATGGCTGGTAAGAGCTTTGGGTATGGAGCTACCAAGGTAGAATTTTGGTAAAAAATTATTCCTTCATATCTTGATAAACTGACAAATTTGTCATGTAAAAACTAGTTTGCGAGAAACTAGATTTTTTGGAGACCTTTTCCTCTAAATTTTAGATGATTTCACCGACGAATCTTCAGGAATTTGAAAATTTCTTTGAAGAGGGAATAATGCTGATAAAAAACACATCCCTCCATATCCCTTAAAAATAGGAACTTCATGGAGCGAAAAATATTTCACGCAAAAATAATTTTTTCAACGATAATTCCCTCCAATTTTCATGTGATTTCTCCCACTAGAACCCTGAGAAGTGGAGAGGTAGCTCACTGATTTTTTCCACTACTTTTTCATGGTGGCCATTAATGGAGATTGAAATTCACAAGTCTAGTTTTTCTCTGTTTTCAATGAAATCAACTTGATTGCGATATGTTTTTGCTTCTTGTCTCACTGGTGAAATTTCTCTTCGATCCGGTTGCTGGTTTGATGGGGATTTGATCTTTGTTCTTCTTGGAGCCGAAAGTGGAATTTATTTATTGTGAGTATTCCTTACTGTAATTGGGAGGTTTGAATATGATTTTTTAATGGCCTTCAAGAGAGAAGAACTCATCAATGGATGGTTTGTCAATCTGCAGTTTGTAAGATATGTTCAAATTTTTGTTTCACGGTAATGGAGGTTTATGAAGAATTCCTTCACTCTTCTATTTGATTATTCATTCCTCTAGATATTTCAATCAATATATTCTTTGAAACCTATGCATATTCATGGATTCAAAGTTTTTTTTCCATGGCAGAGATGTTTTGGAAGAACAACGGTGGAGTGATGTGTATTCTCAGTAACTTTCTTTTGGCAATGGAGAAATAATTAGAAGCGAGCCACGGGTTAGAAAAATTTCAAGTTTTGGAGTTGGATTTGGGTGAATTTTTCTATCCTTGACATCCCTCACCTCAAAGGGATGTGAGGGACATCAAATTACATGGCGCTCCTAGAGCTAACTTGTGGTGGAGATCTGAAGGCGGGAATTTGAGCTCCCAATAGCACCCGAGGCTGAACTGACAATCTTGAAGGTCGCATGAGGTTTTAGAGGTCATATGGGGGATGGGAAAGTTTTTTCATGATTTATGTCCTAGACCTTGATGGACGTTAGGGACAAAAATCCTACCAAGCTCCTATAGCTGACATGTGTCCTCCAAAAATTTGGCTAACTCCCGAACTTGCTTCAAGAGGACAACTTGAGACGATGATAACTTGAGCTCCCGATGGAATTTTTGTTAAAATTATCTATTACCCTAACTAGAAATGGCCTTTTAAATCCAATGGTGGGGTTATCATGTATTTATTATTCCATATGATCCCTAAAAATTAGGAAATTTGATTTGGTACTCCACATGTTCATGAGAAAAAATGGATTTCACTATATTATAGGGCTTGGAATTATATTTATAGAGATGATTTGTTTTTCTCCTAAATCCATCTAGATCTCCTGGAATCACCTTCAAAGCTCAACGATTGTTTTGGCCTATGCACTGACTAGGCTTGTGAACCCTAATTTTGGCAAAACTGCCCCAACTTCTCTCCGAGCCCTTCCATAATATTCTTGAATCACTTTCATGATGTTCCAAGACCTTTGAATCACCTCCATGTCCATTTTTATTTTCCACTCCGCTCCATGGAGTTACTCCAACCCTAGGAAGACTAGTGATATCCCTTCCCATAACTTCCTACACTTTTAACTTTTAATGAACTCCTACAATCACCTAGGTGGAATCAATGGAATTTCCTAAATCACCTAGGGGTATGAGATAACATTAATCGGAGGTCACTTGGTCTGACTAGATAGACCCGGGGTGCCTTGGAGTGATAAAACTTGAAAAGATTAACACAGGGGTATAGTTTTCATGCTTGGAAATTGTTAATTTCCTTGTTACACATTTGCATGATAACATAATGATTCCCAGATATATTATACCCTTTTTCTTTTTGTTGATCCTAAGAGTTTGTACCAAGGCCTTTCTCTTCTCTAGTGAGCTTATATGAAATTTCCTTAACCCCCCTGCTAGGGTTTTGACAACCTCTTCCAATTTAGATAGCCATGGATAATGCCTACCTCATTGTTCTATGGTTTTTATCCATTAGGTAGTAAGATTATTTTTTTCAAAAGCATCTGAGTACTTGATCAAACAAGAGTCATCACTAGGCCTCAAATTTATAGGAAATCGGTCAAAGTTTTATTAAACCGGTGTTGAAATATTACAAAGGTTCATTTAGATTCTTATTAATGTTTTCTAACCTAGTCAATAGGAATATAGGATCAGTTTTATCACCATACTACAATTTGAAAGCATTCTTCATTTCTATCCAAGAATCAATGGAATTCTCTAGTTGTAACATCCTCATTATCACACTTCTCTACTAGGATTTTTTTTGATTCTTCCTTAATTTAAATACCCATATATTTAAATCCAACATAATTCTAAAATGCAATCCATCCAATGATAGTCATAAACTATGTGCGGTTGTATTATTTGGTTAGTAATTTTCCCCTCATAGATTACTCTTTACGAGTGTGTATATACAAGGTATATTGTTGGTTTCATTTTTAGGCATTTCTATTCAAGTGATGATTTCTAAGTGTATACATAGGTATATAAGAATTGACTTCCATTTGGTATCCCTACACATTAGATCCTAGTGAAATCGGGACGAGTGTAATCAGGAGCTTACACTAATCTGACTAGAGTTTCAAAGACATGTATGACATGCTCGGATTACGTGACAACAAACTTGTCATATCAGTGGTCAAAGCATGATAAAATCTCCCACTTTTGGTATGTTTTGTACCTTTATAAACATGAATTTTCAGTTTCTTTGATTTTCTAAAGGTAATAGACACAAAATCGTTCACATTCATGAAAATCCACAAACTAACAAAATGTTGTGTTTAGAGTGTAGAATACATGTATATTTTTAATAAAAAAATTGGCAAAAATATGTTCTTCTTCTTAATTTTATTCATACATTGTTTCTTATGTTATAAAAGAGGAACAATTGGCCCCCGGTGGTATTTTTAAATGAAAAGTTATTTTTTCACCATGAAATTTTAGATATATGTTCAAGATTTGAATTTTGAGGTCTTGTCAAATTTTTGTATTTTTTGATTTATATATTTTTTAATTAATTATTTAGTAAAGATATTTTCAAATAAATGGCGTACATATGTCTATGCCAATAACTTTTAAGATTTATATCGAAATTGATTTTTTTCACAGGTAAGAAGAAGACTTCAACAAATAGTAAGTTTATTTTTTTCAAAAAAATTGATATATTTTGTTATTTTTCAAATTGGGTTGATTGTGTACTAGTGAGTGTCCTAAAATACCACATGTTAGCAAAAATTAAAAATTAAATACTAAAACAAATTTTTAAAAAATGAAAATTACATTTTTAGAAAGCTAATAAAATTCTGTATTTTGTGTTAAAATTTTGTAATTTTACTAATTCATTAACCCTAATTACGTGGCACCTAAGTGGCACATTTTGGCATAAAATCATCCTCCAAATGGATTTGGTGCCAAAATGTGCCACATAGGTGCCACATAGGGGATTTACACAAAGGGGATTCACGCAAAGGGGTTCACCGAAGGGGTTCATGTGAACCCCCCTTCACATGAACCCCCCTAAACCCTAAATCTTCTACCCAAAACCATATAAATATCTATATATAACTCATTGCCACCAAAATTATTTGAACCCAAAGGGGTTAAATGCGAACCCCCTTTCGTGGGAACCATTTTTTTGGCCTACATGGCGATTCGAGCGAAAACAGTTCACACGGATGGGGTGTTCGTGTGAACACCCCTAATTTCCCATCCTGCCCAACCTCTTACTCACATTTTTGGGACATGAAATGGGACATAAAATTGTGCTTTGACAATCACCTAATCACATTATCCAATTATATGGATTCTTTTAATTTTCTTAAGTTATTAAGTTCATAGTTAACAACTTAAGAATTCATTACTGTTTATTCTTATTTACTAGGTTGATTTAGTTTATAAGATAGATAATTACATTTGTAACCTATCCTAGTTTATAAGACAGATAATTACATCGTAACCTATCCCGATTAAATGTCTAAAAGTACTTGTGTACCTTATTCCATACCATCATTTTTGAACATACGACGAATGATACTTATTTTATGTGATTTCATGTTGTTGCTATTAAAAGACAACATCCCATTCATATCATATAATTAAATATGGAATCCTAAAGATCTAGGTCTACAAATTGATTTTATTTTATCTAACAACACTAAGTACGTCAATAATAATTTCTCCCCTTACATTAGTATTCATACCAAATAACCTAAAGAGAGATTCACAAATATCAATTGCTTGTTTAGAGTCATTCCAACATGATCATTATGTTTACAAGTTGCAGATTTAAACCAACCTATTGCATTAATTCAACATATCATGTTGAATCTATTTACCAAGTAATAAGTCTATAATAAAACTTAATAGGATCTATTACAATTACTAAATAGTAATAATATTCACATAAATCAAACATATGTAACTTAAATTCCACATATATCATTTAGCATATAAGTAATGTTTTTGTTTACATACACAATAAGTATATAATTAGAACCATTAATAATGCAAATGTGCATATATCATCTATTAAGGACATAATATTTGTTATTCTTACTAATACATAATATTAAATCATGTAATTTTCTTATCATATAAATAATTAAGATAAGGAGACCTTTCATCTATTTTTCCGATGCAAATCAAATTTCAAGAAAATAATGAATACATCATATTTATTCCTTTCTAAAACAAATACATACGAATATGATACATTAGCCTCTTAATCAATTAATAGTACAACAATATTCCGCTTGGTTACACATTCACTATGCAATACAATGCATATTTTATCAATCAAATTGCACAAGTAAATTCTTTCAACTTCCTTACAAATTCAAACTTAAATTACTCCATTTGCAAAATGTTAGCAATGGTTAGTTCAAAATAACTTGCATGATAAGATCTATTTCCCCTAAATAGTTTATGCCATATAGTATTTACATAAATGAAATGTTGTATTAAGTTTAAATCATATAAATGACCTATTATAATTCAAATTCATTTTCATAATATGTCCAATAAACATTTGCATGCACATTATTAGTTTCTTCCTTCCAAAACAATTATTTAAGAATAGTATTGCAAGTGACAAAATACATAGCAGTTTACCTTTAATCACTCATTTAATATTTACTATAGTAATTCAAAGGTTATATATCTATATTTCATAATTCTCACTCTTGACTTGTAGTCATAAACACAATAGCTAGGTTGACAATGTATAATCATAATTATCCTACATAAGTATCAACAATACTTAATCACACAATAATTACAAGTATCGAATGATATTATATCATTCATGAATATACATGCCTCAATGTTATTTTATCATTCCAAGATATGAAAGTAACATTTATACCTTACAACCAAATGTATAACACTGATTATATTAATAGTTACTAAACTCATTAACAAGGCAATTTAACTTAAATATTATGTTTATTAGCTTCACGACATATAAACTTATACATATAGGAGTAATAATAACTCCTTACTTATGTATGATTCATATTCAAAATGACCAACTTTTACTTCCTAAACCTTAATCAAGGATGAGGCAAGTATCTTTGACCAACATATGTATGTGGTTAAACAATTATAAAATATTGATATCATCGAGGAATGTGGTAACATGTTCAGCCATATTAAGGTAATTTCTATCTACCTGAACACGTACAAAATGCCTTAGCCACTAAGTTCTTTTCCTAATGGAATCCAAATCACACTCCACATTTGACACTAACATCAAACATGTATTACTAGGAATAAGTTGAACTAGAAATACTTAGGTTAATGACTATTGATCGCTTTCATAGAGAGCAGGTTAAATCTTAAACCACCGATAAAATTACGATTGCAGTCAACACAAGATAACAAAGAATACATTGTTTATCAACAGAGACATAAATTTCCAACTTAAACCTACATATTTACAAATGAATCCCTTCTTGTGGTGCCTATATGCCTAGAAAAAACTTCACAACCGAGAAGGGAAGTGTACTTGACATACGAAAATAGCACAACCACAACCATAATGTAGAATTACGCTAATTAATTCCTTATTTTTAATAATTTAATTAATCAAATAAATATGAATAAGGGAAGTGGATGCTTATTCGATTAATTAAGTAAAGTTACAGATGACAATACTTAGTTATCTAGGCACTTAATTAAATATTAAGTACTCAAACAACTAAATATCACCTATTGGTATTATTTAATACAATATGTAGTTATTACAGAACTTTGGTTGCATTGTGTTGGTTGTGTCATTGTTATAATTACATTATGACTATAGAAATCATTTTAAGTTGTCATAGTTTGGAAAAAATCTTTAAGGCTTATAAGTCTAGTTGAATGGCTTTGTAACATTAATGTGTGGCTCTAATTTAATATTATTGTTATTAAATGTGGGGGAATAATGCCACACCCATATAGTTGATAAGAAATGTTTTAAATGAATATTATTTGAGTTCAAAATAATAATAAAGTGATTGAACACCATGATGACAAGCATATTCTAAGGGAATTATTGTTGTTTGAAGTCAATTTGTAAAAGGTGTTAATTATGTTTTTGATTCAAACTTTAAAAAGGGGTAATGATAACCCCAAACTTTGCATGGAAAATTTTTAATAATTAGTAATCCAAAAAAGTGGACATTCACATTGGAAGGAGATTGGGAATTATTTGTTTGATTATTTTTTTAACTTTGAGGATTTCCCCCTCCCATGATGGCATAAGGCATTACAAATCGTCCACTTGGTAGTTAGACAAGGAAGATTGCTAGCGTTTCTAGGGATGCATGGAGAGGAAGGGGAAAGGAGATTTAGTTTTGTTTTTTTCTTTAATTTTTCCCTACCAGTTATCTCCTCTCATGGAGGAATTCAAGTGAAATTTTCTACATGAAGAAAATCAATTTTCCTTGGAGAACTATATAAATATTTTGGGGAATGCAAAATGTGGGTTTTGTTTCAGGATGAGCTGGAATTTTTTCACTAGAGGAATTGATTTCATTCGTATTTTGATAGAGAGTAGAAGAGATAAGAAAAATGTGGTCAAATCGTTTTAGGAAAGGGCTTTTCACCTTGTTTCTCCAAAAAAATTATTTTTCAAGAGATTGTGTTATTTATTTTTCCTGGCTTTGTTTGTTGAATGAGAAAAGTGGAAAATACTTCAAATATGGTTTCTTTTAGCTTGAGTTATTTCAGAAAAAATCATTTTTATAGATGGGTATTATTATTTAGATGATCAAATCAATTATGTGGGTTTGCATATGGAATTTTTAGCAATAAAAATTGTTGGCTGAAATGGGTTTGATGATTTGGTTGTGCAAATTGATTTTTATGGTATTCAATTAATATTTTTGCATGAAATCAATGGATGGGTTTTTCTTTAAGAAATTATCTCGAATCTGTTAATAAAATGGTATTATTTTTGTAAAAAAATAAGTGGCTTCTCATATAGTTATTTTATAGCTGAAATGAACTGATTCTTCTATGATTTTTGGAGGGTTTAGTGAAAAATATGGCTAGGGTTTGAGAAATGTTTTACATAAATTTTGTGGTTTTTTTAACGATATTATATACATGCTTACAAGTGGTATGGTTGTTGGGTTGGGATGTAACCTAAAATAACCTTGGGGTTTTCTTATTTAAATTTTGTCCTCAAATTTTCATAATTGCACATGTGTTCATTTTTAATAGATTCATTTATCAGTATTGAGGGTACGAAATTTACATGGTCTCTTCTTCTTGTCTTACCAAAATATTTGAAATGGAAATATTATTACATGTGTGTTATAGTGTTGACTATTTAAGATACTTGGGTTGCTTAATCTAAAAATGGTAATGGATTTTGTTATTCAGGTGCTAAATATTTGTTCTTGTTGTAGACACCAAATTTGGGTCACACTCCCCTTAGTCCCCTTTAATTAATTAACATAACGTATTCACCTAACCATGACCCTTTACCCCGCATTTATATTAATTTAATTAATTATAATTGAATTAATGTTCATCCTCACATTATTAATTAACGTAATTACTTTCATTAAGTTAATTTACATCTCACATAGCCACATCACCTAGACTCCTCACCATGGATTTATTCCTAACCTATTAATTAACTAAGATTGAGTCTCTACTTATCTTAAACAATTAAAACTCTTTCAAACCCTAAAATTAAAGTCATATTCCTTCTTCAACAACACTCCAACTTATCTAAGTGCCAACCCTCACTAGAGACCTTGATTAGAAATCAAGATCAAGCTATTTTTGTAACTTCGACTAATTCACCCTAAATGATGTTGGTTTATCCTCGACCAACGTCGGTCACCAAAATATCCATCAGTTCCTTTATATAAAATTTTAAAAATATTTACATGGATTGGTCATTCATTTTTTAGAATTAAATTGTAATCAAGCATGAATCTCATAGCCATTCCTTCATCCAAATGGTGTCTACACACACCAGGAAGGTAGAAAAACCAATAGGTTCTCTCCTAGATATTTGGAGTATCTACGAGAACACATAGGTTGCACTACCGTGGAAGTGAACCAGCCATCACCTTTCCGATCAATCACCAGCCACCTTCATTCACAATATCTTCATAACAATAAGTAAGTAATGTGGTTTTGATCATTTGTGCTTACTTTACTATGCAGATCTTTTACTTCCTTTAGTATTTCCATTTCTGTTGTTACCCGAGATATCTCCATCTTCCTACCAATCTACCAACCCAACCATTTTAATCCTTTCCACCTTTCCTAACCTCTTCCTCTGCATTCTTGAGTCTTCTCAGTTATATTACAAGCCTAACCACACCTTCCTCACTCTCTGTGCAATCACAGAGAGGCCCAAAAGCAATTTTTATTAAGTTATTACCCATTTCCCCTACCAACATTGGTTTACCCTACCGTTGTTGGTTTCACCCTATATCTTGGCAAGGTACCACTGACCGATATCAATCTCTATGTCATTTTATACCCTCTGACTAGCCAACAAGCCTTCAATTCAACCAAAACCATCGATACCTCACTTGATCAGTCCTAGACCCTTTATCAGACCTTTGTCAGACCTGCAAAACCTAGAATAACCTACCAAACCTCTGGATCTAATCATAACTTTTCCTGTTAGATTAGATTTACTTATTGTATTAGCACAAGATACCTAAATCATATAACTACAATAGGATTTCCTTATTTCATGGTATTTGTTGCATTAAATTGTATTTGAAAGTGGATTGACAACCTTCTAGGAAGCACCTCACTTCCTGGATCTAGCACTCGTTAGGAAGTCCACTAACCTATATTATTAATGCTATTTTGTGGTCTTTTTGTGTTTCTTACAAAGTTGTTACTCCTAGCCAAAGGGAATATCTCCATGATCATCTCGGATCAAAAGTCAACAACGCGCATTTTACCTTTGACCTTCAATTTTACAGGTACTCCTCCTAACCTCTTACCTTATCTATTTTATGTAAACTATTTGGTGAAACACTTGCAACAATAAAATATTAATACGTATGTTGGGTTGTTGATTCAGTGAACATTTACCGATTGGTCTTATTACATGAACTTGAAATCAATTGAAATGTTTGTTTTCATGTGTTGTAAGAATTGATTTGTGAACAAACCTTTGAATGAAAAGGAATAAATCAATAATGTGGCTCTTGTTTTAGATTTATGTGTTTGAAACCCCCTTGCGGGGCATTAGGAAAAGCTATAAAAAAAGATAAAGGTATATGAATGTTGAAATGGTCAGTTGGGTAAGAACATTTATGTCATTAGTTCATTTCATTTCTTTTACTTTTCTTGAGATTTTTAACTCAGAGGGTTGGATCACTTGATCCATATTTTCTTTTAAAGAATTTATTTCATTCTTTGATTCAATATAGTTTATTTTTATTGCTGGAAAATTTTAAAAGTGGAAAATACAAGGGGAAACTATGGAAATTTTTTCCATAATTCTATACTTAGTCATTTTTCAGATTAAAAATATATGGTTGACTTTTATGGCATGATAATTAAATAATGTCAAAAAAAAAAAAATTAATTCCTTAAATTTAATAGTTTAAATTCATTAATAGGATCATTTTTGTGTGTGTAATAATAATGGATCCGACACAGTTTGGAATCTGGTATCCTCCATCAATCACATGGCTTGCGATTGAAGATGCGGGAGGAATATATATGGAGTGGTCCTTCAGAATAATTCATACATATTCCCCATGTTTCTTCCTTCACCAACTATGGGATTGCTAGAAGATTTCATCTCCCTAACTATTGCGAAGCATTACTATTGCAAGGTAGATGACCTAAGTTTTGATGATTAATCTTCTTTATGTGTCAAAAACTTAGTTTATCAAGTAGAATCATTCTTGTAAATTCTTTTATTTGATACCTCCCCAAGCAAACAATGTCATAGTTTTAGTAACGTTGATTGGACCATCTTACTCCGGATTGTGGAGATCCGTGTTAGAATGGATGTTTATATTACGGATCTTGGATCCAATTGTAATTTTACTTATGATTAAATAAATTTTCCTTGGGAAAATTGTACCTTGTAATAGTCCTTTAATGGATGATATTTGTTATATATTAATGAAATGGCTGATTTGATTATGTGTAAATACTTGTTATACTACGGGTTAAGAATCAAATGATTTAATTATTAAAGTTAAGGAATCATACATTTATGTATCTTATGCCTTAAAAGAGAACAATTATGAAACTAAAGAAGTATCTCATACCTAGTTAGCTTTCCTTGGTTGTAAAGAGAAAATTTGGGTAGATGGAAAGAATATAAAGTGAGATATGAAATTTAAAATTGAAGGGAAAATCATGTGAAGTTTTTATTATTATTATTGGTAAATAGTTTTGAAGTTATTATTAGAAAATCATGTGAAGTTACTCTTAAATTTGTAAAGGATTTAAGGTTCCTCATAATTTACGACACACTAGGAATAAATTGTTATGAGCTATGTTACTAAATATATACTCAAAGTTATGTAACTATCTATTTCCTTATCAAGTTAAAAGTGGGCGAAATAAGGTTTAACAAGTATGTATTAAAACTGAATTGAAATGTAGAGAACTTGTGAGACAATAATCTTATCTTTATAAGATGTAAGTCTTAATTTATGTAATAACTTGGCCAATCCTTAGCTAATTATGTGATTAATCATAAAGTACTGAAAAAATAGTTCGTAAATGTTACTAGTCTATTCTAACTTAGTTGAAAGAAATTTAAGAAGTAATATGATAAACTTAACATGATAAGTTAGTTTATGTAGTGCTCACTTCCCTTTGACACCTGTTGATACTTATTCTAATATAGTTGATCACATTATGGACATTATTATGTTTTGATTTAGTATGTTGTTAGACATTTGATCATGGATTATTGTTGATCTTGATTTGGATATGATACATGATGATTATTAGAGACACTCATATGTGGATGATGATATACTATTTGACATGGATGTTTTATGGATGTTGTTCGGACATGTGATTTTGGATATTTTATGATGATGATATAGTTGTTGGGATGAATTGTATGTTATAATGTTAAACTGCCTTGATGTTGTTGTGATTTACATACTTAGATGATTTTGTGATTTTATTTATATCATGTTGGATGTTCTGATATGGCCATGAGGCCGAAGGAGGTATTTGTATTTTACAGGTTAAAAATATCACAACAAAACATCGGGGATTGGAGACCAACCACAATGGAATTCTAGGTGAATTCGACAAGGTCACCATGGCAACATGTCTTGTGTGTGTGTGTTGTATTTTTTTTGGGATTCCCATGGGGGATTTCCTTTACATGTGACCATGGGTATTATGTATTTTATTAATGTGGTTAATTTTTATTATTGTTGTATGTATTTTATTAGTGATGTGTTCCTTTCTTTATTTAAATAAAGTTGTGGAGAATTAATGTGAGAAATCATATAGTTAAAATTTAAATAAATTAAATTGGGATATGGGAAAGTAATAATGGAAGTTGTTGGCTCTTTGTATTAATATGTAAGGGATGTGTAAGTTGTGTAAGAGTTGTGTAAGTCAGATTTTGGAGTAAGAAATACTCCACCTCCTTGAAAATTTGAATTTTTCCTTGGGGGCTGTTTTAGGAGGGTTGTGGGACAAGTAAAACTTGTCCCATACCTCTAAATTTAATTTACCAACCATACTTATGGTTGGAGAAGTGATTTTTGACTTTTATAATGAATTTTATTAATCATGTTGCTTGTTTTGGATTGCACTCTCTTACATTTTATTTAATTTGTTGTCCCTTGAGGTGTGGTATTTTGGAGTGTGCAAGTAACTTGTCATATTTTCACCCACCTCTTTATTGTGCTTGGGAGAATGAATTTTGTCTTTTGTGTTTGAATTTGAGGATGTGTGATGTGGCATCCTACATGGATCCACATCATCCTCTCTTCTTCCCTCTTCTATATAATTCAAACTCTTGCCTTGTTTTGGGTTGTTGAATCATTTTACAACTTCTTTGGGGCACATTTTCTTGTGTTGGAGCTCTTGTTTTTGGAGGAAGTTTGGAGAAATATTTTCATACTTGGGAGATTTCTGTTTTGGACTATGTTTTTGGCCTTTGAGAGCTTGTTGTTGGAAACAAAAGCTACCATGGAAAGGTAGGCGTTTATTCCTTCTTTTATTGCTGTGATTTTCTTGTTGTGTTGTGTGAATGGTGCATGTTTTATTGTAATTGTTGGCTGGTTGGGTAGACTGCCTTAGGGAAGGTGTAGGAGAAGGCTATGGGGAATCCATGTGGGGGGGCATAAGGAATGCCATTGGCATCAGATTTTTTGAGGGAGTTTGGGTTTGGGATCCACCATGGAAAATAAATAGCTTGCATTTCTTACTTTGTGGGGGCATAAGGAAATCTGTGGGGGCATAAGGAAGGATTTTGGGGGCATAAGGATATGTATGGTGAAATTTATTGGTGGTTTGTTCTGGTGGATGCCCAATTCCAAATTGGGAGGCATAAGTAGCTTCCCCCATAGACCTTTCTCCTTTGGCTTGCATGATCAAGCCTGAGTTTTGATTGGAATGTTTTCAATTGTAGTTGAACTGTTGTTTTGTGTTGAACTATGTTTTATATTGAAATGTGCATGTTTGAAAGAATGTTGTGTGTTTTGGAAGCTAGTTGTTGTCATGGGTTGAATCACACCTCTTATTATGTTTTGGTTGGGGCTCAGGGGCCAATGATGAAGGAAGGATTCTCCTTTCATTGGATGTCTTGGTTGGGTGGAGAGCATTTCCTTTCCCCCTCTTTTGTTGTGATCAACTTGGAGAAAGAGAAAATGTGCATGTTGTTGTCTTGGAGCAAAGGAAAATGTAGTTTTGACAGTCCCTTGTGAAACATACTTCATTTGTAACATTTTTATTGTGAGGAAAGATGTTGTAATTGGATTGAAAGTGTTTATTCAAAGTGTGAAAGATATTTACATTTTGCTCTGTACATTGAAAAGAAAGAAATAAAATTATGTTAATTGCATTCAAGGGAAAAAAAAGAATGTAAAGATGTATCTCCTTTTGAATTAATAAATAATTGCAAGTTCATATCTCATTGCATTGTTGGGTTGAGTTGGAATATCAAATTTTGATTGGAATCTTTGTTTAATTGCAAAGGAAAGAAAATACGTATGTAAGGAAAATACAAGTAAATTATCTTTTTGGATATATACAAAATTGGAAATTAGACTTTACAATTTAGCTTTGAAATGATTTGTTTACAAACAACTAAATGTATTAGACCAGATTAGAAATAAAATATCACACTTAAATGATAAATTGGATATACAAAATTTTCCTAGAAATGAATCTCTGCTACAAATTTTAAAACTGGCAAATTTAATCAAAAGTGCATAGTTCGGACCTGCACACATTAATCAACTTGGAAATGTTAAAATTTAGTATGTTGTATCATAAATGAACTCAAATTGACAAATAAAACTTAAGAAAACTATTTAGAACATTGCAAAATCGAGCCAATCCTTTCCTCAGTCATTTTTTGTCAATTATTGGACAAAATTCAAACTTGAATAAATTGAGAAAATTTACTTCCCTAAAACACTTTAAATCCTTCCTAGATCAATTCTCCATGTCTATTTGGCATGTTGAGTGAAGGAGGAGATCCAATTTAATCAAATTGGAAAGTTGGAAATTACCAATTGGCATTTTAAAATCCTATATATCGTTTTTGTAAAATTTACACTTTAAACTTTATCAAAAAGTAAAATTTATGATTTCTTGTGAAAAGAGGGCATTGAGATATTTCCATAAAGTCCTCATTTTCCCAAAACTAAGCTTTCTAGCTAAAGTTATGACCCTCTGAAGTTTTCATGCCTTGGCGGAAAATTTTGAGAAAATTTTCCTTGACGGGCCCACGGCCCAAAAAAATCCCATTAAAATACTTAGAATTTTTTTAAAATTTTTGGTTCGGGAAATTTTTTTGAATTTTCCTCCACTGGCCTACAGCCAATCAAAGGCTTCCACATGTCCTCATAGGGCAGTGGTGGAGGCACGACATATTTTTGCCCTTAGACCTTTTAAAAAATTTGGAAAAATTTTCCATTTCCCCGCTGCCCGCGGCCTATCATAGGCTGCCACGTGGCAGCTTTGGGTGCTTGCGGAGGGGGTGGAACCCTTGTGACCATTTTTCCTTTTGAAATTTTTGATTTGGAAATTTTTGTGTTTCCTCCCATGGCCCCACACTCCCACCCTCGCCTTGAGAAATCTCTTCCGCGGGCGCGCGGACCCACGCGCACCATTTACCCTTTTACCCCTTTGGAGAAGTTGCTCCAAAACTCCGCCACCACACCTTTCCCTATCCTTCACCCCGTGATGGCCCGTTGAGCACCATGTGTCCCTAGCAGACCCATGGGGGTGTGGGTGTTGTTTTTTTTTCTCTCCCTCTTGGGTGAAATGCCCCAAACTCTTCCACCACTCCGTCCTTCCCTCACCCTTTCCCGCTTTGGATCAGGACCCGACACGTGTCCTGGAGGACCCACAGAGGTGTGGGTACAAATGATAATTTTCTCTCGCATAAGGAAAAATTTCTAATGCCACCCCATGACCCACCAACCCGAGAAATGGACCCTCCTTCCCCACTTGACACGTGTCCCCTTGGGGAAAATTTGACCTCTAAAGTCCGCTTGCCCATATCTTGAGTTTCTGAAGGAGTTAGGAGGACTTCTTTATATCACCGGAAAGGTGAGAAAATTTCCTATCTAATGGAAATGATTTAGGAAATTTTGAATGTGTTAAGTATGAGAAAAATCAAGTTGAAACTCTGAGCTTGTTAGAGAGTGGGTATGGGGGTAAATTACTCCCTGAACCTAACTGAAACTTCTAACCCTAAAATTGAACCATGTGAACTTGATATTTGTTAATGAAGGAAAAATATGTTCTAGTAATTTATATTTGTTCGGAACCTAATAGGGTCAACTATTGTCTTGCAACTTGGTTGTGGACACTTCTAATAAAAAAAATATTCCATAATTTTCTAACCCTAGGTTGTTTCTTGGGTCTCAAGTGGGTTGTTTTAAATGGGAATTATAGTTTATTACTTCTAAGATTTAAGATCATATTCATGATGTCATCATACATCACATTAAAAATAAATATACCATAATTTAGTACTACATAGCTTTAAACAATTTAAATACGTAAGTGCAGTCCTAACAGTGTAAATATCCCTTGATTTAGTGGTTATAAAATCACAATAAGCTATGTTATAAATAATTAAAACTTGTAGGACCTAATGGGAATCTTGATTAAGGTTAACATATAATTTTCTATCATAAGTTATAGAATATATGAAAGGGAAGTGAGGTGATAATTACTTCGTGTCCCTAACTTCTAAACCAAGGTAACTAAATACTTAATCTAATATTTGATGATGTGAATCATACATGAGATTTTTGATCGTAGTAGGAACTCATTTATCAATGCACGATGTAAGCTACCTATAAGTATCCCATAAGTTATCTAATATTGTAACATATTAAGCTACAGATAGGCCTCACGTAGGTAACCAATAATGAGCATTGGGGGTTCCTCAAGCTTGCGTAGATGAAATCATTAGGTAATAAGTGATTCTTAATAGGATCATTTACTTAAGCTTAATAAATCTAGATAACTGTGATGAGATGATTGTGGGGTGATGGAATGAAATTTTAGACATTTTTGCACTAGTCTATACTAAGCGGAATTATTAAAACTAGAAAATTTTGGCCAAAGTAATGTGTTTGCTGCTTACATTGTCTAATCACCACGATTCCTCAATCCCAAAGTATAGGATACAGGATGGAGTTACTAAGTGAACTCTAGGTAGACACTAGAGGATCAGTCACAAGATCTCACTACCATAATGTGGTTAAATTAGCAAGGATAATTATGAACATTGAAACAAATGTTAAGGGTGATGGTGGATATCAAGGATATTAAACCCTTACATTTGCACATGGTTTATCATTATGTTATAGGATGGATTAAATTGTCAAGACATGTTGTGTAAACTATTTTATCTAGTTAGATATTTTAACTACATAGAGGAATGTCTACTCATTCTAAAATAATCTGATTTACTACATTAACTAGCTGTAGTTAGTAATCTGATTTGTAAATGTAGAGGAATGTCTAAATATTGTTATAAAATAAATTCCTACTAATTTGGGTTTAAAATTCTAGGTTGTTACATTTGGTATTAAGGTGTAGGTTTTCAACTCTTCGACCTTATAGGTCTACTTCACTAATTTAATTTATGTTACCTTTATTAGGGACAGATGGTCCATAAATAAAATGGAACTATTGTATGGGAATCCTTAGGAAATGTTGAAGGCCCTCCACCTGCTAAAAATTTATAAGAAATTCTTGAACTCCTCTAAGACACCTAGGACCACATGGCTATTTTAGAATAGTAGGTTGTTAGTGAAAAAGAGCCTCCAGAAGAGGATCTAGTTATGGAGGATGAACCTCAAGAAGAACACCATGATGAAGATGAATAGTTGGAAAATAAAAAGACATGGATGGCTAGAACTGTCCCATGATATTAAGAGGATAACTCCACCAAATTTTGATGGAACAACCTTGGGAAATGGGGTTGAATCATGGTCATCTCTCTCAAGAAGCATCATCATGGTGGGATAACAAGAAATATGAATCAGTAACTAGATACTACTTTTTTATATCATGGGAGTAATTTAAAATTTACTTTTTTCAATATGGCTACACCAACTATACTTTTATCAAAAAATGACTCGAGTTCAAAAAATTCACACAACGGAAGCTTAACCTAACTGAATATTGGGATCAATTTACAATACTGCTAAAGTATGTTCCCAATATCAAAAAGATGAAAATTTTAGTATTAAGAAGTTCATTATGGGACTCAACCCAATCATAAGAGGTGAGGTGGATGTGCATGATCCATATACTATAGAGGAGGTATTGATAAGGATATTAGGTAAGAACAAAAATTGAAATCTATCTCGCCAATAGAGAGGAAAATAGAAATAAATTTAACAACACTACTTCAGCTAGTTTTGTTAAAAAGCCATAGGTAAAGAGAGAGGGTAACAAGCCCAGGTTTGTCAAAAGGAATGCATCAAATAAATTTGTTGTAAACAAAAAATTAGGTTAGTTTAAGGCTGCAAATAACACTCAGAAATATTAAAATAAAGGGTCCATAGGTGGTTATTTCAATTGTGGGGGTCTGCACTATGAAAAACTAGTGCCCACAAAAGAAACAAGGAGCTGGTTTCAAGCAGCAAAAAAATGTTGATCATAAAATTCATGCAGCTATAGGAAATCATGAAGCTGAAAAGAAAGTGACACTAGTGGAAGTGTTGGGTAAGTTATATGGTCATTCTGTAAAAGTTTTAATTTACACCGAGCAATTGAATGTTTCATTTCTAAACTTTTAGTAGAAAAATGCATAGAAAATCTATTCATATGGAACTCACATTGATTGTACGGTTTGGAAACAATGTTAGGCATAAGGTAGAACAATGCTTTCCTATGGAAACATTAGAATTACCCAATTTTACAACTAAAGTGAACCTTTATGTAGCTCCATTAGGGTCTTATGATGTAATAATTGGAGTCAATTGGTTGTCTGAACATCAAGCTATTGTGGAATGCATAGAAAAACATGTAAAATGCCTTGATGATGAGTTGAAACCAGCCATCATTCAAGGAATAAAAAGGGTTTTTCAATAAGGTAGATTTCAGCCATGTAGTTAAAAAGGTGAAGAGAAAGGGTTGCACACTCTTTGCTGTTAAAATTGATGATTTAGAGGAAACTAATAAATCACCCTTAGCTGATTCACCATGTTTGCAATGATTTAGTGATGCATTTCTAGAGTTACCTGGATTACCTCGGAAAAAGAATTTGACTTCATAATTGACATAAAATCGGGTACTAAGCCTATGTCAAAAGTGCCTTATCACATGAAAATAACCAAGATAATTGAGTTGAAGGCTCAAATGCATGATCTCATATCAAAGGGCTTGATAATACCCAACATGTCACCATGGGGTTCACTGGTGATATTCATGAAGAAGAAGGACAAAACCCTTCATTTGTGCATAGACTATAAGATGTTGAACAAGGCAAAAATTAAGAACATGTATCCTTTGTCATGGATTGATGATCTATTTGATCATCCTTTTGGTTATATTTCCAAAGAGAGGTTCCATGGTATTTTCTAAAATAGATCTAAGGTCAGGATATCACCAATTGAGAATCAAAGAGGAATATATTCACAAAAATGATGTTTAGAACACACTACGGGCATTATGAGTTCATGGTTCTATCGTTCAAACTTAATAATGCTTGACAACATTTATTAACCTCATAAATAGTACCTTTCTCCAATACCTCGACAATTTTTTACTTGCATTTTCTTAGATGACATACTCATCTACTCCAAAAATGAACAAGAGCACAATGCACATATGGAAATCATGTTGGATATTTTGAGATGGAATAAGCTTTATGGAAATTTAATCAATGAGAATAGAATCTTTGTACACCCTGTTAAGATAAGAGCCATTGTAGATTGACCATCATTGAAGGATGTGCATGACCTAAGAATATTTGTGGGTTTGGTAGGTTATTACCACAAAATTGTGATGCAATTTTCAAGATTGGCTGGTCCAATAACATCACTTTAGAAGAAGGAAAAAATTTGTGTGTAATGATAAATGTGAGCAAGAATTTAATAAATTAAAGGAATGTTTAACAACTTCTCCAGTATTAACCATTCCTGATCCAAATGGAAATTTTACAGTTGTTATTGATGCATATAGGGAAGGATTAGGAGGGGTTTTACTACAGGATGAACATGTTGTGGCATATGAGGGGAGAAAACTGAAAGTTCATGAGTATAATTATTCCCCTCATGATCTGGAATTGGCTACAATAGTTCATTCATTGCAAGTTTGAAAGAACTATTTGATGGGTAAATCGTTTGCACTAAAAAATGACTAGTTGGGGCTGAAGTATATCTTCATGTAGACCATTATGAATGCACAACAACATAGAGAGTTGGATTTTCTATCACAATACGACTTTGATATCAGTTATATCAAAGTAAAGTAAAATAGGGTAGTGGATACCTTGAGCCATAGGAAGTACTTGGTAGTTGTTATAACCTTGTCAATGAAATTCAAAGAAGAAGTTATGAAAGAGTCAATTGCAGAACCATACTATTTGCATGTAAAAATGGCTCGAGAACTTGATCCAAAGAATAAAAGATATGTTGGTTTTAATTTTGATAGTGATAAAATTCTACATTTTGAAAACGAAATTTATGTTCTTGGAAGGGAACAAGCTTAGAAAAAAGTGTTTTAGTAATTCCATGATGAACTGTACTCTAGTCATCCCAAAATAACCAAAATGACAAAAAACATAAAACAACAATATTTCTAAAAAGGATTGAAAAAGAGCATCACTTCTTATGTTTCCAGTTGTTAGAATGTAAAAGGGTAAAAATGAAGCACACGCACCTGTTGGACTCTTGTATCCATATAATATTCTACACCACAAATGGAAAGTCATTAGCATGGACTTCATCCAAGGGCTTCCCATGATCAAAAACTGACATGATATGATTTTGGTTGTTGTGGACAAGTTAACAAAGGTAGCTCACTTTATACCTTGCAACCTTACTAATGATTCCTCGGTTCTTGCTAAAAGTTTTGTACATGAGATCCTTCAATTACACGATGTTCAAGAAATAATCAATTCAGAAATAGATCGAAGGATGACATGGATTTTGGTAAAAATTAAATTTAGGTTTGGGTACTAAATTGAATTTTAATTTATCTTATCATCTGGAAACAGATGGTCAAACTAAGCATGTTAACCAAATGTTGGATGACATGCCTCATATGTACTGCATGGATCAGTAGTATAGGTGGGAAGAATACATGTCATTATTTGAGTTTGCATACAATAAATCATACCACTCTTCATTGAAAATGGCACCATTTTAAGCATTATACGGAAGAAAGTGTTGTACACCTGTAAGTAAGAACAACATAGAGGACTCGAGGTTTTGTGAAATCCTTAGCCCTTGGTCATATGGTATGGTCATATGAGGGCTTAAATGCTTAAATCTTGTGATTCCTACTAGTAGGTGCTTATCTTCAGCCCCTTTAATTTTATTTGTGTGGTGAGGGCAACAACATTTTATTTTGTTTTAGTGGCACCTAAAATAAATAACTGAGCAAAATATTAAAAAGCTTGTAACTTTTGATCGGTAACTCGGTTTTGAGTGTTGTTTTTTTGCAAAAGTGCTTGTTTTTCGCGCTCTTTCCATTGGAAATATTTATTTTGAGACTTGCAATATAATTATAAAGTGTCAAATATGGAGGAGTGTTGTAATCAATTGTTGACGCAATTTTGGCTTAGCCCGATGTCCCAAATTTTTGGGAGTTACAGTTTGTACCTATCTTGGATTCGAGAATAATATGTTTTTCTCTTAAGTGTGTGGACTTCAAGAGGATATTATAAAATTTGTGGAAGAAAATAGATCACTCAAGAAGAAAAATTATATTTTACAATCACTCATTAATGATAAGGATACAATAATACACTCCCTGCAAAACAAACTTGTTAGCCTATAGCATCACCATCATATTGTGGACAACCACAACCAAGCTCCTAGTCCACTTGCAGCTATTGCTCCTAAACCCACTTGCATTGATCTGCCAGTCTTTGAGCCTGAACCCAATTTTGATGCTTCTAAACATGTGAGGCTTGTTACTGCATGCTCTTCCACATCTGTGCCTATTACAGTACCACATGTTGTGTATCCTACTTCTGCTCAGTTGCATGGATTTTTTAAGAAGCATACCATTGCATTCAGTTCTTGCATGCTCCGTTCTATGGGTCTCACTAGCAGAGTCATTAGTAGACATTCACAGGGTATTATTTCCTCTATTCCACATGTGAAGTGGAATTCTCGTCATGACATTGGTTTTCAAGAAAATACTTCATTGGGATCACACATTGACAGAGCTCATTTTTTTGTTTGCTTGACTCTTTCTGAGGATCCTGAGCAACACATGAGTTCTACATCTTCACTCAAGCTTGAGAAACCTGAGATTTTAGTTGTCAAACATGATCAACCTGACACACATTCTGATGTTCTTTTGCATGCACCCATTATGCATTTTACACCAAGTCATATGCAGGCATCTTCTTCATCCATCCGTGTTAATTTGGGGTGGATATATGATCACTCATGGTAGTGACATAGGCATTCATTGAGAGGACTCTATAGGTGTGGCTCCTCCACCATTCGGCCTCTTTCTCCACTTTCTATACCTTCTGCATTGTGATGCTTCTTGTTTTGAGCAATTTTCTTTAGCAGGTGTAGTGTATCTCTCTTGTTTGGTGAGAGATTTCGTATTTGTATTTTCGACACTTTTGGCATGTTGATAGTCTCTCTTGTGGGGGAGCTATTCTGGTGGAGCCTAGTGTTATTTTTTCAGTGTTTAATTAGTTGTTTTGACAACTCATATAGATTCAGTAGCATCACTCCACCCATTCAAAGCGGTATGGGAGGGTGTGGTGTTGATCCTGCTTCTTTAGGTTTCATGTCCTTGCCTTGTTACCTTAGCTTGTCTTGGATCATGACACTCTGAAGTTTGTGTCCTTGCCTTGTTGCTTTGGTTATTGTTCTTTGATCATGGCACACCTATTTGTAGTACTTGATCGAATTATGTTTGGTTTTTTTTTGCACTTTCGACATCACTCCATTGACAGTCTCCTTGTATGGAGCTATTTTGGTGGAGCCCAATGTCAATTATTTTTGAGTTTTGTGATCGAGTAGTGGATTTAGACCATAGTGCACACCAAAATTCTTCAACATTGTATGATTTTTTTGAGCTGAGCTTCTTGGGATGCCTTGGAGCGGGTTTTTACTCTCTTTACTTTGTTATTACTGGTTTTGGGTACCTTGCGGTGTCCCTTTTTTCTCAGTTATTGTACATGAGTACCTCATCAAGACTAGTTGCCGGGACTCATACTGTGGACATGCAACTTCTATTTTGGCCCCTAGCTTCACTTGAGGGGGTGTTAGAGTAGGTATTTACCTTAGCTCATGTTCACCTAGGTACTTTATTTACCTTTATTGTATTTATCCTCACCCACTTATGTGTGTGGATATTTCTTTTATCTTATTTAGATATTAAGAGATATTATCTAGTTGTTAGGTATAGTTCTTTCCTTGATCTATGGTATTGACTAGATCCTTGATGTCTAGTTCTCTCCTAAATCTATGGTCTTGACTAGTTCTTTGATGACTAGTTATTTCTTTGATTTATGGCTTGATTTACGACCTTGATTGGTTCTTAGATTGTTATTCCTTGCCTATTTAAGCAAGGCCCATTCTCAATGTATTGTATTGAGTTCCATAATAATATATGATATTGCTAGTCATTTGTTTGCAAAGGTTTTGTGTAAAGTTATTCGACGAATTACTTTCATCTTATTGATCATGGTGTTTGATTAGCATCGTGTTCTTGGCTTGGTATGATCTGGTTATCGCCTTTCATTGTCATTTTGGATCCCATTGGAGTGTTGGAAACACGTAAGTTCTTTGTTGAGAAATAGAGAAAAATTTAATGCAAGGTCCAATGGGACCAATATTTTAATGACAACGTAACTTGGGAGAATCTAGATGAGTTTAAAACTACTTTTCTACATTTATTCACTTAGAAAATTTGTGATGAAACTCTTATATTCATAAAAATATTGGTTTTTACTTTTGACAGTTTGAATAATTCTAGTTTATCAAAGATGGAGGCTAGTAAAAATTTGATATTTTACAGTGAATAAGGTTGTTTCAGCCATGTTGTTACTTTAAATAATTTGATTCTAAAATTTGGGATACTAAATTAAGGTTTATTTGGTAAAACAATTTAGCAACATTACTTTTTCTATTTATGTGAAAATAGTAATTAATTCATCAGGGACGATGAATCATTTTAGCGGGGAGGAATGTAGCACTCTACTAATTAATTCCTTATTTTCAAAAATTTAATTAATCAAATAAAAATGAATAAGGGAAGTGGATGTTTATTTTATTAATTAAGTAAAGTTACAAATGACAGTACTTAGTTATCTAGGTACTTAATTAAAGATTAAGTACTCAGATAACTAAATACCAATTAGTATTATTTAATATGGTATGTAGTTATTACGTAACTTTTGTTTCATTGTGTTGGTTTTTTCATTGATATAAGTACATTATGACTATGAAAATTATTTTAAGTTGTCATAGTTTGGAAAATATCTCCCATGCTTATAAGCCTGGTTGAATGGTTTTGTAACATTAATGTGTGGCTCTAATTTAATATTATTGTTATTAAATGTGGGGCATAATGCCACACCCATATAGTTGATAAGAAATGTTTTGAATGACTATTATCGACTTCAAAATAATAATAAAGTGATTGAACACCATGATTTCAAGCATATTCTAAGGCAATTATTATTGTTTGAAGTAAATTTGTAAAAGGTGTTAATTTTTTTTTTTATTCAAACTTTACAAAGGGGTAATGATAACCACAAAATTTTCATGGAAAAGTTTTAATAATTAGTAATCCACAAAATTGGATATTCATGTTGGAAAAAGATTGGGAATTATTTGTTTGATTATTTTGTATAACTTTGAGGATTTTCCCCCTCCCACAATGGCATAAGGCATTGCAAATCATCCACTTGGTAGTTAGACAAGGAAAATTTCTTAGGGTTTCTAGGGATGCATGGAGAGGAAGGGGAAAATGAGGTTTAGTTTTTTTGTTTGCATTCATTTTTCACTACTAATTAAATCCTCTTGTGTAGGAATTCTGGTGAAATTTTCTTCATGAAGAAAATTGATTTTCCTTGGAGAATTGTATAAATATTTCAGGAATGCAAAATGTGGGTTTTGTTGTGGGCTGAGCTGGAATTTTTGCACTAGAGGAATTGATTTAATTTTGGGGTTTGATAGAGATCTAGTAGAGACAATAAAATTTTTGGAAAACATTTCGGAAAGAGTTTTCCACCTTGCTTCTCTGAGTTTTTGATTTTTAAAGAGATTGTGTTATTTATTTTTTCCTGGATTTGTTTATTGAATGAGAAAAGTGGAAAATACTTCAAATCTGGTTTTTTTAGCTTGTGTTTTTGTAGCAAAAATCATTTTTCTAGATGGGTATTAATATTTAGATGATAAAATCGGTTATGTGGGTTTGCATCTAGAATTATTAGTAACAAAAATTGTTGGCTAAAATAGGTTTGATTATTTGGTTGTGCAAATCATTTTTAAGGTATTCAGTTAGTAATTTTTGCATGAAATCGATGGTTGGGTTTGGTTTTCAATAATGATCTTTGAATCTATTAGTAAAATGGTATTATTGATGATTATCTTTACAGATGAACCATCAGATTCATTGGATACCTTAGGTTTAGTGGGATGTGTGCCCTAAGGTAACCTTCATATTTTAAAGAAGTTGACTCTTCTCTATGGTGTGAGATGAGGGCTAGAGAAAAATGGAACATAGCACAAAACTTAATAGGAGCGATGCGCCAGAAAAGAAGAATTTAATCAAGAACTTGACTTCTTGAAATGGGACATGGTGAGCAATGAAAAGGGTGGACAAAATGCACCACAGGCCAAAGATAGTTTCACACATAATACCATTTTAAACCATTTAGCACATCTTCTAAAACCTGTAATGAACATTAGAAATATGCATCAGTATACCAATAATGAAAATAAAGGCTATTAGATACAATAAAAACATGCGAAGGATGGAAAAAATGCATCACAGGGCATATTATATTGCTCCAAAATTGTACATAGTACAACAATCAATAGGTAAGAGGTAAGAAAATTCCATTACAAAGTTTCAGGAAGGAGGATTGGGTCCCCAGATCATACCCCAAGTGGAGAAGAAATAGGGGAAGAAAGGAAAAATGACTAACTCCTAACTCTTTTCAATGAGCCCCTAGATTACAATATATAGAATGAGAAGAAGAGAAGAGAACAATTCTGGAACCATCCTTTCAATCAATTTCTAGTCATGATAAATGATATGAAGTGACTAAATAGATTTGCGAAATCTATCTCACATTTCCCCATGATCTACCATTAAGGAATGAGAGCCATACTCATTCAATACATCCTTAACTACCTTACAATTGAATCCCTTTAAGTGGGCTCATTTTTTAAGGAATACCCCCTCAAATCTTCATTATATATCGAATTTCTTGATTTCTATGCATCGGGATTTGGGCTATGATTCTGACGGCACCTATTTTTGTACCATTTTGTTAAGAAATGCCCTTCTGAGTGTAGGTGAACCATTTGAGTCTCTGCAGGTTTTCTCCTTCCACACGGAACTGTGCATTAACTCCTTCACTGAAGAGATAAGTTAATAACTTCTTCGCCCTACACTTTTGAAAGATTTGAGCATTTAAAACTTATAGGTGGGATATATTACCACTTCACACGTGGCATTGAACTATCACCAATATTTTACAACCCACCTTGGGCTTGGATTTATTTCATGTTGGATTCCACGTAGAGGCCAAGCGCATCCCTAGGGTCTTTATTTTTCTTTCACCTTTTGAAATTATGCTAAGCTAACATGTAACATCTTTTGTGGCTCCTTTTATTTTTCTTTGAGTTTAAAATGGGACTTGTCGTACATTAATATGAGGATCCTTTCCTTGGTGGGCCCCTCATCATTGACTCCACATGGAATTCCTGCAGGTTTTGAGATTTCATTCCTCCCTTTCTATTTTTGGAACTGGGCCGAGCCGACACATGGCACCTTCCGTGAGTCTGTTACATTGCCTTGATTTGACTCGTCCCAGGCTCAATTTTTTCACCTTGATTTGGATAAGCCTTCCCCCAAATTGCCAAAGGCTTGACTCCTTTCGTATTAGTTAGATATTCTCAAAACTATCTTGATTACTCATAATAGGGATCTGGTAATTATCTAATTTCAGTGGGTGGTGGAGGAAATTAGATAACAGTATGGCGACTCACATGGGGCCATTATCCTACTAATTGGAATGAACCAGCCATATGTGTGTATTCATTTGGTATGGGGTCCATTGTGAACAAACTTGAACCTTGATTCTAGAGTATTTGTAAGTGCCTCTACTATTGTATCCGCTAGCTAATCCTTTATGTTTTTCAACTCTCATAAGGAGACTCCTCAATTTTTTTTTGTGAGAGTATAATTTATTTTTCTTTTAAGTTGAATTTCACTTATTCTCACATCATGAGCTTTGGAGGCTAAAGGCTAGAGTGTATTTTGACATGGAGCTACTAGTCAATCTTTGCAGAGGCATAGAGGCTCACCGCAATTCATTCTAAAGAGATTCAAAAATATTTCCTTCTCAAAGAAATTTTAGTTTCTCTACATTTTTTTTATTTGGAGTATGTAACTATTACATGAAACTGTGAATCTCCCTATTGTTTTTACTAGAAGCCCTGATTTGGTACCACCGAGAGCAATAAGGACAAGAGATATATACAAAATGAAAAATAATGCATGCCTCAAGTGAGACATGTAGAGTGTGTGAAAGCACTTCTTCTATGGAAATAAAATCTACTTCTACTCCTACACTAACCAAATTTAAGAAAAACTAAACAAAGCCTAAAAAAGAAGGGAGAAATAGATTTCCCTCCTTATAAAGTGCATCCATGTAATTAATTTAGCAATGGATATGGCCTATAATAAGAGTGAAAAATTACCTTCCACTCTTCTATTAGGTTAATTAATTATGAATTATATAATTAATTATTTAATTAATGTTATTAATTAAATAATGTTGTTATTTGGTTTTATTAACCATATTTGTTTTATGTAAACATTACAGATGTTGTTATATTGTTTTAACAATATTATTGTTGTGCTTCCCTGGATGTAATATTGGAAGCTTATGTAAACTAGACTATGGTTGCACCTATACAACTTAGTTACGTGTTTATATTCAGTTGTACAATACCTATAAGTATTGTAGCTCACTCCTATGTAAATGGTTGATTGAGTTTAATAGAATTATCAAGATTCTACCCCTATTACTCAATCTACATTTGGTACCAGAGTGAATTGAAGCTCCTGACAAGGTTGGAGAAGGTTGCAGAGGAAAGGAGAATTTTTGGAGAAGAAATATACTTCAACGAAGAGCCAGTGCTACCTCAGCACTTCCTGCACTCTCCCTGTAGACCCACAACCTTCTGTGTAATTTCTAGGTAAACGTATAGCAAATTGTTTTTTTCCTTAGTGTGCTTTACACCAGGCACATTTTCTCCCTGTAAGCTAATCATTTTCAGTATATTTAAAAAAAATTAATCCCATTAGGGGTTTTATCTCTACTATTAGAAAATCCTTTTGGTCTCTGCTAAAATAGTAGTCTGTCAAATTTGGAGGAACTAAGCTATCATAGAGTTAAAAGATCGAGCTCTTTGAAGTGGTATACACCGAGTTACAAGTGAACTCATTACATTGTTGGCATATCATATTCGCACTTGGTTGATTCATTGCCATACATTGGAAAATCAACCAACCTAATATATTGGCGTATAAAGAGGATCGATTCATCGTATTGCATGATTCAAGGTGGTCTATAAACAAGACTCGTGGCCGAGCTTGCACCCAAATAGTGGAGCATTTGTGGCGGTGACCCCTATAACCTACAAAAAGCAAATACAAAATAGTGGTAACAATAAAAAACGTAGAAGCAAAACAACGACAAGTTTTTGGAAATAGCTCCTATTGCGTCCTCCACGCCCAATCCATCCTCCAACCCTCCACCTAGACCTGCAACCAAACAAAAACATGGTGACAATATAAATCAATTTGTAAACAATGCAAAGGAGATAAAATAATGGCTTCAGCTAAACAAAACAATGTCAAAAACACATTGTAAATGGTGGAGAATAAAACTACAAAGGCGTCTTAAAAGGAAATAGCTCAGATTTAGTTTCTTAGCACGTAGAAGCCCTAAATTTACATTCCACACATGCAGATCCACATGGACCCTCTGCCAGGTCACATTATACAAAGGTGAGTCAAATTCAACTTTATTTAAATGCACTTTTCTTCATTTCATTACCCAAGTGCTCATAGAGCCTAAGTGGATAGTGGAAAAGACTTGGTAGTGGGAGGTGCATGGTTCAAATCACACAAAACAACACAAGTTTTTGCATTGTAAAATTTGGAGGCAATTTTAGAAAAACAGTCAAAGTTGGAGGAAGATTTAGGGGAAAAACCACTACTAAACCATTTAGTTATAGCTAAATAGGCCTCTACTTTTATAGTGAGCAAAACCTTAGATTAGGGTTAAAAAAATCTCCATTAATTCTATTTTTTTATCTCTAGCAACATTTGCCAAAGGAAGACCATCAAAAAAATTCATCTTGGGCCTTTTTTTAACGGTTTCCAACATCAAGGGTCATTTTGGGCTCCGGAGCCCACCAGGGCCCACAAAATAAATTTATTTTTCCTATCATTCATTTTTTTCCAAATTTTTGAATGTAATTTGTATACTTCAAAATATTGTACTAATTTGTAGGTTGCCATAGTCAACTAAAAACTTTGTAACTGCTTAGAAACTGGTAAAATTGTAATAAAAATAGAAATAAAATTGGTTCTGTAACACTCACGAGATCCTAGATCTCACTCACAGTGTTCGGTATATATAGTGCCTCTAGGAAGCACTTACGAGTAAATCCGTTGTGACTACTACTACACTTAACACCTAATATAGCTACAACAACATCGTCATGGCATTGACCCTTTAAATCGATGGGGAGTAATAAGGTCACAGTACACACACTATGATCCATCCCATCCATTTGTGAATGATTACATGACATAAATTCAAACTGAGAAATTATCCAAGTATATAGCGAAGTTACATGTGCATATGAGGATATTTCTTTGAGTCGGTGTTAATAATCACATGCACCCCTTTTAAATCCTGTCTTGGTACCACGTATTGAATTATTTCACGTACGTTAATGCCTCTTTCATGTACCATTGGGTATATAGAAAGGGAGAGATTCTTCCACGCACCACCGGGTATATCGAGAAGGGCACATATATAGACGGAGTTCGGTATATCTGACGTTTGACGGTATATAGATTGGGAGACCTTATACTTTGAGTGATAAGAGCCAAACCCCACAGTATTTTCGAAAGATGGGTACCAATGCCACCAAATTTTTTTCTTCCAGATTCAAAACTTCTCAGAGAAAACAATTATGTTGCATGGAAGAAAAAAATCAAGACACAACTTGAGTTTGATGAGATCTTTCCTGTTGTGACTAGTACTATGACTAGATGAACTATTGATACAACACAACATCAGAAGTTTGATAGAGCAGATCAAAATCCAAACTCGTCACTTTTTGGAGTGTTCGATGATGTAAAATCCCACATTCATGATGCCACAACAGCCAAAGAATTGTGGGATAATTTGAGCACAGTGTATGAGGCCAAAAACAAGAATGTCATTCTGAATTTGTAGAGTCAGTTACACACACTGAAGTTCAAACAAAATGAGAAAATCGAATCTTTCTTAAGAAGAGTTTCATAATTGAGGGCTTCACTTCTATCCCTAGGAGAAATTGTCAAAGATGATGATCTCATTCCCATTGTTTTAAGAGCACTCCCTTATTCATACCATATTTTTATAACAACACTAAACTATTTATATACTGACAGCTTAGTTTTGACAAATTGGTAAACCTACCGTAATAAGAGGAAGCAATGGACAATAAGGATGATGAAGAGGAGCAGCACTTTATTCTAATAAAAATGGAAAGGAAAAGGTAAAGGAAAACCTAATTCCTATCAAAATTCCCAAAATCAAAATCAATATCAAGGGGATAGACAACAAAAGAAGCAATGTCCAATCTGTAAAAGAGGACATGATCTAAAATATTGTTGGTACAATACTTACAAGAAAGGTTCATCAAGCAACTTTGGACCTCCACAACAACCTCACAAGGGAAATTCTAACTACAATCAAGGGTAGAAAAAGGGGAACTGGAAAATAAGATCCCATCAGCAAGGAAATATTGCTAAGCAAGAAGAAAATTTAGATAATGAAGACTTCTTGTACACTTCTCGATCAAATGAACCATCCAAGTCATCTAGTGATGTCTGGTATGTTGATTCAGAGCCACTCAACACATGTCTAGCCACAGACCGGTTTACCTCAATGAGGGAAATTCCATCAAAAAATCATGTTTCGTTAGGAGATGATTCTTCATATACAGTTCAGGGGATTGGGAACATCTCTCTACCCCTTGGTTCACGCAACTGCAGACTATCTTGATGTCTTATATGTCCCTGGGTTGACAAAGAATCTTCTTTCAGTCAGTCAAACTCCTAGATCATAACTTGAAAATTGACTTTGATAGTCATTCTAGTAAGAAAACATGTTTGATTCAAGACAAATCACGAGGCTCAAAAATAGTTGCAAAAGCCTCTAATGTGGGACGCATGTTCTAGCTTGATTTTTTCCATAGAGATGATCAGCACTTGTGGCTAAGAACTCTACCTCAGCATAGTTATGGCATCAGAGACTTGGTCATGTTAGTTTCAAGTATCTTGAGACACTTCACCAAAGTGTAATATGGTACATGGGCTACCATCTCTTCAAAAGGATACAGACAAGTGTCCTCACTACCTAGCAGGAAAACAACATAGAGTGTCATTCCAGAAGAGTACATATCAAGCTCATGGTAAGCTTGATCTGGTTCATATTGATCTTTGTGGTCCGATGCAACCAAGTCATTCTAGATTTCAGTACTTCATGCTATGTGTTGATGACTATTCAAGGAAAATGTGGATTTTTTTCTTCACAAGAAAAGTGAACCTTTTCAAACCTTCAAGAGGTTCAAAGTAGCTGTTTAAAATGAAACTAGTTGTCACATCAGAACTCTCCGCTCAGATCGAGGGGGAATTCACCAGTAATGAGTTCAAAGACTACCTAAAACTCACGGGATTCATCAACAAATGCCTCCTCCACACACACCACAATAGAATGGTGTTATTGAGAGAATAAATTGTACTATCATGGAAATGGTGTGATGCATGATCAATGATTCTAGACTTGCAAAGACATTCTAGGTAGAAGCAGCAAAAACAATAGTGTATTTTTTGAACAGAGTGCCCACAGTTTCTCTTGAAGGAGTAACACCACAAGAAGCATGGTCAAAGTGGAAACCATCTATTGCACACCTTAGAGTATTTGGGTGCAAAGCAAGCATGCACATACCCAAGTAGAATAGAAAGAAATTGGACATGAAGTCACAGAAACTCATCTTCATTGGGTACAAAGTGAAGAGACTCTTGGGTACAGATTGATGGATCCAAAGACTATAAAAGTCTACACCAGTAGAGATGTTGAGTTTTTTTAGAAGAAGGAAGAAGATTCTCCTCCTCTAAACTCACCAGATGTAGATTTTTCACCAGTTGTAAAAATTGAAGTTGATGTTCCCTCAGATGATGAAAGTGAAGATGGGGATGATGGTGTTGATGTAAGAATGCCCAAGTTATGTACTATCACATTATGATATGTAATAATGGATGCTCCACCAAATACATCCACCCCTGGACCATGGACTCGTAGCAAAGCAAGAGAATAAGTTAACTTTTCTTTGATGAGTAGAGTAATTAAATCTGATGAGCCCTCTATAATCTAGGAAGCCCTACAATCAAAAGCTTGGAAAGATGCCATGGATTCTGAATATCAATCAGTGATGAAAAATAACACTTGGAAGTTTGTTAATCTTCCACCAAGGAAGAAACCCATTAGATGTAGATGGATATTCAAAACTAAGTACAAAGAAGATGGGACAGTGGAAAATTATAAAGCAAGACTTGTACCAAAGGGGCATGCACAAAAAGAATGTATTGACTACCGAAGACATTTTCTCCCATAGCTAAGATCAAAATGATTAGGATGATCTTTTCTCTAGCTACACAGATTGAATGGAAAGTCCATTAGATGGACGTTAAAATTTCCTTCCTGAATGGAGATTTACAAGAAGAAGTCTACATGACTCAACCTAAGGGATATGTTGTACCTAGTCAAGAAGTAAAGGTATGTAGACTCGGAAATATATTTATGGCATTAAACATGCCCCTAGGCATGGTACATCAAGATTGATGAGCATCTCGTATAACATTAATTTGTTAGAAATCCATATGATCCCAATATTTACCTCAAAAAGTAAGGGAGGGGCGAGATTGTGATTTTCGTTGTCTATGTCAACAATCTAGTCATCCTTTGGAAGTTTAGTAAGGATGATCGATGCATTGAATAAATATCTTAATCGATCATTCGACATGACCAATTTGGGGATGATGCATTATTGTATTTGATTAGAAGTATGGTAGAAAGAGAATCAAATCTTTGTTTCTCAGATGAAATATACCAAGACAACGCTCGATAAATTCAAGATGATGGATTGTACACCAATTGCTACACCTATGGAGAATAGATTGTAGTTATCTCATTCAGATCCATCTCTTGAGGTAAGTTCCACTCTCTATCGGTAGTTGATTGGGAGTCTCATTTACCTAACCTACACTAGACCAGATATCAACTTTGCAATGAGCTATCTATCTAGGTTCATGCAAGAACCCAAATTTTTCATTGGAAAGCAACAAGGTGCATCTTGAGATATCTCAAAGGATTATTGGATCTTGGTCTAGAATACAAGAAGAATGAAAACTTCTTCTTGACTAGATATTCAGATTCAGATCATGTAGGTAACATTGATGATAGAAAATCCACTTTTGGATTTGTATTATTTATGGGATCTGGACCAATATCATGGGGAAGAAATAAACAACACTTCGTGTCTCACTGCATTCCATAGAAGCTGGGTATTTTTATGTAGGAGAAGTTGTCTGTGAAGCAATTTGGCTACATCGCATACAAGGACTTGGAATACCACAAGACAAACTTACCACCATGTATGTTGACAATGAAGGTGTTCTCAAAATGTTTTACAATCCAGTGTTTCATAAAAGAACAAAGCACATTGAGGTATAGGTTCATTTTATATGCAAGCATGTGTTAAAGCACAACATCCAACTTCAATTTTGTCCAACAGTTGAACAAAGGGTAGATATCTTCACGAAGTCACTTACACGTGACAAGTTTAAGTTATTCAGAGAATTCCTCTCCTCATCCCTTGAGACAATGCACAATTAAGGGGGAATGTTAGGTTAATTAATTATGCATTATATAATTAATTATTTAATTAATGTTATTAATTAAATAATGTTGTTATTTGGTTTTATTAACCATATTTGTTTTATTTAAACATTACGGATGTTGTTATATTGTTTTAACAATATTATTGATGTGCTTCCCCAGATGTAATATTGGAAGCTTATGTAATTTGGAATATGGTTGCACCTATGCAACTTAGTTTCTTGTTTGTATTCAGTTGTACAATACCTATAAGTATTGCAGCTCACTCCTATGTAAATGGTTGATTGAGTTTAATACAATTATCCGGCTTCCACCCTCGTTGCTCAATCTACATATTTTACCCATGGTATCAACAAACAAAATAAATACCTCCTTAAGATACTTATTATTTGATTGGAGTTGTTGTAGCTTACCCTTGGGGCTTTGAATATTATCCTCATGCTCTGAAGTGAGCATGACCGGTGTTTGATTTCCCCTTAGATCTGATGAGGCCAACATCTTGATGAGTCTCTCTTGTAGAATTTCATGAATGGATTTGTTTGCATGCTGATTTTTAATTTCCGTGCATTTACAAACAATTGATTCTCTCTCTTGATGACTGGTATGGAAGTGGTGTTATCCTTGTCTTCTTCTTCCTCCTCTTTTGTAGCAAATTTGTTAGGAAATCTATACTCTTTGATTGAAAGAAAAAATCCTTCAATGATTATATCTTCATTAAGATATTCTAGATTTGATTCAAGGGGACTGTCATGAGTAGTAGGATGTTCTTGTTGGGGAAATGACGTAGCCACAAAGGTTGTGATTTCCATGGGATCTTCTTTATCAATACATTCCTCCAATTCAGATAAGAAATAAAGATCATCATCTTCCTGTTGTGCCAAGGTCTCTCCCTCTTGCATGATGGTCTTTAAGTCTATAAATTTTTCATCATGTATAGATTCATCTTCAAACATGAAGCTCATGAGATCAAACTCTTCCAAAAACTCTAATTTTTGGAGAGAATGAGTGGGAGAGAGATCTGAAATCTCTAGTGCACCTGAATCATGATTTGAATCCTTTGAATTGGATTCACTCATCCCTATGTGATCCTCTTCTTTTGGATTTGGAGTTACTTTTTGTTCACATTGAGGGGATGAATGTTTAGGAGGAAAAGGGATAGAACAAATGAGGTGGGATGAAAGGCTAGGAGGTGGAGAAGGGAACCCAACATTTGGAGCAAAGTATGACATGGTAGAGTTTGGGAAGGGGGCAAGAAAAACAAAGAGTTTGTGATTGAATTTCCCACTAAGAAGGTTGTGTCACACTTTTTCTCATATGTTTCAATTCCCTTGATCTACTGCATAAGTGGGGGTATTATTTCTTCTAGGAAAGCAAGCTTCTCTTGTGGGCTATAGTGCCTAGGAATATGGCCTTCCCATGGACAAAGTTCCCTGCATCCTATCCTCAATGCCTTCATTTGTGTTGTATCCCGAGATTGAACCCTGCCTACCTCCATTCTTTGGATCTTCTCTAGTAGACCAACATCCTCCATTTGACTATAATCATCAAATGTGTACCCATGTCCCTGATAGGTTCCGTAGCTGAATTGATCTTGGCATTGCTCATACGGGTAAGCATAGTGGTTTTGAACCTAGTTATACTACTTGTTTGGAGAAGTCATGAAGCTCATTAGAGGATGATGATACTACTGAAAGTGTGAATTCCATTGTGGGAATGAAGTCATGATTGCACAACTTCATAGAATGAAGGAAAATGAGAGACATGGAAAGAAATATGAATGGAGATGGATGAGAGAAAGGTCTACAAAATTAGAAAATGGGTTGTTTGGATCATGCGGATTCACTAGATGTGCTTTGCATGTGCCTCCATAGGCTGAATCTCACCAAGAACACACCAAATTGATGAAATGAAATGATAGGATGCTTTGAACTATCCCACCGGGCGTGTGCCAGAAAAATTGTTTATTATTATCTTTCTAGATGAGCAGTCAAAATTTTTGTATACTTTAGATTTAGTGGATGTGTACACCTATTTTTGTACCATTTTGTTAAGAAATTCCCTTATGAGTGTAGGTGAACCATTTGAGTCTCTAAAAGTTTGCTCCTTCCACACAAAATTGTGCATTAACTCCTCTGCTAAAGAGATAAGTTAATAACTTCTTCACCCTCCACTTTTGAAACATCTGAGAATTTAAAACTTATAGGTGGGATTTATTACCACTTCACACGTGGCATTGACCTACCTCAATATTTTACAACTTGCATTAGGATTGGATTCCATTCATGTCAGATTCCACATAGAGGCCAAGCACATCCCTAGGGTCTCTTCTTTTCTTGCACCTTATGAAATTGCATTGAGGTGACACGTGGCATCTTCCGGCTCCATTTATTTTTCCTTGAGTTTGCAATGGGACTTGTCATACATTAAAATGAGGATCCTTTTCTTGGTAGGCCCCTCATCATTGACTCCACGTGTAATTCCCATGGGGTTTTGATATTTCATTCCTCCCTTTCTATTTTTACAAGCGTGTCAAGCCAACAAATGACACCTTTTGCGAGTCCATTACTTTTCCTTGAGTTGGCTCATCTCGAGCTTGGATTTTTCACCGTGATTTGGCTAAGTCTTCCCCTAAATCACCAAAGGCTTGACTCCTTTCGTATTAGTCTGAGATTCTCATAACTATCTTGATTACTCACATCAGGAATCTATAAAAAAAATCAATGAATGCTTAGATAGTTATTTTCCAGCTGAAATGAACCGATTCTTCTCTAATTTTTAGAGGGTTTAGTGATAACTATGGCTAGGGGTTGAGAATTTTTTTCATAAAGTTTTTTTTTATGATATTATATACAAGCTTACAATTGGTATGGTTGGGTTGGGATGTAGCCTGAAAATAAACATACGGGTTTTCTTATCTAAGCTTTTTCCTCAAAATTTCATAGTTTTAGTTATGTTCATTTTAAATAGATTCATTTATAGGTATTGAGGGTAGGAAATTTGTATGGTTTCTTCTTCTTGTCTTACCAAAGCATATTTGAAATGGAAATATTATTATGTGTGTCTTATAGTCTTGATTGTTTAATATAATTGGGTTGCTTAAGCTAAAAATGGTAATGGAATTTTTTAGCTAGGTGTTCAATATTTGTTAATGCCGCAATAAACTATTAATACTTATGTTGGTTTGTTCATTTAGTGAACATTGACCAATTGGTCTTATTGCATGAACCCTAAATCAATTAAAATGCTTGTTTTCCTATGTTATAAGAATTGATATGTGAAATAAGCTTTGAATAAAAAGGAAGAAATGGATAATTTGGCTCTTTTTTAGCTTTATGTGTTTGAAACCCCTTGTGGGGAATTTGGAATTTAAAAAAAAAACATGAACGTATAGGAACGCTAAAATGTTCGATTGGGTAAGAACTTTTCTATCATTAGTTCATTTCATTTTTAACTTTCCAATGATTTTTAACTCGAGATGGTTGGATCACTTTATCCATATCTTTTATTTTAAAGAAATTATTTCATTCTTTGATTCAATATATTTTATTTTGATTGCTAGAAAATTTTAAAAGTGGAAAATACGAGGAAACTCTAGCAAAATAAATTTATAATTCTACTTAGTCATTTTTCGGATTAAAAATTTATGGTTTACTTTTATGGCATGATAATTAATTTGAAATAATGTTAGAAGAAAAACATATTTTTGAATTTTATATTTTAAATCCATTTATAGGATCATTTTGTTTTGTGCAATAATAATGGATCAAACACGGTTGAGAATCTAGTATCCTCTATCAGTCGCATGTCTTTTGATTAAAGGTGCGCGCGATGAATGTATATTGAGTGGTCCTTCGGGAACACTTCATATATATTCCCTACATTTATTCCTTTTCCAACTATGGAATTATTGGAATATTTCAACTCCCTAACTGTTGCAGAAGCATTACTGTTGTAAGGTAGATGAGCTAAGTTTTGATGATTAATCTTCTTTATGTGTCAAAAACTTAGTTTAGCAAGTAGAATAACTCTTTCCAATTCTTTGAACTAAAACCCCTAAACAAACAGTGTCGTAGGTTTAGTAATGTTGATTGGACCATCTTACTCGGCTTGTGGAGATTGGCATTAGAATGGATGTTTATATTACGGATCTTGGATCCAATTGTAATTGTACTTATGATTAAATACATTTTCCTTGGGAAAATTATACCTTGTAATAGTCCTTTAGTGGATGATATTTGTTATATATAAATGAGATAGTTTATTTGATTATGTGTAAATACATGTTGTACTATAGGTTGGGAAATGAACGATTTAATTATTAAAGTTAAATAATCATATAGCTATGTATCTTTAAAAAAGTATAGTAATAAAACTGAAGATGTATCTTATTATTTCACCATTTTATTTAAGGATTTAAATGAAATAGATAAGGGTGTGGACCAAAGAGGAATACCTATTGTGATGGTTAGTTTTAAGGTCGTTACACACGTTATGACTTCTTGATCCAATGCTTGACAAAGTGAGAGCTTCCTTTGGCTAGGAGGAACTACCGAAATACAAAATAGGATGACAAAAAGAGAGTTAAATAGTATATGACAGTGGACTACCTAGTGTATGCTAGATCTAAGAAGTATGATACTTCTTAGAAGTCCATCAATCCACTTTTTATAAATCAATATAAAATAACTTAAACATGTGAATAAAATAATTTAGTGCTAGCATTCTAATTTGGGTACCTCAGATTACTATCAGCATCGATCCAACTAAATACTAAAATTCTATATAGGTAAAAGGTTTTGGATTGGGTTATAGGTAGTGCAGGTGGTCTACAAGTCACAGACAGAGTCTTGGTAAGGTTGGGTGAGATTTTGGGTTGTTTTGGGTTCAATACTTAGGTTGTTGGTCTGGAACATTGTTATCAGACACAGAGACCAACACCGGTTAACGTAACCAATGTTGGTTTAGGTAGGACCACTACCAGTTTAGGATGACTGATATCGGTAACTGTGGAAAAGTGACAGGAAGTCAGGTGGAGGATGTTTGGACTCTCTTCTATCTTGGAACAGAGAGTTGGAAAGGTCTCTGTTGGGGAGGGTGAGGTGATAGGTCCAAAATAGGTGTGGTAATATTCTGAGTGAGGTTTGGGGTAGGCTATGGGTTGAGTTGTTAGGTTGAGTTAACAATCACAATGACTGATAGTGATTAAGTATATTGATATCGGTTTAGGACAGACTGACCATGGTTAGGGTTAATCGAGTGTCGGTGACTATGGGGAACTGGAAGATGTTGTAGAACACATTTTGGGTCCTCTCTATAATTACATAAAGAGTTTTGAGGATGTTTGTAAGGTTTATGGGAGGGAAGTAATTTTGGGATAGGATTTTGTGAAGTTTAGGTGGGGTGTGATGGGGTGGTTGATAGAGAGGAAGTTAAGGGATAGATCTAAGTAATAATAGTGAATAGATGAAAGTAAAATAAATAATACCACTGCCAATAATAGAGGAGAAAAAAATTACTTGGAGTTCAGATGTATTCTAAATTCCTATAGTGGTGGAGAGGTGGTTGGAGATGTTGGTGATGATTAATCTGTGGAATGATGCTCAATGTTACGATAGTGCTCCCTAGAATTTTGTTGTGAATGCAAATGCCTTCTGTTCAGTCTTGGTGTTGGCTATGGCTATCTGGACATGCGAAAGGGCTCTGGTTCTTGCTTTCATGCATATCTCCTTGATTCCAAAACTCGAGAATGTGGCCAACCTCTCAAACAAGGTTACCAAAAGGAATATAAGGTAATTGACGGTGGTTAAGGGTTACTAGCATTGGCTTAGGGTTGATCGGTGTTGGTTACACTGGAAATCCTAGGTTTACTAAAAATGCCTAGATCTTGACGATCCTCTTAGGCCAGCTTAGTCTATTCTTGCGGATGAAAACATTACGTTTTAATGAGTGGGCATGTGGTTAGTTATGGTGAGTAAAAAGGGGGAAATATGCTAAAAATAGGTTTGTGGTGAGGTGTCTAGGTGAGGTGGTGGGGTGAGGTGGAAATTAGTTTTAATTAAGGTATTTAAATAATGAATGAAGTGAGGATGAGTATTAATTTAATTATAAATAATTAAATTAATGTTAATGTGGGCTAGGGAGGTCATGGTTAGGTGAATATGTTTAAGTTGGCTATTTGAAAAGGGACCAAGGGAAGTGTGACCTAATTTTAATGTCTACACTTATACCTAGTTAGCTTTCGTTGGTTGTAAAGAGTGAATTTGGATAAATGGGAAGAATATAAAGTGAGATATGAAACTTAAAATTGAAGGGAAAATCGGTGAAGTTATTCTTAAATTTGTAAAGGACTTAAGGTTACTCATAATTTATGTCACTAAGAATAAATTCTTATTAGCTATGTTACTAAAGATATACTCAAAGTTATATAACTATCTATTTCCTTATCAAGTTAAAATTGGGAAAAATAAGGTTTAACAAGTATGTATTAAAACTGAATTGAAATGGAATAAACTTGCAAGACAATAGTCTTATATTTATAAGATGTAAGTATGAATTTGAGTAATAACTTGGCCAATCCTTATCTAATTATGGTATTAATCATAAAGTAATGAACAACTAGTCCCTAAATGTTACTAGTCTAGTCTAACTTAGTTCAAAGAACTTTAAGGAGTAATATGATAAACTTAACCTGATAAGTTAGTTTATTACATATAAGATGTAAGATCATATTTATGAGTTCATCATAACTCACATTAAAAAACAAATATACCATAAGTGGGTACTACCTAGCTTTAAACAAGTTAAAGATGTAAGTGCAGTCCTAATAATGTAAATATCCCCTTGATTAGTGAGTATATAATCATGATAAGCTATTTTGCGACTAATTAAGACTTGTAGAACCTAATGGGAATCTTGATTAAGGTTAAAATATAATTTTCTATCACAAAATATAGAATGCATGAAGGGGGAAGTGAGGTGATAATTACTTCGTGTCCCGAACCTCCAAACTAAGGAAACTAAATACTTATTCTAATATCCAACAAGTAGTGAATTATACATGAGTGTTTTGAGCTTAATAGGAACTGATTTATCAATGCACGATATAGGCTACCTAGGAGAAGCCCATCAGCTACCTAATATGGTAACGTATTAAGAAGAGAATAGGCCTCCTGTAGGTAACCAATAGTAGGCATTGGGGGTTCCTCGAGCTTGCGTAGATGAACTCGTTAGGTAATAATTGATTCTTAATAGGATCATCTACTTAAGCTTAATGAATCCAAATAATTGTGATGATACGATGGTGGGGTGATGGGAAGACAAGTTTAGACGTGTTGTTCACTCGTCTATACTAAGCATACATAGTACAGCTAGAAAACTTTGGCCAAAGTAATGTGCTTGTTGGGTACATTGTCTAATCACTTTTATTTCGAATCCCGAAGTGTAGGATATAGTGTGGAGTTACTAGGTGAAATCTAGGTAGATACTAGAGGATCAATCACAAGATCTCACTACCATAGCATGGTAAAACCTGCAAGGATAATTATGAACATTCAAACCAATGTTAAGGGTGATCATGGAGATTAGAGATATTAAACCCTTATAGCTGCATAAGTTTTATCACTATGTTATAGGATGGATTAAATTGTTAAGACATGTTGCGTAAACTAGTTTAGATAGTTACATAATTTAACTATGTAGAGGAATATCTACTCATTACAAATTAATCGACTTGTTCCATTAACTAGATGTAGCTAGTAATCTGATTTGTAAATGCAAAGGAATGTCTAAATGTTGTAATAAAAAAATTCCTACTAATTTGGCTTTAAAATTCTAGGTTGTTATACATAATAACTTTGTACGAATTACAGAGGTCCAGTTTCCACAGGAGTCTAACAAACACGCAAATACGATAATACTCAAGATAATTGTATTCAAATCTATGGATTTGATATACCATAAAAATGAAGATTAATCGAAGGAAACCCAAGTTACATGGTTTCGAACCATATACTAGTCACATTATTTTAAGAGTTCGGATATATAGTACTTCCATAAGGGCATATTGCATATTTCAACCATTTTGTACTTTTCATAAGTTCTAAATTATTCCTAGATTCACATATTAATATTAAATCAACAAGACCCAAAAAATTTACACCAAACAACAAAAACCCAAATCAAAAGCAAGAAGAAATTAAAATAGAGTTTTATCCATGTTAATATCAAATAGAACAAATTGTTAGTGGATAGATAGAGCATATCATTCCTGGTAGTATGTCTCTTTCCTTTTACTTATTTTCCAAGTTCTTTTTTGAAAGCAATGATCCAAAACCAACTCCATAGAGAATCAAAATCTCCCAAAGTTCTCCATACTTATTTATCAACCACATCTATTAATATTTTCCTTAAATTTCTCAGTCATAGTTACAGGTTGCATGGAATAGATCAAGTTAAGACTGAGAGAACCAAAATAGGAATGTCTCCCTTAAAAGGATCATCATCCCAATCATTTACTTCATCACAATAGAGTTTCATAAAATCACGTAATAAGTTACTTATTAAATCCTCAAATATTCCAACAATATAGTTTGAAGCTTTCCAAAAATCAAGTTTAATAACTTCAAAACAACGTTATTTTAGCTATAATAGCGCTTTTTACAAGTTTTTTCTCATAACAATAAAGTTGAATGTAGTTTTTAAGTCAATTTTTCCCTATAAAATTGCAATTTCTAGGTCTTAATTTAAATTTATTGGCTCTAAAAACCTTTCAATCAGCAAAATTCTCTCACAGTCAAAGGTATGACATGATTTTTGTTATTACAATCAGTCAAAACATAATTATTACTAATTATACATAACACAAAGTCAAAAACAAGTTATATATCACAGAAACAATAAGGGAAACTATGTTTTCATCCTCACCCTGTCTTCCCAAACAATGTTGTTTCATTCTTACACTTGTCTTTTCAAACTTCTCCTGGTGAAATTCCCAAATTTCTTTGCAATGCGAACAAAATTTTTCTCCATTTTTAAGAAATGATGAAAAAATCATGAGGTGATCTTTACCTCAGATAGCTATGGTCATTCAACCTGTTATAACTAAGTAAACCTTATTCAGTAACATCCCGTGAAGGTTGCATTCAAACAAGAATCATATCATTCCTTCTTAAATTTCAAGGATCAAACATCCCTACTATCAATGTAGTTCTGAAATCACTTTTCCAAATAACAATGATCTCTTACAATATCCTCAATACAAATTATTACCCAGCCAACATCTCTGGATATCTGTATTTAAATCCCAAAGGGATTTTATATTTGATAAGTCACCTTTCCCCATTAGATGATCTTAATGCCTTCCATTTCTTAATGGTACTTTATTTTATATAAAATGCTACCATAATGGATAGTATTCACGGTTCTATTCCAAATATATGTTGATCTTAATGCTTAAGTTTGTCAACATCATAAGCCAATTTATCAAAAGGATTTCCATCTGGAAAATCAGAACTACATTCATTATTCAACAATGCCTTTTCAACATACATTACTCCTAACCAATCCAAGGTCTTGCATATTAGATTTATGTACATGAGTATAATTATTTGATTCATATTTGGTCAGGTAACATTCAACAGGTAAACTAGAACATCTATGGAATGAATACTTCATAAATTCATAAACTTATACCGTAGCTTCCTTAACTAGTTCTTTTCAAGTCCAAACAAGTGATCCCAATGTTCTCTCAGATGATTTATTTTTCCTCCCCATAACAAATAGGACAACACATATTTTTTCCTAAGGAGACACAAGTAATTGTAGAAAAAGAGATCCTCTGCTTCTATGGAGGAAATACTTGTTAGATCATCTCAACCCTTTATAAAAGCACAAATTTCACTGGGGAAGTCTCCTACTAGTTTTTACAGCCTTGCTATCCCCATCCAAGTTGTAAGGTGATACACAATGGTGTGAAACTCTGATTGTGTCCACTATTTAAGGAGTTAAATATTTTAGATGCAAGGATCCCGTACTTATCTCACGGTCCCCATCAATTCAAATGAGTTTTCTCCACCAGAAAACATTACTCCCCTAGACTTATCAATCCTTTACTAAGCTTATGCAATATTAAGCCAATGTTACACTTCTGTAATTTTTCTATCCATTACACAAATGACCATCTATGATACACAAAATTGTTAGGTTCAAAAACATATACAATCCATGTTGCAATAAGGATTTTCCTTAATTCTCATATGTAATATATATATATATATATATATATATGCTAATATTGATAATTAGCTCAAAATAGATATGAAAAGTTTCCTTTTGGATAAAGGTATAATATTAGCATCATGGATGATTTAAGGTACATACCATAAAATTTAATGTTACAAAATACCTTAATCTTTACAACCTATACTACACTATTTTCTTACCATAAGAAAAGGTAATTGTTCATACTACTAAACTTATTTGACTACACAATGAGTTACTATATCTTCACACGAGTTGATCTTGTTATCAACAATCTGAGTTCATAAAGTCATAGGATTGATTCCCAGATCTTATCAATAAAATCCATGCCATAAGGCTCACAAACAATAGATCACAGACAAATATTTCATTCTAATTTGGAACTCCAAGTAACACACACACACACACACACACACACACACACACACACACACACACACACACACACACACACACACACACACACGTGTGTGTGTGTGTGTGTGTGTGTGCATATATCATATTTTCAGCCATAATCTTCTCACATAATAGGTAGTATATAATTTAATATCACATACTTTATTTCATTTGGTATCAAAGAGCTTATCCCAAACTCATAAATATTTACATCCTAGCTCCCACTACACCCAAAAATATACCTTTTCTAGTGAGTTTTATCCAAATGCATCCATTTTTTTACATTTCAGATATTTTCCTCACAAATTCATTTTCAATGATTACTCAAATCATCCAAATTGTTCCTTTATTTTCCTTTTAGGCTTGTTGTTTCACATGCTTCCAGCCTTTGGTTATATTTCATATCGAGATAAAACATTGATTTATGTCAAATCATTCAAATTTAATCACTATTTCTTAATTCCTTTATGAACTCATTAACTCCAAATTCTATGAGGGGGTTCTAACAATGTTAATTTCAAAGTGTCGCATTAATGAGACATAGATTTGTAATTTTTCTTCATATGCAAAGGATAAATCAGATTTATAATTTTTTTAAGATAATCACTAGATACCAATAACTCAGTTGTACTGGTATCAAATAAAAATTGAAATAAAAATTTATACTTGACTTACTTGATGTCACTTTAGGAAATATTATTCCTTCATCTTATCTTATCAGTCTATCGTAACGTTATTTTGTTGCTTGCTATAAATCGCAACAACTATTTCTTGTTTAACTCATTCTAGAATTATACATTTTCTACCACATTGTTTTCACAAATTTTCCTGAAGTTCTAGGTGGAGAAGAGATAACGCTCTCGTATACTTATTTTTCTCTTTTTGAGTGAAATTTTTACTACATATCTCATTCTAGCCTGATTGGCCTTTCATATCACTACCGCTATAGTAGATATTCTATTGGTACCCAAATCAATCCTCCCTTTGTAGCCATGTAACATCAACCAGATGTTTAGAAGATGATAGATCTAGATCAGTGTCATTTTGTATCTGGGGAAAGATCTCATCATCTCTTTATCACTCAAGCTTAGAACGAGTGAGGTAGCACCATGCTGAGGGTATGACCTACCATCCTAATTTAGGATCTGCCTCTAACCAAGGTGAGAGGACCCCTTCTGTAGTCTATAATGGAGAGAGGAGTGGATATATCAACAATATTTGGCACTTTCTTGTGAAATACTTGAGAAACAGCTTTGGGAAGACATGGTCAACTCAAAAAAGGATAACTCTCACAATTTTTCACTTATAGACAATGCATATGTCTTCTAACCAAATCTTAGACTACTAAAGATAATAAAGAACCATATTGCTTTGGCATTTTTTTGGTTTTAATGAGACAAGAATGGTAAATTATGGTAAGATTAGTTAGTTTTGGGTGTATTTGATTTGGGGAATTAAACAAGATAAAGTTGATTATACCAAATTTTGTAGAAACTTTTACAAATGTTTGAATATATATCAAATACGGAAAAAAAAACCTCAAAATAGATCACAATGATCTTTCAACTAGAATATGTACGCTTATGGAAGCCCAAGAACACATAGTTTCACACAATATTTAAAGGTTCAAACAAAAATATTGTGTTGAATTTTTAATAAAACATCAGCAATTCACAATTTTTCACGCCTAAGATACACTCAAAGGCTTACAAGCAACATTTAACAGATTGGTGGCATAGTGATTTCAAAATTGGTTATTTCACAAATGAAATGAAATCTCTTATCAATAATGCAATTTCAATTTCTAAAATGCTACTTAACGATAGAGTTATGTGTGACTTACAAGATCCGTAAAATAAGATTGCAACGGGATCATGGATAACTATTTTACCTGCCTATCATGTTGAAGAAAAATACACCAATGCTCATGATTAACGTCATTAATTCAAGACCCATAAAATTTATCAACAAAGGATAAATCTACATTGTCAATTCTTGTCAATGGTTTGGACACTTGCAACCATCTTCACATGATTAAATTTAAAGGCACAAATAAAATAATGAGTTTCTCAAATAAGCCCTTGGAAAAATTGGTTTTCTCTCGGTTCTCTCTTTTCTTCAAAAATTTCTCAAAAAAATTTAACCCCCCTTTGTGAGAGTGTGCTTGTCGCCTTTATACAATTCCATCCCTATTTTATTTTCAATTCCTCCCCCAAACATGGATATTTCAAAAGTATATTCTAGCTTTTAAAAATGCCAAGTGTATCAATGATAATTTTATGAAAATAATTTCTTTGGCCTTGTTAGGTTTGAACATTACGGGCCTTATTTATTTTTATCTTGTCATATATGATTAGGATATCATGTCATTGCTTGTGAAAAATGATTTCATAATTCCTTCCACTTGGTGATTAGATGGTTTCTTCTGATATCTTTTGAGCACTCTCAGGTGACCTGAATTGACATACACTTTTCATCTACTATCCAAAGATACATCTTAGGTGTTGTGCATTCCTTCTTATGTCTGCTTGGTTTAATTATCCCACATGGCTCTTGTCAAATATAGTGAATTCATCAATCATATTTGTTCCATATTCACTTCAAATTTTAAATTTTCCTCGTGTGGGCTGAGAAATATCTTCCTTTATCTGGTGGAAATTATTTCTTTCAATTCAATCAGTCTGTGCCACTTCTACTATAAAACCCGATTTATCCCTTCACCAGGATGCATTTCTCTTCTTATCCTATAAGTGAGGAAAATTTTCACAATTTTCTACCAATGACATGGCAAAAGTACTTATGGAAAATAGTTTGAAGGAAATATCATTAGAATATTTGAATCAAATCTTCAACCTGCATGGTCTTGATGAGGATTTCGTTAGGGCCTTGTTTGACATAAAATGTGTAGGAGACACCAGAGGACCCTTGACTTATCAACAAGTCTAGATCACACTCCTCCTAAGGCTGATCAGAATCAGTCTTGTTTTCTCATCCTTTCAATCCATGTATGTTAATCTCTTTTGGTGAGAAAAATACAAAATTCTTGAATACCTAAATAAATTATGGATTGAAAGGAGGCCTCAAGTGTCTGGGAAAACTGATTTTCAATGTCCCTTTTTATGTGATGAAGAATTTGTGCTGAAGGAGATCCCTAAGGAATCCTATGTGTTATATGACAAGTCTTCCATTGATACGATGCCCATCATTTATCACAAAATAATTGAATTAGAGCAGAGGATTATTTCTCTGGAAAAGGAGAAGCTAGAACATGTGCAATCAGAACCACTCATAGAACCAAGTACCAACTTTAGGGAAGAAAAGGGGTGAGTCAAGATCCCAAAACCCAATTATAATTTATGATGGAGAAGAAGAGACATCCTTGTCTTCTTGCCACTCTAGAGTGGGAATTTATTCAACCAAGGACAATAGGGGAAAGTTTTCTGTTCATTCATCCACTTGTTCAGTGCATCGTGCTCCTCTATCACAACATGAATTTTTGAGACCTCGCCAGTTCCTTCTCTAAGATAATTCCCACCCCACATAAGGAGATGGGAATCTGGATCTAGATCAATACTTTGTAACCCGCCTGACTAGTTAGTTATAGTTGTTACTCTTTCAATCACTCCATACATTCCCTCTCAATCTACTCCTACTAAATATACCCTTCATAAGGGGAAAGGGAAAACAACATTCTTCATAGGTGGTTTGGATATTTTAGATTAGGTATCTTCCTATCAGAAGCAAATTGAGCTTGAAAATATTATGGACAATACCACAATGACTCTTGAATCTTTGATGGGCATGGGGATGTCTCGGATCTAGTAGGGTATGTTATATTTGTCCTGAAAACACATGACTCAAATGAATTCATGTTGAGGAGGAATAATTTGTTGAAAAAACTTCCCCCACTGGGAGGAAGTTATGAAGGAGTGAAGGGTACTTGAGCATTATGTTTTATTTTATGCCCTTGTTTTCAATTATGTAAATGGACCCTTTTACCATGGGTGGGCCCTTATAGAATCCCTATTTTGAATTATATCTTATACTACTTTCAAGTGATGTTATATCTAAATTTTCATTTTTTGACATGTAATTATTTTTGTTCCTACATTAAGGACTCTCTATCTTAGTATTAGCACTGGTAATGAAAACAAACCACCATTGTGCATTCAATGGTTCTCAATCATGCACTTTTGTCATACTCTTAGTTTATTGCATTATTTCAAACTTGTTACAGCTCATTCGGAAGAGATGACCTATTTCATGGTGATTCACAACCATCCTCGCACTTTATTCTTTATTTGTAACACTATCCTTGAGTTGCCTAGCTATGAACATCAATTTGTGGGGATTTCCTTCCTTATATGGGCCTTTCATTTTTCTAAATTGTGTCTAGGCAACACGTGGAAACATCTGAACCCTCTCCCTTTCTTTGACATTTAAGCTTACTAGGATTGCCTTTCCATACATAAGTAACATGGTGGATGCTTGTAACTTGGTAGGGGGATGAATTGTTATACCTTTTCAAAAGTTTGTTGGGGAAACATGTGGAAACCCTTCCTTTATACTACAAGGACTGTCATTTTAGTGGTTTTTGAATTTCATCTTTGACAATCATTGAGTTTATATATATATATTTTATCCTGTAATTCATACTTGGGACAAGTGAGGTAACATTTGAAAAGGAAAAGAGTTAGAGGGATTTTCCAATGATGGTATACCTTTATGATACTCAACTATAAAAGATTATTTTCACAACACAGAGACCGGATTCCACATGATCTCGAGTCATGAATTTTCCCCTCGACATATACACATTTTAAAATAGATCAATTGGACACAAGGAATTTGAAGGAAATACTCAAATAAAAGGGGTGAGATTATTTTGGGCCCCTATAATATTAACCAAGTATAAAGGCACGTGGGCACGTGGGATCCCAGTTATAGAGTGGCACGCAAGGAAAAATCACACAAGAGAAAGGATTAAGGAAGCACATAGTGCACGCGACGCATGAAAGGAAGTTTGGGACTTAGCCAATTTGAGCACCTAAGGAAGAACACGTGAAAAGCGTGATCGGTTGCATGTGGATAAGATGCCATCCTAGAAACAAGTTGGCCTAGGAAAGAGCATGCCCTGTATGGAATCTTCTAGAAGATCATCATGAGATGGAATGGATAGCTTAGGCATAAAGGAACATGCTCGCATGGAGGACCACATTAGAAACTTAGCAACGAAATGAGGGTGTGGCAAGGTGAGTTGGAAGCCCAGGAAAGTGATAAATATAAGTTCCTACCATGGGAAAAGATATAGAGATATACACACACAAAAATATATCATCTAGATATACATAGGGAATAGTGGGTTAGAGAGTAAGAGAAGCTATGCGGGAATTGTTGCGAGTGGATATTATGGTTCAGGAAAGGATGTACTAAGCATGGAGTTGTTATTTTTCTTTTCTGTTATCTTATTTGCATACGTCCAAAGTGATGCGCATGACTGTGGTCTACTCTCTATGACACTCTTTAATGAACCAATGAATATATTAAGGTTACCTATTATAAATAGATATGAATATCAATGGGTTTAATGTATATTTCATTCATATGAGTTATCTTTCCTTTCATGCTTGAATGAATGGTTGTATCTTTCTTTCGTTATAGCATATGTTCCGCAATTTGTTAAAGCACTTAGTCCGAAGTGACCGAAGGATCGGAGGTCGTTTCGAGCCCTATAGTTCTTGTATGTCTCAACTTATTTCCTAAATACTCTTACACTAATCATAGATAATGCTTCCCACTAAACTCACATAAAAGAGAGACTCGGAACCCGTGCATGCCTCGGGTGAGCACTCAGCTTCTGTTGGGTGATAGGTCAACGTGTATGGGGTTCTTCCTTTTGTGATAGGAGTAAAAATGACTACATCTTGGTTCTCATTACAGGACCTCTATTTGAAGTTGTAGTGGGATATAACATGCATCATGATCTCATGTAAAGAGTAATGTGAAACAGTTAACATTGGAAAATGTTGAATCATGGTCCAAAATCAAAGAGGTTGAATTTGCTTAGAGATTCAACACTGGACTTGAGTTTAATACACGTAGATGGGTAGAAGAGAACCTCTACCATGATCTGTATAAGACTTTTTTTCGTTGCTTCTCAAGAGAGTTATATGGATGGCTTTTAGCCAATACATCTAGATCAATTCGGCATTATGGATCACGGATATGGGACAGAAGAAGACTACAGAGGTTACAGGTTGCAGATCTGACATGGACCCATGTTGTACATCATTGGTGGAGAAGAGTACTAGCTAGCTACACTTTAGAATATGTCATTTCTATGTATTCTTGCCCAGAGGTTGCTAAGTTTGAATTTTTATGAGAACCTAGAGGAACATTTATACATGATATTCCTCTAGATATGGAGATATTGATGGTTACCATGAGTTTAGAGGTGCTCCCAATGCCTCGGCTAAACCATTCGAGTGCTAGGTAAGGAAGCTCAGGTCGAGGAAGATGGCGAGATGATATGGCGAGAGAAGGAGATGGAAGAAAGATGGCTCAAGTATAGCAAAGTGCATGAAAGGGAGATTGCTAGATGATGTGAGGTTGTTAGTGTGATGGATTTATGGAGACGGATGTTGCGGGGAAGGAGTTGAGGTTCACGCGAGAGGATGTGGAACCCGAGGTAGTCTGTCTTACTCCATCTTGGAAAGCGCATGAGGGAGACCCCTTCGGCTTCTGGTGAGAGCTCATTGCATGGAGAAAGGAGAGTTGTTAACACATATTTGAACCCACCTAGTGACCGAGCCCTAGCACTTGGTTTTCCAACCAAGAAGAAGTTTTGATCCAGTTGAAACTAGTGGAAGAGACAAATCCGTGCTAGGAGGTATAATTTTTCATTTCCTTCTTCTATGGTTGTGCATATTCTAATATTCAGAGGAGTTTTGGAAAAGGGGCAAGTGTACAAGATTTCGGTCTCGCATTAGGGAGTGGTGCAGATAAAGTAGTGGTAGCGGGCGTTAGGCTGACTGTCAAAGACACGATTCAATAGGACCATGGGAGTGCTTGGCATGGCACAGTTTACTACGAGCCCTATTGGACCTAGTTGTTTTGGTGGATCTAGTGGCTCTGGAGGTACAAGACCTGGTGGACTTGGTGGATCAGGTGGTGGAGGAAACATTAGAGGGAACCAAGGCTCTAGTTCAGGACAAGGACCCTAACCACCACCTCAAGTATTCTTTGAAATGTCTCTACATTTTCTAGATTATAGGGGCATTGAGGATGCTTTGTGGAACATGTTCACAAGTTTGAACTGCTATGGTGCGCAAAGGGTATCATAACCCCAAAATGAAAGGCTAGTCAATTTACAACCACATTGCAAGAGCACGCGCATAGCTGGTATAGAAAGTATGATCCTCATCAAATGGTGGTGGACTAAACTACTTTAAAGAATGCATTCCTAGCAGAGTTCCACATTCCTGAGTTTGAGCAGAAGAGCATCAGCACTTTGAAGGAGATTTAGCAAGGAATGACAGAGTGTGTGCATGAGTATGATGCACATTTTAAAACTCTCTTGTCTAAATTGTCATATGATATTCACCCTTCACAGCATGCACAATGGTTTGTTGGAGGATTGATCACCCCTTTTAGAAGGGCCTTATCTCATAAAAATTTTACAGATCCACATGAAGCATTGGAAGCTGCCTTGCATGCCGAGGCTATTGGTAGTATTGATACTGGTGTTAGCCCGTTCTTAGAGGCTCAAATTTCTGATATGGCCAAACAGTTGGAAAATTTTCTATGAACTCAGTCCATAAGAATCACAAGTGGTTTATGGTGCCTGATTGTGAGATAAAGGGGCACATGAAGGATAATTTTCCCTAGAGGACAAAGACGCATTGTGATGGTAGATTGTGAGATCTATCATGGGGACCATGATGCAAGTAGATGTCCCTTGCTACAACACATGATCAGGAAGAATGTATCTTGTTATTGCAAAATTTACACCTCCACAACCCATGATACGAAAGACTATAGGCTCATTGATCAGATCCATGAGGCCATTGATCATGGGGTGCGCCAAACCAGCATTTAGTGGTTCTAAAAATTATGATCACCATTATGAGGAGCATGTAGATGGAGGCACGCATGGTAGAGGTTTTGAGGAGGATTCTGCAGTCAAGGTAACCATGGAGGAAGAAGTGAGTTCCCATGCAGAACATGTTTCATTTGTGAATCTACATAACATTATGAGCATGAATAACCCAGGACTTATTGCGCAGTTCTCATGGTGTGAAAAGAAGCATAAGTATGAGGAGTGCCGGAATTATTTGAGCATATGAATCAGTAGCACCGGAAGGACAAAGGCATTGCGATGGTTAGCATCAAGAAGGTAGACATACAGTGGATGCCTCGAGTAACACGGGATGAAGGTTTGGAGCCTGTCTTGGTAACAACAAGGGTAGAATCCATGCGCATATGATAGGTACCAAGCAGAAGGCCTGGTTATGAGGGAGGAGGTCGTTCATGGAAAATATCCGGACCCACACAACGAGAAGGAGATATATCAGAAACCATGGATGTTATTCGAAGCTTGCAAGGGGAGATCCAATGTCTCAAGGAGAAATCCAGGAGGGAGGAACAAGGAAGGAGAATCGAGGTGAAAATGATGACCTGGATGAGGTCAAGGAGGTGTGTAAAATGCTAAGGCAAGAGAACATCAATCCTTTGCTAGGATCCTAGTTGAGAGAGAAGGTACCGCACGCCGAAGAAGAGTGCGAGAGACAAGTCTTGCATGTGAATCTTCCCCCTCATAACCTCGACTATGACAAGGAGATTACATTGAATGTAGTTGTAGATGGATGGCTCCTTAGCAATATACTCATTGACATTGGCGCGGAGGTTAATGTTCTGACTTTGGATGCATGGCATCAAATGGGAAGACCTACATTACAGCCATCTTTAAATGTGTTATATATGGAAAACAAGACTAAGGTAATGTCCATCGGTGTCTTAAAGGATGAAACTATTACTATTCAAGGAGCCAAGTTTACTGGGGACTTTGAAGTCTTGGCACTCACCGAGGTGGATAATTTCCCAACACTACTTGGGTGCCCTTGGTGTTACAAGAATAATACGAGACCTTCGGTTCAACAAAGGGTACATCACCTTCAAGAACAAATATTAATGGGTCATTATACCCTTGGTTGATGGAAAGTTGACACCCTATATTGAACCGTTGGGAGAAGAAGTTCTAGACAAGATTTATGTATGCTCAATCAGAGACCCTAAGATGGTACACCTTCCTAACAAAGTTATCTAGTTTGAAGATTCTCAGTTAGTAAGTGATACCACCAATCTGGCTTATGAAAATTGGGCACATGGAACTTACAAATTAATGGGATGGTAGTTGAGAGGGTTGGTGACCAAGGTAACAAAGGCATGCATTGTTAGGTTCCTTGGAGGAAAAGAACTGCCTAAGTATTCAAGAGGAGCCTTCCCTGATATTTTTCTACATGTGGTAGAAGCTCGGTGGAAGAATGAGAAGGAATAGAGGGAGATGTTGAGTTATGTCTTGCTCGAAATAGTAGCTCATTGGTGGGCCACACATTAGGATAGCCTTTTAGAGTGGCACGAGGTAAGAATTGCTCTCTGTCATATTTTCTAGGAGTAATTTACCCACCATTGTCAAAGACTACCATGGGAAGGATCCCACCTCTACCCATATCCGGGAGTGTGAGCAGTTCCGGAGAGAAGGTACTGAGAAGATTTGCGACCATCCCTTTGGGTGCACAAGTTGTATCCTTCACTACAGGGTTGTGCACATGCATGGTACATTCATTCGGAGACACACCGCTAGACAAGGAATTGGCAAGAGCTCGCCGCTAACCTTATTCAAAACTTTGAGTATCAAAGTACCAAACCATCTGTTGATAAGGCCTTTTAAGGTATCAAGCACCTTACTATGGGGGATAGTTCCAAAATAGAAGATAGGTTGTTGGAATTACTAGGTGAACTAGGATTGGAGGTGTGATTTGAAGAAGTTGAGGAAATAGAAGAGTTCTGACTTGAGCGCGCATGTTTGGAAAAAGAGAAGGGAAATTTGGTATATGTGGTGATGGAGAGGAATTATAAAGCTTTGATATTATCCATCTTTTGTAGGGATTCATGAGGTAGTGGACAGTGTAGATGCTCGGGTGCATGCCTATTATGAGCCTCAAAGACAAAGAAAGTTAGCATTAGTTCGGAGAAGAACTTAAGGAAGCTATTATTGGAGATTCTTTGGATAGGGAATGAAGTATCAAAGATCATCTATTTGTTGCGCAAATTCAAGGATTTATTCCCATGTGGGTACCATGAGCTAAAAAGCATTCACCATTCCTTGGGGAGATGAAGATAATACAAAAGAAGGGTGCATGCCCGATCCAAAAAGGCCCTATCGGATGAATCCTAATTTACGCGTAAAGGTTAAAGAGGAGATAGACAAGATGATAGCTTATGGGATCATTGAGGTAGTGAAAGAATCAGAATGGATAAATCTGATTTTAATCAACATCAAGAAGGATGGGTGGATTAGGATTTGTGTGGACTATAGGAAATTAATGCGGGTTTGTGTCATTGATCCATTTTCGACCCCCTTCACTGAAGAAATTTTGGAAGGAGTCACTAGGCGTGAAATCTATTCCTTTACGGATGGATTTTCAGGATACCACCAAGTCTGGATTGCAAAGGAGGACCAGGAGAAGACAACTTTCGCCACCAAGTGGGGAATTTTTACATATACAGTCATGCCCTTTGGGTTGAAGAATATGCCTGTTGTTTTTTCATGCATAGTGGTGATAGCATTCCGAGACTTCATCCATAAATTTCTTCAAGTCTATTTGGATGATTGGACAAGATATGGCAGTTAACGACCATTGTGATAACTTGAGATTAATGTTTGAAAGGTGTAGGTAGTTGAGGATATCCCTCAACATTAATAAATGTGTGTTTTCTACTCCCTTTGGGACTCTATTGGGGCATATCATATGTAAGGAGGGCTTCTTTGGTAGATCCTGCTAAGGTTGTAATTATTTTGGGGTTAAGGGAGCCTACTAACCAAAGAGAAATATGTGGATTCCTTAGGCATATAAGGTATTACAGAAAAATCATTAAGGGATATGCCAAGATCACCACGCCTTTAGAGGGAGCTGCTTAGACACAAAAGTGCCTTTCGTTGGGGTGAGGCATATAGGGTCTTTAAAGATAGGCTTATTACCGTGCCTATTTTACATTTTCCCTCTTGGGACAAGCCCTTCCATGTCCACGTAGATGCCTAAGGGACCACCATTGGAGCAATACTTGCACAACCAGGTGAAGAGATTGTTGATCATCCTCTCAGTTTAGTAAGAAAGAAGTTGACACCAGCAGAGTAGAATTATACCAAAACTAAGCGTGAGGCATTGTTAATGATCTACGCACTATTCAAGTTTAGACAATATCTTCTGGCAACACCCTTTGTATTCTACACTGACCACATGGCATTAAAGTATTTGGTAAACAATCTCGTTCTTCAAGGGCACATATGTCGATGGGTGTTGTTGTTCCAAGAGTTTGAATTCACTATTATAGTGAAGCCCAGAAAAAGTGACTATGAACCTAATCATCTATCAAGGATTGATTTAGGAGAGGATGTGCAAAGTATTGAGGAAGCAATGCCAAACACCCACTATTTAGGATCGGCACGCGCCCTCAAATTTGGAGGAGATTACAGGTATTAAAAGAAGGTGTGGCGCTAGATGGAATGAAGGCATTGGAAAAGAAGTAGTTGGCCATACGTGTCGTGCCCTACATGTTGATTAGTGGAGACTTATACAAGTTAGGACGAGATGAAGTTTTGCACAGTGAGTGTTAGAGCATGAGCACTGGCCATCATGGAAGAAGCACACAGAGGAAGTTCCAGTGGGCATTACATAGGTGATGCCACCGCGTGCAAGATATTAATGGTAGGATTATGGTGGGAATCCTTGTACAGGGATTGTAGAGATTATTGTAAAGCATGTGACCATTGTCAGCACATTAGCAAACTAGGAAGGAGAGATGAAATGCCTTTGCACCCTATCCCTAGCACGGAGCCTTTTGAAAAATGGGCAATAGGTTTTTTAGGACCTATTGCACTAGTAAGCGTGTAGGACTGGGTCATGTTATGTCATCACTTGCATGGATTATCTCACAAGGTGGGTAGAGGCAGCCCCAACTAAATATTACATGGCAGCAATAGCGGCAAGGTTCTTATGGGAGAACATTATCACGAGGTATGGATTTCTGTTGAGTTTGACTAGTGATAGGGACATTTTACGAATGAGACCATGAGGATCATATTATCATATTTCATGGTGGCTCATCACAAGACTATGCCCTATCACCCACAAGAAAATGGAACCATGGAAGCATTCAACAAAATAATCTTGAGTCATACCTTGACCAAAATTTGTGATGTTGGAAGACAAGATTGGGATGACAAAGTATCGGCAGTGTTATGGGCTTACAGAACAACGTATAAAAGACTAAATAAAGCCACACCTTTTTAATTGGTGTTTGGTGTGGAAGCCATTTTTCTAGTTGAATTTATGTTACCTTCTCTACAAATAGCATGCACAAGAGGATTAGTTGATGAACAAGTACTGGGAGAAATAATTGATGAAATAATGAAACTGGATGAGAGATGATCACTTGCCCGTTGGAGCCAAACAGTAGAAAAGGAAAAGTAAAATCCTTTGCATGATCACCATATTAGAAACAAGAAGTTTGAGGTTGGGTAGATGGTGTTACTATATGATTCCAAGTTTCTGCACCATCCTGGGAAGTTGAAAGTCCATTGGTCGGGTCCCTACACAATCTCATACATCCTTGATTCAGGCACGTGTCGATTATAAGCATTGGATGGGACAAATTTTCCTGGACACTTCAATGGTAGTAGGCTGAAGCCCTATTATATATAAGTCTTCTTCGTGTTTGTAAATAAGGTAGTTTTTCCAATTAGTTTAGAAGTTTCCTTTGTGCATTTCTTGTGTTTCCCTTTTGCGTTGTTGTTTTTCTTTGCACCTTGGGCACCAAAGAACCTTATTGCTATTTTTGGATAATTTGTGAGTGCGCAGAGGACTACACACCATTTAAGTGTGGGGTGGAGAAAAGTGAAGAAGCACGTGATTAAAGTACCAAGGAAGTTGTGTTGAAGAGCCTTGTTGTGTATCCCGGTTGAAAGAGGTAAATGAAGAGAAATAATAGAATGGTTGGTGCCAGGATAAATCTACTAGTAGATCCCATGTACAAAGGAAAAGGAAGCGCAGTTAAAGCAACACAAGGTAGGTGAAAGCAAGAATCTAGATAGAAGAAGTGCCTTCGGCACAGGTTAAGCACACGCAAGAGTCTCTTGTCAGGTTGGTTGGGTTGTGCACTAGAAGGTTGGAGGAGTTTTCACGTAGGAAGGGCACGTGAGTGAAGGCGCTGAAGATGGAATTTGTTTGAAAAATCTACATTAAATGAACAAAGTATGGGGGTAGGTAAAGTAGCATTTAATGATCAAAAAAGGAAAAACTATAAATAAAGGGTTGGGGCACTCTCATTTTTAGTTTGCGAAAATGAAGATTTGGAGATATAAGCGAATGTTATAAACTAGGGTTTTCAGATTTGATCGAGTGGAATATCTGTGTGATTAAAATGCGAAGAGCTAGTTTGAGATTATGAACCAGAAGGAATTACATGGGCGTGGAAGGAGTTTATCCAAGTTAGGGTTCAAAAACTAGGGCATGGGTTTAGAAGAGTTATATCACAGATTTGAGATCGAAAGTTGGGAGAAGAGAGATAGAGTAACAAAGAGAGGGTAGGAGTGATAAAAATACCTTGACCACGACATCCAATAAAGGAAAGGGAAAAGCTAAAGCTAAACAACCGTAACCGAAGTAGACACAAATGAAGAATGGTATGCAAAGATGCAATAACCAGATGGGGTGATGATGGGAAAGGAATGGGAATCCCACTTGAAAAGAATACATGTTAGTGACTATAATCACTGCACAAACACCATAGAGAAAGAAATGGTGTTGGAATTAGTACGCCCCACCAATAAGCGAACACCTGAAGGTTTGCCCATATATGAAAATGACGTTAAGGTTAAATTGGTGAAGGAAAGGTTGTTGCAACTCTATGAGTTGCCTTATTTTAGGAATCCAGATCGTTTGTACTAGTGGTTGATGTCTCGGGTGCACGAAGACTATTTCCACTTTGTTGGGCATAAGATGCACGTGACTTCCCGATTTATTTCACAATTTACATGTGCCTCATATGTGAGGGAGATAACCTAGAATATAACCTTGGCGACAAGGAGGCTATTCAAGAGACCGTCACTTTGAGTATTCCTATAAGAAAGGGTCGTGGTACTATGATATTTTAGACATCAAGGACCCTGTTATGAATATGGCCGCACATCCGGTGACTAAGCTAAATGGCCAAGAAAGATGGACGTAGGTCAACAAACCTTGGCTATATATCTGCGGGGAAGATTACGAGAGGAGATGATATACAACTCATCCACGTACATTGCAGAGGATATTGTTAAGTGTGTGAAGGAAGGGGACAGGATCCTCTTTGGAAATGTCTTACTCACCATAGTGTTCACGAAATTGAAGTGTTGGATGCATCAGACAAGTCATGTGGGAGTACCCAGCTGAGGACCCTTCACCCACGAAAAGGTTTGAGAAGTATGCTTTTGATACAATGATGGCTCTCCACAAAGGGCGGCTGGAAAAGTGGTATACGTACTTGAGGAATGCATTTGAGGAAAAGTGGAGGATCCTGAATAACTCCCAGTAGCCACCGAGGAGAAGCTGAGTTTGCAGTGTACCAAAGCACTATTTCTTGGGAAAATTCAATCTTATTAACAAATCATGGAACCCTTGGTGCAAGCTTCCTTTCGTGCTCACCGCTTAATACTTCCAAGTGGGAGTAAAAAAATTTAAAGAATCAAAGAAGCTAAGGTTGGAACTAGGAAGGTTGGACTGGGAACACAGGGAGATGAGGAAGAAGTTGAATTACCCTGGCGGTAAGTGTGCATACATAGAGTAGTACGTGTCACACGAGATATAAATAACTAGGCCGATGATGCTTCCCATCATTTGGAGGATCCACACACAGGCGCGTGTGTACATGCACATAAGGCTGAAGTTCCAAAAGGGCACATATTTGGAGAAAAAATCTCCATACCTGAAGACCCCTTAGGGAAGAAGAAGCGAGGTCTAAGAAGAGAGGTAGAGGAGAGGAAGGAGCACCAAGTGTGCCAACTACTCAGACAGTGAGCATGCCATCTACAAGCACCAAGCCAAGCACCTACATATGGAGAAAGAAGTCTCCAGTAAAGGAGAAGATGCCAGAAGTAGAGGCACTTGAGCAACCCACCACCATGGAAGAATTTCTAAAGGAAGAAGAGAAGGCTAAATCTCTTGATCGAAGCCACCTCTCGGGAAGAATCAAAGGGTGGATGATGAAGTTGACTCGAGAGGCAACCAAAAACTTGGAGAAATACTTAGGATAAGGAGAAGATGAGAGTGAAGGAGATGATGATGAGGAAGAAGAGCCTGAGAAAGACAAGGAACCACATGTGTTTAGTGTCTACGACTCGGAGGAAGAAAGCAAAGAGGAGAAGCAAGAGTTTGTATTTACGCGGTGCAAGGGTGCATAAGATGAGGAAGGCACCGAAGACACGAAGGTAGATGAGAAGGATGCCAAGGAGAAGGGAGCCATAAGCTTTACAAAAGAGTAGATTACTGAGGTAGCAGAGTGAGAAGTGAAAAATATGCTTGAAGCCCTTGTAGACCAAGAGTTAGAGTGCAACACGGACATAGTGCTTAAGGAAGGGAAGGAGGAGAGCATTGAAAAGGAACATGATAGCCTAGGAGGCCCCACTCTAATAGTTAGCTTCCCCAAAGGCACGCACTCGGGTAGAAGAACTCTGGATATAGAACAGAGACAGATAATGGGCTATGTGGATGACACAAAGAAGGTGTTACGTGCACGGTTCCAAAGCACCATACCCATGGAAAGGCTTCTAGCCATGGGGTATTTTTAAAAGGATGGCACATACCCTAGGACCAAGAAGATGCTATCTTAGGTGTTTGAGTCACACATTGATGAGCGGACTTTGAAGTCTACCGAAAGCACTCATCTTGTTGTCGATTCTAAGGAGACACCCCTTAGTAAATGCTTAGGAGCTTTCAGACGACGAGCAAGTATGCAATGCTCTAAAATTCATGGTCGAGACCGAGGCTAGAAGGCACATTCACGTGAAATGATAGAATCAGAGCATTGGAGGTGAAGTTGGGGAAGGAGGAAGAACTAGTGGAGAAGGCCAAGAGTTTAAAACAAGAGGAATTAATCAGCGCATAGTTAAGGCATGAGTTAAAGGAAGAAAAAGTAAAGGTGTAGGAGGTCTACAAGAAGGTGGAGTTGATCAAGAGTGCCATCATATTAAAGCACCTAGACCTAACACCAATCCCTCAGAGGTACGCATCAACTTTGGAATGCTTAGAAGACCTAACACGCATCCTCACTATGGAGAGGTGACCCTTGGTGCTGGAATCTACAAAAGAATTTGCCACGCGCTTGAAAGAGGAAGACCAGTCAAAGGTGGTAGCACTTGTTGCCAAGTACAACCAAGTACTCACAGAGATTAAGGTTGCTTCCCAGTCTGCAGAAGCCGCATATGACACATGTGTGGATAGAGATAAGGTGGCGAGCTCCTTGGTCGCCACACTTGAAGCAGAGCTGAAAGAGTTCCAAGAAAAGAACAAATGGAATAGGGTAGAGAGGGACAAGGTTCTGGCTGAGGTAGAGAAGAAATCAGAGGCAATTGAGGCTTTAAGAAGCTAAATTAAGGCTTGGCTGAAGGAACTATACCCCAAAATTACAGAAGAATGGATAAACTCGTAGACCTGGGTAAGGAAATGGAGTAGATTGTGGACACTTTGGGCACCTAGGGAATTGGCCTAAGCTTTGATGAAGTGAGCACCCTGGTGGGTGACCTATGCTAGAAGGCAAAGGGTGAGGTCAAAGTGTGGAACAAGCTAGAGGCGAGATACGTGAAAGGACTTTCCCACCTATTGAATTGATGCCCCCATTTTCATTATTTCCCTTATTCTTTCATTCCTTATTCATTTTGTAAAGTATAAGTCTACATCTTGGTTCCATAAAATAGCTTGCATCTTGGTCAAGTAAAATGTTTCCGAGGATGGAGAACAGGCGTAGTGTGGGGTGATGTTGGGCCCCTGGAATATTGACCAAGTGTAAAGTCATGTGGGTACACGGGATCCCAGTTATAGAATGGTGCGTAAGGAAAAATCGCACAATAGAAAGGCTTAAGGAAGCAAATAGCATGCATGACATGTGAAAGAAAGTTTGGGAATCAGCCAATTTGAGTGCCCAAGGTAGAACAAGTGAAAAGCATGATTGGTTGCGCATGGATAAGATGTCAGCCTAACAACAGGTTGGCCCAGGAAAGAGCATGCCCCAGATGGAATCTTCTAAAAGATCATCATCAGATGGAATGGCAATCTTAGGCTTGAAGGAACATGCTCACCTAGAGGACCACATTTGACACTTGGCGACAGATCTGAGGGCGCAGCAAGGTGAGTTGTCAGCCCAGGAAAGTGATAAATACAAGTTCCTACCGCGGGAAAAGATATAGAGATACACACACACACACACAAAGATACATCATCGGATATACATAGGGAATAGTGGGCTAGAGAGTAAGAGAAGCTCTGCATAATTGCTGCGAGTGGATATTCTACTTTAAGAAAGGATGTACTAAGCATGGAGTCGTTATTTTTTCTTTTTGTTAGCTTAGCTGCATACGTCCGGTGATGCGCATGACTATGGTCTCTCTCGTGAAACTATGTAATGAACTAATGAATATATTGAGGTTACTTGTTATAAATAGATATGAATATCAATGGGTTTAATGTATATTTTGTTCATATGAGCTCTCTTTCCTTTCATGCTACGAATGAATGCTTATATCTTTCTTTCTATTATAGTATATGTTGGAATGCATTAAAGCACTCGATGCAGAAGTGACTGCAAGGATCCGGAGGTCGTTCGAGGCATATGGTTCTTGTATGTCTCAACTTCTTTCCTAAATACTCTTATACTAATCATAGATAATGATTCCCACTAAACTCACATAAAGAGAGACTCAAAGCACCTACATGTGCCTCGGGTGAGCGCTCAACTTCTACTTGGTGATAGGTCGGCGTGCATGGGGTTCTTCATTTTGTCATAGGAGTAAAACTAACTACAATTATTCAAGTTCCAACACTAGCTCTGAATCGGGGATGGGTACCCCTTGGAGGTGCCACAAGAACTATTCAATGCAGACCAAGTGTCAAAAATCCATTGGGTTAGGGAGTCAAGTAAGCACACACTATGGCCACAAACAAAAAAACAAACCAAGGAAGGAGGAAACTAGTCACAAAAACCACTAGAAAGAAAAAGGAAATAAAAACACAAATAAAAACATGAAAACCAAAGAAGGAAAAATATACACTGTACATTGGTTCATACCTTGCTCTAAAAGCTAGTTAAGAAAATGCTTCAGGTTCCTACCATTGATAGGTAACTCAAGCAACTCTCCATCTAGGTATTTCAAGAAGAAAGTATGTTCACCAATCCTGATATCAATGGAATAAGGGCCCATCCATAATGCATCAAACTTTCCATGTTTTCCCTTATCCTCATGTCTACTGTCCCATAACAATACAAGATCCCCAATGTTGAAAATTTTGGGAGTCACCTTTTTGTCAAATATTTTTGAGATTTTCCCTAAACTTCAAATTCCTTTGGTGGGATTCTCATCTTTCCTCATCCAACTTAATGATTTGGTTTATTCTTGCATTATAAGGGCTAACTTCCTCATCTTCAAGTTGTTGGATGAACTGATAAGAAGACAATTGCAGAGTGTAAAGGAAGGAGATCCTAGACTCCATAAACTAGCTCGAATTAAATTTTCCTAATGGATCTCTTATTAGTAATTCTATCTACCCAAAAAAAAAAATTCAACTGTTCCCCTCACTTTCTTGTTGATTTATAATGTCCTTCTAATTATCTTCAGTAAATTTTTATTTCTTGATTCATCCCATCCATTTCCTTGTGGGTTATAATTAGATGCATATGTTAAGTTTATACCATATTATTTACACATAGAAACTAATGGTTTGGCTTGAAAAATCGTGGAATCGTCAAAGAACTATCTTTGCAGGTACACAAAACCTACAAATTATATTATTCAAGATGAAATCAATAATAACTTGATGAGTCTCCTTCCTTGTGGGGATAACTTCAACCCATTTGATGAAATAATCAGTATCCACCAATATCCATTTATGGCCTACACTAGAAGGTTCTGATAGTTCAACTACAAAATCCATGTCCCATTGCTTGAAATGAGCCTCATTTGATACTGGTTGTAGAGGGGGAGCACCAGAAGCCTTCATTTTCCTTGAAAATCTCTGACAATTTTCACATTTTCTTACCAATAAGGTTGTATCCTTGAAATTTTTGAGCTACCAATAGCCCACCCTCAGTATCTTATGGGAAGTTACTCTTAGGAAAAATTCCCCCACACACTCCCCCATGAAAGTTTGAAATTAACCTAGGGGCTTCATCCTCCATAACACATATGAGAAGAACCCCTTTAGGATTTTTCTATGCCAACCCATAATCAGTGATGATATATTTTTGGGAGGCTAACTTGAGTGTCCTTCTTTGATTTTTATCTAAATTCCCTAGACATTCCAAATTTCTAAGGTAAAATATGATGTTTTTGTACCATATAGAATTGATCAACTTCTCATGTACCTCCACATCTCCTCCTACCTCATTTACTTCCACCACTTGTTAGTTACTTTCGCCATTAGCTTTTCCAAGCCTAGACCTCTAACCAATTTAGTGGTCTGAACATCCATGTCATATTCTTGTAATTTTTTCACCCATCAAAGCATCTTTTGATAGAAAATTCCATCTCTGATAAAATGTCTTTGACCATTGTATGAGGAACATAAGCTATGATATTTGAGCTTAGAATATATGGCCTAAAATCTTTTGTTTCTCTAACCAAGGAAAAATCCTAGTTTTCCATAATGGTGTATTTCAACTCAGCTCCCTGCAATGCTTTACTGAAAAAAGCAATTGGCCTTTCATTTCCCTCCTCATTTTTTTGCAATAACATATATGTGATGGTATTTTCAGATGCAAAAGAGAAAATTTGAAAAATCTTCTTATAATCAAGGGCTGCTAAGACAGGGGAATTTTTAATGTTTCTTTAATCCTGGTAAAAGCTTTGATAGCTTCGTCCTTCCATTTAATAATTTTATCCTTCCTCAAGCATCTTTGTGATAGGGATAGTAATTTCCACAAAATTGGAAATGAATCTTCTTATGAAATTGATTTGGCTAAAAAAGATAGAATACCTTTTTGTTCTTAGGGATAGGAACTTTCCCAATAGCTTCCACTCTCTCAGGTTCAATCATGACCCCTTACTTTGATACGATATGCCCTAGAAATTTGGCCTTCTGAACCCCAAAATGACATTTTATAGGATTCAACGAGATATTGTATTCCCTGCACCTTTGTAACATCTTTTCCAAATGCTGCAAATGATCATCCCTTTTTCTTGAAAATGCTATCACATCATCCTCGTATACAACTATAAAATCACTTATATATCCGGTGAATACCACATCCATAGCTCTTTGAAAAGTGGCACAAAGCATTCATCAAACCAAATGGCATTCTCACATACACATAGGTATCCCAAGGAGTGGTGAAAGCAATTTTGATTTGTTCTGATTTCTTAACAACCACTTGGTTATATCTTGAGAATTCATCTAATGTAGACAATAGTTTAGATCCAGTGATTATTTGCAACATATTATCTATGTTCAAGAACAGAGATAATTATCTTTCATTGAAGCCTTATTCGACTTCTAAAATCTACATAGAGTCTTATATCCCCATTATTTTTCTAACTGGTACTAAATTTTCTACCCAAGAAGAATATCTTGTAGGTTATATAATACCTCCATCCTTGAGTTTCATGAGTTCTTCTTACATTTTCATGGATTATAGAGGATTAATTGGCCTTTTTTTTACGAATTCCTTGGAATTGGGTTCTAAAGGTATTTCATGTTGGAAAAGATCCTCCCTATATGCCTTCAATTCTGAATATGACCATGCCAAGCAATCCTAGTACCTTTTTAACAACTGGACATATGAATGCTTTTCTTCTTTACTCAGTCACTACCTAGCCATATTTTTCTAGGTTTACCATCAGTCCCCGAGTTGTGTTCCTCCATATCTTTTGAAGCTAACATATGTATACTAACAATGCGGCTAGCATTATCAAAGGTTTTACTCTAACGCAACCAAACCTCTTGGAATGGTATTGGTTTTTAATTGAATAAAGTATTTTCCAAATAGAGTCTCTTTACCATCATAAACACAAACCATTAGTTCCCAGTCCATATTCTGATTTGTAGATTCTCCTTCATTTTGTAAAAACCTCTGAAACTAGGCATCATCTTCAAAAACTTGCCAATGTTTAATATTGTCAGGGACATATGGTCTTGTCAACACTTCTATATCATACTCACAATAAGGATACATTGTACAATTTAAATATCTAGATATCTATACTACCAACCTATTTGTAACAATATTCTACATTCTTTCATGGTATATTATGTTGAAATAATCAAACATTTCAATAAAATCCCAAACTGTGTGCTTATACTATTTCATTCTTTAATTTTTGGTTACAATTTCCTAACTTGCTTGACTACCAATTTTGAATCTCCTTTGACAATCAGATATTTGATATCATATCTCCAATAAATCCTTAAGCTTAAAATAAGTGCTTCATATTCTACAATATGTTTAGTGCATTCAAACTTAAGTTTAAAGTAAAACTTGAAAGTCTCATGATGTGGGGACACAAGGACAAATCGACACCATTCCCTAAATTAGAACAAGCTCCATCAAACATTAAAGTCCAAGGGACACCCAGTTGCTATGGATACTTAGATTTATCTATTTCATTCTCCTCAAAATCAGCATAACCAATAAAATTATCAACATCCACATTAGTATACAACACCTCATAGGATGCGTTCTTAGGATCCTCAATCAGATGCAACATTTTTTTCTCTACATAGTTTAACAAGGCTTCCTTCTATTGGTATAGTCACATATGAAAAATCCATCTGCACACTCCCTCCAACACTAGTAGCCCATTTCCTTGACATCAACATTCCCCATTTAGCAGGACAATCCACAATGACTACATTCATGGTTAAAAAATTACCCGGATAGCCTGTGAATTACACTACCAATCCTTTAACATACCTAATCACCAGTACTTCTATTGTATCCATAACAGTGCACTTTCAAAAAAAAAAATTACTTTGATATTCAATTCATTCATCACTTCAAGGGGCATAAAATTACAATAGGCCCCTAAATCAAACATGAATTTTTCCACTAACCTATCTTTTATGATCAAAGTAGTATAAAAAGGGTCAACATATAGTTGGGATTCAACAAGATAAGTACCTAAATACACCTCAAGTGGTTCTCCCAAATATTCTAATACTTGAGGTACTTCCAATTATGCAATGACAGGGAGAATATCCACATTATTCACATTTTTACATGAGGGTAGTGCATCCTCTTTGAACCCCAAGTACTCAAATGCTCTTTTTCTATGTTCAGGGATCTGAAGTAATTCAACAATAGGAACTATGAATTTTATCTAATTCAAAATATGGACAATATCACATGGGACATATTTTGGTAAGATTGTGTTAGGATGAAAAGTAATAGTTCCTTCTGGTGGTAAAATAATTTTTGTACATTTTGGGCATGAACTAGGGTATAAGTTATATTTGGGACAATTGGACCCTTAGTTGGTGTATCCTTCTTAGGATACTCATTTGGGACATTGGTAAGAAGCATATTCTTGGGTTTGGGTTGTAGTCCTCCTCCTTTAATGAATTGATGTCCAATATTATATTTCTTTTCTTGAGCACCAAATGCATTCATGAGTAATTTCCTATCCTCCTCAGAAGGGACTCCTCCATCATACATTTTTATCATCAAGGCCCTTAAGTACTCAAATTCATGATTGGGTAATTCAAAATCATGTACCATATCAATCTCAACATCATTATTAGGAGAAAGGGGGTGCACCCGGTGAATGCACCTCCCTCTCTGCAGTTCTTGTGCTTATCAGTTTAGTAGAATTAGTGCCTTGATGTGGATTATCATAGAAATCCATTATACATACATCACTATAAGTCTCATCATTACCAACCTTTTCACTTTCTTCAATAGGTTCACAAGGGGAATGTGAAAAAAACCTATCACACCATTCAATAACATGATTTTCTTCCACCATAGAAACTCTAGCAGTTAAAGGATCAGGGATCTATTTATTTTCTCTAAGTTGTTGCTATTTATTTCCTGACCCCATGGGTCCCTTTCCTCTTTCATCTATTCTGTGATCACTCCTAAGATGATTTCCAAATCTATCTTGGCCCTGTGGTTTGTGCTGACCTTGAGAAATTTGTCCTATTCCCTTTTCTTTTCTAGCAAGCTTATAAGATATTTCTTTAACTTCTCTGACCAAAGTCTTCAAAACCTCCTCTAGATCCACTACCTTGTTTAACTGAGGTCTATGAGGATTAATAAATTTGACACCCTCCCTCTTAGGGGGTTTTCTAACTGCCTTAATATTGTTTTTGATTTGCAAGGCCATTGTGAAAGCATGCCTTAAATTTCTAGGGTTCTTATCTCTCAAATAATAAGCATATTTCTTGTCAAAATCATCAGAATACTTAATTAGGTAGGACTCATCACTAGGCCTCAAAATTATGGGTAGTCTATTTAAATTATTATTGAATTTGGTATTAAAGTCCTGCATGACTCATTAGGACTCTTATTTATATTATAAAATTAAGACAAGAGGAACCTTGGGTCTGTTCTATCCCCATATTGTAATCTGAAATCATTCTTCATCTTAGTCCATGAATCTATTGAGTTATCTAGAAAATATTTGTACCAATCACACACATCTTCTTCAAGAGTATGAATGAATAGCTTTATATATACATCTTCATATTCTATTTCAAAATCCTCCATCATATTAACAAAAATTATCAAATGTTGATCACCAATGATGGCATTATTTCCCTAAAATTTAGGCAACCTATTTCTTACATCTTACGGTACAACATTAGGATACCCAACCATGCCTCTAAAATTTATTGGTCCAAACATGTTGACAAAAAGAGAGGTCTAGGTGGAGGTTGAGCCATGCTATTTTGAGGAGGTGATCCTACAAGAGGATTAAGATAGTGTGGGACCGGGGTCTTTGGGATACAAACATATGATCTTCAAAGTAAATATCCTCTAGTGACTCGGTTTCATAAAAATCCCTATCAGTCTTGAGTGATAAAGGAAAGAAATGAGGGACACCTATTCTAGATACAAATGATGGCCCTTCACCAGTTGGAGTATTTAAATTCACCCAAGGACTATTTGATTTTGAACTATTTGAAGATGTAGGATAATCCTCAACTATATGTTGATCACTTTCCATGACTGGTACTACCTTGTCTCTTAACTCTTGATCCCCTAATACTTTCCAGACTTGTATATTTTTTGGATTTTTTTACCAAGCTCTAGAAACAATATTTTAGTAGGTTACTTGTTAAATAAATACCTTCTTCCTTCCAGATTTGTAAATATTAACAATAAATATTAATTGACAAATCTTAAGACATTGGCATTTACCAAAAATTTCAAACCAAAACATAGTCTCCACCAAGTATTTTCACCTTAGATGTGCTAAAGCACTGTAATTAACTAGTCAAGTGCCTATCAATAATAAATTTCTATAAAGTGTGATAGATCTGATCATCCTTTGTCAATATTTATCACTAACAATACAAATTTAGTGCATCATTTGCTTAAACCAGGAAATATTATGTAATGAATTTTTTATTTTTCTCAATTTTTACAAAATTTAACAAAGGATGACGTTTAAACAACGTATTTTCATCTAAACATGTAAGAATCATTAACAAATGTCAGTATGCATATGCATTTGCACCAATAGTTCCATGGTAAGCAGTGATGTCGTTGGTTTTGGTACCCAAATTAGTCCTCCTTTGTAGCTAGGTAACATCAACCAAATGTTTAGAAGATGATAGATCTATATTAGTGTCATTTTGTAGCTGGGAAATATCTCATCATCTCTTTATCGGTCAAGCTTGGAAGGATTCGGGTAGTACCGTCCGAGGGTAGGACCTACCCTCCTACTTTAGGCTCTACCTTTAGTCAGGGTGAGAGGACCCATTATGTAGTCTATAATGGTGAGAGGAGTGGATATGTCAATAATATAAGGCACTCTCTTGTGAAATACTTGAGAAACATATTTAGGAAGACATGGTTTGTTCAACCAAGGATAACTCTCATGAGTTGTCAAATCTAGACAATACAAACGTCTTCTAACCAAAGCTAAGACTACTAAAGCCAGTAAGGAACCAACTTGCTTTGGAATTTTTTTTGGCTTTAATGATAAAATCATGGGAAATTACGGTAGGATTAGTTATATTTGGGTGTATATTATTTGGAGAATTAAACAGGATAAAGTTGATTATACTAGATTCCATAGAAACTTCAACAAATGTTAGGATATATACCAAATACAAGACTAAGAAACCTCAAAATAGCTCACAATGATCATTTAACTAGAAGATGTATCCTTATAGAAGCCCAAGAATGCACGGTTTCACACAATATTTAAAGTTTCAAACACAAAAGATCATGTTAAAGATTTCATAAAATATCATAGATTCACAATTTGTCACACCTAAGATACACTTGAAGGCTTACAAGCAACATTTAATAGATTGGTGACATAGTGATTTTAAAAAATTTATTGCACAAATGAAATGAAAGATCTTTTCAATGGTTCAATTTCAATTTCTAAAATGCTACCAAAATGATAAAGTTATGTGTGACTTACAAGATCCCTAAAATAAGATTGCAATGGGAGCATGGATAACTATTTTATAGTATATCATCTTGATGGCAGATACAACAATGCTCATGATTAACACCATTAATTCAAGACTCATCAAATTTATCAACAAGGGAAAGTAAATCTACAGTCTCAATGTTTGTTAATGGGTGGACACTTGCAACCATCTTGACATGATTAAATTTGAAGGCATAAATAAAATAACAAGTTTCTGAGATAAGCTCTTGGAAAAATGGTTTTCCTCTCAACTCTCTCTTTTCTTCGAACAGTTCTCAAAAAATTTTAACCTCCCCTTTGCAAGAGTGTTCTCATCGCCTTTATACAATTCCATCCCTATTTTATTTTCAATTCCCCCCCCCCTAAAACATGGATATTTCAAAGGTATATTCTTCTTAAACAAAATGTCAAGTGTATTAATGATACTCTTAAGAAAATAATTTATTTGGCCTTGGCAGGTGTAAAGAGTACAAACCTTTTTCATTTTTCTCTTTTCATATATGATTAGGATATCATCTCATTGCTTGTGAAAAATGCTTTCATAATTCCTTCCACTTGGTGATTGGATGGTTTCTTCTTCTATATTTTGAGAACTCTTAGGTGACAATTGACAGACCCTTTCCATCTACTATTTGAAGATACATCTTGGGTGTTGTGCATTCCTTCTTATGTCTATTTGGTTTAATTATCCCATATGGCTCTTGTCAAATCTAGTGAATTCATCAATCATGCTTGTTCTAGATTCACTTCAACTTTTAAATTTTCCTTGCACGGGCTGAGAAAAATATTCCTTTATCTGGTGGAAATGATTTCTTTTAATTCAATCAATTTTTGTCACTTCTACTATAAAACCTAGTTTTATCCCTTCACTAGGATGCATTTCTCTTCTTATCTTATAAGTGAGGAAAATTTTCATAGTTTTCTACTAGTGATATGGAAAAAGTACTTGTGGAAAATAATTTGAAGGAAATCTCGTCAAAAAATTTGAATCAAGTCTTTGGCCTACATGGTCTGTTGAGGCTTTTGTTAGGGCCTTCTTTGACATAAAATTTGCGGGAGACACAAGAGGACCCTTGACTTATTAGAAGATCAAGCTCACACTCTTCCTAAGGCTGATCAGAATCAGTCCTTTTTTCTCAGCCTTTCAATCCATATATTTTCATCTCTTTCAGTGGGAACACAATAAAAATCCTGAAGACATGAAGAAATTGTGGATTGAAAGGAGGCCTCAATTGTCTGGGAAACTAATTTTCAGTGTCCCTTTTTATGTGATGAAGAATTTTTCTGAAGGATATCCCTATGGAATCCTATGTGTTGTATGAAAAATCATCCATTTATATAGTTCCCATCATTTCTCACAAAATAATTACATTAGAGAAGAGGATTATTTCTCGGAAAAGGGGCATCTAGAACAGTGCAATCGGAACTACTCACATATCCATTACAACCTGTAGGGAAGAGAAGGGGTGAGTCAAGATCCCAACCCCTAATTATAATTTCTGATGGAGAAGAAGAAACGTCCTTGTCTACTCCCTACTTTAGAGAGGAAATTTCTTCTACTAGGGACAACATGGGCAGGTTTTTTTGTTCCATCATCCACTCATTCAGTGCATCATGCTCCTCTCTCAAAGCATGAATTTTTGGGACCTCAGCTAGTTCCTTCTCTAAGAGAATTCCCACCCCACACAAGGAGATGGGAAGATGGATATAGCCCAAGAATTTGTAACCCGCTTGACCTTCTAGGTGTAGTTATTTTTCTTCCAATCGCTCCAGACTTTCCCTCTCAATCTGCTCCTATTAAATCTACCCTTCATAAGGGGAAAGGGAAACCAACATTCTTCACAGGTGGTTTGGATCTTTTAGACTGGGTATCTTCCTATAAGAATAAAATTGAGATAGAAAATATTATGGACAATCCCAGAATGATTCTTGATTCTTTGATGGGAAAGGGGATGTCCTGGGATCTAGTAGGGTCTAGTATATTTGTTCGGACGACACAAGGATCAAATGAATTCATGTTGAGAAGGAACAAGCTATTGAACAAAGTTCCCCCACTGGGAAGAAGTTACGAAGGAGTGAAGGGTCTTTGAGCATTATGTTTTTCTTTTATTCCCTGTTTTTAATTATGTAAACAAACCCTTATACCATGGGTTGGGGGCCTATCGAATCCCCATTTTGAATTATATTTGATATTGCTTTTAAGTGATGTTACATCTAAATTTTCATTTTTTGACATGTAATTCTTTTTTGTTCCTACATTAAGGACTCTCTAGATTATTATTGGGGATCGATCTTTGAAAAGAAACCACCACTATACATTTAATAGTTCTCAATCATGCACTTTACCTCATCCTCTTAGTGTATTGCATTATTTCAAACCTGTTGTAGCTCATCCGGAAGAGATGACCTATTTCATGATTATTTGTAACCCTCCTTGCACTGTCTTCTTAGTTTACAACACTATCCTTGAGTTACGCAGCTCTAAACATCAATTCACATGGATTTCCTTCCTTTCATGGGAATTTCCTTTTTCTTAGTTACGCCTAGGTGACACGTGGAAACATCCACACCCTCCCCTTTCTTTGACTTTTCATCTTACTAGAATTGCCTTGCCATGTATAAGCCACATGGTGGATGCTCGTAACTTGGTTGGTGCCGAATTTCTATACCTTTTCGAAAGTGCGTAGGGAAACACTTGGACACCCTCCCTTTCTTCCATAGGTACTATCCTTTTAGTGGTTTCTAAATTTTGTCTTTGACCATCCACCAAGTTTATAGAAATATTTTATAGCCTATAATTCATACTTGGGACAAGTGAGGTAACATTTGAAAAGGAAAAACGTTAGAGGGATTTTCCAATGATGACATACCTTTATGATCCTCAACCATAAAAGAGTATTTTCACAACATAGAGACCAGATTCCACATGATCTGAGTCATGAATTTTCCCCTCGACATATACACATTTTAAAATAGATCAATTAGACATGAGGACTTTGAAGGCAATACTCAAAAAAAAAGGGTGAGATTATTCGAGCTCCAACATTTTCTTCTCCTATCTACTTCATCTCCCCTTTTTGGGTTTTTATTTCATGTTGGATTCAAGTTCCAAAATATGTCATCAAGACCATCTCAAAAATTGTGCAACCCTCTCGATTGTTATAAAAGCAGATTCAAGTTGTTTAACTTGGCTGATCATGTTCACACTTTACCAGTTGCTCCCAACATCCTTCTAGCTTAGTGTGTCATGAAGAATTGTTAGAGTGTTATCTAACTTAATTACCACCAAACCTGAAGCATGATTTGGTCTAGTTTGTTATACATGGTGCATCCTTCTCCTATTAATTTTATTTTGTTAATGAAATTAGAATATAGTAAGCATAAGGACCCAATTAGTCCAAGAGTTTCAACCTTCATCTCTGACACAAAAATGTAACATTCTCATTATTACGCTTCTCAACTAGGAATTATTTTTCTCATGTTTCCTTGATTTAAATACCCATATATTTAAATCCACCATAATTATCAAATGCAATCCATCTGATAACAATCATAAACCATGTGTCGTTGCATGATTTGGTTAGTAACCATCCCCTCATAGATTAATCTTTATGAGTGGGTATATAATGTATATTGTTGGTTTCCTTTTTAAGAATTGATATTCAAATGGTGATTTCTAAGTGTATACATACGTATCCGCCAATTGAATCCCATCCGGTATCCCTACACATTAGATCTTGGTGAAATCAAGATAGTGTGATCAACCACTTACATTATTTCGGCTAGAGTTTCAAAGACATGTATGTCATGCTTAGTTTCATGATAGCACACTCATCATTAGGAACTTGTCATATCACCTAATCACATTGTCTAGTTATACGGATTCTTTTTAGTTTTTAAAGTTATTAAGTTCATAATTAACAAATTGTGCATTCATTCTCGTCTATTCATATTTACTAAGTTGATTTAGTTTATAAGATAGATAATTACATACGTAACCTATCACGGTGGTCTAAAAGTACCTGCGTACCTCATTTCATACCATCGTTCTTTGAACATACTACGGATGATACTTATTCTATGTGATTGCATGTTCTTGTTATTAAAAGATAACATCCAGTTCGTATCATATAATTAAATATGGAATCCTAGAGATCTAGTTCTCTGATTGATGTTATTTTATCTAAAAGCAGTAAGTACATCAATAATAGTTTCTCCCCTTGCATTAGTATTCATACATAAGAATCTAATGAGAGGTTCATGAATATCAATTTCATGTTTAGAGTCATTCAAACATGATCATTATGTTTGCAAGTTAGATTTAAACCATCCTATTGAATTAATTCCATAGATCATATTTAATCCATTTGCACAAGTAAAGTAATAAGTCTATAATAGAACTTAATAGGATCTATTACAATTACTAAACATCAATCATATTCATATAAGTCAAACATATGTAACTTAAATTCCACATATATCATTTAGTATATAAGTACTATTTTTATTTATATAGACACCACTATATACTTAGAACCATTAATAATGCAAATGTGCATATATCATTCATTAAGTACATAATATTTATTTTTCTTACTAATACATAATATTAAATCATGTAATTTTCTTATCATATAAATAATTAAGATAAGGAGACCTTTCATCTATTTTTTCAATGCAAATACAATTTCAATAAAATATTTAATACATCATATTTATTCCATTCTCAAACAGATACATACAAAATAGGATTCACTATCCTCTTAATAAATTAATAGTACATCGATATTCCTCTTAATTAAAAATTCATTATGCAATACAATGCATATTTTATCAATCAAATTGCACAAGTAAACTCTTTCAACTTCCTTTGCATTTTGGACTTAAATTACTCCATTTGAAAAATGTTAGCAATGATTAATTCAAAATAATTGGCATGATAATATCTATTTCTCCCTAAACAATTTATGCCATATAGTATTTACAGTAGTGAAATGCTACATTATGTTTAAAACGCATAAATGACCTATTATAATTCAAATTCATTTTCATATATGTCCAATAAACATTTATATGCACATTACTATTTTCTTCCTTCCAATCCAATTATTTAAGAATATTATTGCAAGTGACAGAATACATAACAATTTTTCTTCAATCACTCATTTACAATTTATTATAGTAAGTCAAAGGTTATATATATATTCCATAATTCTCACTACCAACTTGTAGTCATAAGCACAATAGTTAGGTTGACATTGTATAATAACAATTATTCTACACAAGTATCAAAAGTATTTAATCACACAATAATTGCAAGTATCGAATGATATTATATCATTCACTAATATACATGTCTCAATGTTATTATATCATTCCAAGATATGCAAGTAACATTTATACCTTACAACCAACTATATACCACTTATTATATTAGCGGTGAATAAACTCATTAACAAGGCAACTTAACTAAAATATTACTTTGATTATATTGTTGACATATCAACTTATACATATAACAATAGTAATAACTCCTTACTTATGTATGAGTATTAGTCAAAATGACTAACTTTTTCTTCCTAAATGTTAATCGAGGATCAAAAATGTTTCTTTGACCAACATATGTATTTTTTTAAACAATTATAACATATTGAGATCATCGAGGAATGTAGTAATGTGAGTTCAACCATATTAAGATAATTTCCGTCTTCCTTAACATGTACTAAATTCCCCAGCAAGCAAGTTCCTTTCCTAATGGAATCTAAATCACTCTCGACAGTCGACATTAACACCCAAAACGTATTACTAGGAACAAGTCAAACCAAAAATATTTAGGTTAAGAACTATGGCATGACCTCAGAGAGAGCAAGTTAAAGCTTAAACCACCTGATAATATAATATAGTTGCATTCGGCACAAGCTAACATAGAATATGATGTTTGGCAATGAGAGACAAAAATTTCCAACTTCAACATACGGATTTATAAATGAATCCCTTCTTGTCATTCCTATATGCCTAGAACAAACTTCACAAATGATAAGGAAGTGATCAACCAAAATATTGACAAATTTTCACCTTTGTCAACTTAGGGTTCAGACTAAAATAAAAATAATAAACTTGAAGAACATCAACAATTATTTCTGAGAACTATTTGTGATAACCAAATACTCAAGGTTAAATGACGAGGGATTAGGATGAAGGTTCTAAGAAATACCCAATCTTGTTTTGATGGATTTGATTCTACGCATATACATCATATCAAATGACACCCAAAATTTATGGGTTCAAAAATACAAGACAAAAATATATACGTATATATCAAATATTCTCAGAGGTCTAATTGTAGTCAATTAATGAAAACAACACCACCACAACCATAATAAATTTTTACCACTTCCAGAGGTCATGTTTCCACATGATTCTAACAACCACACAAAGACAATAATACTCATGATAAATGTATTCAAATCTATGGATTCTATATACCATACAAATGAAGATTAATCTAAGGACACCCAAGTTACACGGTTTTGAACCCTATACTAGTCGCATTATTTTAAGATTTCAGATATATAGTACTTCTATAAGGGCATATCACATAGTTCAACCAATATGTATTTTTCAGAAGTTCTATATTATGCCTAGATTCACATATTAATAAGAAATTGACAACACCCAACATATTTATACTAAACAATGTAAACCCAAATCAAAAACAAGAACTTAATACCAAGTTTTATCAATGTAAATATCAGATATAAGTAACTGTTAGTGGATAGATAGAGAATATCATGCCTAGTATTGTGTCTCTTTCCTTTTCCTTATTTTCCAAGTTCTCCTTCACAAGAACTGATCCAAAACAAACTCCAAAAAGAACAAAAATCACCCAAAGTTCTCCATACTTATTTATCGACCACAACTATTAATATTTTCCTTAAATTTCTTAGTCACGATTCTGAGTTGCATGCATTAGATCAATTAAAGATAGAGAGAACCAAAATAGGAATGTCGAAAAATGCAGAGCTCGTCGAGCTATCAACGAAAACAACAATAACAAAATAACTATTCAATTTCCCCAAAAACCACATATACCTTCCCTGAGGCTGTGAGGATGAATTTCAGAGAATTCAATGCATGGGAGGACAGTGGAACTTCCCTCCTTATCTCACGCCACCAACCCTACTAACTTTCAAACTTAGCAGATATTCCACATTCACCAAACAACTACATGCCAAATTTAACCAACACTTTAGTTAAGATCTTGAAGTTACTTAGTTCTCTACCAATTTTTGGTAGTGATTAATAAATGAAAATAATAAATGTCATAAAGAGTACATGCTACGAAGGAGGTGGGTGCCAACTCACCTATACAACTAGGCTTAGGTTATTTTTAACAAAAAAACCATAGTTTAGTATTATCTTAGGCCCCCTCAAAATCATGCCCAAGATTTATGAGTATAGGCCTAAGCCTTAATTATTCAAAAATTCACATAGTAGGGTTAGGGCCCCTTTTTAATATAGCCTAAGATCAATAAGAATAGAATAAAACTACTTAGCTCTGCCATAGGTTATGATTCCCCTTAATATTATGCCCATTAGTTATAAGTTCCCAAAACATAAATAACATCAATTATTATGTTAGGCCCTTATTTAATTATGACCAAGATTTGTTAAGAATTACAATGGTGTTCACCTTATACTTATAGCATACTCCCTACCTTCATTCATGCACTTTTATAATTATACGAACCTTATACTCACACCATTATTATTTGGCTCATGTACTAGAATCACATTTCCAATGTATAGGAATTCCAATGGCCTATCAAATGTGATCATATTTATTGAAGGTAAGTAATCATAAAACATAATCATGGTCTTATTACCTTGATAGATGAATATTGATATCAAACACATTCATAGTCACCTATTTAAATTTGGTATAATAACTCACTACAGCTTGAGAAAATTTTAGATTAGAACATGAGCACATGCTAAACTTAATCCATCAGCATATCATCCAAGTAATAATCTCATTAATCAATGATACATAAATATTTCACTCAATAGAGCACAATTCACTTTGTCCCAACATGCTACTGACAAGGTACTTAAATTTAGACCATAGAAAGAATCCAAAAATAGAATATAGGCCTACTTAAAAATAAAGTCATAATTCCAACTCTCCTATCACAACATAGTAACAAAACAATGGGGATGTTATCTTTGGTAGTGAATTATACCATTCCCTAGCATATTATTCCACAATATGTATAAAAATTGACATATACATCTTCATGCTCTACCTCATAATATTCCATAACATTTTGAAAACCTCTAAGATGTTGATCTCAACTTATGGCATTATTCCCTTGAAACTTGGATAATCTAATTCTAATTTCATGAGTTACATCATTTGGGTAACCTACCATCCCGTGGAAATTGATTGGTTTATAAGTATTTACCATGAAAGGTGCCATGGGTGGAGGTTTTCTATATTATTAATTGAAGGTGTCTCAAAAAGAGGGTTGAAATGATGGGGAATTGGGGGTCTCGTGGTAAGGGAGTATGGTCCACAAAGTATTGGTCCTTTAATGACTCATTTTCATAAAATATTCTATTCTCTATATTCAACAAAAGAGGAAGATGAAGAATACCCTTATTACTTATAGATGCTAGACCTTCTTGAAATAGAGTATGTAGATGAACTAAAGGACTACTTGAGCTCAAACTGCTAGATGTACTCGAGTAATCCTCTACTAAAGGATGATCAAATCCAATAGCTAGAATAACCTTTTCTTTTGAATTTTTATCACCCATTGGTTTCCATATTTTCATTTTTCTTGGATTTATATTTTCTATCTCAAGAAACAACCTTCTGGTAGGGTCAGATTTGAAGAAATATCTCCTTCCTTCCATCTTTTCCAAATTGAAAAGTCAATCAACAATGATTAAATGGTTTACACTAGTACTTGTCATATTTTCTTGTATAAGACAAAGCCACCACTAAGGATTTACACCTTAGATATGTTGATCAAATTAAACATTGTATGAAATGGCAATCTTAGAGATAAGTAAGAAAATATTTTTGGATTTATATTATTTTCATCATGCTTATCCTAGCGGGATCAGATTTAATGGAAAGACTATTTGTATTGAGAAAATATTAGGTCATTTAGTTTAGAATGGGTTCTATTTTGGTGATGCTTAGCAAAGCTATGGATTATAAACCTAAATTTAGACTTAGCACACAAGTATCTTACCAACGGATTATATATTTTCCACTTTTAAGAAATAGTCCCCAACTATGGCGCCATAAGTGTGTTGGTAATCAATCTTACACCTTCTCATGGCCTGGAAGTATGACCAAGAGATTGGGATGCTTTGAGTGTGATATAATTTGTGATATGATTTGTTTACAGCTGGGGATATGTTTAACAAACTCCTTGGAACTAGGATTTGGGGTAATTGAGTGACACATATAGACGGGATGGCCTTTCCCTGCTACTTTTTTCCTACCTTTAACCAGCGTGATAGGACACATGGGGTGACCTGAAATGTAGAGGGGAGATGGAGTATTTGTTCCTCAATTTATTCAAAATTACAGATCATTCTGGGATGAACATGGCCATGGATACAACAATTTACTCTCATGAGTTGTCACACAAACTAATGCATATGTTTATCTTACCAGATGTAGGTTACTGAAGATAGTGTGATTCTATATGATCTTTGCATGCTTATAATAGGGGATATAGGATCTAAAATTCCCTTCACAAGTTTTCATAAGTAGAACAACAAAATAGTGTACAAGGATTTAAAGTGATATGGTGAGTTTCATAATAGGTTTATATTTTGTGGGGAGATTACACATTATTGGATATTCTTGTAACACCACCCTTTAAAAATTCAACAAAGACAATACACCATCCAAAAAGGCTAAGAACTCTTATTCAATCATAGATAGTATCTTGAAAAGAGATTTGCATTCATTGATACTTAGAGAATGTAGGAATCCCTACAACCTTTAAGTAATAAAACATGAAGGATCATGATAATGACCTAATAAAATATTCATAGTTTCTGATCCTTATTCTGGGATACCCTAGCATGCTTTGAAAAAAATGTCTACAATGAAGTGGCTATAGGGAGGAATTTAAAATTGTATACAACATTGTAAAGAAAAGGATATCAACAAAATATTGATCCAATTTCCATCTCACAACCACTAAGGACGGATCTATTATAATTCATAGAAATGATGAACATAAAATTGTAATAAGAAATATAATTCATTGATCAAAGCTCACAAAAAATAACCGAGAAAGAAAAGATAGGTTCACAAGAATATACATCTCATTTCATTCTCCAAGTTCTTAACAAGGGAACATAAAACATATGTTCTTAATGTATGTCAATGGTTGTACACTATAACCACCTTAACACTAGATCCTTGAAAAACTATAAATTTAGATGCATTCCATTAGATAGTATTCAAGAATTACTATGGTTTCCTCAATCTCTTCCAAATGAAAACTAGAAAATAATTAATCGCCCCTTCATATAAAGACATGCCCTCATATTTACAAAATTTTGATATTTCCTTGTGATCTACATTCCCCCCCCCCCCAAAATTCTAGTGAATATTATCATTTTTTTGAGAGGAATTGGATGGGAATATACTTTTCCCAGACATAACTATTTGATTGTATGTTGCTACTTTGGAATCATTTTATTCCCCATCTTGTCATGTGGAGAAACTGTTGGTTGAAATTGACAGGTTTGTTTTTTAGTTTTTCATCATGTTAGGATGACCAAGGTATCATGTCACCTTTTTCCCATATACTAATTTCATCTTCTACATTGATTTAATTTCTTCTTTTTATGCAAGTCAAATTTTATGAAATGATTAAAATACTTATAGTTTTTTTAATATTAATGCCTTACTTTCTTATTTTTCTCACAACTGATTGACATTTACCTTCAATTCCCTTTTATGTTGGGTTGTGGTTAATCATTTTAGTTTCTCATGGAATAGATTTTTCCATTGTATGAGTTGTTAAATCAAACTCAACAATATTATTTCTGAATAACACCACTCCATTTCATCTTTTCCATTTCATGCGAGTATCCAAAGATAATATGGAATTAAATTTTGATATGATTCTTTGCATACCCATCCCAAGAGTCCATTTTCCTATAAATTCTCATCTCCCTTTTCTTAGAATCATACTTCTCTTCAAGATTAGTGAGAAATTTTTTTCGCATTTGTTTTTTTAATGAGAAAAGTTAGATTAGGAAATAGTTTGTAGGCACTTTATTTAGATACTTTGAACTCAATCTTTGATCTTTTGATCCCAGATGAAGCATTCGTAAGAATTATCTTTGAGATTAAATTTTAGGAGGAGTGTGATGGGAAATTTACAACATGTGAAATTCGAGTGGCATTGCTAAGAAGTATGGTTAAAATGATCACATTCTTATGTTCCTTCCAGGTAATTTATTATCACTTGTTTCATAGAGAGGATCGAAAGAATCCCGAGAAATTGAAAAATTCTAGCATCAATATGGGCCCTCTATCACCAACAAAACTATTAACATGTCTCCCTTTTTTTTTAATAAATAACTAGTAGAGAATAAAATTCCCATAGATGCATATGTTTTTCCTTCCAATGATTCAACAGATGAAATTTAATCACTCTTTTGCAGGGTGACCACAATTGAGAAATGACTTACTCACCTATAGAACTCACCAGTTAAATATTCGCATGAGAAAGACCTTGAAGCACCACAACCTTCTTCAAGAAGGTACCTATGAGGTGCATCCAATTTGATGCATGTAAGTTGATGAGAATCGAGTGCTCCTAAATCCACCCCTAGTTCTCCTACAAATGTCTCCATGCCATCTTCATACTCGAAAGCCTCTTTCCAAGAGGGTAAAAAGGCTTATCTTAAAGGTGGTTTAGTTCTTCTTGAGTGGGTCTTCTCTTATGAGAAGAAATTGGAACAAATTATGATCTTAGAAGGCCCTAGGGAAAACATTAATGAAATTGTGGTGAGTCTTGAATATGTCCCATGACCTTACAAGGGACATTAAATATATCTATGGATCCCAATATGTTGAGGAATTTGTTTCTAGTAAAACGAGATTGTTAAGCAAAATTCCCGCCTTGGAGGAATTTATAAACATAAAATGACATTGTATCTTCCCCTTTTTGCAAATATGTTTAAATTTTTTTAAACATCTCGAAGTGAGGGGGGCTTTATTGATTCACCATCATTACTTTTAAAAAGAATTCATAATGTATTAATGTATTTCATACTTCAATTTTGTATCTATCTACTATCACATTGTTTGAATTTACGTTTCAGCAGATTATGCCATACACAATTCAAAATTTGAAATATTTCAGAGAGTACAAAATTTAAAAATCATACAAGAATAAGAACAAACTTTGTTAGAAGGAAAAAAGAAGAGGGAATAAGCATATATGTATTTAGGCCGATCGGTTTCAGATTCAATCTCCTTGATATCATCCTCCTTTGTTGAGACACCCTTTCTCTATATGCATCTAACATCTAGGACATCTGGGTAATGTCCTCTTCATGAAGCATAAACTAGAACATGAATATAAAATCTTATTCTCTTAGTACTCCTTCAAATTTTGGTTTTGCAAATTTAGTCTCTTTAATCTTCTTTGATAACTTGGTTATGTGTTTCTCTAGTTGAAAATACTTCTTAATAGAATCATAATAAAAAGTTGGAGCCATAGTTCTAGATTCTCCATTAATATTTTGATCAAAATATTGTATTATATTTTCTATGCCCGTATTTCCATAAGTGAACATGTCTTCTATCATAAGTTTCCTAGCCCGGTTGTCAATATTATCAATGCACTCATATATCTTTTCTTTTTATGAATGGATTATTTCACCGATATGATCTTCACACTCCCTTGTAAGTAAATTATATTCCTCTTTCATTAAGGGAAACAATCTATTATTCCTCCACCAACTGATCATCTAATTGAGTTAGTGCCTCCATTTTAGGAAGGATTTTCTTGCACTAATGCAGGTCATTCCCACATTTGTTAAGTTTTCATCTTTCGCTTAAGTAGATAATTCTTTCGAGTTGGTCATAACACATCACATTGTCTTTAATGATATTTCTCCCCTTTTCATACAATTCCTCTTTCAATCTATCTACAACACTAACTGTTTCCCTAGCTCTATTATCTTTTTCAAAACTTCTTGTGTTATATCAAGTAGTGACCTCCTATCCATCCAGGGAGTTGTATCCATTTTTGTGCATAGTTTGACAATATCTAAATTATCTCTTTTAGCTTCCTTTTTGTCTCCTTGTCCTTGTTAATAATTTGTATTAAGCCCCCAACAGCTACTATGGCATCTTTATTCAGATTTCTCTATTAGGATTCCCTAGTGGGATATTTTTGACTTGGTAGTCACTTATTGTAGTCTCACTCTTCAATTTACCTTCATGTGGGGTAGCCAGCTCCAAATTTCTAAATCCTTTTTGATCTACAAAAGTCTTGGTTAGGATTCTATCCTTTTTGAGAGCATTTATAGGTTTTGATTACACAATATCGTTGATATTTATTGTTTTTACATGAACTATTTCCTTATCCTTTATTGTAAAGAGTGTTCCTAACCATCTATCTGTAGGAGTATTTCCCACACTTTCCCCTTGTTGTGCAGATTGTTGTGATCCATAAAATATTACCATTTCTTTGGATGTAGATTGGGATGTCTGCAACATGTGGCACGGTTGTAGGTGAGTCTTCAAGTTCCACAATTTTTTTCATGCTCAATATCCAATGTCCTTACTTCTAACTTCTTTTTATTTTATCTTCTAGCCTTTGATTTAATGACTAGTTCTTGGAGCCCACTTACTAGTGCATCTTCCTCATTCTCATCCTCCAATAGTATATCAACTTCCTTTGAAACTTATCTTATAGTTTATCTTTTAGGGATCACATATTTGTGTGTTTCCTCAACTTCTGCAGTATCTCCTTCCTCCATATAATATTATTCTAAGTGGAGATAGTGACTTCTTTTAATAGTTTGTTTATATTTATCTAGCTCATTGGTTCCTCCTCACTTATTATCACTGTAATTTCAATTTTTATATCTTGAATTTCCATACCTGATTCATTAAATTATGGTTTTTATGCTTCTACCATTTGAGCCTCATCGAAGAAATATTTTCCCCTTTTACTATGGTGGTTTTAGATGACAAACTATCAAACTGTGGTGCCTGGGTTTCCTTAAATGATTTCACATCCACCACTTCAATTGGTACATTCAATAATTCTTGGCTTGGTGTGGCTTTAGAAACCTCATTCCCTTCTAATTAAAAAACCCCTTGTACCTTTTGTTTATGTTATTCCATTATCTTTATGGGTTGACTACTTATGGGAGCATCAAATCTGACATCAACCTTGGAGGAGTTAATGTTGTAATTGTGGAATTTTGTGGTGTTGATGAAGAAATGGGGGCACTTTCCTTTAGTTGTCCCATAACTAATTGATTTTCTAGTCTTACAATGATGTTTAGTTTATCCTCAGTCAATGGTATAGGGTCAATCACCTCTGGCTCTTTACTTCTATGAATATGCCTCTTTGTGACTGGGACACTTGAAGCATGTGTGTCTCTCACCAATGGAAGTATTATCTTTTCCATTTGAGTTGTTCTTTCAAAATATTTGAACTCATCCCCTTATTTTTCCTTTGCACTATGTACTATGAGTTGAGGGTCAATATTTACTATGAACCGTCTCGTTCTCATTCCTACACTAGATGACCCTAACATAGTTACCATTTGAGTCCTAGGATTTTAAATGCTTGACCCCTTGGTCTGTAGTGGAACTATTTTAGTGATGGGGGCATCTCGCATTGCTTTCAAAAGCATCCCTTCAACCTTTTAAGTTAAAAATTACATACAAGTACTTGTGATACTAGTGGAAACATTCCATTCATCAATAATACTTGTAGTTGGCTTATTGGATGGAAATTGAGGGGATTTTCCATTCAATGGATCAATTTTATCAGTTCCCTATCTTAAAGGAGTGAGATATCCATCCAAAATTTCCAAATCCCTGAACTCACTTAGCACCTTTTTATTTTGAAGAGATAAGTCCATACCCTTCATTTTTAACTAGGATAACATTATCCTTATAAAATAAGTTGTCCTAGCATATAAACTAGTTGATTCCACTTCATCCCGATCTAAAGGTGCAATTTGAAATGAATCAAGTTTACTATCATGATAGTATAGTCCCTTTCAAAAACTATTTGCCAATAATAAAAAAAAAAGTTTACTATCATGATAGTATTGGTTAAAATTTTTCTTTTCATCATTTATCCCTTAGAGAACAACTACAATTTTGAATTCAATAATATGTCTGAGAGTCATCGTAGAGAAATCTCTCAATCTTACCTCCTCATTATCCCTACTATTCATCTAATAGTCTTTGAAATGAGGCTCATGCTAAGAAATTACATACCACCTGATGTCATATTTTGGTCTTGGCTCAAATGTATCTAATTGATACGTGTTCATCTCTTCCTCCAAAAGTGTGGATTTTCCAATTATTGGGCATTAATATGTTTCTATCCTTATAAGAAACTTAATATTGATTTTATGTTTTCTTGTAATTATTTTGTGTACCACTGCCAATTTCCTTGAAATTTATAGGAGGGCCCATTTATCATCTAGGTACCGGGCAACATGAATGAGTGACCTTCAAAACCACTTTCCCTAATGTAAGTGAAGAATATGAACTAGATAAAATAGCACCCATATTATTGAATCACTCTTTTTTCCTCAACTGATAGCCTATAATGTTCCCACTTTGGTCTAAAGAGGCATATGATAGGTGCAAATAATGCATCATTTACTTTTCTAACATTCTTCCTATAGTTATCTAAGTTCAGCTGTATTTTTCATTTATCAACCAACATGCCTTCATAACCTTGGCATAATCACTGCTCGTAATTATATAGACTTAAAGCCTTACAAATATCAATGTTTATAGGCTTACCAACTTCAATCATCCCTAACATTAATCAGAATGCTCTAGGTGTCAAGATAAGCATTGCTTCTCCACTTCCATCCAAAACCATGATCTTATCTCGAGTCATAATTATTGCACGGATCCATACTAACTCGGGGTGGTAGTGTACAGAGGATTGGAAAGTTGTAGTGGTGGTAATATTTCTGGCATCAATGGCTATCATATAATCACTCCTTCCAGGATCATGTAACTATCATAACAAGTTAGTGTATGTTGCATCATATACATTGCTTTTGGTACTTGAGGTAACATGGGTTCCAGTCTCTGTTGATCTTATCTTTCCTTCAAACATTTATGACAATTTTATCCTTTTGATAATAAAGAGGGTTTGGAATTGCCCAAGTATAAGAATAGTAATTCAAATCTTGAGGAATGCTTAGAATTTTTATAGTAATTGAGTGTTTAGGGTACTTACCCTTTTTTACATCTTTCTCAATGTTCTATTTGTATATATAAACTAAAATTTGTTTATCCATTGTTTTCCTCCATAATCGATTTCTTCTCTTTATGACCTAAATTCACAGTCCTAAGGATTAAAAAATCCTTAGTTTGAAAATGTGGATATCGAATCATTTGGCCCAATTTTAAACCTTTTCTTTACTTATAAAAATTACATTAATGGTAGATGAAATAAATGCATTCAATCTTGGTCATTTGATCCACCCTTTTACCCTTTTAGATGTGGGTTGTTCATGAGATTTCATTTTTAGGAGTAAGAGTTTGGGAGGATTTCTACACTTTTACATGCAACCGAAGGGGTGCAAAACTACAATGTTGAATTCTCTACCTGACGCTGACTTATATTAGAGTGATGACATGTGTATAGTGCTGGGGCCAAGGATTTTAATCACACTTTTCATTTGTTTTTGAGTTGCGAATTACAAATCATAATGCTGAATAAAATTCCCAATATCACACTCCAATATCCTTACACCACATTTTCCCCTTTGGGAATTGGGACGTATTTGTATTTTGCATCCCACATAATTAATATTCCTTAGAATATTCCCTTATTGTGCCTCGAGGTTACATTTACACCTTGCACTTCTATATAACATTTTAAACAAACAAAAAATGTCTTCCATCATAAAACCAATCAATAGGCACCACACTATCGAGTATCGGGGGAAGAATTTCATCATGCACAAGGACAAGATTGGGTAATCACATAGGAAACCTTGTCAATAAATTTACACGATTGGTTTGTTGGATCTTAAAGCAATTTATTTTTCACAATCACATTCATGCTTGTATGAATAAACAAGGGAAGCTCACACCCCATTATTTCATGAATACATTACTTTCTTGACTAAATATTGTTTGGTTTTTCGAGTAGACCGATTATTACATATTAGAGAGCTCTAGAAAACAAGATATAGACTTTCAAAAAGAACATTATAATTCAAGGTATGACATATAAACAAGTTCCAAGAGAATCCACCCTCAGTAGAGGTTAACAACCAAAGGTGAAAGCATATTTATATAGTAAATATGAAAAAGCATAGACCTCCCTATCTCAAGAAAATAGAGAAATGTAATTTGGATTCATGTCTCATATTGATATAAAACTGAAAAGGTTGAGAGCTTATAAGTGTGTGAAAATACATATTGAAAGAGGTTAGAGGCTTTGAAAATAAGTGTGACTCATCCGGTGAGAAAATAATGCATTCTCGTGCACTATGTAAAAGCTGTCTCTCGGGGTTTAGTAAAAAAATAATATTTGAAGATCTTACACTCAATTTCAAAGGCTATAAAGCTCAAGAATTCATATCTATGGAACCCTAACAAATAATCAAGAATTATTTTATGTGGATAAGTGCTAAACTATTCAAAACTTATGACATTCTTCATTAAATCTGGTTCTTAGTCTTGGAAGACCTAAGTTGAAGCTTAGATCGTGATTTTGAAGCATGCTTAAGAAATTATCACATGGTGATTTTTGTATACAAAAAGAAGGGCCTAATAGGTACTCATATTGGTGATAAATTTGTAATTTAAATCATGATGTCAAAATCTATGCTCGAGAATAAGCATGTGAGAGGGCTAACATCCAAGACCCAAACCAAGGAAAGGATTAGTGAAGAAAAGACAATTTCTGGAGAATTGATCCAAGAACTTTAGCCCACACCAGAAGAATCCTAATGGGTAGTAAATTTTTGTTTTAGTCTATTTTGGGTATGTGTAAAAATATCCAAACTCAATTTCACTAAGAGCATTATCATTAAGAAGCTTAAAGAGAAATTAGTACAAAAGGAAGTTAAAATGAAAGTGTATAATGGGTTCAACTGATTTGATAGATGTGTTAACATTGAAATAATAGTTTAAATCCATTTCAAACATGATTAAAACTACTTTTGATAATTAAGGATAAACTTTCATGCTTTTTTGAAGACTTCTAATCTTGAGAGAGGGCTAAAATGCACACCTATAGGTCTAAGAAGACTAGGAAAGGTAAGGAAATTTAGTAATGATTATCAAGCATATTTTTTTGATGAAATAAAATATATTACATACAAGATTAAATTCTAATTGTAAACACCAGGATATAATGATAGGTTCTATGATGAGGCGAGTCCTCATTTCATACAAAGAAAGACATCCTACATGCCTAAAAAGTGAACCTACGGGTTAGAGAAGACAAAATCGGGGTAAGAGAGCTTACTATTATCTTCAATATGGTATTTCTATTGTTGAAATTATAAGATTGGAATAATTATGGATGATTGAGGGTCTATTTATAGGGGGAGCAATTAGTAACACCATGAAGATCACTACTTAAAGCAAACAAGGCTATAATCACTAAAAGATTAATTTAGGGTAGAGGAAAATATGTTAATCCAAAGTTAGCTCATGAGATCAAGTTTTGAGATCCATTTTTCACAAATTCAAGTAAATTGGTTGGAATAAGCTCATAAGGACCCATCAAATTTTTATTTCTGTTCTCTATAAGCTTTAAACAAGGTGAAGTTGGTTTGTTTTATATTAAAAGAGTACTTTAGTGACCTAATACCAAAATAAGTTAACAACTTACATATAGAGGTATCAAACCTATCTTTGAGTTTCTTATGCTAAGACAAGTGTATCTATGAGATACAATGATGCTCTCTCTCAAGAATCAATTGTTGGCATATGTGTAAATTCCATGGAGGCATCTTCTCAGGGGAGTATTAGTGATTTCAATACTTGAAGAAGGGTAAAAAATAGGGATAAGGAAGGGAAAGATGAGTGGAGTAACTTAAATGATGAATTTGGTTGGTTTTTCCAACCAAGATAGATCCTAAATAAGTTGATGCATGATCAGACCATGAACTAAAACTAGGTACTTTGTCATTAATGCAAAAAGGTGGAGAAAAAGAAAGAAGTTTTACCATCAATAAAAGGGGGATATTATTGGCATGTGGACGCTGACTTTTCATTGATGTCAAAGGAATATTAATTATAAAGTAGGATATAGGACAGTAGAGGGAGCTTTGAGTAGTTGAAAAAATGTAGAACATGACAAAGGATTGAGAACACTTGAGTGAAAATTGATTTATTGAGCATCTAGTGATAGACACAAGAAAGGTGATGATGTGAGAGCATACCAGGATGGAATATTACACATTATACTATGTATATGATGTGGAAACATGGTCAAAAGGATGGATACAGGGGCACACGAGTTGATTTTTTCATAATAGATCAGTTTAGGTTGCCTAATCCCAAGGCCAGTTAGCAGAGTGACATAGAAAGGTGAAGTGAAAGCTTGAGGCTGATGGTAAATAATGTTAGAGACATGAATCACATAATAAGACATGGTTAAGGGGCTATAAGGTGAATAAAATTCTATAAATCTAGGCACTGATGGGGGGTTGAATCTCCACCTATTAAATTTTCACAAACATTTCCATTTTTTCAATTTCTCATAAATTAAAATATATTAATTGTGATGAAGTATACCCATTCAAACATGAGAGAGAGAGAGAGAGAGAATTAAACACACATAAACACAAAAGGAGATAAGATTTAATGTGGGGAACCCATCTTGAGAGAGAAACCCATGAAACTAGAGAAATAGCTTGGACAACTATCGTATAAAGTTATAATGATTTCATGTTGAGCATCAACTCAATTTGGAGATATAACTCCAAAATTTAGTCAAGATACTACTTTACCTTTCACAATATTCATATTTCATGGAATATTCAACTCCCAAAAATTTAATTAGCAAAAACTCATCCTTAATAAGCTTTAAATTACAAGGAGCCTTCAACACCCTATAATCTAACTAGCAATAATTGATCTTCTGTAAGTTACTACTTAGAAGGAGGCTTCAACCCCCTATATTCTAAGTTGTAACTTATAATTTTAACAAAAATTATGATCACTTTACTATGTTGTCTTCCCCTATTGATTATGAACACTTCTTCAGCTTGTTTTTCTTCTCTTCTCCTTTCTTATTTTTCATGGCTTCAATACATTCACACCCTTCTCACTCACTCAAAACTAGAACTCAACTCTCCTCCTATCAACAAGAAATATCCATTTAACAAAACAAATTGATAAAAATTTGAGCTTAAATAAACAAGATATATTTCTACACATAACCCTTAACTTTTCATGTTTAAGTATATACAAAAAGATGTTACAAAACCGCATCATAAATTTGTATTCTTGCATCGATATCTTTAGTTACACCTTCTGGTGCAATATGACATTCTTCAATGATTTTTGAGTGCATATGATATCTTTAGTTATAATTTTTGGTGTGATCTAACATTTTTCCATGAATTTTAAGTTTCTCAATGAGCTCATTCAATTTGAACTAGATCTTACAACTTTACATGAAGATCAAACATAACTATCACACTATTTTAAGCTAAACTAGATGGTGATGACACTTTTAGGCATTTCATCATGTATATTCCCAAATAATAATATTCATCAAACAACCACGCCTCCTTTTGATGTAAATTGAATTATAATTTCCTTTAAATTGTTCCTCACAGACTCGACCCAAATGGGATAAAACAATTTCATGAATTTCTCCTTTGTTTCAAGGTGAATCAGCCTAATTTATTTTTCAACACATCCATGACCATTAGATAGAGTTAAGATCAAAATTTCAGGAAATTTCATTGGTGCATTCTTGATATTTGATTAATTTTCCATTCCAAATATGAGTGTGATAGGCTTGATAATATGTCAAGACGTGTTAGGTATGAATTGATTATCGGTATGGTTAAGTATCAATGTCATCTTATGATTACTATGGGAAAGGTAGTGGGCCCGTAAATTACACAAGTCATTTTAAAGACACTTACTCTTAATCACCCTAAGTTGTCATAATGGAACTTACCCATGTAGGCTGATCCAAATTAGAATCTAGTACGCATCTTGAAAGTGATTGATATAATTCAACTTATTCCTAATATAGATAACAAATTTGAGTTTAGGATGAAATACATATTCCACATGACAATTATGTTGTCATGGAATAAAACATGGAAAACATTAATTAAAAATTTGGCCAAAGTAACACAAGTTGTTGATTGTGTTGTCATGATTTCACCTAGACTTAAAGATGTAGGATATCAAATGGGTAATTGGTAATGATTCCTAGATATACACTTTAGAGAATAACACTTGAATTCCCTTAAATAAATAAGGGAACCACAAGTATACATAGTATACATAATTAATACATTAGACATGAGGGGTTTATTTTAGGCCGACGATGTATTTGCATGAGGTTTACTATTATAGGATGGATTGACTAAGATAATGTTGGTTCTAAATTATGTTAATTTAGAATAATAAAACATTATGATAAAAAAAAAAATCTTGTATTGAATTCTTAAAAGAGGATGTCACAATATGAGTGTGACAAGCTTCAATAATACCTTTGGCATTTTCCTTTTTTCTTTGATCTCATAAGCTAGACAAGTGTCAAAAAAAACTTACATAGTCACCCTAAAATACGAGCTAATCAAATATCTCCACGTTTACTTCACAATTCAATTTAAATTACAAGAAATTTGTTAAAATGTGAAGCCTAAACAAATCAAATAGCTCTACGCACTCATTTGGTGTTAGTATTTTCTAAATGTGAGGCTAAACCAATAAGAAGGCTCCATGCCTTCACAATGTCAGACTATTCTTAACCTTCACTAGACAATTTGAGAACCAAACCAATAAGGAATCTCCACAACTTTCACACTTGTAAGGATTTTCTTAACCTCCACTGGGAATGTGATACATAATCCAATAAGGGATCCCCATCTCTCATCTTTTAATGTTGTTATGTTTCTATTTGACCGTGCTAACTCTATCGCCTCATCACATACTCGAAATGCCATAAAAAATTTCTTATTCTAGGGACTTCATGTCCTCTTGGTGCCATATCTGAAAAATATGGTAGAATGATTACATGTACCCACCTTCATTCACCAAATCATCGCCAAGTGGCACCCTCTGCTTGGTCCACCTTTCTATGCCTTCCGCTAACGTATATTCTCTCTCCTACTTTGAAACCAAGATCTTTCTTAAACATAGCTAATTCCAGAGGTTTAGGTCTGTTAGACCCTAATTTCCTTCATCTTACCTAGAATACTGACACATAACACCTTCCTTCGCCGTTAATATTTCACCACTTGTCCTATTGACTTTTCAACCTTTCCTGGACCTGAAAAGTTATAGCATTTGGTTAATTCTATGAACCTCACATCCACGGGGTGCATCTTCTCCAGACCTTTCCAGAAATATTACATGTGTTTATTTGAAGTCTTTGATTTTCTATGTGTTTTTAAACTATCTTCGGCCGCATGTCCCTGATTTTGATTATGTCTACTTGTTGTCATTCATCACAACTTGTAAAACTTTGAAAGGCCATAACTTCCTCTAAAGAGATCTAAATTACATAAAATTAGACTCGTTACAAATATCTTCTTGAGTTCTTAAATACCAATACCACCACAACCTTCGAAGGCTCTTACACATGTTGGAATAAACATTTCAAACCTGCAAGTGTTGTCTGAAACTATCTTTTTCTATATTATGCACATTATCACTCTTCATTTACATTGTTTCTACATCCTTCACAATCTTGGAACAATCCTGAGGCTAGTGTCAGACACTTATCTGCATGACATTTCACTCGTCTACCATCGCCATTTTTTTTTATTAATCCCTTTAAATTTACTCATCCCATCACATTTTCTTATGCTTACTAGGCATGTTCTCACTCTTTATTGAATACCTTGATTTATAATTTGTGCATACCTTCATAGGCTTCAAACATCATCTCATATCTATAAAGAATCATACACCATGTCCTACAATATTATTTTCTACTTTGAGCATGGGGTATGACTTAGAGAGAACTAAGAAACGTAAAAACCATTTTTCATTCATATTATTAATTCCAATATCAATTTGAGATATAAACACCATGATATATATAGGACCTTGAAGACATGCTCTGAGTTCACCATCCACCTACACACACCTCCTGAAGCCATTCTGGGACATCTTTGTGTGCTCAAACTATCACTAAGAAGGCACTACCAATTGCCATCATTCCTCTAACTGATATTAACTTAACCATTCACACATTTTCCATCAATTCCACTCTACATAAATGACAACAACAATGATGAGGGTTCAACAAAACAAGACAGTCATGGTGAGTTACAATGTAAACCAAATTAAATTATCCTAATTCAAAGGTATAAAGTGAGGGTATGAAGGAAAAATGATATATCAAGAAAATAAAGGTGTGGTAAGTGTGTAAATACATTTCCAAGAGTCCTTAGATGAATAATTAGGACATAATTCAATAGTTAGAGGCATATTCATGGTCATTGGTATGACTTCCCTTTAGGACAAACAATTTTAGTATGTATAAATGATATTGGAAAAGAAGGTACATCTATATTTATGAAAAATTAGCTATTGGAGATCGTGGAGGAGGTATTCATAATGGTGAGGATAAAATTTTAGTATCTAAGGAGGATTTTTGTGCAAGATATTACATTTTTACCAAAATTGGGTTAATTAAGGTATGTTAAACTAGCACTCTGACTTTTTAGCATTAAAGATAAATTGTGGATCCATATTTAGATAAATCATAATATTTTTTTAAAAGAATAGGGATAAAAATATTTTTAAAAATATGTTGCAAAATGTCTGAGGCCAAATGAAAAAGAAATAAGAAAATTCTATTCATTTTTGTGGCACTATTTTAAACCCTCCTAAACCAAGTTGAGATCGGTATGGAGAAAATTGTCTGGTTAGGTTTCCATATGATTTTCTTACTTTTTTATCAATTTGAGATTATATATAACTATTCAAAGAACTTTTTCATGATGGTTTGATCTCTTGACTCATAGTCGACCCCATAATAAAATAACCTTTTTGTGAATATTTTAGTGCATAGAAATAAATTTGTAAAATAACCCCTGCTCAAAGTTTTGTTGAAGCATATTTGTGATGTGGTTTTGATCCTCATAAATTCATTTGATCTAGTTATTTGATAAAAAAGTGATAGTACATGTGTGTACTTGTCTTTAGCACTGGAATGTCTATGAAGCAAAACTATTCATGAAGGTATGAAGATGTGTTTCTCACAAAGAAGTTATGAGTCAAATTGATTGAGAATGTTACTTATAATGTGTATGAATGGTGAAAGGTGATAGGATGCTCTAAAAAGAGGTTTGGATGTGTTTTACCATGATGAATGAAAGACTAGTTTGTAAGTCCTTGAGACCATTTTGATAAGCTTTATAAGTTTTAAGATTTTGGAGGAATTTTTCTATGAATACATGAATTTTGAGAATTTTATAAGAAATAAGAATTCATTTAATTTCCATTTCTATATCATTTGTCTCATAATAAGGCTATTTCGTGTGTGAACCAGCTCAAACTTGTATACAGTTTAAGAAGTGTAAAATATTGAAATAAATGCTTGTTCCTTGGTGTGATCTAGTGTGATTATTCATGTGACTCATGTTTGTGAAGACTTGAAGGTGCTCTACAAGTCTCCATTGATAGTATAAAAGTGAAAATATTTTTTTATAATGCATTCTTCTATAATATTGAAGAAAAGTTGAAACTGGTCTTTGAGATAGTCAAATTTACATACCAAGATGGATTGATTGTTGAAATGAAGACCTCTGCTACAATTTTCTCATGAATTATTGTGTGAATAATACTTGATGATGTATATATCCTCTAGTTTATATCTCTTGAAACTAGATGAATGTACTCTTTTTCTTCTAAAAAAAGTCTATATTTCGGAGGTTCTATTCCATTTTCCCTAGGAATTATAATGAAGACTTGGATTCAAATGTGGAAATATTCAAGGCATGTAAAATTTATGGAAGAAAATAAAATGAGTCTAGTAACATGATTGCATGCATATTCCACTTGGTATGTTGTCACAAGAGGACTAGAAGAAAAAAATATGCTTTCTTAACTAGAGGAAAATAATTGCATAATGGTTGCAAAAGGGACTTTGTAGGGTCAAAGTTAGATTATCTGAGTTTGTAACTAATTTTCAATGTATTGAAACAAAATTTTTGTCTCCCATATGTGCATAAGAATTTATAACATCTAAGGTAATGAAGGGAGTTGGAAATTGATCTAGCAGAGGTAATGATTTCCATTGTGACAGTTTGTGTCATGTCTCTTTGTCTCCCCTATTCGATTTGAAGGGAGAGGAAAGTTGCATAAGAATCTAGGTGAAGTGAAAAAGACATATGTGAGATCATACTCTTATATATAGGTTCCTTCATAGGCTTGTCTATGTTGTATGTTGAAAACATATAAGGTGTGTAGAAGAGAGAGGTGATCTTGGGTGAAGAAAGTGAGATGAAATTTGTAGTGCCCACACTTTTATAGCTCGGTAGCTTGTTGTTCTTTTCTCATAGACATGTTTTTACAGTGATTGGTTATATCTTGGACATTATATTTAGAGATTTGATCTTATTAGACATGTGTGGACATTTAGGCGAATAGCACCAATTTAGCTTAATTTCTATGTTGTCACATTTTCTTATGATGTCATGGATACTAATGGATATGATGCTATGTTTGGAACATAATTATATTGATGGATAGTTGTTACATGTGGAATTCCATGGTTATATGTCACTTTATCATCTTGTCTATCTTTTTAATATTGAATATAATTGTGCACGTTGTCGCATTTTGATTTGAGTAGGATGTTAGGCTAGTGTAGAACTTATTGATATCTTATTATGCCATTGTTTTTATATTTTATCGCAAGCAAGTACGGTTAATGTGTGCAATGAGTGTGAAGGTGTCGGGTTTACAAGAGAACGTGGGATTCAGCAGCCATTACACACTCTTGCACGAGCAGCCACGGGCGGAGTCCTAGCCATGTTCATTGTGTGAAGCCTTAGTATAGGAGATTTTTATTTTGGGCACTATGAGTGACCCCAATTTTCATAATTTATTGTGCCTTGAATTATTAATTTTGATTAGGGTAGTTAATTATGATGTAAACTTGTTTTGGGAGTTAATAATCCCACTCTCATTTAAATTTTTGATTTTTTTAATGAGTCGCTTAATCACAAGGGTTTAGGGTCACATGTGAGACCCTTGGGTGGTCCCCACACCCTCTACCCTTGTGCCAAAAATGTAAAACCCGAAATTAGGTTATTTTGGGCATTTTTGGGGACCCTTTTTAGCTTGGGAGTTCCCCTAACATAAAAATGAGCCCTTGGACCCTACCTAATGGGTAGGGGGGCTTATTTTCAAGGCTAGAGGGAGTTTTCCCTCCCTTTTTACCTCTTGTTTGGTCACATCCATGTAAGGGGTGTGGATTGGAGTGCTTGTTAAAAGTTTCACTAATTTTGTCTTGTTAACATTTAGGGAATTTGGGAGAAGAGGGCAAAAAGACAATTTTACCCTTTCTCTCTTTTGTTTTGGCATCTTTGACCTTGAAGAAGGAGAGGGGTGACACATGTCACCCCCTCATTTGTGAGGATGCTTGCTTGCTCCTCTTCAAATTCCCATTCATGGGAAAAGAGAGGGAATTTTTCTTGGGAACTTTTTGCTTGGATGCTTGGGTGATTTGGAGCTTGTGATTTGCTTGAGTCAAGAGTGGAGAAATTTGAAGTTGGAAAGCTTTTTGGAGAGCTTTCCTTGAGGTAGGCTCTTATGTCTTTTGTTTGTGTTGTTTCCTTTTAGATGTTAGATTGGGTGTTTGAAATTGTTATTGTGCATGTGGATTTTTGGTTGTGTGTTGTTGCTTTACTCCCTCCATCACATGGCAAGATGGAGTTTTGGAGTTGTGGGGGAAGAGAGAGGGATTTTCTCTCTCAATCCTCAAGGCTTGATGGATAAGCCTTGTAGGGTCTTATTGTTTTCCCCTCAAATGGTTGAGGTGGGGAAGTTGATTTATTTGGCTTGAATCTCCTTCCCCATTCTTGGTAAGGAAACCCCTTTGGGTTTAAAAATCCTTCCAAGAAGGACTTGGAGAAAGGGTGGAGGAATAAGGAGGGTTTTGGATTGAATTTAGGAGCAAGAAGGAGGGTATGGAGATTTTTGCTTTGTGCAAGCAATTTGGAATATAATGTTTGGAGAACTTTCTCTCTCTCTTCCCCACTTTTGAGGAATAACATGGGTTTTCCTCCTTGTAAATTTTGGAGTCTTGTTTTGTATTTGACCTATTTTTGTGTGTTTGTATCATTGTTAGTTCACCCTCCATCTTGTGCAAGTTTTGGTTAGTTGACCTCTTCCCCATGGGCTTGGGAGGCTAGCATGTCTTCCAACCTTTGGAAAGGCATGTAATGATGCCTATAGGTTGAGTGGTGAGACAAGCCTTTCTCTTTGTGTTGAAGACTATGTGGAGTACAAGCGTTAGAGTTCAAGCTTGAAGATGGTTGGAGTTTTCTTGCATACTTGGCATTGTGCTCTCCCAATTTTGGGAGAGTTCTACTTCTTAATATTATTTGATTATTGAAAAATCATGTTGTAATTTCTCCATTTTGAGTCCTCCATTTGGGATGCATGTAAATCTTAGGCATGCATGTGTTACTTCAAGTTGTGTTATCCCTCTCTTTGTATGTAGCTTGAAAGTTGTATTGAACTCCCACTTTTGTGTTGAAATCCTTTGTAGACTACTTCAATAGGAAGGTGTGGATATATCTATATATAAAAATTTGTATGGCAATCAATCATGCTTTATAAAATGATGCATTCTTTCTCATTTTATTGTAAAATCACGTCTTTAATCCCTCTCGATAGTGTAACATTAACATGTAGCAAACTAAGGAGATAATTGTTGATTTCCTCCTTGTAAAGAAATTTTGTTGTTTGCTTCTACCTTGTTTGATGATTTATAAATGGTGTAAAATAATAGCTTTGAGAAACTAGATACGTTTTTCCCTATATTGTAAATAAGGTAGATGAAAACCTTAGCTTGAGTAAGCTTGAAACTTTACCTTGTGTTACCATGTATGTTGAAAAGAAAGGCATGGATGTGAAGTCACTACGCCACCATGAAAGCTCAAAGTAGACTTGTTTTTTTTTCTCATTTAAGGCGAGGGATTGGTATGCTATGATATATGTAAAGAATGAAATTTTTAAGTCAATCCAAGGCTATATGAGAAAGATTGAAGATTTTTTTTTTTTTGTTGTTGTTATCATATCAATTACATGTTATAAAACAAATTATGTGTTATGTTTTAGATGAAAAGTTGAAGCATTTAATTACATATACTTGTTCAAGAAAAAAAAAAGTAGCAGAAATATGTGATCCCAACTCATGTATGTTTTTATGACTGAAAATTTAAAATTTTACAAGTTTCAGACATTCAGATTTACCCTTATCTTTTAGTAATTTTCCATACTTTATTAACAAAAATATTTCAAGAGAGTAAATTTAGAGTTTGCCGAGTTAGGGCACATATCAGATTTGTTTTGAGGGCGTTTGATTTAGATTTTCCTTAGGGTGTTTAGATTATGGTTGAAAAGATATTAGATATTTTGTGAATCATTTAACTTCCAATGGGACATAATTGTTGTTTGTCCCTCCATGTTTTCACTAGCAAAATAAAACTCGAAAGGGAAGATAGACCCGAAACAAAAAAATAAAATAAAAATAAAACCACCAAATGGGTTGATCACATTTAATACCCAATACAAAATGTGGAGAAAAACTCATTCTAAACAGTATTTCAACTGTCTTTTTCGTTGCATAATGTAAAATAAAAAAAAAAAAAACCTGTGAGGGCATGGTCGCCCCCATCCGAAACATAAAAAAACAAAAATAAAAATAAAATCCGCAGCAAAAAAGGGGGAGGCGGGGGGCGCGGGGGCGCGGAGACTCCCTCCATGGCCGCCCCTATTGGGAGATCACAAAATGAAAATAATAATGACAGTAATTTGCTGCTCTTCCATGGAGATAAACCCTGCACAAAAAAATAAAATGATTTTTTTGGAAGCTCTATCTTTCATGGCCGCCCCACCAGTAGAAGAAATGAAATAAAATAAATATATATATATATATATATATATATATATATATATATATATATATATATAAACTTGTGAAAGATCTCCACATCCTGCATGAAATATATTTTTTTATTCAAAAAATCCACAAGCTAAACCCGCCCCCTCCATAGCCACGGCTTCTTCCTGCAATTTCAAAGGAAGATAACAAAGAAATAATCAAGTGAAAGAAAATGAAGGGAAATAAAATTACATAGAGAAATTTAGGGCCCCGTAACAAATAAGATCAAGGGTGAACAATGATTTAATCTGATGGCTATTACTTAACCTGGACATATATATTTTACAAAATTCCATTTAGTCTTTATTCTTTTAATTATTGATTTTTTTAAAGAAGTAATCAGGTTACTTTTATTCTCTCCCATTTTATGGGAATGCAAGAGTTAAATTATAGTAGGTATAAATCCCTTTAATACTTTTGGTATTATTAAAAACCCCTTAAGGGGCCACCCACGTAGCTTAAGTGTTTTGTTTTAATTTTAATTTTAATCTTGCACATTTTCGTAAGGCCTAATAGAGGTGTTAATTTTTTTCCAAGTGTGTATGGGTAAATTCATAGGTGGGGTAAAAACAATAACCTTAATGGAAATTAGTTATGGATAAAAATAATACATAGGACTAGGTCGCTCTCTCCGAAGTGAAATGGTCACTTTAATTTGATCTTAAACATGCTTAAGTCCCCTTGACCGACATGAGTAACCATGGGGGAAGTATAAATCTTAGGACCTAGTTAACCCTTATCACACACCTAAGGATGCGATGTCGTAATACATGAGTCAAAGTTTCATGTTTAATGTAGTGGCAAGGGTATTGGAGTTGTAATGGTTAACCATGATGTTTTTTTTTTTAGCGACATTTCAAAAAATATATATCACAAATTTTAAACGCCCATCTGTCTTTTTAGCTGTGTTTTTTTATTGAATTTTACGGGAATTACAAAAATTTTAAACAAAGCAATAGGAGTATGAGAGGACCTTTCCCATGAAGTGAGAATCGATCATGAATATAGATAGATTCTTCCATAAAGATAAGAGATCAAATGAATTTGTAAAGGTACATATTGGTGATGAGAGGGGTGTGAATAAAGAGGTAGATGAAGAAAATGAAGGAGAGTGAGAAGAGAAGGAATTGAGCTCGAGAAGTGATCATAATCGATTGTGGCAAAAACACAGTAATAGTAATTAATATTTTTAAAGAATTCTCGAGTGGATGTTTGGTAAATCATCGAGTTAAATATTCCTTTTAAGTGGTAGATTATAGAATATCAAGTTGAATCTTGGTTGAATTGTTGGGAGTTGAAGCTTCCATTCAAGTAGAAGCTTGTTAAAGTTCAAGTGGTAGCTTGGCTAAATTTTTGGTTACAAATACAAGTTGAGTGGAATTTTAACATGAAATGATTATAACAATTATAAGATATTTGAGTCCAAACTAGTTATTTGATTTTAGTTGGTTTTATCCCTTAAATGGTTTCCCACGTTAAATTTTGTGTCTTTGTGTATGCTATTTTATTGATTTCTTGTGTATGACTTTGTGTTTTCATCATAAAAGGTTAAGGAACATTTAATTTTCTATAAAATTTTGAATAAGCATTGATTCGACCCCCTCTTAGAGCCTATAATTTCTAATAAATTTCATATGATTCATGGTGGAACTACTTGAGAAGTTCGTAGCTTCTCATCCCTCTTCTCTCATTGGTTCTCCACAAAGTCTCGAGTCCAATTTCATTTTCGGGATTCTCTCTCAAATATATAAATGGATGATTCATTCGATTCACCAAGTCATCTTCCAAAATTTTCATTTTTTAGATTTATAACCCCTTTGCTTGTTTAGTTTTATGTGTGAGAGATTAAATTAATTTAAATCAATTCAAGGATATTGTAATGAGGATATGGGAGAGTATCAATTCTTTTTTATTATGTCATAAATGAGATGTTGGATTTGAAAAGAAACTATTATGTTATAGTTTTAAGTGTATTATCTTAGGTTATTTAATGTTAAAGTCGATGTGTAAGCACTTTGAGATATAAATTTATAAAATCTGTGATGAATTATAGATTCACTTGCACACAATAAACTTAGCTAATGGTATATTTTTGGATTTTGAGTTATAATGGTTTGATAGTTAGGAAAATATTAGTGTATGTAATTTATTAATTATTTTAATTATGGGGAAATGTATTAATTTTTAAATTAGTATTGTTCTTATGTTAAATACAAGTCCTTAATCTCTTGCTTTGTAGATTTTTCCCAATAGACAAGGCACATGTTGAAGTTAGAATGATCAACCCCTATTTTAATTAAATATTTTTGTACTCCCCCTTATGTGATATGAAAGCATGTTTAAGTGACCCACTTATCAAAATTATAGCTTTTAGATACTTAAAAATTAAATCTCGAGTTTTCATTAAATTTAAAAATGATAAAAAAATTGACTTGAAAATAGAGAAACTCTTAAAATTTTGAGAAATGAGAGGGAAATGACAATAGGTAGTTAAAACTAAGTGTTTATAGAGTTTACCCAAATGGTCTATGTCTTTAAGTCCATGCAAGCTCTTGAACCAATTAATTTCAATGAAAAGAGATAAAATTCAATTATATTTTACATTAAAAATCTATTTGGTCTAAAAAAATAGTCCATGTTCGGTCTCTAAGAGGTCCTAATAACTTCTCGAGTTATACTCCCACAACGAAAATTATCCAAAACACTCTATGTTTCTCATAAATTTCCTACAATATTCAAGTTACCCCTTCAAGTACAAGGGATATCATTTTATAGTGTTTCTTATCCATATAGGTTAATGGTCAAGGATAATCCTTTTTATTCCAACTCACTCCAGTTTAAGCCTCCATTTTAACACTTTAGATTATTTTTTTAGTCAACCAAAATGTTTATCCCATATCACTCAAGACTCGGCGAGATGAAAGTTCAATATAGCCTTTGGCTATCAGCCTTACTCATGAATTTTGTCAAGTATTCACCTATTTATGTTCGACACACATTTTCCACGACCCTTGGCACATGAGGTGGTTATAAGAATGTTACAACAAGCTCACCATGTAGCTTGGTTGTGATTTATTGGGAGTTGGAGAGATGGATGTCTAGTTGTAAAGATGGTTAAGGAGATCGTTGAGTTGTCTAAGGAGATTCATTCCTAGCTCTTTGAGATGGGTATACAGACTTTAGACAAACTAGATATTTAATCCCACATATAGTAAGAAGTGGTCTTCAAATGGGTTTATATGTAAAACCCCATAAAATATAATGTGAATAAATCTGATAGGGTCCCCCTCCTAAAAAAGAGTGCACCCCACTGGTTTCTGAGCCCCATCCAACATACCATGTGGGGCTGTTGTCACCTAATATTACACCCTTGTTAAATCTACTATATTCAACACCTAGTGAAACATTGAAAGACCTCCAAAGTTTGGGACAATGAAACCATTTGAGCTCAATATCTAAACAAGGATGGATCCTTCTATCCTAATTCACTAGGACTAACAAACCAACACTAGACTATTGCTCTCTAATCCTATCGTAAGCATTCCAAGAGACCGGGGTTGAGAGAGAAATGCTGAAAATAAATAAATGTGATAAAAAAACTAGAATAAGGTTTCATTATGGATCCAAGGAAATAGATATAACAAAATATGAAAATATCCAAGATAATCTACAAAAAACTTCAGAATAAATAAACAAAATTAGATTGAAGGAAAATAAGAGGATTGCCATATTCATAATAAACAATAATGCATTTAAGGAAATAGATAAAACTTGAATATAATATCAAGAACTTGTACATTTAAAATCATACGAGTCAAGGCATGTGAAACCTTCATAGGTACATTAAAGAGATCGAGAGAAAAATCTTAAAGTTCAAAAGGAAGAAATCTCATAATTAGAAATAAAATGAATCATTTCAATGTCCTTTTGCACTTATATATATATATATATATATATATATATATATATATATATATATATATATATATATATATATATATATATATATATATATATATTTAGTTTAGAAAGAGGAAGAGGGAAAAGATCACATCTAGAATGAGTTAATTAAACCACTCTATCGAAATTAAGTATTGATCGCCATTGATTTCATTGGAAATTTATGGGCACTTGACATTGTTCAATCGCATACCATTAGATCGCCATTCCATAAAAATGGTGCCATTCAAAACTAAATTCTGGTTTTTTGAGTGATTGATTGCCTAGTCTTAATTAGGCACAATTTTTTTGATTTCTATAGAATTTTGTTATTATGCCACCTTTATCTTAGATTCCATGACTTTATATGTGTTTTATGAACTTTATATGATCCATGACTTCATTTTGGTCTCTTCCTTGATTCACGAATAACCCTTAACTTCACAATTTCTTTCACCACCCACGTTCGATCCTTCCTCCTCCTTCAAAGTATGCTACACGTCATAAAGTCTTTTATGTTCCCCAACACTTTCCTAGTATCACAAACTCTTTGTTCCATGGAATTTTTACTTTTACTTATTTTATGAACAACCACTCCTTTTTTCCATGGATTGTTTTGATATGTCAATTTTATTGTTCCACAGAACTCATCAATGTATTTGGCATTTACTTTCAAGTTATTCTAACATTATTACACTTCATGTTTCTTCCTTCATAGTGGTTTATGGTACTTATCCATTTTTTCAAGACATATTTCCTTGCGGTGAACTTCATTTGCTACGTGGGTTTTATAAATTTTGAGGAACACTAAATTTTATGATTTCCACATAACACTAACTTATTTCATTTTGTGAATGCATTTCTTGATTCCACGTGATTCAATGACTTGAATGAAGTTTTTAAAATAACATGGGTGTTATTTTGACCTATGATTTGGTGAATTTTGGGGAACATCTACCTATTAGATTGGTTGATGAGTGGCCTGACATATCCATTAGACATGGATTTAGCATATAACTTTAAAAAATTATTGTTAGATAAAGATAATAATTTTTCTATGGGATTTTGAAATCACTTGTCACTTCATTCCATGGAAAACTATTTATTAGTGTTGCTTCAAACATTGTTTTATAACCCTTAACTATTGTAATCACAATTAATGAGAGGGGGTGAGTCAATGTCTTTACAAACTTTTACTTCAGTTATCTTTATACATTTATCAAACCATCATCATATGAGCAATGCCAACTTAGCTAAGAAAACCATCAAGCAATATAACAGCCATCCACATGAGCATGAAATAAAATAGAACACATGAACACCTTATTTATGTGGGAAACCCTTGAGGGGAAGAAAAACCACTGAAATTTTCTTATATATAGAAAAATATAAGATTTAGTGAAGTGCCAACTCCATAAAGAGCACCAACCCCTGAAGTTTAAGTAAGCACCAACTTGCAAGGAAGACTAAGCACCAACTCAGCTACCTACGAATGTTGCCCGCCTTCTTCTTGTTTTCATCTCAAAAATCTATGGAATGAGTTTCACTTATTATCTTCTTTTTCTTATTCTTATATCAATCTATGATATATCATTCACCTCAACATGATCTCAATATTCTATCAAATACTCTTATCCTCCAACATTCATACACCGCTTTACTTCTCTTAGAGATAGACAATACTACCTTTCTTTCTTACATTCTCTTTCTTCTTCACTAGGTCATATGCATGAACAAACTAATATTCATTACATGTAAAATTTTCTTCACAAATTCATTTAACTCCTAATATGTCCTAAAATATCTTATTCATCTCAAACATACAAACTCTACCTCGTTATTTTCCATATACACAACTAACTAAAATAGGCCTAAGCTTCCTTACTTATATACTAGTCACAAGAACTCAAATACCATAGATCATCTGCATAAACTTCAGTCATAAATTATATATTAAAATATATATGATAAATATTAAAAACTCATAATATCAACTCCATTAGGTTTTTAATATCTCCATTAGGTCATTTGCTTCTTTAGAACTCAAGAAGACCTACTATAATAGGTCTATTTATAAGATATGACTCTTTAGAATTACATGAACATATTCAAACATCAAAACCTCTTCATGAAATTTTTTAATGACCTTTACATACTTCCTCCATGCTTAAATAGCTCTACAACATCCATTCTAACCCTTTAGAAAATGATTGTCCTATTAGGTCCTCAAAAACTAGTTTTCAAGAATCAAGCTTGTACCACCTTGAATAAATTCACCAAGATGAATAAAAATTTCCAAAAACTAATAAATGACTTCAAAAATATCACCAAATCCATTATATACCTCAACTTAGAGTATAAATACTCAAGAACAATTTTTCTCCAAGCACATTCAAAATTGTTCCAAAACTGTACCAAAAACCAGTAATGAGAAATTGACTTGATATGACCTCTAAATGACTAAATATTGTTTGGAAATAATCATAGGTATGTATTTTAGGTCCATGGTATCATGAAACATCCATTTTTAAAATTATTGCAATGTAAACACATGAGATCTACATAACATTCTTTATAAAACAATCTTTTTTGTGGGGTCCACTCATTTATCTAACAAACCAAAGCCACATGAAGAGAGTTGGGAGAGTATTTTACATGATCCAATGATCAAAATTGATCATAAAATCTATTCTAAGGTAGTATGAGCCTTATCTCTCTTATCAACTTTAAGCTATGATTTAATAAGGGTTTTATGCTTATTTTGGTGTTAATGATTGCTCATAAAGATTTTGACCTTAAACCACAAAATAATGCCAAGAATTATTAGGTAGGAAACATACCAATCTATTCCAAAGAGATTAGGTTACCATGCATAATTTTCACATGTGAATGAGCATCTCAAACTACACCTTGAGATGGGATTCTCCATTTTCAAGAACTCAATAGGACCAAAAATGTAATATATTGCAAAATAATTCAAGTTATGATCCAAATATTCACAAACACATATGAAAAAACATGAAAACACACATTCTATGATAAAATTTACATGCTAGTACAACAATATGATCAACCTACCTCATTAAGCCATGATTTTTTCACCTTATTTGGTCTTCATGCTAGGAACTGACCTTCAAACATATGTTCATGCACTCTAGATGTCATTATCATTATTAAAATACCTCCACATACCTATATCCACTAATTTCACTAAACTACCATGCTCATAGCTTCTCTCTCTCTCTCTCTCTCTCTCTCTCTCTCAAAACAAACTTACAAACAACTGAAATCAACCATGTATACCTTGAAATCATCATTAGGAATCATTTAAAATCAATGAAATCTCATAAAAAACTTGGGCTTTGTTCTCAAGGACATCAAAATTATGAATCAATATTTAATGGCCAAAGTTGGATGGAGGCTTATGAGAGAAGATGAAATGTGGACTAAAATCCTTAAAGCTAAATATATGTATGAGAAAAGAGATCCATTTTATTTTTTGAAAGATAATGTATGATGAGGCCAGAATATGCCCATTAAATGTACGATAAATGATCTCATCTTACTCTCCTTTTTATTAATTTTGATTTGCATTTCGTGACTTTTGTTGACTTTTGTTTGATCTGATATGAGTTAGGATGTAATTTTCCATCTTTTTTTTATTATGATTCTAACATTTAAAAGCTCTGTAATTCCTAACAAAGTGTTTTGGAAACTTAGTTTTGTAATAAAATAGGTCACAATCAGGCAAAAGAACAAATATGAAGCAGATTGCATGTTTTTGGAAGCATTGGAATCAATACGGTTTAGTTCGGGCCCGACAAACTTACCTCCATAACTCAATTACATAGTCACGGGTTTTTCGCTTAGTTCGAAACTTTTGGAACTGATAAGAATCTATTCTAAATGGCTGGTGATTTCTCAAATCAATGATCCTATCAATCAAGAGAAGATTAGAATACTTCCAACCCTCCACACTTGTAGATCCGGGATAATTATCAAACGGTTGTACGTCGGCCATGTTCCAATTCAACATCTATTTTGGGCATGATTCAGTTCCATCTTATCGTTGGGACGATTGCTTATGGCCATAAATGCACCCCTGGAAGAAGTATATATATACAGACCTACAGATAGATTAGATATAGGAATATAGATATAGAACAGGAGATAGATATAGATTGATATACACAGATCCAACATGTTTTTGTAATGCATAACATTTTATCAATAAAATACCCATTTCTATTTTGAGAGAAAATTAAGTTGTCCAATCTGTTTCAAGGCGGAGCAAGGGCCCACTCCTCCAAGAACCAGGATCCTCGTTTTTGTTGGTATTCATATTTATATTGTATATCTGTTAAATTTGTAATGCTTTCAATTCCTTAAATTTGAAATTTGTTGTAGACTTGTCCCTGCGGGTGTTCTAGATTAAGTTCTTATTTCTTTCAATCATTTTCCAAAGCACTTTCAAAAGTGTGTTTATTTCCAGCAATTCCTTTCTGCAAAGTGTGTTTACTTCCAAGGAAAAGTGTGTTTATTTCCAGCAATTCCTTTTTGCAAAGTGTGTTTACTTCTAAGGAATAGTGTGTTTATTTCCAGCAATTCATTTCTGTAAAGGGTGTTTACTTCCAATAGGTTTTCATATTTTGATTCCAATAAGGTTTTTAACTAAGAATTCCTTAAGACATTGAAAAGATCCCCTAGAAAATAAAAAATACCTACAATCAATTACTAGATCACTAAGATTCTTCTTGTTGCATATAGCTTTAGACACACCCCTAGTTTGAATATGACATAAACAAAGAGTTGATTAAATGAAGGGAATAATGACACCCATTAATTATAATTTAAGCCTAGCGATCATTAGGATTCAACACATAATATTTGGAATATAGCGAGTCATCGGGATTTAAGACATTAAATTAAGATACTAGGATCTTAGTGGCTGCTTTAGATTATGCTAAAACATAATATTTTGAGGTTATCGGTGGTAGGATTTAATAAATTAAATTTCCATATTTTGAGATGATCGGCATCTAGATACTTCCACAATATAATATTTTGAGGTTAGTTACCTCTAGAATTTAACAACTCAAATAATGATATTTTTTGCTTAGCATCCACTAGGTTATGCCAAAAAATAATATTTGGATATTAGTAATTTGAAGTAATATATTTCGAGCTTAGCGACCACTAGGTTATGCCATTAAATAATATTTGGATCCTAGCGGTAGTTAGGATTTAAAAAATTAGATTAATATATTATGATCTTAAGCCACTAGGATATGCCACAACATATTATCTCGGATCTTACATTTCTTTATATACTACCATAAGATAGTATGATATTATCATTTCTTGCTAGGTTATATCAAAACAACATATTTGGATCTTAGCAATCACAAGGTAGTTTTGAATATTTTTTATATTTTTAGTTACTAAGGTATTACCAAAAAATAATATTCAGAGCATAGTGTTCGCTAATATTTAACAAAATAAAGTAATATATTTTGATCTTAGCATTCACTATGTTATGTCATAACAAATTATTTGAAGCTTAGCTATTATTAGGATTAAAAAAATTAAATTAATATAATATGAAATTAGCAGTCAATATGTACTTGTTAATGTGAAATCATAGCACCCCCAAATGAGTTATGGATCTGCTTTTCTAAGGTAGGGTCATTTGGTGTGATTTGCATAACATGGGACCATCTCTCAAGCTGTGGGACTTGTAAACTTGAGATGTACCTCTAGAGAAAGTTGGCTTCTTCTTCCTGATCCGAATTATAAACTACTTCTAAGGAAGGAAATGTGACTATCTACTCCTAATATAACAATTCCAAGGAGACAAAGAGAGAAAGTGCATAAAAAGGGAAATCCTACACTAACGAGGTGATAACATGAAGAAAAGGGAAGTGTTGATCATCTATCAAAATGGCCATGAAATGAAGGGAGGTGAGGTGAGAAATGGAGAGGATGGACAACAACATCACAGACCAAATGTCAGATTCACACATAACTCCATTTTCAATCCCTTAACACAACGGCGACACGGATCTACAAATGAAACATCCAAAACATGCACAGAATACTCTAACGATGAGAGGAAAGAAGATGCAATGAAAACAAGTGAAAGATGGACAAACACATCACAAAAATGAGTTTTATTGCTTCAGAAATTTGCACAGAGCATCATACACGAGAAAGAGGCAAAAATGCCATTTACAGAGCGGGGAGGAGATTCAAACTCCATTTTCAACCCTGGGGAAGAAAAGAAGAGGGGAGGTAGAGAAGAAGAATGAACAACAACTTTTACAATGAATCCTACCCCTATATTTATAGATTCGATCAGAGAGAAGAAAGAGAGAGGGAGAAGCGGGAAAAGTAGGTTAAAACTTAACCACTGCTATTAATGCTTCTGATAAAATTTGTCCCCAAATCTATCTTTATTGCATCGATATTTGGTTCTACACCTTGAAGGAAGAGGAAATGATGGAAATAGATCAAATCTAATCTAGTTGTTGAGATAGATGGATCTTGTATTGAAGGCCCGAAGATGTTTCCTCCATTTTCTTTTACCTAAACACCTCAATATTAAAGTCTCAGACCTCCATGGTGTAGGTGAGGCCAAGATCTTTTCAACGGTGTCATATTCATAATATATTGAGCCTTGAGTTGAAATTTATGCCCCCTTGAAGTTTGTATGAGGTTCGTATAGGAGGGTGGGAAAATAACTTGAAAAATGGGTCCCCTTTTGATATGGGGCATGTGTTAACTAGATTGGAACAAAAATTGGGCCTACGGGTCCACAGTTTATTTTTTTCCCTTTCCACGAGAATCACAAAACTCAAAACTACTCCCATGACCTTGAAGCTCGCTTGGAAATGTGGCACCCTTTTGTTGGTGGGAATGCACTTCACCTTTTGTCTCGTGCCTCGCTTTGGTTTAAATTAGGTTCAAACTTTGAATTTTTCCCTTTTTTTAATTTTACCTAAGTCTATCAAATAGATTTAAGACATGAAATGACGCGACAGATCTGTTTCTTCTCTTTCTTCTCACACAGGGTCATAGTCGATCCAATATTTTGACTTAGGGGTGAAATATGGATAACAATTTGGTGACTCACAGGAAATATTCTTGCTAGATGAATAGAACAATGGCCTTTTAGCATCCATTGGGCATGGAGTCCACCTTATAAATTGATTCTGATCGAACTCGAAATTATGACTTTTGAGCGTCTTGAAACCCCGAAACTTGAAGTTAGACTTCACAAAAGCCAATGTGCAAGAGAAATAGCACCAAAACTATGTACAAACTAAAAATCATACATGCTCCAAACGAGAATATGTAGAGTGTGTAAAAGCACTTCTTTTGCTGAAAAACCTACCTACACTACTCTAATCAAGAGCAAAGGGAGCTCAAACAAATCCCTGTTTGGCAGGAGAAATAGCTTCCCTTCTTCAAAAATGGCAGCCATGCAACTAATTTGGCACTAAACATGGCTGGTTGGATGAGTGAAAAACTGACAATAAGCTGGTCCTCCACCCAAATCACCAAAGTATCAGCTAGAGATAAATCAAATACCTCTTTTAGTTGCTTTGCATTTGGATTGAAGAGGTATGACAGCTGATCCTTGGTACTTTGCATGTCATCCTCATGCCCTGAAATGGACATGACTGATTGTGGCTGCCCCTTTGGCTCCAATGAAGCCAAATACCTGATTGGGAAAGGTCCAATCCATTTGATATGCCCATTTCTCTAATTTTCCACTCCAAAAATGGAGTCTTCTTGTAGACCTCTTTAGGTGAATGGTGTGGAAGGAATGGTGGAACTCTTATGTTGTTTCTCTTCTTCCTCCTGTGAAGAGCATGGAAGGTTTGATTCTCCCAAACTAGATCCCAAAAGGATGATATAAGGTGCAGACTTACTGTAAATGAATGTTCTCCTCTATGACAGTAGGTTCATATGCTTGGAAGGTGGATGAAGGATAAAACAATAGAAACTCAACTGGTTCTTCTCCATCAAAACAGTCCTCCAAATCAGACAAGTACTCTGCTTCATTGTTGTCCTGCTACAAATGAGAATTCCATGGTGGGAAAGAAGTCATGATTGCACAACTTCATGGGATTGAAGAAGATTAAGGAGATGGAAGAAATAATGGGTGGAAATGGATGGGAAGGTTTGCAACTCAGAGGATGGGTTGTTGACCAGATGGAGTCATCAGATGTGCTTGAAAGTGCCTCTAAAGGCTGAAATCTTCACCAAGAGCACATCGAATTTGATGAAATGAAGTGGTAAGGTTATTTAGACCTGTCCCATTGGGTGTGTCAAAACTATTAATGTGAAATCATAGCACCCCAAATGAGTTATGGATCTAATTTTCTAAAGCGAGGTCATTTGGTGTGATTTGCAGATAGCATGGGACCATCTCTCAATTGTGGGACTTGCAGACTTAAGATGGCCCTCTAGAGAAAGATGAATTCTTCTTCCCGATCCTAATGCTAAAGTAATTCTAAGGAAGGAAATGTGACTATCTACTCCTAATCTAACAATTCCAAGGAGAGGGGATAGAGAAAGTGAATAAAGAGGGAAATCCTACACTAACGAGGTGATAGCACCAAGAAAAGGGAAGTGTTGATCATCTATCAAAACGGACATGAAATGAAGGGGGTGACATGAGCAATGGAGAGGACAGACAACAACATCATAGACCAAATGTCGATTCACACAAAACTTCATTTTCAATCCTCACGAACATAGCTCACAGATCTACAAATGAAACATCCAAAACATGCACAAAATACTCTAGAATAATGAGAGGAAAGAAGATGCAATGAAAACAAGCGAAGGATGGACAAACGCATCACAAAAACAAGTTTTATTGCTTCATAAATTTTCACAGAGCATCATACATGAGCAAGAGGCAAAAAAACCATTTACGAGAGCGGGGAGGAGATTCAAACTCCATTTTCGACCTTGGGGAAGAAAAGAAGAGGGGAGGCAGAGAAGAAGAATGAACAACAAATTTTACAATGAATCCTACCCCTGTATTTATAGATTCGATTAGAGAGAAGAAAGAGAGAGAGAGAAGTGGGAAAAGTAGGTTGAAACTTAACCATTTTTTTTATGCTTCTGATAAAATTTTCCCCCAAATATGTCTTTACTGCATCAATCCTTGGTTCGGCGCCTTGAAGGAAGAGGAAATGGTGGAAATAGATTGAATCCGATTTGGTTGTTAAGACAAATGGATCTTGCATTGAAGGCCTGTAGATGTTTCCTCCATTTTCTTTTACCTAACCTCCTCAATATTAAAGTCTCGACCTTCATGGTGTAGATGAGGCCAAGATCTTTTCAACGGTGTCGATTCGCAATATTTCGAGCCCTGAGTCGAAAGATATGCCCCCTTAAAGTTTCAGATCGGGTCCCACAAGAGGGTGGGAAAACAACTTGAAAAATGGGTCCCCTTTTGATATGGGGCATGTGGCAGCCAAATTGGAACAAAAATCAGGCCTACATGTCCACAATTTATCTTTTTCCCTTTCCACAAGAATCACAAAACTCAAAAATACTCCCGCAGCCCCGAAGCTCCTCTTGGACATGTGGCACCCTTTTTGTTGGCCGGGAATGCACTTCACCTTTGTCTATGTACCCGCATTGGTTTGACTCGGGTTAAAACTTTGACTTTTTCCCTTTTTTTATTTTACCCGAGTTTGTTAAATAAATTTAAGACATGAATTCACGTGACAGAGTCATTTCTTCTCTTTCTTCTCGCACAGGGTCATAGCTGATCCAATATTTTGCCCTAGGGGTGAAATATGGATAACAGTACTACCACAATGTAAAATTTTGAGAAAAAGTAACGATAGAATTTTACAAATTAAAGGAAGGTATGGTTATCCTAGCGTCCGCTAGCCACAACAACATATTTGGAGTTTAAGAGTCGCAAGGTAGTTTCAAATGTACAACTACTAAGTGCATGTTTAGATAAGTATAAAATTTGGAATATATACATGAACATTCAATCTAATATAAATATTGATATATTTAAATTTTATACATATTTCATTTCTTCTCCGTCTAGCTCAAATATTGTCACTCATGATTCATTTTGTTTTTTTCTTAATTATGGGTTTGTGTTTATCCGAGTATGAATGTAAAGTTGATTCTTGAGTTTTTTCTCACTTACGTGTCCTTTTGTATCATCTTGCATTTGTTCCGCACAAATGGATACTTTGCAAATCATATAATATTTATCTATCTTTCCTATGTGCACAATTGGTTTTCTAAATATCACACTAGCCTTATCAAGAAAAACTTGTTGACTAACAATTACTTTTTTTCTAATTTCCTTCAAAGTCTCTATTTTCTGTATTTTTCCCTAGTTTTGGAGAAAATCTGAATGACATGCAAATTTTTCCTTCATTTACCTCTATTATTCTCCTTTGAAATTTAACCAAGAATTGTTTAAGTGATATAAAAAACTCTTCACTAGAAACCACATCATTCTCCTCTCAATATGTCATAAAAATGGAGAGATAGTTTATTTACTCAATCATTACATTCCCTTAGTATTTCCTTGTTATAATTAGTATATGTATGACATATACCAATATCATCCATGGTTATAATTGAAGGGTATTTATAAATGCCTTCTTCAATAACATACCACATATATATTAATGTTTTCTACATTGATCCCGTGACTTTAATGATTTTTGTGGTCTTCGTCAGGTAGGCTTGTTCCTTCATATTTTACTTGAGTCATTTATTTATAGCATTATACAGGTCATGCAATGCATCTTCTACATCGTAAACTATACATGTAGGAACTATGGATTTTAATTGAGTTTCAAGCTCTATATTTCTAGCATGCATGCCTCTCACTACTTCTATAGCTACTTTAGATATAACACTTATCAAGGATTCCATATCTTCCTCGTATTGAACCACTTATGAGCCTTTGGATTTCCATTTCTTTATAAGAGAGAAGAGGTCTTGTAAAGTTTCATGCCAAACAATGGATTTTTATGTTGAAATCTTCTTTTTGGTTATCCTTTTCAAGGTGATATCCTTGGATTGAACTCAATGTTTCTTAAGGTCTCTTCTTATGCCTACCAAACTGGTTTTTCCTTTTGAGTAATTACGGATTGTTCAACCAAATCTTGTCTCACTTCATGTGAAGTTGAGGGAGAAGATTGAGATGGTTGCACTATGGCAGAAATGGTTGAATGTTTAACTTGCACAGTCTCTTCTTCTTCATATTAATAAGTTAGGGCATATGCCACAAAACTTTGGAGCTTTATTCTATGTGATCTTGACTTCTTAAACTTCGGATAGAGTTTTTATTGATGGAGAAAAAGAAGCACTGGGCTTTTCTAAAGGATTTGAATAGAATTATGCCTTTCTCTTTGTAACCTCCTATTTAATAGTTCCTCTTTGAGGGGAACTACCACAGTCTTCTTCATATTCTAATTATCAAGGCTATATTATATTTAGGTAATCAATTCCCACTCATTTAAATCATCCTCACTTTGAAATAGGTCTGAAACTTTGCAAACAATCTCACTTACCTGTGTTATCTTTCCTATTATCCACCGCTTACTTTCTAAAGACCTCATATATGCACTAAAACTATGATATATGACTTGAAACTCATCATACACCTACTATGTCATGTCACTATGATACTACCATGCTTGGTTAGGACTGATTAGGTCCAAAACTCTTACCTCCATACCAATTTGCATGCTCTAGGGCTAGGAATAGGTCTAGAATGACCTAAATAAACTATGGCACCTATAGACACCTATAATTTAACCTGAACAAGGGTAAGTGCACCAAGTTGGAGGGCCAAAAGGGGGTCTTAAGTGGATGCATTTTTAAAAAAAAAAAACTTCAACTTGTATGAGTTTTTTGGAATAGTTACACTCAAAATAGGAAGATGTTGTATAAATATGAATCATAGAATTTTGAGTCTAGTTTCTAAGCTACTAATTTTTATTGAAAACAAATAGGTTTAAGTTGGTCAAGCAACTAAAATACCAACATATGCTCTTGTTTTTGTTAAAAAACATAATAGAGTGACTTTCGTGCCTCCCACCATTTTTTGAGCACCATTTAGTATTTTTGAAAACCCTTTGGTAGAAAGATAGCTAGGAGCATCTAGTTTGGGATCCATTTTTAAAGATTTTTTTAGTGAATATTTTTTTATTTATGATTTTTATAGTACAAAAATTTTATGTTTTGAAAAATAATGGAGCTCCGACCATGCCCCCCTAACTATCTCAAAAATATCGAAAATTAGATTTTTGTTTTTGAATATGTATAGAATTATGCCTAGTTTGGGCTAGTATAATTTTTTTAAAATTTTGATCACCCAAAAAAAAAATACACCATGAAAGATAGACATATTTACACTTCAAAAAATAGCTATAAAAAGGCATAGTTAGAAAATAAATAATATGGAAACCTTATATTAGTCAGAAAATTTAAAAATTTATATTTTTAGAAAGAAGAAAATTTACTCTACGTGGTGGTATAATTTTTATAAAAATCGATGGATTATTTTATATTGATTTATCATAGAGGAAGTGGAATTTTTACATTTTCTTGCAAAAACATGATGTTTGTTGTGTTTGTACAGGTCCATGCCTCAGGCTTGGGGATCCAAACCGAATCCCAAGCCTTGAGGCATGGCTTGGAAAAATAGAAAATACAAAACATGTATGCGTTATAACACATACACATTTTTCTTTGTTTATATATTGTGCCCCCCCAACATCCCTTTCATCTCTTTCATAGGAAATCTACAAACATTCTATTTTGTCTGCAATTTTCTCTGCATTCTTGCATGATTTTTTAGTAGTTCATTTTGTCCCCTACCCCACTAGTTGATTTTTATAATCATGGGTGATAAATGTCGAGCTAAGGACAAGAGGAAAGTTAATAACAAGACACCGAGATCAATTGGAAGAGAAGAGAATAAATAAACTAAAGAGAATGAAAAACATCAAGCGAGGCAAGGTACATCCGCTATATCAAATGTAGCTAATGTATTAGAAAATAGGGATAAAATACATAATGAAAATGTAGAGAATAATGATTTTGCAATGAATAATGATATTGAATTGAATGATAATGTTGGTATGGATGAAGAAATTGATATGAATCCAATTGTTGAACCCTTACCTAAGAATCCAAATGTTAACCCCAAAATTTGTATGAAAACATTGAATGAAGAAAGTAACCTTGTAAACAAATCTTCACCTCTAAGAACACCTCCTTCCATTTTGTGAAGAAAACCAATTCACTTAATTGAAATTGATGAAAACATTATAAAACCAATGCCTAACAAAATGTCTGAAAGAAATGTGAGAAGAAAAACTAGTGGAATTTGGGATAATTACTTTGAGAATTTAAATGACACAAAAAGATGTCAATTATTTGTTTCATTGATGAAATTAATTAAGATGAGACCTATAATGAAGACCCTGGGGTTAAGAACATCTAATGTTGTTGATCAAAATGTGTCAATTGTTGAAAACATACATAAATCATACCAAACTGTAGGTGGAAAAAGACACACCAAATATAGTAATACTACACGGTGTGCACTTACTAATTGTATAGTAAGTGATAAAATAATTAATAAACGCTTGATTAGAAAAACAAGCAGTGTTTTGAAGCTAAACAAAAAAACACTAATGAAAGAAATAGAGAGATGTAAATGTCTTGAGTCAGTCAATAACACTGACTATTGGGATTTCTGTAGCAAACTTCTACAAAAATATAATAATACATTTGATATTCTAAAAAAATTAACTGTAAAATTTTGGAATGAGAATACAAGGGTGTCACCAAATAGAAGAGATACAGTAAAAATAAGAATAGGTTCTCATAATAGTGAATCATGTGAAAAACATTTCTTAGACATGACTCAAACAAAATTTTTCTCTAAGTTTAAGAATGAAAATCCACAAATTAACATTAGCCAAAGATTCTTTGAAATGAGCAAACCCTTTTATGTGAAAATCAATCACTCATGTACCACTTGTTGTTGTAGGAATCATGTTGAATTTTTAATGCATTATGATGTATTTTTATCAAATACATCGTGTTTTGCATACTGACATCATGTTACAAGAGTGTAGAATAAATGTCCCACAAAAATCTTCAAGGGAATTTATTCCGACAATATTTTGTGAAAAATCAACAAGACAAATTTTTTTATAACAAAACATATTTGGATGGAATGTGCAATGTATGCGTGGCATGCCAAATCGAAAAGTTATATCCATGAGGAGAGTACATATTCAATAGGAAAAGAATTGGTTTATTTTACCAAATATAAATCGGTGGCATATCAATTAAAATATGGAAAAGAATCGAAGAGGTGTGAGCTTGTTAGAAAACAATTACCTGTATCAGAATATATGGTCAAATTCATAGAGGAAATTTTTTATGAGTATGCAAGGCACACACATAGAGCTTGATGGTTGGATGCAATATTCAAGTTAAGAAAGGAAACATTCCCACTTGGTACTTGTACGTACCCAAAATTGTAGGGTACTACACCATTGGAACATCGTAACACGTGCCCCAATCATGACACAGGTCTCTCGCAAGGTGTTCAGGATGCGGAAAATCTCCACAAGTATGCGTTAATGTCTCGCATGCCCCATTTAGTCCTGTGTGCTTTCTAGTTCTCTTTTACCCTCTTTTTTGTGTTTTGTTCTTTTCTACGAAACCTTGCCTGCCTGACGGCAGTCTCATGATTTCAATGTTTCGCCGCCCGCTTTAGGGTGGTGGTCATTCACGCATTTTCCAAAATGCTCTTTTAACGTGACTCATGTAAATTTCAATGTTTACTATCTTTTTCACCACCTTTGCTTGCATTAATGATTCTAGTTCCTGGAATAGTGTTTTGGCATTGTTTATGGTTTAAGAGATCAATTTGGTTTTTACCTTTGGGTAAATGGAAATGCTATAAATAGTTGGCTTGTGCTCAAGCAAATGGCCCCTCAAATTTTCCTCTGAATTTCTCATTCCAATAGTTTAGCCTTTCAATTTTGCTTAGGATTCATAGTTTCATTTGTTGAATGCCTAGTTAGTGTTGTTTTACTGTTAGAAAGCCACATATTCTCCTTGTGCAAAGTGTTGTTTTCATCTCATCCAAATCAATTGGAGTAGGATAGTTTGTTTTCAATAGGAAGCCATTAAAGTTATAGGTTTTGTTAATCAAACAAGATAGTTTCAGGTTCTGGATGTTTTATGTTGCATGATTTGCAATAAATCCCACTAGGAATTGCATAAGCCAAGCTCTATACTCTTGCGCTATCCCTCTCCTACTCGCATTGTATTCAGTCTACATCCTAAGCTACCTTTGTTCCAATATCTACTTTTGTTGATGCTAGCATTACACACTTTTCTAGGTCCACGTGAGCACAAAGGAACGAGGAGATCACACTGAGGGGACAAAGCCACACACCATTGGATTCGCCACTATTCTGCAAAATCCAAGTTCAAGCTTTCAAAGTTCTAGTTAAAGCATATCAAATAAAGTAGTCAATCATTTCATTTCAGTCAATTTCACTTTCGATATTGCCAGGAAGCTATGGGATTGATAGTTTCTGAGAAACTATGATTCACTCCTCACTTCTGAGGTAGGATCGAGAGTCTTTCAAATAGAGTAGATCAGTTATCAGGTTATTTAGAATAGATCTACAAACTGCACAAACAAGTAGCTATACTCGGTTGCTTTGTTTGTTTTAATTGCATTATTAGTTTAGTTGTCAATTTTAGATATATTAGATAATTGCTCTTTAAATTTTGTTTAGTAGTTTATCAATAACTATCAAATTTAGGAATATACATAGACATATCTTACGCAGTTAAATTATTCTGTCATTAGTTAGATTTGTATCATTTCCTTTTGTATGACAATCATGGGACCTAGAGAGCCCAGAGAATACGTATTCAAGCCAATTATGCCCCAACCCAATCTTATTACAAAGCAATAACCGACATAGATCATAATCTTAGGATCCAAGTCTTCCGAACAATAGTAGACTTGCAACATATCAGCTCATAGTTGAGCGGGTTAAACATAGAAGATGACCAAGTGCACACGTTTTGGTCAAATCAGCCAAACTACAGATTACTCTAGATAAATATCCACATGACTGTAGAAGGGCTTGAAAGAGAGAAAACATTCGGTTGTGATCCTTTGGTCCCACAGCCAGACGCAGGAGACACTCTCACAGACATAGATACTAGCTTAAGAATTCAAGTTGTAAGAATGCCTGTGAGATACTCTGAGAAGATCACACAATTATTAATTCTAAATATAGAGGCCGAGAAGGCATACGACTATTGGATACTAGGGATTAGGGACTGATTCCGCACATGACCATAAGCAGTCCACAACAACCATGAATCTACGGTTGTGACCCACAAATCCCACAACCCAATGAGCCTACAGGTCAATCTGACGTTGACGCTGGCTTACGCACATTAATATTTAGATCCACTCCACTTCCACCTATCATCATCACATAGTTATCCTTGTTAGACGTAGCAGCTAACAAAGCTAAAGATTTCTGGACTAGACTAGAGAATTGACCATAGAGTCTACTATATATCCATCATCCATCATATGACCATGTATCCGGAGACATACACGAAACCATCCTGTAGTCATTTTCCACGTATCCCACAACCATAGATCGATCACACCCGAGCTCGATATTGATTGGAGCCTTCTTGAGCAGTCATCCTTGCCGATCGATCTATCACACCGCCTAAAGTTAGAGAGGCCTTCTTTTCCTTAGATTCTTAGATTCCACTAGTGCATTGTCGAAGACATAAGATTACCTAACTAATTTTTCTGCATCCCACGTGTATTCCATCCCCACCGGCTATCTCAGCATGACCTCGAGAGGTCGGGTGTGAGGAAGAGTTACTTGTAGATTCCCACGCTTGCTTGTCACTTTTCCATCGTACAAAATTGGTGAACCCAACGTGAAGAACACAAGCGCTTTCACTATTACCTATTTCTTCCACCTTCCTCCTTCCCATTATTCTGTGGGTATTCATATACCCCCCGAATATGTCGGGATTCGATGCATATGGCAGACCTCTCCTAGGTCTTGAGGCATACTACGCTCAACTGAATAGACAGTCATCACCCTCGCTCTCAGTATGGGGTGACAACTATTCAAATAACCAATTATCAACACAAACTCCACCTCCAAGGATTAGATATAGTTCATCTTTCCAAACAGAGGAGTTGGATCAACTCACTCAAAGACAACAAACAGAGCCTTCAGGCTCGAACAATATGACATTCACAGGAGAATCTGGTTCATCTCCTCAGGTGCTGCTTAGACCACAAATTAGTAGACAATCAGATCCATACCTAGTTTTAGATGATGAGCATTCAGTGCATTATGCCAGGAATGAACAACACTCTCGGGTATGTACCCACCCATAGGAAGTTTACAAACACAACCCGAGGTCTCTTTTCAAGAAAATACCTCCATACCACTACATATAGGAAATGCCCTCGGGAAACTTGGCAGGAATGATCAGTTCATAGCAGGGTATCACATGCCTATACAACATCAGGATATACAACAAATGCCACTAAGGCAAAATACCGTGACTTCACCAAATGAAGTCATTTCAACTTTAGTAGAAAAAGTTAGGGGTTAGAAACTTGCTCAGGAAAATCACCATTTTCAATTCATGCAGCAGGAAATTCTAATCCTCCACACCATCCTAGCCAAGTAGACCTCCTCACAGGAATAGGCACGTTAGGCATGACTCCCCAGTATTCACAACAAATGCCAACTAGAACCGCCATTTCTAACACCATTCCGATACCTCCGGTCTAGTACAAAATAATCCATTCCTAGACAATACCCCTTCATACTTAAACATGTACTCCAAATCACCACAAGGGGATATGTTCTCCTCTCCTGGCATGTTTTCTCAACCACAGGGGTTTCCTTATGCCTCTACCAATGCATACGCTACGCCATATCAACAACCCATTCCACCGCGCCCCCTCAGCAGCACCATCAATGGTCGAAACCTATGCGATAGGGACTTATTCAGAATATTTGAAAGAGCCCTTAGACTTCACCATACGAAGCGTCATGCTTCCAAGACCTCTTCCCGATTTTCCCAAATACAAAGGTGAGGGAGATCCGAATGCACATATCAAGGCTTACGCCACAACCATTCGAGAACTACTCCCTTGGGATGGGGTTGTTGCTAAAATATTCCCCAAAACCTTAGAAGGCATCGCCCTCGATTGGTATTATAGAATACCTGAGGCTTCCATCCATTCATTTAAACAACTTGTTTCAGAGTTCATTAAAGTGTTTGACATGAACAAACTATTGAGAACAAGAATCAGGGAATTCTTGCACATTAAGCAAGAACACAATGAATATGTCACTCATTTCATCCAGAGGTGGCGTACAGTTCTTTATTCTTCGGCAAGTGCTCCAAACATGGACCAAATGGAACTATGTGATTTATTCCTTCATTCTCTCAGCAGAGAAGTAAAGGAAGAAGTCCAAAAGTTCCCACTAAGGACTTACGATGAAGTACTTGAGAGCGCTCTCCGAATAGATCAAGGCAATAGATAGCGGTCGTAAGACGTATGGAGCAAATGGGAGGTTAATCACCTCCAACCAGAATACTATGGCTTATCCTACTACCACAAATGTCAATCAAGGACCTAAAATCCTTAATAAAAATCGTGGAGTGACAACAGATGGAGTAACTGATCAAGGCTAAAAGGTAAATGTTGTGAATACTCCACCACTAATGAACAATCAATGAAACAACAACTTTACCCCAACAATCAATGCAGTGGATTTTAATCAACAACAACAACAACAACAACAACAATGGTGAAACCCTACACAGGGTCCAAGCCAAAACTCAATTGGATATCAAAACCAGAATCAAAACCAAAAACAACAAATACAAAACTTTAATCCTAATAGGCAATGGTTTGATCAGAGTTTTGGGCCACAATATACACCAAACCAACAAACTAGGAATTACAATCCTAACTCGTATTGTGGTTTCCACAAAATTCGAGGCCATGACACTAGAACATGTCGTGACTACAATAAATTCATGCAACGTTTGCCAGAGGAACAAAGACAACTCTTCATAGATATGTTCTTGGTAGATTCTACGTCACCAGCACCAAGTACTTTTACAGGGGTAGTTTCCCCTCAAAATGCTCCCCTCAAGATCTTTAATGACCCCCTCCCAAATCACAATAACAATAGGTTAAATCCAAATGGGACAAATAAGGGCATAATGATAGGAAACAATGATCATGAAGCCTCGACTTCACTAAATCCATTAGTTGCACCACAATTAGGAAGTCAACCGCGACCCAAGATAGTCGGTTTAGTGGAGTTAGATGTTGAACTACCCATGGAAGCTATAACAAGGACATGAGAGTATTCCTCTCAACCAAGTCCAAGTTACCTACCAGAGACAGATAACATCCAACAAATATTAGTAAAACCCGTAGGTGCCTATGATTTAATTAGTGATCTAACAAAAACCTTCTCGCACATTTCTTTTTTGGACTTACTGAAGAACTCTCCTACCCATAGGGCTGCTCTTTTAGAGGCATTAGGTTTGAGTCATTTAATTAACATCACTCCACCTCCCGAAACATAGGTAAACCATATAGACTTTGATATCCACCCTCCAGGGGCAGCCGGATAGGGATACCGAGTTTATATTCGAAATAAACAAAATGCCAACAGATGCTGAGATTACACGCAGAGGTGATCCGGCCTTACACTTGCAAGTGTGGGTTTATAACAATTATGTGAAACACGTGATGGTTGATGATGGAGCAAGCAGTTAACATAGTCCCCTTCTCTTTCCTTCAAAACTAGGGTATGGAGAAACGAATTGTTCCACGACTAGAAATACATTAAGAGGCTATGATAGCCTTAAAGCCACGTCGATTGGAACTATAATACTACCGGTCACCTTAGGACCCAAAACAATCCTGACTGAGTTTTATATTATAGATCGGGAAACCAACTATAATATGATCCTTGGCCGACCATGGATACACCGTATGAAGGCAATCCCTTCTACATTATTTCAAGAAGTAAGATTCTTACATTTAGGAAAGGTGTTCATAGCCAAAGGTGATCCAAAACCATTCGATATACACCTAGCTGACTTAAAGAAAAGACCAGGTGTTCACTCGGAGTTTGAACTCCCAACAAACCAACTTAATAAACCCACCGACGCAAAACCAAAGGAAAAGTTGGTACCTACAACAGATCTTGAGACTATGAGCCTAATCAAGACTATCCCAACCCTCAAGGATGAGGCTAACATTGTAGAAACAATATCATTAGGAACTACTGCAAAAATTGTTGAATTATTAGAACAGGATCTACCGATGTTCCTACCATTTGATTTTGTAGGCATGGGATATACCCTAGGTGTTGGTTCTCTTCCAACAGAGGATCTCTGCATGGTAGAAGTAGAAGATGTTAACACAAAAATATCCCAACGTCCATATTCCCAGCTAAATATTGGACTCTCCATTTTGATGGAGCTAGATGTCATTACGGAGCTGGGGCAGGTGTAATCTTTACTTCTCCCGAGGGAAAATCCTACCATTTCCTTTAAACTAAATTTCAAATGTACAAACAACGACGCTGAGTATGAAGCCCTCCTCCTTGGCCTCATCTTAGCTAAGAGGATTCGGTGTTAATAACATCAGGGTGTTAGGAGACTCACAATTGTAGTAGCAAACCAAGTCTCTGAGGTGTATGAAACCAAAGCTGAGCACTTACAACTCTACAAAATAGTTGTATTGAATTTAAGCAAGGAGTTTGACTTCATATCAATTGAAGCAATCCCATGAGAACAAAATCTTCTCACCGATTCGATAGCAACCTCAACATCACGCTTCACTCCAAACGGTGAGTTGGAAGATACCCATTTCATGGTATCCCTTCGTACTGAACCATTGGTGAAAAAATGTCAAACCCTCTTTTAACAAACAGAGATGAGAACAAATCTACTATCCTAGACCACATTGATAGTGATAGAACCACTCTTGATTACTTAAATGCCTATGCAGTGTTACATCTCACCCATCACGTGATAGATTTGTCCTTAATCCCGCATTCATCCTCCTACTTCAGAAATCCCATGATGGAACTTCCCCCACAAAAGGAGCTCAACATATACACGGTAGAAAATGGAGATGATCTGGAACTACCTCTAGCCCCCCTGAGTTTGAAGAAGGTAACACTTCTTTAATCGAAGAAACAATTGATATTAACATCGGAACGGAGGATGAACCAAGGATATTGAAATTAGGATCCTCGTTAACTCCATCAGAAGTAGAAATACACACTCGAATCCTCAAGGAACATCAGAAGGCTTTTGCATTTAATTATAAAGAAATGACAGGGGTTACACCACACATTGCGGTACATAACCTCATCACTAAATCAGACGCAAAGCCGATTAAACAAAAATCGAGACCAATGAAACCCAAGGTAGCTCTCATGGTGAAAGAAGAGGTAATAAAACTCCTCCAAGTAGGATTCATCAAACCAGTCGATTACTCTTAGTGGGTATCTAATATCGTTCCCTATTCTCAAAAAGAATGGGAAGATACGCATCTGCATAGACTTCGAGACATTAATAAGGCATGCCCCAAGGATGACTTCCCGTTACCATCCATTGACATCATTGTTGACGCAACAACTGGATTTGAGCTTTTGTCCCTCATGGATGGATTCTCAGGATACAATCAAATCAGAATATCAAACAAGACCAAGCCAAAACCACATTTATAACTCCTTGGGGAACCTATTGCTATGTTGTTATGCCATTTGGTCTCAAGAACGCTGGCGCTACATACCAACGGGCAATGACATATATATTTCATGATCTTATTCACAAAATCATGGAATCCTACGTAGATGACTTGTTGGCCAAGGCCAAGAAGCGTTGTGATCACCCGGAAGTACTCCGCATCATTCTTTCACATTTAATAGAATACGGAGTCACGCTAAATCTAGAAAAATGTGTCTTTGGTGTGACAGGAGGGAAGCTCCTAGGTTACATTATATCATCACGAGGGATCGATGTAGACCCAACCAAAATCAGGTTGTTCTCGAAATGATCCCACCTTCGGATGAATCTAGAATTAGGTCATTTCTTGGAAAACTCAGTGCAATCCAAAGATTCATCCCGATTTAAGCTTTTCCATTCATCCAATCAACAATCTACTCAAGAAAGATTATAGTATCGATTGGACTGAAGACTGCAACGAAGCTTTGAAGTAGTTAAGTGTTTTATGTTGTCACCACCCACGCTAATGCCACCTAAGCCGACCACCGTTAATCTTATATTCACAAGCTACCAATGTCTCGCTAGCCTGTATGCTGGCTCAAGAAGATGATGACAAAAGAGAACGCGTGATCTATTTCATTAGCCAAACATTTCTTGACTATGAAACATGTTATACACAGCAGAATGAGAATGCCTTGCCATAATCTTTGCAACCAAATGCTTAAGGCATTACATGCTAAATCAAGAAACAAGGGTCATTGTAAAAATAGACCATTTACAAACTTTCCTCACACAAGGGTCCTTGTCTAAAAAGGCTGGATGCTTTATAACCTTAATGGGGGAATTTGAATTAACATTTGTAAATCAAAATCCATTAAAGGACAAATCATTGCGGATTGGTTAGCTGATAACCCACTAGACGGAGGCAATCTAGTAGATCTGGACTTTCCCGATGAATGCATATACTACATCAAAACCAGACCTCCTATCTCTAAGTGTCCTTGGTATACTGATATTATTAATTATATCATGGACCATACGTATCCAGAAGGTGCTACACCACACAAAAAGAAGGTGGTTACACATTATCGTAGCTAAATACGTCATTATAGAGCAAGTGCTCTATCGTAAAGCGTTTGATGGAATGCTTCTAAGATGTGTCGACACAGAAGAATCCAAGAAGATTCTCCATGAATCTCACAGTGGAATATGTGGAGGCCACTTCGGTGGTCATGCCACCACTCGTAAAATACATCGGATGGGCTATTTCTAGCCTACTCTAGAACACGACGCAGTAGAGTTTGTACGAAGGTGTCATAAGTGCCAAGAATTCTCCCACGAGATTCACATGCCGCACAAGCTCTACAACCAATCACTACTCCATGGCCCTTTTCTACGTGGGGCCTAGATTTGATAGGGAAATTCTCTCCCTCATCTACAGATGGCCATAATTTCATAATCACGGCCACCGAGTATTTTACCAAATGGGTAGAGGCTATGCCTCTTACTACTATACCGGGTTCTGTAATCACCAAGTTCATTTTGAACCAAATCATTTGCAGGTATGGTGTCCCACAAATCATTATCTCAGATAATGGGACTTCTTTTAAGAATGATGAAGTTCATGAATTGTGTAATAAATTTAAAATAAGCCATCATACAACCTCCCTGTATTACCCTCAAGCCAATGGATAGGCTGAAGCGACAAACAAAACATTAAAAGCCATTCTTCTTAAAATTGTGAAAGAAAACAAGCGAGATTGGCATTTGAAGTTATATCGGCCTTGTGGGCCCACCGAACCTCAATAAGAACACCAACAGGAGAAACTCCTTTCTCGTTGGTATTCGGGGCAGAAGTAGTTCTCCCGCTTGAGGTTGAAATACCCAGTCTCCGTATCTCATTACAAGGGATTCTGGATGAAGACGCTTACAGAGAAGCACGTCTCTCCCAACTAGAAAGCCTAGATGAGGCTAGGTTAGATGTCGAAACAATGGCATAGAGTCTATGCTGACCGGATGTGTCGGCAGTATAACAAAAAGGTCTATGAATGAGACATATATGAAGGTGATCTAGTTCTAAGGCTAGACAACCGGATCGATAAAAAGACCGGCGAAGGAAGGAAGTTCCGGCCCAAATGGTTGGGCCCATACCAAGTCACGAAGGACTATGGAAATGGTGCATATCTCTTATGTACACTAGAAGGTGAGGAATTTGGTGAAACAGTCAATTCCCTACACCTTAAATGATTCTACGCATAAGCGGCCAACATTATTTGTATAATTATATCTACATTACATCTTCATATAGTTAGGTTCATTTTGTCCGCTTGTTTCGTACAATTTTGTGATCAAGGAACTCATTCTCAAAAGCAATTCATTACAAACTTCTGATGGTATTGGCATAAACACTCTAATCATGCTTCTTCATTTTATAACATCATCACCTGTTTCGGAATCATTTCATCAACTAAAGCTAGATATGACAAAGCCTTGATGGTAACCATACCAAGATCTGTGGGTTTGTTCTCACTTTTGGTTTCTTCCTAGGATAGGTGTCTTGCCTATGGTCTGTTCTAGAAGCTTCATAGTGTCACATCTATCCCGTATGTATATCTCTTTGGAAATAAGAACATGCTGACATCTTGCTCAAATAAACAAGTCAAATATAGATCAAACAGAAAATTTTAATTTTACACATTTCCTTGCCCCACCAACCTTTGGTGATGAGCTTGTGTCTCTTACTAGTGACGTAGGGTTGGGAAAGGATGGGAATGCCCTTACTCACCTATACCTTGTCCATGGTGATAAGCCCACACTTCTTACTAGTAGCATGGGGCAAGGTGTAGGGAGTCCTCTTGACAAATAAACATTGAAGGTCGTAAGAAAACAATTCAAATGAACTTTTGAAAATTTGAGTCAAAAACAAATGAATCAGATGTCCAAAATTCCAAGAGAATTCAAAACCCTAAAACCCAGATTTTTTCTACCATGTGGCCATCTATGGATCTAAGTCTAGATAAACCGCAAAGCAAGTTACATCCCAAACTATGGAGTCACTCGAGTAGAGTAGGCTTGTAGCATCCTAATTTGGTTCCACCAAAGCTTTGTCTATCTCTCATCACTATCATTTCAACACATTTCATAACTTGTGCCCTTTCTAGCTCTCGGTGATGAGCCCTCGCATCTTACTAGTTACGTGGAGTTAGGAGTGGGGCAAGTTTATCTACTCATCATACCGGTTTATCATCACACTTTGTCAAAACAAATATGAAGTACCAAAATTGCTTATAAGAAACTGGAGTTTAAAATCACATTGTGTTTACATTATCATATATCAGCATCACGAAATACAAAAAGAAAGTAAACATTTGTATCATTTGTTCTCCATTGCATACATTCTAAAAAGCATATAAACATAACATTATAGTTTACATGTGTAATCAAATCATAAGAACATTAATGCCAAGAGTCTGATCCAAAAAGAATATATATATATATATATATATAAACAATCAAGTTTCCTGTACAATGCCATCATGCGCTAAGCATGGTCAAAATGCTCAAAGAGCCCGAGAGATACAAAATACATCATAAAAAATAGTCCAAGAGAGCCAAGTGGCTTCTCAACCCCTATGAGATCCCTCTGAGGGTGCATGCCCTGTCTAGGACTCCGGCTATGCACGCCGGTGCTCGAATGCATGGAGGGCTCACGATCCCGAGGAGCAGCTGCGGTCTCACCATGAGAATGACTCCTCATCAGGCGCTCTGTTGTCCTATACCCTGCCAGCTTAGTATGGAGGGTAGACACCATCCTAGCCACATGCCAGATAGGGGAAAAGATGTCGGTATGCCTACCAGCTACTGAAGGCTCCCCTGCATCCACAGATAGCTCTACATGGGTCTTCTCCATAGGGATCATCAGGGTATCGGTGCATACCGGTGAATCAGGTCTCGCCACTCATCGGCAGTCTCTACAAGCAAAGGAGAAAATCCAATTAGAAATAATCAAGAGATAAAAGCAAATGTAAACAAAAGGAGAGGTAACAACTAAGGCAATCATAACTAGAAACAAATGTTAAAAGGAAGGATGATAACTCACTCGGATCGCCGGGCCTCCAAGATGGATCTCTAGATCGGCACTGCCGCCACAGATGTCGCCGCCGGTGTGCACTCCTCCTATGGCCGGGCAACATAACATCTCGCTACGGACTCATCCTCCCCACCAAGGCCCTGAGAGAGTGGCTCCTCTGAAGCTAGTGTCACCCTCTCTGCACTCTGCTCCGCCCTCTCTACTTGTAAAATATCCTGAGTGTCATGCCACTCAGGATCGCTATCCTCCTCTCCACCTGACTCACTAGCCTCAGCCTCGGTCTCCTCCTCCATCTCTCCCCCTGTGAACTCCTCAGACTCGGAGTCTATGTCAATGGGATCGTCGCTGCTGTGGGTGGGACCGGTGGCAATCTGAAGTAAGGGTGCCTGAGGAGCACCCGCTCTCCCTCGAGCACGTACTACCCACCTAGCCGCAATAGGAATGCCAGAGTAACAACTGTCCAACCCCAGCCTCTAGGACCTCCCCTAGCCTCTCGAACTGATCTATATACTGGCACCACCGGGGGAAGCATACCCACATAAGGTAGGCCAAACTGCTGAGGCACTCGACCAAAGGGATGTATCTCCACCCTCCCCACCCTGTCAACAAGCTGCCCTGTGGTGGAGCAGGAAATCAAAGTAAGAGCCTCCTCACCCCATAACCCTGCCATGGCCTGATACGGTGTGGCCTCCATGTCATCAGTGGTCAGGGAAGCAACTGGCTGGTGAGGTGCTCTGAGCACCGACATGTCTATCCATCTGGCTGCCCTCACAGCTCCGAGATCTACCACCTCTACACCTCTACCATAGGGGATGAAACGCTCATAGACCCAACTCATAACTAGGGTCGGATGGCTCAATGACTGCCCCTGTAAATGGACCACCCTATACAAATCATGGTAGGTAGTCCCAAGTATGTCAGCTCCCCAGGCATAAATCCAGCCATGTCCCTCAATCTGTGCAATGATGGGGGACCAGCAATACAATAGAGTGTCTCCTCCCTTGTCCCCAATCAATCTCGAGGCAAGGATCCCCATAATGGCCTGACGAATCAAGGGGATAGGTAGGCTAGGAATAGATCGGACCCTCACCCCCTTCTTCAAACCAGTGGAGATAACTGCATCTCCCATGTATGAGGCCCACTATGCTATCTGAGCCCGTGAACCTGCTGTCTCAAGAGTGAGTCATCTCCCGATGATCGGGACCCCAAGATATGGTAAACGTCCTCCAAAGTAATGGTCCACTCACCTCGGACCCCTGGTAATCGGAAAGTGTTCGATCAACATCCCAATATGAAAATAAGTCACAAAGTATGTGACTGGATGGTGCAACATGTGGAACCCATGATATATGCAGTATACCAGCCCTCTGAAGAGTGTCCTGCTTCATCCTGAGAAAGGGCATCTAATACTGCTGGGAGCCAATCACACTCTCTCTCTCTGGCTCCATCGAATATACTCCTCCCTCACCTGCATACACCCAAAAACACACAAAACAGAGCAAGTTAGTATCCAAATGACATTAGAAAAATCATGAAAACACATAAGAATGCTAAAAATGCAAAATTAACTTCAAAAAGGTGTTGTTTGTGCATTCTGTGAAGGACCGCCACCCTGAGCAGGGCGGCGGTTCCATAATCGACCGCCTTAAAGGTGGCGGTCGTAATTGTAACCGTAATCACCCCGATCAAAGCGAAAGGTGGCGGTTGTGTAACCACCACCCTGTTTAAGGCGGCGGTGTGTCCCGAAAACCCACGCGGGTCATGTGCCCTAAAAAGGCCTAAAAAAACACAAAAATGACAATTTTTGACCAAAACAAAGCCTACCCAGTAGGCGCCCCCCTAGATAGACCTATTAAAACTAACATTTTCAAAAATTATCCCCCCATGACAAAGTTTTCATCATTTTAATATTTTAGGGATAAAAACGGTAAATTGAGAAAAACTAACCTGTGATCTCATGGGTCGGTGTTCCGCTCATGGAGGCATGATCATAATCTCATCCCAGACATTTTGACTATACTCTCATGAGAAACCATCACCGTGGGTCCCAGAGCTCAAAATCAACCAAATCAACACACGTAAATGAATAGGAAAATGGGCCCACTTTTACATATATAGCAACCTGACTTGTTTTGAATCCCCTTTCCAGGTTTAGAGCGCCGATGGAGGTAAGTTCTTATCCCCGCACAAATGGTACATCCTCATTTCATGATATTTTAGTATTTATTTTTCAATCTATTTTGTCTATCTGCACTTGAGTTCTCTTTTTCGTTTTGCAGGTGGCGGGAATTTCTGATGGCGTCATTCCGACACACGGACATATCAGGTATAACTTCTAACTTCCCATTTCGGGACCACCATACTTAGACCCACCGTTTTATTCCTCTTCATGGCTAAAATGATTCTCCGAGGGGGCAATATGTATGTACCAAAATTGTAGGGTATCTGCACCACCGAACATCATAACACGTGCCCCAATGATGACACAGTCTCCTCGCAAGGTGTTGGGATGTGGAAAATCTCCCCAAGTATGCATTAACATCCCGCATGCCCCCGCTTAGCCCCTACGTGCTTTGTAGTTCTCTTTTCCCCTCTTTTTTGTGTTTTGTTCTTCGCCATTTGAAATCGCTGCCCGCCTCCGGGCGGCGGTCTCTCGTGACCGCCACCTGCAGCTAGGGCGGAAGTCTGTAACCGCCACCCTGCTCAGGTGGTGGTCCTTCACGCATTTTCTAGAATTCTCTTTTAACGCGACTCATGTAAATTTCAATGTTTACCACCTTTTTTCACCGCCTTTGGCTTGCATTAATGATTCTGGTTCCCTAGAATAGTGTTTTGGCATTGTTTATGGTTTAAGAGATCAATTTGGTTTTTACCTTTGGGTAAATGGAAATGCTATAAATAGTTGGCTTGTGCTCAAGCAAATGGCCCCTCAAATTTGCCTCTAAATTTCTCATTCCAATAGTTTATCCTTTCAATTTTGCTTAGGATTCATAGTTTCATTTGTTGAATGCCTAGTTAGTGTTGTTTTACTATTAGAAAGCCACATATTCTCCTTGTGCAAAGTGTTGTTGTCATCTCATCCAAATCAATTGGAGTAGGATAGTTTGTTTTCAATAGGAAGCCATTAAAGTTGCAGGTTTTGTTAATCAAACAGGATAGTTTCAGGTTCTGGACATTTTATGTTGCATGATTCACAATAAATCCCGCTAGGAATTACATAAGCCAAGCTCTGTACTCTTGCGCTATCCCTCTCCTACTCGCATTGTATTCAGTCTGCATCCTAAGCTACCTTTGTTCCAATATCTACTTCTGTTGATGCTAGCATTACATGCTTTTCTGGGTCCACATGAGCACAAAGGAATGAGGAGATCACACTGAGGGGACAAAGCCACACACCATTAGATTCACCACTATTCTACAAAATCCAAGTTCAAGCTTTCAAAGTTCTAGTTAAAGCATATCAAATAAAGTAGTCAATCATTTCATTTCAAGTCAATTTCACTTTCGATATTTCCAGGGAAGCTGTGGGGATTGATAGTTTTTGAGAAACTATGATTCACTCCTCACTTCTGAGGTAGGATCGAGAGTCTTTCAAATAGAGTAGATCAATTATCAGGTTATTTAGAATAGATCTACAAACTGCACAGACAAGTAGCTATACTCAGTTTCTTTGTTTGTTTTAATTACGTTATTAGTTTAGTTGTCAATTTTAGATATATTAGATAATTGCTCTTTAAATTATGTTTAGTAGTTTATCAATAACTATCAGATTTAGGAATATACATAGACATATCTTACGCAGTTAAATTATTCTGTCATTAGTTAGATTTGTATCATTTCCTTTTGTATGACAATCATGGGACCTAGAGAGCCCAGAGAATACGTATTTGAGCCAATCGTGCCTCAACCCAATCTTATTACAGCAATAACCGACATAGATCAGAATCTTAGGATCCAAGTCTTCCGAACAACAATAGACTTGCAATAGATCAGCCTCACAATGAGCGGGTTAAACATAGAAGACAACCAAGTGCACATGTTTTGGTCAAATCATCCAAACTACATATTACTCTAGATAAATATCCGCATGACTGTAGAAGGGCTTGAAAGAGAGCAAACATTTGGTTGTGATCCTTTGGTCCCACAACTAGATGCAGGAGATACTCTCACAGACATAGATACTAGCTTAAGAATTTAGGTTGCAAGAATGCCTGTGAGATACTCTGAGAAGATCACACAATTATTAATTCTGAATATAGAGGCCGAGAAGGCATACGACTATTAGATACTAGGGATTAGGGACTGATTCCGACATGACCATAGCAGGTCCACAACAACCACGAATCTATGGTTGTGACCCACAAATCCCACAACCCAACGAGCCTACAGGTCAATCTAACGTTGACGTTGGCTTACACACATTAATATTTAGATCCACTCCACTTCCACCTATCATCATCACACAGTTATCCTTGTTAGACGTAGCAGCTAACAAAGCTAAGAATTTCTAGACTAGGCTAGAGAATCACCCATAGAGTCAACTATATCTATCATCCACCCTATGACCCTATCTGGAGACATACACGAAACTATCCCAGGTCATTTTCCATGTATCCCACAACCCATAGATCGAATTATGCCAGAGCTCGATATTGATTGGAGCCTTCGAGCAGTCATCCTCACCGATCGATCTATCACACCAGTTCAAGTTAGGAGAGCCTTCTTTGCCTTAGATTCACAGATTCCACTAGTGCGCGTCGAAGACATAAGATTGCCTAACTAATTTGTCTACATCCCATGCGCGTATTCCATATTTCTACATCAGTGATGATCGGACACATTCTACAAAATATGTACAAGGGTGTTTCCAAGTGTTTTATGCAAACTTGAATGAGAGGAACATTAGTTTCGATCAACATTACATTTGGTTAGACAACTGCACATCACAATTCAAGAATGCACAGATGTTTTATTGGCTAAGCAAGATGCACAAAGAAACAAATGTACAACATATCTGTAGTTTTACTGAGGTAGGGCATGGAAAAGGAGATCATGATGGTGCAAGAGCATGTGTGAAAAGAGCACTTGCAAGAGAAGAGTTAAAGTTCAAGGATGGTGCTAAATTTATAGATGTAAAAAACATTGTTGATTGGTGTGTCAATAATATGGGTCATGAATCTCAAGAGAGATCAATGGTTCATAGATATTTTTGTTGATAGAGGAATAACATTTGGAAAACTTTGAAGATTTTATGATAGTTGTAGGATCAAGTGATATGCACTCATTCCGTAGTTCAGATGCAATTGCTTGGACTATTTATACTAGGTGTATGACATGTTTTTGTATATCATGCATTGATTTTGCATGGAATGACGTGAGTCACAACAGTGGGTGGATGAATGGACTTGTAGACCTCTAATTCCACTCAACACACATCAAGTTCCACGAGCATTACAACTTGCAGGGTCTTCAGATAAAATGACAACATCACCTGACTTTGACCAATTCTCTAATTTAGTGCAACAAGGTACTTAAATATATGTACATGCCATGTTTTAGATTTATAAATTATTAAATGGTCAACTCTTAATGTATTTTTAAATTGATTGAACAATTTTACTTTGTGATATATAAGGCATGTTTTTGTAGTTATTGCGATGGAATTTAACGAAGAGGGAACAAACTACTTCTTGTCTCGTTGTGTAGAGGGGGAAATTGACTTCCATAGTCATTGATGGTGAATACCTTGAGTATCCCATTGGGTCAGTGGTAATCACTCGAACTTGGCTTTGACGATATCCTATCAAAAAATAAAACATTTGGTTGTTTGAAGACTATGAAGTACATCAGAAGATACTTCACTATTCACATTTGGTCCTTTCAACAAATATTAAATTGATCAAATATCGAGTTTGGCCATCAAACAAGAATCTATGAAAGGTTCGTGAATCAGATCGTGAAGCAATTCTTGCTACTACCAAAAATAGAGTTGATCCTTGCAGTTCATTGGATTGAATTTGTAAAGGTATGTTCTTCATGAATTTAATTTTAATATTTACTTAAAATATTTTGTTTAAATTTTGTATGATTTAAAATTCTATTTAATAGTTTACTAACATGTTTATGTAGATTAGTGGTGCCAAAAAAGCTTCCACCTTTACGTGGTTGGCACTGTCAGTAGAGAATTTATTATTCTCGAAGCCAAGTGAAGCTAAGAGAAATTAAATATTAGAAAGGAAGAACAAATGTAAATTCTTATTTCACCACCTATATTGTAAAAATATGTTATTAAAATTCTCATTTCACAACCTATATTATTCAAGTGATTAGAAATGGACAACCTTACACCAACTCGGTCGAATGTAGATGGAGAAAATAGGAGAGGATTTTTAGAGGGATTCAACATGGAGGTTTTAGATCTGACGAGACATCTCTAGGTGCCACAGAGTCCGAGAGATCACATCTCAAAGATATAACATGTTTTGGTCTCATGGATCTTAAGAGACTATGCCCGAACAAGGTAGCCTAAAAGCACGGGGAGGATAGGGAACCAAAACAAAGCCTCCACTATCATTCACTTGGCCACCTCAATGTGTTAGCGTAGTTGGTTCGGTCTCGCAAGATACCATTTGCAAAATACAACATCTAGCAGCCTTACACTGACTCAGACTACACTATTTTGTGCATTTGTAAATAATAGGACGGTGAAAGCACTTTCGAATGGAGATGGATAAAACCATGATAGGATTTTGCAGAGGGCCCTAACATGGAGGTCTCGGATCTGAAAAATTTCTCTAGCTGCCACGCAGTCCGAGAAATCACCCGTTGAAGATATAGCATGTTTTGGCCTCAGGGCTCTTAAGGGACTACACCGGGCGAGGTAGCCCGATAACATGGATGGAGGAAACCACCAATGATAAATTATTTTTCCATGGGATGTAACTATGTAGACTATGAACTTTGTTTTGTTGAGGAGACCACCAATGTTCCAACAGTTCATTTTGAAAGAATGAATATCTTCAATCAAAGCATAATGAAGAGCCTGAATTTTTTTGGACATTACAAAAGGTTGTTTGTGCCCAAAAAGAAGTTGAAGGCCATATAAATTTGTAGTCTTCAACTTTAGATGACAATGAACATCAGTAAGAAAAAAATTAGGTGAAGATGTCACTATGATTCAAGAAGAAATGCCTCCTAAAAGTCATAAAGAGTCAATTTGATTACCCAAAAACATCTGGAAGAACTTAAAGAGAAGATACAAGCAGAAGAAAAGGAAAAATGGGAAGCATGGAAGGATCACAAATTAACTAGAATGGAAGATCTATGTGATGTTTTTGATAGAATCATGGATAATCTTAAGGACAACATGCCAAGTTGATTATTTTTATTAATCCCAGTTGCTTCAACTTCACAAATCAAACCAGGTAGTTCCAAAAGCAGCATACTGGAAAGAAAAACTGCAATGAAGTATTGATAATTGAGCTTGAAACTTGTTTATAATTGTAATTTATTTTTTGATTGAGCATTCACCCATAGTTTCTTTTTTAAAGGAAGAAATTCATTTTATATGTGAGAAATAGAATGCTGATTTAGTCTATTACTCTGACTATTTAGGTTAGATTTATGTAGTCATTCAATGAAAGTTTGAAGCTCTTCAGTACTAACATGGAAAAATTTTTAGGGCCCTATGAAATCCTCTCACGGTTTTATCCATATCCATCTGGTTCTCTCGTTGTCCTATTGTTTGCAAACGCGCAAAATAGTGTAGTTTGAGTTAGTGTAAGGCTTCTAGACGCTATATTTTACAAATGGTAGCTCATGGGACCAAACCATCTGGGCCAACACATCCGTATTGCTTGGTGAATGCTAGTGGAGTCTTTGTTTTGGTTCCCTACACTTTCTCGTGCTTTGTGCTACCTCGTGCGGGTGTAGTCCCTTAAGATTCCTAAGGCCCAAACATGCCATATCTTCGTTGGGTGATTTCTCGATTACATCGTGGCACCTAGAAACGTATTGTCGATCCAAGACCTCCATGTTGGGGCCCTTTAAAAATACTCTAATGGATTTATCCATATCCATTCGGTTCTCTCACTTTCCTATTATTTGCAAAGGTGTGAAATACTATAGTCTGAGTTAGTATAGGGTTGTTAGATGCTATAGTTTACAAACGGAAGCTCGTGGGACCAAACCAACTATGCCAACATGTTGGGGTGGCATGGGTGAACCTATTGGAGGATTTTTTTGTTCCCTACGCTACCCATGCTTTTGGGTTACCTCGTCCGGGCGTAGTCCTTTAAGAGCCTTGAGGCCAAAACACATGCTATATCTTCGATGGGTGATTTCTTAGACTCCATGGCACCTAGAGATGTCTCATTAGATCCAAGACCTTCACGTAGGGGCCTGTACGAAATATTATTGTGGTTTTATCCATCTCCATTTGGTTATCTTGTTGTCCTATTGTTTGAAAATGCATGAAATAGTGTAGTCTGAGTCAGTGTAAGGCTACTAGATGCTATATTTTGTAAATGGTAGCTTGTGGGACCGAACCAACTATACCAACATGTTAGAGTGGCCAAGTGAATGCTAGTGGAGGATTTTTTTGGTTCCTTACACTCCCCATGCTTTCAGCTACCTCATTCGGGCGTAGTCTCTTAAGAGCCCTGAGACCAAAACATGTTATATCTTTGACATGTGATTTCTCAGACTCCATGACACCTAGAGATGTCTCATCAGATCCAAAACCTCCATGTTGAAGCCCTCTACAAAATCCTCTTGCGGTTTTCTCCATCTCCATTTGGTTCTCTCGCTGTCCTATTATTTGCAAACACTCCAAATAGTGTAGTCTAAGTCAGTGTAAGGCTGCTAGATGTTGTATTTTGCAAATGGTAGCTTATGGGACTGAACTGTCTAGGCCAACATGGTGAACACTAGTGGAGGATTTTTTTGGTTCCCTATGCTACCTGTGCTTTCGAGATACCTTGTCCGGGCATAGTCCCTTAAGATCCCTGAGGCCAAAACACGCTATATCTTCAATGAGTGATTTCTCAGACTCGTGGCACCTAAAGACATCTCATTAGATCTAAGACCTCCATGTTGGGGCCCTATATGAAATCCTCTCATGGTTTTATCCATCTCCATTTGGTTCTCTCGCTGTCCTATTATTTTCAAAGGTGTGAAATATCTGCAAATGCGAGTTAGTGTAGGGGTCACGATGCTATAGTTTGCAAATGGTAGCTTGTGTGACATAGCCAACTAAGCCAACACATCTGGATGGCTTGGTGAATACTATTGGAGGCTTTTTTTTGTTCCCTATGCTAGTCGTGGTTTTGGGCTACCTCATCCGGGTGTAGTCCCTTAAGAGCCCTGAGGCCAAAACATGTTATATCTTTGACATGTGATTTCTCGAACTCCATGGTACCTAGAGACGTCTCGTCAGATCCAAAACTCCATGTTAAATCCTTTTATAAAATCCTCTCGTGGTTTTCTCCATCTCCATTTGGTTCTCTAGCTATCCTATTGTTTGTAAATGCGTGAAATACTATAGTCTGAGTTAATGTAGGGATCCTAGACATTGTATTTTGCAAACGGAAGCTCGTGGGATGAAACCAACTACACCAACACGTCGGGGTGGCCAAGTGAACACTAGTGGAGGCTTTGTTTTGGTTCCCTATGGTACTCGTGCTTTCAGGCTACCTCCTCAAGGCATAGTCCTTTAAGAGCCTTGAATGGCTAGATTGGCTTATGAATGAATATGATAGGGGTATGTCTAAGAACACACTGGAGTTATCAATCACCTAGTAAATATTTCTTGTTTAGTTCCGGATGGGAGTCAGCTGGCCCCTTAGTGAGCTTCCATTCATTAATAATTTATGCTATGATAAACCCATGTATGCTTTCAAAAGCACCTTCAAAAGGATAGGGGTAGTCATCAATCCTAGTGAAGGGTGTGATGTGATTTCTAAATAACTTGAAATGCCTACAAATTTAAAGGTAATAACATGAATTGGATAGGATTAGAAAATCAAGAATCATTGAGTGTCTGAATCAGAATGTCATTGCATCTGGAGACATTCTCTCATATTGGAGTAATGTATATGGAGAGACATTCTCAAAATATTAATGAGATGAAAGGCATAAAATTGTGACGACTCTTGGGTGTTTTAACAGGGGAGAAGACTAAGAAGCATAGAAGAATGTAGTAAGTGTATGATAAGATAGGAACTAGTATAAAGAGACCATGAGAAATAAGAAGTGCAAGTAAGGTAAATACACATATGCACATTGATCAATTGAATGAATAATTACTCGATTAGGTAACTATTTATATACATACATTATATAGATATTGATTTCCAAATTTTGATGCATATTATACATTGAAAATGCTAGTACATGTACATCACTAATACAAGAAAAAATAATTCATAATGTCTTAAATATTGTCAAGTGTACATCATATTAGTTTCATGCGAAAATAATCTCGAAATGTAAGGTCTCATAAAAATTATCAAGTTCCAAATAGTATTTTAATGTGCATAATAAATATAAAAATTCCCAAATAGGTCATATACCATCAAGTTCAAATGCCATATAGGCATACATACAATTCCATGCACATAGGCATACAAAAACAATGTCATGTAAGACATATATATTTCCTAATCATCAAAATCTATCCCTCTCTTGGCCTTGCTCGAAGAATTCCCTCCCTTAGACGAAGATGGAGATCCATGAGATGACTTTGGATCATCCGAGCCCATGCTTTGAGTCCTCTTCCGCTAAATACTCACCTGTAGATGAGCCTGTAAATGCAAACAATGTTTTTTTGTCAAAACTTAATTTATATATGTTTTCAACATGTATTTAATACCATGCTAGAATGAAAGTATTTACATAAATACACAAACTTACCGTAAGTTGTCGATCACGCCAAATTTGCATCTCACACTTAGATGAGTCATTGGGAGCTCTGCAGTACGAATGGGGGTACGAAGATAACAAGATGGAGTCCGTTCCCTCAAAGTCAAAATGGAGGGGGTTGAAGTTCCCTACATACACATAAGATCATAAAATCTAACATCAGAATTAGCGAAAATAGAACTAAGTACATGTATGTACATAATGACAATATTTTAACTAATTTTATCAATATAGAACTATTGTTTTTACCCCACCACACTGTGAATCAAATGAACAAGGATGCTACTTGTCGTAGGTAACTCCTGCATATACACAATGAAGGACATTATTAACATAATTTAATAATTCTACAATGAAAGACATTACTAACATGTAATTTAACATAATATGAATTACACAAGAAATTTAACAAAATTTACGTGTTGTTTGAATACCTCAGTGAGTTGTCTGCGCAGATGAAATCATAGTGGAAACACCTTTATCTACTTGTCGCAGAGATGGTGGGGTGTCTAGTGAAGTCAACATCTTTATCAAACATGTATATCACATGAGTTAGATGGACATACAAGAACATACATATATTTGACTTCAAAACTAATATATATATATATATATATATATATATATATATATATATATATATATATATATATGTATGTATGTATGTATGTATGTATGTATGTATGTATATGCATGAAAAAATATATATACACATGTATGTGAAAATTTTACATAATTAACATTCTAAATTACCTCTGTGAATGTATGTGTACACATGGTGCTCGCCACCTATGGTCGGGATGAAGATGCACCTCCCGCACACTATAATATCAATGCATATACATGTATAAATACAATTATTTCAAAAATTTAACATATATAGGTAAATCAAGTACTCCAAAAAATTTGTAACACATATAACAAAACATAACAAATTTACATGTGAAGGTGATCTTTGATAAATGTAATCCAAATGTCTCACTCAAAAGGACATCGACATAGTGACATTATTGTGTGTACCCCTAGCACCAGTGCACCAAATCAAGATCACGAATGAATTTATCACCCTCCTCGAGCCCCAAACATATGCTACCACATGACGAGAAAAGATGTGTCCTCATGCTAGTACTCCCTGAGGGAATACTCTATGTACCTCCGCGAGCATCCGGCTCAGAAATCTCCCTTGTATGTTGGACAACAATCGCAGATAGCCCCGAAGCACGTGGAGTGTATCAATATCCACTTTGTCTCCTTCATCGCCTCAGGGGCAATCTCGGGGTGAAGGGGCTTACGTGCAGGGGAATCTACCCTATTGAATAGGTGCACATTGTGCACCGGTCGATCCTGTGGCGATACTTTTCCTCGGCCCTAGAAATATTAGAAATTAAAATAATTTGGGATCTCGTTGAGGATAAAATCGCAATAGAGTTTCCTCAGAAAGTATAGTGGTACCTTGTTATTACAAGGTGGAAAATCAAACACCATCCACCATCGGTCCCAAAATTTATTTTTAATCAAATTATTATTGCACCAATGGATGGGAAACTATTTACATGACAACAAAATAAGAAAATTAGTGCGGAGGTCCATGAATAAGGCGCATATGAGGTCTTTTAAAAAAAAATCTTTACATCCACATATGAAAATTTGTTGGAATAATAAACCCTATAACCCTCTTTGTAAGTTTTCCAATGATCAATTTTCCCCGTTTACACTTCAACTTGAACAAGTAATGCCTCCAATGTGTTTACAAGAGAGGCATGGTGGGGGTTTGTAGATTGTTAATCCCTCATTTTTTTTATTAAATCCTCAATTTCAATTTTGTTTTCAACTATGTGGGTTGTTAAATCTTCTTGACTACCTGGGGGATGTTGAGCAATTATGGGATTGTCAAGATGGATGATAGGAATAACAGGTTTAGCTGTGGTTGATTCCCTCGACCTCTAATCAGTAACAATAAAAAATATGTATTAAATTTAAATTTTAATCTATAATTATCATATTTTAATCTATTTTGAGAAAAGAATTGTGCTTACCTCTTCTCCATGGTGCCATTATCAATTCAGATCTTCTCGACGATCCAGAAATGATCCTTTGAGCTTGAGATCTAGCTGAATGAAAAAATGCAAGGGCACGGTTAATCTCTGAAATTTGCGTTTCAGGAGATAAAATGATAGAGGCTTGGGCCTCTTTATTTCTTTATAGTAGGCATAACTCATACGCGTTATAACACATATGCGTTATGCCTCGGTAAATCCCAAACACGATTATTTAAAACATGATCGTGTTATAATAGAACACATACACTTTTTTTTTGTCAGGTTTTTGTCCGCATTTTGGCCCCCCAACTTTGTGCACTTACCCACAATTTAAATAATTAAATTGTGCCACCTATCCCCTTTCCCACAAATTGACGACATATCGTCAATAGTGCTCATCTTTCCTCCTATCATCATTAATTAATTACATGGCATTAATTAATTAAGTCTTCTATTCAAAAATACCCTAATTAACAAACTTACGTTAATTAATCCTTCCTTCTATCTAAACTAATTAATTATTATTATTAATTAGCCTCTCCTTTCATTAAACCAATAAATCATTATTTAGTTGATTTAATTCCCTTCTATAGTCAAAATCATGCTAATATTCCTTAAAAAAGCTTTTATAAGCTTGCACACCTATTAATTAATCACCTTGATTAATTAATAAGCCCCCTTTATCCACATGAGTCACTAAGGGACAAATTAAACTCTCCTAAAGTTAACTCAACCCTTTCTAAACCCCTCTTATCCATAACTAACTCAACATCTCTATTAGCCCACATACAAAGGGATGTAGAGATTCCTCTATCCATTAGGCTATATAAAGAGCCCTCTTCCTACCTTTACGCTTACACTTAATTCTTGAGAAACAAAAGAAAACATATATATACATACACTATAAGCCGTTTGTCATCCTTAAGAATTTCACCATTAGAAGAGCTAATCCTCATTCTTGTATTTCATCCATCTAAGCTTTATGGTCATATGGAAATAATCAAAGTGGTCTTGTAGCCATGATTTGATGAGCTTCCATTCCTAATCCCTTGAATATCAAACAATCAACTTTGATTGCCATGAATCTACCTAGGTTCAATTTAGTTGTTTTGGTGATCTAAAGAGTAGAGGTTTTAATAATTAACATGTTAGTTTGATTTCCATTTCAAAGTTCTGATGCAATAATGTTGTTATTTAATCTTGCTTAGCTCTTAACATGATGGTGTTTAGATTTTGATTTAACTTTGTTATTAGGACTACTAGGTGTTAGTTCTAATTTTCTTAATTTAGTTAAACAAAACCATGTACACATTTGGCATGCCCGGTGGGATGGGTCCTTAGTCCCTTAGAATTCTAGCTCAAATTTTATTGTTATTTCAAGTTTTTGGCTAACCCTTGATATACACATATGGAAAATAATGTTCAATTTCTTAGGATTTTGCTAATATTCCATGTGTAGGATCTCATTTAGAGCTTTAATTCTAATGGGTTGTTGTCAATTTCGAGCTAACATACTAAAATTTGGAGTGTTTTGAGCTTTTTGGTGTCTTTTGCTAATATTACATGTGTGAAATAATGTTAAATTTCTTATAATTTTGCTAACTTTGCATGTTCTTGTTTAGGGGTTTAATTTTGATGGGTTGTTGTCAATTTCAAGCTAACATACTAAAATTTGGAGTGTTTTGAGCTTTTTGGTGTCTTTTGCTAATATTACATGTGTGAAATAATGTTAAATTTCTTATGATTTTGCTAACTTTGCATGTGTTGAGTCTTGTTTAGGGGTTTAATTTTGATGGGTTGTTGTCAATTTTGAGCTAACATATCAAAAATTTGACCTTTTTGAAGTTGTTTATGTTAAAATGATGTATTTTTGACGTCACCAGGAAAGGGAGCACACACATCATTCTGTGCGCGTAGGCATAACTCTCACTATGTTTTTTTTTTTCACATGGTGGCGCACACACCTTCAAAACTATCATTTTTTTTACACAGTAGTGCGGGTACACAAATCCTAACACAGTGCCCAAAACCATGTGCAGGAACCTTAAACTAGGTGCACACACACAAACCATGGCGCACATACCTTCAAAACTATATTTTTTTACACAGGGTGGCACAGGTACACAAATCCTAGCGTAGGCACCCAAAACCATGCACCTTAAACTGGTACACACACCTTCAAAACTATCATTTTTTAGCAGAGGTGCACAAGCACACAAATCCTAGTGTAGGTATCATTAGCAATCTTTCAGAGGCCATAATGTTTGCTACCAAACTTGAAACGACTCCATTTTTATTGCATTGGAAAGGTATTGAAGAGAACTACACAATGCAAACATAAATTTGGGGTTTTGAATTACCAAAAATTTAAGATTTTCATTTTTAGAAAATTTCTCATTTCAACGTGTCTAAATGCTTTGGAAAATTTGGTCTTTCATGTTCTAACACCTTGCAAGTTTTATTTTGAATCTAACATCTATTTTGTAGGGTGTTTTTACATGTTTGATTGTGCTTTGACTTGTTTAAAAGGGTAATGAACATTACATGTTTAATCATGAGATTAGAGTCATATATGCTCTTCCCTCGCACCTTTGAGGTGATCTTGGGAATCATAAATGATTTCGTGTCTCTCTGCTTTTTTGAAAAATGCTTGTTCTTAAAAGAATGAGTGTCAAAGCTGCTTAAAATGAACAAATATTTCATTTAAACTAAGTTTTTTCCATTTTTGATTTCATAGTTGGATTCTACATCATGTATGCTCTTCTCTTGCATCTTAGGATGATCTTCAGAATCAAAAATGATGTTTTATCCTTTTTGTGTTTTTGGAAAATTACTAATCCGTTGTGCAAGACCAAAAATGCTTGTCAAAGAAAAGGTGTCATTGAAACAAAACCAAATTACTAATATAGTTTCCATGCAGGTTGCTAAAAGGTGTTCAAGCAAACCACATCTAATTAAAAAAGATAAAAACACACCACAATCAACACACTGTATTTGCAGGTTCGGATAAGGGTACATCCCGTCTCGCTTAAAAATAGGACATAACCCCTTTGGTATAATCCTTAAGCTAAAAAATGGGGTTGGTCCTAGGAACCCTAAAGTAGTCCTCACAAGAGGGAACCTTGTGGATGAAATGGGAAGTGCTCCGCATAACCTACTTGACTAGTTTTTCCTTGTGAGTTAGCGTTACTGGTTGTCTGTATGGTGACCCCAGTGAGAGTACATGATAGATGCACTTGTTTCTCAATGTACTTGAAGGGGGTAAACTAAAGCCAAGATACTCATAAATTATTCATTGCAACTTTTTGGGTAAATTGAGCTTGCTTAAGACAACTTTGTAACACCTAGTTGAGAGAACCACCTAGGAAGATATCTTTGACCAGGAGCCAACTTTGACCATTTCAAAACAGTTTTGAGTTGTGAGCCATTGTTCATCATGAAATGTGGGAAGCGTTACTTTTGCTTAGTTTTTCACTTACCCTAAGGTAAGGTGAAACTTTGCCAAAGTGAGGCCAACATTTTTCAACCCCAATTGATCTACTTCCTTCACTTTCTTTTGACACTTTGTTGATCAAAAGAAGAGTGACTACCTTTGCATTATCAATTGATTGTTTCACCACTTTTTATCCATTTACACCCATCCATGTTTGCAGATGGGTTATTAAACGTCTAAAGTGTGTGGATACATTTTTATATCATTAGTAGCCTTTTTTATCTTGATACCCAAGTTAGGATCATCATCATAGTTAGGCTTGATTCATCACCTTGAACTTCCTTAAAGGTTACCTTGTTTATATCGTATCACTAAAATTTTGGTATTTACATCTTGTTTCTTGTAAACTTGACCTAAATATCTACATTGTAAGGTTATGCTATACACATTTTAACAATTCTTAGTTATACTATAAGCTTTTAGTTTGATTCCATTACTACCTTGATTTTGAAAAGTGCTACATGTTACCACTTGTGTGTGTTATATCAATATCATCTTGATATCAATACCTTACTTTCTCGTAAAGTTTGGTTAACATATCTTGGTGACATTGTTGTGTCACTCACAATCATAACTCACACTTTTTGAGATATAGGTATTAATTGAATTTGGGCTTGCTTCTCATATACCTTGTTTGGAGGTCACATTAACTTCTTGTTATTACTTATGCCTTGTTCATGTCTTTGAACTTGACATAAGTAGGGACATCTTGTTAATTATCTTACAACACCAACTACCTTTCCAAAAATAGACTTAGGAAGTACTCCATTTGACTAATTGGTTTACAAACAAACTTTGCGTGATTGTGTCTCATTCATCATTTTGACTTATCCATTTATGACAATCACTTTGATCCATTAATCCTTTATCATTCATTATTATTTGGTCATTGTTTATCACTTAAGTTTGAGTGGTGTTGTGTTTTGAGCTTGTATGATTGTTCCTTGCGATCATTCACCTTATAGACTTATATTTCTAAGGACAATCCTTTCGAGCCTTTGATTCTTTGCACTCACAACTTGTTGTCCAAACCTTGTTGGATTGTTGAAATTACGTTATCACGATGTATGTTTTTCTTAGCTTCCCTTTTTGGAAAATCACACAAGCATCCCCATATTTGCAAAATGTCTAGTTGGTTGTCGTTATGTTGCCCAAATCAACATGAAACCTTCTTCACTTTGAAGAAGTTTGATCATATAATTTAGGTCTAGACCTTTGAACCCAACACATGCCAAAAATGATTTATTATCGCAAGGTCCCTTATACATATGACAATAAGGAATCAAAGTTTTGGTGTACAAATCAAAATATTCCCATCATGACCAAACCTAATTTGGTTCTTCGTGCTAGACAACCCATTCGGGTAACTCATTTCCTACCTTCATCTCATAGTCGATGGTATGGTTTGGACACTTCTGATCCAAATTATTATTCAAGTTCCCCCACCCTTCTTCTGATTCTAATCCAAACATTTCTTCTTCTTCTAAGGATTCCAATCCAAATATTTCCTCTGACTCTTCTGATGATTCATATCCAAAATACTATTTGGATCTAAACTACTATTCAGATTCATCTAATTTGACTCCTAAGTCACGGTCCTCCCCTTCTTCGTAGGAACTCTATTATCAGTCACCTAAACAACGTTCTCCTCTAAAGATTTGTGTCACCACAAATTATCTTCATCATTCATCTAATGTGACTCCTATGTCGTGGTCCTCCCTATCTTCGTAAGACCCTCTTCATCATACATTTAATATGACTCCTATGTCATGGTCCTCCCTTTCTTCGCAAGACCCCTTTTATCACTTGATTCAATGATGTCTTATTCCTTTGAAGATACATGTGAATCCAAATCCCTCCAATCAAACATCTAATACAATTCTTGAATCACGGTCCTCTCTTTCTTTACAGGACCCCTTGTTATTATTCATCCAATGTGATTCTTGAATCACAGTCCTCCCCTTCTTCACAGGACCTTCTTCATCAATCACCCCCATAAAGTCTTCCTTCTTTGAAGATTCGTGTGACTCAAATTCCTTCTATTCAAATGTCTAAATCAACCCATGCATCGCAATGTGTAGACTTTGGAATTAATCCTACTAGTTTACAGATGATATACCATCATATAGGTAGGTTCACATGACCTTCTTCTACTCCTGAGACATCTAGCTACACATATTCTTCATCCCCAACATCATCTTATTCTATCAATAATCATCAAACGTCTTCTAATTCTTCCACACCAAGAGAACCTCTTTCTTCCAATCAACCCTTGGTGGTCGATCAACAACACATACAGATTGATATCTTTTATAATGAAGAAACAATTAGGGCATTTATAGGGGCATATGAAGATATTCCTTTAGTAGATTACGAGCAAGATTCTCTTTAGACATTGATGCATCGTGTATTGTGAGGAAAAGGTTGATTCCTTTTATCAAGAAATGGAGGAAGAGCCTCGAGATCATGCAACTTGATCCTTCTCTTATTCTTCCATATTCCATTCTTCATTACATGAGGAAACTCCTAGTTCTTGCATTGATCCATGACCTATCTTCTCATCACCCAATCACTCTTTTTCTATCATAATTCCTCAATAAAAATATCTTATGGGTTCAACACCAAGTTTCCCTTCATCTTCATCTAGGTGTGGGTCACCTTCTAGTATCCCTCCCTCTGTTATTTGTGGGACATTTTCAAGTAGTCCACTATCTTATATTCTTGGGGCATGTCCCACTAGCCCCTTTTCTTCTATGTATGGATCACCCCGGGTAGTCCATCATCTTCTATTCTTGGGCCACATCCTAGTATCCCATCATCTTACATCTATGGGTCACGTCCTAATAGCCCTTCTTCTTATATTCTTGGGACACATTCTAGTAGCCCTTCATCTTCTGTCTATAGCTCACCTCTCGGTAGCCCATCTTCTTCAATCCTTGGACCATATCCTTTTCATCCATCACATTATTCTTCTACCAAAGATGGTGGCAAGCCCACCACTTTTCCTCTCATCAATTCTAAACATCCATGTTATTCTCTCACTTCTCGGGATCAAACAAGTCAAGCATTAGCTTATAAGAAATCCCTAGACATGTTCTTTATAAAGCTAAGATAAAAACTGAAGAGCTCCAAATCTCCCAACAACTCAAAAAATTATAAAATTCAAAATCAAACGTGATTCCAGAATGCACACCAATGTACCCATCAAGTATGGCACAAAGTGCAGAAACCTATAGATAGGGAACTCAAGCTCCCACATATGAAACCCATGTTTCAAAACAAATCACAATCATTTTTTGAGTTTCAAATCACCACGATCATCGAGATCGGGGATAATATGACTCTTGATAAAAATGCACTTAGTCTCCTTATCAAGGAAGTTACATACATTGTTGTTAGATCCTATCATGCAGATTGACATTGTTGGTCCCAAATTTCAAAAATAAAAAATCATAAAATAGTTCATAAATACAAAAAAAGAGAAAACATTAAAACATTACAAAATCAAAATCAAAGGTACAAATATCAAATATTTCAATTAGGTATTGTGTACACATGGATTTTCTTTCTTCTCTTTCCTTCATATTCATCTGCAAGTCATCTACCATGTTCATCCCTTCGATGTTATCGTAATTAGCCTATTCGCACGCATTTTTGACATTTATCTCTATGGTATATGACCTTGGTCTTTCATAACCTTGGTAAATTAAAGAACAACTAACCTCTTAGAGAACCTATCACTATCTACATATAATAAACTTGTTGGAAAGAACTTTTTGATGTATTTTTTGACACTATCCAATGTCATCATTACAATCATCTTCACATCCTTCCATCAAGCCATCAGTGATTCTTAACCTCTTGTAAAACAAGAGAGCCAAAATAAGTTTTTAGGAAGAAAAAGAACCAAAATCAATCAATCAAAAAGCAAAAGCTAAAAGTAAAAGAAAATTGATATATAACTCTCTCTTGGGGTATTTCCAATAATCTCTACCGGGGCTATGGGCACTGACTAGAAGTAGAGAAATGTTGTGATTAGAATCAAATACATCTCCGTTGAGGCTATGGACATCTGGTTGGTAGCAGAGCAATGTATGAATCTCCTTCCACAATCCATTCACACATCACCTTTCAAACTAAATCATTCATACACATTGGCTAGTGTCTTCACTTTTTGTTTATCAAATCTTTCCTTCAAGAGGTAATTTATTTCCATGTGCACACACGGGATCTCGATGAGTAAATAGGATTAGTATGTTACCAATGTTACTTTTTGGACCTTTTCAAACTCTCACTTTAGCGTATGTATTGTCTCATGATTTGTGTCTTGGGCTAATCAGTTTTTCATCAACCGTCATCTAAATATTTTCATAACATCCTTTTTCTTCTAAATTTTTTTAGAACATCCATGTGTATCGATGTCCTTTTTGCCATGTTTGCAGGCACTTTTGTCCCCTTTTAATAAGATAATTTTCTACTTCCTTTCTCTCATGTGTTTCTTGGCCAGCTTATACTAGGGGCATCCTTGTTCCCTCATGATTGAACCTATTTTATATTGGCCTTGATCCCCCTTCAATGCGTGAAGAGTTTTCCTTTGAATACTCCCACCTAATCATTGGGGCATTTTCACATCTTCACTTTCTTGTGCATACGTGTGGCATTCTGCCCTTGTACATCCCATCTATTGCTGGGGGAATCCACGCTTCTTTGTCTTCCTGTACATAGTTTTAGAAAACTTTCAAAATAAAAACATTCAAATATGTTTCTAAAAATTAAAAACAATAAAAATCATTATGCAAAATCTCTTTCTTTGGTTCTCACTTGTTCTTATGTGTGACTCATGGATCATCTTGATCTACCTCCATTAACAAAGCTGGTTTGCTTACTATGTCTACACTCTGGGGCACAATGAGTTTCCTAGTACTATTTCATAGTGCACTACTTTTCATAGGACCCAAGTGTCCTTTGTTATTCCCCTTGCATGTATCCTTGCTTGGGGCACCATCTTTTAACCCTTGTCGTTAATTTGCACAGTCAGAATCAAATCTTGATAACAAAAACATTGCATTATGTTTCTCTATCAGGTTATCTTGTTTACTTTCTTGTATTGCATTGCATTATGTATGTTGTAAGGAGTTAGACATATTTTACTTTCTCGTATTGCAATGCATTTTTATATGTGCATAGAGTTGAAGTTTTTGCTATCGACATTTTTTCATATATGGATTTCCATGTAATACTATGCTTCTATTCATTCTTTTTAATAAAGACTAATGGCATTGATCATAAGCAAAATGATGAAATAAAGTTGGTTTTTACATCGGCAAGATGATAGCTATATCCATCTCTTTTCATCTTCATTTTTCTTCCGTATCACTCTCCTTCTATCAACACTTTTCTTCAAAAGAAACTTAGGGAAATTGAGATCAATTCTTCTACTTACTTTATTATGTTATTTCATCTTTTCGATCGCTAATTGTCCTCTTTCATCACCACATCGACACTCAAGGGGGCATCCTTCATTCTATTAAATTTTTTTCTATCTCTTCAAAAAAATTATTTGTTTTTACTTGTCTACTATCTTTGAAGTGGCGTCACTTACACCACCCCAAAGAGGGGAAAATGTAGACACCTAAAATCCTCTTACGCAACCTTTAATGCTAAGATTACACTAATTATCCTCTTTCTCATCATTTTTGTAATAATTAGTGCTTTTCCGCTAATTAGCTAACATTCCTCTTCATATTCATTAATTAATGACCTTTCGTTAATTAATTAGCCTTCCTATCATTAAAGATGTCAATTAATGACCTTTCATTAATTAATATCCACTTCTACTTGGGTTAATTAATTATTATTAATTAATTACACTCGCAACTCTAAATCAATAAATTACCATTTATTGGATCAAATTCCTCTCTTACATCCCGCAAATCATACTAATTTTCCTCTAATTAGATTTTATAAGCTTACATCTACCTATTAATTAATCACCTTTGATTAATTAAAACATCCCCCAACTCCCATGACTTACTAATGACAAATTAAACTCTTCTAAATCAAGATTACCTTTTATAAAGCAACCTTATCCATTCCTAATCTTGTTTTACCTTTATCCCACATTCATCAATTTGCTAGCCTTTCCTCTTTAGGAAATCTATATAAGGAACCCTCCTTCTTACCTTTCTTCTTGCACCATGCTTTGAATAGTGAAAGAATATAAGCATTTTGATCTTGAGTCATTCTCCATTGTTGGAAATAGCTTCTCCATCTTGCATCCTTTCACTCAAAATTGAGTAATATGGGAAGATCCAAAATGGATTTGTAGCCATTCTTGGTGATTATTGATGTGCCAGTATGCACTCGCCCCAACAATAGCATTCACCACTAAAAATCCCATGAACCAATGTCATTAGACCCATAGGGAAGGATGTCCATGTCTTATCAATGAGAAAAAACTCACTGATAAGTGACATCAAATAAAGTAGCCCCGATGCAATGTCGATCAGCTATGCACACAAGTAACAAACTATCATGCCATCATGGGGTATCTCATCATAGTCAAACAGGTCGCTGACCGCTACCCTGATCCACCCAAGGTCACTCATGTACTCGATCATCAAGCCTACAATAGGTACACGTAGGATCCACCATACATCCTCTAAAGTAACTATCATCTCTCTGTCGAGAGCCTAAAACACTGGCTCTCGATGTGCTACCGCTCAATAAATGTGATCAGTATACCATGATCCAATGTGATGGAAGGCATTCGGGATACGAGGCCTAGGCCCACCACCTCTAAAAGTATCGGCACCTTTGTGTGCTAATCTCTTTGGAATATTCTCCCCTCCATCTCTACTATGCGGGTGTGTTGCTCCCACATCTACAACACGGCAAACCCTCATTGCACAACTATTCCGATTGTTAGATACTAACATTTCTTCTAAGTCCTACCTATCATTCTTTAGGGTTAACCCAAAAATACTAATTTTTTTCTAAGTTTCACCATTTTTGGCATTTTTATATCTCTCCTTTATCTATTCTCAGTGTGCCTCCTTTTTGGTGTGTGCACATGCGCGCATCCACCTAGAGGCACTTACACCATCATTTGGGTACGTGCATGTGCATAGGGACTCCTAGTATGTGTGCTCCATCATATCGGTGCCTGTGCGTGCACACATATGCTCCTAGGGAACCTACACCACCATTTGGGTACCTACGTGTGCATGCACAGGGACTCCTAGTGTGTGTGCCATCATATTGGTTCCTACGTGTGTGCACATACGCTCCAAGGGCACTCCTGCACCACCATTAGGGTACTGCACCCCTATGCATGTGCACTTGTGTAACCCTATCCTATTTTCATACTTCTAGGGCATTAATTGCAAAAATTTGACAAAGAGGGTTAGGCTAATCACAAAGGCGCCATCTTTGGCATGTCGGGTCATACCCTAGAACTGTGTTAGCTCATCTCAAGTGGTCTCATGCTCTAACCATCATCCTCGCCACCGCATCGAGTCTCGCGGTAAAAACTCGCGAGTAGTCGGTAACAAATGAATTGGTCGTGGTGATTTATCCCTCCCGGGTGGGGTATATTAAGCCATTTTTCACCAGCCATGATGATTGGAGGCTTGTTTTGACCATTTTTTCTCTTCTATTCACCGTCAATAATTATTTTAATTAAATAATTATTTTTCTTTCATTTTTCATTGTCGTTGGGGCATTTTTGTTGTCTAGTACCCCTTTCTTCTCACTAGGACAATTTTTATTGCTCCTAGGTGTTTTTTCTTCTTATCCACATTCTATCGAATAATTATTTTTATTAAATAATTATTTTATTAATTTTTCTATTGTACGGGGACATTCTTTGTCACCTACTTCTTCTTTCTTCCCCCGGGGCATTTTTCTTGCATCTGGGTGATTCATATTGATTCTTCTACTTTCTTCTACGCGTCCCACATCCACCAATTTGGGAAAATTAAAAAAGCAAAAAAATGTGTTTATCCATCCAAAATCCACAAAAAAACAAGTTAAAATTTTCTGAAAAAATCCTAAAAATTATAAAACCTACCAAAATAGGTAAACCCGCTCATGGTGCTGAAACTTGTGTCTTGTGCATGGTATTCTTTCCCTATCCTACTAGAAATTTTCACATCTTCACCAATCACACGACTTATGGATCATTAGATTTACAAACATTTTTCAAAGCTATCCTACTTGCTTCACAATACTCACGGGGCACATATAGTTTCTGCATGCTTGTTTCGTAGTGCACTACGCTTTTTCATTGGATATAGTGTCCTTCATAATCTTCCCTTGCATGTATCCTTACTCGGGACATCATTTTTAACCCTTGTCGTCAATCACAAACATGTGGACATCTTCAACTTGATAACAAAACATTTGTACAACCGTCTTGACTGTTGTTGGTTGGAATATATGTGTTTGTACTTGTTTTCCTTGTTGAATGAGCTTGTTTCCTTCTCGTATTGCATTGCATTTTGTATGTTGCATGAAGTTGGTGTTTTTAGCAATGGACAATTGTTTGTAGTATGGCTTTTCATGTCACTCTACTTTTGTTGTATGCTTATATTTTTAATAAGGACCGATGACGCTTGAGATATTTGGTAATATGATGAAAATATTGTTGTTTCAATGTAAAGAATGAAATTTAGTTCTCTCTACTGCCCCATATTTCTTATACATCACCCTCCTATCAATACTATTCTTCTCGCTTCACCTAGGGCATCCTGCTCCTCTCCTGTCTTCTATACATTTCTCACTTTTTTATCATCAATCATCTTCCTTCATCACCCCATCGACACTCGAGGGGGAATCTCTCACTTATACTAATTTTTCTTTTACCCCTTAATAATTTAACCTTTCTACTATCTTTGAAGTGGTCTCATTTATGCCACCTCAAAAAGAGGGGAAAATGTAGACACCTATAATTTATTCTAAAAAATTTAAATACTTAAATTGTGCTACTTATCCCCTTTCCCACAAATTGGCGACATATCGTAAATAGTGCTCATCTTTCCTCCTATCATTATTGATTAATTACATGATGTTAATTAATTAAGTATTCTCTTAAAAAAATACCCTAATTAATGACCTTCCATTAATTAATCCTTCCTTCTATCTAAACTAATTAATTATTATTAATTAATTAGCCTCCCCTTTCATTAAACCAATAAATCATTATTTAGTTGATTTCATTCCCTTCTATAGTATAAATCATGTTAATATTCCTCAAACAATATTTCATAATTTTGCACACCTATTAATTAATCACTTTGATTAATTAATAAACCCCCTTTATCCACATGAGTCACTAAGGGACAAATTAAACTCTCCTAAAGTTAACTCAACCCTTTCTAAACCCCCCTTATCCAAAACTAACTCAACATCTATATTATCTCACATACAAAGGGATGTAGAGATTCCTCTATCCATTGGGCTATATAAAGAGCCATCCTCCTACCTTTACACTTACACCTAATTCTTGATAAACAAAAGAAAACATATAGGACATACACTATAAGCCTTTTGTCATCCTTAAGCATTTCACCATTATAAGAGCTAAGACTCATCCTTGCATTTCATCCATCTAAGCTTTTGGGTCATATGGAAATAATCAAAGTGGTCTTATAGCCATGATTTAATTAGCTTCCATTCCTAATCCCTTGAAGATCAAACAATCAACTTTGATTGCCATGAATCTACCTAGGTTCAATTTAGTTGTTTTAGTGGTCTAAAGAGTAGAGGTTTGAATAATTAACATATTAGTTTGATTTCCATTTCAAATTTTTGATGCAATAATGTTGTTATTTAATATTTCTTATATCTTAACGTGATGGTGTTTAGATTTTGATTTAACTTTTTTATTAGGACTAATAGGTGTAAGTTCTAATTTTCTTAATTAATTTAAACAAAACCATGCACATAGCACCTCATGAACTAACCATGTTGATCTAATGAAAAATATTAGAAACTTGTAAAACACATTTAGGATCATGTATGACCTCATTATAATATTAAATCAACTTGTGAGGACTCATATTGTGACCATACATATTGAAGCATGCTCTAGAACACCATATGACTTCACCGAGCTTAGTCACTACAAATCAACCTTCAGTTTTGACACCGAAAGACACCTCATGAAGTATCACACAACAAAATGACACCCTTTTCCATAAATGGACTCAAAATCAATGAGAAAGATAACACACAATGGCCAAAAATATCCCCCTTTATCATTAATGCGAACCACCTTCAAAAACATTTATAATAACCATAAGACAAAAAAACCCCTACTAGAACTCTTTTCCATGTTACTGATGATTCTATCCCCCTTTTACATCTATGAAAAAGGCTATACAGATAATAAGACATGGAAAATGACAACACACAACATGACATAATGGTAAAATGTACAAATGATAAACTTAATTTATCAAATGGCTCCTCATTAGACTATACTCTCTCTTTTGAATTCAATAACAAAACAATTTATCCATTGGATGGTATATGATCCCCAACAATGCTCCCCTAAAAATATACTCTCTATTTTTTGTTTTTATCCATGTTCTATATAACTTTATAAGTAGGTATCATATAGCAACCATGAATTTTTTCCTCCAAGCTTATCATAGCTACATGTATGACCAATGTCCCTAAATCTCATCTTCATTGCAAACTTTTCAAACTTCTTCATTATGTAGAAGAGAAAAACAATATGAATCATCTCATTATATCTCCCCCTGGAACAATAATACCCAAATCTCACTAAAAGAACACAAATTTTAATGTGTACCTTCTTGTCATGTCACAAAATGGATCATGGATAAATTCATTGTTCTAAAACAAGTATGTAGTGATAGCCTCCTTATTTTTAGTTTATCACACTCTTCTTGGTCACATGAAATTCTCTATAATCTAATGAACTTTCAACCAATCATTAGTATTGTTCTATAATCTCCTTAATAAATTTATACTCCTAAGTAAATAACAAAAGAAACTTCCCCTTCCTTAATGAATCTTCTTAGACTGTAGCACTATTGATTCACCATTAGAAATTTCATTGAACCTTCACCAACCATAAGTATTCATTTTTTCCCAAGTATATCTTTACAAGTCATCTAACATGCAGCATTCACATCTTTTCCATTCTTTTTACAATTCATTTTCACATTGTATACACATAAACAGACCCAAGGGAACCTATAATCACCTTTAGATTGATCAAACTATTTCAAAAAAACTTATTCATGAGACTGTAAGCCTATAATATTTTCAATTATAGCTTCAAGACGCATGCATACTATGAATATGCTTTGTTCATGACTCAAAAAAAGAGTCTATCATATAATCTCATATATTCATCCCTAGATCCTGAGAACCACACTTGTAGCATCATGATTCAAATCAACTAGCTCCAATTGGGAGTATAATTTATACCATGATTTTCATAAGCTTTTCACATTCTTGAAACTTGCCACACTGATGATGACACAAAATATTCTCATATTTTAGGGATAAATAAACCTCAATATGACATTTCATATTGTCAATTATACCTTTGTAACAAATTTTTAAATATCAACTCAGGGTACTAAAACTATCAAATCCTCGAGACTCACTTATCAACATAGTTTGAATTTCTTTGATTAATAATATCATGAATTCTCTTACAGGGATATACAAACAAGGTTAAAGAAACTTTAGAAAAGTTATTTACTCATCTTAAAACACCATTTGTCTAAGATCACACTTTAAAACATGACAACGCTCAACCAAACTCCATCAAGGACTCAAGAACAATATACTAAGATAAAAACATAGTGGTAAAAACCTCTTATGAATTCATACATGGATCATCACTACTTGACATGGTTCTTAAACCACTTTTAATTTGTCCATAATTCTTAAAGACATGACATGACTCAAAGCAACATCACACACCTTCTACAACTTTAAAAGTCTCATTTCATTAACACTTTATGCTAACAAGAAACTCTTGACTTAATGATAACTAATGATTTAAAAATCAGCCTCTAGGGAAACACTTAAGCCTTATATTAGATGAAAATATGACAAATACAATCTACAAAGTTAGACACCTATCAATAAGAAAGACCTCAAATTTCATGAATGGATCAAATCACATACTTTATGACCCTTGAGGTATCCCACACTCCTAACCTTCGCAACATGTCATGTACAAGATAATGAAAGGATATTAAAAACATAATCTATTCTTCAACCTTAGATTTAGAATTCTTGATCTCACTTGCATGGATAGGATTTTTTAATCCTTGACCACCTTTTATCATTCACCTTGACTAGATCTGACTCTTCTTTGACTGATTTATACATCCATACTTCCTTTAATTTTATAGGCTCATATTTCTTCACTTTCCTTGATGAATCATGAGAGAAAAACCTTGCAATATGCCCTTTGAGATGAAACTTGTGGAAAATATCTTCTTGTATATATCTTGACTAATGACTCTTGTGATATTTTCCATTACTTTAAGGGTACACACAACTAAACAATTCATATAATCCCTTGCTCTATAACCAAAACCATTGCAAGAATAATAATAATAACAATGAAATTTTACATACCTCATTGAATTTGGTTGTCTAATTAGATTAGGCCTTGATTATACCTTCTTGGTATGAGTATCTTAATTTTCACCTCTTTTAGAACTAGGACTAGCTCCTTGATCTAGTAGATTAGGTTTGTTATCTCCTTTGACCCTTAGGGTTTGTATCTATTCCTTGAGCTTAACATACTCTTATTTTTTGAATTTGAGTGTTGCTGCCATACTTTTGATTTTAGACTTCAAACTAATGTTCTCCTTTCTATGGAATGTTAAATCTAATTATATATCCATCACCACCTTTTGAAATCATCTTGACTATACAAATAAACATCACATGGATTTTTTTTCAACCTTTCACATTCCTTTGCCTTTAAAATAAAATATGAAATAGCCTTCTCTAACTAACTATTGAGACTTTTTATGGTTTCTTCATTCTTTTTGGCCATGGATTTCAACTCTTGATTCTCTTTCCTTATTTTCTTATCCATCTTATGCTTCGGGATCTCCTCCAAGCTATTAAACTTGTTTCACAAGGACCTAATCTGATACCAATTATTTGAAGAAAAAATGAATAATATGGGGGTGAATAAGTACAATAAAAAATTATTTCATTTCCATTTATCATACACTAACATTCATACAACCATTCAATTCAACATCAACCATATGTGTGTTTACTTAAGTATTGAATCAACCATACAAAATAGTAACAAAAAGAGAGTACAAAATAACACTAAATTCAATTGTTAAACCCTCAATGGGAAGAAAAACCACTGAAACTCTTCTTATATTACACAAAACATTGAGATTTAGTGAACCACCAACTTCACAAGAATCATCGACCCCTAGTTTAGTAAAGTACCAACCCTACAAGGAGCACCAAACCCTATTATTGTAAAGAACCTATTCCAAAAGGAGGATAAAACCCCATAAGACGATCAAGGACAAAATAAATCTATTTAATATGAATATATTTTTTTCTTCCATAAATGTATAAATATCACCAATTCGGATACCACACTTTCATCAAACCCTCATTCCTTCAATTCTCTCTTTCTTCTTCTTTCATGGACTTTTATTTCCTTCAAACCCTTACCCACATACTATATAAAATACCTAAGACATCTATACACTTAATTATATATGATATGATGCCTTCATACCTTTATTATTCTCCCTTGGGTTGCACTTTTATATGCTTCACTTATTTCAAAAATAATAGATTTATCCTATGTAATTTATCTCAACAAAGACAAATCAAAATCATTAAAATAAACTCATTTAAATTCATAAAGTGTACCCATATAGTTTGGTCATTCCCAAATGCACCGAATGAGCTTAAAAATAACTCAAAACCCCATCACTTGGATAACCAAAAATGACAAACATTATTACCATGATTAGTCAAGCTCCAAAATTGACAAAAATGTAAAATATGACATAACAACACCATCCATGTTCATACATTATCTTTAACAAATAAAATTATTCATAACTTCTTGAAGAAGGCTCGTTTCCTTCTAAAAATAGTCATTTCTAGGAAATTATCTTCACATATGGGCTGCAAGATCACACCAAAAAATAACTATAAAATGTAACCAATCATTATAAATCCCCTGACCTTAATATCACATCTATTATTACTAGATCTCATGAAACATTTATATGTGCAAACCACACCAACTTTCCTCTTCACCAAATTGAGCTTCCCAGAAATCACTTTTAGAAACAAAACTGGTTTGCACCCTTTCTATCACTTTCAAGACCTCCAAAATCATTCAATATGAACAAAATCCATCATTTTTACTCTCTAGCTGATATAAATCATCATTAAATCCAAAACATGCATCATATACCTCAAATTTTCAGCACCGAGAAATTATATCCTAAAAAATAAGAAACCTTCTTCTTCACAAACTGAGTTGGATGACCTATCAGATCATATCATCATGTTACAGTCCTTATACCACTATAAATATAAATGAATCCTCTTTATAGAACACCTTTAAAAATTCCTACTCTACGTGGAAGGGCTTCAACCAAGTCCATCTTTACAACTGCTCATTTAGCCTTTTAGGACTTAAGAACTAGTCTTGAGGTCAACTTGCTCAATCACCTACAAAAACACTTCTAAGATTAAACAAATCATGTAACACCCTTATAAAAATTTATAAGTACTAAGAAACCTAAATCAACCATAAAGAAGCTCAAATAAATCACCAACCTCATGAAGCTACTAAATACACATAATTATAGAATTCTTCTAGTATAATATTTAATAGACATCTTTTTACCTTAGATTTTGCATAGATCTAAAAAAATATTTTGATAGACCTTTGGTAAGAACTTACCTTTTAACTTGTCCACCATTTTGTACCAATAGATTATTTTTCTTTAATTTCTAGATCATCTCCTTCTATATTCCATCCCATCAAACAAATGCATGGCTCTTCAATCTAGTGACATAAAACATGACCTTCTTATCATCTCCCACTTCTTCATATTTAAAGTAATTTTACATTGCATCAATCTATTCAATTAGTTCCTTAGGATTAGGATGCCTTCATACATAGGTATCTCCATCTTAGTTTTATGAATAGCTCCTATAATGTCCCTCATCAATCTCTCTTCTACTCTTTCTTCTTGAAAAACTAGGTATACATTCAATTCATCTACCTTTGGCTCTTCCTCACTAACATATCCTTGATAAATTTCTCTTCTCTAAGACATCTCAGCATCTTAAATTCTTTCTCTAAGACTCCTAATCTCTTCCATGAGTTGTGCTTGGGTAGATATTGGTCCACATGCTCTTCCTCTTGCTCTTTCTCTAGTTTCCACCGTTCTTAGATCCTTTTAAGTAGCCTTATTCTTATCTATTAATATCACTTCTTAAATTCAACTACACTTATCAAAAACCTATATGTATCTCTTCTTTGATACCAAAAATTGATTTCAATAACTCAGAGGATCAAAGCATCAATTTGGTCATACAAGGGTTTTCTTGAGTGTTAAGTTGTTACTAGGCCTAATAGGTATTAGAATTAATAAATTCACTGAGAACATTCCATTTTAAATTTCTCCCAATAATTTAATGATCAATTCAAATTATCATTATAGGGTTACAAAACATATAAAATTTCTATCAGGGTTCCTTATGCAAATATGTGAGAAAACAAGGTTATGGAATTTTGAGATAGGTCTAGTTTTAAGACAAAACAAATAAAATAGACCATAAATGCATTAACATCACCTTGAAACCTTTGTGTTCACATTCCAAATGCTATCAAACATCTGTTCTTACCACCCCAGGTCTTTGTGTAAAGATTTCATTAAATTGGTAATGTTTTCCTTCAGTGTTATGTCCTCTCTTTTCTCTCTACCAAGTCTTAAAAATATTGTCATTGATAAAATACTCTGTAAATTATTTCGAGAGATGAAATTTTGTATGGAGGTTCTCCTAACATGGTCATAAATGTCTTACAAATTGTATCCAATTTGGTTGGTTAGAAATTTTGTAAGAGCTTTCCCTAGATTGGGTCCACCTACCTTCAATTAGCTATAAAAACTTAAAAATTGATTGTCAAGACCCCAATTAAATTTAGATGAGCTTAAAATTATCCTCTTCAAGTATATGAATAGACAATATGGATAAATCCATCTTCTAAAGCTAATTGTGAATTTCTAGTTCACTGTTCTGACATAGAACATTATTGCTTGCTACAATGAAAACTCATAAAAATGTAAAATTTAACATTATTTTCTTCTCAAATCAATTGCCCATGTATATTTATTCAACAATATCCTATTACAATGGTTTTCATTCTTTTACATATGAACTTAGAGGATTGACCAAATTAACTCCTAACCCACCTCATTAAAAGGCTCAACTACATCCCTATAACAACTCAACCAAACTCTAAATAAAGGAAAATAAAATAAATCTCATCCTGACACCTGACATGGCCCAAGTAGCCTTATTTATTATAAGTACTCACTTATCTCCCTAATTCTCATAATCAACCCCCTTTACAAGCATATTTATTCTTACTATGAATTTTTTTCATACAAGTTTGAATTGCAATGGTAAGAAATGGAGGGAAAATCACTCCTACAACCTTTGATGAAAAACAACACCTATCTACAATTTTCATATTTGCAAATGATGCTCATGCATTAAACATATTTTTTAGAGATAGGTTGTCACTAAGATTTAACAAAAACAAGTAAGATATTGCGAGCTTAGCACCCACTACGTACTACCACAACATAATATTTTAGCAAATATTTGGATAGGATTTAATAAATTAAATTAAGATTATTTAAACTTAATGACCACTATTTTATGTAATGAAATTATAATTTAAGCCTGATAGCCATTAGAATTTAACACATAATATTTGGAACATAGCGTTCGTCAAGATTTAACACATTAAATTAAGATGCTAGGAGCTTAGCAGCCGCTAGATTATGATAAAACTTAATATTTAGAGGTTATGCGTAGTAGGATTTAACAAATTAAATTACCATATTTTGAGGTGATCATAATCTAGATACTTCCACCATATAATATTTCAAAATTAGTTATCATTAGAATTTAACAAGTCAAATAATGATATTTTTTTCTTAGCATCCACTAGTTTATGTGAAAAATATTTTTGTATATTAGCAATTTGAAGTAAGATATTTCAAGCTTAGCAGCCGCTAGGTTATGTCATTGAATAATATTTGGAGCCTAAGCGTGGTTATGATTTAACAAGTTATATTAATATATTATTATCTTAGCGGTCACTATGATATTCCACAACATATTATTTGGAGCTTATATTCGTATGTACTACTATAAGATATTATGAGATTAGAAGATGTTAGGTTATACCAAAATAACACATTTGGAGCTTATCAGTCACTAGGTAGTTTTGAATATTTTTATATTTAAAATTTCTAAGGAAATACAAAAACATAATATTTGTAATATAACAAATGTTCAAGATTTAACAAAATAAAGTAAGATATTGTCATCTTAGCATCCACTATGTTATGTTGCACCATATTATTTGGAGCTTAACGGTCACTAGGATTTAAAAAATTAAATTAAGATCATATGAAATTAGTAGCCACTATGTACTACCATAACGTAATATTTTGAGAAAAAGGAATGAAAGGATTTTACAAATCAAAGGAAGATCTAATGATCCTAGCATCCTCTAGGTTATGTGACAACATATTTGGAGCTTAAGGCTTGTTAGGTAGTTTCAAATGTACAACTACTAATTACATGTTTAGATAAGTATAAAATTTGGAATATATACAAGAACATTTGATCCATTGTAAATATTGATATATTTAAATGTCATACATATTTCATTTCTTTTCTGTCTAGCTCAAATATTCCCACTTATGATTCATTACGGTTCTTGCTTAATTATGGGTTGGTGTTGATCCAAGTCTACATGTAAAGTTGATTCATGAGTTTTTTTTTCTTTTGTGTGGCACTTTGTATCATCTCATTTTTTTCCACACAAATGGATTCTTTGCAAATATTATAATCTCTATCTATATTTCCTATGTGCACAATTTGTTTTTTAAATATCACATTAGCCTTGTCAAGAAAAATCATGAATAACAATTGCATTTTTGCAATTTCCTTCAAATTCTCTATTTTCTTTATTTTTCCTAGTTTTGGAGATAATCTGAATGACATACAAATTTTATCCTTCATTTTCCTCTCGTATTCTCCTTTGAAAATTAACCAAGAATTTCTTAAGTGGTATAACAAACTTTTCACTAGAAACCAATTCATGGTTTCCCTTAAATACATTCATGATTGAGGCTTCAACACAAATATGATTTCCTCTCTATATGTCATAAAACTCAAGATATTTTATTTACCTAATCAATACATTCCCTTAGTCTTTTCTTGGTATAATTAACATATGTATGCCATATACCAATAGCGTCCATGGTTATAATTGAAGGGTCTTTACAAATTCCTTTTTCAATAACCTACCACATATATATTAATGTTTTTTCATTGATCCCATGACTTTAATTATTTTTTTGGTCATATTCAGGTTGGCTTGTTCTTTCATCTTTCTCTCTACATGTTTCTTTATATCATTATACAGGTCATGTAATGTCCCTTCTACATCGAAACTGTACCCATAGGAACTGTGGCCTTTAATTGAATTTCAAAATATTTATTTCTACCATGTATGCCTTTGACTACTTCTACATCTACTTCAACTGTAGTCCTTATCAAGGATTCCAAATCTTCCACATATTGCACCACTTGGGAGCCTTTGGCTTTCCATTTCTTTATAAGAGAGAATATCTCTTTTGAAGTTTCATGCCAAAGAATAACTTTTTATGTTGAAATCTTCTTTTTGGTTATCCTTTTCAATGTTCTCATCCTTGGATTGAATTCATTGTTTACTAAGGGCTCTTCTTATTCCTACCAATCTAGTTATTCCTTGTGAGAAATTATGGATTGCTCAACCAAATCTTGTCTCACTTCATGTGGAGTGGAGGGAGAAGATTGAGATGATTGCATTAGGTTTGTGATGGCTGAAAGTTTAACTTGCATAGTCACTTATTCTTCATATGAGTAAGTTAAGAAATATGCCACCAAATTTAGAGCTTTATTTTGTGTGATCCTGGCTTCTTAAACCTTAGATAGAGTTTCAATTGATGGAGAAAAAGAATAACCAGGATTTTCTAAAGGTTTTGAATAGAATTATGCCTTTCTCTTTATAGCCTCATGTTTAATAGTTCCTCTTGGATGGGTAACTACCCGTTCTTCTTCATATTCTACTTAACAAGGGTATATTCTATTTAGGTAATCTGTACCCACTCATTAACATCATCCTCATGTGCATAGGATATATTCATCTATCCTTTAAAAGAGTGAAGGTTCCCGACAACCCTTTTTGTGTGATAATATTACCTTAGAGTGTTTTGGGGAGATGGAATTAATTCAAATGCATATTTCAAACCAAGACACTTATTAAATTTCCTACATCCCACAATGACTGAGAGGGGGATGTGTTTAAAGCTTCTTATTTTTGTACTTACAATACCATTCAAAATCTAATATGATACCTCTTGTTCTGCCAATTTATTAGGCACATAGTATGGAAACTGAAAAGGAGGTGTAAGGATCCAATCAATCATGATAACATTATATTCTCGATAGAATAATATAGCTCCCATTATTCTTATGGAATTATGGATGTCAGCATATATTCTAGGTTTCATTGTTTCATGTATTGTTAGTAGAGAGAAGGATATAAATAAGTGCATATATCTTGAATATGAGATCTGAACCAATGAGAATACAAGTCTAAATATAGTTCAATTTGCTACAAAGGGCACGAAATAAGCCATTTTAACAAAATTCTGAATAGTTGAGAACATCACAAATTGTATGAAGAAGATATGAAGCCATGTAAAATATATTCCCATTGTCCATGATATTTTTTTGGCACACTAAATTTAAAATGATCACTTTCCCTAAGGAGGGAATCTTTCCTTCATCAATTATAATAGAGAGTAAAGGGATCCAAGATACATCGAACTTATAGATAAAGGGTTTTCTATATAGCCTATTCATGAGGGCCATGTCAATACAAACTCCTTTTTAAAACCTTTTAATAAGGATATCACCCAAATGAGAATAATCCATATTATCTACTGGGTCTATGACCCAACTCTATAAAATAACTCTTATTTTCCTTATGGCAATCTAGGACTTGAGTGTATTTTTATTGTATATGATGTTTGGCTCTGGAATTTTATAATAACTTCTTTATGCATGCCCATCATAAAAATCTATTATGTTTTTCCACGATTTATAAATTAAGGTCCACTCGTTGGACTAAGCAAGAATTAGATAGGAAACAATCAGCTCTAGAAATGGAATAACCTCGGTATAGCATAAATTAAATGGAGATTAGATATTTTTATTGCCATTATGTCTTGAGAGCTTAGGGCTTCATCTTCTAGGATACCCTTTTCATCTACAACATCTACATAAAAACATTTATCTTGGAATATGGAAAATATAGCTTAGTAATGTTGAAATTCATGATTTAAGGACTTTTTTTTATTATTGGCAAATAGTTTTTTGAAATGGACTATACCATTGTACACCAAGGCTCGGAAGCTAGAATTGAAAGTTAAAGCATAAGAGATGGATCAAAATCCAAATAGAAAAATAGAGCCCAACTACAGAAAATTGTCAGCAAAGTAATAACCAACAACCGAAAAAGTAAAAGAAAAAAACAATTGAAGTACAACAATCAAACAACAATGGCATAACAACACCATTGGAAGCAACCTGCTATCCGGCCAAGAAAAATGAGACCAATGTAACCCAGCCAGCCAATAGCAGAGATAAGAATCATCAAGGTGAAGTGTTACCCTTCAGAGTGGTAGATTTTTTCTTTTTGCTGACCGTAACCCATCCTGATGGAGCCTTCACGGTTGGAGAAGAAGACAAAGGAGGAGTATTTTCCTTAGTCGCATTTGTCCCTTTTGGGACAACCACGTTGTTAACCTGAGAGAGATATTTATCATTTTCCATGCTGCCCTCAACAGCTTGTGCATTTTTCATGTTGCTCACAATTTGAGATTCGGTTTCTGGGGCTGAAATGGATTCAATATTTGTATCTGCATTTGAATCTAGTCCCTTTTTTGCATCAAAAATCAGGTGTTTCGGAAGTGCATCTTTCCACCAGCTACGCTTCTCATGTTGACGTTTTTCCATCCCACACTCAGTAGAGGTGTGCCCTAAGCAAAAACATCTTCTACAACGAAAAGGAAGACCTTCATAATCAAGAGGTTGTGACCAAGTTCTGTTTTGCACTCTAAGGTCTATGGTTGCAGGAAGATTTTTATCGGTGTCAAGTTCCACCAGGATTCAAGCATAAGTAGTATGGGTGTAATTAGTGGTTTGAGAATCTATATAGAGTGTAGTTCCCAAGGCATTGCCAATGGATGTCAAACAGTCATGACTCCAGAACTGGAGAGGTAAATGGGGCAGCTTGATCCAAATAGGTTTCCATGAGAAAGATTCTATGAGTGGGTTGAAGGATGGAAACCAGGGTTTAATGATCAAATATTTAGATTGGCAGGTCCAAATTTTGGAAGCAATGATGTTTCTATCAGCTATTAAAGAGAAGGTTACAATGAAAATACCTTTAGCACATGGATACAAGTCTATTTTTCCAGTTAAAATTGGAGTCCAGTGCTCAGAGATCCACGCGTGAAGAATAGGAAGGCTGGGCCATAGTCCCCGAATCTACAAATCAGAGCATGCTCTTTGTAGTAAATCTCAGAGGAAATGACCTCTTCCCGAAAGTAATAGATGGGGTAACGTCTGCAGGTTTCATGGAAGATTCCTTGTTGTTTAAAATGTTTTTGAAGGATGACCCAATATGGCCGTGACTAGCATCTCTGTCGAGCTCCAATCTGTCACGAACTGATCCTTCCAACACAGATTTTAAATGTCTATTACTAGGTGTTTCCACACCCCTGGATGGATCTTGTGGTAGATTTCAGCTAGGGTTTGCATAGCCATTCGAGGTAGAGGAATGGAGCTCCCTGCAGTGAAGGCAAGGTCAATCCATGACTAGGGTGGAATCTCTAAGACGAGCCCCACAGCCATGCCGCCTCCATCTCCCTCACCTGTCTGTTGAGTTCTTTCCGGGTCAGATTTAGGGTTCACTTTGGATGCAAGGGCTCGGGTAGCCACCATGGCGCAGGGTCGCGAGTAGAGGGCGTGAGCGCAGGGTGCAATCAGAGGACGTGAGGGCGCATATAGAGGGCATGAAACAGGAGGCGCGTGCAGAGGGCACGAACAGAGGCACGGGAAGGGCACGAGTAGAGGCGCGAGCAGAAATTTACAAAGTTACAATAGTTTTATCTCCATAATTCAAGAGGAAAAGAGAAGGAGATCCATGATTTAAGGAATTTGGATCAAACATGGTATCTCTAATTCTTGTGGTTTCCTCACAATAATATAAATAATCATCTAAATTTGACAATTCTAGTTCTACCACCATGCTAAAAAGTTATAGTTCCATGAACACTACATATATAATCAATAGAAACAAAACTGAACCAAAGGACATGCTTGGATTTATAACAACATTGTTATGTGTCTTATTCTAAATATTTTATTAGATTAATAGCTCATTTGGTAAATAAATGTAAGAAGTGTTGATCCTAATGTTCGCTAGGGTCTACCATATCAAAATATTTAGAGCTTAGTAGTCGTTATGCATCATTTATAGTACAAATATTAATGCAATGAGAAAAATGTGATAGTACATGCACTATTAAGTGGTCAAGACATATGTAATATTGATCCTAGTGGTCGTTAAAGTCATCCAAACTAAAACTATTAAGGCAATGAGTAAATTCCTTACAATGCATGCACTCTAGAGGCTTCAAGACATTCATAGTTCTATTCTTAGTGGTGGCTAAGTTCAACCACAATGAATTATTTATAGCTTGGTAATATCTAGGTATTATTCAAGGACAACTATTATTTTTATGGGAAAAAGTTTTCCAATTCTTACACTATTGAGGAGTCAAGCCATATATACTTTTAATCCTAGCGGTCGATAAGGTTAGCCACAATGAAATATTTAGATCTTAGCTATCACAAGGCACTATTTATAGTAAAACTATTCATGCAATGATCCAATTCTAGTAATACATGCACTCTTTAGAATTCAAGACATCATTAGTTCTAATCCCAGTGATCGTTAAGTTCAGCCACAACGGAAACTTTAGAGCTTGGTAGTATCTAGGAATTATTCATAGGACAACTATTATTGTAATGAGAAAAATTACATCAATACTTACACTATTGAGGTGTAAAGACATACGTAGTTGTGATTCTAGGGGTTGTTAGGGTTAGCCACAAGAAAATTGATCTTAGCGTTGGCTGGGAATCATTAATATAAAAACTATTAATGCAATGAGAAAAGTGTGCCAATACATGTATTATTGAGGGGTAAAGGTATATATATTTTTGTTCCTAGTGGTCTCCAACGTCGGAAAAAAATTAAAGCTTACTCGTCACTAAGATCAGTTTCAAAAAAATATTTTGAACTTAGTGTTCACTAGGCATCATTCATTGGACAACTATTATTGAACTGAGAAAATTTTTTCAATTCATGTTTTCTTCGAGGGGTAAGGCTTTACATATCTTTTATTAGTTTGTTTCATGGATGTGTATACGTCTCTTTAATTTTTTATAATTGTAATATACTAATTAGACTATCCCTAGTTGAGCCAAGTTCGTAGTACATACCATCAAAAGGGATAAAGCCTTATGTAGTGCTCATAATATATATTATAATTTATTGAAAGGAATATATAAATTACAAATTTTAGTGATAGATGAAGTATCAAAATCCATGGATGTCTTTTATTATTCGATAAAAATGTTAAGTATTTCCAAATATCCTAGGTTACTCTTACAACATCATGATGATCGACTCATGATGCGTATGAGTACCCAAGTATCTTAAATCAATCATAACATATTTTTCCCTTTACGTAGAGTACTTATTGGCTTATTGTAAAGGGATTTATTTTTTTAGATACTGATTTTCTTGGTTGTATAGATGATCTTGAGTTGTAACTCGTATGTAACCAATATAATTTTAAAACTAGAGAAATTATCAAGAAGATAAAACCTCTTTGATGATGTTATTATATGCATCAATTCCTCCACATAAAACATAGTATAATGACTTTAAATATAATGACCACACTCTTTATATAATTATTACGAATAGACAACCTCTAAACCCTATGTATAATATTTTTGGTCATTAAATATCACAACTTTCCAAGATATTAAATCTCACAATTTCCATATGCTTCCTCTTATCACTCTAATTTCAAAAATCAATTTATAATGAAATGTCTAGAGAAACCTACGGATAGTGGTCCTAAAGTTCACTTTAGTTTAATTGTCTACAAAATCCATGAATGTATAAAATCCCTTACTAAACAAAATCTATTTTCCTAACACCCATTTTTTTGTGTCCAAAAAGAATTTTTGTTCATGCCAAGTATTTTAGGAAATAGTTCTCAGTCCTCTTACAAAAAAATGGCATAACATGTTTGTGCATTTCTTGCAAGCACGGTATACAAATATTTCAAAATCATTTAGGGATTTGTACATTATTAGAAGAAAAAGGACTGATATGGGGGATGAATAATTCCACTAAAATAATATCCCATTTTCATTTATCATACATTAACATTCATAAAACCATTCAATTGAACATCAACTATATTTGTGTTTACTTAAGAATTGAATCAACCATACATGAGAACGATCAAGGGAGTATAAAAGAACACCAAATTTAAGTGGGAAATCCTTAATGGGAAGAAAAACCATAGAAACTCTACTTATATTACACAAAGTAAAGAGATTTATTGAAGCACCAACTTCACGAGGAGCATCATCCCCTAGTTTTGTAGAGCACAGACCCTACAAGGAGCACCAAAACCTATTTTAATGAAGTACCCATTCTTCACAAGGGGATAAAACCATATGAGATGATCAAACACCAACTCAACCATATTAATATTAATGTATCTAATTTTTTTTCTACCACAACTAATAGAGATCATTAATTCAACTCACACATTTTCTTCAAAACCTCATTCCTTTAACTCTCTCTTTCTTTTATTTTCACAGACTTGTCTTGCCTTCAAACCATTTCACACATGATCCCTAACATCCCTCATAATTTTTCACACTTCGTCAACTCTGATATGATTCCTTCATACCTATTTTATTATCTCTCCCCTGGGTTGAACGTTTCCTTCATTCACTACTAATTCAAATTTGAACTCAAAAATCACTTTTATATGTTTATCTTCTTCAAAACACACCATAGTTTGGTCCTATAAATTTAGATTGAAAAATAAAAAATAAAAAACATAACAGTAAGCTCATTCAAATTCATAAAGTGAACCCATGTATGTTGGTCATGCTCAAATACGCCAAATAATCTCAAAATAACTCAAAACCTGATCACCTAGCTAACCGAAAACCACAAACACCATCACCATGATTAAGAAAGATCCCAACTTCACCACATATGTCAAATATGACATACGAACATCTTCCATCATCGTACATTATCTTGAAATAATCAAATTATTCATAAATCACTCAAGAATACTCATATCATTCTCAAAATAGTTTTTCTAGGAACCTTTCTTACCCTATGAGCCTCAAGATCACAAAAAAAAACTCAATTATGGCATAATTTATTAAGAGCTTTGAATTCGACATTTTAGTTATGATAGAATCTATGGGTGCTTTATGACTTCTTGATGCCTACCTAGTAGCCATTAGGGTATAAAATTATTTTATCCAAGCTAGTAAGATAGCCCCTAGACTACCTATGCCTTTGTTTCCTGAACATCCTCAAGAACATCAATTTTTTGTTGTTCCCATTCTTGAGCATTGCTCCCAAACCATTACCTCCACATCCTACCCCCTAAAAAAATGAGGATGAAGAAATGAAGGCCTTGATTAGAAATCTATCCAATAAAGTTATATCCTTAGAAAATCAACAGACACAAACCTTCAAAAATAATTCTAATAAAAAAATTAATTAAATCCATCAGCCCTCTAGAAATCAATGTCCACATCATAGATATGGAAAAAATCATTCAAATGATAGATGGCATGCTAATACATACCTTCCTCTTCATACAGTTACTCCTGCGCAAGCCCCTTTTGGTTCCCAACACAAGAAAATCACTAGTTCTAGTATAGAACACCATGATCCAAGAGACAAAATGGTGCTTTAATTACAAATTTACACATATTTAGTACAAATGTGTAAATTTATTGTGCACACAAGCCATCGTGATATAAATTATTTCAAGTTATGTGACCTCTACTATCGTATGAACTACAAAATTAAGAAGTACCATAATTTGTTCATGAAACTAACCTTATATTCTTTAGTGTTGAGGACTTTTGTATAATAAACCAAGCTATAGATAGATCAAATGTAATATGCGCATATGTTTTTTAACAAAAGGTACAATAAGATAATTCTCAGTAAGCCAATGTGTAACCCTTACCTCTCGCCAAACATATTGATCCTCAATCATTGAAATATGGTGCTATTAATCCCAATAGTTCTGGAATGCATGTTCACATGCATGATGTTCCACACAATGTATCAACTGACATGGTGTGTGTTTATCCTTTGGTAGGTCAGGCCTTTGCGCATCCTAGGATACCTCCTCCAAAAACACACAAAACAAGAAAAGAGAATTTTGTGCCTTAAATGCACAAAATCATGGGCCTTCCATTCAACACTGTGGACTAGATGAAGAAGACAAATGTGAATGTCACAATGTGGGACACTTTTGCCACTCCATCCCAACATGACCTTTTGCATGAAGCTATGATCCAACTCATGCACACTAATCTAGCCATTAAAGACCTCAAGATGTTGTGAACTTATGTCGAGTAGAGGAGAAGAAAGTAAGAAAAAATTTCAAAGCTCCGCAATTTATATGTCCTTGAAAGTAGGTAGATATCTTATTCACAACTGTATGATTGATTCAGGGGCTAGTACTTCAGTTATTCCTAACAAAATTGTTGGTGTACAATTTATAGAGTACAACCCCATGTCTAAAGGAGTCCTATAACTTGATGGATCAACAGTAACCACTCTAGGAGTAATAAAATATCTTGAGTTAAACCTTCATTCATGTCCAATTTTAATTATAAGTCAAAATGTTTCAATCATTGAAATACCTTCTTTGTTTTCCATTTTCTTATCAACAAATTTTTCTACCAAGGTGGGTGGATACTTGTCTTTTGATTGGTCTCATATGTTGTTAAGAACAAGGTATGGTACCAAGTTTACCATATAAGATGGGCCTATATTTTCTTATCATATTGAGTCCTATGACCTATCTCTTCTCCAGGATAATTGATTAATCCAAGAAGGCCAAGAACAAGATTCAGTTTTAGAAGAGCATCATATTCCTCCCTCCATACATGACATATTATTAGATGAATGGGATAAGGATTACTATGAATTTTATCCCTATAAAACAACTATTCAAACTGGTTTTGTACATACTATATCCATGAATAAGAAGTCATGTTTCCTACCATGCTCAAATAGAGTGATGAAAATTTAGGACTGTGGAAGATGTATTTTGATTTCTCCAGAAGTAGAAATAATGCATGCACAAGTATGCTTTTCATCTCTCCCAAGATTGTGAAGTTCTTCTTTGTTCACAAGTTATAGTTTGCATGTTCCAAAAATGTAGCATAATATGAAACATTGGTCCATGGAATTTTTATTAATGAGAAAAGGAATATTAAGGCATTGTAGATATTTGGGGAAAATGAATTGGTTATCCACTAGGTCACAAACAAGTGCATAGTAAATAATAAGATTTTGAAATATTACAATCATATAGTTTGGGAGCTCTTCGAGAGCATTTAAGCTCTCAATATTCATGTGGTGCAAGGAAAGTAAACAAATAATTGGATCATATGGCAGTGCTTGGTTCACAATTATCACCTTCTAAGGATTTTCTCTAAGGAAATGCACAACACATCAAGATGGTGGTCATACCAACCATTTCGGATAATGAAATATCTAGAAAGTGTTTGAAAATGATGTACAGATCATCCATTTGATTTAGAATGAAGCTAATTTATCTTTAAATATGAAAGATGACTTACATGATAGCTATGGTGACCAAGTGATTCAATTAAAGAAAAATATGTTGCTTACAAGGTTTTTCAGCTTAGAGCATATCTTTAGTCCTTATGATGAGTTCAAGGGTGAATAAAAGAACATGTGTACATCGCAAGAAGAATACCATACATTCGTTATTGTATGTGCCAAAGAGTTATTGCTTGGTAAATAATGCGCACAAGATGTAAATTAGGCCTTCATTTCTCTATGTCAAATTATGTTGACATATTCTCATGTGAGTATGAATAGCTTGAAGGATTTGATCCAAGTTTTACTCAACAATCCATCGATCTTGATCCTAGCATCAAGTCCATTAGACCAAAAAAGGCCGTTAACCCTAAGATAGAGCCCCTCATGAGGAAAGAGTTATCCAAAATCATTGAGGAAAAATTATTTTCCTCACAAATAATCTACCTAGGTGGAGAATATTATTCCGGTGCATAAGAAGAATGGTGAAATCATACTTTGTGTTGATTTCAAATATTTAAAAATGAATCTTTGAAGAATCATTATCATTTTCGTTATATGGAGCATATTCTACATAGTGTGGCTGGTGCACAAATATTTTACGTGCTTGATGGATACTCTAGTTTCAATTAGATCATGGTCAAGGAAGAGGATCAATTTAAAATAACATTTACAACTAAATGGGGAACATATACTTATCAAAAAATTCCTTTTGGTTTGTCAAATGTAGGCACAACATTCCAAAGAGCAATGGACATTTCCTTCAAAGGATATATCAATGAGTTCATCCTAGTTTACTTAGATGACATAACTGTCTTCTCAAAGTAGAGTGTAGATCACATGATGCATCTGGAGAAAGTATTTAAGAGATGCAGAGAGTTTGGGGTATCTCTTAACCTTAAGAAGTGTAAATTTATTATTGTGTAAGAAAATATTTTGGGATATGTGGTATTTAAGGATGACATTGCTACGATCCCGAACAAGTTTCAACCATCCTTTCCTCTCTTTTCCGCAGTACAAAATTCCTTACAATCATTCCTAGGTAAGATAACTATTGTTGAGACTCACAAAGACCCCTGGATGCAGATCAGGCTTCTAGGTTGATCACTCTAGCATCCAGTGTGATTGCACAACATGGAAACCTCTCTCCAAGTGTGGGGACTTGTGAAACTGAGAGAGGAATCTCCAGATTAGAGGCTGGTTCCTCAAACTCCTCTGATTTAGATCTATATTTTGTAAAACTACAGAGGTTTGAAACCTAATCCTACTCTAAAATCCAAGGAGACAGAGATAGAAAGTGCAAAAATGAAACTAAACTAACAGGTGATACACCAAAGGAGGAGTGGTGAACACTTCTTGTTCTGCAGATAGACACAGATCATAAAAATGCAACATAAAACATCATGCACAAGCTGATAAGATGTAATCAGAGGTCTGAAATGAAACAAGCAACACAAACAGAGGACTGAAAACTGATCACAGAGCCTGTATTGTCATTTCCACTGTCAAAATCCTTGTATTACAACATCAAAAGGTAGAAAACCTGTTACAATTTTAGAAGAGGTCTGATACTTACAAAATCACTTGTTACAGGTGAAAGAAGAAGCTTGCTATCCAAAGAAATGTTCCCCCCTTTAGAAATGAGCCAAATCTGGCTTTTACATTGCATGGGTCGAGCCCAGGGGACAGAAAATGTACAAAAGCATGGGAGCCCATCCCTTCTTGACTACAGGTGCATTAAAATGGCATGGGGGACCTTACAAACCCATACCCTGTCATTTTGACTGGATTACAGGAGAATGCGACCCATTCTGCATTAAATCTGGTCGCTGGAATGTCACTTCTGGCCATGAACATGCGTCAGAGCCATTTCTCAATTTTCTCTCTCCAGACTACACCAAAACTCAAGATTAACCCTAGAATCACGTAGAGAATTTCACAAGCTTTCCGTTGATATAAAGAATGTGCCAATCCGAGCTCTGGATCAAAAGATATGTCGATCTGAAGATCTAGGGCACACATCAGGCGAAAACAGATTTTTAAATTTCTTCCTGCGCTTATGCCACATGGATGCCACGTGGCATGCATTGATTGGTCGCATGATTTCTCTCTCTCCTTTTCTGCTCATTAGACACGTGTCCTCTTTTTATTGGCTCAGTCGTGCTTGAAACCTCGCCCTTTGACTTTTGGACTTTCTCCTTGTGACACATGTCGCGATTTGATTGGTCGGGTCGCGCGGTGCCGGCTTTTCGTGCCCTTCGCGTCTTTTTTTTGTCCCGGATGTCCCAAAGGTTTCGCATGGGACAAAAATTCTAATCCACTCGAAATGGGCTTCTATGTCCCTTTCTTCCGTGACACGTGTCATGATCTGATTGGCCTCGAGTTTTCGACTATCCGCGTCCCACGCGTCCATTTGTCCTAACTGCCCAAAGTCTTGAAGTTTCTCGCTTGGCCGAACCGGGTGGTTCGCGTCTTTCACGTACATTTGTTCCAACTGCCCCATCGGCCTATGGGACAAATTCTTCTGAACCACCCGAAATGTGCTTCCTTTTCTCTCGGCCGCTTCACCTTTTCGCGTCCTTCGCGTCCTCGCGGCCCAGATGTCCCAACTACTTAGTGCGGAAATTCTCCATTTCGACCGAACCGGGCGGTTCGCGTCTTCAAGGCCCAAATGTCCCGAGCAGTTAGTCAATTTTCTTCTCCTTCGGCTGAACCGGCTCTCTGCATCCCACGCATCCCGACGGCCCAGTTGTCCCTTTGCTAAAATTTTCCTTTTCGCCCGAACCGGCCGGTTCGTGCCCTTCGCATCCATTTGTCCCAAATGTCCCTTTGCTTTGCGGGCTGCCCGGAGGCGTTTCGGCCGAACCGCGCCTTGATGTCCCAAATGTCCCGACTGTTGCGAGGACTAGGACTTAGCCAATTTTCACAATTTTTTTCTGGCCCAAGCTTATTTTCTGCAATCTTTTCACATTTTCTCGAGCTTGTTTCTTTTTGCTAGACAGAGAGTTAGAAAAATCGAGGGGACCTTAGAAACATGATTTTTGCCCGATCAATCAATTTGCCTAGGAATTTGAGAATTCTGATGTATGTTATCAAATCGACCTCGGGGTGAATTTGGATAACAATTTGGCGACTTCAATGGGGTCATCTCGCCTCGCTAGATGAAAAGACCATTACTCAAGCAGTCCATTAGGCATAGAGTCATCAAATATTCTCATTTAGAACCCTAATCGACTTAATGTGTAAGGAGGAAGATGGAATGTCACCTGATGAAAGCAAGGACTGCAAAACATCTCCATGGACAGCAAGTTGTGCCAAAGCACTTAGGGAAAACAAAACTAACCTACAGCAAAACAATGTGCACAAGCACTTGGAGGAAAGAAAATATAATCTAATATTTACAGAGGTAGTGAACTTCCCTCTAGAAGCAACGCTTGAGATAGATTCCATTGACTGGAATCTGCAGTTCTTCACCATCCAATGAGGCCAATTGGAAAGCATTACTATTCTTGCACTTTGTGACCATGTATGGGCCACTCCAAATGGCATCAAATTTTGAATGCCTTCCCGGTTTTGCTCTATCCACATCCCATTTCAACACTAGATCTCCAACTTGAAAAGATCTATCTTTGGCCTTTCTATCAAAGGTCTTCTTGATCAAAGCTTGATCCTTTTCCATTGCTTGGGATGCCTGATTTCTGATCTCTTGCAGCTCCATCAACTCTGCATACCTCACCTCCATGGGCTCAAACTCTAGCAACTCTAGCTGTTTCATGAGTTCTAATGTTGGCAACTTAAGTGACATGGGCAAGATTGCCTCTCTTCCATAGACAAGCTGAATGGAGAGTTACCTATAGATCTTTGGGAGTTATCCTATTAGCCCATAAGGCTGATTTCAGCTTGGTATGCCAAGACCTCTCGATTCTCCTCAAGAGTCCTCCTAATGATCCTCAACAAGTTCTTGTTTGTAGACTCGGCCTCGGCCATTACGTTGAGGGTAATAGTTTGATGAAGTGCTTAGATAAATACCGTTCTTGACAGCCCACTACCACCTTAGATCCAATGAATGCCAATGTATTATCGAGATTATTGTAGCAGGTACACCAAATCTTGTTATTCCCTCATAAAAGTCTAAGATGCTAGACTCATTTGCCTCTTTGAGTGCACGTCTTGTCCATTTGGTGAAGTAGTCTGTGGCTGTCAAAATCCATTTGTGCCCTTGGCTTGAATTGGGATTAATGACTCCAATGAAGTCCAAACCCCATTGCATGAATGGCTGGTCAACTAAGATTGGATGCAATGGAAGGGTAGCAAGTCTCTCTTTTCCTGTGAAGAATGCACAATTCTTACACCTCTTGATCCATGCATAGCAATCATTGAAGATTTTAGGCCAATAATAACCAGCCTTCATGATTTTTAGAGCTGTCACTCTTGGTGCAAAATGACCACCAGCTGGTCCACCATGAAACTCTTCCAACACCCTTTTAATCGACTGCAAGCTAATGCATCTCAAAGAAAGACTCCATGTACATCTTTCTTGAACAAAACTCCATCAACTATGGCATACGGGACAGCCTGCAATCTGAAATGTCTCCTTTGGGTTTTGTTCATCTCTCGGGAGGGCATAGGCCGTGTCTAGGAAGTACATAATACCTTGGGTCCAAAGGAGTGGGGCAGCATTTTCTTCTTCTTGTTTGCCACTTGGCTCATGGCTGTCTGGATCACAAAACAGTTTCTTCTTTGTTGCATACTTCTTTTTGCTTCCCAAAACAAGCTGCTCACATAATCCTTTCCTCTTACCAACTTGGTGATCTTGATATCAATATCATATTCCATGACACGGGTGATCCAACCTGCCCTTTTCTCATTCAAATCCTTGTTGAGGAGGAAGTCCTTAACTCCAAAGATGTGAGACCAAAGAATGGACCTTGTTGTTTGAGACTAAATGCTTGAATTTCTTCAAGCTTCTGATTACTGCAAGTACATGCTTTTTAATAAAAGAGTACCTCACCTCGCAGTCATCTAGGCTCTGGCTGAAAAAGGCAATCGGCTGCTCATCATTATCTTTGTTCTGCTGTACTAGAATGGCAGAAATAGTGTCATCACCTCCAAATGCATAGAGGATGAAATCCTTGGAGAAGTCTGGGTTGATGAGAGTTGGTGCTTGAGAGATAGCTTCTTTGATTGCTTCGAAGCTCTCCTTGCCTTCTGCTATCCACTTAAAAGCCATGCTCTTCTTTAACATTTTGGTGATGGGCTTGACAAGGGCTGCAAAGTTTGGAACAAACCTGCGGACAAAATTGATCCTTCCTAAGAAGCTTTGAAGGGCCTTCTTATGACTTGGCAATGGTAGTGCTCTTATGGCTTCAACCCTCTCTGGATCAATTTCTAATCCTTCCTTGGAGACAATATGGCCAAGGAGCTTTCCTTCATGTGCAAGAAAGATGCACTTCTTGGGATTCAAAGACACTCCGAACTTTCTACACCTCTGAAACACTTGCCTGAGGTGAAAGAGATGGTCTGCTGCATTCTTTGAGAAGACAGTGATATCATCTAGGTATATCAAAACTATTTTATTGATCAACCCCTTGAATGCCATATCCATTGCCCTTTGGAAAGTGGCCCCAGCATTTGATAGCCCAAATGGCATCTTCTTGTAGGCATAGGTCCCCCATTTGGTGGTGAAAGCCGTCTTGAACTGGTCATCTTCTTTCACCATCACCTGATTATACCCTGAGTAGCCATCTAGGAGAGAAAATCTCTCTGAACCGGATACTACTTGCAATATTTGTTCCATTGAAGGAAGCGGGTAATGATCTTTGAGAGATGCCCTATTGAGGTCTCGGAAGTCCACACAACAACCGATTTCTCCGCTCTTCTTCCGACTGAACCAAGTTAGCAACCCAACTTGAGTGCTTGATCGGGAATATAATGCTTGCCTCTATTAGCTTATTTAGCTCTTTCTTCATTAGAGGATCAATGTGAGGGTTAACTGTGTCTCCTCTGTCGCCCGATGGGCTTAGCATTTGGATCCAATTCTATGGTATGTTGTGCCAAATTCGGATTGAATCCTCTCAAATCTTCATAGCTCCAAGCGAAGACATCTAGAAATTCTTGGCAAAGCTGTATGAAATCTGATTTCTCCTGCTCAGTGGCCACTTTACCAATTTGAAGTGTTTTACCTTCCCCAACCGGAATTGGCTCTGAATCTTCTCTCTTGATCTGTATGTTAGCCTTTTCCTTACGGAACTGGTCGTTAGGGTTGAAGATAGACTCCAACATTACTAAACCCTTGGGAAGCTTGTTTGTCCGCAGTTGCACTACTTGATCCCCATACTGCTGCTCTAGTCTGTCCTGATTCCTAGCTGAGAATTCAGCCTCTTCTTGTAAAAAATTGACGATCTGTTGATCATTCTCAAACACCTGCCAGCTTATATTATTATCTGGAACTGCTGGCCTCACAATCACATGGATATGTGGCTGTGTTTTTTCCCTTTTGATGTTGTCAACCACATCAAATGTTGCTCCAACTACTGCGAGCCTATCCGCGGCTTCATTTTTCTTCCTGGGTATGGACACGATGTTGAAAGCTTGAAATCTTCAATAAGGTCCCATACCCTATTCTTATAGTTCTTCAACAGGTCATTCTTTGTAGCATGTTGTCCCCTGACTTGATTGACAATCAGCTCACTATCCCCGAACACCTGCAAGTTATTTATGCCCTTTTTCCTAGCCCAATGAAGTCCATGAATCAAGGCCTCATATTCAGCTGTGTTGTTTGAACAAGAAAACTGGAAACAAAAAGCTGAATAATATTTGATGCCTTGAGGTGAAACAAGCATAGCTCCTCCTCCTGCACCTTGCCTACTCCTTGATCCATCGAAAAATAATTTCCATACCTCATTGTCATCCTTATGGTTTGGTTTGGTGATGCTGGGAATAGGCTGGTTTTCTTCATGTATGCAATAGACTCCTAGTTCAGATTCTTCTACTTCTTGGTAGGGATCAAAAGCATGCACCTTGCTTGCCCATTCATCAAGAGTGAAATCTGGGATGCTTCCAACCTTGGTGTCAGCTTCATCAGTGTTTGGATAATCTTCTTGATCAAATCTTTGAGCACTTGGCATTGATTTGGCTTGGAGTATGAGGCTCAATATGAAAGTTTGTAATTGGTTCGGATCTAATTGTGACCTTAGTACCATATCTTGTTCTGAACAACATGTGTGACCAATCAGCAGATAAGTAGCCTCCAATTTTGGCTATGAAATCCTTTGATAAACATAGGGCAAAGAGTGGTGGCAAATCTATCACTGACACATCTTGTAAAATGGTAACGTTGGGGCATGTATGCAAGGTAAGATTCAAACCTTTAATTACTCCCATGGTTTCTACTGCTGTCCCATCCAATTGCACTACCCCTTTAGATATTACTTCATATTGGAGACCCAACTGATCAGCTATTTGCTTGGGCATCACTGAGCTACTTGCCCCAGAGTCAATCATGCAATTATGTACCAACTTGTCTCCTATGATCAATGAAACATAAAATGGAGGGGGCTTCAACATTTTACCTTGTTGTCCTCCATGATTTCCTTCAGGTTGGGCAGCATTTGTGAGTACCTTCTCTTGCATTTGGACCTGTTGGTTTGAAGTTGACCAATCCTTCATGGCAGCTTGTAGCAAATCTCTTTGTCTGGGATGGATAGTGATTCCCACATTGATATGTTTACGTTTGTCTTCTTCATCTTGATCAATGATGTTGAATGGGGATGAAGCATCCTCTCTTGTCCCCTAGCTTGCACATTCATTCCCTACACATGGGCAAGAATAACCGGCATCTGAGTTGGTTGAGGAGCTGGTTTGGGTGCTCCTTGCATGTTTGGAACTGCATTTTGTTTGCCAACACCTTGTGGAGTGACAGAAGGTTGTGAACTACTTGGGGCCAATGGCTGCTCGTCACCCAAATTTCTCCTCTTTGACCTTGTGTTGGCTGCAACACTTTGAGAGGGTATTTGATTCATATCACAGAAATCTTGAGCCTACCAATTGACAAGAGTAGTTTCATTTAGAGATGTTTCCGCTTTGAGGTGCTTCTTGCTGATATCCTTCATGGCTGGGCTCTTGCGACCCACCAATGGTTTGCACCATCAGAGCTTGATTTAATGCACCGTTAAAGCACATTGATTGGTTGTGTGGCTGACTACATGGGAAACACCAATCATATTCTTGGGCCATGTTATTTTGGACTGGCACTAATGCTTGAAGAAGTAGATACAACATTGGGGTTATAGGGCTGAAATGGTCTATTAGCGGGAGGCCTTACTTGGCTTTGATTTTGATTTGCACTGATTTGGTGACCTATTTTGTTGGTATGGGGGCCTAGCCTGGTACTGTGCTTGAGGCTGATACGGTCTAGCACTTTGAGCTTGCTGTCTTTTGATAGTAACCAGCTCATTTCCCAAATTTTGCAATTGCTTCATGACCTCTTGGAGTTCATTTGAAGTACTAGAGGATGAAGTAGAAGTTTCATTTGAACTTTGGTTTCTAGGAGTGGGAATAGGAGCCAAAGTGGGTGCTTGACTAGTGCTTGGATTTTCTAAGTTTGGATACAAGGGCATGGGAGGCCTAGGAGCCAGTTTACCAGCTTGAATAAGACAGTTTTCGGCTCTAATGGCAATGCTATAAGCAGCAGGTAAGGTTGTGCCTCCCATAGATTGAATTAACATAGAAATATCATAATTCAAAGCTTTAAGGTAATATAGAAAACCACCTTTTCACTTTGTCACTGATCGCCACCGGAATCCTATCCCAAGACCTTTGAAATGTGAAGTTGAAGTCAGTCAGCTTCTCGTTGGGAGCTCTCTTGATAGTTGTCAGCTGCTCCAAAAGAGACAAGTTGTCTCCCTTCTCTCCAAATTGCTCATGAAGTGCAATACACAGCTGATTCCAGTTTGTGATAGAACCAGCTCCAAGGCTCCTAAACCATTGCAATGCTTTACCCTTGAAGGAAGATGCCAATAACTTGACAGCCACTTGCATTTCATTGATTTCATGGATTGCACAAAGGTTAGCAATATCTTTAACATGATCACCTGGAGTAGTCTGATTTTCTCCGGTGAAGTAGGGAATGTTCTTCAAGGCTGCAATAGGAACTAGATGTTGTGCATTGAGAGCAAGTGGGCTGCTGCCTGTGAAGTTGACGTAGGGGTTGTTCTGAGCCATTCTAATCGGTCTTAAAACCCTTGTATACTGAATGAAAGGCCTATCAGGTGGAGGAGTTGAGAGAGTTCTGTTTGGTGGAGATGGAGACCTTTGAATCCTTCTTCCTCTTTACCTTCTTCTTGGAGATAATTGTAGGTATTCAAACAAGCACTTCTTCTTCTCCAACTCTTGACCTTGTGGTGATTCTTCTCATGAGTTTTCAGGCCTGAGCTTGGAACCAATTGATTCTTCCCCTTGGAGTCACCAGATATGCAAATAATAGCTCTTATAAGCAAGAAAACTGCAGCAGATGCATATCAACTTTGCTGCAATAAAAATGAGACCTCTAGTGTCCCACCGGGCGTGCCAAAACTGTTGTTGCAGACTCACAGCACCCCTGGATGTAGATCAGGCTTCTAGGTTGATCACTCTAGCATCCAGTGTGATTGCACAACATGGAAACCTCTCTCCAAGTGTGGGGACTTGTGAAACTGAGAGAGGAATCTCCAGATTAGAGGCTGGTTCCTCAAACTCCTCTGATTTAGATCTATATTTTGTAAAACTACAGAGGTTTGAAACCTAATCCTACTCTAAAATCCAAGGAGACAGAGATAGAAAGTGCAAAAATGAAACTAAACTAACAGGTGATACACCAAAGGAGGAGTGGTGAACACTTCTTGTTCTGCAGATAGACATAGATCATAAAAATGCAACATAAAACATCATGCACAAGCTGATAAGATGTAATCAGAGGTCTGAAATGAAACAAGCAACACAAACAGAGGACTGAAAACTGATCACAGAGCCTGTATTGTCATTTCCACTATCAAAATCCTTGTATTACAACATCAAAAGGTAGAAAACCTGTTACAATTTTAGAAGAGGTCTGATACTTACAAAATCACTTGTTACAGGTGAAAGAAGAAGCTTGCTATCCAAAGAAATGTTCCCCCTTCAGAAATGAGCCAAATCTGGCTTTTACATTGCATGGGTCGAGCCCAGGGGACAGAAAACGTACAAAAGCATGGGAGCCCATCCTTTCTTGACTGCAGGTGCATTAAAATGGCATGGGGACCTTACAAACCCATACCCTATCACTTTGACCAGATTACAGGAGAATGCGACCCATTCTGCATTAAATCTGGTCACTGGAATGTCACTTCTGGCCATGAACACGCGTCAGATCTGTTTCTTAATTTTCTCTCTCTAGACTACACCAAAACTCGAGATTAACCCTAGAATCATGTAGAGAATTTCATAAGCTTTCCGTTGATATAAAGAACGTGCCAATCCGAGCTCTGGATCAAAAGATATGTTGATATGAAGATCTAGGGCACACATCAGACGAAAACGGATTTTTAAATTTCTTCCCGCGCTCTGCCACCTGGATGCCACGTGGCATGCATTGATTGGTCGCATGATTCTCTCTCCTTTTCTCTCTCGTTGGACACATGTCCTCTTTTTATTGGCTTGGGTCAGTGCTTGAAACCTCACCCTTTGACTTTTGGACTTTCTCCCTTGTGACACATGTCGCAATTTGATTGGTCCGCGGGTCTGCCTTTTCGCGCCCTTCGCGTCTTTTTGTCCCGGATGTCCCAGTGCTTCGCGGGACAAAAACTTCCGATCCACCCGAAATGGGCTTCCATGTCCCTTTTCTACCGGTGACACGTGTCATGATCTGATTGGCCCTCGGGTTTCTCGGCTATCCGCGTCCCACGCGTCCATTTGTCCCAACTGTCCCAGTGCTGAAGTTCCTTGTTTCGGCCGAACCGGGCGGTTCACGTCCTTCGCGTACATTTGTTCCAACTGTCCTGGACTGTCTGGGACAAATTCTTCCGAACCACCTAAAATGTGATTCCTTTGCTCTCGGCCGCTTTGCCTTTTCGCGTCCTTCACGTCCTCGCGGCCTAGATGTCCCAACTGCTTAGTGCGGAAATTCTCCATTTTGGCTGAACCGGGCGGTTCACGTCCTCAAGGCCCAAATGTCCCGAGTAGTTAGTTGATTTTCTTCTCCTTCGGCCGAACCGGCTCTCCGCGTCCCGCGCATCCCGACGGCCTGATTTTCCCTTTGCTAAAATTTTCCTTTTCACCCGAACCGGCCGGTTCGCGCCCTTCAGCGTCCATTTGTCCCGGATGTCCCTTTGCTTCGCGGGCCGCCTGGAGGCATTTCGGCCGAACCGCGCCTTGATGTCCCAAATGTCCCGACTGTTGCGAGGACTAGGACTTAGCCAATTTTCACAATTTTTTCTGGCCCAAGCTTATTTTCTGCAATCTTTTCGCATTTTCTCAGAGCTTGCTCCTTTCTAACTGAACAGGAGAGTTAGAAAAATCTGAGGGGACCCTGGAAACATGATTTTTCCCTGGATCAATCAATTTGCCCGGGACTTGAGAATTCTGATGTATGTTATCAAATCGACCACGGGGTGAATTTGGATAACAATAACCTTTGTTAGGAGATTCATCCCTAACTTTACAGGATTAGTTAGGCCCATCACCCTCATGCTCAAGAAAGACACAATCTTGAAGTGGAAAGCATAAGGAAAACAAAGATTCAACAAAATCAAGCGAGAAATTTATTTTCCCCAACACTCATCAATCTAGATTATTTGAAGGATTTCATCCTTTATGCTTATAGTTCGGATGATAGTGTTATTGTTGTCTTGACATAAGAAAGTGAATAAGGATTAGAGAACCCAATGAATTTATTCATTAAAATATCGAAGGATTATTAGTTGAAATATAGTAACACATAGAAACATGTCTTTTCCATCATGTACGCTCTTAAGAAATTCAATATTATGTGTTCGAGATGTTTTTATATTTCTACTTTAAATTAATGAAGATAAATAATACAAACAAAATTGAGCTAAGCTAAGACGGCAGGGGTTTTTAGATACTGCGGAGATCAATGTTGAAGTTGATGTAGATTGAAATTTTCCTAGTCTAGATGAATGTGTAATCCCTCCTATCTTGAAAAGCATCATGCAATCAAAGAAACTAAATAGAAAGTTTTAGAAAAATCGATGAACAAGATACTTAGCAAATGTCAATCCCATGAATTCAAAGGGACTTCCTTGGAGGTTTTTAGCTTGTTTTGTAAGAATAAAGTGGATTAAAGTTGATAAAGATATATGATAAATAAATATGTAAAGAGCATAGAAAAATAATCCTAGAATTCTATATCAAAGGGGAGATCTTGTGATGCTTCAAAGCTAGCCCAGGTGAGGGTGTATGCGATTTGGACATGTTCAAAATAATCATACCAGAACTCATCAATCTCTGGTGGCATATCGTGGAGGAATTCAAGTTAATCTTCTAGTTATTTTTTGTCAATGAAAATGGGATAGCTCAGAGTGTCAACTCATGGATGATGTCCTACTTTTCCTAGAAAAAGGGATGTTTGACTATCAAAAGAGAATGAATGTTTGTGATCTCATGTGAATGGCCAGGGACTGCCATCTAACGAGAGGACATTCTTAAAAAACAACATGTTAAATGCAAAGGATTTGATAAAAACTGATAAACTAATAAAATGATAATTTTAACAGGAATCACCAGTGATTTATGCTAATTGTTGGTGATTAGGGTGAGTCGCTAGTGATTTATGTGATTTTGACACTTTTATGAAAATTGAGATTTTGAAGTTCTAAAATGATGTTTTGACTAATATAAGAGTTTGTAATGACTTAGAAATGACATACAGAGATGAAGGAATACCTCTGAATGGATGAAGAGATAAAAAATACCTCAAAGCATTGATGAGAAGAATTTAAGTTGATAAGTTATCTTGTCTCATTAATTGGATCTTGAATGATGAAAATGATCTCATAAATGATTGCAAATGGTTGATATCGATGCCGAGATAGTGCTAGGAGATGTCTGGATGTTGTAGTTTTGAGAAATGAAGTGCAAGATTAATCTAGAGGTCTTAAATTTAGAGGTCTCAAATTTAAAGTTGGAGATCCCTAAGGGAGAGCACGAAGTTCTATTTATAATAGCTAGTGATTTAACCGAATCATTAGTGATCCAATTTTTAAGGGGAAACAATGTAAAAGTGGTTGAAACCACTTCTATTCAAGTATTTTTGTCTTTGGGATGAGGGTAATTGCCTAAGGGGATGTTGTAAGATGAGATGAGGTGATTAATAAATTTATGAAATTGTTAGGAAATGGCTAATTTGTTTTGATTTATTTATTTTTAGTTTCCAAGTGGTTTTGGGTGGTTTTAAGAGAGGTAAGATGATATTTTACATGATGTGAGGGGAATATTTACATGGATTAAATATTTAGGATAAGGGATTTAAGAATTAATAAATGGAATTTTTAATATGATATGTGAAGATAGTGTAAAATATGTGTTGTTGCAAATCAGCAGCACCCCTGGATGCAAATCAAGGTTCTAAGTTGATGTTTAGGGCATCCAGTGTGATTGCACAACATGGAAACCTCTCTCCAAGTGTGGGACTTGTGAAAATGAGAGAGGAATCTCTAGATTAGAGGTTGGTTCCTCAAACTCCTCTGATTAGATCTAGTATTTGCACAACTGCAGAGGTTCAGATCCTAATTTTACCCTAATTTGCAAGTAGACAGGGATAAGAAATGCAGAAAATGAAACTAACCTAATGATGGTGATGCACCAAAGGAGTGGTGAACATTTTTTCTCATACAAATAGGCACAAATCCATGAAATGCAACATGAAAAACATACACAAGCTGATAAGATGCAATAAGAGATCTGAAAATGAAGTAAAAACAATACAAACAGAGGACTGAAAGCATTCACAGAGTTTGCACTGTCATTTCCATGTAAAAATCCCTTGCATTACACCATCAAAGAGGTATAAACCTATTACAATCCTTGAAAAATGCCTGATACTTACAAAATTCACTTGTTTTCAGGTGAAAGAAGAAGTCTAATGTTCAAAAAAGTGTTCAACCATGAAGAAATGAGCCAAATCTGGCTTTTACAGTACATGGGTCGAGCCCAGGAGAGAGAAAACATGCAAAACGCATGGGAGCCATCCCTCATTGAATGAAACTACATTAAAATAGCATGGAGGTCCTTACAAACCCATGCTCTGACATTTTTGACCATGCTGGAGAGAAAAGCGACCCATTTTGCATTAAAATTGGTTGTTGAAATGTCATTTCTGGCCATGGACACGTACCAGAAGTATTTTTGATTTTTATCTCTCCAAACTAAACAAAATTCAAAATTGACCATGGAATCATGTATAGAATTTCATAAGCTTTCCATTGATATAAATAACGTGCAAATCCGAGCTTTGGATCAAAAGTTATGGAGGTCTGAAGTTTTAGGGCAAAACGACCCCAAAAAAACGGATCGGCGAGGCAAAAATTTAAAATTTTACCTCTTTTTTGGTCTTTGGAAATTTTTTCAAAAACCCCCGCCCCACCACCCAGGTGCCACGTGGCATGATTTGATTAGGTGCGGGCTCCTCCTGGCCACTTTCCCTTCATTTTTGCCTTTGGAAATTTTTTCCAAAAACCTCCGCCGGGCCCGCGAGCTGGACACGTGTCGGTCCTCCATTGGCCGACGGGTTTCTCCTCCCGATTTCTCCTTTTGAAATTTTGCATTTTTTACCTTGGGAAAAAATTCATTTTTTCCCCCACGCCCCGCCACTCGGGACACGTGGCATGATTTGGTTGGACGACAGGGGCGCGGGCTCATCCTTCGCCTTTGAATTTTTTGGCCGAAAACTTTGCCAAATTTTCCATTTTCCACCCGAGCTCCGAACTCCCCGGCCACCTCTACCACCTATCATGTTTCTATTGGCTCAGCCAATCCTCCAAAATTTTCCTTTGAAAAACTCAGCAAAAACACTTAGCCAATTTTTGATTTCTTCCCCCCGCCGCTCTAACTGATGAAGACACGTGGCATGATCCCATTCACCGCGGGCCATGATTTGAACCTTTTGGCAAGACTTAGCCAAATTTCACTTTTCTCCTCCGTGGTCTATGACCCTCCTCTGGACACGTGGCATGCTCCTATTGGTTGCGGGCCAAAATTCAAAAAAATTTCCGCAAAAACACTTAGCAATTTTTTACTGTGCCTCCCCTTGTGACACGTGTCACACTGTGATTCACCCGGCGGGCCCGCGGGAAAAAATTTTCCTTTTGCGTTTCCGACCAAAACTTGGAAAATTTTCCAAGTTCTCCTCTGAACCCCGCCGGCTCCTGGACACGTGGCAGCTTCCTATTGGCTGCGGGCTTCCAAAGGGAAAATTTCCCACAAAAACTCCGCCGAGCCATAACTTGAAAAATATGAGGAGTTAGGAGGAAAAATTTACCTTTCTGGAAAGATGAGAAAGAGCTCTATCCATTGGTGCCACTTCCAGAAATATTTGAGTGCCTAAAAACCAAAAAAAGGGGACTGAGGCACAAGAGAGGTAAGAACACAAGTAGTTAGCCACCAAAATGAGCAGGGGGCACATTTTGGCTAACAATTTTGGCGACTCAGAGGGGTCATCTACCTGCTAGATGAAAGTACCAGTTGCTGAAGTAGTCCATTGGGCATGGAGTCATTAAATTTTCTATTTGGAACCTCAACCGACTTAGAATGTTGCAAGGAGGAAGATGGAAAATCGCCTGATTGAAACAAGGACTGCAAAACATCTCCAGGGACAACAAGTTGTGCCAAAGCACTTAGGGAAAGAAAAACTAACCTACAACAAAACAATGTGCACAAGCACTTGAAGGAATGGAAACCTAAGCTAATATTTACAAGGTGGAGAATTTCCCTTTAGAAGCAACGCTTGAGATAGATTCCATTGACTGGAATCTGCAGTTCTTCACCATCCAATGAAGCCAATTGGAAAGCATTGTTGTTCTTGCACTTCATGACCATGTATGGGCCACTCCAAATGGCATCAAATTTTGAATGCCTTCCCGATTTTTCTCTATCCACATCCCATTTCAACACTAGATCTCCAACTTGAAAAGATCTATCCTTGGCCTTCCTATCAAAGGTCTTCTTGATCAAAGCTTGATCCTTCTCCATTGCTTGGGATGCCTGATCTCTAATCTCTTGTAGCTCCATCAACTCTGCATATCTCACCTCCATGGGCTCAAACTCCAACAGCTCCAACTGTTTCATGAGTTCTAATGTTGGCAACTCAAGTGACATGGGCAAGATTGCTTCTCTTCTGTAGACAAGCCTGAATGGAGAGTTACCTGTGGAACTCTTGGGAGTTATCCTATCAGCCCATAAGGCTGATTTTAGTTTGGTATGCCAAGACTCTTGATTCTCATCAAGAGTCCTCCTAATGATCCTTAACAAGTTCTTGTTTGTAGACTCGGCCTGGCCATTACCTTGAGGGTAATAGTTTGATAAAGTACTTAGGTAGATCCTGTTCTTGACAGCCCACTCAGTCACCTTGGATCCGATGAATGCTAATGCATTATCTGAGATTATTGTAGCAGGTATGCCAAATCTGGTTACTATGCCCTCATAGAAGTCCAAGATACTAGATTCATTTGCTTCTTTGAGTGCTACTGCTTCAGTCCATTTGGTGAAGTAGTCCGTGGCTGTCAAAATCCATTTGTGCCCTTGACTTGAATTGGGATTAATGACTCCAATGAAGTCCAAAACCCATTGCATGAACGGCTGGTCAACTGAGATTGGATGTAATGGAAGGGCAACAAGTCTTTCTTTTTCCGTGAAGAATGCACAATTTTTACACCTCTTGATCCATGCAAAGCAATCACTAAAAATATTGGGTCAATAATAACTAGCCTTCATAATTTTTAGAGTTTGTCACTCTCGGTGCAAAATGACCACCACTGGTCCACCATGGAACTCTTCCAACACCCTATGAATCTGATTTGTGTTAATGCATCTCAACAACACTCCATTCACATCTTTCTTGAACAAAACTCCATCAACAATGGCATATGGGACAGCCTGCAATCTGAAGTGTCTTCTTTGGGTCTTGTTCATCTTCGGAGGGCATAGGCCTGTGCTTAGGAAATGTATTATACTTTGGGTCCAACAAGGAGTAGGGATAGCATTATTTTCTTCTTGAGTGCCACTTGGCTCATGGTTTTCTTGAACTATCAAAACAACCTCTTCTTCATTGCATACTTCTTTTTTCTTCCCCAAAATCAGCTGCTCACACAATCCTTTTCCTCTTACCAGCTTAGTGATCTTGATCTCAATGTCATATTCCATGACACGAGTGATCCAACCTGCCCTTTTCTCATTCAAATCCCTGTTGAGGAGGAAGTCTTTAACCCCAGCATGAGAGACCAGCAGCTGGACCTTGTTGTTTGAGACTAAATGCTTGAATTTCTTCAAGCTTCTAATTACTGCAAGTACATGCTTCTCAATAAAAGAATACCTCACCTCATAGTCATCTAGGCTCTGGCTGAAGAAAGCAATTGGCTGCTCATCATTGTCCTTGTTCTGCTGTACCAAAATGGCAGAAATAGTATCATTACCTCCAAATGCATAGAGGATGAAATCCTTGGAGAAGTCCGGGTTGATGAGAGTTGGTGCTTGAGAGATGGCTTCTTTGATTGCTTCAAAACTCTCCTTGCCTTCTGCTGTCCACTTGAAAGCCATGCTTTTCTTTAACATTTTGGTGATAGGTTTGACAAGGGCTATAAAATTTGGGACAAACCTCGAACAAAGTTTATCCTCCCCAAGAAACTCTGAAGGGCTTTCTTGTGGCTTGGCAATGGTAGTGCTCTTATGGCTTCAACTCTCTCTAGATCAATTGCTAATCCTTCTTTGGAGACAATATGGCCAAGGAGCTTTCCTTCATGTGTAAGAAAGATACACTTCTTAGGATTCAAGGACACTCCAAATCTCCTGCACCTCGTGAAGACTTGTCTCAAATGAGAGAGGTGGTCTGCTGCATTTTGAAAAAGATAGTGATATCATCAAGGTAAATCAGCACCATGTTGTTAATCAAACCTTTGAACGCCATGTCCATTGCTCTTTAGAAGGTAGCACCAGCGTTGGACAGCCCAAATGGCATTTTCTTGTATGCAGATGTTCCCCATTTAGTTGTAAAGGTTGTCTTGAACTTATCTTCTTCCTTCACCATAATCTGATTGTACTCTGAATAGCCATCAAGTAGTGAAAACCTCTCGAGAGCAAAGCAACAACTTGTAAAATCTGCTCCATGGAAGGAAGTGGATAATGATCCTTGAGAGATGCTCTATTCAAATATCGAAGTCAACACACAATCTAATTTCCCCACTCTTCTTTCCGATTTGGAACCAAATTGGCAACCCAACTAGAATGCTTGATTGGGAATTTGATCCTTGACTCAATCAGCTTGTTCAATTCTTTCCTCATGAGAGGCTCCATATGTGGATTGATTGGTCTTTATTTCTACCTGACAGGCTTAGTATTTGGATCCAATTCAATGGTATGCTGAGCTAAGTTGGGATTGAAACCTTTCAAGTCTTCATAGCTCCAAGCAAACACATCAGGGAACTCTTGACACAGCTGCATGAACTCATACCTTTCTTGTTTAGTTGTCATCTTTCCAATTTGCAATGGTTTGTTCTCTTCCACCAAGATGGATACTGAATCCTCTCTCTTGACCTGAATGTTTGCTTTCTCCTTCCTAAACTGATCATTGGGATTAAAAATGGACTCCAAAGTGATAAGTCCCTTGGGCAGCTTGTTAGTTCTCAGTTGTACCACTTGGTCACCATACTGCTGTTCCAATTTTTCTTGATTCTTAGCTGAGAACTCAGCTTCTTCTTGCAAGAAATGGATGATTTGCTGGTCATTCTCAAACACTTTCCAACTGACGTTGTTATCTGGCACTGAGGGCCTCACAATCACATGGATGTTTGGCTATACCTTGTCTTGTTGAATGCTTTCCACAATGTCAAAGGCTGCCCCTACTGCTGCGAGCCTATCAGCAGCCTGATTCTCTTTCCTAGGAATGGATTTGATGCCAAAACCCTCAAAGTCTTCCATGAGGTCCCACACCCTGTTCTTGTAGCACTTAAGTAGATCATTCTTGGCAGCATGCTGCCCCTTGACCTGATTTACAATCAATTCACTGTCACCAAAGACTTGCAAGTTCTTTATTTTCTTTTTGATTGCCCAATGCATCCCTTGCACCAAGGCTTCATATTCAGCAGTGTTATTAGAGCATGCAAACTGAAACCTAAAAGCTGAATAGTACCTTACTCCTTGAGGTGAAACAAGCATAGCTCCACCTCCTGCACCTTGTCTACTCCTTGATCCATCAAAAACATCTGCCATACCTCATTCTCATCCTTGTGGTTTGGTTTGGTGATGCTAGGAATGGGCTGATTTTCTTCATGTATGCAATAGACCCCTAGCTCAGATTCTTCTACTTCTTGATAAGGATCAAAAGCATGTACTTTGTTTTCCCATTCATCAAGAGTTAGATCCAGGATGCTTCCAACCTTAGTGTCAGCTTCATCAGTGCTTGGGTGATCTTCTTGATCAAATGCTGAACAATTGGCATTGATCTGACTTGGAGTGCAAGGCTCAATGTGAAAGTTGGAATAGGTTTAGACCTGATTGTAGCTTTGGTTCCATACCTTTTTCTGAACAGCATGTGTGACCAATCAGTAGACAAATATCCTCCAATCTTGGCTGTGAAGTCCCTTGACAAGCATAGGGCAAAGAGTGGTGGAAGGTCTATGACTGATACATCTTGTAAAACAACAACATTTGGACATGCATGCAAGGTAAGATTCAAGTTTCTAATCACTCCGACTGTTGTTACTGCTGTCTCATCCAGTTGCACTACCCCTTTGGATATGGTTTCATACTAGAGCCCTAGCTGATCAGCTATTTGTTTAGGCATCACTGAGCTACTTGCCCCGGAATCTATCATGCAATTATGCACTAACTGATTTCCAATGATTAATGAAACATAGAAAGGAGGGGGCTTCAACATTTTACCTTGCTGTCCTCCATGATTCCCTTCAGGCTGGGCAGCATTTGTGAGCACTTTCTCTTGCATCTGAACTTGCTGATTCGAAGTTGGCTAGTCCTTCATGGCAGCTTGTAGCAAATCTCTTTGGCCTAGGATAGATAGGGATTCCCACATTGATATATTTACATTTGTCTTCTTCATCTGATCAATGATACTGAATGGTGATGAAGGATCTCTTTGTTGTCCCTTGGTTTGCACATTCACTCCTTGCATGTGGGCAGCAACAACTGGTATTTGAGTTGGTCTAGGAGCTGTTCTTGGCTGCCCTTGTGCATTTGAAATTGGATTTTGTTTGCCCACCATTTGTGGAGCCAAGGAAGGTTGTGGATTGGTTGGAGCTAATGGCTGCTCTTCTCCCAAATTCCTTCTTTTTGACCTTGTGTTGGCTGCCACACCTTGAGAGACTATTTGATTCATGCCACAAAAATCCTCTGCTTGCCAATTTACCAACGTGGTGTCATTTGGAGCTGATTGCTATTGGAATGTTTCTTGTTGTTGGTTGTTTCCTTGACTGCCCTCACCCTCCACACCAGTAGTTGTCACCATTAATGCTTGATTCAAAGCACCATTGAAGCACATGGATTGGTTATGAGGTTCATTGCATGGAAAACACCAATCATACTCCTGAGCAATGTTGTTTTGTGTTGGCACCAATGCCTTAGAGGTAGATATGGCATTAGGATTATAGGGCTGAAATGGTCTATTGGCAGGAGGCCTTGTTTGATTTATATTTGCAGCTGGATTAGGAGGTCTTTGTGGTTGGTATGGTTGCCTATTAGGCTGAGCTTGGGGTTGATAAGAAGGTCTAAAACCTTGGGCTTGTTGCCTCTTGAGAGTAACTAGCTCATTGCCTAGGTTTTGCAATTGCTTCATGACTTCTTGAAGCTCATTTGGGGCACTTGGAGATGAAGTAGAAGCTTCATTTGAACTCTGATTTCTAGGAGTGGGAGAAGGAGCCAAATTAGGTGCTTGATTAGTGTTTGGGCTCTCTAAACTCAGAAACAATGGCATGGGAGGTCTAGGGGCTAGTTTGCCAGCTTGGATCAAATAATTTTCAGCCCTAATGGCAATGCTATAAGCCATAGGGATAGTTATGCCTCCCATGGAATGAATCAACATAGAAATATCATAATTTAGTGCTTTGAGATAGTAGAGAAAAGCACCTTCTGCTGCTGGCCTGACTGCCACTGGAATTCTCTCCCAAGTCTTTTGAAATCTGAAATTGAAATCAGTCAGCTGCTCATTGGGAGCTCTCTTGATGGTTGTCAGCTGCTCCAAAAGAGACAAGTTGTCTCCCTTCTCTCCAAATTGCTCATGAAGTGCTATACATAGCTGGTTCCAATTTGTGATAGAACTAGCTCCAAGGCTCCTAAACCATTGCAATGCCTTCCCTTTGAATGAAGATGCCAGCAATTTGACAGCCACTTGCATCTCATTGATTTCATGAATTGCACAAAGGTTGGCAATGTCTTTAACATGATCACCTAGAGTAGTCTGATTCTCTCCAGTGAAGTATGGAATGTTCTTCAAGGCTGCAATTGGAATTGGATGTTGTGCATTGAGAGAAAGTAGCTACTTGCCGAGTGAAGTTGACATAGGGGTTGTTTTGTGCCATTCTAATTGGTCTTAAAACCCTTGTTGACTGAATGAAAGGCCTACCAGGTGGAGGAGTTGAGAGAGTTCTATTTGGTGGAGATGGAGACCTTTGAATCCTTCTTCCTCTTTGCCTTCTTCTTGGAGATAACTGCAGGTATTCAAACAACACTTCTTCTTCTCCAGCTCTTGACCTTGTGGTGACTCTTCTCATGAGTTTTCAGGCCTGCACTGCTGAAACCAGTTGATTCTTCCCTTTGGAGTTGCCAGATGTGCAATTTATGGCTCTTTTCAAGCAAGAAAATTGCAGCAGATGCACATCAACTTTGCTGCAATAAAAACGAGACCTCTAAGGTCCCACCGGTGTGCCAAAACTGTTGTTGCAAATCAGCAGCACCCCTGGATGCCCTAAACATCAACTTAGAACCTTGATTTGCATCCGTAAGTGCTTTGCTTTGATTTGCAACAAAAATATGTGATGAAGGAAATTGATGGTGCTAATTTTGAGTGTATACATTTCCCCCTTTTTTCGAGTAGTTTGGTGTTGGAGAAGTGCTAGAAAAAATTCATTTTTGATAGTTTGATTGATATGAGTGATCCCCCCTCAAAATGGGGTGACTGCAAGACAGTGTAAGGAACACGGTTTGTGAGTTTGGTTGGGACAAGTTTGATATGTGTTTTTTTAAAGAAAATTTCCCAAGATGGGGTAGCGAAATGATAAATTCTATCGTGGAATCAAGTTATAGGGGGAATCAAGGGGTTCTTTTCTTATAGACATATGATTCATAAGGGTAGGATGAAAGGATATGGAATTTAAGTGATGGGGAGCCAAAAGGCTTATGTATGGCATATCCCAGAGTAAATTGATTTTGATGTTGAACTTGTCAAGAAGTGTGAGTTCTTTAAATGAAATATTATGTTAAAAACATGTGATAAAGTGGTGTGTGGATAAACATAGGAGGAACCACTAGCAATTTATAATGATCATTGGATATTGAGATGAATTATCAGTGATTTAAGGAATCGTCAGTGATTGATATGAAATTTTGGGGAGGCTTTGAAATCCCTAGCTCCATGATGAAAATTTCATTATTGTGACTTGTATTTATGATTTTGGAGAGCTTAAGAGTGTGATAAATAGTGATTTGAGTGATGGTATCATCAAGCAAATAAAAGAGGCCCACGTAAGCATAGGTAGGCTTTTAATTTTGTTATTTTTGTGGATTTGTAGCTAGTTTTGTTTATTTTTGTCATTTTCATGGGTATAAATGTTTTTTTTTTTAAATCACCAAATTTTTTGGTGATTCGGTCAATCACCAAAGTGATTAAGGTGAATTCTTTGAAGATTTGTCTATGTTTCTTCATGATTGGAGTCTTTCATTAGCAACCCATGTATTTGATAAAATTTTTGATGCTTTTTGTAGTAAAAATGGAATCTAATGTGTGTTTTTTGGTTTTTGTGTTTATAGGTTTATGCGATTCGGTGATCCTATAGGAGGTATGGGCAGATATTTCAGATGATGATTAGAGTCATGTAGAGGTAGTGGGGTTTTTTGGGATGTGTGATTATAGACACATTCATAGATGTCGATGGTTATTGTTAGAATTGATGGAGAGATGGGATTTAGCCACCTATATATTTTTGTTACCGATAGGTGAGATTACAATCACCTTGGACAATACCCATAGGATTATGAGATTACCAATCCATGGGGATGGTATATACTATATTGATGTGATAGAGAGAGAGGATGTGATGAGGATATTATATGGAGATGATGTGAAGGATGTGAGGTACACATCAAGGGTTTTTTCTTATCATTATCTAAATTCTGTGGAGAGAGAGGGATGTACGTGGATGACCATGTTGATGATGGGTATTTCATGTTTTTATTTTCTTGATTCCAGAGGAGGGATATTTTTATGGATGATGGTAGGAGTAGTTGTGGAGATGATGTAGCATCATACTATGTTTTCTTGGGCCATGACACTATTAGCATAAACATACATGGAGTTTTGGGATTGGAAATTCCATAAGATAATTGGGATTGATGCGGATTTTTTATCACATTGCCGGGCATTTGATCATATTGTTATATCTTGTCCTTATGGTTTACCATGGGGTGGTGTGAATATGGTGGATAGATCTTCTAGTTTTCTGAGGTAACGAAGGGACATAGGACAATTGAGAGGGAAGAGGAAGGGGAGTAATTATAGATATCTCCTTACAGGGTTACATGTGGGGGATGTATTGTAGAGGCCATATGTTAATTTTCCAAAGTGTGGCTAGGATTTAAGCATGAGTTTGCGGGACACAACATAATTACTAGGTACAAGAGTGACGAGGAGGAGAGTATGATATCATCGATATAGCCATTTTAGATGGAAGTTCAGTTTCATACATGATTTTCCTAATGCTCAAGTATCGAGAGATGCGGATACTCCCAAGGTAATTTTTATCACTTTTTTGTTATAGTGGAGGAGCAGGGATCCATGGGTCTATATGAGCATGGTGACCTAGTGTCGATCGATGATGTTGAAGTAACTATCGATTACGGGAAGTGGTGGAATGGTGCTTGTGTAAAGTTTGAGAGGGATCGATTGGTTCAGAGAGGAATGCGAGTGTGTCCCCAAGTGGATGGGGCATAAGAGGTTGTGAATGTCAGTGATTATGGGGAGGATGATGGGGAATATGGGGATCTAGAGGCCATAACTACATAGTTGATAGTCGAGAAGGCCGCAATAGAGGATGAGAGAGATATTTTTAGGAGGGAGAGGGATGTTATGATTGGAGTGAGAGCCACTTTGATTAGTAAGAGGGATTGTGATATTGATGAGCAGGATGGACTTATATTACATCTAGTGTAGGCCATGGACCGATCACGATCATTGTAGATAACAACGATAAGCCCTAAAAAGGGTTGTCAGTATTATAGGGTCTTTGATTTCAGGTGCGGAGTTGACGAGTCATGCATAGGCCAGTAGTTAGATGGGTTCACCAAGCATGATTAGTTATTTCCATTATCAGTTATTTCGGGTAGATTTGGTTTATTGTGAGAACATGGTGATACATAAATTATCTAATGTACTTCTTTATGATAATCACTTAGTACATGGAGGGGCATCTCCTAGTACAAGTGTAGGGATCATGGGTCATTTTCTATGAGGGATAGATGGAGGAGCTGGTGGTGATGGTGGTTCACGGGGAGGTGATGGGAGTGTTGTTCACACTAGCAAGTTCCTTGGAGGTTTCAATTCACTATCTAGTTGTTATATGTATATGTGTTTGGATTTTATATGTATGTGTCTCTTTGTGAAGCCTTGATATATAGTTTGTGATATACGGAGACTCCTTGATGATGTATTTGGGAATTATATATATATTATATCTATGTGTTTGTGTGGTGATTTGGTTTGAAATTTGATTCATGTGTTGGTTTTAATTTATATTTTGATGTATGTGTTTAATTTTTTATTTAATGTATGATTATGGAAAATTTATATAATTTGTTTACTTATATGAATTGGATGATGATGTATGATGATTTAGATGTGACCCAAAATTTTATCAAAATGTATTCAATCTTTTCCAACTGGGAATAAAATTGAAATGATTTCCTTATTGTTAGATTTGATTCATACATGATGGGTATAAAATGGGAAAGCACTTGCACTATTATCCTTAACAATAAGTGTTACCATGAGACTATCAATGGTAGTTACATATGGGATCTCATCTATAGAGATGAAATGATAGGATGTACCTTCTCGGGACATGAAAAGGGTTTTTATATAAGTAAGTTAATGTGGGGAAGAGGGCTCTCCTTTTCAATAGTTTTATGGAGAAATGCCCTAGCTATATATTTGATTTTTTTTATACAAAATGATCAATGCAGAAATTTTCTTCAAAGGGAAAGTTGATCAATGTGGGAAGATTTCCTATGATGCTTTGATATTTTTATTTTTTTAAGGTTGTTCGATATGGGATTCCTGTTTACATGGGTATCCAACCTTCGAGGGAATGGTTTACAATTTTTTTACTTTTTTACTTTTTTATTTTACGAAATATCCATCCTTCGATGGATCGGTCTATAATTTCGATGGGTAACTATCCTTCGAGGGATCACTCTAATTTATTTTTTATAATATGACTTTGATATTTTTAACAACTGTCCTTTGAGGGATCATTCTATTATTTTTATAAGATGCATCCATGGATATTTTTACTTTTATTTTGAGTGAGGAAAGACCCTAATAGACTATTACGAGGAGGGGAAAAATATGTGTATGTGACCTACACATAGGTTACCCATGACATGTTTTTTATTGGTACAAGGTAGGTGGAAGTAATTATTATGGGGTTCCTACTAGGGAGGAACTTGTCCAAATGAAATATGTGATGAACAGAGTCGTGGTGCTCATCTTTAAGGTTTGTAAGGACACGATGAATCAAATCATTACAATGAGAAAATGAATGGGTGATGGTGGACTAAGATATTAGATGAAACTATTATCATGACAATTAAACGATAACAATAGAAAGGTTTCAAGTGCAACAAATTCAAAGGTTCCTTCTCGGGTATACCATCAAGGTAGGGTAAAGCATATAAGTGTGTCCCACTTTTTTACATTTGTTGTACCTTTATAAACATGAATTTTCAGTTTATTTAAAATTCCAAAGGCAATAGCCACAAAATCATACACATTCATAAAATTCCATGAACTAACAAAATGTTGTGTTTAGAGTGTAGAATACATGTAAAAAAATTAGAAAAAACTGGTCTTTTTCTTAATTTTATTCAAACATTGTTTCATATTTTATAGTAGAGCAACAATCTGCCGACATCATTTTTAATGAAAACTTATTTTTTCACCATGAAATTTTAGATATATGTTCTAGATTCAAATATTGAGTTCTGACAAATTTTCATTTTTAAAACTTTTTTATTTAATTTTTAGTGAAGATATTTTTAGATTAAGGGCGTACATATGTTTATGCCAATATATTTTCATATTTATATCGAAATTGAATTTTTTTCATAAGTATGAAGAAGACTTCAAAAAATAGTAAGATTATTTTTTTCAAAAAAATGATATATTTTACTATTTTTCAAATTGTGTTGAAAGTGTACTACTGATTGTCGTAAAATACCATACGTTGGGAAAAAAATTAAAAATAATAAAACATATTTTTTAAATGAAAATTATATTTTTAGAAAGGTAATAAAAAATTATATTTTGGTGTAATTTTTTGTAATTTAACTAATTAATTTACCCTAAATACGTGGCACCTATGTGGCACATTTTGGCCTATAATTATCCTCCAAATGGATTAAGGGCCAAAATGTGTCACATAGTACCACATAGGCTCCACATAAGGGTGTTTGCATGTACCCCCCTTAAGCGTAATTCCATCAGTGCACTCTCTAAAAAGTGTGGAAGGTAAAAAAATGTTTTATGGGTTTCACCTGAACTCTCTTCAAACGAAGGGGAATCACCCAAAGGGGTGATTCAGACAAACCCCTTCTTTTGATGACATGAAACATTGATTAAAGGAGATTTGTGCAAATGGGGTGTTCACCGAACCCCCGAAATCTGACCCAACCCAACTCCTCACTCACATTTTTGGAACAAGAAGTGGGACACACTATTGTGCTTCCACTTTGGTAGGCAAAACGATATGCTCCCAACCCATACTTGTGAGTAATGACGTATGAACTAATCTAATTAGGGGAAAAAATTCCAGGTTTACTACGTTCTAAGGTAATGACATTTTTATTTTATTTGAGAACAAGATCACCAATCTTGAATTCATGTTCTTCTATATGCTTATTGTATGCACATTTTATGCATTCTTGATAGAATTGATGATATTCAAGGGTTGTTAAATGTTTTTCATATAATAACTCTAATTGTGCTAAGCGGTCTTGTTGATATTATTCATCAGGGATAAAGTATTTAAGAGATACATGGAGTGATGGGATCTAGAATTCAAGAGGTAGGTCATCCTTAGAGCCATATGCTAGTGAAAATGGTGTAGCACCGATAGGATTACAGATGATATTCCGATAGCCCAGAGAGCAAACATGATTTGGAGATGCCGATTCTTGTGCGTTTTGTCCACTATTTTCATGATAATTTTATTGAGTTTTTTATTAGAGGCTTCGACCTATCTATTTTCTTGGGGATAGTATGGAGAAAAAAAACTAAGTTTAACATGAATGTGTCACATAGTTTCTTAACCTATTTATTTTTGAAATATTTCCCATTATTTGTGACAAGTTTGTGGGGAACACAAAATTGGCATACGATGCATTGATATATGAAATTGATAATTTTATTTGAATTATTTGAAGTTAAGGGGAAAGCTTTGACCCATTTTTATAAAATATTGAGTGGGTTGTGATATGGAATGATGTTATTTAGATTATTTAGGATTGATAGTGCCAATGAGGTCTAACACCCATTGTGAGAAATGTCATAGGTTTTGAGTAGGTTATAATGCTTGACTAGGAATATGGATGAGATACTAATGTATTTAACATTTGACAAATTTATTAACGTATGCACAATAGTCTCGAGTTGATGGTAGGAAAGTAATAACCTATCCATAAGACATGTTTAGTGACAGTGTTACCATTGAAATGTCGAGCACATATGTCATCTTAGACTTATTGGATTGCTTTGATAGACTCATGAGATTTAAGACATATTAATAGGAGGATGTCAAAACCATGTTTATATAGGATACCACCTATAATGACATAGCAAGTGGTACATTGGAGAAACAATCGTTTAGCATTTCATGATAGATCAAAGGGAATTTTAGATTCTGAAAGATATTCAAATATTTGAGAATACTAAAGGTCAATTGGATGATCTTCGATGGTATCAATAGAAGGAAGTTGATTCAGGTGTAATGGGTGATCCAATCTATGAACGACTACAAATAGTTTTGATTTTTTGGTTGAATATTCAGTTAATAAGGGGATGAGAGAGCCTAAAGAAGCCATAGTGTCTAAAAACTTATTAGAATATTGTGGAACTTTTTGGATAGTGTAATGATTGAAGGATTCGAGGAGAAATTCGACAATGGATTTATATTTTTTCAATATTTCATTCTTACATTGATATTTTCCTTTGACTTGATTAATGAAAATTTTTGAGTCTTCGTATATTTCTAAGATTTGACCACCTATTAAAATTATAGTTTTAAGATCCATTATTAATACTTTATACTCAACAATGTTATTAGTACACTCAAAGCTAAGTTTGAAGGATAGTGGGATAGGAGTCCCTCGGGGAGGTATGATGAAAATATGGCCCCTCCCCTACTGGCATTCAGATCCATTGAAGTAGAGGGTCATTTTGACAAGGATGAATTCATGTTCGTCAATAGTGTTGATAGATTTGTCAGGAATGTGTTCGTGAGCTATTTGAGTGTCAGGAAGGGGTGTGTAAGCAAGCTAATATGTGATGGCCTAGCCTTTAATGGAATTTTGTGATATAAAATCAAGGTCAAAATCAGTCATAAGCATAAGCCACCGAGTTATACGATCATTTTTATATGGTTTAGAGTGCATGGTTTTGAGTGGGTTAAAGCTAATGATAACATAAGTTTTGTGATTAAGGATATAGTGACATAGTTTAGAGGTTGCAAAGCATAGAGCACAACATAGTTTTTGGCTTTGGTATAACAAATTTCATATTTGTGAAGTATGTGAATTATGTATTATACACTTTGTTTTTGATTTTGGTTATCGTGATGAGCAAGCATAGCCCCTAAGGCATGATCTATAGTGGATATGTAAATGTAGAACGGATCCCCCTCATGAGGTGGTGTAGTTATGGGTGGTGATAGGAGGTAATTTTTGAGTTCATCAAAGGATTTTTACAATTAAGATTCTTATTGAAATCAATGTATTTATGGAGGAGGTGATGAAATGGTTGACAATGATTAGAGAGCTCAAATATGAAGCATTGTATAGACTGTAGTTTACCCTAAAGGCTACGAAGTTATTTAATGTTTAAAGGAGGAGGCATATCAATAATTTCTTTAATTTTGGTTGGGTTGACATTGATACCTCAGATAGATACAATAAATCTAAAAAAATTTCATGTGAGGACATCAAAGAAACACTTAGCAGGATTGAGACGGAGGAAATATCAAATAAGATCAATAAATATTGAATCAAGAATGGTAAGATGATCTTTATGCTGCCTAAATTTCCCTAAGAGGTGTTCAACAAAGTCTTTTACTGAGTCTTGTGGATGAGATCATGGAAGATATAGGTCATGGCACATTAATAAGTAGTCCCTGTGTTCTTAAGACTGAAGGGCATGATGTAGTAACATAATGTTACCCAAGGGGTAATGAAGGATGTTTTTGTTGGTCATCAGTGGTGATGAGGATTTGATTTCAACCATAAAATCCATCCATAAGGGAAAGCATATTGTGGCCAGATATTAGATTGACAAGTTGATTAATGTTCGGAAGAGAGAAATCATCCTTAGGGAAAGGAAGATTAAGATCCTGAAAGTCGATACAAATGCTTAACTTTCCATAGGATTTGGTAATGGGTACACTATTAGAGACCCATTTTAGATAGTAATTGGGTATGATGAAATTGGCATAAAGGAGGCATTGTAATTATTCTTTGATGAGAAGAGCCACGTGGGGATGCATTATATGGATTTTATGTTTGATGGGTTTAGCATTGGGATAGGTGATGATATTATGTACGAAGATGTTTGGGTCAATACCTTACATATCACTATATGAATAGGTGAAGGTTTGGCTGTAATTAGACAAGAAGGTAGTGAAATCATTCAGCTCTTGTGGATTTAGTAGTGACCGACTAACCTTAACTATGCGGGTTTTCTGAGGGGTTCCTAAGTTTATGTCGATGGTGAATTCATTAAGAAGGGTAGAGGTGTCGAGTGGTAAGTATTTTTAAAGGAAGTGGCATTCTACTCCCATATGGGAGAGTATGTCTTGATCATCATGAAATTAAAGGATATCGATTGTAGGATAATCTTATTCAATAATTTTTGGCCAAATAAGAGGAAGTGTTTTGGTAGCATGGTTGGATTGATAATTCAATGGTCCTAAGAAAATAGTATTGACTAAAAAAATGTGAGGTGGAATGGACATAGTATCGTTAGTGTCTATTGGATCTTTAGATTCTATGGATGGTGATGGTTCTAATTCCCTGATACGTAGAGATGTGGCATGTGCAGATGATTCAGTAGTAGCTATTTCATAACCTAAGCCATACTTATCATGTGGTTTAAGGGAGTGTTTGACAATAAATTCATGTATTCCCTATTTGTAGATTCCAAAACCAAATCCTTTACATGCGTAGTGATGGAGATACATTTGTGTAAATATTTGATTATATAAGAATTTGAAATCGATAAAAAGGGCATGGTATGGTGTTGATGGTTGGATTGAGATGAATGGCATTCAATTCCTCCATAGATGAGGTTTGTTTTTAAATATAAAAGGCCATAAGAAATGACATCTCCAACATTAGGCTCATACATAGGTTGTTTTTCTAGTCTACCATACATTTTAGGTGTAGGAAACGAGTTAAGCATGAGGACACGCTACCGCCACATAAAAATATTTTCATAACATCACCGAGGTAGGAATCATCTGGTAATTTGGATGATGGGATGGATGTACTAGTAGATGCTTCATCGGAGGATTCAGATTTGGATTTAGGTATAAAGACATCATTTGGACTATATGTCATGTTGTAGTTGGTGAAGGGGTTAGGATCCATAGTGACTATGAATGTTTGGCCCTCGTGCACATATTTCATACATTTTTGGAGCATAGAGGGAACACACCACATGGTGCATATCTATGGTATTCCTAACAAAATATTGTATTTAAATTCCCCTTCTATGATATAGAAGAGTTCTAGAAAAGTTTTGACACCAACCTTAAGAGTTAAAATGATGGCACCTAACATAGGCACGATTGTGTCATTGAAATCTTGTATTAAGATTGGTGTTTGGGAGATAACATATTTGGTAGTATATGTTGATTGAAGGTGATAGATGATTTGATATTGATAGCGGCACCCCCACCAATCATGACCATTTTTATGTGGACATCATTGATCTAAGTGGTGATGAAGAGAGCTAAGTCATGATCTTCCAGCCGAAGTGATGGTATTTTAGAAGATTCAAAGGATATGGATGAGGATGCTTTAAGATCCCCCATGAAATTTATAAAAGAAAGGTGGTTTTTTCTAGGCATTGGTATAGATTGAAGAGCCTCGATCTATCATATTTGTGTGAAGGTGATTTCTAAACTAGCTCATAAAGTGGCATTTAACAGAGCTTGGTGTAATTGTTTAATAAAAACCTTTTGCACTACGGTAGAAGATGGGGGAAAAGGATTAAAACTCAAGTTTTGGAGTGTGTTTTGTGACTAGATGTTTTGGGAGAAAGAGAGGTGGAAACCTTAGGTTTATAAGAAGAAGAGGTGAGCTCGAATGTGGGTAAATGACGAAAAAGGTCTTAGATTTCTTTTGTTCTGATCAATTGTAATTGTGGATTTGTGTACGAGTAGAAATGTGGACAACATCAATTTGATGGGGAGATTTTTATTTGAGGATTTATTAGATGCGGATGGGGTGTATACATTGATGTTGTGTGGGATTCCTTTGATTGGTGTAATCTTGAAGGATGAGTACCTTTACTTTCAAGTTTGTTAACAACTAAGTGGAAATATTTACAGTCTTTATGGAGTGTCTTGGTGTTTGATGGTAATCACAAAAAGATTCAAAATTATACCAGGATGGATTCTAGCCTTGAGAGTTGGATGGTATGAGAGGCGTAATACTATGAGTGATTGTTGAAGGAGGTTTTCTAAGATTTTTGCATAACACCCTTTTGATGTAGATGTTGATGGTAATGAAGCCTTGTTTGGATTGACATTTACAAGAGATGTGATTTTAGGCATAGGTTCTTTAACTGTTTGTTGAAGATGAATTTTAGATGTTATGATGGGGATAGATGAGGAATGTGCTCGAATATAGAGGGTTGATGTTTTGACTTACGTGTTGAAGTATTGGTATGATTTCTAGATACTATAGTAACCTTTTTATACGGAGGTGGAATGAGACTTTGAGGGTTATGTAGGTGATACTAGGTCTGTGAAATCCTCATATGATATTTTCGTGATTTGGATAATGAGTTATTTCTAAGGTATCTGTGAAGCTTTCTTAGATGAACGAGGTGAGGAGGTGATAGTCATGGATGCGGAGGATTGGTTTTCTATAATAGGTTTTGAGGATATTTTTCTATCATTTGTCGGATGGTGATTCAAAGATATTTTTAGGAGATGTGGGTGTGGATTGAGTGATAGGAAATATATTATTTATGGTATTTACAGTATGGATGGAGAATGATTTGGAAATGGTTATTTGAAGATTTTACTATTCTGATTTTGGGGTGCATTAGTATTATCTAATTGAAGTTCACCCTTATCAATCATATCCTAGAGGACATTACAGAATGGATGACACCTTTCATTGTTGTGACCTTTAACCCTCTGGTATTTACAATAGTCATTATCCTTATACCATTAGGGCTTATAAAAAGAAGCATCAATAGGACTAATGGGTGGAATAGAGATCATATTGGTGGTGAGGAGCTTATTGAAAACCATGTTATAAGTCTCTTCAATAAGGGTATAACTATGTTCGGGTAAGATCTTTTGATGGTTGATTGTTCTTTAGGAGCAGATATGAAAACCATATCATTAGTTGATGATTTAGATTTATCGAGATTGGGAGATGATTTGGATCAAAATTCTTATTGTGGTTTCTTTGGTCTATGTTTGACTCTTCCTTCCTCAAGGGATCATAGTTTGATTTTATGGGCCATGGTAAAAGCTTCACAAATGTTTGAAAATATTATATTTCGAGTATAGAAGAAATATGTTTGGCTCATGAATAGAAAAATAATTCAATTATATTCGTTTGTGGGAGTGAGAATGACATTTGATTAACAATACCCCTCCAACAGGAAAAACAATCAATGATAGATTCATCCTTGAATTTTATAATAGAATATAGGTCGGTAATGGTGAATTTATGAGTGATGTTAATTGAGAAGTGTTCCAAAAAGAGTGGGTGAGTTGTTTGAATTAGAAGAGGGGTATTGTGGAATACTATTGTACCAATCTAGAGAAGGGATGGATAGAGAGAGATAGGTAATGTCCACAACATCAAATCTTGGTCGTGAGCTATAAGATAGCAAGTATGACCAAAAGCTCGAATATGTTACCAGGATCTTACTTGTAAAATTTGTGAAATTTTGGAAGCTCCCAGTAAGGTGGATAGGATTTCTAAGGTACATATGGGTGAATAGGCTCATTACAGATATGCTCATATAAGAGTATGTTTTTAGGGCCCATGGAAGCGGCTTCAAGGCTAGATATCATGTTTATTAGATCCTAATATGGGTCCCTTTTTTATGGTTGTTATGTGCTAGATGAGGATGAGACATGTTGGTTAAATGAGAATTGATTAGGTTGTGGGTATGGTTGATATTGTTGAGGGATATTTTCTAGAAGGGGGTGTCTGATGTGTAGGGATGTTATAAGTGGCCTGCAAAAATAAAGGTTGTGATGATTGGATATACTAATATGTGATAGGAATGTATGTATTCAAGGGAGGTTGTGTTCTTGTAGTATGTGTTGGAAAGGGATAGATGTGTGGATAAGGGGTGTGAATGTGGAGGTGGTTGTTGAAAAGGGATTGAAGTGACAATAAAGGATTATGATTTTTGTGGAATGTTTTGGAAGGGAAAATACTATGACTATTGTGGTATGTATTGAGAAGAAGCAAGTGGTTGTGATGGTTGAGGTGTGTGTTCAAAGATAAGTGGAGTCGGGATTGTAGATGAATAGGATGAGCACTAGAAATAACACTAGTGTTTATTAAAGGTATGGATGCGGGAGTAAACATAGTGATGTTATAGATAGGTGTCATGGTTTTTTTATAGAACAACATTTGAGATATGTTGGTAGGAATAGTAGAAGAACTTACGGGAGGTGTTTGAGTGACAAAAGAAGCTGAAGGGGTGATGAAGAATTTTTGTGTTATTTTGAGGTGGTTTGGACCCAGTCAAAGGGTTTGGTGAAGACGTGGGCTGTTGAGTAGTTGTGTCTTGTGAAGAAATCAAGTTAAGGTCGAAAATGGGCACTAAAGATGTAACATCAGATGTTTTTGACCAAATATTAGGAGGGTAATAATATATATATTGAATAACATGTTCCTTATTTGGGTCAATGAGGTGGGAAAATCCACGCGAGGGATTAGGAATATAAGTACATGTTTCAGGTGTTTATGGTTGAAGATGAAAATCCCTAGCTATAAGATAGGTGTTAAGAGCTAGGGGGTTTGAAACTAATATCTATGAAAAGATAGGATTCCATATGTTAAATAAATAGGGACTAAAAGGCTTAGGTATCTCAGATGAAGTAGATTGGCTACTAGGGAATGTGGTTGTTCTTGATCTTTAGGTCAGGGTGATAAAATGGCTCGTCATTGATGCATAAATCGTTGATATTATTCTAGATGGGCTTGGGCATGTTGTAAAGTTTTATGGAAGTGATTTTTAGTTTGATGTGGGCTAGACATATTTTTAGAAGTCTGGATATGAGATTTTTGTCTTGTAAGAACCATAACAATAAACAAACAATCACCTAAAAATGAAAATAAATCTAGGTCAGTTGATTATAAACAACAGAAAATAACACAGAAAATATTTTTAATTATCTAGATTAATTTAGAAAGATGAAATGTGTAAAAAGTATGATAGGGTCCTAAGAAATGGTTTTCTATGGATGGTTTCAGGAATTTTTAAGGTTAGATTCATTGATATACCTAAAGGTACATCATGCCTAAATCTACGTTAGTTCCAAAGACGGGGCCGGTATTGGGGCCTACCTACGCACTTCATGGTACCACAATGATAAGGGATTCAGGTGCTTAGCCAATATAATGACAACCAGTTGTTTATACTTGGCCAAAACACTGAGTTAGTTTCCTATTGGGTGATGAAATCCCAATAGTTATCACTTGGTAGGAGTGTTTGATGCGGAGTTTGATATTTAATGTGGTATTTCTATGTGTGAGGGAATATTTAGGTGAATTCAATAAATTAATTCCTTAATTAATCTATTTGATCAAGCAGTATGTAAGGTTCATTTTAAGCCCAATATAATGATTTATTTTTATGAGAATAGACAAAAAAATGTGATGTGTAAATTGAAAATAAAGGGAAAGGACTCACCTAAGAAATGCTTCCTTTTTTAATTTTTTGATTTTTTAAGTAATAACACAAGCAAAAATTCCACAAAGCAAAAACCTATAAAATTTTTAGTAGAGACAAGAAAATAGTAAGAAAAATGAGTTTATAGGCGGACTAAGTAATCAGAATAATTCACAAAAATCTTTGGCAATTAGGAGGAATCGGTGGTGATTCACCCAATCCTTGGCGATTTGAATAGATCATTACTGATTATAGAGAAAAAGACCTAAAAATGAATTTTTAATAAAATTAAAATGAAGAAAGGTAAAAGGTCCCACTGGGCATGCCAAAATGTTCATAGATGTTTTTGTCTTTCTACTCTAAATTAATGAAGTGAAACAATTAAAAATGACCTCAATAGATGGAGGGGTTTACTAATACCCACGGATATGGATGTTGAAGCTGATGTAGATTGAAGTTTTCCTAGTCCATATGAATGTGTAATCCTCTTATCCTTTAAAGCAACTTGTTCTCAAAGACACTAAATAAAAAGGATTCAAAAATGGATGAATGAACTTATTAGAAGAAAGGATGATCCAAGGAATCCAAAGAAACTTCTCTCGGAGGATGTTAGCTTGGTTTGTAACAATCAAGTGAATTAAAGATGATAAATATATATGATAAATAGATATGTAAAGGTAGTGGAAAAGGAATCCTATAATTCCATATCAAATGGTTGATCTTGTGCTTCTTTAAAGGTGGCCGGTGAGGGTGGATGTGATTTGGGCACATTCAAAGTAATCATACCCGAAATCATCAATCTCCGTCAGATCTAAGGGAGGAATTCAAGTTGGTCTTCTAGTTATTCTTTGTCAATGGTGAATTTGATAGCACAGATCTGTCAAATCATGGATGATGTCGTATTGTTCCCAGAAAAGGGATATTTTACTATCGGAAGAAAATGAATGCTTGTGATCTCATGCAAATGGCCAAGGACTGCCATTTAACAGAGGGTCATTCTAGAAAATAACATGTTAAATGCAAACGATTTAATAAAAGCTGATAAAAAAAGATTATAAAATGATAAAATGATAATTTTAATAGAGTCATTGGTGATTTAGGCCAATCACTGGTGATTAGGGTGAATCACTGCATTTACGTGATTTTGATAGTTTTATAAAAACAAGATTTCAAGTTCTTAAATGATGTTTTGACTAATCTAAGAGTTTTTAATGACTTAAAAATGACAGACATAGATGAAGGAATAACTCGAGTGGATGAAGAGCTAAAATATGTGTCACTTTATGGATAAGAATATGTTTAGTTGAGTAGTTGTCATGTCTTCTTGATTGGATCTCAAATGAAGAAAATGATCGCCTAAATGCTTGTAAATGGTTGATATTGATGCTTGATAGTGTTAGTATATGTTATGGATTTTGTAGTGTCAAGAAATGAAGTACTAGAGAAAAATGGAGGTCTCGATTTGAAGTTAAAGATCCATAAGGGAGAGAAAAAAAGTGTTATTTATAATCGTTAATGATTCAACTGAATCGTCGATGATCCAATTTTTACGGGGAAATAACTGCAAAAGTAGTTAGAACCACTTATATTCAAGGATTTTTTTGTTTTGGGATGTCGTTAATTTCCTAAGGGGATGTTGGAAGATGGGATGAAGTGGTTAAGAAGTTTATGAAATTTCTAGGAAATGGCTAATTTGTTTTGATTTATTTATTTTTAGTTTCCAAGTGGGTTTGGGTTGTTTTAAGATAGGTAAGATGATATTTTACAGCCATGAAAAGGGTTTATACATGATGTGAGGGGAATATTTACATGGAGTAAACATTTAGGATAAGGGATGTATGAACTAATAAATGGATTGTTTAATATTATATGTGAAGATAGTGCAAAATATGTGATGAAGGAAATTGATGGTGCAAATTTTGAGTGTCTACGGTATGCTCGCCATAGATCATGTCGAGGTGCTAGTTTCACACTTTGGTATGAGATAATTCATCATGGGAGAATAAATTAGTTATAAATAGCAAGATAAGTGACAAAATTCATGGAGTATGATGTGACTATCAAATCCACTAAACATTTTAGAGGCAATGTACTTTACAAGAATCTTGCTTATGATGCTCATAATGATCAACATACTTCTTTACATTTAGATGAGCAGATCTCTTGCATTGAACCTAATAAAAATGTATATCCTAGTGCACACAAATGGATGTAGGATATGATAGCATGTATCTCTTCTAGCGCATAACCTCTTAGACTAAAAAAAGTAAATATAAGACATCTGAGGTTGTATTTTATTACCTATGCACTCTTTAATGGTGTTCTTTTCAAAAGAAACATTGACGGCATGTTTCTTAAATGTATTAATGGCACACAAGTCAAAAAATTATTGTTAGAATTTCACGATGGATTCTTTGGTGGACTTTTCTCTACCAAAGAAACAACAATGAAGATATTTAAGATAAGATACTTTTGGCCTACCTTATTTGTAGATACGTACAAGTGGGTCATGAAATGTAAATAATGTTATTTCTTCACTACAAAGAAGAAATTGGTTGTGCTTCCCCTCCACCAAATACAAGAATATAAACCTTTTTTGTAATGGGGTCTTGACTTCATTGGCATGATCAACCCGACCTCGAGCAGTGGTCATAAGTGGGTGTTGACAGCTACAAATTACTTCATCATATGGATAGAAGATGTCATTCTCAATGAATAAACTATGTCATTCATTCTTTACTTTCTTAAAGAAATTGTAACAAGGTTCAATGTTCCTTAGACCATTATCTCTGATAATACAAAAATTATTCCTTGGTGTAATAATTTCTTATTGGGGTCTCAGCCTTGAATTTATTTGAAGACTTCTTCCAACTACTACCCTTTGGGAAATGGTTTGGAAGAGTCTACAAACAAGAACCTACAAAAATCATGAAGTGAACAATGGATATTAATTAGAGGAATTGGCACATAAAGGTTTCACACATGGTCTAGGCATAAAAATCACAATTAAGAAGGATTCCTTTATCTTTTGAATTTCCTTCATTAGAGATAGACCAGTAGCTGGAGTTTGAGGGCATAGACCAAAAATAAATAAAAATGGAAGAGATAATTGAATTTGAATAATTGAGGAACTCTTCCATGATCAAGTTAGAACAGAATCAAAGATCAACCAAGAAGTGGTTTGATAGAAAGGCTAGGGCTCAAAATTTTAAAGTGGGTGATCCGGTCTTAAAACGAGTTGCTGTTAGAGCTAAAAATGATTCCATTCAAAGTTTGATGTACTTTGGAGTGGTCCATATATTATCAATTTTTGTAAAGAGGCCAACTCTTTTGAGTTATCTCAACTTGATGGAAATTCATTACCAATCTCAGTCAATGGTATTTATCTTAATCACTTCCATTAATTTATTCCACATCATGTACATATTAGAGTATTTTCAATTCCTCCAAGTGCACTCTGTGCACATTTTCTTGTTTGTACATAGCTTTTTCCTTTCGTGTGCTCTCATGAATTATCTTTTGTCACTTCCAGATTCTGATCCTTATGTTCACAAGTATAAAGATTTTGTTTCAGCTTGCTAAGCATTTCCCCACAATTATTTCACACAAGTTCCTAATAAGAGTTCATACAAGTTATTTATGTGACTTCAAGGGTGATTCTTCAAGTTCTAGATTAGAATTTCAACTTTTTAGGATGACTCCATGCCTAATGGATAATTCTAAGGCCATTGATCTTCCATCTAGAAGGAACATGGACCAAAAATTCACCAATCCATTGTCCAAAATAATATCTCCTTGTTATTTAGACAACTTGTAGTTCCATTCTAGCTCTATGTTCAAGTTTTTAGGTTGCACGCACTCTTGGTTTTTACCTTGGTACATTTTCCTAGCTACAAGTTGCTTCCACGCATCCTTGTGCACCCTCCTATTTCTTCTTTGTGATTTTCCTTCTCATCATTTATTTTCATGCACTTCCACCTTTCTCCTTTATTCTTCTATGTCCTTCCATTTCAATCTACACGCACTCTGTGCACACTCACTTTCCTTCCCAATTTTTGTGCACACATTTTGCATGCACTGCTGAATTGCATTGCATTTGTCTAAGTCTTTGGAATGATTTATCCTCACATACCTTATTTCTTGAGTTCAACACATCTTCTCACATGAACTTATTTACCTTTCACGTCTTTCCTCATGTACTTTTACCTGCACATTTTAATATATGCATCCTTGTTTTGTATGCTTTCCCTTATTCTTTACATATTTGCATACCTTTATAGATATGCACATTTTATTCCCACTTCTCATGCATCATGCTACACATACTCACATACCTTAGCATTATTCCATCTTATACCACTTGCTTCCATGCATGTTCCAATTCATAACCATATGCACTATTCGTTGGGTGTCATGTATCAACTCGTCAGTTAATTGAACAACATACAACCTATTAGAACATGCCATTGCATACTTTGGATCCTTACATAAAATGAATCCATGACACATGGCTATTGAAAAAGTTGTCATTAATGTCAAATAGGATTGAGCATGGGCTTGAGTAGGTTTTTCACTCTTCATGAGTTCTTGTTGAAGAGTATTATATTTTCTTACATCTTGCATTATAGTGGTGTTACTTTGTGTCAAGGTCTTATCACTGGTTTAAGGTCCTAACATGGATTAATGAGTTCATAAGTAGTATAGTGTGTGTCTCAAGGAGTCAAACATGATCATTAAGTTTTCCTTGTGTCTTTATCTATATCTATCATACTCTTGAAGTTAGAAATATTTATCTCATTGGTCTTTAGGTGTCTCCAAGGGTCAAGTAGTGATTATTCTAGAAGTATGTTGATACAATACTTAGGTGTGTCTCAAAGTCCCAATGTATATTAATATTGTAAAACTTCTTGGTATTTGGTATGGAGTAATTTTTTTCCAATGTTTCCTTTAAGGTGTCTCAGATGTGTGAGAGTGGAGTCTTAGTGCTCATCAGCCCACATTTGGTGTTGAAAGTGGAAAACAAGCTAAACTAGGCCTAGTGCAAAGGCCTATTCCTAGCAAGCCATGGTGTATGATGTCTTGTAGGTATGATATGGATGTTCCAAGTTTTTGAGGATGAATAAGCCTTGTATAATGCATATAATGATGCAAAAATCTAGAAATCATGGTTTTAAAGCTTGTAAGCAACCTGATGCAAATGCAAGCTTGAGAACATAATTAATACTCATAGAAAAATGAGATGGGACAAGAAAATTCATAGGGCCTCATGAAAAAAAACTATGGGATATGTTGTAGGTATGATTCTTGATGGTGTGAGCAAACATTTAGGTTTAGAAAGTGAAAATCAAGGTTGTAGAGCCAAATTTTCACAAACTACGTTTTTGAGAAGGACACAATAAGCACCTCAACTTCTTATCAATTGTTCTAAATTGACAATGATTATTTATATTAGTGATAAGAGACTTATTTGGAGGAAATTGAGATAAAATTATAATGCAAAATTTCTGGTGTAAGAAGATGGTGAAATGAAAAAGTTCTAACCATTTTTCTAAGTTGGTTTGAAGTCCTCCATAACTCTCTCCTTGAGTGATAGAAGAAATATGCAAGGTATGGACATAAAATGGGTTGGTTAAGCTTATTTTTTGTTTTATACATGCAAAGGAATCTCCAGGGGTCATGAAAAACATTTTTACATCTACAAGGATAAGCTGTACCATACATAAAAGGATTTTTTTGAAGAAATTTGTAGGTACAAGTGTATGACTAGTGTTTCGTGAAGAAAATCTTAGTGTTCTAGAAAGAATTTTATTTCTTCTAAATGATCATAAAGTTTGATGATAAAATTATGCTATAAAAATTTGAATTGGAGGTGGATTTCTCTTTTCCTATCCCTTGAAGATTGTGTATGTTACAACCAATCATGGTGTTTTATGTAAGTTTTTATATGTAAACATGTTTTTAAGCTTAAAATGGTTATCAACATTTGATATAATCTTAGAATGTCTTTTTGAAGTCTAATGCATGTTCCTATTCCAATATGGTCACCATATTTTACTTTCCACTCTATGTATCTCCATGCAATTTGTTTTATACTCATCAACACATCACACCACAACAATATCTCCTCTCCCTCTCATGTAATTATTTATCCCCATTTTTTATCATATAATTATTTTTCCCATTTTTCCTATTTTCTTCATTTCTTCCTCTCTAGGTTCATCTTACTCTTTATCTCAATCTTAGCATCAAGGAAAATATTTGAAACCTTCCCTATTTATTCCCTTACCTCATCCATCCCATGTTCAAATTTTATCCCATGTCATCTAATATTATACACTTCATCTTCACCATATTCATAGCTATTTAATTCCCTCAACACATCATCACTATCATTATTCTTAATTCTCCCACATTTTTCTCCTCTATCATCAAGGTTGATTGAATACATCTCTCTTGATCACCCAACTTAATACATTCATTACATTTCCATTTTCTCCGATCAAAAAAATCTCAATCTCTTGTCTCCTAATCTCTACCTCATATTTTTGAGGGACATATCATCTCTTCCATCCTTAATAACCATCTCAAGGGGGAATTATCATACCCAACTTCAATCACTATATCATTTTTTTGTTTTAGATGACACCCTCATCATATTCATCATAAAACGCCTCCTATTCTCATATGAAAAAGTTTTCTCAAATTTTTATAAGAGAATGCTCTTTTATTCTCACACAAAAAGTTATATTTTACTTTTTGCTTCAATAAAAATACTTTCAATAATTAATGATGTTAATAGAATAATTGCATTATGAAATAGTCAAATATTGAAAAATTGTCCTATCGATAGCTTCACAAAAGTTGATAACCAAAATTATTTCTCTCAGGATCAAAAAGGTGATAGCTAATTTTATCTCACCCAATCAAGGAGCTTTTGTCCTTGGTAGATAGATTCTAGACAACATTATTGTTATTCAAGAGGCCATTCACTCTATAGAAAATCTATAAGATCAGCCACGCTTGTCAAGCTTGATATGCATAAGGCCTATGATAGGGTCTCATGGTCCTTTCTTTGGGCCATCATGGTCAAGGTTGGTTTTGATGACTTCTTTATTAACATGATCATGGTTTTTATATCCACGGGTAGTTTTTTTGTTATTTTTTTTATTATGGGTAAATTGTTTTGAAGGGACTATACCCTGTATATAGAAGGCTCAAAAGCCAAATATCAAAAGAGGTAAAAAAAGCCCAAAAAGAGAAAAACATCCAATATCGAGGGTTAAACAGCCTGCTAATAAAAATAGTAATAAAACAGGATCAAGACATACAGTGATCCAAACAAAAGCAGAAGAGACAAAAAACGAACAAGAGATAACCATCACTGGACATCTCAGCCAAAAGACAACAACTAAACTCAAGCGCCAGTCAACAACAACTTCACAACCAGTAAATAGGAACAGAGCTCCGCATCACTTGATAGCCCGGTCAATCTTGGTTTTGATCATTTGAAGTGAGACAAAGAATGCAATGGTGGTGGCCTAGGAAGGGTCTTTCAAATCTGCTTGAGCAATTACAATATCTCTTTTCTCCTTGGAGCCCCAAATGTCCTTGGTAATACCTGCTGAGACTGCAAATACTACGAACATGTTGTTCGATGAAATTGTAGATACTTTTAAGGGAAGAGAGGATACAGTCATTACATCCTTTTGCATTTCCAATTTTTCCATCCAGAGATTGGAGCTTCTTGAAAATTTCAGCAGTGATATCCTCCTCTTCATCATTTTGTAGTTTCCTTTTTCCCTTAGCTTTATCCATATCTCTAATAACACTCTTAAGTTCTTGAATTTCCTTTTCCATCTTACCCACTCTGACCAACAAGTCCTCATCCTTAGGCTCCTCCACTAGATTACTAATGTGCAACAAATTCACGGAAAGCTCTAGGTCTTTATGACTTCTAAGAACCCTCTGAGAAGTAGGGACCTTTGTTTTCATCTCCTTCCTTTTCTTGCTAGTTGAAGCAGTGTCAAGCTTCCTTTCGGGCAGGGGGGAGAATGGAGGCAGGGGGAGGGGGAGGAATGAAGGTAGAGGGAGGAGTAGAATCCAAGTGGGGATAGGCTGAGAAGTGGTGGTGAATAAGCAGTATTAACCCTTGATGAAGGGGAACTACCCTAGAGTGATTTTGAACTTCCAGAACTGATTTCTTTAAAGAGTTCAACAAGTAATGAAGGAAGTTCATGATTATGTCTCTACGAAAGTGATTAAGAAATATCAAATAATTTTGGTGAATAGTGAAAAATCACCCCTCTAAAGTAACATACCTTACTAACATCCTTGTGATCTCAACAAACGGCTCGAGAACATAGGCAAGCTTGATTCCAGTTGTCACAAATTCAAGATTTTCCCCCTCATCAAGAAACTTCTTAGCTTCTACCTCTCTGTGCACCCACTTGTTAAAGAATTTGGTGCCATCTAGACTGAGCCTAGTGACTTGGGAAATAAGCTCCTTTGATATCTCAACCTCGATGTTGCTTATACTTAACCACACGATTCCTCCATCCTTGAGTAAATTTAATTGAGAGATCCTGATCAAAACCTTGTATTTTTCAATAAAGTTCACTAGAGCCCATTTTGAAGGTAGTTCCAAATAACTGTATCATCTTTCCAAGATGGATTATGGGTGGGCTCAGTATTACAAGGCGGTCCCCCCATTTTTCCTATGTCTCTACCCACAATGGTAAAAAATTGAAAACTATGCGAATCAGCCTTAACTCTTTTTTGAATCCCTCGTAATTGTGTGAAAATATGTAATTATTAGACTTTACTTTGTAATTATTTAACCGATCCTTAGCATCTTCCCTATGTCTATTAATGATGATGCTCCAGGTTGTGCAAATCTTTGATGATGTCATCATTCTGTACTTAAAAAGCCACTCCTTAACATCAGTACTACATCCTTTAGTGATTATGTTCCAAGCCATGTAAATCATTGATGATGTATTCATTAACTTTAGTGGGAAGAATGTCACCTCTTAGCCAAGTTTGAAAATTATTTTTAACCCCAAAATTTTCCAAATCATCTGCCACCCTATTTCCTTCCTGGTAGGTATGTTTGATTTCAAAATTTTCAAAACTCTTGCAAATATCAGTAGCTTCAGCAATGAAGTCTTTGATTGACCAACTGGGGGATTGTTTTTGATTTAGGAGATTGATAATGTTTAGCAAATCACCCTCAATTATAATATTTGAAATATTACAATCCCTGGCTAGCCTTATTCCCCAAAGAGCAGCAAGAGCTTCAGAGTAGTGGTTAGTTTGCCTACCCATTTTTCTAGAAAAAGCAGCAACAAAACAACCTTTGTGATCTCTAATGACTCCCCCACCTCCAGAATCTCCAGGATTGCCTTTTGAGGCCCCATCAAAATTCAATTTATGCCAAGCACTTGGGAGGCTTAATCCATCTGACAGTGGATCTATCAATACTATTATTATTCTTATGCAAAACAATGCCTATATTCCAAGTAGCCAAAATGTGCTCTTCTTCCTCAGGGTAAAGTCTATTTTTAGGAGGTTTAAATCTTTCAATGTTTTCCTTCACATAAATGATAATTTCTTTGTAGAATTTGCTACATAACTTTCTAGTATTCCTGAAAATGACATCATTACGAGCTTTCCAAACTCGCCACATGGTGTGGGGTAAAACTAGTTCCCATAATCTCCTCACCAGACAATGTTTGTAAGGAGAGTTCCATTGTTCCTGTGCCTAAAGACAAGTAAGGGGAAAGATCCAATCATGATTAATTTTTGCAGAAATAAGATGCCAAATTTTGGAAGTGTACTTACAATGAAGAAATAAATGTTTTACGTCTTATGCTTCTTCCCGACACACGTAGCATCGATTCGTCATGATGAACCCTTTCATAATGAGATTGTCATTAGTTAGGATCTTGCCTTTAATGATGAGCCACCAGAAAAATTTCACTCTAGGGGTTAGCTTTGGCATCCACAGCTTATGCCACTCAATATCACTTTCAATAGAGGTAAAGAAAGAATTGTAACCTGATTTAACTGAGTACTCTCCATCAAAAGAATATTTCCAAATGAGCTCATCCTTATGATTTTGAGGACTGATATGAATTAGGGAGAGATTACTCTGCATAGATGAAACATCAGACTGCACATTATCCTCATCTACTTTTAACTGTTTCCATTTCCTTTTGTTTTCATCCACCTCAATATATCCCTGTACTTTGTGCCCATAATTTCTAATTAAGTTGTCTTTAATGTGACCATAAGAGGAAAAACAGTTAATATTCGACCATTTATTAGTCTATAAATTAATGTCTTGACCATCTTAAAGCTTCCATCTACATCCCCGAGAGAGAATATGTCGACGTGGAGAAGATTGTTCCAAAAAATAGAACCATTCAGAAGAGACTGATCATAAATAAAGGAATTCTTGCTTTGGTTGGAAAGGTATTTGATTTTAACCAACTCTGTCCAAGGCTTGTGTTCTTGTATGAGTCTCCAACCCAACTTTGTAATAATATTAGCATTCATATGTTTGATTTATTTGATTCCTAACCCCCCAATCCTCTTTGGTTTATAGACATGCTCCCAAGCCACTAAATGGTACCTAAACCTATCTTTAGTACCATGCCATAAAAAGTGCTTTTGAATTTTTTCAATACTATTCAATACTGCTGCTAGAATGTTGAACATTGACATGATATAAATAGGTAAGTTCTGAAGAGTGCTTTTTATCAATAAACACTTGCCTACACTTGAAAGTAAAGCTCCTTTCCAACCAACTAGTTTTTTTGGAATATTTTAATAAGATCATTCCAAACCTCATTAGAAACCTTACAAGTACTCAAAGGGAGTCCTAAATAAGTAGCGGGTAGTGAATTAATAGTGCATCCAAGTATAAGAGCAATCTTTCTTTTCCTTTCTATAGGAGTATTGAAGAAATAGATAGAGCTTTTGTCAAAATTAACTTTTTTCCCGAGGCTTCCTCATAAAATCTAAGAATAGTTTTGATAGCCTTTGCCTCAATCATTGAGGCCATCAGAAGTAGGAGAGTGTCATCAGCAAACAGTTGGTGTGAGGAAACCTGATTACTAGAAGTAGGTTGAAATCCCTTTATCATACCAATATTAATATCTTTTGAGATAGATCTACTTAAACTATCAGCCATTATAATGAACAACAAAGGGGAGATTGGATCCCCTTGCCGAATTCCTCTATTGCTGGCAAAAAAACCAACCGGTTCCCCATTAACAACCACTAAGAATCGGGAAGAAGAAATGCAAGAATGTATAATTTTCCTAAATTTATTTTGAAAACCAAACTTGGATAAAACCTCATCCATGAATTTCCATGAGACTCTGTCAAAATCCTTATGCATGTCTAACTTGATAGCCATCCCTGCTTTTTTACTTTTATCCATTATATGAATTGTTTCATGGACCATAATAACTCCATCCTGAATAATTCTTCCCTGAATGAATCTACTTTGTTGTTGAGAAATAATCTCCATTAGAATAGGTTACATCCTAGTGGTTAAAATATTTTTGAAGATACGATATATTACATTAACCAAACTGATTGGCCTAAAATATTTGAAATCCTTTGCATCCATCTTCTTAGGAGCAAGCACAATATGTGTATTATTTAACTCTTTTATGAGATTTCCAGTTCTATAAAACTCATTAATAGCTTTCAACAGATCTTCAAAGTAGATTTCCCAGCATCTTTGGAAGAAGTTTGTAGAAAAACCATCGGGGCCGAAGCCTTATCCCCTTCTAGAGTAAAAATAGCTTTTTTCAATTCCTCAATGGTGACTGTTTTGGAAAGACTCTTAAACCTCTCGAAGGCAAGAAATTATTAGGAATAGAGTCTAATAACTATTAATAATGCAAACTTGAAGGTTTATTTTAGGTTGGGCATGGGCTGAGACAAGGAGATCCTCTTTCTCCTTTTCTTTATATTATAGTGGCTGAATCTTTAAGTAGACTTTGCAACCATGTTGTTTCTCTTAATCTTATCTAGGGTATTAAAATTTCTAATGGCCTTCTATCCATATGTCTTAACTAGTTTTTGGATGATAATTTTTTGATGGGTAAAGACTCTATACAGGAAGCTTCTAATTTCAAGGAAGTGTTGAATGAATATGAGAGTGTTTCTAGATAGTATGTCAATTTCCACAAAAGTATTGTTTTCTTTATCAATTTGGAGGACCAGTTTCAAGTTATACTTGCTCGCATCCTTAGGTGTAGTATTAAGACCTTTTCATACATTTACCTTGGTATTCCCCTTGTTCATAAGAAACTGGATCCTTAAATTTGGAACAATTTTCTAGAGAGATTCAATAAAAAAACTTTCCACATGGAAGGGAACCCTCCTCACTCAAGCTAGTAAAATTCAGCTTCTCCAAAGCTCACTTCAAGGTATACCCATTTATGTTATGTCTCTTTTTAAATTACTGGCTAAGATCTTAGATTCACTTGAAAGGATATAGAAAAGGTTCCTTTGGGCTGGGGTGGAGGAGAAGTTCAAATTCCCTCTTATGGCCTGGGAGAAAGTTGCAAGACCCAAAGAATGTGGAGGCACTTGGGTCTGAAGAATATGAAATACATGAATGAAGTTTTGGTGGCCAAGGCTAGTTGGAGAGTGATCAAAGAGGAGGTTCTATGGACATATATCATCAAGAGGAAATACTTAAGGAATGTTGGCAGAATTGAGACTTTTTCTTGCAAGACAATCTTCCCAGTGGATCCATATTTTGGAGGTATTTTCTTGCTTCTAGGGAGATATTGGGTAGAGGTATAAAGTGGAATATTGGAAAGGGAAATAGGATTCATTTTTGGTAATATTTTTGGTTGCAAGAGAGACTGCCACTGATGATAAGCCTTAGAAAATTGTGTCACAGATATTTGAAGATAGAGGTAAAGTGTGGGTCAAGGACTACTAGGAATTTTCCAATGAGGAAATCAACTGGATTGAGTTGGTCCCTCCCCAAATTTCAATGGGGATAGAGTTCCTTTTAGAGATATTCATCTTAAATTTAAAAAATCTACATTCCCAGATTTCAACATCAGGAAGACACAATCATTTGGAAAGAAGAGGAATCTATGGAATATACAATCAAATATGCCTATCTCCTTAATTTTAAAGATTCCTTTCAAAAGGAGTATTGGGATATACTTTGGGTGAAATATCTTCGCCTAAGGTGAATGTGTTCTATTGGTTGGCTACTCATAATAGAATCCTCACTATGGATAACTTGAGGAAAAGGGGCATGGTCATCCCTAATAGGTGTGTTTTTTGTAATAGGGAGGAGGAAAGTGTCAACCACCTCTTTATTTTTTCCCCTTCTCTCAAATGGTTCTAATTAAGGTTATGGATCTGTTCCAAGTGCAGTGGGTTCAACCCAATTCCATAGAGGATTTCTGTTTGCAATGGGAGTTCCCTTTTAGATTTCTTGATCTTTTGGCTACCTAGAAGATGTCCCTCCCTCATTTTCAAAAACTTGAGAAAATAAAACATCGAAAGGTTAGCCCCAAAATGATTTCCTCTATCAAAGAAAATACCAAACTTTTCAAAGGAAAGATAAAACATGTTTTTCCTAAGAGGGAAGAGGAAGTTCTCAAACAGTTCGCCTATAGTCCTCCCCTAGTTAAATTACCTCTTTCTACCATCAAGTGGTCTAATCCAGATGTGAATAGGTTCAAACTTAATTTTGATGGTGTGTTGAAAGGAAATCCTGGGTTGGCAAGGGGAGGTGGTATTATCAGAAATCATGAAGGTGATTGGATCCTTGCTTATGTTGGACCTCTGGGGATTCAAAGTAATAATGTGGCTTAGGCTCAAGCTTTGTTATGGGGGCCAGTTTACGGAAAGGTGAATTAATAACATTCATATTGAGGGGATTCTCTTCTCATTGTTAATGCCATCATTAAGGACCACTCTTATAATTGGGCCTTAGGAAATATTATTTTTGATGTTAAGGAACATCTTAAAGGTTTTGATTCTTTTGTTATCAACCATACCCCCACCTTGGTAATAAGTGTGTGGATATGTTTGCTAATGTGGGGGTACATTATCATGATTTCAAGGTTTGGTTTAAAGGTGATGACATCCCTACATCTATTAATGATATTATTCAAAGTGAAAGATCACAATAATTCCTCTATCTCTCACACGAGTGATTTAAGTTGGCTTGTTTATCATGATAGTAAGCTGGAGTGTGGGGATTTAAATTCTAAGAAAATTCATTTTTATTTCATTAATATTAGGGTGCATCTAGTTTTGTTTTGGGATAAAAAAATTAATATCATGGGTGGCGATAGATTTAGAGTGGAACCTTCTTGAACCATGACAACATTACCGATAACCCTTCTATGTGGTGTTTGCTCAGAATAGGGGGATTTAGAAAGTATATTTCTAAGCTGCATGGGTATGATCCTTTGCTCACCAAGTATTTTGGTATGTCATGGAAGGAGGACAAGGTGGTTTTCATGGGTATGTAGATTGAGCTATCTGAGCAGACTATTGCCCAGGTTACTGAGATGGAGATGATAGGGCTCAAAAATTTTAAGGACAAGAATAGGTGGGACCATGAAATTAACACTTTTTTCATTTGCAAGGAAATAGTGCATTTATTCACTTATGGAATTACTTGATCATACATTCCTAGGGTGTATAATGAGTTCTATCTACACATTATTAATTATTTAACCCTAGAAGGCAAGTATCATAAGATCTACACCCATCATTTGTCTTTACTGAACATGTTTAGGCATAAAATCATGATGAGCATTCCTTTCTTTCTTTATATGTCCTTTTTGTTTCTATGAGAGAATTATAGAAGGGTAAGGTTGATACCCCCATCCATAAAGGCCTCATCCTCCTCATTTTTCAAAATGGGAAACCTATTCTGGCCAAACCAATGGCCCCAATTGAGGAGGATGATGATATTACTTTGGCCGAATGTCTCACTAAGATGAGGGAGGGAAATATTTCCCACAACAGAGTTGAGGAGAGGGATAATGGGGAGGGTAGGGTTAATCAAGAGGTTGGACCCTTGAATGGAAAAATTAAAATGGTTATGGATGAGGATCCGTGCTATGAGGACTTGAGGAAAAGGGTGCAGTATTTGGAGACTGTGTTGTAAGTTATGGAGGAGGGAAATATCAATATCAGGGTAGGTATGCTTGACAACATTAAGGCCACCAAAAAAATCATCTCCCAAAAGAATATTAGGGTAGAAATGAGTGATTTGGACAAGCTTGTTTGGGACATGAGGATCAAACTAGAAGTAGTGGAAGAGGAATTGAAGAAACAAAAATACCACCCAATGATAGAAGCTCCAATGATGAGGATAAAGGTGAGGATGAGATTGAAACAAAACCTAAGGATGAGGATGAGTAGGAGCAAACCTAGAAGGATTTGCAGTCTGAGCTCAAAAAGGATACTGTTACCATGAAGGGAAAACCCTCCAAAATTCAAAATAAAAATTAGTGTGTGTAGTAATTTTATTTGATCTTTAGGCGGACTTTTGGCGAACTAGTTTTGTTTATTTTTGTTTCTCTATGATTGGTTTTTATGGACCTTCTATCCTTGGAGTTAATCTTGTTTAACATCCTTTGGTCCTATTTCTTCTTCTACTTATTTTTGTAATCTTTCACAATGTAATATTTATTGTACGACCTCCAAGAGCCCATCCCTAATATTAACTTATTTAATAAAAAATATTCACAAAACTTGTTGAAGTGGCCCATCAATAAAAATTTTGATATCCTTATTTCATACGATTTTAATAAATATAAATGTACTTGAATAAAAGGAAAAAGTATTACTCATAATTAAAAAAAGAGGCAAAAATGTCGGATGTATTAAATGATTATCTTCGATAATAATTTTATGAATATGTACTATTGTTGTAAATTATGAGTATAATGATTGTTGTTTGAATCATATGATTGTGTTGTAAGACATGTTTGTATCACGAATGACAACAAAGTGATTGTTGTGAATTTATGTTTAATGTGTTATTAAAAGTTTTTACTATGTCATTATTATTTAATGAATGTATAACCAAAACATTAGGATAATAAGAAATTATTACATGACACTTAAAAGAGATATGTATAAAGATATATCTGTTAATCATTGATGAACATGAAGGTATAAACCAGTTTATAAGCTAAAGGAATGGAGAAGGAGCGGGACATGGAGCGGGAGCAAGATTTGCTAGAAATTTCAAAAGAAGGAAATGAGCGGGAATCTCCAAAGTGGGTCAAAAAGATTAGCAGGACGAGTGGGTTTTGAACATGGTAAAGGATCATGTGATTATCGAGCCCAAGGTCAAAAAGGATAAGGATCGGGTGAAGAGCATGTGGGAGGAACATTTGATTTGTAAAAGCTTAGGCAAGGGGATTTTGGAGGGCCTGGAACTATCTAAAGAGAAAGGTAAATTATCCCTTAAATTTCCTGGGATTTTTATGGCTAGAACCAAAGCTTCATGCAAGGTGCTCTATTGGCAAAGTGCCTAGGATCTAGACCAAATATTGAATATTTTAGAGACTGTGTCAAGAGGCGTTGGGTGACTAATGGTGTTGTTGAAGTTTCAACATATGCTAATGGTTTTTTCTTAGTCTCTTTGCCTAGTAAAGACCATGTGGCAAAGATTCTAGCTGGAGGTCCTTGGTTTATTGGAAAATATCATGTGGTTGTTCGAAATGGGAACCGGATTTTAACCCTTATGTGACATATATTTCTGAGTTCCCTATCTGGGTCAACCTTTCAGGCTTACCCCTAGAGTTTTGGGAGCTGGAATTCCTTATTGGCATTGTGAAAATCTTAGGTAAGCCGATTGCTCTAGATCTAGTCACTAAGGCTAAATCTAGACTTACTCATGCCATTTTTGTGTCAATATGGGTCAAGATGCTATTTTGGAGAGTAATATCAAACTCTTGACTTTTGAGGGAGTCTGGGTGTAGATATTTGACTATGATCTATCTCCCTTTACCTATAGAAAATGTAAGATGGTAGGTCATGATCATAGAAATTTTCCTCTTTAGAAGAAAAATATTGATCCCTTTGTCAATCCTCAAAGGACAACTAATAAGGAGGCTAAGGAATGGAGGCTGATTGGGAAAAATGGAAGAGTTGTAGAAGAAAAGGATCATCTTATCATCTAGGAGGCTGTAAAAGAAGTTGAACCCTTGGTTCATCTTAATATCCCTTGCAAGGAATTGGTTGTTTCTGGTTTTCATGAAAATGAAGATCTAGTTTTGGAAGAGGTGGTTCTAGAAATAGAGGAAGGAGCTAACCATTATTAAGAAGGAAATGCTTTTTCTCTACAAGTGGCCTATGGAAATTCACTGGATGAGGTTTCTTCTATTGGTTAGAGTTCCTTTGGTCAAAGAAAAGAATAATTCCTCCCCATGTCTAATGTCTTTGGGATTCTTGCAGACTATGTTGCTAATACATATGATTTGGCAGCCTCTCCCAAGACTCCAATAAGTAAATCTAAACTTATCACTCATAGTAACTCTAGAGCTGATATTGGTAAGGACTCACTCTTAAGGGTAGGAAAAGTAATAAGGAATTAAGGGAGACTAATTCTAGGAGGGAAGTGGATGCTAGTATTCAGAGTACTTTGGGGAAGTTGTTTCCTCAAAATAAGAAATGTTAAATGATCCTCCTCTCTTGGAACATTAGGGGATTGAATAATCCCAGTAAACATATAATTGCTAAGGATCTCAGAGTTTAAAAAAACCAGATATTTTCATGCTTCAAGAGACCAAAATGAATATGGATATATTTAAAGAGGTGGGTAGGTTTATTTAGAAATAAAGTTATTGGGAGGGGTGTAGTTCCTCGGGAGCCTCAGGAGGTGTTGTCACTTTATGGGATCCTAGAATTGTGCAAGGTGTTCTGATCCTTTCTTCCCTTGGTCATGTGGTTATGAGTTTCATGAAAATTGTCTCTAAAAATATTGGTATGTTTCTAATATTTATGTTCCAAATAAACTCAGTGAAAGAAGGAAGTTTTGGAAGGATCTCTCAAGTTTTAGACAATTGTTTTAAAGATAAAGATTGGATTGTTGGAGGTGATTTCAATACCCCCCTTTCCCCTGGTGAAAAGAAAGGGGGCTCAATCTCTTATTCTGAGAGTATGGAGGATTTAGCTGATTTCCTGGCCAGTAATGGTCTGTTTGATTTAGAATTGGAAGGTTCCAAGTTTACTTGGGAAAATAGGAGGATGGGACCTAAGCTCATTCAGATTAGATTGGACATATTTGTGGTGAGTCATCTTTGTATGATCAATCAACTATATTCTCTAAAAACTCTCCCCATAATTAGATCAGATCATAATCCCATTCTTCTTGATTTGGGGATGAATCAATTGAAAAAATCTAGACCTTTTAGATTTGAAAAGATGTGGTTAGATCACCCTGATATTTTCAACATAATTCAAGAATGGTGGGATATTCAGGTTCGTGGGCTTTCTAGTTTCATATTGTGTTTTAAACTAAATCATATTAAAAGTAACATTAAAAAGATGGAATACGGAGACTTTTGGAAATATTTTCCAGAAAAAGTATAATTGTTGAGGATTTAAGGAATATTGAGGAACTTATGAATAAAAATGTTCTTAATACAATTCTCAAGGATCAAGAACAAAATCTCTTGTTTGAGTACCATGGGATCCTAGCTAAAGAAGAGGTTTATTGGAGACAAAAATCTAGGGTAAAATGGCTTAAGGACGGTGATAGTAGTAATAAATTCTTCCATTTCTCTACCACTTCTAGAGCTAACCTCCTAAATATTAATGAGATAAGAAGTGAGAATGGTGAGATCTACTCAGAAAGTAAGGATATCAATGTTACTATAATAAATTACTTCAAGGATATTTTTAAGCAGGGGCAGAGGGTGGAGGAGCTGGTTCAGAATAAAGTCCTAGATCTTTTCCAGAATGTTATCACCCCTCTTGAAAATAGAGATCTCTTAAGGAGTCCCTCAAAGGAGGAAATTTGTTTTGCGCTCTTTGATATGGAACTGATAAATCTTCAGGCCTGGATGGTTACCCTGCCTTTTTATTTCAAAAATTTTGGGAGGTGATAAAGCATGAGGTCATTGAAATGGTCCAAGATTTTTTCAATAATGGTCATCTTTGGAGGCAAATGAATAACACTTTCCTGGTCCTAGTGCGAAAATTTGTTGGAGCTGAAAAAGTTAAGGATTTCGGACCTATAAGTTTATGTAACACCAATTATAAATTACTGACTAAAATCATAGCTGGGAGGATTAGAATAGTTCTTCCAAACTTCATTTCAGGAAATAAAGTGTATTTTGTTCCAAGAAGGAAAATTACAGACAACAATATTATGATTCAAGAAGCCATACATTCCATTGAAAGCTCTGGTAGATCAGTGATGCTTCTTAAGTTGGATATGTATAAAGCCTATGATAGGATAACATGGTCCTTCCTCCAGGCTATCCTGTTAAAGGTTGGTTTTGATAAATTTATAGTAAATATGATAATGACCTATATATCCACTACTAGTTATTCGGTTTTGGTTAATGGAAAACTAGAAGGTTTTTTCCAAGCAGGTAGAGGGTTGAGAAAAGGTGATCCTCTTTCACCTTTCCTTTATGTTATAATGGCTGAATCTTTGAGTAGAATCTGTTAACAAGCTATGATTTCAAACTATATCTAGGGTATAAAAATTTCTAATGGTCTTCCCTCTATCTGCCTCAATAAGTTTTGGATGATAACTTTATGATGGGTAAGGCCTCTGTCCAAGAAGCCTCCAATTTTAAGGTGGTTCTTAATGATTATGAATTGGTTTCGGGACAGATGGTTAATTTCCATAAAAGTGTTGTTTTTTCATTAATGTGGAGAATAAGGTTCAATCCATATTAGCATGCATCTTGGGGTGTAGGATTAAGCATTTTTGGATTCTTATTTGGGTATGCCCCTGATCCAAAAGAAGCCTGACATCTTGGTTTGGAATGCTCTGCTGGAAAGAGTAAATAGTAAACTTTTGTCTTGGAAGGGTATCTTGCTTTCTCACACTTTGGTAAGATTCAATTGCTATGGAAATTTAAGATGTCCGACATATTTGGTTTCAAACAAAACACATAAGAAACCAAAGATGTCGAAATTTAAGGACACATAACCTAGGATGCTATGGAAATGTGGGGTTTTTTTGTTCATTCCCAATCTAATTAAATCTAAATTCCTATTTTAAACCAACAATGTAAGAAAATCTAAATTAAACAAAAGTTGATTACTCTCCTTTTAATTTAATTAAATTTGGATACAAATAATTAATTAAATGAGTGTAAAAAAAATTAATCTACTTGTTTTTGGTATTTTTAATGAATATTTTGGATGCAAACAAATAAACAAAGCTAAACTAATTCTAAACTAAATTTTTGGATTTTTCTGGTTTATTGGGAATAAATAAATAAAAGTTACAGACAAAGGAAATTACTTCTAATTAAATAAAACTACTTCTATGCTAAAATGAAATAAAAAAACAAGGAAGAACCAGATGTGGTTATTCCTCTATTGTAGATTAATGAATCCTAATCTAATTTAAATAGAGGTTCTTTCCAATTTGTAATTGTGGATTGTTTATTTCTTCTAATGCCTCACCTCAAAGTCACGAGAAGAAATGAAGCTTCTTAGAAGCAATTTATTTCCCTAATATTTACCCGATGAAAAGAATAAAATTCCACATATTATTTTTAATGTGAAGAAATTCAACAAGATGCACAGACACAAAAGCTTTCTGAAACTTCTTTCCCTTGCAGATCCATGAGGATAAGTAGGGAGGAAACTCTCAAAGTGAAATTTGTGTCAGTGTGTGTATTTAAATCTAACTAATGAATAAAAGAAATCTACAAATGATTTTAACTTAAAAAATGAAGAAGTATGTGTACAAGAACTTCCTTCAAATCCTTTCCCAAACATATCCATAGGGATAAGTTGAGGAGTAATTATCAATGAAAGTTACAGTGAATAATTATTAATTCTACCTTCTAAAAACAAGTTATTGATTTAGTAAAGAAATCTAAGTTCTATAGATAAAATAAAGCTTCAAAGAATTCAAATTACACCCCTAACCTGGAAATGTAGAACTATGACAATATGCAAAGGCAGTTGTTATTTTTTTAATCCCCTTATCTTCTTTTTTCGGTGATGAATCCAAGTAGTCTAGGTATTTGTGTTGGTTGATATGTAGAAGAAGTTTTATAGATGTTGTATTAGACTAGTTGTAGGCTAACAGTCTCAAATGCAAGTAAGGAAGTAACAAGGTAAAGCTCTGAGTTGCTTGTGTGCTTCTTGGAAATATTTTGGAAGAGTAACAATGTAATCAAATTTAATGGAATCCATCCAATGCTTTGAGAAACTACTTGGTTTTTATAGAAAATTGGCATGGAAATGGTCTAACACACTTAGCAGCCAAGAAGTTCCAAATCATCATAGAAGAAGGCAATCAACTTACTAAGAATAGTAAGTAATGAAGAGGAATTTGATACGCATCTAACAAACTCATAATTAGGGGGATGAATTGATAAATGTGTGAGAAAAGTAATGGGAAACTTGCAACATGCATACAAAAATGAGAGTATTAACTCTCAAATTAAAGTGCAGAACCACCAAGATGTGTGCAGATCGGTGGTTACCCAACCATTGTGGAAGTTATGTAACCACCGCTCTAGGCGAGATGAGTAGTTATATAACTTTTGTGGTGGTTGCGCAACTATCACGGTGGTTAGGTAACTTAAAACAAAAGCACCAAAGAAGATGGGTTGAAAGTATTCACGAAGGAAAGTAAAGTTAAGGAAATCCTAAGTAAGGAGGATTAAGTTACATAGACAAGTTCTAAGAAAGGAAAAAGGACTTCGATGTTATCATTTGATATGGAAAATAAATTTATCATCATTGGGGATTTTACCATTCCAACAATATAGCACCGTGCAATTTTGTGTGCGTACATATTGCCCCCTTGGATAATCATTTTAGCCATGAAGATGTGTAAAACGTGAAGTCTAATTATGGTGGTCCTAAATGGGAAATTTATAATTATACCTTGCACATCGTGTGTTAAAATCATGTCAATCCAAGCTTCATGTTACCTGTAAGAGAAAATGGGAATCAAGTGCATATATAAAATATAATCAACAAAATATTTTAAACTAAAATGACAAGACTACTTACCATATATGTGGGGATAGGAGATATACATGCGCTAGTGATCTCACCCTACAAAAAAACACTCAAAACAATATTAGAAAACAAGTATATATATATATATATATATATATATATATATATATATATATATATATATATATATATATATATATATATATATATATATATATATATATATATATAACTCGTTATTTATAAAAATCATTTACACTTACCCACTTGGTGAATTTTAGAGCTCTAGATTACCTGTGACCATTTCACGTGAGAGTATAGTAAAATCAATGACCAGCCCGAGACGATGGTAGTGTAACCAAAGCGTAAGTAGCGGATCACGATGATGTTAGTTATATCCGCATTTGTTCATTTCTACCCTAAAATGTAGGAATTGATCAAAACTAGCCATATGGGGTAATTTTTAATAAATTTTAAATGAAAATGACCACAACGGGCGCCATATAGGATTTGTCTTTTTGTTCAATTTTGTGTATTTTTGCTTTATTTAACTTTTAGAGTACGGACCACATTTCATAGGTGGAACAATTATGGTGGTTGCACAACCACCATAGAAGTTACAGAATTTCTACTTAGTCTAGTAACAAATGCACAATTGCCTCAAGATTGTGCAACCACCACTGTTAAAAGTGATGGTTGCATAACCATCAAGAAAATTTCCAAATTTTGACTAAGTATTTAATTTCTTTTGTTCTTGGTTGTATTTTTATTGTTTTTGTGAGCTTATTATGTGTGTACATGAATCTAACTTTCTCTTTTCTTATTGTTTGTGGGTGCAGGAGAAGTATATTAGATGGAGTAGATCTCACGAGTAGGATTGGTTACCTCAAATTTTGGAGAGGTTGACTTGGAGGAGAGAGACTTACTACAGAGGGCTGGTATTTGGAGGATTTCACAGACATGGCTCGTTGTGTCTCTTAGTAACTTACTTTGTGATGTTATGACCGAGGTTATAAATAGATATATAAATATTTATTTATCCAAATATTATTTAAAAAATAAATGAAATAACACAACATAGTAAATAATAGTGACAAAAACACAATAATTACATGGAAACCCCAAGGGGGAAAACCACATGGAAATAATTTCCATTACAGAAATGCATTACAATCCAAAATTAATCTCCCTCTTCACTTATCCCCTCCAAATTCACCCGCAGTGAATTAATTCACCTGAATATGGCCCACGACCATATTTAAATAACCCCAAGGGTTATGAATATTAAGTGACGGGTATCCCCCGGTTTAAATAAATTGATTTAATTAAAAATCAATTAACCATAAACTCATAGTTTATATTAAATAATTAAGAATATAAATATTCTGAATTATTTAATTATAAACTAAGGTTTATACTAACACTTAATATTATTTTATAACAGTATGAAGGACACGTGGTGGTCATTGACACTCTAAACTATCTAAATGTTTGGTTTCTCACCTCCAAATTTTATAAAACTCGATGAGAAACAAGTCACAAAAATCAGTCCCCTACATCATCTCAAATATTTGGACTCCACTCCTTTTCCATATAATCCAGGACACTAATGGATTACATGTGGTGTCAATCAACACATGGAAAAGATCGGTGAAGTATGAACTTTTCTATTGTGTTTATTTAGTGGGTTGAATTTGATGTCTTGGGATAAAGGAAAATGGAGAATAGGAACATCAATCGAGACAAAGCAAGTGGAAAAAGATATAGTTTTTCATTGATAAATTTTTACAAAGACCTCCAAATGACAAGTTGTTAGTACTATTGGATTGGCGAGCTTCACATTGGTTCTATTTTTTAGAATAATAGTTTAGGAATTTATGAGACATTCATGATAGTGTTTTTGGGTGTCTGTTTTTGAAATATCATATGAAATGGTTCCCAAATCACTCATATATGCTTCTAGGTTGTTATTTTCTCCAATGAAGATGTTTTTAAGTTTATATTCTCCTCATGGCCCAACCAAATGTAGATGAAGGAGTTAAATAATATGTAGATGAAAGGATAAGCCTTTATAGAAGTACCTATGGTGAAATCATGGTCCTTGAACAAATAACAACTTCATCTTCACTTATCCTCTTGATTTCATGGGCATGCATTAATTATTTCTAAGAGATCACTTGAAAAAAATATCTACTTGTTTCTTGCAAATGAAGGCATCAAATAAAACAAAATGGGAATTTCCTTAAACTCATTCAATTTTTTATTGATAAGGTTTTTTTAATCCTTTCCTCAACGGAAATGGATCATCATTATACTAGCAAAGATCCCTGAGAAAATGCATAAGGTGGTTTTGGAAGCATATTTTTTAGTTATGCATCTTATCTAAACCCTTTTATCTATGTGGAAGGGATAAGCATGAGAAAGGAGATATTATCTAATGATATTGTTGATCTTCTTCTCCCCTTTGTTATTCTCTCTCCCCTCTTATATATGGGTCCAAACACTCTTGTAAAAATAGTTCCTCCTCATTGAATGTAAAGTTCCTATAATATTTTGAGTGTAGTTCTTTTGAATGCCTCTCGATATTTGGTTTTAGGCTCTATAAATGCATATATTCTTTGAATTATGTTGATACAATATTATATATATCTCATCTCTTATGCATATATGATTGAGGTTCATATCTTCCCTTTTTCCTTGTGTTAAGTGTTACCTATCTTTTATCTTCATGTTTTAACATGTGTTTCATTTTCAAGTTTTTTTTTAGTTTCTTATACAAGATGAGAGGGAGATTCACATTTAAATGTTGATCTATTTTGGCTCACATATTCTCTTTGGACCTTTATTCTTTCCTCTTTCTTATTAAATATTATAGGGAAGGAATCCCTTACTTCTTAGTACATCACCATCTTTTTCTTGCATGTTTTCTCATCCCTTTCCTCCTACAATTAGTATATTAGAGTAGAGTAGCGATAACATAGAGTAGTTAGGATAAGATATATCTTTCATTTGAGGTATGCCTCAAGGATCAAACTATCCCACACATTAGATGAATTCACATTATTTTTTTGAAACACCAAGATCTTGATTTATTATCTATCGGTGCACATATTATCTAAAAATATTTTCTAACATGTCCAGAGGACACTTTGTTTAGAAATTGTTCTTATTTTTCAAGTGTTTCATTGCAAACATTCTATCGACCTTGGTGCCTTCAACTACAACAAAATTTTTTTGGCATGCTCATTAGCACCTATGTTTGTTCTTGTTGAAATATTTGTAGTATTTATAGAAACAAGGATGCATATTTTTATTTAATATCTAAGGTGTGGTGTATTCTTAGCTCATTTTGTTTTTTAACATTATTTTCAAGCACCTAGAGAATCAACTAGTTAAAGGATCTATTTATCTCATTTGTTGACCATTTCCATATATTCCCTTCCTTTTATCATGATTTTCTTCTTCCATGGCTCTTAAAAAGATATTTACTTCCCTCAAGTAGAACTATAGCCCCTCAATTCACAAGAGTTGATGATATTCCCAAAATAACCCTGAAAAAAACTTACCCCTCTTTCATAGAAATAATGATATAAGACATGTTGAACATATATAATATGTATCTAATAAATTTTCAATACATAATATCATATAAGAGAACATATACCCTAGATTACATGTCTCTTATTTTAGAGTAAAATCTCAATATTATTATAGAATCTTGGCTACACAATCAATTTCCACATGGGACCAGTTGGGGAAAAAATAGATAAGTAATTCAAGGAGGATTCAAACATTGTATTTTTATTGGAATATCTCATCACCATTGAAAATTCCTAGTAAAGTATGTTCCATAATCCAATATCATATTCAAAAGGACTTGGGAAATATTTCCTTGAGAATACAAACCCCAATCAAGTATAGCATTCTTGTTTTATTTAAGAGCCTTTGATCTTGATCTTGTTGTTATGATCCATTTCCTTTGGGGGAATTTTATTCCTTATGCATATGATTTTTCTATATAAGATTAAAGTAGCCTTATTTAGGCTAGTAAAAATAAACACAACCCCATTCTCCCCTCCTTCCCCCACATTATGACTTACCTCTAGCTATTTGTACATTGGTGGGCCTTCTCACAACCCACTTCAATTAGAAGAGGTTGATGTTGTTCCCAATACTACATTTCCTTTCTAATGATATATTTATATATCAATCATACCATATGCTCTATGAAAGTCCCTCCCACCTCCACCTACAGTATTACATAGCTCATAAAATTTATATCATGAATCCTTGAAAGGCTATGGTATTTCACATGTTGTGTCTATCTCTTACCCAACAATACTCAAGCTTGGTTACTAATATAGGTGTTTTATTTTTTATTATGAAGATAAAAACATGAAAAATTCAATGCAACACTCCAAGCACCCTCGATTTCCAAAAATCAGTCACCTTGGATAATTACCATGAGCGAGAGAAGATTAGGCATGATTTTTGAATTTCACTTGAGTTGCAGAAATATGAACGCACCATGTAGATTCATATGAAATATTTAGAGGGAAAAAATACATTAGTTGAGCTTAAAAATATTTACTTGAGAATTTTAGTAATGGTAATCCCCTTGAGATTATTTTTTCCTATTGAAACAATTTTCATTAGAGGAGGTCATGAGATGAAAAATTTAGAGTGGAGCGACTATTATTTTGATGATGAAAGCATGTTTTTTCTTATCCAAGAGGATTCAATTTAGTATAAGGTAACACAACATAAAAAGAGGGAGAATTTTTTATTTGACACTAATGGTAATCAATTTAAATATTTTTTGAAAGAAGAGGAAGGTGATTGAGACATTTTGGTTGAATGAAATGATCCCAAGTTCTCTACATGTTTGGAACTTGCTACCATACTTAGTTATTGTAATGTTGAAACAATAAGAATATATTAAGACACTAATGTTAATTTAATGGACCCCTAGGGGGATAATAAAATTGACATTGATATGGTAAACTATATGTTTGAGGATAAGGACAAGGGAGAAGCGTTAAAAATTGAGAGATGAGTGTTTTTAGAGGAAAGAAGAGAAAAACAAGTTAAAGGATATCAAAATCATTCTCTATGAATAAATGAAGATGTGTCTACAAACTTATTATATGGAGAAAAACATCAATAAAATGAGAAAATAAGATAAATCATTCCATTAATTTTGAGAGTTGGGTCTCATATTAGATACTAATCTAGACTAGAGCCTTTATCATAATTTCCACCTGGTCATGCTTATTTTATAGCATGAGGGAAAGCATCAAAAGTTAGCCCTTACACCTCCAAAAATAACATCTAAATTAGATAGAGGTGTATTTGATGAGGACAAATAATATTATAGACACTCAAATTTGGAAATTTACTCTTTGACATTATTGGTTTTAACAATGCACTCTTATTAAGATAAACACACTCTTTATATCCCCTCTTAATATATCTCAAGGTATATTTTCTATATTACTTAGTCATACACATTGATATTTCGATAGATTATAAGATTCAAATACATAAAATATAGAGATAAAATCCAAATTTACAAGAATTAAAACTTAAGTTTTCATGTTTCTCATCCCTAGGAAAACCTTCTAGTTTGGTTAGGAGTTTTTTTTTTTGCTACGGTTGGCATTTATGGTTTTACACTAAGATATCCTCAGCTTTAATTTTAATTTCACATTCTTTGTTGGGTCCTTTACTCCCTCTAGGTCATATTTATATGATAATTCACCTTTTGAGCCATATAGAAGCAAGCTAACACTGCCTCATTTAAACATCTAGGAATAATATGGCACTACATTGATACACTCACTTCCTACACTTACGAATGGCACACGTGGCTCCCTAAATATTTCCAAATCTTATGCATACTCATAAGGGAAAAAATTACTACAGGTCTAAATCATCATACTAGATTACAAATTCATCTCATTTGCAAGCACTCAATCATCCCTTCTCCAAGAATTTTAACAAGATCCAAACTCAATTCAAGCATTATCAAATAAGTTCAAATTACTAAACCATAGTTAAATTTATTTAGATATAACATGTTGGGTGGATAATAATGTGTGGTTTGGGATTCTCATTAGTATTGGTTTGAGGCCTCTTTAAAATACACTAATGAGAATACCACTAATGATAATCCCATCTTACACATCCTATAGGTAATCAAAATGGTTCACATGCTTCTTCATCTAGCACATGAGCTTTTAAAACCTTTCTTTATACATAATAAGCTCAAATCCTACAATTACAACAAGGTGCATTTTCTTCCCTTCATGTTATGGATTCTAATCAGCTACTTCATAACCCATGTATACCCTAAGTGGATTTAATTGCTTTTATTTCTCCTAAAATTCTTATATATGATGGAAAAGGTGACCCAGTTGAGCATCTTCACTCATTTCATGTGGCTTGTAGTGATTACGCATCTTACGATACCTTGATCAACAAGATATTCCTAGGAGTATCAATGAATTTGTATTGTAATGGTTTTATGATCTCCTCACACATTTTGTGTGCTCTTTCACTAATTTGGAAAATCAATTCTTGGCACAATTCTCTATCAACATTGGGGACAAGGCTTGCACAAATGTTTAGGAAGACCTTTTTACTTTGAATATTATCCTCATGCTGGGATAAGCATGACCAATAGTAACTTTGGATTAGGTCTTGAGAAGTATCTAATTGAACATCAAAATTTCAATGATAATGGGTTAGATTCCCTATTTTGGTTAACTCCTCTAAAAAAATTCTTCATGTTCATCCTCAATATTGTAAAGCATTAAAACATTAAAGTTGACCTCATAATGGTTTGATATTAAAACATTATATCTTCATAATTAAAACTTAAAAACATCTTCATTGGAGAAAATAACAACCTATAAGCATTTATGAGTGATTTGGGAACCATTTGATATGATATTTCAAAAATAGACACCCAAGAACTCTATCATGAATGTCTCATAAATCCCTAAACTATTCTTCTAAAAAATAGAACCAATGTGAAGCTCACGATCCAATAGTACTAACCACTTGTCATTTGGAGGTCTTTGTAATAATAATTGATTGGGCCATTAACAGTAAAGTTGAGCTCATAATGGTTTGATATAAACACAAAGAGAACGACTAAGGTTTAAGATATCCTCTAACACCCAAAAGTTAGGTAGCTCGAGTTGGAGATGTGAAAAATTCCTGAGAACATAAAATATTAGTCATTAGCCTACATGTACCAATGACGATAATCCATGGTCTGGGAGTGCCAAGGATGATAATCCATGGTCTTGGGAGTTTTAGGTCTTAAATGCAAAAAAATAAGGAATGGATGCCCCCTAAAAAATAATGAGACCTTTAAAACCGAGAATTATTGATTGGTACATGTGAACCAATCACACGTCATTCAAGATCTTGGGAAGTTGATATCCACTAAGGTGAAAAAGTTGTGAACTCAAGATTAATAGGAAGTGAGCAAGTGGATTCAATTCAAGTGGAAATAATTCAATAGGGATACCAATGAGGATGAAATGTATGGTAGAGTGGACATGTATTGTGAGGTTTGATTTGAAGGCCTCATCTAATGTAAAATTAGATTTGGGGACATCAAAATATTTATCTCATGGTATTCAAACTAGTCCTTGGTTTTTCGGCTGCATGTTTTGATTGGAGACACCATTTCACCTTTGAAATGTTGCATTAGATGCATAATCTTTAGGGTGTCACTCAAAGCTTAAGTTTAGAGAATACGGTGGTCGATTAGAAAGATTTCCATGACAAGGTATTTGGGCCTTTTTGTTGCAAATGGATTAAAAAGGTGCCCAAATAAGTTACAAATCCTCTTAGAAATCCCTTTGAGTTGTTATCAACTTATTGGCCCCACTCAAATGTAGGATAAGAGTTAAAGTAGTTGTTAGACATGAATAAAAGTTTTCATTAGTTATTTCAGGAAATGATGACTAGAACAACCAAGTGGTAACTCAATTGCCAATATTCCTCCTTATTTGATGAGATAATCATTGATAAAAAACCAAATAAGAGTATTTTTATGTTAATGGGGGCATATTTTAAACTCGGGATCAAATCAGTTTGATCTCTCATGAGGGTTTATGATAGAGTTTGTTACAAACCATATTCCAGACTATGATCTATGGTTATGGGCATCATTTCACTTTAATATACCTTAGGAATATGCTGGGAGTTTGTTATGAGCATATCATTCTACTTATACACATGGGTGATTTTCTAGAAGGTATAATGGAAGAGATAAACCCAAAATAACATATTACCAAGAATATTTTGATCCATCTTCCTTCCTCCCCTTCTATAAATGTAAAGAATTTTCATTTTTGAAGGGATGCTTCCTTGAATTTAAATTCACTCTCATCTTTTGAGTATTCATGAGTCTCGAGAACTTGGATCTGGACTTTGTGTAATGTGTTTAGTGCCTTCTCAATCATTGTAGTGGATGTGCATATTTTAACAAAATTAATATGACTTGATTATGGTTTTTTATACCCCTTTGTCTCATGTTAATTTTTTCTTTCCTCCTTTCAATTGTTGTATGATGTGTGTAGGCTATACTTGCATGATTCTAGTCCTTTGTGTTACTAATGCAGGGAGTGGGAGTTTGATCCGGTGTAAAGTTGATTGTGTTCGATCCTTATCCTTTTGTCATTGTAATTTTCCTCTTATTATTCATATCATGGTGATTACTCCCTTTATTCTTTGGTGTATCACTATTCTTTCCCATTTTAACTTCCTTCTTCTCCTTTCCCCACAATTTTTAGTTAGAAGTAGATTAGTGAGGAAACTTGAGTTATTTAGGTAGGAGTCACCTTCCTCTCAAGCTTTGTTTCAAGGGTAAAGTTTCCAAGCTTGGAATAAATCCAATTTTGTTATTGGAGAGTCTCAATTTCTTAAAAATAAGTTGATCTTGTATGGGTGTATGCCTTAAACGATAATAGTTTGGCACACCTTGTAGGATGGTTTTCCTCTTTTTATATCTTGTGAAGTTTTTAAAGTGTTCCTACAAATTTCCTTGATAAACATTAGCTAATATTTTATGTTATCTTAGCCACCATTGGTTTATGAACGTGATTTTTAAAACATCGATGACTCTACTAGCTCCAATCTAACCCATTTTCTAAATTGTAGGTCATTTCCTTCATATCCCTTCCTGTTTTCAAATTCCCATGGTGCATCCAAGAAATATTTATTTCCTACTTTCAATGTAGGAAGTCCCCTTTACATTAATGTGTGGGATGCGATCCCATCTACCTCTTAGAGATATCCCATATTTCATAGTTGAAACCATGTCAACCCCATGGATCACCTAAAAACATCACACATTTATGTTTAGTTCACCATGTTACCCAAATGGATATAACTATGAGACTTTTGGCCATATCTCTCAAAGGAAAATAGATTATATGGTATAAAAATCTTTCACACAACTTTATTCATACTTAGGATAAGTCTAGTGAACATTTGGAGATGAAATTTAGAGACAAGAGTGACCCATATCACTAATGGAGTAACTACCCATGATCAAGAGAGCATCAACATAAGAGTTGTTTTATTTCAACATCAAATTTCAAAGAAATTGGGAAAGGGTCCCACTATTGGTAAGAACATCACCTTATTTTACTTTACTTTACCATTTGACATTTTTGGATCCATATTTATCAGATATGACTCAATATATGGGAGGAGTAGATTCCCCTAATAATTTTGATATCTCCATATTACTAGAAAGAAGACTGATCCAAGAAGGGAAGTCAATTTGTAACACCCTAATGTCTCTAATCCCTGATTCAAACCTATTTTCTAAATATAATTATCAATATCTTGTTGATTAGCCTTTGGAAAATGTCCCTTCTTCCATTACAAGTGATAATCAAGTCATGAATCCTATAAGAAACATGGTTGACTACATGACTATTTTAGAAAGACATCAACCTCCATCTAATATTTTTAGACACATTAATATCCTTCCATTCCAATTACCTCCTATGATGTGTAAGGTTTCACCCTATCTTCATACGAGACTTTACCTAGACCTCCAAAACATTGTCACAAGGACTTGTAGATTTGTGACATCTCACAAGTTGTCATCCCTATCCTTTATCCAAATCTAACCAAGCATAATTAACCTATAACAATAATAAATTTGGTTTTCTATAGTTTTTGTGATGGAGGAATATTGTAATACCCTAAATAACCCTTAATTCCAAATCATTTAACAAATTTGGAAGGTTATCAAACAAAAGAGGAAATTAGGTATGTTTTTCTTTAAACAATCAAATTGTAGAGATAGGGGCATGTGATGGAAGATCAATTGAATGATACCAAGGAATAGATTAAAGAGGCTATGTTTAGAAAAAAATTACCCGAGGAGCCAAATAATAGACAACCACTTATAAGGGTTTCATACCTAGTTCATGATAGCTTATTAAGAGGATAAAAATATCCTACATTCATTTTATTCCCATGCTTCCTTGCTTACCCTGTTGGCCTTTAGGTCCCTGTCTAGCCTGCAAATGAATTCATAGAAGAATCCATCATTGACCACTTTGAAATCTTTCTTGCACGCAGGTACATTAAGTTGTGGGTAGCACTTGAAAATGGGATCCTTTGAAAGAACACCACATCTATCTAGCTTGGAGAAGATGCCTTGTGAAGCTATAGCATACACCAAGTAGGAAGTCATTTTGAAGCTGAAACTACACTTCATGTTCCGAAGTTGCTCACCAATGTTGTCGATAATGATTTTTGACCAATTGATTATGGAATCAACCTTGTTGACTTCAATGATCTTCATGAAAGCATACATCCATGTACGGAATGTGTGAGCATTCACCTCGTCATTAATTATGCATAACAATTTGGCAACATCATCTACCTCCTACACTAGATTGGACCACGTAAGAAGAGTTCTTGGGAACTTAGAAGGAGATTTGGGCTTCTTCATGTATCTCGTTGTTCATTATGTTCATGCATCAACTCTATGCTTCTCCCACCTGCTGCTGACATCTTGAATGCTAATGGAAGTCACCACCTTTTGAGGTGGAATCTTCGAGCAATAATTGATGAACTCTATGTCCAACTAAATTATTGTTTTCCCCGTAGCACCTGCACCGATTTGGATGAAGGATGGTTATATCTAGCACACTCCATAACAAACTCTAGAAACTGGGTTGTGTATGGAAAGGCTGCAGCTCGAATAATTCCACTGCTTTTAAATGCATGCATGAGTGAAGTCTTTCCCGCTCTGGATCTATCAATCAATTCGGAAAGAGGTTCGGACCTAAATCTGTGTCTCCTATGTCTGTAAATTTGGAAGTGATGCATGAATCCATTGTGCTTTCTTTTTCATCCCTCTTTGCCATGGCTTTGTCTATCTTTGTTTGAATAATTCTTTTTCTTCTTATTCGGCCGAAATTCTTCAAAACTAGTGCAAATTTGGATAATTCTTGATTCGAGGATATAGTCAATATATTGGACATTTATTAAAGCTCTTTTTCTTTTGTAAAGCACCTATAACGAATTCCTATAATTAATTCAGACAAAGATGGCAACCGGAACATGAACAATGAATTTTAATTATAAAAATCTGCATAATTCAAGTCTGCTGCCCCAAAAATTGATGTTTTGTTTGCATGCAAAGTGAGCATGAATTTTTCCAACTTCACCTAAGCACCTGTATCACTTATGTAAACAATTATCCAGACACAAATCAACTTCCTTCAACCTGTGCGCCAAAATTGGAAGCTTTTAGCATTGATTTCACCTTCTTTTGAGCAAAAATCCTCTTCAAATGGGGTGCACTTTTCCTCTGGGCTGCACTTCTTTACCTGTGAATTAATTAATTCATTCTTATGGCAGCCCCGCTTATATAACCCTTGTATTCTATAATTAATTAATGTTTTTTGCTATTACCGGAAATTAATTAATTAATTAATGAGCTTCACTCTTCAAATAGGGCACCTATTTTGTGCATGCTTATGGCTGCCATTAAATAAAATAAATTTATTTTATTTTAGACTTGTACTTCCAATTAACTCAAGCCTCACAATGTGCTTTGACCTAGCCACTTTGAAAATAGGAATTAATTTAATCATTTAATACTTTTAAAAGTATTATTTCTCTCCCAAAAGGGGCACACTTTTTGACATGAAGGGGCTGCCATTAAATAAATTAATTTATTTAATTTTAGAACAGTCTATTTTCAACCACCTTTTGTCCTTTAACTTCAGTTGACTTTTCCACAAGCCTGGGCGCCTATTTTGGGTGAATAATTAATTAAATTAATCAATTTAAAGGTTGTCTTTACTTCTCCAAAAGGGGCGCACTTTTTGACACAAAGAATTCTATTTTTGAGAAACACATGATAATGAGATTTTTTACCCTACAAGGCAGCCCTGTAAATCCCATGATTCACTTAAGTCACTTGTCTTTCATAATGGGATTATTTACCCTGCAAGGTAGGCAATAAAATCCCATGATTCACTTAAATGATCTTTCTTTTATTCCACAATGGGAATTTTTACCCTCTGAGCGGTGTAATAAATTCCCACCTGCCTGTTGCCTCTAATTTTCCATTGTCACTTAAGTGGCATTGCTTTCATGGGAAAAAGTACCCTGCTAGGTAGGTACAAAATTCCCACCTACCTACTGCTTCTAATTTTCCCATGATCCACTTCAATTCTTCTTTTTCCAAAAATGCGGCCAGCCTAGAAGAGGCTTTTTTGTGCATGACTTTATCTTTTCCCAGTGAACCAGACCTCCGATGGCGACTTCCTTCTAGCATAACATGCGTATATAATCCCCAATTACTCCAGGCCAAAAAGGAAGCCAAAATAGAAAAGGAATTGATCCAGAGAAATTTCACGAAAAAGGAAACGGGAAAACACAAAAACACAAAAAGTTGCCAAAAGTCACAAATAAAGTGCAGAACTCATTCCTAGTTAAAACCCTATTGGTATATAGGAATAATGATATGTACGATCACAAAGGGTTAAATCGGAGCACAAATTTCCTCAAACAGAGCTCAAAATAATTAAATACAAATTTCTCGCACACAAATCCCGATGACAGAATATAACAATTTTGGGCATCTGGGTATTTGGCGAAAATGGCTAATATGGCTCTTTGGGAATATCTTGACGCAATACAAGAACTTTCTGGAAATAAAAACACAAAACAACCCATTATTTTAAAAGTACGAAATTTTTTCGGATAGGGTAGTCACAGATTTCAGGATGAAATATGGGGACACCAGTCAACACCAAGCAAAATTTCATTTTTGGGGGTTTTTAATGCATTATAAAGTTATCAGCAATCTTTCTGGGAAGCCTATCATTTGGAGATAGAAAATAGTACAAATTTTCTATAAAAAAAAGTAATGAAAATAATATTGTGAAAGAGTTTTGAGAAACCACTATTGGGAAAAATATTTGTGGAAAGCAATCAAAATACTAGATTTGGGAAAGTTAGGGAAGTAGACTCCTAGAAAATTACTACTATAGTTGTAACCACTTCTACTCGGGATGCTACATCCCCCAACATGTTCATAGTGGCGAAAAGGAGACTGGCAAGTTTAGGAGGGGTGGATGTTAACATCATTGTTCATATAATGTAGTATGCAGTAGTTTGTATTATGTAAAATGGTTAGCATACGTCTTCCAACTATGCATTTGTATAGGCATGTTTATTTTTTCATTAGTTGAAGCTAGTTCTTGTTTTGATACGAGAGGTGATTGTTAATTGTCCAACCGAACACCTGCATAGAGCCTTCCTACTTAATAAGGGTTCATGCACATGTTTGGGGAGGTCTCTCTTTTATTATCCATGATTATATTGTTGTATATGTTCTAGAGAATCCCTATATATATGCTATGTTATATGAATAAAGTGCCAAGTGTTTATTTCAATCTCTACATTTTATTGAATATTTCTTTTGGATTTGGTTGTTATTTCGATATAGCAAAGTTTATAAATGTCACACTTTTTTTCCTTTCTTATTCTTTGAGTTTTGTATGCCTGTAAATGCGTAAGGGAAAGACAAATTTTTTAAACTTGATTCCAAGCATTTAAGAATTAAAATCCAAAACGCTTCATAACAACATATAAGGTTTTACATGAAACTACTTTCTCTTGTGTAATATTATATCGAAATAAAGGTATCGACCATCTCTTGAGAGAAACATCCTAACTTAAAGATGAGAAGTTTGATATTTAAAAAATATATATCGCAATGAGATTCCCCTATGGGGTAAAGCAATACATCACTAAATAAACATTAAAATATTGATCGTCGTATTGAGATAACATGAAAATAAATTAAAAGCCTTAAAACATTATATTCTTACCTCCATAATAAGCAAATGATGAAGCTCATTCCAACCCTCCGCAAAATGTACTTTTGAGTAGTCAACCCTTCTCCACAAGCCAAAACTTTCATACATATGCAACACAGATACAAATGCTGACAAATAGTTGATTTGATTCTTTAGATGGAATAATAATAGATAATGAATAAGAAAAATAATTAACCTTAAAATTTTGATAATATGGCATATCAAATACTTGGAATTTATCGACATGGCCTCATCAAGGTTCTTACAAGATATAAGTAGTCATTTCCTGAATCGCTATAAGGCAACAATGTAGTATCTTCTTACTAAAATTGTCGAAATGCAAATCTTACTAAAACATAATTGCAATACGAATTTACAAATGAACATTACCAAAATAAGGTACCCTTGCAATTGTTTCCAAAACATAGAACCTTGCATAGTGTCTCTCACTATAGAAAGCATCTAAAACTTTGATGACCAACTCCTGGAAGCATACACAATTTTTAATCAATTTCTTATAAACGAAAAATTTCATCAAGCAGTTTAAACTCTTCATTGATTATTCTCGCATCCAAAGAAAATAGGTGTGAAGCAAATGACAGATATTTTACCGCACTCAAAACAAAAAATCAATTGATGAAGCAATAATACAATTCAGATCACAATTCCCAATGCATCAAAACCAAAATTCTTCAATCGAAGTCAAAATTTAATAACGAGTATGAAAAAAATGTCTGGATTTTTGACTACACAAATGAAGGCCTAAACAATAAGCAATTTGATTTACATAAAATGATTACATAACAATAGAAATTCAAACAAGCATTACAACAATCAAAACAATCTTCTTAATCACTTCATGTTTATTGATGAAACAAACTAAAAACAGAAGATAAAAGATTAAGTAGACTCCAAGCATTTGATTTTAATATTGAGTATGTGAAGGGAAAGCATAATGTGGTTGCGGATGCTCTATCAAGGATGCCACCTTCATCTTCTTTAGAGGATGTGGGACTTCTTAATGAAGGGAAAGAAGAAGATGGGACAATGGATACATTGGGTTTGCAATTTCTTGGGGACAAGCAATTTTGGGAAGGGAGGACTGTAATGTCCCCTTTTCCCACTTGAGAGCTACTATTTGGACTTCTTGCCATTCCTTCTCCATGGCAAAGAAGTAAAGGAGTTGGAGAAGAACATTGAGCTTCCATTTGCTTTTGTTTTTCTAATTTTTATGTTTTCTTTTTAGTGTTTTCCCTCTTATAGCAGGTCGGCTGAGTTAAAGAAAATAAAGGAAGCTAATGAAGGAAAAGAACATCTCTTATGGGTCGGCCTTACCTTTTCAAGCTTTGGCGCCAATGGAGGAATATAAAAGGAGTCTTGAGACATCATTTGTGCACCTAATTTTTGGCGCATTTTCCTAATATTGGGCATTGAGAGCTTGTTGCTCCTTGTTCTTCCACTTGAGGATGAAAACCCTCTTGTGTGGCTTCCTAGAAGGATGAAAACCCTTCATCATTGCTTGGTTTTGAAGTTAAGGGCAGATTTGAGGAGAACATTCACTTTCAGATTTTTATTTGCTTCCTACATGTGGAGCGACCTACCTTGGTGTAGGTTTTGATGGTTTAGAGGGCACAAAGTTGCATTTTCAGTTCATAATCTGATTTGTCATATTTATTAAGGCTGGAATCTACATTCTCTTGATTTTTGAGGGTTTCTAGACCCATAATTCATAATTTTGTTGTGGCTGCTCTTCGCTGGTTATTTATTAATTTCCAGCAGTGTGTTGATTCAGATTTCTCATTGTTTATGGTTCTATTGGATGCCTAAAATATATATTTAAATTGTGGCAAGGTTATTTGAAGTGAATTTGGTGTTTGCATATATTTTCATATTGTTGCTTGGAGAAATCAATTCGTTGTTCTTTATTTCAGTCTGCTGGTTATAGAAATCAGATTTGGTTAATTGGTGATTTGTCTAATTTCCTTGGTTGTTGGTCTAATCCCTTGAAAGGGACATTTCATAACAGCTATAAATCACTTGGGATTCCATCTAATTCAGCACTAGGATGGCTAGGAGTGTCTTCACTAGTGGAGCTTCATCATTATCATTACCATGCAAGGAAACCTTCTTAAATTACACATGGGTACAGTTGTTCATGACTGAAAATATTGTGACCAACAATATAGAAATGATACAAATATGACAAACCCATGCAAGCTTCAGTAATATGATTGATGTAGAGGTGGTAGGTACCCATACAAGGACTGCAAACTCTTTGTCTTCAGCTGCAATCCCATATGCTCCCCATGTGATTGGGTGAGAAACAAACTCAGTTTCTCTTTTCTTTTAATACATATACTTGCACATGGAACAAACTTATTAAAGAAAACAAGAGTAAACCTCATCATTGCTTCTTCTTGCCTCATGGATATGATGTAAAGTTCTTTTTCAATGTTTGCAATGGTCTCATATTCTCCCCTCAAGTGATGGATGTTTGAAAGTTCACTCAAGATATCCAAACACAACTATAACCATGTGTTTTGTTCCCCAAAATCTGAAGGCTAGTGCTTGGGATCCTTCTTAATATATATGAAAACACATCAACAATGATAGTAGATTGCAAACCCTTCAACTTCATGGCTAGATACTCATCTCTAGTTGTCAAAAGAATGGATAGGGAGCTGAAATTAGGTATAGATCATAGAAGAAGATAAATTCAAGACTACGTGTGTGATGGAATGGGGCTCTTTTGTGTACAATGTTATGTTGTTCAGATTGAAGAATGCATCAACAATCTTTTCATGCATTGTGGTTGAAGCCTTTATAGATTTTATTCATAATTATTTGTAAGTATATTTGGATAATTGGACCATGTATGGTTTGTTATGATATCATCATGAGAATTTGTGCTTGACGATCGAGAGATGTAAGCGTTGTAGATCTCATTCAACTTGAGAAATATCCTTTTATAGTACCATATAGTACTTTGTTGGCGCATGTTATCTATAAGGAAGACATGTTGTTTTCCCTCCCAAAAGTAGTAGTGACTCAAGTACTTGGACGTGCCACGTACACAAAAAGATATTCATGTATTTTGGGACATCACGAGTATTATAAGAAGTTCATAAAAACTATGCATAAATAGCCAACATCTAGAGGAGTAGTTGAAAAGGAGAGACATTTTAGATAAACTTATTAGCAACAAGGAAATTTTGACACACCGAAAGACAAACTAGTGAGTGCACCAATTTTATAGTTTCTTGATTGGAAGAAGCCCTTTCATGTCCATGTGGATGCATCTAGAATGGCGATCAAAGTAATACTTGCACAATCAGGAGATGGCAAGATTGACCACCGTATTTATTTTGTGAGCAAAAAGTAGTCAAATGCAAAAAAAAATTATAGTACAATTGAGTGTGAGCCTCTAGGCATGGTTTATGTTCTACAAAAGTTTCGACAACATCTATTAGCCATGTCATTTGTCTTCTACACAAACCATGAGGCTTTGAAGCATTTGTTGAATAAGTTGGTTTTACATGGTCGTATATTTCGATGGATGATATTGTTTCAAGAGTTTAAGGTGGTGGTAAAGCCAAGAAAACTGCACGCAGAAACAATCATTTATAACAGATTAACACTAGAAAAGTCACAAACTCAATAAGGTTCTCAATCCTACAAGCCTCATCCAACCATGGTTCCTTCCTCCACTTCTCATCCTCCTAAATACCATTATGGCACCTATCGTAATCCACAATGGAATTTGTTCGATGAGCTCAATGCCATGACTTGCAAAATACCTTTGACATAACTCATGTGTACTCCTCCACAACATCAAAGATTCCTCATACAACAGCTCTATCACTTAGAGGATTCCTTCAATGAGGTGGAGGAACCTCCCTCTATGTAATGTCCCTTTCTAGGGCTGAAACTGAAAAATAGGAAACAACACCAATCCCACTTGAGAAAAATATGATTTTTATAACAGCAGATCTAAAAATATCAAAAACCCTAGCAATAAATTGTATAGGGACTTCAACTCATCATACAACCATGTAATAGACGTTGAAAATGCTTCTAAATAATTAATACAATCATGAAAACATTTGTTAATCCAATTTACATCAAAGAAATGGAGAAAACAAGTGATTACACCCAGCTGCAATTAATTTTATGACAGCAGCAGTGCAGCCACAACCAAGGGCTAGAAATAGCTCTTAGACAACTCCTAAAATCATAAAAATGTAGATTTCAGCCTTATAAAATATGAGGAATTGAATGATGCAAACCAAACATGGAGAAACCCTTTGAATCAATGCAAACCCCACTCCTAAGCAATTTGCCCCACTTGGAAAAGCTGAATTATTGGCTTAATATGCAAAGAAATGATTGTTTTCACCTTTAGAAATTAGTACAAGTCCATCCATGCAAAAATCAAACCATACATCCATCAAAACACCTCCAAATTGCTCATGATGCAAGTGACCTAGGGCTAGATAAAAAGATATTGGCTCCAAATACCTTAAGATATTCAATTATACCAAATATCCTTCCTTGGGTTTTTGTCCTTGATGAGAGAGATAGGAAAGAAACAACCTTTACCAAGAAGAAATGATAAGATTCAACATGACATGATAATGTCCAAACATCCTCATTTTATAACATAAGGGGTGTTACATTATAGCTTATGGCCAACCCTATAATATTATATTCTATTTCTAATTTGAGCATATATGGTCACCAAACAACTAATTAACTAAGTAATTTATTTCATCTATTGGAGCGCTAAGCATCCAATAGGAATACAACATAAAATAGTGCAATATTTCCTAAAACTAATCCAAATATCTTTAGACAACTTTCCTCTAGCTCCAAATCCTTAGTCCCATGAGGAAGGAATGGGATAAGGTCTTCTGTAGCAACTAGCTTGGAAAAGGGGGACATTATAGTCCTCCCTTCCCAAAATTGCTTTCCCTCAAGCAATTGTAAGCTCTCGTGCTTCAATTTGATCCAAGCGAGCAATCTAGATCCGGTACCGGTCAAGTGGAGAAGCCTTTGCAAGAACATGCCTTGGTTACCATCCTTCTTCACTCTAGAAATAAGGGATGTCTTCAGTTGCAATCTTCTTTTTATTTTCAAATTTGCACATAGAATAATCATGTTAGATAAAATAGAGGCTCTTATTAGCCTTCCCATATGCTCCATAGTTCGGTGGATCAATCCTCTCTTAGGTGCCTTAGACCTCTCTCCTCTTTTGATTGGTTGGTAGGTGCCCATACAAGTCAAAATACAACTATGTATGAATGTCATTAGTACCTTCACACATGGGTGACCAATGCATTTTGTGTCCACAAGACCCAAACACCCAACAATCCTTCGCTTGTCATGCCAATTACTGCTGTAATGATGCATTTCCCTCTCCAAAGGGAAGTTAACAGTGACTGAAACCATCCCCTAAGGTGATGGATACATATCCTCAAAGAGGGCTGCCCCAACAACTATCCAAAACATTGCTGGATTTTTATTTACAGCAATCCATAGAGAAAGAAAGGAGCTGGAAAATAATGATCAGCTGGTAAATACATAAAATCAGACCCCTCTCTAAACTCAGTTGCATTTATGGGACCATGGTTCTCGTCTTTCCTTGCCACCATGCTCCCTTCACTCATTCTGCCATGAAATCTGATTTTTTTATTCCGATCTGGAAATCTGGTCCTTCGCCATAATATTTGATTTTGAATTTTCCAACAATTGAGACCAAAGTACTCCAAAAACAAGAATAACTTCAGTTGGGATAATTTTCAAGAAAAAATCACATACCTTGTGCTTTTCTATGAGGAATGACAGTTGTACCTTGTTCCTTTTGCAATGCACAAAAATGTCATCCATCATGTTGATCTCAAAATCAGATCTTCTTCCCCTTTTGCAGCCCACAATGATACCCAATTCAAGTGCATAAAAACAAGTTTGAAATTGCATCAAAGCATCTACACACTTTTTGCAACACCATTCATTCCTAGCCTTTGTTTTCTTGGTGCAAGCTGATCATGAAGATTAAAAGATAACAATATCACGGAATGGAACCATGCATCATAGTCATCATGATTGTTATTCTTTTCTCCCCTGTTCTTTAGTCCTTCCACAGAACCATAGGTTAGCAACATATGGGAAAGAAAATCAGAATTCTTATTATACATATGATGCCTCAAGCATGCCATGCTAGAATTCTTCCCAACTTTATACAAACTCGTCAACTTTCTTTCCTTCCATAAGCAAAGAAAGGAAAAATCAAAATTAAAATTTTTACCTTCACCTTCCTTGAGCTTCAAGGATTTACCCAAATTCCAAGGATGTAAGCAATCTACGTAACTCTTCACCATACCTCTTCTTCTCTCCATCAACATGTTCAAAGCAGCCTCTATCTTGAAGCCCAAACTTGTGACCAAGAGTTTGTGATAACCAGCCAAAACATGATGATGAAATAGGAAACAAAGAATCTGGAATATGTTTGCACCTTGGGTTGTCATTGGAAAACATTCTCATAGGCATTGCTTGGGAAGTGTTTAATGAATCCTTGGCCAAGATTCTCTTCCCAACCTTGCTCCTCTACATCCTTAGCATAGATATAATCATCAACGCATGGAATGACAAATATCGATGCAATAGACTCTTGTCATGATAAAACAAAATATCAAAGGGCTTACCATTGTTTGTTGGTCTGAAAATTACAGCGGGTTGAAGGTGGTCATGGGCACCCGAAAATGTATTTTTCCATGGGTGTATCTCATAACAACTTCATTTGGAAACTCCACTTCATAGATCCTCCAATATTCATATTTTTCTCCAATTATAACCCCAATTTTAGCTTGTTAATCAAGATGTACAGCCACTTGCCATGGTTTACAATGGAGCCTCAACCATGACATATTGTTATTATTTTCATCAAATGGCTCAAGACAACAAAATTGAATTGGTGTAGAAGAAAGCAATGATTTTGAAACACCTCCATACCGTTGGTCATCCCCGATATGCTTAACTATTATTGTCATATGAGAATTGCTTGGGCTATCTCCAACATTCACTTCATCATCTTGCTCCTCATGCTTCCCTTCATCCTTTTGCTCATGCTCTCAAGTTCCCTTGAAATTTTGCCACATGCAACCATTAAAAATCAAAGGAATATCATTAACAATCAAAAGTTTACCTTCCATTTTGCTAAGTTCTTGCTTAGTAATTTCTCCATCCTCTAGTGCTTTCATGGGGTTGTAAGGAAAAATAGTCAAGGGATCAGCTTTGACAATGGCGGTGGGTACTTCTAAGGCTTCCAAAGATTGATCCATCACCATAAGCAGTTGTTGCAATGCTTCTTCCTCTTTAGCATGGTGGATACCTTCCTCTTTTGTCACCTCGAAAGGGTTGTTATAGAGGGAAGTCGTATCTTCGAACTTCATCGTGACTTCTCCACCGTGTAGCTGATTCGCTACATGTTCTTGACTTGCTTCTTCAGAATGGAGGGTTTTTTCCCTCTTCAACTTGCACCGTGGATTTTTTTGTTTCATTGATTCCTTCATAGGAATCCTCATGAAGAACTATCCTCTCTTTGTCTTCTATCACATGCTTCTTTGCCATCATTTTCCCTTCATCATGCATGCAACCATTAGATGCCAAAAAACCATCATCAAGTACCAATATGTTCATACCTTGTAGATCTGATCCTTCTACCTTCATAGGAGACTTTGCTACCATATATGCCTTCAACTTGTTTGAAAATTGATCTAGAACACCTTTGGCTAGCGTATGGGTAATACATGATGTTTCTTGTCTCATACATTCCTCAAGTATAGACAACAAATGTTGAGGGGCCTCGTGTTCATTCAAAACCAAAGACATGATAGTTTGCATTGTAACCTTTATATTTTTTGAATGATTATCATGTATGATAGCAAAGAATACTTCCAACATATGAAGAATAAGATCTAACATTGGTATACAAGATCTCACCAAAGTAAGGGTTTGTGATGTCCCAAAGCCTTTGAAAGCTCTCTATCATGAGCTCAAAGACTTATTCCATGGTGGTGTCACTATATGGAAAACTCGAGGCTGTGATCTTGTAACTTCACTAAAACAAGTGATAACCATGAGCCTCACATCCACCTCATCATGTCTCAACAGTTCGGATCTAGCCAAATGAGTCGCCAAAGAGTCCATCGCTAAAAACATGGAGCCATAATCTGATTGTCCTACCATGGACAAACAATTTGCCACTTCCTTCAAAATATTGAGCAAAACATCTTTTGAGAGGTGTGGAGGATCAAGCCATTTCCCCAATTTGTAAAACTACATTTTCACTTCTCCTTCACTTGTTAACTCCATGATTCATAGACTATATCCAGATCTGCAAACACAAACCCCCACAAGAGTAGAGAAAATTTGCTCCGATACCACTGCGATGTCCCCTTTTTAGACAAGGTAGGAAATGGAGAAATACTTGTCAAAATCAAGCAAAGAATGGATAAACCCTTTTGTATCAACCTAAAATATCCCAATGTCAGCTATTTCAAACCCAAATGGGGTTGGAACTAGCCAAGGTGGTGGGATAGATTGGAAGAAAACAATCGGAATTTAAACACATTCAAATCAAATTTTACACAGCTGGAAAACAATTAATAATCAAACCCCAAACTGCTGCAACTTCTAAAATTATTTCCCGCTTAACCAACCAAGCAAAAGCCTTCAAACTTTGGATTCTGGTGCAATAAAATATGGGAAATATGATCATGTAATCCACTTCCACCCAGCTATAAGAAAAGTATCAGATTTGTGCAAAAGGTTGGTCGCCCAGGGCATAAAATACTGTTCACTAAATAAATAATTCCAGCTTCTATACTCATCCAAAATTCACTAAATTACATGCATGCACTCACAAAAATATGAGAAACCAGATCTGAACTGAAATCATATTTTTTTAGCATCAAAATGGGTCACAAACCCCTCTTTCCCAAGTCGTTATGGCTGGAAATAACCAACAGTGACCAGCGAAGAGAAAAGGAGCATAACCAATGATTTTCACCCTCTAAACTTGGCGCAAAAGACTGAAATAAATCAAGCAACAATGGCAGATCTGAAATTCACTTGTTTAACCCTCAAAACATGCAAACAAATTCAGATTTCCTTCAACAATCAATTCGCTAGGGTTAGAAATATTTCCCAAGCAATTCGCCACACAATAGATGCAACACACACACTAATGGATCCTTATCAAAATCAGATCTACTTCAATTCCAAATCGAATGAGAGAGAGAGCACAATGAAGAGCTAGGGCATACATCCCATTTCTCCAAGCATGGAGAGACATAAATGATCAAATCAACATCCCCAAATGATGGCCATGCAACCTCCTTTTATAACATAAGGGGTGCAACATTCAAATGACCGACCTTTTCCCTTTTGGAGGGAAAACTAATAAAACTTAATTAAAATATTAAAAGACTCACTTAATGTGCACTTTATTTAATTTCTTAATTTAATATTAAGAAATTATATGCCTATGTGCACTTTTTAAGACTAAATAAGACTCCCACTTGTAGTGCTAGGCATGCCAAGGGGTTACAATGCAAATAACAGACAACAGACATCTCCAAAACAATCCCCTAGCTTCATCCTTGAACCCACGGGGAGAGAAAATGGGTTGAAGGTCTTCAATTCTTCATCTTCGTAAATGTCCCGAAAAGGGGACATTACATACAATCACGATAACATTTGTTAATCCAATTTACATCAAATAAATGAAGAAAACAAGTGATTACACCTAGCTGTAATTAATTTTATGAGCTTAAGTGCAACCACAACCAAGGACTAGAAATAGCTCTTAGATAATTCCTAAAATCATAAAATCTAGATTTCATCCTTATAAACTATGAGGAATTGAATGATGCAAACCAAACATGGAGAAACCCTTCAAATCGATGCCAACCCCACTTGTAAGTATTTCGCCCCACTTGGAAAAGCTTGAATTATTGGCTTAATATGCAAAGAAATGATTGTTTTCACCTTTAGAAATTAGTATAAGTCAATCCATGCAAGAATCAAACATACATCCATTAAAACATCTCCAAATTGGTCATGATGCAAGTCACTTAGGGCTAGATAAAAAGATATCAGCTCCAAATACCTTAAGATATTCAATTATACCAAATATCCTTCCTCGAGGATTTTTTACCCCAAGGCAAATTCCACCATCAAGGGTTTTCATCCTTGAAGGGATCTCAAACAAGGGTTTTCATCCTTGATGAGAGAGATAGGAAAGGTACAACCTTTACCAAGAAGAAATAATAAGATTCAACATGACATAATAATGGCCAAGCATCCTCCTTTTATAACATAAGGGGTGCTACATCATAACTTATGGCCGACCCTATAATATTAAAGTCTATTTCTAATTTGAGCATATATGCTCACCAAACAACTAATTAACTAAGTAATTTATTTCATCTATTGGAGCGCTAGGCATCTAATAGGAATACAACATAAAATAGTGCAATATTTCCTAAAACTAATCCAGATATCTTCAAACAACTTTCCTCTAGCTCCAAATCCTTAGTCCCACGAGGAAGGAATGGGATAAGGTCTTCAGAGTGACTAGCTTGGAAAAAGGGAACATTACACTCTATCCCACCTTTCCCTAACCCCAAAATCTATAATATCAAAGCTAACATTTCCTTTGAAAATTCCAAATCCATAGCCATAGAATTTTCCAATGATGACATGATCAACGATGAAATATTGTTCTATTTCAATGATCTTCCACTCCTTATTGGTGTCATCATTTGTAATGTCCCTTTTTCCACGTAAGAGCTGGAAATTGGTCTTCTTGCCATTCCTTCTCAATGGAAAAGAAGCAAAAAGGAAGAAGAAAACCCTTGAGCAACTTTATAATATATTTTATCTAATATTATTATATTTTCTTTAGTGTTTTCTTGCATTATACAAGTCGTCCTTGTCTAATTGAGCATTGGTGCCAAAAAGGAGGATATAAAAGGAGATTAGAGACTTCATTTGCATCTAGTCTTGGCACATTTTATTCTACTTGGGCACAGAAAGCTAGTTGCTCCTTGTTTATCCACTTGAGGATGAAAACCCTTGTGAGGCCTCATTTTACCACGAAAACCCTTCATCATTGTTTGGTCTTGAAGTAGAGAGCTGATTTGAAGATCTATTTGTAATTTCCAGTTGATATTTGAATTATTTAGGGTGGAGCGACCTACCTAGGGTAGGGTTTGGAGACATTGGTGAAGAATTTGAGAAATCTGGTTTCACAATCTGATTTGTAATATTTTTAAAGGACAGAATCTGAAGTTATATGAATTTAGAGGGTTTCTAGACCCATATTTCATATTTATCTTGTGGCTGCAATTTCCAGTGCATATTTAATTTTCAGCAAAGTATTCTTCAGTGTTTCTTTGTTATTTTGGCTTCTAAAATTCCATAACATATAAAAAAATAGTGGTGAATTGATTGGTGGTGTTTTATGGTGGTTTTGGCATTTTTTGGTGCAAGTACAAGTCGCTGATTTTATTCTTTAGTCTGCTGCAATTTTATTTTTAGATCTGCAATTAAAATATTTGATTAAAACCCTCAAAACAGTGGTATCAAAGCACGGATCTTCAAAGGGCCTAGGGTTTCAATGGAGGATTCCAAGTTTGAAGAATTGATGGCACGGAAGGGTAAGATCTCTAATTTTGATGGCACTAACAAACTTTCTATGAGATCATGGTTGTCAGAATTGGAGACATACTTGCAGTCAAACCCTATGTGTGTGGAGGATGCCCTAGAATTCATCCCTTGTCATTTGGAAGGGATAGCAAGAGATTGGTGGTACCATGTGATAGAGACCCAAGGAGAAGATGTGGTTTGCTTCTTGGATGACTTCAATCAAAAGATCATAGGAAGGTTCAATGTGCAAGTTTCAAGGACGAGTCCCAAGGTAATAGTTCATTGGTATTCAATGATATTCCTTTGGTTTATAATGATTGTATGGGGCAAGGTGTTGAAGAAAATTCAGATTTGCATAAGGATGAAAAGGATGAGGTTGGGGACTCAAGCACAAGCCATGAGGATGGTACATACATGTGTGTACAAAGTACGGATGATTGCATGGCAAAGGTAGCTCCAATTGTTGAAGATAAGTGGCTTCAGGGGGCATAACATCAAAGGGAGCAACACATTGGATAGTATAACATGGGTGGATAGCCCACGGATTGGTATGTACACTTCCGGATTTTTGTTTCCACCTTTGCATTCATTGGGACATGTCTTGAGTAGTGATAAGAGGGTACTAAAGAAATTGCTAAGCTTGCAAGTTCCTAATGGCATGCACATGAAGGAATGGGATCCGGGTGATCCTAAAGGTGGATTGGGGGAAGGCTTTCCTCCTTCCAAAGACTATGGTATGTTTGTAGAGGTAACCAATTCCTTTTTCCATTTGATTCATATATCAGCTATTATGTATGTGCTTAGAAAGGAATTTCTGGATCACAATGATGAATGCATTAGAGATCACTCACCCAAATTGATATGGTCAAGGAGAGAGAAAGAATTTCTCCATGATGATCGAGGATCACAATAGATGGAGCTGCTGGTCTGTACATAACAGCAGTGAAAGGAAGGTCATTTGAGGGAAATATCAGCCTTATGAAAGATCAAGGACATAGGGGAATTGTCAGGAAAGCATCAAACAAAGATAGAGTGAAGGCAAGCACCCGGAAAGAAAAAGATCATGAAGGTACAAGATTTTTGAAATATTGTTTGCATGCTGATTTAAAAACACAATTTCTGAGTGTTATGGGCAGCATTCTTACTATAAAATGTGGCACCCATCACCCACCCGGGTAAGGAGTCTTCTTCATGACCAAAGGGACACCATGCTTATAGAAAATGGCAATATGCATCAGTTTATTGGAGAAGAATTGGCAAGAAGGATGGAGCCAAACAAAGCTGGTTTCAAAGGCTTCACGGTCACCATAACTTATGGAGCATATACTCTTTACACAAGGAAGATACCACAGCTCGCTATTCCCATGAAAAGGTATGAGTTTTGCATTGACTTCCTTGTTTTAAGTTCAGCTGAGGAACCTATGGGTTTTGGGGTTCAAGAGCTCCAAACTTTGGGGAAAGAAATCTTCAAAATCCGCAAGAAAGGATTGAAGTTCCACCCACCAAATGAAGAAGTCAGAATTTTTGAAATCAGCTATGGGAAGGGTAGTCATGTTAAGCAAGGAAAATCTGATTTCATTTCATTACCAGCAGTAGAGAGGGGACTGATTTTAGCTAAGAATGCAAAGAGGAATGTTGCAAACAATATCATAAGGAGGATAAAGAATGAAGGGAAGATGAAACATAGTCATTGGAGCAATCACACCCATACATGTGCGAAGAAAGAAGGTACACTTCTCACATATTTTAGAATGAATATAACAGCTGATTGCATATTCTCAGTTCCTCTAGAGCCATTTTCAGTTTCTACCACTTACCAATCATATGTGGACCTCATATTCGGTAAGTACTTAAAGGAATTGGTGCTTGTTTCTTTTGATGATGTCTTGAGATATAGCAAAGCATGGGTGAAGCATCTACAACACCTTAACATAATAATGAGTGCTTTAGGACAGCAGTCTTTACTTGCAAAGAAATTTAAATGTGGATTTGGTTGGAGCAAAATGTTGGACCAAGGGTATATCATAGAACCTCGAGGGGTACATGTGGAGCAACAAAGGATACACTCCATACTTGGTTGGCCTCCTCCCATCTCCATTTCACAACTCAAGAAGGTAATGTATTCATGCCAAGTGTTTGTTGTACCTGATTCTTCTTTTACATTTATGGTGGAATTTGATGCATACAGTGAAGGAATAGGGGCTGTTCTAATGCAAAATCAGCATCTTGTTGCATTGGAAAACAAAGAACTCAAGAAACATGAGCTGAATCTTCACAACTATGATGAGAAGATGATGGCCATTATGCATGTCTTGGTCAAATTTAGGCCATATCTTGTTGATGGGTCAGCAATATACAAGCTTTTGGGTTTTGACATCAGATATGTCAAGAAGAAAAACATTGTAGCAGCGGATGCCTTATCTTGGAAACCAGCTCTTCATGGGAATCAAGAAGGGTCTTCACAAAAAGAAGTCAAGGACTTGGAGCAGCTAAGTTTGTATGGGGTTTCAGCTGAAGATGGTGAGTTTGTGGTACTTGTTTGGGTACCTAATACTTCTACATCTATCATATTACTAAAGCTCACATGGGTTTGTCATATTTGCATCATTTTTATGTTGTTGATCACAATAATTTCAGTCATGAACAGCGGTGTCCATGTGCCATTTAAGAAGGTTTTTGTTGGTCGTTCAAACGTCCACCCGCATCTTGGATCTGGGAGATCTAAGTTGTTTGAGACAACAATGGAACCGTCTCCAAGTTGTGAGACCTTGTGCGCTTGAGACAGATCTTTGGAGAAGGTCGGTTCCTCTACCTACCTCTAACACTATTGCTACTCCTAATGCTGAAAGCAAATCCTAGACTAAACATGCCAAGGGACCAGGGATAGAAGGATGTGTAGAAAGGGGAAATCCTAAGCTAAGGAAGGCGATAGCATCAGGGAAAGGGTCGATCTCTCTCCACGAGCGGTGAAGGAAACAGAGAGGGCGCGGGAGAAGAGGGCGGATGGCAAGTGCCACAGATCAACATGCGGGCTCGGCCTTCCAAAGATGCACAACACATGAACATGGGGACTGCAAGCGGGAATATGCACAGTATGCCGTAAAACACAAACAAAGAGGCAAGATGTAATGAAAACGAGAAAGGGAAGACAACCATTCCACAAAACATGATTTTATTGCTTAAGGGACACACAGTCATTTACATTCACAACAAGAGGCGAGAATACATTACAAAGACCATGCCAAGGTCTGAAACCCATGGGAAGTTGGCCACCATTTTCACATGGTGCCGTTACAATAGAGAGGGATCCTTTTAACAAAGCAAAACTCTATTATTTATAGAGAGAAGAGAAGGAGAAAAGGAGGGAAACTCAGATTCAAGTCTTCAACCACCAACAATCAATGATAAATGCCTGCAAAACCACTGCAAGGCTATCGAATGCACTTCCCCATGTCTATTTGGCATATAGAAGAAGGAAGGAGGCAAGATCTGATGAAATCTAGTGGTTGGGGTCAACTAGATGTGTGCATTGATGATCAGAAAGATGTTTCCCTATTTTTACCTATCAAATCCCACCTAGATTTGAATTTGAATAGTCCAACGTGTAGCTTGTGTTAGTATCAACTGACAAGCCTAGGCACACACCAATCAAAGCTGCAGCAAAAAGTTATGGCTATCAAAAGTCTACAGGTCACTCTGACACGCAATAACACATGGCACATGCTGATTGACTAAAGAAATCGACCAACTATTGATCTTGTTTTGTCTTTTCTGCCACGTGTCATTCATTGGCTGGTTGTCAGGATTTGGCACCCTATTAGCATGCTTTGATAGGTTGCGTGTAGCACACTCAAGTCTGACATATGACGTGGCACACTGATTGGCAAAAAGATGCAAGCGTGAAAGTGAGAGGCACAAAACTGTACGCGCAAAGGCAAAGGAAGGTGTGTGAATGCAATGCTCATGGCAGAGGAGAGAAGGCATACTTGTAGAAGGAAAGTATGGAAGCAAGTGGCGCGAGCATCCAACTACGAAGATAGGAAGAAAATGGGCACGTAGGAGTTTAGTGTATGCAAGCACGCAAGAGGAATGTTAGGGACTTAGCCATTTTGGAAGACAAGTTTGTAGAGGTGTGTGCAAGGAATGCGCGACAAGGTAGGAAAGAGAGCAGTGCAGAGGGAAGGCACAAAGGGGAAATGGAAGGAGATAGTAAAATGCAGAGGGAGAAGTAGGAAGGCGTGAAGAAAGTGCAAGATGAAGCAAAGGAATGGGGATCTAAAGGGATGGAGGAAAGGTGCACGGGGTGCGTGGAAGAACTGCAATTGTGCCAAGGTGTCAAAAGAACAATCTTAAGTGCGTGCAACCTGAAATGTGAAACATCAGAGTTAGAATGAAAATACAAGTTATTCAAGATAACTAGGAGAGTTATTTGGATAACAGTTTTGGTGACTTTCGGGGGCCATCTGCCCGCTAGAAGAAGAGACCAGTAGCCTTATAATTCCATTGGGCATGGACTCTAACGCTAAACTTGAAGATTTGATTTTCATCTTGAAGAACATCCCTGAAGTCACTTACAGCACTATCTGAACTCTGAACTGAACTGCTGCTCTCATGTGAAGATGTTCTGACTTGGATTCATGAGAGTTAAAAGCTATGCGCGGACTTTGGAACTACCTCTTCTAAAAATTGAATTGTCAGCCCAGAAGAAGCAACAAAAAGGGGAGTGCGGGTGCAACAGGAAAGGAAAGGTGCATAGAGAGAGCGCCGAAAAGAAGCACAACACTATGTACAAAAGCTGAAAATCATACATGTCCCAAAGGAACATGCAGAGTGTGCACAAGCTCTTATTTTACTGAAAGAAAACCTAAACTAACCTAAACTAACCAAAGGCTAGAGGGTGCTCAAGTAAAACTTGGAACAGGTAGGGAAAAGTAGCTGCCCTTCCTCACAAATTGCGACCGTGTAATTGATTTTTCGCTGAACATGGTTGGAAAAAGGAGTGAAAAACCTACTTGCATATGGTGTTTCACCCTCCTCAAAGTATCAACAAAAAAATATATACCTCCTAAAGTTGGTATGCTCTTGGATGCGGGAGGTACTCTTGTTGACCTTTGGTGCACTAAAGTTCTACCTCATGCTCTGAAGTGAGCACGACTGGCGGTAACTCTATCTTTAGCTCTAGACTAGCCAGATATCTGATTGGGCACGGTTTGATTCTTGTGTTTTTCCCATTGTTTGAAAGCTCAATCCCGCAGATGGGATTATCATACAAATTTTCCTCCTGAAGGGGAGTGCTTGTAGGTTGGATCACATAAAACTGGGGTGCGCGTGGTTCTGCCTCTACAAGTAACTTGGTCTCCTCCAAAAGTGCACCCTCTGGAACTAACTGATTTTCTTCTGAAACAAGCACCCGTATGATTTCCTCTTCCCATTCAAAGTCACATGAGTCATGTCATTCTTCAACTATTAGCAATTTTTGAACATGATGACATTGGTTGGGAAAGGCGTTAATGACATTGGTGCATTGATAGGGTTGTTCATTTATAGCACAACTAGGCAAAGGGACTCGGAAGGAAATGGGAGGATGGGCATGGAAGGAATGGAAGGCACATGTGCAAGAAGAGTGAACGTGCGCGCGTGTGGGAGGGATAATGGTAGAGAAATGAAGGGAAGAAGGGGAAGGAATGGAAATCTCAATAGGGACAATGCGTAGAAAGTTGGGAACATGGGTAGTAGAGGCTGAGATGGTGTAAGTTGGCATGGAGGAATGGGAGGGTTGTAAGATGGTAGTGCAGGGTTCCCCCATTGAGATGGTTGATCAGCACTAGGTTTGTGAGCCTTCATTAACTCCGCCCACTTTGTAACTTGAGGTAACATCTCAACAATAAATTGTAGCTTCTGTTGGGTGTTAAACTAGCCTAGTACAGGGCCTACCCATGGACAAGGGACCTTATAGCCAACTCTAGCTGCCTTTATGGAGCACTTGACTCTGAGCTGCATCATGTCCATCTCCATTTTTGGCACCTGCCTCTCAAAATCAGCTTTGGCCAAGGAGTCACCACCATCATCTACATAAACATGTTCTTCATAAACATTTTGGTTAGAAAAAAGTGGGTTATATGTATTTTCAGGATAATAGGGCTTCTAAAACTAATTTGAGGAGGATTTTGAAATTGTGGTGATTGAGGGAAATAGATCTGCTGCTACAAATGGGAATTCCAAAAACGGAAAGAAGTCATGATTGCACAAAATTAAAAGAAGAAGGTAGAACAATGGAAAAGGGAGAAATGAATGAAAGGAGGGGGGAATCTAGTCTGCGAATGAAATAATGGGTGTGTTTGGATTAGTGGAGTCACCAGATGTGTTGAAATATGCCTCCAAAGGTTGGATCTCAGCAAAACACATCAAACTTGCTGAGATGAAGATGTAAAGCTCTTCACTTTGTCCCACCGAGCATGCTAGAAACTGTTGGTCATTCAAATGTGCACCGCGCTCTGGATCTGGGAGAACCGAGCTATTTGAGATAATAATGGAACCATCTCCAAGTTGTGGGACCTTGTGCACTTGAGATGGATCTCTCGGAGAAGGTCGATTCCTCTACCTACCTCTAACACTACTACTACTCCTAATGCTGAAAGAAAATCCTAGAATAAACATGCCAAGGGACCAGGGATAGAAGGATGTGTGAAAGGGGAAATCCTAAGCTAAGGAAGGCGATAGCGCCAGGGAAAGGGTCGATCTCTCTCCACGAGCGGCAAAGGAAATAGAGAGGGCACAAGAGAAGAGGCGGACGACACGCGCCTATAGATCAACACGCGGGCTCGGCCTTCTAGCGCGCACAACACATGAACACAAGGATTGCAAATGGGAATACACACAACATGCCAGAAAATGCAAATAAAGAGGCAAGATGCAATGAAAATGAGAAAAGGAAGACAACCATTCCACAAAACATGATTTTATTGCTTAAGGGACACACAGTCATTTACATTCACGGTAGGAGGCGAGAATACATTACAGAGACCATGCCAAGGTCTGAAACCCATGGGAAGTCGGCCACCATTTTGGCATGGTGCCGTTACAACAGAGAGGGATCATTTTTACAAAGCAAAACTCTGTTATTTATAGAAGGAGAGAAGAGAAGGAGAAAAGGAGGGAAACTTCGGATTCAAGTCTTCAACCACCAACATTCAGTGATAAATGCATGTAAAACCACCTACAAGGTTATTGAATGCGCTTCCCCATGTCTGTTTGGTGTATAGAAGAAGGAAGGAGGCAAGATCTGATGAAATCTGGTGGTTGGGGTCGATTGGATGTGTGCATTGATGATCAAAAAGATGTTTCCCTATTTTCCACCTACCAAATCCCGCCTAGATTTGAATTTGAATAGTCCAACATGTAGCTTGTGTCAACAACTCTCTAACAAGCTTAGACACGCGCCGATCTAAGCACTGTAGCATAATTTATGGTTATCATAAGTCTACAGGTCGCTCTGACATGCAATAACACATGGCGCGCATTGATTGACTACAGAAATTGACCAACTGTTGATCTTTTTGGTCTTTTCTACCACGTGTCATTCATTAGCTAGTTGTCAGGATTCGGTGCCCTATTGGCGTGCTTTGATAGGTTACATGTAGCACACTCAAGTCTCGGAATATTACATGGCACAATGATTGGCACAAAATATGCAAGGCGTGAAAGCAAGAGGCACAAAGGTGTGTGTGTGAAGAAAGTAGCGCAATGGCAACACGCAAAGCAGAAAGAAGAAGGAATACTTGTAGAAGGCAAGTATGGAAGTAAAGTGGCACGAGCATTCAAGCTGCGAAGACATGAAGAAAATGGGTGCGTGGGAATTTAGTGTATGCAAGCACGCAAGAGGAATTTAGTGGACTTAGCCATTTTAGACAAGAGGAATGCCATGGACTTAGCCATTTTGGAAGACAAGTCTGTAGAGGTGCACGCAAGGAATGCATGCAACAAGGTAGGAAAGAGAGAAGGTGCGCAGAGGTAAGGTGTAAAGGGGAAATGGAAGGAGATAGTATAATGTAGAGGGAGAAGTAGGAACACACGAAGAAAGCAAGATGAAGCAAAGCAAAGGGATGAAGGGGGAAGGCACATGGGGTGTGCGGAAGAACTGCAATGTTGTGCAAGGTGTCAAAAGAACAATCTTGAGTACGCGCAACCTAAAATGTAACACATTAAAGTTAGAAAGAAAATATAAGTTATCCAGATAACTAGGAGAGTTATTTGGATAACATTTTCCTTCCATGACAAGGATAGCGATGAAGCTCCACAATTGAAAACACTTCCCCAAGTCAACCTAGTGCTAAATTGGATGGAATTCCTGGTGACTTACTGTTGTTTTGATTTATTTCCAGCCTACATGCAAAGACATGTTGCATATTGTTCTCATGGTCCGGATAGAAGGCTCCATTGAGGGAGTACATGTGGGTGTGGGTGATGGAATGAGTAGACTCCAAGCATTTTACTTTGACATTGAGTATGTGAAAGGGAAGCATAATTTGGTTGTGGATGCCTTGTCTAGGATGTCACCTTCATCATTGGGAGATGAAGACCGTCAAAAGAAAGAAGAAGAAGAAGTTGGGGAAACTAATGTAATGAGTTTGCAATTGCTTGAGGACAAGCAATTTTGGGGAGGGATGACTATAATGTCCCTTTTTCCCACCTAAGAGCTGGAAATTGGTCTTCTTGCCATTCCTTCTCCATGGAAAAGAAGCAAAATAATATTTTATTTAATATTATTATATTTTCGTAGTGCCCACTTTCCTTAGACACTATTCAGATACTGATCCTGACACTATTAGTCACATTTTGGATATTATTATGTTTTGATTAGTATGATGGTTAGATGTTAGATCCTGGATTAATATTGATCTGGATTCAAATATTTTGCTTGAGGATCATTGAGACATTTTTATTATTATGTGGATGATGATATACTAGTTGACATGGACAGGTTATTGATGTTAATTTTAGACATGTGACATTGATTATTATGAATAGCTCTAGTATAGAAATCTATTGGATGATGATATAGTTACAAATTGAATTTTAATGATAAATATTGAATCTTGATATTGTTGTGATTTGGATTTAATGTTTATATATCATTTGGATGTTCTGATATGGCCACGAGGCCGAAGGAGGTATTTTGCATTTTACAGTTAAAAATCACAACAATGTCGGGACTGGAGACTAACCATATTGGAATTCAGTGTGAAATCAACAAGGTCACCATGGCAACTGTGTTTGATTGTGTTTTTAGTTGTTAGGATTTCCCATGGGGGGGATTTCCATTATTGTGACCATAGGGGCATATGTGTGTTTTTATTATGTGTTCCCTTTTTAATTATTGTTGTGTGTATTTTATTTGTAATGTGCTTTTGTTTTAATTATTTAAAAGTGATAGTATTATGTGGGAGTCATATAGTTAAAATTTAATTAAATTAATATTTTTTCCTTGGTTGAAAATGAAATTTGATTTATATATTTTATAATCTTATGGTAATTAAATAAATCTTATGCTTAGAAAGGTTGTCATAAATAAATGTCATAGAAGTTAATGTATTTTAGAAGAGTGTGTTAGTTACCAAGTATGGGTTGTGTAAGAGGTCAGAAGGCTGATTTTGGAAGGTAAAACACTCCTTCCTCTTTGAAATTCGAATTTGACCTTGAAGGACAAATTTGAGGCTTGTGAGACAAGTTAAACTTGTCCCACACCTCTCAAAACCTCCACCAACCATGATTATAATATTAGAGTCAAAAGTAACTTATTTTATTATGTTTTGACATAATTTTATGAAAGAAGTGATTGCACTTACCTTACAAATTTTAAATGCATTTTCCTTTTGGGTATGGGTTGAGTTTGTGTATGTAAGTAATTTTGTCATTCACATTCATTGTGATGTATTTGCTTTTGATGTGATTTCATTTTGGGATGAGGAAAAATGATGTGGCATCCCACTTGGAATCCACATCATCCTCTTCCATCCTCTCCTTTAAAATGGAATTTCTTCCTCTTTTGGAGGTTGTTGAAACCTTGCCATTTGCTTCTTGGGGTCAAATTTTTCTCTTGCATTGGGAGCTTGTTCTTGTGGAAGGAGCTTGGACTGATTTGCATGCTTTGCATTTGCTATTTTGGGACTGATTTGAGCAACAAGAATCTGTTGTTTGAAAGCAAATCTCCATTATGGAGAGGTAGGCTCTAATTCTTTTAAATTGTTGTTTTCCCCTTCTTGCATGCAAAACATTGAATGGTATTGTGTTTGCATTCTTTGAGGGATGGGTAGAATGCCTAGGACATGGTGTAAAAAGAGAAGACTATGGGGTTTCAAATGGGGGGGCATAAGGAAATTGTCATTGGCATTTGTTCTTTGTGGAGGGAGTGTTGGTTTGGGATCCACCTAGGAAAGGAAATAGCTTGCATTTCCTACTTCTTGGGGGCATAAGGAGGGGTTGGGAGATATAAGGTTTATGGGATTTGATTGAGTTTATGGTGGGTTGCTTTTGGTGGATGCCCAATTCCAACATGGGAGGCATAAGGAGACCCCCATAGTTCTTGCTCTTGATTGGCTTGCTTGCTTGGAGAAGGAGCCTTTGTTTTGATTGAAATTGTTGTTGTAGTTGAGAACTACATCTTTTTGTTTGTGCATTTCATTGTGCATGTGAATGTATGTTATATGTGGAAGAAGCTATGTTGCCATGTGTTGTTTTATCATATTCCATTCCAATATGGTTGGGGCTCGGGGGCCGAATGGGGAAAGATGGATTCTATTTTCCCATTGGGTATCTTGGTTGGGTGGAGAGTGTTGCCTTTCCCCCTTCCTTGTTGTGATTAAAAGATAAAAGATGAAGAAATCAGCCTGCTGCTATTTGGAGCTTGGAGAAATCAGTTTGACAGTCATTTCCTTTTAGCAAGTTCATTGTAACCTTCCCACTTTGAAGTGGATGATTTGTATTGTTAATTGTAATGAGAAGACATCTTGTATTGAAATTAAAAGGTTGAAAGTGATAAGTGAATTGTAAAGAATTATTATTCCATACTGTGTTATGAGAAGAATGTGAAAGAAAGAAATATGTATTGTGCATTGTAATTTGAAATTCAAAGAAAGAGATAAACTGTTGAATTATTGTTGGAAATCAAATAAAGAATTACATTCCTTTCTCAAAATTTCATTGTTGTATTAGATCCGAGTTGTTGTTGTGAAATGAAAACTCTGCTTTGAAAGAGATTAAGAAATAGCATTTCCAGTAAATGTACTGTGTTTGAAATCAAAACTAGAGTTTAAACTTGAATATGAACTGTCAATTAATTGTTTGAATCAATCGAATGCCTTAGATAAGATTTGAAAATGCCTCCCCATATTTGGAAGATGCAAATTGGTTAATAAACTTGTTAGCAAATGATCTTTGTTTCTTTCTTTAATTCTGGCAATGAATTTCCATAAAAAATGTACAGTTCAGATTTTTAGTTAAAATTGAGAAAGGAAACAAAGTATTTTAGATGTATCAGGTCCTATTGAACCCACATTGAACTTCATATTTAAGAAAATATCTCAAAAACTCTATCAAATCCAATTTTAACTTCACAATCCAACTTACTGTCAAAAAACGTAAAAATTTACCAAATGCAACCCAATGTCCAAATTGGACCTTGAAAATATACTTAAATTTACCCATGACCATTTCCCAATGCTCAATTTACATGCTCAGAAGAAGAAATATCAAAATTGAATCAAATCTTATAAGTTGAAAATTGCCAGTTTTAAAATTATAAACCCTGCAGATCGATTTCTTAAAATTGACCCTTGAAAATTTACCAAATTCCAAAATTGATGATTTATGTAGAGCTTTCCAGAAAGTCCTCGTTTGCCTAAAATGGAGCTTCCTATCAAAATTTATGGCCATTTGAAGTTTTACTTCAAAATGGCCATCCCAAACCAAAAATGAAATAATTCGACCTTAGAAAAATTTAAATTTTGAACTTTAGAAAAATTTCCAAAAAATTTCCACGGCCCCCAACCAATCACGTGCTGACACGTGGTAGGGGGTGCACTGATCAAAATGGAAAACTTAACTTTTTCCCTTTTGGAAAAATTTCACTTTTTCCTCCGCTGCCCATGGCCAATCACAAAGCGCCACGTGGCCATTTGAGCAAGTGCGGAGGCATGGAGGAAAATTTTCCTTTGGAAAATTGAGACTTTGGTTTTGGGAAAATTTCAAATTTTTCCCCGCGACCCGCTCGCCCACACCAATCACGTGATGACACGTGGCATTTGGGAAAATTTTCCCAATTTTCTCCCTATCCCCGCGGACCTCCAAGGGAAAATTTTCCCCTAAAACTCCGCCCGGCCATAACTTGAGTTTTACAAGGAGTTAGGAGGACTTCTTTATATGGTTGGAAAGGTGAGGAAATTTCCTATCCAATGAGCCTAGTTTAGGAAAGTTTTGATAAATCTAAGTGTGTGAGAAATCCAGTTGAAGTTCAGGGCTTGATAGAGAGCAGGCCTGGCGATAAATTTCTCCCTGAACCTTAATAAAACTTGTAACCTCCAAATTGGAACCTAGTAAACTTGTTATAAGATAAAAATGGAAATCTTGTGTTTGGTTAATCAGAATTTGTTCTGGAACCTATTTAGTTTCAAACTAGTGTCTTGCAACTTGGTTGTAGACTCTTCCTATAAAAAAAAATTATTCCATAATTTTCCTAATTTGTTTCTTGGTCTCAAGTGGTAGTTGAAGTAGGCATCACATTTTCGTTAGTGTTTTCTTGCATTATAAAAGTCGGCCTTGTCTAATTGAGCATTGGTGCCAAAAAGGAGGATATAAAAGGAGATTAGAGACTTCATTTGCATTTAGTCTTGGCACATTTTATTCTACTTGGGCATAGAGAGTTAGTTGCTCCTTGTTCATCCACTTGAGAACGAAAACCCTCTTGTGAGGCCTCATTGAAGGATGAAAACCTTTCATCATTGTTTGGTTTTGAAGTAGAGAGTTGATTTGAAGTTTTATTTGTAAATTTCAGCTGATATTTGAATTATTTAGAGTGGAGCGACCTCCCTAGGGTAAATTTTGGAGACATTGGTGAAGAATTTAAGAAATCTGGTTTCACAATCTGATTTGTAATATTTTTAAAGGCCGGAATCTAAAGTTATATGAATTTAGAGGGTTTCTAGACCCATATTTCATATTTATCTTGTGGCTGCAATTTCCAATGCATATTTAATTTTCAGCAGAGTATTCTTCAGTGTTTCTTTGTTATTTTGGCTTCTAAAATTCCATAAAATATATAAAAAAATAGTGGTGAATTTGATTGGTGGTGTTTTATGGTGATTTTGGCATTTTTTGGTGCAAGTACAAGTCGCTGATTTTATTCTTCAATCTGCTGCAATTTTATTTTCAAATCTGCGTAATTAAAATATTTGATTAAAACCCTTAAAAGGGTTATTACATCATTCACGATGCACAAGTAAGATGAGTTATGGTGGATGAAGGCTCTAGAATTAATGTCGCTTCCTTCTCTCTCATCACAAACCTCGGATTTTTTTGCGGATGACCTTAAGCACACCCGACTCACTTGTCGCAGACTTGATACAACTCATCAAAAGCCACTCGATTTTATTTGGCTTCCCATCATAGTGGAACCCAAGACCATTTGCATTAAACACATGGTTCTCGGCTGACCTCTTTCTTACAATCTCTTGCTTTGCACGACCATGGACATATTGCATGTGCGCAGTTGCACCGTCTGGGTACCAATGCATTAGATTCATTCATAATAATCAGCGATATAGGCATGATGATGATCCAAAAAAATATACATGTCCCCTTTGTTGACAAACCTTTTCACATTTCTACTACTACTACAATTCCTAGCATTCCATACCCTACATTTTTGACAATAGACCTGATATCCAAGTCACTTTAGCTAACTTAGATGACAATGAACATAATGAATTCCAAAACACAATCAATAAAAACCATTTACCAAATGTAGTTACACTTCAGCTTCCTTTAGTTCTACTACCTCGGGATTGATTTCCTCCCATTTAGAATCTGAGGAACCTCCTTATAATGTTGCCTCCTCTAGTCATCATCATGGCAACCCACTTGAAAATGATGAGCTCGATATTGTCCATCTCTGAACGCGGACCCACCATCCCCTCGCTCTTTTAACAAAATGAGGGTCATGGCCCATGACAATACCTTTGACTTCGATTGGCCTAATTATGATGCCATTACAACTCATTCTACTTCACCTATCATTAACGAAGACTACATGGAATGAATACATACCTTTAACCATAACACCCACATGATTGACACTTCTTTAGGGACATCTAACGATGGCACTTCCTCACAAATGCCCACCCTCCCCTTAAATCAAAAATTCAACTCCAAGAAATTGTAATGTCCCTTTTTCCCAAGTGACAGCTAAAAAGATGACTTTCAGCCACTCCTACGTGGCTTGAAAGAGGATTGCAAGGAGAAGAACTACACTACATTTTCTATAATATTTTGTATGTTTTTTCAATAAATAAATAAATAAAACATGGGTCGGCCTAAGCATAATTAAAAAAAGATTATTAAAAGGGGCGGTTATGCTTGGGAAAGGACACCACGTTTGGGGAAGAATAAAAAAGGGTGTGGGACAAAACCAGCCTATAGCGACAAAAACCCCTTTAGAGGTCTCTTGCAAGGGACAAAAACCCCTTGCTTGTGACTTAATACAATTGAGATTCATTGAATATTACTATATACAAGTTATTTTATCAAATCTGATTATATTGTGAATTTTTCAGAAGTGCGACTTGCATAACTGAGTTATTTAATTGTTTATGGGCAAATAACTTCATATTTCTTCATCAAATCAGGTCGCCTATATATAAGAAGGCTTAGCTTAGTTTAGTTTACCCTTTGTAAGCATTTTTATATATTTTTGGGGCCAAATCGATTTAATCTGTGATGCTGTGATTTACCAGTCTGCTAATGCATTTTCAGATTTGAATATTTTAATCAAATCAAATCGATTTGAGTGAATAAGTGAATCAAGTGATAAAATAACAATTTAAGATTATTTATAGAAGAATTATGGAGAATTTGAGCTCCTGATTTGTGATATTTTCTCCATTGTTGCAAAACACCATCTACTGCAATTTTTATTCTAGAATTTGCAATTTTCAATTATAATCCCAAAAAGGGTTATTACAGTGGTATCAGAGCTTTATTCTCTTAAGGCTTGATCATTTATGGAAAGTGGCAACAAGGAATACATCTACTACCAGAGGAGAAGGAAGGGAAACGAAGAAAAATCCACTGAAGAAGAACATATGGATTCAGCAGAAGCGAAAATGGACCAATTAATTGCCAGGCAAGAAAAGCTCGTTGATACATTGGGCTTTTTAGCACTTTCTCTCCAAAAGATTGCAGAACCAAGAGTTCATAATGAAGGAGGAAGTTCGAATGAAAGAAGCCATGCCAAACAATCCTCTACTTCATCCCGAGGATCAAGATGGATGCCCACTTTCATACAAAAAGAAGCCATACCCAATGCTGAGCCTCAAAGTAGCAGTGACATTCCGGCAAAGTTCGCTGAATATATGTCATTTTCCGAAGACATTAGAAGAGCCATGACTTTCACACAATTCATGGGATTAGAGGGAAGAAACTCTAGGCCTGAACCTAGACATACTGCATCCCATGGTGAAGTGCAAAGTGCATTAGGAAAATTGTCCTTTTCCACTTTTGATGGGACTACTAAAGGCACTACCCGAGCATGGATTCAAAAGCTAAACACCTATTTGTCCTTAAAACCCATGATGGAGGAAGAGGCTATAAAATTTGCCACTCTTCACTTGGAAGGAATTGCTCACGAATGGTGGTTCCAAGGATTGGTGACTCAAGGCCACAGCGAGATACACACCTATAGTGAGTTTTGCCAAAGACTCATAGATAGATTCGATCGTGTGGATCCAAAAGTTCACTTTCGTGAACTTGCTCAGTTGAAACAAGAGGGCACAGTTGAAGAGTATGTAGCTGATTTTCAGAGACTTTCAGTGATGATCGAAGATGTGTCCAAAAGAAGATTAATTGTCCTTTTTGTTGAAGGACTAATGGAACCCTTAAGGGGTTTAGTATGTGCCTTTGATCCTTTGTTTTTGCAGGAAGCAATTAAGAAGGCTCTAAATTTGGAAGGAGCTGCTCCAAAAACAGCAGCAATCAGCAGTTTGCCCAAGCCTGGAGGGAGAGGGGAACAAGCCCCTAAGCAGCCTAAGAGCACCACTTTGGAACAGCCAAAGAAACCCTTGCCTAAGGTGCCCCAGGATCTGCACAAAACCAGCCTTGAGAAGGAGTCAAAGAACGAGCTAAGAAGGAAGAATCTTTGTTTCTCATGCAAAGACCCATGGACCCCAGGACACCATTGCTTGGGGAAAGGTAAAGTTCACTACATTGAAGTAGTTTCTGATTCTGAAGATGATAACATTGATGATAGGAAAGAAGAAATAGAAGAAGAAAAGAAGGAAGAATCAGAAGGCACCCTTGCTACACACTTTCAGAACACCAAGATATCACCCATTTCGGGTAAAAGGAAATCTACAAGGCCAGAAAGTAGTAGTTCTCATAGATAGCGGAGCCACCCATAACTTCATCGATGAGAATTTGGTGAAGAAGCTGAAGTTGAAGGCTGAAGATTTCAAGGGCTTCAACGTGACAGTGGCAGATGGATTCATCCTTCATTGCACCAAGAAGATACCACAGCTCTCACTCACCCTAGGAGACCATACGGTAAGGGATGATTTCTATGTTATCAACATTGGTGAATCTGATTTGGTTTTGGGTGTTTAGTGGCTTCATTCCTTTGGAGAATTCACCCAAAACTACCAAAGTATGGAGATCAAATTCATGGTGGGAGACAAGAAGGTCATCTTGCATGGAATAAAAGGAGGACACTGCAGATGGTAACAGCAAAGAGCATGGAGAGAACTTTCAAGAAGGGGAAGGTTACATGGGCAGCACATTGTTTGGTAAGAGCTGATTGTTCTTCCTCCCAGTCTACTTTTCATGTTGATATACAAGCTATACTTGACAAACATGCTAAGGTCTTCAATGAGCTTCCTCATGGATTGCCACCGGAAAGAGGTTTTCAGCATGTGATTGAGTTGGAACCTGGTTCCAAACCAGTTATAACAACCCCTTACCGTCACCCCGTATATACAAAGAAGAAATTGAGAAGACTATCAAGACTCTATTGGATATGGGGTTTATCAGGCCAAGCTCCAGCCCATATGCTTCTTCAGTAGTGTTGGTGAAAAAGAAAGATGGTACTTTAAGAATGTGTATTGATTACCGGTTGTTGAATAAGAAGACCATTAAGAATCGGTATTCCATTCCCAGGATCGATGAGCTGATAGATGAATTACATGGAGCACTCTACTTCTCCAAGATAGATTTGAGGTCCGGATACCATCAGATAAGAGTGAGAGAAGAAGACGTTCACAAGACTGCATTCAGATGTCACTACGGGCATTTTGAATTCCTTGTCATGCCATTTGGTTTGACAAATGCTCCTGCCACATTTCAGTCTGCATGAACCATATTTTTGGTAAGCAACTAAGGAAGTTTGTACTTGTATTTTTGATGACATCTTGATTTATAGCAAATCATGGGAGGAGCATCTACAACATCTAGACATAGTGATGGGTATTTTAGAGCAGCAGTCTTTGTATGCCAAGAAATCCAAGTGTGAATTTGGTATGCATGAAATTTTGTACTTGGGACATGTGATCAATGCACAAGGAGTTCATGTTGATCAAAGTAAGATACAAGCAATTTTGGATTGGCCTACACCAACCAATGTATCTCACTTGAAAGGATTTTGGGTTTGTGCTCTTACTACCGGAAATTTGTGAAGGGTTTTTCTCAAATTGCAGCACCATTGACTTCTCTCACGAAGAAAGATGCCTTCAGTTGGTCGGAATCAGCCCAAGAAGCCTTTGAAAGATTGAAGAAGGAGATGTGTTCATGCCCAGTACTCGCTGTCCCAGATTTCTCTCAGCCCTTTGAGCTTGCATGTGATGCTTCAGGTGAAGGGGTAGGAGCAGTACTAATGCAAAACCAGCACCCCATTGCATTTGAGAGCAGGAAATTGAAGGAGCATGAGAAGAAGCTTTCCATCTATGACAAAGAGATGCTTGCCATCATGCATGCCTGACTAAATTCAGACAATACTTGATTTGTGGGAGGTTTATAGTCAAAACTGACCACAACAGTCTGAAATTTTTCTTCATCTAGAAAGAATTAAATGATCGGCAACAAAGATGGGTGAGTAGACTCCAAGCATTTGATTTCGACATCGAATATGTTAGAGGGAAGCAGAATGTGGTAGCAGATGCATTATCCAAAAGCCATCATCCCCTTCAGAAGATGAAGACATTGGTACAGAGGCATCAGATATGAGGAGCTTACGATTGCTTGAGGGCAAGCAATCTTGGGGAGGGAGGACTGTAATGTCCCTTTTTCCCATGTGACAGCTAAAAAGAGGACTTTCAGCCACTCCTTCGTGGCTTGAAAGAGGATTGCAAGGAGAAGAACTACACTACATTTTCTATAATATTTGTATGTTTTTTCAATAAATAAATAAATAAAACATAGGTCGGCCTAAGCATAATTAAAAAAGATTATTAAAAGGGGCGGTTATGCTTGGGAAAGGACACCATGTTTGGGGAAGAATAAATAGGGTGTGGGACACCCATTTGATCATCGACTTGCTTTGTAATCATTTGATTTCGAGAGAATACTCTCAAATCCAGCCTATAGGGACGAAAACCCCTTTAGAGGTCTCTTGCAAGGGACGAAACCCTCTTGCTTGTGACTTAAAACAATTGAGATTCATTGAATATTATTATATACAAGTTATTTTACCAAATCTGATTATATTGTGCATTTTTCAGAAGTGTGACTTGCATAAACTGAGTTATTTAATTGTTTATGGGCAAATAACTTCATATTTCTTCATCAAATCAGGTCGCCTATATATAAGAAGGCTTAATTTACCCTTTGTAAGCATTTTTATATATTTTTGGGGCCAAATCGATTTAATCTGTGATGCTGCAATTTACCAGTCTGCTAATGCATTTTCAGATTTGAATATTTTAATCAAATCAAATCAATTTGAGTGAATAAGTGAATCAAGTGATAAAATAACAATTTAAGATTGTTTATAGAAGAATTCTGGAGAATTTGAGCTCTTGATTTGTGATATTTTCTCCGCTGTTGCAAAACACCATCTACTGCAATTTTTATTCCAGAATTTGCAATTTTCAATTATAACCCCATAAAGGGTTATTACGGAAATCTTCAAATAATAACTCCTCTATAACAACATTCTTCAAATTAAGTATTATTATAGTAAACCAGCTAGTCAACTATAAGAGATTGGGAATTCCTGGATTCCACCTAAGGAGTGGTCAATTGCTATGGAACATCAAGTGCAGCTTTTGCTTTATCATATTTTGAAAACATCTCCTATTTCTTTGTCCTTAGATCTGATAAGCTGGGATGGGGAAGGGACACTACTGGTTTCTTATTTTGTTGTTGTTGGATATGCCTCTTTGGTTAATGATAATCCTCATCCTCTTCAATTCTTTTCAAACACATTTGGCATCCGGGTATGTGGCCAAAAGTCAGTTTTTTTCTATGGCTTCTCATACACAGAAGAGTGTTAACAGGAGACCGTCTTCTAAAGAGAGGTTTGTATGGCCCATTTAGATGTGTTTTATGCCTTCATGCTGAGGAATCTTCCACTCATCTTTTTTTCTCATGTCCTTGGGTTGTCCCGCTATGGCAACTTCTTGCTTCTTTATTTAAGATGCATTAGATAAATTTTGATTCTCTTGAGCATATTTTTAGAGCTTGGCAGGAATCCCTCCCTAAAGGACAAAATCTTATTCCTATCTATGGAGTGGTATTTCTCTTCTCCTTTGGAATATTTGGAAGGAAAGAAACAGTAGAATCTTCATGCAAATTAGTAAAGACAGCTCTTTTGTGTGGGAGAAGACCAAAATCAACATATCAGAAAGCCTGAAACATAAGATATCTTTGCCTCAAGATCTTTCCCTAAATGGGAGAACATTTGCAAGCAGCTAAATATTGATCCTAAGGATGTTTCTTGCCCTAGGATGCACAACAAGAACAAAGGCCTAATAGACAGCCAATGGAAGAATCCCTTTCCAGGATATGGTAATTTGAATATGGATGGGGCTTCCAAGGAAATCCTAGGAAAGTTGTTATGGGAGGTATTGGTAGGAATGCTAAAGGTGGGGTGCAGTTCCTTTTTGCTGAAAATCTTGGCTCTACTACCAATAATCTTGCTGAGGTGAAAGCTATTTACAAAGGCATGCAAGAAGCCTTGAAAATTAGATGGCTTTAAATCCAAGTTGAATCGGATTCCCAAATTATTATCCACTTATTTTCTGATAATAGATTGGATTCTCCTCCCAATTGGCGTATTGCCAAAGAGGTATGGAAGAAAAACAACTAAAAGGAAAATTCCAGGATGTCTAATTCAGTCACATTCCTCGTGAAAGGAACAAAGTTGTTGATGGACTCATTAACTAGGCTCTAGACAACAAGGACCTATTTTGTTATGGCTTGCCCCCTCCATGGTGGTCCAACAAGATTCAAGAGGATATTAGACTTATTCTTAATCTTGATTCTCTGTCATGATTGTTTTTTCTATTTTTTGTTGTATAATGCACAAGCTTGGGCTAATAGCTTTCAAGAATTGCATAGTTGAATATGTAATTTTAGCTTTACATAATATAAGGTTTTGTTGTTTTGAAAAAAATTAAGTACTTCATCACCTACTATTTAACTCTAGTTTCATCCCGCTTGGGTTTATACACCCATTGCTTCCTAATTTAGATACTTTCGTAATTTATCCATCTCTTCAAGACCGTTAACTCATGGCATCACGTCTTGGTTAGCACCTTTTATCGCACTTTATCATCTTTATAGCATCTACCTACTGTTTTTTTCACTTTTCAATATTGTTATTTGTCTCTCGGCTATCCCTCTCATGACCTCCTAGCTAGGTGATTTATGTCTTATTTTCCTGATTATCTTCTAGTGTTTCTTTTCATTCTTGTTTATTCAAGGTTCTAAGCAGCTATAACGCCCATCACACAGCAAGCCGAGCAACACCAATGGGTAAGAATGAGGTAGGTATATTTCATCTAGCATTCTTTACAACACTTTCATTCCAACTTTACTTTCAAGATTTCCTTCCAGTTTCATATTGCATAGATTTTTTCCCGAAGACTATCTCATGTTTCACTATTGTAAAACACGATGATCTTCGGTTCGGTCATATGTATACACCATATTTTATACATCATAAGCATACATCATATTTCATGATGTCCTTCCTTCATAAGCATACATCTTCACAAGCCCATCTTCATAGTCCTCTTGAAAACCTACTCCTTTTGCACTCATGTTCAACTTGATGGAATTAGTAGGCACTAATAATTTGTCAAACATCAAAAGATTATTACCATGTAATGAATGCTTCAAGATTTATTCTTTTTGCCATATAGAAGTAGACACAAATGATGTATTATATGAATGAGTATACCTTTCTATGGTGAAGTCATTGATCATGCCTTCTCCTTGCCTTTCAAATGGCTCGTGGTGGGGTTGAAAAATTCCCTCAAATCTGATTTTTCCATCATATGTTCCCTTGCCATCATTTCTCCTTGATCATGCATATGCTTGACACTAATATCCTCTTCATGCCCATCAACCAAATCTGATTTCTCCTTGCACCCATTCAAACCCATGCAATCATTAGATGCCAAAAATTTATCATCAAAACAAAAGTGCTCATACCTTGGATGCATGTCTTTACTTTGCTTGCACATTGATTTACAACTCTTCTTGCTAAGGAGTGAGCAAGACATGACTCCTTTTGTTCCAATCCTTCCACAAGTATGGATAGCAAAGGTTGTGGAGGTTTTTCATACTCATTCAACATTAGGGACATTATTGTTTGCATAACATCCATTACTTCATATGAATGTTCCTCATGTATAACATCAAAGAAAACCTCAAACATGTGCAAAATGAGGTCATTACAATCAAGATCTAACATTGGAATGCAAGACCTTACCTTAGCCATGTTCTTCAAGATTTTAACCCTCTTATCAAAGTGAGGGTTTGTGATGTCCCAAAGCTTTTGAAAGCTTCCCATCATGAGCTCATATACCTCCTCCATAGTAGTATCATCATATGGCAAACTTGGGGCTGTTATCCGTGTGATCTCACTAATGCATGTGATGACCAAAAGTCTCACATCCACCTCCTCATGTCTCAACAAGCTAGATCTAGCCAAGTGTGTCACCAAAGGAGCTACAACTGAAAACATAGAGCTATAATCAGATTGCTCTATCAAACATAAACAACTTACTATCTCTTCAAGAGTGTGGAGCAATACACTCTTCTCAAATGAAGGCTTCTTGAGCCTTTTCCCAATCTTATAAAGTTTGGTCCTCAAACCTCCGTCACTAGCAAGCTCCATGATTTATTCTGCAAACAAACCCACAAGGATGGAAGAAAGTTGCTCTGATTCACCTCAAACAAATTGCAATAAGTCTGAAATTTTTTTCCCCAATCTCAATATGCCAAAACAAAAAAATTCTAAATCTTAAAATGGGAGACTTACTATAAATAGTAAGTTTGTCACTATCCCTAGCTGAATTTAGAAAAATTGCATATCTTGCTCAAAACACCCTAGAATTGCATGAAACTTTGGGGAATGATAGATAATATTATGGAGCAACCTTTCCAAAAGGATTTTCTGAAAATAATTGAAATCTGATTTTTAAAACCCGAAATACTGCAGAAAAATATAGCAACTTCAAAAATCCGTATCTTTGGCTAGGGAAGTCCAAAAGAGCTGAAATTTTGGATCTTGGGCCACAAAAATATGAGGAACAATATCCCAAAACCAGATTTTGCATAGCCAACACCAAACCCTAATTTTTGCCCAAAAATAGGTCGCCCAACACATTTAGGGCACCAATTCAACTCCAAAATTTATGAAATTAATTTCTCCTTATTCCTCCTTGTTTTTGCCACACAAACCCCCACAAGAGTAGAGGAAAGAAGCTCTGATACCACTATAATATCCCATTTTGGGATATTATCCAAATATGCAAATTAATTTATTGAATCGACTCTAGAAGGACTAAACCCTCCTAGTTCAACCTCAAATAATCCAATGTTAGCTTCAATACAACCCAAATAGGGTTGGAGTGAGCCAAGGTGGTGGATTAGATGGGAGAACCAGTTAGGAAATTAATCACTTCAAATCTGAAATTAATTACAACAATAATTAATTAATAAATGCACTAGACTGCTGCAAACTTCAAAAATTAATAACTCCTTCACTATCCAATATTTTTCTATCAAACCAATGCCAAAAGATTCTTCATATTTTTAGCTTTCCAACAAGCTATAGATCACAATTTTTGGATAAGTAGAAGGTATGCAAATCAACCCACGAAATCTGAAACTGTGTAGATAAAACCCTGGCCCAATAATTAAATATTGCTCACAGACAAGTTGAAACTTGGAAAATTCATAACTTGCTCAATACTTCGTCTTTTGCCGTGAAATAAAGTGCAGACTAATCTATAATTCAAGAGCTTTCCAAAGATATTAAAATCTGAATTTTTAGATCACCGAAAACCCTCCAAAACAGCCCCCAAAATCCTAAACCCAGTCGCTAGGGTTAGAATAAATTTACTAAATTATTTCCAGCACTTTGTAACCCTCCAATGCACCCCAAATAATTGCTCAAACTCAGCAAAACAAGCCAATACAGATCAGATTATGAATGTAGATGATTTGCCCTTGAAACATGTTAGAATAATGCCCAAATCAAGTCGCCATGGCTGGAATAAATACAGCATTAAAATCAGATCATACAACACTCAATAATCATCATTAACATCCAAATATTCCCCTCAAATAAATACGCCACACATCCAAACAAGTCGCCAATGCTAGCAAGCATAAATCATGCACAAAGACACTTCAACACAATGAATGGAACAAGAGAGTCTTCAACAATGGCTTTCAAATGAGAGAGCAAAATGCAAGAACTAGGGCATACATCCCAATACTCCAAGCATGGAGTGAAATCAAATGATCATCCAACATAACCCTCTAAGGAAATGCGACCTCCCTTTTTATAGAACTAAGGGATGCAATATCCAATAAAGACCGACCTTTCGCTTTTGGAGGGAAAACATAAACTCTCATTAAAATATTTAATACTAAGACTATGTTGGTGTTCAATTTAATCTCGACCTATTTATTCAAAAATGTCTCATCGCATGGCTTGAAATTTTTTCTTTCTCCCTGTAGTGATGCGTGAAAGCTCTTTTCCTTCATTTGGTTGCCATGATCAGTCCTTTCCTTTGGTCGAGGATCACATTGAGTCTAGATATTGTTTATCGTTTCTCTGTCCATGAGAAAGAATTTGTAATTTGGGTGTGAATTCGGGTTTTCCTTCCTTCTATTTTTCCACAGTCATGTTTTCCCTATCAATTTTTGTCCCAAAGCATCCGTGGAAACGTGGTCCTTTCTGATTGGATGTGGCCCACAGATCTTTTTGCTGAAATTTGCCACTTTTGTCTCATTTGTAAAAATACCAAATTGGCCCCGTGGCCTTGATAGTCTCTGATTGGTTATTCAGAAAATATGAAGCGGCAGGGAAAAGTCTTACTTTGACCCCGAAGAAGGACACGTGATGCTTTTTCATGTTACAAGCGGGAAGGCGGGTCGGCGGAACATTTTGAATTTTTTTGCCTCTTTGTACGAAGGAGCAAAGTTATGAAATAACCCATAACTCCGTTGGGGCCCACATCAAAAGTTAGAGGCAGAGAGGAGAGGGGGGGTTTGAAGGATTTTTCCTTTTTGTGAAAAAGGAGCAAAGTTATAAATTGATCTGCAACCCCGCAGGGGACAGAGTGATGTCACATGTTTGAGTTCTGTTGAAAAGTCAAAAGCGAGAAGGCGTGTTCTTGCGGAGCACTTTGAAGTTTTTTGGCTCAACATTGAAAAGTCAAAGTAGGGAGGTGGGTCGCCGGAGGTTTTCGAAGATTTTGGCCTTTTTGTAAAAGGAGCAAAGTTATAAAATGGCCCGTGACTCGTTGGGGCCAACATCAAAAGTTAAAAGCAGAGAAGATGGTCGTTGAAGGAAAATTGGAAATTTTGCCTTTTTGTAACAAAGGGTAAAATTGCATAAATGAGCCGCGACTCCATCAAAGGCCCAACTTAAGTGACATGTCGAGCCCATATTTCAAAGGCGGAGGTGGCGGGGAAAAATGTGGAAATTGTGCATTTTTCCAAAAGTCATAAAATGCAAAAGGAATCAATGCTAATTTAAAGTTGTTGTGGCTCTAATGCATCACGTGGTTTTTCCACCATTAACGTTGAAAGGGCCACAACTTTGGGGGGATGTAAATACGCATCATTTTTTATGGTGAATCTAAATGATTTCTTGTCATTTCTATCAACAAAGTGCAATTGAAGTGTTGTGGAGCTTGAATTTGTGAATCTGAGGAAGTGCAAGAGTTGATATTTTGAAACAGAGTTACTTGGAGCACTGCAGAAAATGAATTGCCAAATCCAACAGAGAAAATTGTAGAGGAAAGAATTAGGAGAAGGAAGATTTAGGTGCAAAGGATGAAAAATGTGTTGCAGAGGAGATGACTGGATGCCCCAGTTAAAACAATGATGGAAATATCTAAAATGATTCACCTTTTGAACACCTGACAACTTTTTGTTGTAAATCTATTAAACATCACTTTCTAGAAATCATGATCAAATATGTAACAAACAAAGGTTCCTCAAATATTCTTTGTTTGGGGGGAAGCTTTAATGTAAATGAGTGCTATAAAGGGCATGAGTTAGTCATGCAAATGGTCGAGGGTTTAATTCTTACGAGAAAATTTGAGAAAGCCCATCTTCCTGAGAGACCATCCGAGAAACCTGTTAATCTCTTGTGTTTTAGATTTGATCGCGTCAAGATGGTTGCGAGTGTACAACCATTAACAAGCTCTGAGACTGTTCAAGAAACTTTCCCTTGCTGATAAATCTAATAGATCTCAAATTAATCTATGTTGATCTTGGGAAAAATTGTGTCTGCTTTTATTTCAGAATGTCTTTTAAATGGTTTTGATGTTTCTTTTGCAATCTTGTGTTAAAATCCCTCCGAATCACAAGATCTCGCCCTGTGATAGTTTAGTGGCATTTGCAATTTTATTACGAGAAGAGCTTTCATCCTGTAATGAGATAAACAATTTAAAATCACTTTTCTTGTCACATTTTGTTGATAAAGATTGTCTGTAAGCCTTTGAGTATATCTTAGGCATGAGGAACAAGGGTCTTTAATGTTTAATTGAGTCTTTATCTCGAGCCTTCATGTTGAATTCTCAAAGATATTTTGTGAAACCATGCATATATGGGCCTCCATTGATGCACACCTTCTTGTTGAAGGAATATTTTAGCTATTCTGAAGCATTTTGTCATTTAGTTTTCCAATTGTTGTGAAGGTTCTCAAAGATCTAGCAAAATCAAGTTTATCCTCCTTAATCTCCCACCAAAAATTATTCAAAACAATGAATCCTACCTGAACTACCCCTGTTTGCCCTGTATGTCCATAAATGAATAAATTCTATTGCCAAAATATGCATAAGAAATCAAGATTCCATAATGTCTTTAGTAACCTTAACCTTGTTTAGAAAATATCACCATTCTTTAGAAGTGACAACTCGTGAGAGTTAAATTGTGGTGCATTGATCATATTTTCTCAAGGTTTCCTTTCAAATTTGTGCAAAGAAGGATATCTTCATTCTCCTTCACCAACAGAGGTTACAAAATGGGTCCTCTCACCCTGGTTGAAAGGCACAACCTAAAGTAGTGAGGATAGATCAAATCCTTTTAAAGGTGCTATCCATTTCTCCAACATCTAAGTGACAAAGAGCCAGTTGAATCACCTCCCTAGCTACAAAACGACATACATGATGATTTATCTATCTCTAGGCTTCTTGTTAAATCTGTGATGATGCTCAACTTGCAAAGGAGAATCAATTTGGATACCAACACTGAATGGCGCCATACCGGGATGAACAAAGGTGTACACATACGACCCTGGTAATGTTTCTTACATGATCTAAGTGCAAATACGTTGTTTAAACATCATCCTTTGTTGAGATCTATAAAAATTTGTGCAAGTTACAATTTCTATGTGTAATATTTCCAGTTTCTTGTTGGTTTTGCACTAAGTTTACATCATCAATGTTAAATACGGGTAAAGGAAGGTCAGATCTATGAAGCTTTGCATGAATTTAGTGTTGACAAACATTTGATAGATCAATTTTAGTGCATTTTCACAACTAAGGTGAAAATCCTTAGTGGCAACTCCATGTTGAATTAATTTTTGATAAATGTCCAGTGTCTTAACCTCTGTTAATTGAAATTTATCACTAATCTTTGCAAAGCTGGAAGGAAGAAGATCTTTCTTCATTAAAGACCCTACTAGAAGGTTGTTTCTAGAATTGGGAAAGACAAATTCTGAAGGAAGAAGAATCTAGAAAGTTGTTGGAGATCAGAAATCAAGAAAAGAGTTATCAATTGTGGAAATTGATCAACCTATCATTGAAGATTGCCATACTTCCTCAAGTGCTTCTGAATCAAGTAGTCTTTTTGTAGATCGGAATTCTCCATCTGGAGAGGGACCTTCATTTGTATTTGAAAAGTTTGTGCCTCATTTTGTCCCTATGTTTTCCAAAGCGATAGGATCTTCCAAAAACAAAGTTTTTAGAGAACATTCATTTTGAGAATCATTCATGTGCCCCACGAGACCCCACTCATCATTTTGTATCTCCTGCAAATTCACCGCCTCAAAACAACATGCCCAACCTCCACCCAAAACTCCATTTGTTGTTAATCATTCGGTCCTAAAATTTTCCATTTGTTGTTAATACCTTTGGTCCTATAAATTTGAAGTATGGATGGATATCCAAATGCTTGTGCCCCAAGATGTTAGAAATAGACTGCCTAAATTTCAAGGAAATAATGCTATTACTAGTGATCAACACTTAAAGCTTTTTGTCAATATGATGGAAGACTTTGAGATCGAATTTGAGGATGTGTACATAAAATTGTTTATTCATACTCTAGAGGAGGACGCACGGGACTGGTATAAATCTTTCAGACAACTCCATTGATTCATGGACAGAAATGAAGAATGCTTTTAGATTGCAGTATGGAGATAAAACAGACCCTAGGTTTCTTTTAAATTTGAAAATATTAAGAAGAATCCTAATGAATCTATTCATGATTTCAATACCAACAAAACATTGAGAAGATTGCCTATAAACTTAAGGCCATGTGATGAATCTTGTCTGATAAAGTATTCTGATGCATTTGACAAAAAGGCAACATACTATTTAAGGGACAAAAATGGACTTTGGCTTTTACCATGGCCAGATTGAAAACAACATTTGGTAAATAAGAGAGAAGGCATCAAATTGATAAATCCAGAGAAGCCTCAATCAAACAAGGTTGTCGATCTAGAGGAGGTTGTAAAAACTCTAGCAGAGCTATTAAAGAAATATCTTACAAGTTAGCCAGAGCAGAGAAAGGAATTGGACAAAGTTCCCAAGGTCATCATAAAGCACAAGGTCAAGAAAGATTTACAAATCATCCTAGAGGTGATCATAGATCAGATGATAGGGGTAAAGGGCCCGTGGGATAGGAAATAGACAGCCCAAACCCCGGGAAAACAGATTGGTGCTTGATCCTTTAGCTTCAGAGCTACTATTGTGGAAGAGGTCCATGATATGGAGTGGTGTGATAGATTTTTCTTGCCCCATTCCCCATGTGATGAAGACAAGGGAGTTGAGGAAGAAGTTGATGATGATGAGATAGATGATGATGCATGCATGATGGATTGCTCTACAAGGTCATAGCAGGGAGCAACCTCAATTGAGCTGATAAGTGCTAGAATTGCTGCTGATTTTTGGGATTGCATTCACTAGGTATTACCTCTTCCTCCCACTCATACTTTTGAAATTGATATGGTACAAGCTTTTGAGTTTCCTAATAATGATTTTGAGTACTTAAGGGCATTAATGATTAAAAAGTATGATGGAGGAATTCCTTTAGGAGAGGACAGACAGTTGTTAATGAATGTAGTAGTTGGCCATGAAAAAGAATATAATATCAGGAGCAAAGTTGTCAAAGGGGTAGGGCCTCAAGCCAAATCAAAAATTTCAGTGCTTACTAGTATCCCTAAAGAAACCCCTAATAAAGATGCATTTGGCAGTGATGTTCATCCACCCGTGGGTCTTGTTTCTTCCTCTAGAATAACCTCCTCCCTAGGAAGGAAAGTGGGCTTCGTAACCGATCCTCGGGCTGATCCCATTGGTTGTCGTGTACTGTTAGCCCTAGTCGAGCTACCATCACCACTTTGAACCCTAGGTTCAATGATCTTTTGGAGGGATAGGGCTAGAAAATCCATTGTGTCTGCAAGTCTCTCTTGGCCGGCAATCAACTTGTCAACTTTGGCTCCTTGAGAGTTTTGACCCACCATATTGTCTTCTTTCACGAAACCCTAGGCCTTTGAAGATCCGAGCTCTGATACCACTGTAATATCCCTTTTGGGGACAAAATTGAAAATGTTGGAAATTAGCTCAAACCCCAAAATAAGCAAGTCTGATTATTATGACAATAATTAAATAAGGACCAAAAACACTCTCAAACCCTAGCGACTAGGGGAGAGAGAGAGAGAGAGAGAGAGAGAGAGAAATCCACCGTAGAAACACTCAAAAATAATGAGAAGTTATTCCTTGGATTGCCCTTGATTTTAAAAGCCAAAAAATGTGATCAAATCATTAAACTCGGAATTATGGAATTTATTATGGCACAAAAATACTTTAAACATGTAAATTCAATAACTCTTAGAAAACAAGGAATCTCCACACAAATGAATACTCAAAATGATCTTAAAAATATCAGCAATCAAATGAGACTAATATAATAATTTTCCAACCATGGAAACCCTCTCAAAATTGATTTTGAAATCTCTAAATGAGTAGATAAGGTTGTCCGATGCCAATAAAAATATGAATATGAAGAATTCTCCTAAAATTTGCAATAATCTTCAAGCTCAAACAATATTGAAGGGTTTTCATCCTCAAACAGAACCACTAGAAGGGTTTTCGTCCTTTTAGGAAGCCACACAAGAGGGTTTTCCTCAAGTGGAAGAACATGGAGCAACAAGCTCACAATGCCCAAAATAGAAAATGCCAAAAACTAACTCCTCAAATGTGCCCTCTAATCTTCTTTTATAACCTCCTTTTGGCGCCAAAGCTCATAAAGGTAAGGCTGACCCCTAATAAGTCATAATTTTTATTAAGCCTCATTAAAGGCACTAAACCCAACCGACCTCATTAAGAGGGGAAATACAAAAATAAAACATGAATATGAATGATGAAAACTGAAATATAATCCATGATCTTCCCTTGTTCAACTAATGCTTACCAAGGAATCCTTTATTTTAGATTAATTCAAAAAAGGGGACATTACATTGCACAACATGATATCTCCCCATCCAAGTCTATATCACGACCATAAGTACAATGAGAAATGACATGTGTGGCAATTGAGGCACCCATAGCCAACCACCCAATAATCTATACTAACAGTAATTAATGATGGCCCTAAACTAACACAATTTAGACTTTGGCCAAACATGTGATCAACCATAACTTTGCTTTATTCCAAACATAGCTTTATTTTGTCCCTAATGGCCAAATTACTACAAAATCACAGACCAAGAATTACATAACGTAGAATGCCTAAGTTAAATAGGACATCTATATCCACACCCACCCATGAAATTAGTCAGTAACCTTGCTGACACTCAAGATTAAGCTGATGTGTGAAAAGGTGTAGTGCTCAATTCTGGCAGTGGCTCAGAACTAGCATGCTGATCTAACTGGAGAGAATGTACTGGACTTGTTAATAGACCTTGATGAGTCTTCCATCAAGGTTGTTAATCTTTTGAGCTATGCTTATAGGCTCATCACTTCACTCTATTTTCTCCTCAAGCCTTCTTCTTTTCTTCCTTCTGTTGCATTAACCCATTGAGCAACATCTGTTCTTTTCATTTTCAATAAAAGTAATTCTCTGCATCACTCTTTTAGTGCTCCGCTGAATTCTGTCCGTGGAGCTGGCCAATCTCCCTCTTCTTTTTGAAGCAGTGAAAATTGCCAATGGTTCAAAGAAATAAAGCAACATGTGACTCATCATTTAGCTTGATATGGATATGCAAATCTGAAAATGGAGCATTTGATGATAAGACAAGTCATGATACACATTAGTGGTTCTGCCAAATTATTGCCGGAAATCATCAATAAAATACATCTTAAAGTCCAATAAATTATCATGAGATAATCAAACTTAATTAAATATATAGATTTCATTTCCTTCTCATCTAATAAAACAATACTTCGCATCATTATTGTACTGAGCTAGCCAAACTTAATTAAATATATAGATTTCATTTCCTTCTCATCTAATAAAACAATACTTTGCACCATCATTGTACTGTTCTACATACTATTTTACACATGCAAGAAATAATAAAAGATGATGACAGTCTCCAGAATTACTAATGAGAATAAAAACAATTTAGTCAAAAGTACTTACTGTCAAAATTATATTGAATGTTTGCTCGAATTTAATGGCAACCGTTTCAAGTGCTCTAGATGGATTGCCACTGTTGTTTCTCTCATATTCATTCCCATATCCTTTTTGCATCCGTGTAGCTTTTATAGGTATCGACTTCCTATAAAAATGGAAAATAAGAAGTGCAGAGAAAAAAGTAGTTAAATAATTGGATGAATGCAGGTAATTAAATTTCTAGTATGTTGCTATACTCAACATGCATACTATACTCTATCCTTCAAGATTGATATAATCACAAAATGTAGTTTAGGATGAAGACAATTACTAATTTGAGATAAAGTCCAAAAGATAAGCTATACGAGTTGAGATCATGCACCAAATCTACCTACATTACGTAGGGAACCATAATAGTGGAAAAAAAATTGTTATGATTTATATGATATTTTGGTGTAATGTTACTAGGGGTGAAAGACAGTAATGTTATCGCTAGGATGATGAGCATCAAAAAGATTATAAGGAAGAATGCGCTTAACTCGAGCATGTAGAATCACATATAAATTAAAACTTGCATTTGAGAGGGAAAATAGTTATGTATAAGAAAGCCTTCCCTTATTTACCCTCGTGTTGTAATGCCCCCTTTTTCAAATTAATTCATTTTGGACACTTCAAGCCCAATCCACTCTCCGTGGGCCAGAAGAAGGTGAACAAGGGAAGTGTTTGTTGATGTTTTAGTCTTTTTTTTAGCATTGATGTTTCTGCCTGCATCCTCCTTCGACTCAGCCTGCATCCACCTTCGAGCTGCCTTTCTGTGTTTGCACTCACGACTTCACCGATCCTCTCATGAAGTTTCTGGTCATGTTTTCGCAGGAGGTCACGTTTTTCGCAGGGTCTATGGCTCTCGTTTTGCTCTCATTGTGGCTCCTCTTCACTGCTCGTGATAATTTCCTTGCCCGTGCTCTGCGAGCTTTGGTTCTTAGTTGTTACTAACCTGCAACCTGCCTTCGTGGCTGTTTTTCGGGCTTCCACAATTGCTAACCTTATGCACAATAATCTAAGCAGGGATATTGGAGGCTCAACAGACATCCCTCTAATAGTTTCTCCTCTCCAGGCAGTCTACCCAGCTCTGATGTCTCCCTCCACCTCCGCTGCACAGGTGTTTTCCAGTCTTGGGTCAAACGAACAGGGCAAGCAGGATGACAACCTTCCTAACATCATTGCAGAACTTCTCAGCAGGCTTGAGACTCTGGAATCATCCAACAAATCCCTCCGAACTGAGATTTTTGATTTAACCTCTCGAGTGGAAAAGGTTGAAGCTGATAATATCTCCTTGTGAGGACAGCTCACAGACACAATAACCACTGCTAATAATGATCAATTACAGGTTGAGATCTCAGATTTAAAACAAAAGCAAGAGGAATTTAGAACTCAACAAGAAAATCTTCAGAAACAAACCAATTCCGAGGCCCAAGAGGTCAATGGTAAAGATAAAAATCCTCCTTTAATAGCAATTGAAGTAGTGCTTCAATCCAAACTTGTGGAAGAGAGAATCCTTCATTCTAGGGAGTTGAACCTTAAGGTCAGAGGATTGCCCACTCTTCCCTCTTCCAACCCCCTAGCCATTGCTTTGAAGTTCCTCACAGATAACTTGGAGCTGCCCGAGGTTCAGTTAGATAGAGCTTGGATTGGTCTAGTATCTACTCTCTTTATCCATTTCAAGTCAGTTGATGACCACCTTAGGCTCTAAGATCCAAGCGGAAACTTTTTTCTCTACCCAATAAGGTCTTTCTTGACGAAGATCTTGCTAGAGAACAAGTTTCCGAACTCAAGAAATCTCTAGAAATTGTCATGGCAGCCAAAAAGTAGGGAAATGGGCGGTGATTCGTAACCTCAAGCCAGTGGTTTGGGATTCCTTCCCCCTAGTTGGGCTCCCAAATCCTAGCTCTAGTTCCAGATGACGGTTCGGCGGGAGAAGACTCGGAAGCAAGGCCTCTCCATCACATGTTGGAATGGAAATGGGTCCTTTTGGTCTTCTCCTGGCCTCCTGCATTATGCTTAAGGTCTCTCGGACCTTCTCTTTGTTATGAGAGACACATGTGATCCCGATTCGCCCTCTCCCGAACATCAGTGGTTACTACTAGCTTTCTGTTTGCAGACAGGAGACTCGGAGTTCTGGCGGCATCGAGGATCCGGCGGGGTTGCTTGTTTAGTCAGAGACACTCTTTGGAGTAGGATTTCTACTATCGTTGAGGATGATTCTACCCGCTTTCTTTGGGTATGGATCAGACGTAATTCTCCCCTCTTGAGAAACATCTTTATTACGGTCTACTACTTCCCTCCAGCTTCCTCTTCATTTGCCATCCACAATGGCCCAAATGGAGACCCCTTCTTTGACCTTTATGTTGGTATATCTTAGTTCTCGGGCTCTGGGGAGGTCATCATCTTAGGAGATTTCAATGCCCATACCAAAAACATGAAAAATATGAGGCATGACAAGACCGACGATGTACTTTGCACCTCTGAGGTGGATCTAGAGTTGGTTTCAGTGTGATTCTGAGGACATGACAGGGCCCCTGACTTCCTATGGCCGACATTTTCTCCAATTAGGGGAATCTCATGACCTAACTGATCTGAATGGCATTCCTCGCTTTCAAGAATCCTAGTTGTTCACCTGCAGACCATTTTGTGGTGGGACCAGTGTGGTACTACCCCCGATTTGATTCCTTACATACACCACTTTTTGTCTCCCCCATCCCTCTTGCTGACCATGCGACCCTCTCCTTTTCCCTCCAGGCTATCCCCCCAAGACCCCACCCCCCCTCCCCTCCCCCTTGCATATCACATACTATTTGGAAATTTAACAAGGGATCTCGACACCTTTTCCTCCCCTTAAATGCTTCTCCCCCATTCCCCACTTCACCTCACTCACCTCGGATCAGATGTTTAATACCCTCTCTTGCGCTATTCTTGAGGCAGCCATGAGTTCCTTCCCCCACGTCACCCACTCCACCCTACACCATGGTACATGCCCTATGAAAAATGGAACGACGAGGAATGCTAAGCCTTCCATCAAAACTCCGCTTTGCTTTCCTGCATGCCCTTCCCTCCTTCCCCTCCCTAAAGTCAACCTATCATCGCCTCCTTCGACATAAGAAACACACATTTATCTCTCATAGGCATCGTGAGCTTCGTCTGTCACTTATCCACTCTCCTAAACATTTCTGGCACACCATTCTTCCCCGTCATTCGCCTTTACCCCTGGACCTTGATCCCAATTCCATGTTCACCCACACCTCCACTCTTTATGACTTCCTGGGCCAGCCCCACATCCAGGTTCATTCCCCTCCCTCCCTTTGCCATATTTTCACCCACACCAATGTGAGGAATGCCATTCTTGCTATGAGTTGCAGTAAAGTAGGGGATGAGGAAGGGTTCCATGTGGAATTCTTCAAGTATGGTCGGAAGACGCTCCTCAGTTATCTTGTGGACCTCTTCAATCAGGTGGTTTGTACAAGTTTTCCAGTCTCTTGGTCCCACCACATCATCCACCCCATACACAAGTTGGGGGTGGGTTATATGGCTATCATGGTGGGTCACACATTCTCCAAGCTCTATGCTATTGTTCTTCACTTGCAGCTTTCTGAGTTCCTCAATCAATACCATTGTAGAGCTAAGGGGTAGGCGGGCTTCCAACCGACTTACCAGACTACCGACCACATCCTCACTCTTGGGCTATCATCAAAGAGTTTTCTGCTATTTCATGGATTTTCGGAAAGCCTTTGATTCTATTCCACGAGAAGCCCTTTTCCGCAAGCTCAGAGATATAGGCATTTCGAGATTTTTCTTACAGACCATCACGCGCCTTTATGAGGAGGTCCTTGGCCACCTTCGCACTTCTGCTGGCTTGTCCGACTTCATCAGGAGTACCATTGGTGTCAAACAGGGCTGCCCCCTCTCTCCTACCTTATTTGGGATCTATATCGATGAGCTTGAGGACTTTCTCAAGGATCACATACAGGAAGGTGATGGGTGCCTTCTACACCAGGTTTTGATTTACATCCTCCTCTTTGCAGATGATGTAGTTCTCCTTGCTTCTTCTACTGAGGGTCTCCAGAGGCAACTAGATGCCTTAGCCCTTTTTGTGATCATCGGCAGCTGACTATGAATCTTGGGAAAACCAAAGTTATGGTTTTCAATTGTCTGAAGACTTCAGACCTCCACTTCTTCTTTAAGGGTGTGGAGATTGAGATCACTTGCTCTTATACCTACCTGGGGATTCTTTTCTCTAGGCCTCATTTTAGCCTTCATCCTGCTCTCCAACCCCAAGTTAATAAGGGCTATGGTTCTTTGGCGATTCTTGAGAGACAATGTTTCTACCACCACTTTTAGGACATTCCTTCCAAGATGTCCCTCTTCGATTCACTGGTTAGGCCCATGGTTCTTTTGGTTCGGAAGTTTAGGGTCCCTCTCTTTTAGACTCATATTGGGCCACTATCGAGCGCGTTCAAATCCTCATGCTCAGACGTATTATCAGGTGCAAAGAATTTGTTCCTCACAACATTATCCTTGCTGAGTTTGGGGCTCGCCCTTTTCGTTTGGAGACCATCTTCAGCCTTGTGTTGTTGTTGCACCGTATTCGGGGGTATTCTAGTTCTTATTGACAAGGACAAGTACACTTATCTTGCCTACTATTCCTCTGAAACTATTGCTTCCTCGGATCACAATAGATGATCTTCTGCTGGTATGCCTGTGTTTCACGCCTCTTCGAGTCCATTGGCATCTAGATGGACCGTCTCCCACCCTTCAGCTATTCTCTGGATGCCCCTACCCATCTACTACCCAACCAACAAGATCTTCATAGGATAATCAGAGATGATATCTACAGACAGTTCATCCAAAGCACACATGGTCCAACCCCTCGGGGGGTTACATCAAAGATGTCACTCTATGCGACACACTTTCTCAAGATCCGTGATGGGGTCATTTTCAAACCCATGTACATTTCCGGCATTGGTTTACAAGCCCTTCGTATCTCTCTGGGTTAGTTTCGAGTGGGCTCACATCGACACCATACCGAGACTGATCATCACTAAGACCGCTCGGAGCGGACTTGCCTTCTTTGCTCTCTCCAGGAGATTGAAACTAAAGAACACTTCATTTTCAGATGTCCTGTTTACTATGAGATTCGTGGGCGATTCCATTTCTGCTCCAAAGCTTCCTTCCTTCACAACTTTCTTCAAATAATATGATTAGAGATGTCTTTCTCTCTACCTTCAGGAGGCCATCAAAGCTTGGGACGAGCTCCTCCATCCTCCCCCCGATGGATGGCTACTAGACCGATCACTTCCTTCTTTGTTGCTCTCCCGGTGAGGGGTGCTAAGTGGAATTTGGTCATGTATGTACCCCCGGCCTAGGTCCATCAAGTCTCGTGACTCCGTTCCTTCCACCCAAGGCTCCCTATCTCAAGCATGTCCCAAGGCCCCTCCACATAGACAACAATCCATCGAGCCTACTTTGAGGCACCACCTTCCTCCCGAACACCGGCTCCCGTGCATTCCACAGTCTCTACTACTTCTGTGTCGGCGCTTTGCATCACCGCGAGTTACTCCATCCGGCCTTGAGTGTTAGGTGATGTTGTTGGGGATGTTGCTCCTTCTTCCGCTCCCTCCCCACACTGTCATCTCTCTCTTCTTCGTTTCTAGTCTCTCGGCCTCTGTTGTTTCCTTCTCCTCCTCTCCTTCTCTCATTGTATTTCAGGTGGCCTGTTTGGGTCCTCTTGCTGGGTTTGTTTGCTTTATACTCTACAATCCCATTGACCTACTTTTGTGATCATGTGTTGGACATTAATAACATTATCTTATCTTATCTTATCTTATCTTTTCTTTTTGGTTTCTTTTATGAGGCAAGTCGGCTGAGAGAGGTAAAAAGGCAAATTAAAAGATAATGCAATCATCCTTAAGGGTCGGTCATCGGATAAACTCCCTAATGACCTTTGGCGCCACCAAGAAGATATATAAGGGGTCGTTTGGACTCATCTTGGGCATGCATCTTAATATAATTTTACACTTACTTGGTTTTGAGTTTGATTACTCTATTTCATTCTACTAGAGGGATAAAATCTTTTGGTGTAGCATACAAGGAGGACGAAACCCTTGTTCAAGTTGGAGAAATGAAAAACTCTCCAATTGGTGGTTCTTAAGGGCTTCAAAGCAGGTGATCTTGCTGGTTTGCAGCTAGGGTTTGAAGGAGAAAGAGTTTTCAAGGCCTTCTACATCAATTTTGCACCCTCTCCTAGGGTGGTGACTTAGGTGGAGGGTTTGAGTGCCTTCTAGGGCACATCTTGGCATTTTGAGTTGGTACTCATATTCTTCATAATTTATAAGGCTGATTTCTCACTTCATTGGTAATTTTGGGGTTTTGTAATCATCATTTCCAGCCCTTGGTATTGGTTGTATTGTTGCTGCCCTAAAATTAATTACAATGTGGTTTATCACTTATTTCTTATTTATTTTTGAAGTACATTGGTTGGATAAATATCTTCATGGTTGGATAAAATAGTTGGAAGCATTCTATGTCATTTTTAGCTTGTTATTGCATGAGAATTGATGCCATTAAGTGTTGTTACAATTCGCTGCCATAAGAGGGTTTATTCACTAATTTTCAGCTGGTTTGAAGGGTGTTTGATGCCCTAAAGGTGTGATTTTCAGTTCGTTGCTAGGGTTTGATAGTTGCTGTTCCAAAAGTCTGATTTCTCTCATTTGGGTTTGAGCCCAAACCCTTATTTTCAGTTTCAGCCCTAAAAAGGGACATTACAATGGTATCAGAGCTTTGATCCTACCAGCCTGGAGGGTTTCATTGTCAAAGAAGAATTCAGATCAGTTGGTTGAAGAGCTTAGCATGGCCCACCAAGATTCACAAGAAGCCAAAATCGACAAGCTCATTGAAGGGCAAGTTAGATTGGCAGACACCATGGACTTGTTGGCCCTAACCCTACAAAAATTCTATGAACTAAGGCCTCGTAATGGTGATGGCAGCTCATCCGGAGTTAACACTTCACGCCAGCCCCAAAGATCAACTTATGGATCAGCCACTAGGCCTACTTTCCTTCCAAGGGAAGAAGCCATTCCGAGAGGTGGGAACAAGACATTCAATAGGGAAGAGTATTGCTACCATCTATGAGGAGTATAGGGCTCTTCTAGATGAGATTCGTGATGTCATGTCACTCACTGAGTTTATAGGGTTGAAGAAAGGTGAAATGGGAATTGGACCAAGGTCTAAACCCCAAGCTATGCCCAAGAAAAATGTGGAAGATGTTCCAGCCCTTAAGGGAAAGAATCCCTCCATCATGATCAAAGAAGAACAACCAACCAAAGTTGTTGGGCATTGAGAGGGAGCAGCCCATTGAAGCCCTAGAAGTACCCATCACTCTTTCCAAGGATGAGCCATTGACTGATTTTCAGAACAGCAGTATGAAGGGTCAAGGGTTTGATGAAATCTTGAAGCACGAGCCTAGGAAAGAGAAGGAAATCATGAAGCATGAGTTGGAAGGTAAAAATCCTTTGATATTCAATAATGATTCATTGATTTCTAATGATGGCATGTGGCAGAAAAATGGAGAAGAAAAATCAGATTTGCATGAAGTATATGAGAATGACATTATGGAAGGGTATGTCCATGAAGGAAGGGCACTTCTAGTTATTCATGATTAGGCACTTATAATTCTTCATGATTACTTTCAATTTTCTCGAATTCCCCAAACAGTAGTCAATGATGGATAGAATGAGGGAGTTCACAACCTTGAAGAGAGTTCCGAAGATGTTCCAAACAAGTACCAACAAAATAAGGGTGAGCTCCTTGTTGGCAGCCCAAGGTATGATAAAAATGATCACATTTTGTTTCCTCCTATATCGCTGCCATATTTTTGTCATCATGGGAAATACACTAAGAAGCATGTTAGAGACAACTATGGGCATGTTGTTTCTTCTATTCAAGGCCAAGATTACTTTGGCATGGGTAGTCTTTGGAAGATCAAGGTAACTATCATTTCTTGCACTTGGATTAAAAGGAAACTTATGAGCAATCATAGAGGGTTTGTTGTGCATTCTAACCACATGGTGAAGGATCAATGTTCCCAGTTAATAGAACACTCTTGGGAACTAAGTAACACACATGAAGACAAGATCGTAGGGAATGGACAAAAGAAGATAATTCCAGCTGAATACCTAAGGTGTAAAGATGGTAAGCAAACTAGATGTTATTTTCAAGATTGTATGAAACATCTTGCTATGGTTTTGTGGGACTCAAGTTACTTTCAAGATTGCCACTTTTGGATGTATGTGAAGGTGATGGATAATTCATCCACTGAAAATATAAATTCATCCACAAAACCATAATTTTAGTTGAATAGAACACTCTTGGGAACTAAGTAACACACATGAAGACAAGATCGTAGGGAATGGAAAAAATAAGATAATTCCAACTGAATACCTAAGGTGTAAAGATGGTAAGAAAACTAGATGTTATTTTCAAGATTATATCAAACATCTTGCTATGGTTTTGTGGGACTCGAGTTACTTTCAAGATTGCCACTTTTGGATGTATGTGAAGGTGATGGATAATTCATCCACTGAAAATATAAATTCAGCCGCATGGAATATAAATTTAGCTTGCTACAAGGTATGCAATAATTCAGTTTTCATGAACCAAGGTGGAGTAATATATCATGTTATTGTTTGGGATTGGCTCTCTAAAACACACCTAGCAAGAAGGCCTAATGAGACATGGATTCCATGGGAGCTTTGGGGTGTAAGTCATCTTTCTAACATGAATGAGATGAGTTTGGAAAATGTGGATCATGAACCCCAAATCATTATGGGAGCTGTTTTAGATCTTGTGGTTGTTATTTCCATCTGGTTCCACATTCTATTTGCAACCACCAAGTGGATTTCGATCACAAGGAAGTGGTGCTCTTCTTCTAGTGACATTGACAAGGTAAGGGTAACTCTCACAAGATGTTTGTTGGCCACTACAATTCTGAATTTGAGTAATGAAATGCAATGCTACAACCGTGATGAGATGTTTTTCCCAATTTCATTTGTTGGGTTGTGCATATCTTCTTGGGACAGCAATAGAGGGGCAGGTTTGAAGACATTATTTTCATTTGAAATTGTGTGTAAGAGGGTTCACTCATTGAGAACAATTAAGGCTAATGTTCCAACATATTTGGTATTGTTTGGGACAAAATTCTGGCCAAAATAAGGCCTTTATACTTACATACCAACACTCATAAGTTCTAATCCGAGACAAAGTTTGAAGAGATTAGTTTGGGGAAGCTTGGAAGTGTCTTTTGGAGGCCAAGGTAATCATTATGATAGATGTTGTACTTTGGTTTCATTCATTGTCCGCAACAATTTCAGCTCCCTATCCATTCTTTTGACAACTAGAGATGAGTATCCAACCATGAGGTTGAAGGGTTTGCAATCTACTATCATTGTTGATGTGTTTTCAGCTATTTTAAGAAGGATTCCAGCCACTATCCTTCTGATTTTGGGGAACAAAACACATGGTTACAATTGTGTTTGGGACAACCTGAGTGAACTTTTGAACATCCATCACTTGAGGGGAGAATATGAGACGATTGCAAGCATTGAAAAAGAACTTGCCATCATATCCATGAGGCATGAAGAAGCAACGATGAGGGTAACTCTTGTTTTCTTTAATAAGTTTGTTCCATGTGCAGGTACAGGTATTAAAAGAAAAGAGCAACTGAGTTTGTTTCTCACCCAATCACATGGGGGAGCATATGGGATTGCAGCTGAAGACGGAGAAGTTTGCAGTCCTTGTATGGGTACCTACCACCTCTACATCAGTCATATTACTGAAGCTTGCATGGGTTTGTCATATTTGTATCATTTTTATACTGTTGGTCACAATATTTTCAGTCATGAACAACTGTACCCATGTGCAATTTAAGAAGGTTTCCTTGCATGGTAATGATAATGGTGAAGCTCCACTAGTGAAGACACTCCTAGCCATCCTAGTGTTGAATTGGATGGAATCCCAAGTGATTTATGGCTGTCATGACTTATTTTCAGCTTACATGCAAATTGTGTTGAAAGATGTTCTCATGCTTTGGGTAGAAGGCTTCATTGAGGAAGAGCACATAGATAGGGGTGATGGAAGGAGTAGACACTATGACCATTGTGGGCGGGAGTTGTTCCACTTGACAGCTATGGGATTTAGTTGTCTTGGTATAATGATATTTGGGCATATGAGCTTGTGTTGGCAAGAGCTCTTTCATTTGACAAGTACAAGATCCAGATTATTGGAGCATCCAAGTTTGCAATTGCTTGAGGGCAAGAAATTTCGGGAAGGGAGGACTATAATGTCCACTTTTTCAAATTAATTAATTTTGGAGACTTCTAACCCATTCCACTTTCCATGGACCAAAAGAAGGTGAACAAGGGAAGTGTTTGTTGATGTTTTTAGTATTTTTGTGAGCATTTACCTTTTTCTTTTGTGGTTTCTCTTATGAGGCAGTTCGGCTGGGTTAGAGAGGTAAAAAGGCAAATTAAAAGATAAAGCAATCATCCTTAAGAGGTCGGTCATGGGATAAACTCCCTAATTGACCTTTGGCGCCACCAAGAAGATATATAAGGGGTCACTTAGACTCATTTTGGGCATGCATCTTAATATAATTTTACACTTACTTGGTTTTGGGGCCGATTGCTCTATTCCATTCCACTAGAGGGAAAAACTCCTTTGGTGTGGCACACACGGAGAACAAAACCCTTCCTTGTTCTAGTTAGATAACAAAAATCTCCAATTGGTGATTCTTAAGGCCTTCAAAGAAGGTGACCTTGTTGGTTTGCAGCTAGGGTTTGAATGAGAAAGATCAAGGTCTTCTACATCAATTTTACACAAGAAATCATCCTTAAGAGGTGGCATGGGATAAACTCCTAATTGTGCGCCACCAAGAAAATATATAAGGGGTCACTTAGACTCATTTTGGGCATGCATCTTAAAATAATTTTACACTTACTTGGTTTTGGGGCCGATTGCTCTATTCCATTCCACTAGAGGGCAAAACTCCTTTGGTGTGGCACACACGGAGAACAAAACCCTTCCTTGTTCTAGTTAGATAACGAAAAATCTCCAATTGGTGATTCTTAAGGGCTTCAAAGAAGGTGATCTTGTTGGTTTGCAGCTAGGGTTTGAATGAGAAAGAGTTGTCAAGGTCTTCTACATCAATTTTACACCCTCTCCTAGGGTTGTGACTATGATGATGGAGGGTTTGAGTGCCTTCTAGGGCACATCTTGGCATTTGGAGTTGATACTTATATTCTTCATAATTGTTAAGGCTGATTTCTTACTTATTGGTAATTTTGAGGTTTTGGAATCATCATTTCCATCCCTTGGTATTGGTTGTATTGTTGTTCCCCTAAAATTAATTATAGTTGTGGTTTATCACTTATTTCTTATTTATTTTTGAAATCCATTAGCTAGATAAATATCTTCATTGTTGGATAAAATTGTTAGAAGCATTCTATTTCATTTTTAGCTTATTATTGCATGAAAATTTATGCCATTAAGTATTGTTACAGTTCACTACCATAGGTAGGTTTATTCACTAATTTTCAGCTGATTTGAAGGGTGTTTGATGCCCTAAAGGTGTGATTTTTCAGTTTGCTGCTAGGTTTGATAGTTGTTCAAAAATTATGATTTCTCTAATTTGGATTTGAGCCCAAACCCTTATTTTCAGTTTCATCTCTAGAAAGGTACATTACACATGCACTTAAAATGACAAGAAACAATGTTACACAGGAACGCACATGCCCATTCTCCAAGTCGTCCCAGATGTGTGAGGCATTTTGGGATTTTGGGGTGGGGACAAAATGTCCACCCAAGCACCCACCGATGAAGACAATTAATGGAGCATCCCAGTGACGCTCTCAAACTTTTTGGAACGCTCTAGGTTCTTCAATAGTGAAGGGACGTCATAGGAGACGACATGAATTCTAAGGACATTTTGTCATTGATGGAAATGTTGACCAGAGTTATTCGGAGGATCTTATGTGCAGTAACTCTGGCTGAGAAGTGACCACCATAGGCCATGTCATGAAATTGTTTCAGTAGCTGGTCTGTTGGGCTTTATCCACGCATCGAAGAAATACACCATCAATTCCCTTTTATACAAGCCATTATCCCAAAGGACAAAGTCTTTTGCTTTCAATTTGATGGTACGCTTCTCCTTGCGAGTGAGATGATCTAGGCATTCCCCATATGTCATGAAGTAAGCAATTTTTTGTACCATTCATCAATCAGATTTACAAAAAGAACCGTGGGCAAGTCCTCATCAACTTCTTGTGGTGGATCATCATGTCTTCTCTCTGTCATCAATTGACATAGACCTCTACCTCTTACTAGCTTTGTAGGCTTTATGTCCAGGTCATACTCTTGCACCTTGGTTACCCAAGTGCCTCGCAGCAGTCCCAATTCTTGCTGAGTCAGGATGGATTTGACTAAGATCAAGTACATAAACATTTGTATGTGTGGATAAAATGTAGTACCTGAATGTTTTGCATGCCTTGACAACTACGTAGGCATGTTTCTCCATGGGAGTGTATTTCAACTCGTATGCCTTCAAAGGCATGCTCATAAATGCTATGGGAGCTTCAATATTTTCTTCATTCTTCTGCATGAGAATGGCTGACATTGTATGCTCAAAAGAATAATAGTAAAGAATAAATTATTTACTAAAATTTGGTGACACCAGCACTGGAGATTTTGCTAAGGCTTCTTTGATTCTTTCAAAGGCTCGTTTCCCTTCCTCGTTCCATTTAAAGTCCTGCTTCTTTTTCATCATGTCCGAGATGTGTCGAGTTAACTCAACAAAATCGGGGACAAATCTTCTAAGGAAATTCACTTTACCAAAGAATGAGTGAACTCCTTTCTTGGAAGTTGGAAGAGGTAAGTTTTGAATGGCTTGCACCCTTTCAGGATCAATTTTGGTTCCTCGCTCTGAGATGATGTGTCCTAGAAGATTTCCCTCAGTAACCACAAATATTGATTTCTTGGGATTCAGAGAAATCCCATGCCTTCGGCATTGAATAAGGACTTCTTCTAGATCAGTAATGTGATTACCTCTCTTTTAGAAAAGACTATTCAAGTCATCAAGGTAAACCACTATACTTTTGTCCTTCAAGTGAGAAAAACTAGATCCATTTCTCTTTGGAAGGTTGCTCCAACATTGATCAATCCAAAAGGCATTTTGTGATATGCAAACGTACCCCATGGTGTTGTGAATGCAGTTTTGTATTGATCTTCTCTTGCCACTCGGATTTGATTGTATCCAAAAAAACCATCTAGCATAGAGAGCATTTATGAACTAATTACTACTGTATAGGGTGTGGTCCATGATGGGAAGTGGGTAGTTTTCCTTCAAGGAAGCTTGATTTAAATTGTGGAAGTCCACACACAGGTGGATTTCACCATTTTTCTTTCTTATAGGTACAATATTTGCTAACCATTCAGAGTGATGAATGGGATAGATAATACCTGCATCTAAAAGCTTTTGAACCTCAAAAAAATGGTTCTTGAAATGGTTGGATTTTGACACCTGAGATTTTGCTTGAAAGGTTTCTGCTCAGGCTGTAAGGGGATGTAGTGTTGCAGCTCTTTTGGAAGATATGTCTTTAAGTCTTTATAAGACCATGCAAAGACATCAACATACTTTTTAAGAAGCTTTGTGAATGCTTCTTGCTCTTGTTTAGAGTAGCACTTCCCAAGATTAACAATCTTGGGTTCATCCTCCATACCTAGATTTAATGGCTGCACTTCAGAGGAAGAACTATCACCATATTCTTTATTCTTCTTTAGGTATTGATCATGTTTGTCAAAAATCTTCTAAGGAAACTAAACCCTTGGGGTTTTGTTACCTTTCAATTGGATTATCCCACTACTTTCACTATGCTCTAGATTAGTTTCACCTATGGTTGTCTATCATGGTAGTGAGTTACTCCCTTCAAAATACAACTCGTCAAAGTTGTCTTGTTGCTCCAGAAATGCAACTATTTGCTTGTCATCATTAAAAATCTGCCACTGCTCAACATTATCAGGGACTTTAGGATGGTAAACCATTTCCACTTTATAGTTTCCTTGTGTGAATATGGATGGTGGTCTATCCGGATTTAATAATGTAGTTGTGACTGCCAAAGAGTCAGCCCTGGAATTCTGATCTCTTGGAATGAAATTGATAGAGAAGGCTGCAAAATCAAGTGTGGCAGAAAGCACTCTATCTCTGTAGTGTCGCAACTTGTCTCTTTTGACTTGATATTGCCCTCGAACTTGCTTTACTATAAGTTCAGCATCTCCTTGGGCTTTGAGGAGTTTTACTCCTTTCTTTCTAGCTTGCTCCATTCCTAGCAACAATGCTTCATACTCTGCCGTATTGTTGGTGTTCTCAAACATCACTTGTAGGAGTATGGGAATATCTCATCATCTAGAGATATTAATAGAACATCGGCTCCTGATCCAAAAGAGCAACAATTGCCATCAAACTCTAGAGTCCAAACTTTTTCATCCTCTTCTGATTTTGTTTGAGGTTTTGGCTCTGGAATGTCTTTACTCATTTCCAAGTAATAGACGCCATGGTCAAATTCTTGAAAAAGAATCTGAGATCTAGGATCCTCGGATTTCGTAACCGTGTATTTAGACTTCTTTTTCAGCTCTAACTTCTGGTTTATTCCTTTGATAGGAATATGAGCACATGACCAATCCATGTTTACTTCTCCCCCGATTCTTTGCGAAGTTTCGCTTGGCAACATCCCGTAGGAGACGGGAATACCTACAACCACGATTTTCATTTTCAATATTTTATCATGGAAAGTTGTTAAAACAACTTGTGCATCTTTGATCTGTCCAATTAAAGGGACTTGTCTTTCCATGGAGTAACACCTTCCTATGGTCTTCATCAAGGTAATCCCAAGAGCATATGCAACTTTATCTTAGCATGACATTTTCGAAGCACCTGAATCTAAAATGTAGTTGCTTAACTTGAAACCATTAAGCAATAAGGAGACATAAAAGGTTCTATTCTTTCAGAAGATGATGGGGATTTAACAACTGCAGCATTGTTTTGGGAAGGTGTATCTTTGGGCTTAGGAAAACAACTTTTTGATGCATTAGATGGTCCTGGTGATTGTACGTATTTGACTAACCTATTTAGTTGATCAGGAAAATCTCTCAAGTATTCAGCTTCTAACATTTGAATTCTAGTTTTCTTGATATGATCAATAATGTCAAAAGAAGGTATAGATGTGTTAGCTTTAGATACCTGAGATGCCTTTTGTGGTTGAGATGAAGAGCTCGCATACTTATCTCTGGGAGCTAAGGAAGAAGGTAATGTTGCCCCTTCTGAGAATGGTGACATTAGATCTGGAATCTTTTCTTTGTTCATCAACTAATGCCTCAGCTTGGCAAGTTTGTGATCTTGTAAATACTGCATAAGTATGACCATGATCATCTTCAAGAAGTTCCTCATAGTCATTTTCAGATTCGTAGTCTAGGTAACCAATATTGGAGTCGCAAGTAGGATCTACAAAATCATCATTCTCCAGTTGATCGGTAACAACTTTTTGATCTTCTTCATTCATCTCAACATTGTTTCTGGGAGTAGCTTCAATTGCTAACCTTTAAGGACCGGTAATGTGGTTTTGGTTGTTGTTAAAATTCTGAGCAGGGGTAGTGTCATTGCCTTGAGCCATTTTTTTCTTCATCTGCAACATATCATTTGCTAGTTTTTACAATAGTGAATCGAAAGTAGTAGTAGATGAATTTTCAGCCTTAGAATTTTGTCTTTTATTTTTCCAGCCATAATGAGGTCATCTTCAATTTCAACCACCATGTTTTGAGTTGCTAGCAAGTCAGCAGGATGTGCTCTTCACAGTTGATAACCTACTTCAGGAAGTAATGCATTGATGAAGAATACCTTTTGATTCTCATCACTTAGAGAAGCAGAAGCTAGAATTTTGTGAAATATTCTTTGGAATTTTGCAATAAAATTCGCATGTGCTTATGTGTCTCCTTTAGTTGAGTCAGTTGAGTTATCAATGTACAGGAATCTTTAGCTTGCTTGAATCTCTTTAGGAATGCATCTTGCATAGTAGCCTAGTTGGTTATGGTGCCAGGAGCTAACCGGTAGAACCATTCTCCAGCCAAGTCATGCATAGTCTCTATGAAGAGTCTGATAGATACATCTTCATGTTTGACTGCAAGCACTCCACAGGATATAAAAAATGTAGCCAAGTGGTCATCTAGATTCTACTTGCTGTCTCCAAAGAATTTTGGAAAAAAAATTATTGTCCCTTTAGGTAGATCATGCATATGAGTCAGATTCAGAGGTCCAAAAGCTGCACCCCATGGAACAGGTGTTGCAGGGGCAAGTGATTGATTCTACATTATGAATGGAGCACTTCTTCTTTGAGAATAGACCCAGTGAATAATTTCAGCTCTTGGACTATGCTAGAAATGCTCAGGAGGAGTTTGCACTCTTCTAGTTGGTGAAATACTTTCTATGCGGCACTTAGTTTGAGGAGGATGATTGAAATTAAACTGCTCCTGCAATCTATAAAAATGATCAGTACTTGCTTGAGCCCTGCTAGACCAGGTGAATGGATGTTCTGTCAAGTTAAGGTTTTAATATAGATGGGAATTGGCAAGAAAAGCTTTGTTTCGCTAAATTTATCATCCCAGTAGAGTCGCTAAAACTATTGGCTAGATTTAATGCAAAGCATAAAACCTAGGCAATCATGAGATAAATATCCCTAATTTAATGGTGAGGATCCCGTGTAAGATGTTTATATATTTTGCGAAGATGAATCTAATAACTACTTTTAAGGGTTTTACTTTAATTACTTCAGCTTGTGAACCACGGCTAAGTAATTTGGCAGTAAGTAAGCAACTTTGGGAATATTTTTACAAGTGGGAAAAATAGAAGTAAGGAAAGAAGAAAGGAAGATGTGTTGAATTAACAAATAGCTATCAAATTTGGTCGCATCCACACAAATTAAATAAACAGAGAAAAATCACAACATTCAACAAAGAAGGGAAAGAAACAAATTTTCTAACCTAGATCTAAGAAAACAAAAAGTTTATCTAAAACCTTAAATAGAAGTGATCAAAAAAGCACCACAGACACAAAGTTCTCTGGAAATCCACCTTTTATTCAATCCCAAATTTCACAGAAATCACACCAAGAGTTCTAGGACAAATTTTAAAACTCAAGAATGCTCCAATTACAAAAGCTTTGCTAAAACAAGTTGTGATTCTTAACCCGTAGGCTCTTCCTCTATTTATAGTGCATAGAGGGAAAATACAAATAGGAAACTTTCAATGATTTCCCACATGTGGAAGCTATAAAAAGGAAACAGTTGGCAATCTTCCTCTTGGAATTCCTCTTTGCATGACATGCATGATTTACAACTGAAGACTAAATCAATGCCTTGCATGTCTGCCACCTATTCTTAATTAAAGGACCTTTTCAAACAACTTGAAGTAATGACTTTTAACCAATTACTTTAGTTTTACATTTTTTGTCCGAGAAAATAAAAAGAAGAGAAGAAAGAGGAGAAGAAAGAAGATATGCCAGTTGCTACACTTCATGCTTGCCCTTTGTTCTGATACTGAATGTATTTTTCAAGCATGTAATTCATTGTTTTCCCATCTGCCTTAATGAGTAGTTCCGCTTGCAGTAGCTCCTCTTTCAGTCTTGAACCTCAATAATTCCCTAGATAGAATATCAATGCTCACCTTTACCTTCTCCAGACTAGGCCCAAATCCTTTGACATTTGCATGAAGTCTCACTAGTTTGCCAATTGAATCCAAAGTGAAAGGCATGACGGCTTCATCAATCTTCTTCTAGAGGACTGGAAGAAATTCCTCAAGGGAAGTTGGTGACTTGTCTGGAATGTACCTTGTATAATAATGAATACCATCAATTACCTCCTTTGTAGTGAAAGAAATTATGCTCTCTAAACTTCTTCCATCTTGTCTTCCAGCAATTGCATTTTACTCGGCATATGTTTGAGAATCTCCATGTGGAAAGACATTGTCATTTCCAACTGCTTACCTTTTTGTATCGATCCATCAGGTACAATCTGCTTGCAACCAATACACTCTCTGGAAGTGAATTTATTTTGGCAAATTTCTCCAAGTGGCTCTCAACAACTATATTCTCATCCTTTATACTTGTCATCAGTTCTTTCAAGTTCAACTGAGCCAATGCCCTATGCATACTTTCCAAGCTAGCTGGTACTTCTTTGAATTGCTCTGACGCTTGGTGGATGATTTGCCTCTTCCATTCATCAATAGCTTTGACTTTATTACCTGCATCCTCAACCTCTTCGATCAAATGGCAGCTTACCTACTCCTGTACTAGCACTGGTTGTGAGGAAGGTTTAGCAACCTTAGTGATAATCTCACATAACTGGGAGATCTGCTCATGAAGTTTGGCTTTCTCTGCTTTCTCCTTGTCAAGCTTGAGGAACAAAGTATCTATCAATGTCTGGGTATCCTGCTTCAATCCCTCAGTGGTGACTTGCCCCAATGGCACTCTGGTCACTGATATATATTTACTACCGTTAGTTCTCCCTTTTTCTTTCCCTCAGCTGGAATTGATAGTTCAGAACTTCTGCCCTGATTCTTCAATGACCAACTTTGAAGTCACTTTGGCAGCTTTAGGCCTTTTAACTTTTCCTCCCAAGCTCAGGAATAGTTGCAGGTCTTCCTTTTCTAGGTTAATTACTTCCCTCGCCTCTGGAACTATTTTCAACCAAGATGAGAAGTTATTCTCCGGGGAATGAGAAGTATCAATTTGCATTACCTTTTCTTACTCAGGCCTTGATATTGGAATTTAGCATTGTATCATGGTTGCCTCCTCCTGTGCCATCTAGGGAAAGTGCTTTCTCAAACTCTACCATTTGTGCCCTCAATTCTTTTGTAGGATGAGGTGGAGAACTGGATGGTTGAGGAGCAAATATAAATGATGTTGGATTCAATGGTAGAATAACTATGTCTACTTAGGGTGCCGAAACTGTTGAAGTGTTATGAGTTGATGCGGAGAAAAGCTTCGTCAAGTAGGGTAGTACTTGTGAAACAACTGAGGACTTTCCTTTCTCCGATGCCTAAGACTTTGAGCACTTTTAGCTTCTCCGGTCTTCTACTACTTTCACCATCATGCTTTCTTTTGCTGAAATTCCCCATTATCTGGTGCATTAAAGCCTCATCCAAATAATATCCTTTTCTTAACAACCAATTTGAGGTATTAACAAGGACCACTAAAGACCTTTCCTCAATTGTTTGTCCACCACCTACACTAGTTTGAAGAGCAGCTTTATCTCCTCCCATTTGATGATATGTATCAAGTACCACATACCCATCGTCAAAAATATTTGTAGGTATCCTTTCCAGATCAAAGTCAGAAATTTGTCGAGTTGCTAATGTAATGAAATCTATTTTCTTGACTTTGTACTCGTTCCTGCACTTCATCCAGAAATCCTCTAACGAAGGCATGTGCATGTATTCCTGGGAGATGGTCTTTCTTGCTATTCCATAAGGATCAAAATTCATCTAAACTAGAAAGGACTCGTGGTCATGGCAATGAAACTATTGATGCAAAATCACAAAGCACTTCGGATGTTGATCGATTTCTAGTTTGATCACTCTAGCATCCAAAGTGTGATTGCACAACATGGAATCCTTTCTCCAAGTGTGGGACTTGCAAAAATGAGAAAGGACTCTCCGGATAAGGTGGTTCCTATTCCTCTGTTCATATGCACACAAAAAAATGCAGAGGCTTTGATCAAAACCTAATCTAATCTGCCAAGGAGACAGGGTAAGAAGATGCATAAAAATAAACCTAAGCTAACAGAGGTGATGCACCAAGGAATGAAGAACATCTATCTTGCCAATAAACACAGACCATTCAAATGTGATGCAAGATCATGCACAGATAACAAAACTTGCAGTGAAAGACCAGGAGGATGCAAATGAACACAGAGAGGGTTGAGAATCATCCACAGACATGCATTACTTGCTCCAAAGATTGATTACAATACACTACAAGATGCCAAGAGGCAGAGTCACATTACAGTTTCAAATGGGAGGTTTGAACTCCACAAATTTTCCTGATAGAGAGAAGAAGGGAGGAGCAAAACAGAATGTTCGACCTTTTTAAAGAACCCCTCTTTACAATATATAAGAAGAATGAGAGAGGGAAGAGAGAGGAAAGTCAAATCTACCATAACCACTTCTAGATTGCATTTAACTCATCTCATTATGGTAGAAATGGCGGATCTTGGAAAAACGCATGATGTTAGCGTAGCGAAACGGTGAACTGTTCATTGCATTAAAGCTAGTTGTTGAACGCCAGTTCTGGTCATTATCACGCGTCAGAGCCGTTTCTTAACTTTCTCTCTCCACACTGAACCAAAATGCAAGATTTACCCTGGAATCGTGTATAGCATTTCACCAGCTTTCCGTTGATATAAAGAACGTGCAAATCCGAGCTCTGGATCAAAAGTTATGGCGATTTGAAGATTTAGGGCAAAAAACAGGCCAAAACGGATATTTGAATTTTTCCCACGCTCTGCCACTTGGATGACACGTGTCGGGTGCTGATTGGATGAAAAATTATCTCTCCTCCACCTTTCAGCGGGTTTCCCTTTGAAATTTTGATGTTTTATAACTTTTGGGAAATTTTCTCACTTTCCGCTCGCGCTCCGCTACTTGGGACAGTGGCATGCTTTGGTTGGAGTGAGGGGTGCGGGGGCATCTTTTACATTTTAGTTTTTTGGCCAAAAATTTTGCCAAATTCTCTAAGTCCTCCCTGAAGCTCCATGCTCCCTGCTCCATAGGACATGTGTCGAGTTCTAATTCATCCGCGGGCCTCTCGGTTTTTTGCGTCCTCCGCATCCTTTTATCCCGGATGTCCCAAACTGTCTAGGACAAAAACTTCCGAACCGCCCGATTCGGGCTTCCTTGTTCCTGTTTGCGGTGAAGACATGGCAAGATTTCATTAGCTCTCATCTCCTTTGGCTTTTTGCATCCCACACGTCCCTTTGTCCCAACTGTCCTGGACAAAAGTTCCGCACGCCGGTCGATCCGGGCGGTTCGCGTCCTCGCGTCCTCACGGCCCAAATGTCGGCACTGTTTCGCATAAGCAGATTAGTCAATTTTGTTTTTACCTTCGGCCGGTTCGCCCTTTCGCATCCTGCAAATCCCCATGGCCTGGATGTCCCTTTGCTGCACGGACTACCTGGTGGCCTTTCGGCCGATTTGTGCCCCGACGTCCCAACTATCCCAACTATCTGCGAGGACTAGGACTTAGCCGATTTTCATGATTTTTTCTGCCCCAAGCTTGTTTTTTGTAACTTTTTCACCCTTTTTAGAACTTTCTCTTTTCTTATTGGACATGAGAGTTAGAAAAAGCCGAGGAACCCCAAAAACATGATTTTTCCTTGAACCAATCTATTTTCCGGGACTTGAGTATTCGATGCATGTTATCAAAATTTACCCCGGGGTGAGTTTTGGATAACAATTTTGGCGACTCGGTGGGGTCACCGCCTACTAGGTAGAAGATACCAGGTTTCTGAAGTATTCCATTGGGCATGGAGTCATCAACTATTCTGTTTAGAACCCCAACCGACTCGGAATGTGTAAGGAGGAAGATGGAATATCACCTTTGATGGAAGTAGGGACTAAAACATCTCCATCAAAAGCGTGCCAAAGCACTTAGGGAAAACAAAACTAACCTACAAGAAAACAATGTGCACAAGCACTTGGAGGAATGAAAATCTAATCTAATATTTACAAGGTAGTGAATTTCCTTTAGAAGCAACGCTTGAGATAGATTCCATTTATGGAATCTGCAGTTCTTCACCATCAATGAGGCCAATTGGAAAGCATTGTTGTTCTTGCACTTCGTGACCATGTATGGGCCACTCCAAATGGCATCGAATTTGGAATGCCTTCCCGGTTTTTCTCTATCCACATCCCATTTCAACATTAGATCTCCAACTGAAAAGATCTATCCTTTTCCTTCCTATCAAAGGTCTTTTTGATCAAAGCTTGATCCTTTTCCATTTCTTGGGATGCCGATTTCGATCTCTTCATGCTCCATCAACTCTCCATACCTCACCTCCATGGGCTCAAACTCTAGCAACTCCAGCTGCTTCATGAGTTCCAATGTTGGCAACTCAAGTGACATGGGCAAGATTGCTTCTCTTCCGAGAGACAAGCCCGAATGGAGAGTTACCGTGGATCTCTTGGGAGTTATCCTATTAGCCCATAAGGCTGATTTCAGTTTGGTATGCCAAGACCTCTAATTTTCCAAGAGTCTTCCTAATGATCCTCAACAAGTTCTTGTTTGTAGACTCAGCCTGGCCATTACCTTGAGGGTAATATTTTGATGAAGTGCTTAGGTAGATACCGTTCTTGATGATCTTCTTCTTCATTGCATACTTATTTTTGCTTCCCCAAAACTAGCTGCTCACACAATCCTTTCCTCTTACTAGCTTGGTGATCTTGATCTCAATGTCATACTCCATGACACAGGTGATCCAACCTGCCCTTTTCTCATTCAAATCCTTGTTGAGGAGGAAGTCCTTAACCCTTGACATGTGAGACCAGCAATTGGACCTTGTTGTTTGAGATTAAATGCTTGAATTTCTTCAAGCTTCGACTGCAAGTACATGCTTCTCAATAAAAGAGTATCTCACCTCATAGTCATCTAGGCTTGAAGAAGGCAATTGGCTGCTCATCATTATCCTTATTCTCGCTATACCAAAACGGTTGAAATAGTGTCATTACCTCCAAATGCATAGAGGATGAAAACCTTGGAGAAGTCTGCGGGTTGATGAGAGTTGGTGCTTGAGAGATGGCTTCTTTGATTGCTTCAAAACTCTCCTTGCCTTCGCTGTCCACTTGAAAGCCATGCTTTTCTTTAACATTTTGGTGATGGGCTTGAAAAGGGCTGCGAAATCTAGGACAAACCTCTCGAACAAAATTTATCCTTCCCAAGAAACTCAAGGGCTTTCTTGTGGCTTGGCAATGGTATTGCTCTTATGGCTTCAACCCTCTCTCGGGTCAATTGCTAATCCTTCTTTGGAGACAATATGGCCAAGGAGCTTTCCTTCATGTGCAAGAAAGATACACTTCTTAGGATTCAAAGACACTCCAAATCTCCGCACCTCATGAAGACTTGTCTCAAATGAAAGAGGTGGTCTCTTGCATTTTTAGAAAAAAAGTGATATCATCAAGGTAAATCAGCACCACATTGTTAATCGAACCTTTGAATGCCATGTCCATTGCCCTTTGGAAGGTAGCACCAAGTGTTGGATAGCCCAAATGGCATTTTCCTGTATGCAAAAGTTCCCCATTTGGTTGTGAAGGCTGTCTTGAACTGGTCCTCTTCCTTCATCATAATCTGATTGTAACTCGAGTAGCCATCAAGTAGTGAAAACCTCTGAGCCAGCCACACGGACTTGCAAGATTTGCTCCATGGAAGGGAGTGGGTAATGGTCCTTGAGAGAGGCTCTATTCAAGTCTCGAAGTCAACACACAATCTGATCTCTCCACTCTTCTTTCTATTTGGAACTAAGTTGGCAACCCAACTAGAATGCTTGATTGGGAATATGATCCTTGACTCAATCAGCTTGTCCAATTCTTTCCTCATGAGAGGCTCCATGTGTGGATTGACCGGTCTTTGTTTCTACCTGAGAGGCTTAGTATTTGGATCTAATTCAATGGTATGCTTTGAGCTAAGTTGGGATTGAAACCTTTCAAGTCTTCATAGCTCCAAGCAAACACATCGAGGGGAACTCTTGATACAATTGTGTATGAACTCATACCTTTCTTGTTCGGTTGTCATCCTTCCAATTTGCAATGGTTTGTTCTCTTCTACCAAGATGGATATTGAATCCTCTCTCTTGACCTGAATGTTTGCTTTCTCCTTTCTAAACTGATCATTGGGGTTAAAAATGAACTCCAAAGTGATAAGTCCCTTGGGTAGCTTGTTATTTCTCAGTTGTACCACTTGGTCACCATACTGCTGTTTCAATCTTTCTTGATTCTTGGTGAGAACTCAGCTTCTTCTTGCAAGAAATGGATGATTTGCTAGTCATTCTCAAACACTTGCCAACTAACATTGTTATCTGGAATTGAAGGCCTCACAATCACGTGGATGTTTGGCTGTCATTTGTCTTGTTGAATGCTTTCCACTATGTCAAAGGCTGCCCCTACTACTGCAAGCCTGTCAGCAGCTTGATTCTCTTTCCTAGGAATGGATTTGATGCCAAAACCCTCAAAATCTTCCATGAGGTCCCACACCCTATTCTTGTAGCACCTGAGTAGATCATTCTTGGCAACATGTTGTCCCTTGACCTAATTTACAATCAATTCACTGTCACCAAAGACTTGCAACTTCTTTATTCCTCTCTTGATTGCCTAATGCATCCCTTGCACTAAGGCTTCACATTCAAGCAGTGTTATTGGAGCATGTAAACTGAAATCTAAAAGTTAAATATTACTTTACTCCTTGAGGTGAAACAAGCATGGCTCCACCTCCTACACCTTGTCTACTCCTTGATCCATCAAAAACAACCGCCATACCTCATTGTCATCTCGTGGTTTGGCTTGGTGATGCTAGGAATAGGTGACTTTCTTCATGTATGCAATAGACCCCTAGCTCATATTCTTCCACTTCTTGATAAGGATCAAATGCATGTATCTTGTTTTCCCATTTATTAAGAGTTAGATTCGAGATGCTTCCAACCTTGGTGTCAGCTTCATCAGTGCTTGGGTGATCTTCTTGATCAAATGCTGAGCAATTGGCATTAATCTGACTTGGAGTGTAAGGCTCAATGTGGAAGTTTGTAATAGGTTCAAACCTGATTGTAGCCTTAGTTCCATACCTCGTTCTGAATAGCATATGTGACCAATCAGCAAACAAATATCCCCCAATCTTGGCTGTGAAGTCCCTTGACAAGCATAGGGCAAAGAGTGGTGGAAGGTCTATAACCGATACATCTTGTAAAACAACAACATTTGGACATGCATGCAAGGTAAGGCTCAAGTTTTTAATCACTCCAACTGTTGCTACTGCTGTCCCATCTAGCTGCACTACCCCTTTGGATGTTGTTTCATACTGGATCCCTAGCTGATCGGCTATTTGTTTAGGCATTACTGAGCTACTTGCCCCGGAGTCTATCATGTAATTGTGCACTAGCTGATTTCCAATGATCAATGAAACATAGAAAGGAGGGGGCTTCAACATTTTACCTTGCTGTCCTCCATGATTTCCCTCAGGCTGGGCAGCATTTGTAAGCACTTTTTCTTGCTGATTCAAAGTTGGCCAGTCCTTCATGGTAGCTTGCAGCAGATCTCTTTGGCCTGGGATAGATAGGGATTCCCACATTGATATATTGACGTTTGTCTTCTTCATCTGATCAATGATACTGAATGGTGATGAAGGATCTCTTTGTTGTCCCTTGGTTTGCACATTCACTCCTTGCATGTGGGCAGCAACAACTGGTATTTGAGTTGGCCTAGGGGCTGTTCTTGGCTGCCCTTGTGCATTTACAACCGGATTTTGTTTGCCAACCACTTGTGGAACCATAGAAGGTCATGGATTGGTTGGGGCTAATGGCTGTTCTTCACCCAAATTCCTCCTTTTTGACCTTGTGTTGGCTGCAACACCTTGAGAAACTACCTGGTTCATGCCACAAAAATCCTCTGCTTGCCAATTTACCAATGTGGTGTCATTTGGGGCTGATTGCTGTTGGAATGTTTCTTGTTGTTGGTTGTTTCCTTGACTGCCCTCACCCTCCACACCAGTAGTTGTCACCATTAGTGCTTGATTCAAAGCACCATTGAAGCACATGGATTGGTTATGAGGCTCATTGCATGGAAAACACCAATCATACTCCTGAGCAATGTTGTTTTGTGTTGGCACCAATGCCTTGGAGGCAGATATGGCATTTGGATTATAGGGCTGAAATGGTCTATTAGCAGGAGGCCTTGTTTGATTCATATTTGCAGCTGGGTTAGGTGGCCTTTGTGGTTGGTATGGCTGCCTGTTAGGCTGAGCTTGGGGTTGATAAGAAGGTCTAAAGCCTTGGGCCCGCTTTGCCTTTTAAGAGTAACCATCTCATTGCCTAGGTTTTGCAATTGCTTCATGACTTCTTGAAGCTCATTTGGGGCACTTGGAGATGAAGTGGAAGCTTCATTTGAACTCTAATTTCTAGGAGTGGGAGGAGGAGCCAAATTAGGTGCTTGATTGGTGTTTGGACTCTCTAAACTTGGAAATAGTGGCATGGGAGGTCTAGGGGTAAGTTTTCCAGCTTGGATCAAACAATTTTCAGCCCTAATGGCAATGCTATAAGCCATAGGGATAGTTATGCCTCCCATGGACTGAATCAACATAGAAATATCAAAATTTAGAGCTTTGAGATAGTAGAGAAAAGCACCTTTTGTTGTTGGCCTGACTGCCACTAGAATCCTCTCCCAAGTCTTTTGAAATCTGAAGTTGAAATCGGTCAGCTGCTCATTGGGAGCTCTCTTGATGGTTGTCAGCTGCTCCAAAAGAGACAAGTTGTCTCCCTTTTCTCCAAATTGCTCATGAAGTGCTATACATAGCTGATTCCAATTTGTGATAGAACCATCTCCAAGGCTCCTAAACCATTGCAATGCTTTACCCTTGAATGAAGATGCCAGTAACTTGACAACCACTTGCATCTCATTGATTTCATGGATTGCACAAAGGTTAGCAATATCTTTAACATGATCACCTGGAGTAGTCTGATTTTCTCCAGTGAAGTATGGAATGTTCTTCAAGGCTGCAATAGGAATTGGATGTTGTGCATTGAGGGAAAGTGGGCTGCTTCCTGTGAAGTTGACATAGGGGTTGTTTTGTCCCATTCTAATTGGTCTTAAAACCCTTGTTGAATGAATGAAAGGCCTACCAGGTGGAGGAGTTGAGAGGGTTCTGTTTGGTGGAGATGGAGACCTTTGAATCCTTCTTCCTCTTTGCCTTCTTCTTGGAGATAATTATGTATTCAAACAACACTTCTTCTCCAACTCTTGACCTTGTGGTGACTCTTCTCATGAGTTTTCAAGGCCTGCACTGCTAAAACCAGTTGATTCTTCCCCTTGGAGTCACCAGATATGCAAATAATAGCTCTTTTCAAGCAAGAAAACTACAGCAGATGCACATCAACTTTGCTGCAATAAAAATGAGACCTCTAGTGTCCCACCGGGCGTGCCAAAACTGTTGATGCAAAATCACAGCACCCCTGGATGTTGATCAGATTTCTAGTTTGATCACTCTAGCATCCAGTGTGATTGCACAACATGGAATCCTTTCTCCAAGTGTGGGACTTGCAAAAATGAGAAAGGAATCTCCAGAGAAGGCTGGTTCCTATTCCTCTGTTCAGATGCACACACAAAAATGCAGAGGTTTTACTCAAAACCTAATCTAATCAAGGAGACAGGGTAAGAAGATGCATAAAAATAAACCTAAGCTAACAGAGGTGATGCACCGAGGAATGAAGAACATCTATCTTGCCAATAAACACAGACCATTCAAATGTGATGCAAGATCATGCACAGATAACAAAACTTGCAGTGAAAGACCAGGAGGATGCAAATGAACACAGAGAGGGTTGAGAATCATCCACAGACATGCATTACTTGCTCCAAAGATTGATTACAATACACTACAAGATTCCAAGAGGTAGAGTCACATTACAGTTTCAAATGGGAGGTTCGAACTCCACAAATTCGCTTGATAGAGAGAAGAAGGGAGGAGCAAAACAGAATGTTCGACCTTTTTAAAGAAGCCCCTCCTTACAATATATAAGAAGAATGAGAGAGGGAAGAGAGAGGAAAGTTGAATATACCACAACCACTTTTGGATTGCATTTAACTTATCTCATTATGGCAGAAATGGTGGATCCTGCAAAATGCAGTATGTCTAGAAGAAACGGTGAACTGTCTATTGCATTAAAGCTAGTTGTTGAACACCAGTTCTGGTCATTATCACGCGTCAGAGCCGTTTCTTAACTTTCTCTCTCCACACTAAACCAAAATTCAAGATTGACCCCAGAATCATGTAGATCATTTCACCAGCTTTCCATTGATATAAAGAACGTGCAAATCCGAGCTCTGGATTGAAAGTTATGGCGATCTGAAGATTTAGGGCAAAAAAAAGCCAAATCGATATTTGAATTTTTCCCGCTCCGCCTCTTGGATGACACGTGTCGGGCACTGATTGGATGATCAATTCTATCTGCTCCACCTTTCCGTGGGTTTCCCTTTGAAATTTTGATGTTTTATAACTTTTGGGAAATTTTCTCACTTTCCCCCCACGCTCCGCTACTTGGGACACGTGGCATCTTTGGTTGGTTGACAGGGGTGCGGGGGCATCTTTTACCTTTTAGTTTTTGGCCAAAACTTTTTCCAAATTCTCTAAGTCCTCCCAAAGCTCCACGCTCTCTGCTCCATAGGACACGTGTCATGTTTTGATTCATCCGTGGGCCTCTCAGTTTTTCACGTCCTCCGCGTCCTTTTGTCCCGAATGTCCCAAACTGTCTAGGACAAAAACTTCCGAACCGCTTAATTCGGGCTTCCTTGTTCTGTTTGCGGTGAAGACATGGAAAGATTTCATTGGCTCTTGGCTCCTTCAGCTTTTCATGTCCCACGCGCCCCTTTGTCCCAACCTGTCCGGATGAAAGTTCCCCTTTCCGGCCGATCCGGGTGGTTCACGTCCTCACGGCCCAGATGTCCGGCACATTGCGCACACAGAGTTAGTCAATTTTTTTACCTTGGCCAGTTCACCCTTTTGCGTCCCACATGTCCCCATAGCTTGATGTCCCCTGCGCGCGGACGCGCCCGGCCTTTTCAGCCGATTTGCGCCCGACGTCCAAACTGTCCCAATGCTACGAGGACTAGGACTTAGCCAATTTTCATGATTTTTTCTACCCCAAGCTTGTTTTTTGCAACTTTTTCACCCTTTTTTAGAATCGAGGAACCCCAAAACATGATTTTTTCCTTGAATCAATCTATTTGCCTGGGACTTGAGTATTTTGATGCATGTTATCAAAATTTACCCTTGGGGTGAATTTTGGATAACGAAACATTTCAGCTTGGATACCTCTAGCTTTGTAAATAGTTTGACAACTATAGTGGCCCACTGTGATTGGGAAGCTAATTGTTTGTCTATGTTGCTTTGATTGTAGGTCTTGCAATTCCACGAGCTGCCTGCATAGCTCCATGATAATCCACTTATCATTAAGGTACCTTGGCAACTTGATCGGTTCACCTGAGAAGCCACTAACCTTGAGATAAGTGAAGTTGACAAACTAGATGAAGATATAGCCGTACTGAGAGATAAATTCCCAAGCTTCCTTGCTTACTTTGTTTTCCTTCACATCATTATTTAGCTAGCAAATGAATTTATAGAAGAAGCCATCATTCACTACCCTATAGTCCTTGTATTGTAGCACTCAGGTATCACCAATTGTGGGTAACATTCATAAATAGGATCCTTTGAAAGTATCCCTCTTCTGTCCAGCTTGGAGAATACTCCTTGTGAAGTTGCAGCATACACAAGATATGAAGTCATTTTAAAACTAAATGTCTGCCTCACATTTCTGAGTTGCTCACCAATGTTGTCGCTAATGATTTCTGCCCAATTGATCATTGAATCAGCTTTGTTGATCTCAATTTCCTTAACGAAGGAATACATCCATGAGTGAAAGTTCTTTGCATTACCTTCCCCATTTATCCTGCACAGCAACTGAGTGATGTCATCAACTTCCTGCACCAGATTTGACCTTGGAAGAGTCCTTGGAAATTTTGATGGCGACCTAGGCTTCTTCATATATTTCCTGTTCATTATACCCACACAGTCCACTTTGTTCTTCTCCCACCTATCAAAAGCCTCCTGCATGCTGATTTTAATTACTATGGGTCTTGCCGGAATCTTGAGGCAATAATTGATGAATTGTGCATCCATTCTAATCATTGTCTTTCTTGTTGCATCCCTGATTGTTCTAGATAGAGGATGATAGAACTTTGCACATTCTAGAACGAATTCAACTAGGTCGTAGCCAGGAAATGTTCCACTGTTCCTTATAACCCTCATAAGGGATGTCCTACTGGCTGTCTGGGGATCTCACAATCAAATCACTAATAGACTCATGCCCCTATGTATCGATAACCCTGCAAGCTTTGGACGCTATGCATGGTTCTTTTGGATTACCCTTGTCTTCACCCTTCACTCTATTTGAACAAAATTTTGTCTAAGAGATCCTTTTTCCCCTTTTACTAGAAGCTTTTGCAATTGTGTGAGCTAGATCTATTTGTGCAGAAGTTGTAATTGCTTCCCCTTATTCTGAAGATATATTCAATGTATCCGACATTGGCTTCTGCTTTCTTCTCACAAGTATGTCCACAAGTGAAATATTCCTGTAAATAATTCAGACAAACATTTAACTCATCACCTTTTTTTTATTTTAACATGTGGGAAACTTTGAATTCGGGAATTACTCGAGTGCGAGGGAAATATAAGTAGGCTCAACATGGGCTCAACTGGGAGATTTTAGACAACATGCATGAGTTTTGAGAGGGATTTTGCATGCAAATTATGATTATCTTCCACATGGGCTGTGTTTGGAATATAGAAGACAAGCTTTTAAAATATCCCGACAAAACTTAAGTGAAGTTTAGCTCATAATAAAAGGGTTGCGCATGGAAACTAGAGAGGAAAGGCAGCCTTTTGAAGGAAGATAAAGCATTCAAAATCAATGATTTGAACTAAGTGACTTTCTCTTGATAATTTGCATGGAAATTGAGGGAGGAAGGCAGTTTGCAATTGGATGGTAAAGAATTTTTAAAAACCATGACTTCCTTTTAATAATTTCTCTTCTAAAAGCTGCGTTGATTTTAAAAGCCTGGATCATGAGAATTCAGGACTTGGCTTGAATACTTTCAATTTAAAATTTTTGTGGATTTCAAAGAGGAAAGGCAAGCGTGTATTTGGAAGACAACTCCTCTAAAAACGACGACTTGCACATAACAGACTTAACCTCAGCTTCTTATTAAAATTGCGTGGATTTCCATAGGACAAGGCAGCTAGAAATCATGATTTGTATAACAAAGAATTGTGTGGATTTTAAATAGTGGAAGGCAGCATGGAAGTTGAGGGAGTAAGGAAGTTGGAAGTATTAAAAATAAATGATTTCTTTTACCTTTTAAAAATTTCATGAATTTTGAAGGATGGAGGTAGCTTTGAAAAACCACAACTTGCACTTAAAAGACTGAACTTCAATTCTTTATTAGAATTGTGTGGATCTTGGAAAGGAAGGGCAGCTAGAAATCATGACTTGCACAAAAATAATTGCCTTAAATTTTTCATGGATTTCGAAGGATGAAGGCAGCTTTGAAAAACCACGACTTGCACTTAAATACCTTGCCTTTAAGTTGTGTGGAAATTAAAAGAAGAAGGCAGCATGCAAACTGAAGGAAGAAGGCAGCTGGAAGCATTCAAAATCCACGACTTCCTTAAGTGACTTTCCTTTAAAAGCTTCGTGAATTTTGAAGGATGAAGGCAACTTTGAAAAACCACGATTTGCATTAAAGAAAACCTCTGCTTTTTTAAAAACTGCAACTTGACTTTGCATATGCCCAAAAACCACGACTTGGCCTGAATACTTGCGGGAATTCATTTAATTGCAGCTGGGACAAGTCGACTTGCAATAGAATCAATGGAGAGCTCTTCAAAACCCTAGGCGTCGGAAGAAAGACAATGCTAGGGAATTGCTGGATAGATTACGGAGAAATACCAAAACCAAAACACAAAATAAAAATAAAAACAAAATACTTGAAAGAAGTTGCATGGGCAATTGCTCGAAAATAATTCTCCAATTAGCTAATCTGTAAAAACTCTTCCCGAGTGAATGCTCCACTTTGAGGTGAAAGTAATATTGGTGTGGTAACAATGATGGGGTGAAGTGCTTTATATAACCCAAATTTTCTAATTTTAGCTCAATCTATTTTTCAAAGAACTTTATTTATTTAATATAAAAATAAATAAAAACTTTCAAACAAAGTCCATGCAAAGAAATTGAATGGGCTTTTCCATGTGGTTATTTGACAAACGTGGAATTTATGACTCTTTGGGGATACCTTAGAGCAACGCAAGCAATCGCGGGCAAAACAAAACACAAAAACGTAACCCGTTACTTAAAAAGAACAAAAAATTTAAAAAGGGTAGTCCCAAATTTCAGGGTGAAATCTTAGGGACACCAGATATGCTTACATCTACCTATTAGTTATTATTCTCTCTACTTGGCTCATAGTATATTATGAGAAATTGTTGTGGGTTAAAGCCAATAAGGATAGGAAAAATGTAATGTCCCTTTTTAAGGCTGAACCACACCAACAAGGAATTTACTCAAACCCCAGCTGAAAATAATCTAATTTTTATAACAGCAGATCCAACAAAATTAGAAACCCCTAGTAGCGAACAAGAAATTACACTTTTAGGGCACCATACATCATTAAAAGCAATTGAAAGTAAATAAACAAGTCTTCCTAATGTAGAAAACTATAGCAGCACTTAATGGCATCCATTCTCATGCAATATGGGATGGAAATTAACATAGAAATATCCCAAACACTCAATAAATCCAGCAAGATAAAATCTGGAGCAAATTTGTATTTAATAAATTTATTTCAGTGCAAATACAAGCTGAAACTTCTAAAATTCATAACTCCGATGCTTGGGGTTTCAACACGAACCAATGCTCAAAATGATCTTCAAGATACCAGCTATCCAATGAAAGTGAAATCACAATTTTCCAACCATGAAAACCCACTAAAAAGTGATCTCGAAATCTCCAAATTGGTAGATCAAGTTGGAAATAAATGTGGCAGCCCCCAAAAGCATGCCCTAGTTAGAATGTGTGCCCTATCACTGATAGAAACCCTTGTTCTAAAATTCTGAATTTTGAAGTTCCAATGTGACACTCGAATGAAATCGCGAATGCAACAAATGAGGGTTTCCATCCATGCAAAAAATGAGGGTTTCCATGTATTGTGACTATTGAAGGTTTTCATCCCCAATAGGATCCAATGAGGGTTTTTTTCCTCGAAGGGGTGAAAATGAGAGGTCAATGCTCCAATTTCCAAAAGAGAATGCAATGACCCTTTCAAGGGTTTAAACCAAAAGAAAAGGAATTTAGCCAAACACCAAAATTATTCAAATTTATTTTTAATTACAGCTAACTGAAAATGAGAAATCAGCAAACTGTATCCTTCACAAAAATATGCCAAACACCATGAAATACTTCAAATTAACTTGCCACAATTTTTATATATATATTTTATGCATCCGTAAGAGCCAAAAACAATGAAAATTCCATAGCTACCTAAGACTCCTAGATGAGGGGACATAGGGATGACGGGGTTTCAGGATGGCAAAAAATTCCCAGATTTTGGGGACAGCAAGAGGACGACTATTAAAATAATATACAAATATTAAAAATATACAATGGGTCCCCTAACCTTGGAAAAAAAAACATGAAAGGTTATAATTTCAACACCATAGCCAATAATGTTACCAAAGGGCGGTAACATGCCAACATCTCTTTATCATGTCACTTACATGATTATATCCTCAAATTAAAAATACCTTTTTGGAACAGTAGAGGCCATGTAAACTACATGAATAGCCATCCATAGACAAAACCAGCAAAGGTAACTGAAAAACACTAAAAATTAAATACAAAGTTGTCCTCTAGAACATCCTAATAAATAGTAAAGCCTTCAATATCATACAAAAGGAGCAAAAAGACTTGCACAACAAAAGTTTCAAACTAAAGAAATCCTTTAAAATATGCATATGAATTTATTGATCCTATAGCTATGTATAAGAAAGGCTTTAAAATGTAAAATAACAAAGTGACCTCTCGTTAGAATATCTTCTTTTGGAACCTACATAAGACAAAGTAAAAATCCATTTCTTGGGAAGGTAAGTTTGCATGGGAAAAGGATTAGTTTTCATTTTCCTCTTTTCAAAGTCATAATCCTTTATTTTTATATAATTTATTTTTTTGCGACTGGGACTTCGGGGACTTGGGACGCCCCCAACCATCCCTAGCCATTCCAGGGACTTATGGCATCCCCGTTGGAGTCCCCAAAGTCTCGAAGCACCCGGGACATCCCGGACGTCGAGACGACTTGGGAATGGGGTGTGCGCATCCTTGCATAACATTGAAATTTTTGAAGAAACACACTGTTGAAAATTAGTTAATGTCCAGCCAACTGCAGCCACAAGAAAATAATAGATCTTGGGTCTAAAACCCCAAAAATCATGAAACTTGAGATTTCAGCCTTAGAAATTATGATAAATCAGATTATCAATTGAAAATGAATATATAAATTCACCAAACCCTCAAAACCCTACTCAAGGTAGGTTGCTCCACTAGAAAGCCAATAACAATCTAAAAATGATAGATATCTCCTTAAATTTGCCTTATACTTCAATCCCAAGTCAAGATGAAGGGTTTTCATCCTTCACTCAACCTCTAGAAGGGTTTTCGTCCTTCTAGGAAAGCACACATGAGGGTTTTCATCCCCAAGTGTAAGAACAAGGAGCCACTAGCTCACAATGCCCAAGTAAGATAAAATGTGCCAAGTCTAGATCTGAAATGATGTCTTAGCTCTCCTTTTATAACCTCCTTTTGGTGCCAAGGCTCATAAAGGAAAGGCCAACCTCTAATGAGTCATTATAATCTTTTATTAAGCCTTATTAAAGGCACTAAACCCAGCTGACCTCATTAAGAGGGGAAATACAAAAATAAAACATGAATATAAATGATGAAATCTGAAATATAATCCATGATCTTCCATGATTCAACCGATGTTTGCTAAGGAATCCTTTACTTTAGATTTATTCGAAAAAAAGGGGACATTAAAGTCCTCCTTTCCCAAAATTTTTGATCCTCAAGCAATTGTAAGAACATGGATCCCAAATGAATCTTAATTGCTTCTTGACATACCTGCACATGAAGAAAACATATTAGATAAAATGTGTTTCCTTCTTCATCCACTTATGCCTTGTGGAAATGATGGCCAATCTCCCCTCTTTTCTTGCACAACTCTCATCCATACATTGGTTGTCCCAAAATACCATAATGTTGCCACAAACACTATTGTAGTCATGCATTTTCCACTCAAAATTCAGAATTAAAATGGTTAGAATCCACCTCAAAACAACCTTGCATAAATCAACATCAAGTGTCAACAACAACCCCTTCAACTGTATGGCTGGAAACTCATCTGTGGAAGTGATAAGGGGGCTGAAAAATTTATGACAGTGGTGAAAATATCATGGCAGCAGCTTTCATACTTCAAAATCCTTACCAAATCAAGAAATGATAGCAATCTAGGGGCTGTAAACGACCCTCTAATGACTGTAGCTTTACCACCATCTTCAGCAAAACTGAAAATAACCCAAGTGTGCAGCCACAAAACTCTGTATGTAGCTCAATCCCCAATCCATTCTTGGTGAATGATGATCATGGATCAACTTCGTGGCAAGATGTACACTACTATGCACTAGTGATCCTTGAATAAATTCATTGGGTGCCAAGCAATGTTGTATAGAAAACATTCGAAAGCCAACATCAATAAGGAAATCATATGGCTTACCCACTTTATACAATAAACACCTAGCTGCCCCAACAATGATGATTTCCCTTATAGTCTTGTTCTCAATTGTATGACTTGGTTTCCAAAAGTGCATTGGTTCTCCATCATACCATTGGTATGCATGACATAACATATAAGCTCTTTACTTAACCATATGTATGATGTCATCACTTCATTACACCTAAAAACATGGAATCTTTCAATGAACTTACCTTCAATGGCTGTTATAACAAGTTTCCCAATCAGCAAATCACCATTAGCACATTGGAAAGTACTTTTCCTTTTCACTTCCGGATCTTCTAATGCCAAATCTGAGTTGCCAATACTCATACTTGCCATAGACAACTTTGAATTGTCCCTATTTCTCATGAGATCAGATGTAAACATCACAAAATCAGATCTGATTATCTTTGTAGAAAGTGGAAAAACACTTGGTTCCCATACCTTAGAGTGCCCAACATGGTGACTTTGAACCTGTAGTATCCCTTGCTTTGCTATCACGGATTCCCCCAAAAACTGAATCCATTGCATCCCATAAACCAATGTAACTTCAGTTGGCTTCATTCTAAGGAAAGCATCACATACCTTGCACCTTTGGCTACACCATTCACTTTTTATCTTCCTACTTGGCATAAGCTGAACATTAGAGTAAAATCCCAACAATAACATAGAGTAGAGAAATGAAATATAGTTATCATACCTCTCTAAAAATGCAAACTATTTTGGCATGTTGGGAGCAATGAATTTGAAACCCTCTTGAGCCATGAGCTGCCCAATCCTCCCAACTCTTCCATTTTTATGGATCCATGGGTTAGCCACATAAGAAATGAAAAGTTAGGATCATCATTATGACCCCCACACTTCATGATAGAGCTCTCTTTCATACTGATTTTAAAATTAGATATTCTTCCCTTTGAAGGCCTCATCATAGCACCTATATGCCATTTGTGAGAACACCATAGAAATTGAGCCCAAGTGTCTATATGTTCTTTGCAAAAACAACACTTCTTACCTCCTTACCCCATGAAGCATGATGTGCACAAAGGTGTTCAATCAACGGTGACAAAAGAGGATGCAACATACATGAAACATGAGTACTCCTAACCATCCGTCCATGGTAGAAAATCTGAAATGATACATAGGCAAAAATTGAAATACCTTCATTCCGTGGGCTGCCCATAACATTCAGAAATTCTGAGTTTAAATCAGCATTCCTTCTTGACATGATTTCCTCTTGGATGGGGTAATTTCTTCCTTGCATTCATTCCCAAGTTGTTGGTGCTTGTCTTGGGTAACTCTTGGCTTCTTGCTTGGGCTGAGATATCCATCAAACAAACTCTCATTTGTCTGTTGTTAGGAACAGTCCAGCAGCTCCACCTATTGCGACTCTGGTTTATCATGGAGAAATTCTTCCTCTCCTTGACCTTATCAATTTGGGTGAGTTATCTTTAAGGCATTCATCATTGTGACCCGAAATTCCTTTCTAGGCACATATATAAAAGCCAATATAGGAGTCAAATGGAAAAGGGAATCGGTTATCTTTACAAACATACCATAGTCTTTGGAAGGGGGGAAATTCTCACCAATTTTATCTTGGCCCATGCACATAAAGCGGTCTTCACCCAGTTTGGATGGTGCGTGCGAGAGTGTATGTGCCCTTTACCATCAAAGTGATCTCACCCTTTCATAATCAAATGATCTTCTCCTCTCTTGAAACTATTTCCATATCTTGATTGCTTGAGATTGGGTTACCTTTGTGGCCTTTACCAAGGCTCAATTCTTCCTCATTATACTTCCTTTGACCGTTGTTATAAAAATTCCAGCAAGATAGTTGTCCTCATATCTATTAAGACAAAGTTTCCTTCTTCTTTTCCCACTTTCTCAAGCCTAAATTCATCATAAGCTAAAAGAAAATCAGTATTAACCAAACCATGATCCAAAATTACCTCATTTTGTTGAATATCTGGAATAGGAATGGGAGTAAGGGCTGCAACTTCATTCTTCCTTGGCTCGTGCTTCATTAGTTCATCAAACCCTTGTGTCACCAAGGTGTTGTTAGGATACCCATCCAAGTGATCAATTGTGGCAAGAGGATTGGAGGTTTTTAACCCTCCCAAGGGCTGCCCCTTCTCAATAACCAGCTGCTGCAATTTATCATCCATTTTCTTGTCCTTAGGGCAATAAGCATGCCCATCATCTCCCAGTGAACTTGGGGTTTTTTCTCTTCTTCAACCAGCTCCATAGCCACTCCTTGCTTTGCCAACAAGATGGGGCTCTCTTCTACTAGGGTAGGGGTATTTTCCCAAAACCCTTGTGCATGCCACAAGGCTTGGACCAAGTTCCAATGCCCACTCTTTTTGCTTCCAAATTTATGAATTCGGAAAAGGTGAGGGCATCACAAATCTTCTCCGGAAGAGCTTGATATTCCTCAAAGTATTTTGCCACCTTGTTGACCTTTGAAACCCTACGCACTTCCTTGAATTTCCTTCCTCTTTGTGAGTTTTGCATGGTGGAGGCAAGATAATCCAAGGTACCTACTAGTCTTCCTTGAACTTTCATCAATCTGTCCATTGAAACCCTAGGTCTTGAGAATCCGTGCTCTGATACCACTGTAATGACCCTTTCAAGGGTTTAGACCAAAAGAAAAGGAATTTAGCCAAACACCAAAATTATTCAAATCTGATTTTTATTGCAGCAGACTGAAAATGAGAAATCAGCGAACTGTATCCTTCACAAAAATATGTCAAACACCATGAAATACTTCAAATTAACTTGCCACAATTTTTATATATATATTATGCATCCATAAGAGCCAAAAACAATGAAAATTATGAAGAAACACACTGCTGGAAATTAATTAATGTCCATAACTGTAGCCACAAGAAAAATATAGATCTTGGGACTAGAAATCCCAAAAATCATGAAACTTGAGATTCCAGCCTTAGAAATTATGATAAATCAGATTATAGACTAAAAATGCATAAATAAATTCACCAAACCCTCCAAACCGTACTCAAGGTAGGTCATTCCACTAGAAAGAAGCCAATAACAATCTGAAAATGATAGATATCTCCTTAAATTTGTCTTATACTTCAATCCCAAGTCAAGATGAAGGGCTTTCGTCCTTCACTCAACCTCTAGAAAGGTTTTCGTCCTTCTAGAAAAGCACACATGAGGGTTTTCATCCCCAAGTGTAAGAACAAGGAGCCGCTAGCTCACAATGTCCAAGTAAGATAAAATGCTCCAAGTCTATATCTAAAATGATATCTTAGCTCTCTTTTTATAACCTCCTTTTTGTGTCAAAGCTCATAAAAGAAAGGCCGACCTCTAATGAGTCATTATAATCTTTTATTAAGCCTTATTAAAGGCACAAAACCCTAGCCGACCTCATTAAGAGGGGAAATACAAAAAAAAAACATGAATATAAATGATGAAATCTGAAATATAATCCATGATCTTCCATGATTCAACCAATGCTTGCTAAGGAATCCTTTATTTCAAATTTATTCAGAAAAAGGGGACATTACAGAAAGAGGAGTAAATAATTCATAAGATGATCTCCACAAATTAGCCCCAACATTTGCTTTTATAGCCTTTACCAGTCATAAATCACCAGGTTTTTCACCCAATTCGGCCTTGTTTTGGCTGAAGTAGTTGTTTCCTTTAACTACAACCATCTACCACCATTTTACAATGATTTAATGACTTCAAAATGATCACTCTTGTAGCTTTTCAAATCTGAAAACAACTCATAATCTAATTTTATCAAAATCAGCGATTTAAATTCTCCTATTATAAATTTATTGGGTGACTGAATTTGAGCATGCCCAACTATAATTAAGTTTTTCCCATGAGATGATATATGAAAAAGAGAACAATAATGAAATTTTCCCAAAAATTGAATCCATTGCATCCCACAAACAACAGTAACTTCAGCTGGCTTAATTTCAAGAAAAACATCACATACCTTGTACCTTTCTATGAGGTATGACAACTATACCTTGTTCCTTTTGTAATGCACAAAAATGTCATCCATCATGTTGATTTCAAAATCATATCTCCTTCCCTTTTGCAGCCCACAATGATACCCACTTCATGTGCACAAAAACAAGTTTGACATTGCACCAAACCATCTACACACCTTTTGCTACACCATTCATTTTTGGCCTTCTCCTTATTTGGTGCAAGCTGATCATGAAGATAAAAATACAACAATATCATGGAATGGAGTCATGCATCATAGTCATCATGATTGTTATTCTTCTCTCCTATTCTTTATTCCTTCCATGAAACCATAGGTTAGCAACATATGGGAAAGAAAATCAGAATTCTTATCATACTTATTATGCATCAAACATGCCATGCTAGAATTCTTCCCAACTTCATACAAACTCATCAATTTTCTTTCTTTCCATAAGCAAAGTGAGGAAAAATCAAAACTAAAATTTTTATCTTTACCTTCTTTGAGCTTCAAGGGTTTACCCGAATTCCAAGGATGTAAGAAATCTATGTAACTCTTCACCATACACCTTCTTCTCTCAATCAACATGTGCAAAGAAACCTCTATCTTGAAGCCCAAATTTGTGACCAAGAGTTGTGATGATGAGCCCAACATGATGATGAAATAGGAAACAAAGAATCTAAAATATGTTTGCACCTCGGTTTTCATGAAAGACCATCTCATAGGCTTTTCTTAGGAGATGTATAATGAATCCTTGGCCACAATTCTCTTCCCAATCTTTCTCCTCTACCTCTTTAGCATAATTATGATCACCAAAATGGCAATGACAAATAATGATGCAATAGACTTTTTCTAAACCCCGTCCTGCACAAACAAAATATCATAGGACTTACCATTAATTGTTGGTCTGAAAATTACATCAGGCTGAGTGGTCATGGGCACCTAGAAATGCCCTTTTTCCATGGGTGTACCTCATAACAACTTCACTTGGAAACTCCACTTCATAGATCCTTCAATATTCAGACTTTTCTCCAATTATAACCCCATTTTTAGCTTGCTGATCAAAATGTACAGCCACTTGCCATGGTTTACAATGGAGCCTCAACCATGAAATATTGTTATTATTTTCATCAAATGGCTCAAGACAACAAAATTGAATTGGTGTAGAAGAAAGCAATGATTTCGAAGCACCTCCATACCATTGGTCATCCCAATATGCTAACTCTTATTGTCATATGAGAATTGCTTGGGCTATCTCCAACATTCACTTCATCATCTTGCTCCTCATGCTTCCCTTCATTTTTTTGCTCATGCTCTCAAGTTCCCTTAAATTTTTCCACATGCAACCATTAGAAATAAAAGGAATATCATTAACAATCAAAAGCTCTTTACCTTCCATTTTGCTAGGTTTTTGCTTAGTAATTTCTCCATCCTCTTGTGCTTTCATGGGGTTGTAAGGAAAATCAGTCAAGGGATCAGCTTTGACAAATGGTAGTGGGTACTTCTAAGGCTTCCAAAGGCTGATCCATCACCATAAGTAGTTGTTGTGATGCTTCTTCCTCCTTAGCATGGTGGATACCTTCCTCTTTTGTCACCTCAAAAGGGTTGTTATAGAGGAAGTTGTATCTTCGAACTTCATCATGACTTCTCCACCTTGTAGCTGATCCGCTACATGCTCTTTGACTTGCTTCTTCACAATGGAGGGATTTTTCCCTCTTCATCTTGCACCGTGGATTCCTCTATGGGATGTTTCTTCTCCATTACTTGCAGCCCTAATTTTTTTCTTATGTAGCTTGAGACCTAAGCTTGGGCCTTGATCTTTCCTTGCTTATTCCCATGAACTCAAAAAATGACATGGCATCATGAATCTTCTCTAGAAGGGCCCTATATCCCTCATATCATGTAGCAATGTTGTCCGCTTTGGATGGTTGAGTATTATTGACTTATTTTGAACAGATCTTTCCGCCATTCGGATCTTGAAGGGTATGGATCAGTTGGGGCATTTTATTGGTCAATCTTTCTTGCCCTAGGGCAAGCCTTTCAAATCTAGCATCACCAAAAATTATCTCCACTATTTTATCTTCTCCTTGATAACAAATGTAGCTCTTATTTTCCTCTGGAATGAAAACCCTCAAGCTAGGAAGACCGAAGCTCTGATACCATTGTAATGTCAATTTTTAAGGTTGAACCACACCAACAAGGAATTTACACAAACCCAACTGAAAATAATCTGATTTTTATAAGAGTAGATCCAACAATATTAGAAACCCTAGCAGCGAATAGGAAATTACACTTTTAGGGCATCATACATCATTAAAAAAGTTGAAAGTAAATAAACAAGTCTTTCTAATGCAGTGAACTATAACAGAACTTAATGGCATCCATTCTCATGCAATATGGGCTGGAAATTAACATAGAAATATCCCAAATACTCAATAAATCTAGCAAGATGAAATTTGGAGCAAATTTGTATTTTATAAATTTATTTCAAGTGCAAATACAGCTGAAACTTCTAAAATTCATAACTCCATCAATACTTGGAGTTTCAACACAAACCAATGCTCAAAATGATCTTGAAGAGACCAACTATCCAATGAAAGTGAAATCACAATTTTCCAACCATGAAAACTCATTAAAAGTGATCCCGAAATCTCCAAATGGGTAGATAAAGCTGGAAATGAATGTGGCAGCCCCCAAAACCATGCCCTAGTTGGAATGTGTGCCCTTTCCATTCTGAAATTCTGAATTTTTAAGCTCTAATGTGACTCCCGGATGAAGTCATCAATGCAACAAATGAGGGTTTCCATCCCCAAGTGTTGTGATTATTGAGGGTTTTCATCCCCAATAAGATCCAATGAGGGTTTTCGTCCTCAAAGGGGTGAAAATGAGAGCTCAATGCTCCAATTTCCAAAAGAGAAGTATATAATTCATAAGATGATCTCCACAAATGAGCCCCAACATTTGTTTTCATAGCCTTTACTTTTCTTTCTTTGTGGAGCGCTCCATGTAGGCCTTTTTATTTATTTATTTTTACTATTTAATTTTCCCTCTTAAAGAGGGACTACCTCTCTTTTTCTCTTCTTTTAGTATTTAAAAATACTTTTATTTTAATAATAATAATATGAAGTTGTCCCATCATAAGAATTGGTTGGGCCCTACTTAAAATATTATTAATTAGTTTTAATTTAGAAAAGGTGACATTACAAAAAATATTCAAGTAAACTAAAGTTGGGTACTCCAAAGACTAAGGTATACCTTGTTAGCTTATCTCTTTTTCTTTAATCTCTAAAGACCCAATGCTCTAATGATGTCTTCCTCAAGTGTAAGGTCTACTTAACCCTAATACCTCTTAACATTCTAAGGTAGATTTGCAAGAAAAAGAAAAGTGGATTGATTGGTGATATATTTGAGAAATGATTAATAAAAACCCTATAGATATGGACTTACACCCTAGAAGTCATGAATCAGTTTCAGCCAACATCATCGATTAGGCCACTAAAGTTGGCTAAGACAAGATTCTACTAAAACATCATCGGCAAGGTCAATGATGTCAGTTGTATGCAATCTAAAAGGAACTAGAGGAGGAAGAAGGGAGATGAAGCTAGTGAGGAACAAGTGGAGCTAATAAAAAGGTGATTTGAAAGTGGTATAAGGTTGTGTAAGGTGATGGTATAAAAGGAAATGCCACAACGATCTCTCATGACTTGCTACAAGTTGTCCCACCTCAATCCTTAGCACACTCCTTAAAATGCATTTCGATAGATTAATATGTCGACACGTCCTATAAAGGAAATTGTTAGTAACTGAAAATAAGGTGTATATATCATAGCCATCTTTAGATCCTTCTTCCCAACAAGAGCTTGTTCACTAGACACTTTAACACTAAATGATTTGCATGGAACTCAAATGGGATTGCCAACAATAATGGTGGAACTTCTTTTGTGCAATGCATATATCATTGTGAGTGCTTCATGTTCCATCATCATGTAATTCTTCTCAGCATTGGATAGTTTTTGGCTCACAAAGTAGAACATATTATCCAAATTGCCTTCTCCTAGTTGTGCGAGGATGGTACCAATTGTTTTTCCCATCGACACGGAAATTTTTGTTCCGATTGGCAAAAACCAGTATTGGGGCTATCATGAATTGTTGTTTCAAATTAGAAAACAATGCTTATCATTCTAGGATCCACTCTAGCTTTCGATCTTTGTGTAGAAATTTTTCTATTGGTGCTGCAATATTCACATATCCCGAATGAATTTTCTATGATATCTACATATCCCCGAATGAAAAAAAGAACATACTACCAACGTATTAGCAAGAAGTTGAAGACATTATCCCAACAATATTTTCTTGATCTATGAAGATTCCACCACTACAAATGACATGTCCCAATAGTATACTGCATACCACATGTCCCAATAGTACTCGGAATGGTGTGAAAAACAAGCATTTCTTCATATTCAGCAAAATTCGCAGTGTATAGTATTGTTCTATCATTAGTCTAAGGTTTCACAAGTGTTCTTCCAACAAAGAGAATATTACCCACTCATCCAAATACAACTTCAAGTAAATTATGGATGAAGTCTTTAAAGGTAGTAACCTTGGCACAAGTGAACGCAACTAGTGCATTATTTAAACCAAGTAGCATTAACTTATAGGCAAACAACCCCATTCAATGGCAAATGTAGTCTTCAGTCGATCCTCCTTAGCAATGGGAATTTGTTGGGGACACTGAATTTGTCCATGAATGAATATACTTTGTGCCACGACTGCTTCCAGCATCTCATATGTAAACGGTGTAGAAAATCAATCATTCACACACACTTCGATCAATGCTCTATAGTCATCATAGATTCAATTTTCTTATGTTGTACCACCATTGGACTTTCCTAATCTGATTTCTCCACCAGATATATCAATTCAATTTTTACCATCTTACCTATTTTGGCTTTGACCTTTACATTCATATTTGGGTTTAATCTATATGGCCTCTTCTTGATCGGTCAGGCATCCTCCATCTCTATATGCATTTCTCCCAGGGATGGACCAATACCTTTGATCTCAATGAATTTTTTCAGTATGCATCTCCATAGTCTGTGGGAGATGAACAATTTCTATAACTTCTTTTTGTGCCCAATAATCCTCTATGGCTGCCATTTCAGATTTTCCTTCAATGCCAATGTTTATATACATCAAGCACAAGGGTTCTCTATACATCTTGTTGGCTTCTTCTTGCATGGTGTCTTGCACACCTCTTTTCCCTTGTTTTTCCACAATTATGTTTTGCATTTTTTCTTCCCAAGTGTTAGACATATCCTTTTCTCTAGGAAGTTATGCAATTTTCTTTGGTTCGAACATGCCTTTCGGTTCCATGTCTTTATCATTGTCCTTGATTACAAATATTTGAATCGCTACATATGTGATTGCATGATTTGAGCATGAAGCCCTTCTTTTCCCAAATTTATCCACATTCATGTACATTATCTTCAATGTTCTTTCTATTTTCACTCAACATTTCTTCTTTCTAGCACATTTACCCAATCTAGCCCATTGTAATATAATAAGATTTGCATTTTCTTTAGTGTTGTTGAACTAGAGCTTTCTCATCATCAAAGCCAAAGGTCTAGATAAAATCTTGTTGCACATGGGCCCATGTGCTTTTTTCCCTTCTCCTTTCTTGGTGCATATACCAAACTTTCGATAATGGAGTCAAAGTAGCTAGAAACATGTGTACCCAATACCGTGATTTGAAGTCTTGTTCTTTCCATTTGTCCACACAAATGTGTATATGTACTTATGAAGATTTCTCTACTTGGAATATTTTCCATTTGTTCACAAACTCTCTGAGATAAAATTGAGCTCGCAACATCTCACTAGCAACTTCCCACTCTAGGTTGTTTTCATGGTGCACTTTATATGATGGGATAAGATATATCCCCACCTGAGTTCTCAAATGTTGGGGATCAAATCTAGGATTGCACACAAAATGTAGATACCAAAGGTGCTCATAGAGTGTTAGTATTGTAATTTTAGAGGATAGTAGCCCTAACCCTAAGGTAGCTATAGGTTTCCAAGGCCTATACCTAAGATAAAGAGAGGTATCCTACTAGGATTCAGAATAAGAGTAGATCAAGAGATGGATAAAGCCAAGGGGCATAACATAATAAGACAAAGCAATAGATCAAAGAAAACATACATCTACCCTAATCTATAGCAATGAATGATTAACCATCCACACAACAAAAATATGCAACAAAGGACAAAGAAGGGTTAGAAATACTTCCATATAGTTTGGTCGTTGATGCATGATCCTCCAGAAACAATAGCACCGAGAGAGAATCCATAGAGATGGAGAAGGGGAAATATCTCAAGAAGAAGACCTCCACTCCTAGCTCACTATGTGTAATGTCCCCTTTTGAAATAATATAAATTGAAGGCTTCTTGCTCATCTTCCTTTCGTGGGCAAAAAAAGTTGAACAAGGGAAGAACTTGAGCTATATTTCAGTTTTCTTTATTCATATTTAAGCTTTTATTTTGTGTTTTCCCCTCTAAGGCAGGTCGGTTGGGTTGGAGAGCTCCCAAAAGTGAAATTAGAAATTAAGACAAGCTTTTAAAGAGGTTAGTCTTGGGGGAATTCTCCTCTAAGGCTTTTGGCACCACCACTAAGCTATAAAAGGGGTCACATAGGCTCTATTTGTGCATCTTTTGGCATATATACTTTTATCTACTTTGGTTCTAGAGCGGTGCTCTAATCCAATTCCACTAAAGGGCGACAATCCATTAGTGTGGCAAGCAAGGGAGATGGAAACCTTCCTTGTTGAAGATTGGAGGACGGAAACCCTCCAATTTGGTGGTGTTGAAGACATTCTTTGAAGACTATCTTGCTGGTTTGCAGCTAGGGCATCAAGAAGAAGACATATCAAGGGTTTTGGCATTGTTTGGAGCCCCTCTCCTAGGGAGCGACTTGTATAGGAGTGTGATTGGGTGTCTTCTAGGGCACGAATTAACATTCCAAGTTGATATTTGGACTTCTCATATTTTATAAGGCTGATATATTGCATATTTGTTAATTGTTGGGGTTTGGAGACCTCATTCCCAGCCACTTCTATTAGTTGTACTTTTTTTCATTACTTAAATTTCAGTCAGGTTTGTGGTTGAGTTTCATGGTGGAAATTTCCTAGAATATTACTAAAGTGTTTGTATATGTTATAGATGATTTATATGGTGATTTTGGGTTGAAATACTACTCTTTGCAAGTTGTTGTCCATAAAACTCATACTAGTGTACATTGTTGGCTTATTTTAGGTTTGTTGGTATAGAAATCCAAGTTTACTTCACTTGGGGTTTGTGACGATTCCTTGTTTTTGTAGTTCATCCCTAGAAAGGGACATTACAATGGTATCAGAGCTTCGGTCTTCCTAACCTAAGGGTTTCATGCAAGAAGATAAAATGGCGGATAGAATTTTTGGTGATGGTAGATTCAAAAGGCTTGCCCTAGTGCAAGAAAGGTTGACCAACAAAATGGCTCAGCTGATCCATACCATTCAGGATCCAAATGGTGGAAGGAACTCTTCAAAGGAAGTCAATAATACTCAACCATCCAAAGGAGACAACATTGCTACATGGTATGAGGAGTATAGGGCTCTTCCGGAAGTTATTCATGATGCCCTACCATTTTCCAAGTTTGTAGGATGGAGGAAAGATAGAGTGGGCATTGGAACTTGGTCCAAGCCCCAAGACATGCACAAGGGTCATGGGAAGGATATCCCAACCCTAGAGGAGAAGAGCCCCATCTTGTTGGCAAAGCAAGAAGAGGCTATGGAGCTGGATGAAGAGGGAGCAAACTCCCAAATTCGCTATGCAAGGATGGACATGTCTATCCCTCTAAGATTAATAAGGAGAAAGATCTATCGCAGCAGCTGGTTACCAAGAGGGAGCAGCCCTACTCTCAAATTTGCTATGCAAGGATGGACATGTCTATCCCTCTAAGGTTAATAAGGAGAAAGATCTATCGCAGCAGCTGGTTACCAAGAGGGAGCAGCCCTTGGGAGTCTTAGAAACCCCCAACACTCTTGCCAAAGTGGAGCTCTTGGCTGATTTTCCAAACAGCACCATAGACACACAAGGGTTTGATGAAAGTCTAAAGCATGAGCCTTGGAAGGAAAGAGAAATCAAAAAGCATGAGTCCCAAAGTAAAATTTCTTTAATATTTAATGATGTGTCATTTATTTCTGATGGGTGTGTGTGGCTAAATGTTGAAAAGAAATCATATTTGCATAAGGGTAAAGAAGATGCATTGGAAGAGGGTAATCCAATTGTCATTTTGGAGCATGAAGACAAAACAGATCAGCCCCTAATTGAGGAGGAAAAATTAGATATGCGGGAGGTTTATGAGGAAGGGAGAGGTCCCTAGAATCACCCATCAAGACATGCAAAAAGTTGTAGTCTAGGATTATTTCTTATTATTCCATTTAAACAATGCGCAAAAGATAAAACAAAGCATAACATGCAGTGTGCAATAGCTACATAAAAAAATCAATTTAAGGAAGATATAGCCAAGTGACAAGAATATCTAACAGTAGATTGGAATTGTATTACTGAAAAAACTTACACATGAATTCAGAATGGAACACAAGATCAGTATTAAGGATTCAGGATCAACCTCCTCACAGTGCACTTACATGTTTTTATACAATTCGAAGTGACTATTGGTTTACTAGTCCCTTTTCCTTCCTTTCCTTGTCAAAAAGGCTCTTCGCATTCTCTACTTATGTTTAAAGAGCATTACATATTCTATATTTTGTCTTTTATATACTAGGCACATACATTAAGTGTAATATACAATATCCAAAATACATTCAAGTCGGATTTTAAACCCCTATACACTCCCAACAAATGGAATAGATATATGGGGTAAAGGGGGAGTGCTAGATATAGCCACCCAACTAGCTATATATTGATCGAAAAATCGACTAGTTATGCCCTCGACTGCCTAGGGTGGGTCGATAGTTATCCTGAAGGATCCTTGATTGATTGTCAAATGTTGGAGGTTGTTCAACCATGTATATCCTAGAGCCTATCTAATCTGAACTATGGGAAGCTACCGCTACAAATAGATATTCTAATGGGTAGGGCCGGGCCAAGGGCTGGGCCCATCCATATATCTAGTAGATGATTCTATTATAGACATGATATCATCCATCAATCATATGCATCACACACCCACACCATACAGATATAGAATAAAGAGGAGAGTCTGCATAAATGCCCCCCGAGCTAGAGAACCTATATGGATAGGATAGGGCTATCGGTTGAATCCCTCGACCTTGAAGCAGTCTAACAATATAGATAAGTGTCAAATGGTTTTCTAAGGGGAATTTACACACAATCTCCAAGGAGCTATAAGGTAAAGGATCTTACTAGATTTGGGGTGTCATTAGACACTCAAGCAAGAGCTATAAGTAACTAAAGTGCCATTAGACAATAAGCATATATAAAAGTTCTAAAAGGTGCCATAAAGTGGTAAGCAAGAGAAATGAATAAGAAGAATGTAAAAATTAGCAATAAGCTAACAAACATATGTTAATCTATCATATCTAATACATGAAGCATAGAACAATCACCAACCAAAGTACTAAAGAATAAGTTTAGGATTTGAGATACTTACTAGGGTTGATTTGTCGCGCATTGACCTCCTCCTTGGCTTGTAGCACTTTGTGAGAGATTGTCATAGGTGAAGTCAAGATGGATAGGTGCTGCCCTAAGTAGACCAAAGTTGGGACTCCAATGACTAAGGTAAATCTCTTTTGTAATGTCTCCTTTTTCGAATTAATTCATTTGAAAACTTCTTTCCCATTCCACTTCTTGTGATCAAGAAGTAGGTGAACAAGGGAGGTCTTTGGTTGATGTTTTAGTCTTTATTTTATTAACATTTACACTTTTCCTTTAGTATTTTCCTTATGAAGCAAGTCGGCTAGGTTGGAGAATTTAAAAGGAAATTAAAAGATAAAGCAAGCTTCTTTATGAGGTCAATCATGGGGAAGTCCCTCAATGGGGTTTTGGTGCCACCTTATGGATATAAAAAGGGGTCGCTTAGGCTCATTTTGGGCATGCTTCCCTATTATAATTTTATTCTACTTGGTTTTGGGGATAATCTCTCTATTTTATTCCACTAGACAGAAAAAATCATTTGGTGTGGCAAGATAGGAAGATGTAACCCTTCCTTGTTCAAGGTCGGAGAATGAAAAACTCTCCAATTGATGGTTCCAAGGGCTTCAAAGAAGGAAGAGATATCAAGGAAGAGATATCACAGGTCTTCTACATCAATTTGGTACCCTCTCCTTGGGTGGTGACTTGGGTGGAGAAGGGTTTGAGTTCCTTTTAGGGAACTAATTGACATTTTGTGTTAATATTTAGATTCCTCTTAATTTATAAGGTTGATTTATCACTTCATTGGTATTTTTTGGGGTTTGGAAACATCATTTCCAGACCTTAATGTGGGTTGTACCTTTGTTTCCATTTAATTAATTTTTGGTTGCGTTTAGGAGTTGATTTCTTGGGTGATAATTGTCCTAACATATTCCTAAAGTGCCTCTACATGTTTTTAGATGATATGAATAGTGATATTTCAATGAATTATTGTTTTTCCTTGTTGTCCTAAAAATCAGAATGCTTTAGTTTGCGGTTTTTGTTTCATTTTTTTTCAGCTCAACCCTACAAAGAGACATTAGAGTGGCATCATAGCTTCGGTCTTCCCATCCTAGAGGGTTTCACTCAAAAGGAATAGATAGATGTCAAACATAATCGAGAGGTTTTCCTAGGGAAAGGAATATTGGTGAATAGGATGACACCATAAAGATACAACAGCTGGAGGACACATTTTGGGTTGGAATGGGAAAGCCTTTGCATCCCATAATTACAATTGTATGGACAATTGCCCAGAGTATTGAGAGAAGTCATCATGCTATTAAGATGCTTTCAGTAGAGGCATTAGAACAAGTGGAGCCAGCTATGGTAGCGGGAGTTGCAACAAATAGAGAGTAGGTTTCAGGGACAACACATTGGTGGGTAAGCCCTACATTTTTGTTTTCATTACAACAATCTTCTCATGGGCATTTTCAGCTCCTCTTCGATTCACATACCCCTAGAAAAAATTTTAATGAAAATGGATGTTAAGCTCATGAAATTCATGTTGGAAAGCAAGCAAGATGAAAGTTATCTTGTTGTCCCAAGCTTGGGAGATCAGCCAGACATGGAAGGTATGGTTGTGAGTTGTAAACATGTTGATTTTTGGATTTCAAGCATGTTGTCATAAGATTTTGTATTGCTATCATAGACATTTCCAGCTTATCTATAATCTAATTTGCTGCCATACAAAACAAGACAGGCATGAGAGGGGATAGTTTCCACACTTATAAGATATTTTCAGTCATCAACAGAGTGTTTCCAATCCCCACTATGTTGTTTTTGCAAGATTTCATGAGGGATATTCACCATGACAGCATTTGTACTTGTTTTTCATTTATTTTCCATGTAATTTCCAACCCCTTTCCATTGTTGACAATTGTAGAAGAATTTCCAGTCATTTGGGTGAAGGGTGCTAACAATAGCAACATGCTTACAGCAATCATAGGAGGTTTTCTAGCTACTTTCATCCTAAATTTTGAGGGAAAAATGCACGATTACAACTATGTTTGGGGCAACATGACTGAGTTCTTATGGACAACCATAACTTGTATAAAGTTTGTGAGAGGTTTGCCAACAAAAAGGAGGAGTTGGCCATCATGTCTACAAGGCATGAAATGAAGAAGAGAACTCTTATTTTCTCTAATAAGTTTGTTCCATGTGCAGGTACACGTGCGATGAAGGAGCAGTTGAGTTTGCTTTTTTCCCATACAAATGAAGGAGCAAATGAGATTGTAGTTGTAGCAGCAAAAGAATGTCAAATTTATGGTCACATGTGATCGCCCTTTACAAAGAGATGAAGCCTCTTCCATACTTGAGTTGAAGTGGAAAAGATTAAAGACATTGAAGAGCCAAAGGGCAGCAGTGAGTATGCAGCATGGAATTCCTTATTGTTAGCCACAAATCATCATTTTTGGACAACAAAAGAGTTCACTATAGCAAGGTGAATTTCTTGTGTGGTCCACATTAGGACAACATTGCACAATGCTTCCTAGCTCGTCATGGAGAGTAGAGCACCATTGGAGATTGGTCAGTGGTGAGTTTTAAAGGGCAACCCACTTGAAAATCAGAGCAGCATAGCAAAAGCAAGGTATAATGACTCATAATTTGGTTATTTTGGAAAAAAATACAGCCAAGCATAGGATAAATAAGGGATGATGTTTGGTTACTCCCGAGTGTTAGAAGAAGCATCCTTATGATAACTATGAGGCCATTTGTACTTGAATATGATTTTGATATTGAATATGTCAAAGGAAAACACAATGTGGAGGTGGATGCTTTATCAAGAAAGCCACCTCTTATCTCTCTTGAGGATGTGGTCATACATAATTAGAAGATAAAGGAGGCAGAGGTTTCAAATCAGCCAAGTTTGCAATTTCTTAAAAGCAAGCAATTTCGGAAGGGAGGATGTAATGTCCCTTTTTAGAGGGACTTAGGAAATGACCAAAAGCTGAAGATAAACAACACTTTTCAGCTTTTTAGTGAGTTGTTAGTGACTGAAATAAATGTATAAAAATCCTTAACTGCTGTCAACCAACACCTTTCTAGGGTATTGACTTGTTTTGGGGTTTCATACCCACTTTTAAGTCTTCAAAAACCTTCCAATCAGATTCACTTGAATTTCTAAAATTATGATAAACCCTCAACTATCATATAATGAAAGAAATCTGATTTTCAATGCCCTAGATATGGAGATATGAATTTCAACAAACCCTTGTCTGCAATGTTATTTCAAATATTGGCCTTATACATTATGGCGAATAAGCTAGTAATTTCAGAATTGTCAAATACATGTCACACATACAAAATATTTATCTCCAAGTGGGTTAATCCACTCTAAACAAATAGAATATTGCACCAAAAAGACCAAACATGAAAGAAAAGATACTTTATTTCTTTCCAAATCCACTTGCACACACCAAAATCTCATGAAGGGTTTTCATCCTTCACAAGTTCCCCAACCAAGGGTTTTCATCCTTGGATGAGATCCTCAACCCAAGGGGTTTCGTCCTTGAGAGAGTAAAAGAGCTACACTTGCCAACTTTTACCAAAATAAGAATAATCTCCAAAAACATGTCCTAAACTAATGCCAACAAACTCTATTTATAATAAGAGGGTGGCGCCAAGTCTTGGGGCTCTCAAATGAGGCCGACCACAATTAGACTTGCTTTATTATTTTTTTACTTTTTGGAGCCTACATGCTCACCAATATATTTTTATTTCTAATTTATTGTTGGGCGCTAGGCTCACCAACAAATACAATGCCAATTAAAGAAATAAACATGAAATTAAGCACATGATGACATTGTTGGCTTCTTCTAGCTTGTTTGCTTGGACCCATCAGGAAGAAAAATGGGCCAAGGTCTCTAAAATGAATTATCTCGAAAATGGGACATGATAGGGGACTATAATGTCCCCTTTTTCATATTAATTCATTTGAAGACTTCTTGCCCATTCCACTTCCCATGGGCAAGAAGTAGGTGAACAAGGGAGGTCTTTTGTTGATGTTTTAGTCTTTCTTTTATTAACATTTACATTTTTCCTTTAGTATTTTCCTTATGAAGCAAGTGGCTAGGTTGGAGGGCTTAAAAGGCAAATTAAATGATAAAGCAAGCTTCTTTATGAGGTCAGTCATGGGGAATTCTCTCCATGGGGTTTTGGCGCCACCTTATGGATATAAAAGGGGTCACTTAGACTCATTTTGGGCATGTTTCCTATTATAAAATTATTCTACTTGATTTTAGGGCCAATCGCTCTATTCCATTCCACTAGAGGGTGAAAATCCTTTGGTGTGGCAAGCAAGGAAGATGAAACCCTTCCTTGTTCAAGGTTGGAGAGAAAAACTCTCCAATTGGTGGTTCCAAGGGCTTCAAAGAAGGTTATCTTGCCGGTTGGCAGCTAGGGTTTGAAGAAGGAAGACATATCAACACCCTCTCTTAGGGTGGTGACATGGGTGGAGAAAGTTTGAGTGCCTTCTAGGGCACCAATTGACATTTTTTGTTGATATTCAGATTCCTCCTAATTTATAAGGTTGATTTCTCACTTCATTGGTATTTGTTGGGGTTTGGAAACATCATTTTCAGCCCTTAATGTGGGTTGTACCTCTATTTTCATTTAATTAATTTCAGTTGATTTCTTGGGTGATAATTATCCTAAAATATTCCTAAAATGCCTCTACATGTTTTAGATGATGTGAATGGTGATATTTTGATGAATTATTGTTTTTTCCTTGTTGTTGTCCTAAAAATCAGATTGTTGTTCATTATTATTATATTTTACAGTTGGCTGATATAAAAATCAAAATGATTTAGTTTGGGGTTTGTGTTGTTTCATTGTTTTTCAGTTCAGCCCTAAAAGGGACATTACAGGTTGGTACTACTATTTTTGATATCTTCAAAGGCCTTTATGCTTCAGCTTTTCTTCCTTGGTGTATGCTCTTCTAAACCCTAAGTCTTGTTCTTCTTCCAAAATGGTATGCAAGTGCAAGAAGAGAGGATTTGATGTTTTATATTTGAAAAATGACAAAGAGGAACCTTATAAATATGGATCTAAACCCTAGAATCCAACACTCACTTTTGGACAATGTCATTGGTCGAGCTAATGATGTTGGCAAAAATGAGGGGGTTTATGGGACATCATTAGTCCGACCAGTGACGACTGCTACATGTTGGCAAAGTGGAAAAGAGAGTGATAGGGGAGAATGGGAACCTAGGATGATGAATGAAGCTAGTGTCATAATGACCTAAAGGTGGTAATATGAAGGCACATGTGACAAATCTCTCACAAATTGCTATGAGTCGCTGCAACCCTAATTACGTTGTACTCCTTTGGATGTACACTCAGGGAGATTGATGCATGGATGAGCCCTGCAAAATAAAGTGTCAATAAGAAAAAAGGTGTATACAACATCAACCTCAACATCTTCGTATTTGTGATACACACTATCTAAGGACCAAGTTGGTTCCTATCATGGTGTGACCTTGTGTGGATTGTGGTCTTGATGCCTAGGGTTTCTACAAACGCATGCGCATATACTCACATCATCACCCCACTTAGAAGGTATTGTGCCTAAGATTTGACTCCTCGTAAAATTTTGTATACCACAAACAATTTGTGGTCAAAATGCATCATTTGCAAGTTCCAGAAGGATTTTCAAGTGTTCAAGTGTAATTTGTTCCAAGTTCCAAGTCACACATGTACTCTGTGAGTGAAATCAGGTATTTGAAGTCACTTTGAATCTCTTTCATAAAAGGTACAAAGGTGCATTTACATCCCAATTTCCTCCTTTCTTGTAAAAATTCAAAAATGCACAATCGCACTTGTGCAAAGCAATATCAAAACTCCATTTCCCCACTTCAAAAATGTCAATTGAACCTTTTGAGTCCCATCTATTCCGTAAGAGGCAAATGTATGTTTGGTCATATCTCTCACATCCGAGCTTCATTTCAACTCTTGTTTGAAGTGTTGGAAATCTCTTTTAGTGAGAAATCTAGTGGCAAATAGTAACTTATATTTTGAGGCACACTCCTACACAAGCAAGCAAGCAACAGCGAAGGTACTGGCCTAGAGAGATCGTCATATGGGTTTGTTGACTCCATCACCCAATAGACAAGAGTTGTTGGGCCCACTCAACATGTCATATTGTTCTAGAGGTGCCATCTGTTACAAAATATCCTATTGTTCTGATAAAATATGTAATGTCCCCTTTTCCAAACTAATTCGATTGGAAGACTTTGAGCCCATTCCACTTCCCATGGGCAAGAAGGAAATGAGAAAGGGGAGTAATTGTCATGTTTTTCAATTATTTTCATGAGCATTGCATTCTTCTTTAGTAGTTTTCTATATAAAGTCAGTTTGACTAGGTTAAGAAGAAAAACAAATGAAAAATAGAAGAGAAAGGATCCATTATGAAGTCGGTCCTATTTGGGGGCATTCTAATTTGTTTTGGCACCACATCAAGGTATAAGAAGCGGTCGCTTGGCTCATTTGTGCATCATCATTTTGTCTAATAATTAGTTTACATGGTTTTTGGTCAGATTTCTCAATTACTTTCACTCAATGTTTTAAAATCGGAACCGGACTCGGAACCAACCGAGGTCCGGACCAGAACCGGACCTGTTCAAACTTAATGAACCAATTTACTAAAAAATACATAAAATTTTAGATTTTTAATGAAAATAATATATTTAAAAGGTTAAAAACCATGATTCCAACAATTACATACAAAATATGCGAAGTTTTCTCTTATATATATGCAAGAAAGGTGTTTATAACAAAATGGCATGAACTCCAAGTCCAATACACAATACATATATCATAGATGAGATTCTGAAACAAAATACATAAACAATGAGGCTCTAAATGGCCTCCATAGTTCGAGACTCCAAAAAAACAACATGCTATGATCATTGATACATTACAAATACTACAAGTTACAAAACTCTAGAATAAACTCGATGACATCAATGTTCAATCATCAAACTCTGCACCACTACTGGAAATGGGATCCTCAAGGTCATCCTCATCACTATCATTACCGGCCTTTGGCTCTAACTCGGACTCATCCAAATCCTCAGGTACATCTGAACAAATGTATTGGCATGGGGTTGGGGAGTAGCACGAGTGCGACTAGTGCCTGTTGTGTCTCGTGACGATGGCGGCGGTGCTACTAATGGCTCATCAGATTCCTGATCCAAACCCATCCACCCCAAGTCATTAGGATCAAACTCTGCTAGTTGACTCTCTCTACCCACCCATTACGAGGTTGGATCTATATCATCCAAGACAATGGGATCAGTATCAGGTCTTTGGTTCAACAATTCGTTGCGCCTTAACCAAAGGTTATACTGCACAAAGACAAGATCATTCAGCTATTATTGTTCCAAACGGTTTCTCTTCTTTGTGTGAATTTGCTCAAAGATGGACCAGATTGTGCTCTCACCTAGAAGCACTGTAAGTTTGGCTCAGAATCCTAATTGCAAACTTTTACAATTGAAGACACTGACTACCAAACGAATCCCACCAATGTGATGCGATAAAAAGTGTAAATGTTTAATTAGTAAACAATGACGATAAAAAGTTTAAAACACAGTTAAAAATTAAAAGTAAAACAGAAACTTAGAACTTAAAGGTTAAAGCGTAATTCAACAAATTAGATAAAGATTGTCTTATGCTAAAAAATCATGATTATTCATTAAAAATTTTAATCAAATGAACTTCAAAAAACTTAGAATTTCTTACCTGGTTGGTCCACATCCCTTACAATCTTTGCAAGGTTTTTCCCAAAGGTACTTGTGGCTCTACTAAAGAAGTTGATCTATCGGTGAACCTCAAGTTGTTGCATCTCATCAAGGAACATGCGCTCTAGGCACTCGTACAAACCATCTTTTACTTCTCCTATTTGATCTTCTCCAAGCTAAGCTCTGTAATGATATTTTGAGTTCAAGAAATACCCAGCTGCATATATAGGCCGATGGAGTTGATTGTTCCATCTATTATCTATGATCTCCCATATAGGCCCATACTTAGTTAACCTGTCTTTGTATGTTGCCCTTATCTTCTCCTTTTCCTGATCCATAGCCTCATAAATATAGCCCATGGCTAATTTTTCCCCATCCACCAACTGCAACACCTTAACAAGAGGTTCGGCAACTTTCACAATCTTTGTTGTTTTTTTCCAAAATAAATTATCAAAATTTTATTCTTTGTGTCTTTCCCATCCTATTTCGGCTCCACTTTGATGCAGTCCATTCATCACTTGAAAACATCATTTTCAAGTTTTGTTGTTGGAAATAAGAGATTGCAATGTGAGGAAGTTTGTTGCAAATCTTGTGATGGCTGGCCTAACAAGTTCTTTGCCCTCAGTGTTCTTCCTCATTAGATTCAATACCCATGAGTGATTGTAGATGTATTTGGTGATGCTTTTGTCATGCTCTACTATGTTCTTGATCCAATTTTTTTCCCTATATCCTCAAGCATGAGGTCTATGCAATGTGCAACACATGGAGTCCAAAATATTGTTTTGTGTTTAGCCTCTAACATCTTACTAGCAAGAACATAGTTAGAGGCATTATTTGTTATGATTTGTACAACATTTTCCACCCCCACCTCTAAAACAATCTCATCCAAAAGCTCAAACAATAAAATTGCATCTTTCACCCTATTAGATGCATCTACTGATTTCAAAAACATTGTACCTTGTGGACAAGAGGCAAGAAAATTTATTATTGTGTGGTTCTTGCCATCACTCCACCCATCTGACATGATAGTGCATCCTGTTTTTGCCCATGAAGCTTTACAACCTTCCAAATATTCATCTATGGATGTAACTTTTTTCTTCAAAAGTGATCCTCTCAAGTCATGCATACTAGGGCCTTTGAAGCCCTTACCAACAACAACAATGGAATCAAACATCGGCTGGTAATAAGGTGAGCGGGCAGCATTGAAAGGGATATCTGCATCATACCACCATCTAGCAATGTACTCAAAAGTTGCTTCTTTGTATTGCTTCTTCCAATGGTTATCCAAGGTGAGCTAATTTTGTGTTGGTATGGAGGCACTAGCAGTAGTAGGTGTAGAAGATGGAAAAAAGATTTGAATGGTCTTTCTTTTTTAGGTTGGTTTTCTTGACTATGAGTGGATGGGGGAGGCATATACCGAAAGGGGTCTCTAACAGTCACAGAAGGGTCAAAGCAAGATCCTTCAACACTCAAGGCATGTTCCCTCCTCCCTATTTCAGCTTCCATCTCTTTTTTCCTAGCCTTCTCTTCTTTATGTTTTTCAAGCATGTTTATCATTTCCAACCTAATGACATCAATATCAAGTGCATCACATGGGGTAACTTGGCCTCTTTGACTAGCCAAGTGTTGTTTCAACCTATGAATCCCCCTTGATGTGTTTCTTACAATATTTACAAAAACTTGATCATGAATTACGTTTTCATGGGTCCATGTAGAGTATTTTGTTTTGGGGGCCAAATGCAAACAAATCTGAAAATACAAATAAAAACAAAATAAATTTCATATTTCTTATTTAATAAAATTTACAAATAAGGGGCATGTTTAAAATGTAACATACCTTTCAATATGCACACAAATGAGGTGAAGAAATGTTCCAAGCTTGTATATGGCACCACAAAGAGCCCACACTCCAAATGTAAATGTAAATTCCACCACAAAGAGCCCACACTTGATGCCAAACAATGCCCAAACTTGCTCCAAATGAACACTATTCAATGCTACCCCAATCCTCTAAATCTTTACAAATAAGAGAGGTGCTCACAAATAGAGTTGAGGTGCTCACAAATGGAAGCCAATATCACCACAAAGAGCCCACAAGCAATGCCAAACAAGCTCCAAGCCTCCAACTTCCAAGCTCACTACAAAAAATAAACTCTTCAATCTTATGCTCACAAATGCTCAATGAGAGAGGTGTGAAGTGAATAGAGGGGGGGTGTATTTATAACACCAAATTAGGGTTTAGAGACAATAAAAAATACAAAAAAACAATTTAAAAACTATATTTTTAAAGTCGCCACCGTATAAGGAAAAACAGGCTTGGACCGGCCGGTTTAGGACGAAACCGGACCGGTTTGACCGGTTTTAGCCCAAACCGGCCGAGCTAAAACCGTTTGGGTCAAACCGATCCGGTTTCTTGAGTGGTTCATGCAAAAAAAGGTTAAACCGGTCAAACCGGCCGGTTCCGATTCCGGTTTGACCGATTTTTAAAACATTTCTTTCACTTGAGGACGAAAACCCTCTTTTGTGGCCAACAATGAGGACAAAAACCTTACTTGTTTGATTGAAGAATGAAAATTCTTCAATTCATTGAGAATTCTCCATCCCGGGGTTTCCAAAGAGCTTTAACAAGATTGATTTTACAAATTTTCAGCCAAGGTTTAGTTCTACAGACAATTTTCAAGCCCTCTCCTAGGGGAGCAACCCACTTTGTGAAGGAGTTTAGGGGTTTCTAGGGCATGGCAACATCCAACTCAGCCATCATTTCTTCCCACATTCTAGTGGCAGCTATAAAAGACTTGTTAATCGGATAGAAGATGCATTTCCCATCCACGGTAATTGATGAGGTGTTTGCATCGAGCACAAGATGGTTTCCAACCACCGCAATCCCAATTTTGAGTAATAAAATACAATGCAACAACCATGATGGGATGTTCTCCCCAATTTCATGTGTTGGATTGTGCATATCTTCTTTGGACAGCAATAGATGGGCAGGTTTGAAGACATTCTTTTTATTTAATATTGTGTGTATGAGGGTTCACTCATTGAGATCAATTAAGGCCAATGTCCCAACATATTTGCTATTATTTGTGAAGAAATTTAGGGCAAAATATGACTGTTATACTCAAGTACCAACACTCATAAATTATGATCCGAACCAAATTTTGACGAGATTAGTTTTGGAAGCATCTTTTGGAGACCAAGGTAATCATTATGACAGCAATCCAAAAGAGGTGAGCATAAGTGTTGAAATGCATTGTTTATATCTTGTGTTGTAATTCAAGGATAAAGTGAAAGAGACATTGAATCTATTGCATGTAATGGAAGGTGTTGAGATTCAGCCAAAGGTTGTCAAGATAAGAGCTCACTTGGCATCATATAGTCAATTTAATCAACATGAAAATATTGACTCAATTATGTCTCCAACAATGTCTAAGGGTATTCAGCTGAATGTTAATACAACCATAACAAACTTCATAGAGATGGGAATGAAGGGTAGAGTTGTATGCATATACCAGGATGTGACGGGGGGAAATAATGCGGTTGGGGATGCTCTATTGGATGATGCAAAGGTTGAAGAAGCTTCATTGGAAGAAGCAATGATGATGAAAACTCTTGTTTTCTTTAATGAGTTTGTTCCATGTGCAGGTACATGTATAAAAAAGAGAGCATTTGAGTTTTCTTTCCCCGAGCAAATGATGGAGCATATGAGGTTGTTGTTGAAGATTAAGATGACATAATGAAGGATAACAAGTTTGTGATTGCAAAAGACCTCCAACAAAGCATGGAGGGAAAGCGGGATGATGTGTTGCTACCACCAAATGTTAGAAGAAGTGCTTCCAAGACAACCATACATCAAATTCCACCATTAATGTTGTTGTCATCATTTTTAGCAGCCCCACATTATTTCAGTAGCATTCATGTGTATGGTTAGAGAATGCTCTTTCACCATAGTTGACAAGGTGGAAACGGAAAGTGAAGATGCCACATTGGAATGTGTTTTATTTTTTCAAGTTGCTGATTATTCCTCAATTTTTTTCTCTATGGCTAAAGATTACAACAGATTGGATTTTTGTACACTTGCATACGCAAAGGGAAAGGTTGCTCATGCTAATTTTGAAGGTGAAAGTGAAGAGTACAGAATTGAGGTAGCAGCTGGTTTCTTTTCCAAGGAAGTTGTTAAACTTCACAGGCTGCCAAAGTACATCAATAAGAAGAGGGAAGGAAAATATATGAGCTTGTTTTGGCAAGAGCTCTTTCATTTGACAAGTACATGATCTAGATTATTGGAGCATTACAACATATTTCTTCACTTTGGCATGATGGAACTTGGGCATGAAAGCTTGCAATTGCTCGTAGGCAAGCAATTTTGGGAGGGAAGGACTGTAATGTTCCCTTTTCCAAACTAGTTCAATGGAAGACTTTGAGCCCATTCCACTTCCCATGGGCAAGAAGGAAATGAGCAAGGGAAGTAATTATCATGTTTTTCAGTTATTTTCATGAGCATTGCATTCTTCTTTAGTAGTTTTCTATATAAAATCAATTTGGTTGGGTTAAGAAGATAAACAAATGAAAAATAGAAGAGAAAGGATCCATTATGAGGTCAGTCCTAATTGGGGGCATTCTAATTGGTTTTGGCGCCACATCAAGGTATAAGAAGGGATCGCTTGGCTCATTTGTGCATCATCATCTTGTCTAATAACAACTTTGCATAGTTTTTGGGCTAATTGCTAAATTACTTCCACTTGAGGACAAAAACTCTCTTGTGTGGCCAAAAAGGAGGACAAAAACCTTCCTTGTTTGATTGAAAAAATGAAAACTCTTCAATTCATTGAGGATTCTCCATCTTGGGGTTTCCAAAGACTTCAAGAAGATTGATTTTGCCGATTTTCAGCTAGGATTTGGTTCTACAGTGATTTTCAGGCCCTCTCCTAGATGAGCAACCCACCTTGTGGAGAAGTTTAGGGGTTTCTAGGGCACAAAAACATCCAACTCAGCCATCAATGTGTTTCTCACATTTTAAACAGCCGGAATCTACATTTGGACTTGATTTTTGGGCTTCAAATCTTTCATTTCTAGCTACTTTTGTAAGGATGTTCACTGTTGTCATTTTATTTAATTAAATATATTCGAAATGGGGTTTAAAGGTATATTTCTTGGTTAAAAATTGTTCTAAAATATTTCTAAGTTGCCCTACATGTTTTGGATGATGTGAATGATGCATTTTTCAAGAGATATTACATTTTCCTTACTATTGTTATAAAAAATCAAACTATTATACCTTGTCATGATTTTTAGTTGGCTATCATAATTTTCAGTTTACTATCTATTGGGGTTTGTGCAATTTCCCTTTGTTTTCAGATAGAGCCCAAAATGCGACATTACAAAATATAATTGTGAAAGAGGTCCACATTTGTAAGTGTCTCGGAATGTAATGTTGATCAAGGGTGCATATGAGTCCTAAGTATATCAAAGGGGCTAGTGTTGTGTGGGTCTGAGTCAACATAAATGACTTTTTAGTATTGGATCAAATTAATTCCTTTACAATTAGTTATTAATGTGTAAAGTCATAAAGTATAATTCCTAACAAAATTTAATATTACTATCATGTCAAAACTTTTTAGTAAAAGTACCCCGAATACAAAAAAGTGAAAAGTGGTCGAATTTAATGTCAAAAAGGATATGAGTGTGTGGATCCAAGCTACATGACTTTGTAAAATGCATTAAAATAATGTTAAAATATAGCGCTTTATATAGCATGTAAAATTGTTATGTAGTTGTGCTACGGTTGGTAGCTATTCGTTCAAGAAGTGTAACCACATCCTATAATAAATTGGACCTGCCAATGTCATTTGAGCAGTGCAGTTTGCCTTCTCTAATTCCTTCTTCTCTTTGTATATGCTAACATTGGTATCAGAGCGTCAAAGGTTCGCAGCCCGAGGAATCCCTTGAAGGGTATGGGAGAGTGCAAATAGTTTGAGGAAGCCTAGTCGCAGTTTGATAGGGCACAAACTACTTGTGTTTAGAGTCATATAGGGAAGAACAACTGTTACAAAGTCGAAATCTGGCGTATTCGCAATTTTTGAGGACAAAGAAGACGATTTTGAGGGCAGAGAAGACAGAGTTATACGTGGGCAAGCAAAGCAAAATCCACAGTCGAGGGCATAAAGTCGTTTCAGCAGAGGGCAAAAGCCCAGTCGTGAGGGGCAGAAATAACAAAAACGTGACCAGTCGAGAGGCAAAGTCGTGGTTCGCAGAACAGTAGCGAAGGCACAAGCAAAGTTGTGTGGGAGGAAAGAATGAACTCGTATGGGCAGAGGTAAAGTATGCTTGCAAAATATTTATCGAAGTCAAAGTTGTGGGCAAAAATACAGTCATCGGGAGGATAAACATGAAGGCAAAGTCGTTTCGTTTCATCCAAGGTCGGTGAAATAATATTATTTTTGAACAAAGGTATTCATCCATGCTTCATAATATTTATTAATATAGTTCAAGGGCAGTTCAAAGGTTTTTACATTTAATATTACTTGCTGGAATAAGTAATACTTGGTGGGATAATATATTATTTTATTGGTGTGGCCAAACTATTATTTTATTATTTTCATTCCTTTGGAATAATAACATGGCAAATATATCACACTTGACTTTGCCGGAGACACAAAAAATAACGGGCACTAATTTTAATGTATGGAGTCATAAGATTTTAATGCTTGTGGAGTTTCGTAATTGTGATAAAATAATCACGCGTAGTGAAAGTCGACCAACGACTAACTTCACGGATTATGACAAACATCATAAGGAAGCGTTATTGCTCCTCAAGTTGTCGGTTTCGGATGATATGATACCGAAAGTGTGAAATGCCACTATGGCAAGCACATTGTAGGCCGATCTGAGGGATAAATATCAAGACGTCAAAAAAAAAGAGTCGGGTTTTATACCTGAAGAATATGCTCTTTTTCGTAAAGTTACAAGAAGGTGGATCACTATCTGGGCACCTACTTTGGATGAAAGACCTCTGAGACCAATTATCTTCCATTAACAAGAAGGTGGACAACGATGATATGGTGGCTCTAGTTTTGAACAACTTACCTTTTCGTATGAGTGGAGCACTCATTTAATGGTCACGTTTACAAGGTGATTTCTATCTATTGCAAAAGGAGCGGAGACAACTTCGGAGGTAGAATCTAATTGTGACCATTCAAAGAGTGCTCTTGTCAAAAGTCAAAGGGAAAGTGGAAACATCAATTTGGTGAGTCTTCCACTTGGCGTGTGGTTCATTTTAAGACACCCCTATAAAATTGTAGGTGGAAAATACCTGGCGAATATCCCCGTAACTAGTTTCAGTGAAAGGCGAATTTGACAGTATTCAAAAACAAAATTTTCACCTGGTTTTTCATGGCTCCATCAGTGACGTGCGACAACAAGACGTCAATAACCACTCCTGACACGCGTCAATGGAACGTCAATGGTCTAGACTGACGTGCGTCACTGGCGCGACACTGGTTCGTAATGACGCACGACGCTGGCTCCCAATGGCGCACGACACTGGCTCGTAATGACGCGCGACATTGTCTCCTACTGTCACATGTCACTGGCTCGTAATGACGCGTGACACGCATCCTATTGTCTCCCAATGTCACGCGTCACTGGCCCTAATGACACGCATCATTTTCTCCTACTGATGCGCGTCATTGGCTCCTATTGACGCGCGTCGGCTGAATCGCATTGCGCGCACGCGTCAGCTAAGACCTTTGACGACGCGACAGCTCCTATTGACGCGTGCGACTTTGCCCCAATGATGATGCGCGTCATTGTCTTATTGACGCGCGTCACTGGATCCTGTTGACACGCGTCAAAGGTCTTAGCTGACGCGTGCGACAATAGGAGGAAGTGACGCGCGTCAGTAGGGGACAGTGTCGCGCGTCACTAGGAGCCAGTGTCGCGCGTCAAAGGTCTTAGCTGACGCGTGACAACAGTCCTAGCTGACGCGCGTCAATAGGATCCAGTGATGCGTGTCAGTAGGAGAAAATGATGTGCGTCAATAGGGGCCAGTGACGCCCTATTTAGCTTATAAATACCCTTCTGCCGCTCATTTTCTCGTTTTCATTTTCCCGTTCTTGAATTTTTACAGGTCTAAATCATTGTCAAAGATGCAAGTACAACTATAATGTCGACTTCACATGCTTCCCAATTGCAAGTTCAGCAAGAAAATCAAGAGAATCCAACTCAATCGATTTCCAAGATCAACTACAGGAATCCCTTATGCCCTCACATCCATACGGCTTTAAAGATGTCTTCAGAATATCAAGATTTGATGGAAGAGTGTGAATTTACAGGGCTCGTTAATATGCCCCATTTCGAAATAGATCCGGATATTTTGAATTACCTTCTGTCATCCTACAATTCAGAGGACGGTATTTTTTATGTGACTCTGAACGATGGCCAAATGTTCCAATTCACTATTGAAGCAAATGACATCCATCGGTTTACGGGCCTTCCTTTCAGAAATTTACCAATTGTTACAACCAAGGCAACACTCCTGGAAGAAGACAAGAAATTTCTCGAATCAACGTACGGTTTCCATGTTGATTGTAAGTATAATTCGTTTTAATTCATATTTTTTATTCTGTTTTTTATTCTGATACAATTTGCTGTTATAAATTTATATTAATTTTCACTGTTTCACATTTGCAGCCCATGTCAATAAATCCAGGCGTGGTGTAGATACACAATCAATTGCACACCACTTTCTTGCTGCACTTATTTCATTTTTTCAATCCAGAATTGTTTTGCAGGGTCGCCAAACAGATATACCAAATTGGGCCATTGCATACATTTGTGCCACTATATCAAAAAATGAAAATTCGATTGGTGCACATATCTATCCAAAAAAATAAGAACTGACATAACAAATTCAAAACTCTCAGATAAACCTTTCATTTATTCAACAAACTATCTCCTCGGCTTCTACTATGAGGCAATTTTAAATTTAAAAGATAAACAAATTCCTACTTGCTCTGATGAGGCTTTGATGAAATTCTCAATTCCATTTGAAGAACAACAGGTATAAACTATTTAGTTTGTAATTGTATTTCAATTTTCGACATTACAGTGCACAGTTATTAAAACTTAAATTTTAATGTTTTGCAGAGAAGATATCTTGAAGCCCTTCCCCGAAAAAAGAAGTTATCGAGAGGAAGAGGCCAACAACACGCGGAGGCTTCGGGGGACTCCCAATCTGAAATGGAAGCTCACTCCTCTCCAAACCCTCAACAGTTTGAACTCGTTAAACGCCAGAGAAGTAATACATTCTCATATATTATTTACAAATTCCAAAGTTGCATATTTATTTTTCAATTTAAATTTTAACCAAATGAATTGACAACATTTAATATTGATGAATTGCAGGGACTTTGGAACCTTCTTCCCCAACTCACTCCATACAGTCGCATGCATTCATATCTTCTGAACAGCCACTGAGTACAACTCCTACAAGGCCACCCGTAGCACCGAGAAAAACAACCCCTCGACAACAAGGTACAACTTTTCTATAGTACGTTTAATTTCGTAGTTTTGACTTTATGAATTGTTTTAATATTTTTCATTTTTTCTTGTACTTTTCAGCACATGTCAGTCATGATCAAACCACGGCACCGACACCCACTCAACCATTAATTTTTAAAATGCCAACCAGAGGAACAGTGAAAAAGAACATTGGTAAACGCATGCCTTTTGCTCCGGCCCCTAGTGGGACACTAAACCTTGCCTCCTCGTTTCGAATTCCAACTCTCTCACTTGGTGGCTTGCCCAGTGCAACGGGCATATCTGTTTTGAACAATATAAATTTAGATGAAGATTATTTGGGCATTGATAGTAATGACCCAATTGGTTTTTTCGATACCGCGAGATGATTCAAGGCCAGCAGGTATACTTCAAATTTCAATTTTAATATGCTTTACAATTTTGCATTACATTCTGATTTAAATTTATTTATCTAAATCTTGATTAATTTTTTCAAAAACAGGATCAGCCCACCCAAAGGCAGAAACAAGGAGTAGTTGATCTTGGTGAAAGCCCCCATACTTCTCCAGCAAGATCGTCTGCATCAGATTCAGATAGTGAACAGTTGCCACGTTTTCCTTTGGAGAACTTAATTGGTTATGATTGTCAATCCCATGTCAGTGAGTTTATTATTCCTCATATCCAATAACTTATAGAATGGGAGAGAAGGGCTAAAGTTCTTATCAATGAGATTATTAGTCGTTATGAAAATTATTGGCAACGGGATAGTTTATACGCTGCAATCCAGAATCAACCTGCGAAGATGGATTCCTTACTTACCCAAGTAAGATGTGGGACTGTCACGTTTAACAACAACTATAAAGACGACATTTTAGATAAGGCATTAAACAAATTGGAAAATATTAGTGCCGAGGCCCAGGCATATTTTAACAAATGGTCCAAGGACAAGGATTTGGTAGCAATCGCAAATGCCGAAAGAGATAGAGCGGTTGTAAGTACTATTACATTCAAACAATCATTCTTGTTAATTTGAAATTTTCATTTTTTAGTAATATTTTGAATTGACATTACTCTTTTTGTGCAGTTGAAATATGAAAATTTGAAGAGTCAGGCGAAGGTTTTGCAAGTTCACTTGGAAACAAAAAGAACAACTTATCCACAACAAAAAATTTGAAGCAAAATATTGTTTTGGTTAACAAACAAAACAATACACTAAAGCGGATAATTAAAGAGCATGGTCTCGACCCTGACATATTATTCAAAGCCAAAGCAGCTGCTGATCCAAATTTGTTGTCGCATGGAGATGCAACAAATCAAGAAGAAAGAATTTTAAAAAATCTGGACAGTGCTGCAGAAGATCTTATAAGTTCAGGGGTTATTTCTGGTGTTGGGGAAAGAGGTACAGCCACAGTGGAAGAAGCCGTTGGGGAAGAGAGCAGAGTAGAATTGTATAAAGAAAAAGAGGGTTTTGAAAATTAGAAACTTTTATTATTGAGGAAACTTTAAATATTGAATTTGAAAACTTCTACTATTGAGTATGTACTATGGTATTTGAATTTAATTATATGGATTTATATAAAGTCTTTAATTTTAATTGCATTAGATGGTGATTATCATGAATTATATGTATGTTTCTTGTTTACTTGCATTGTCATGAATTGTATGTGGACGTAGATGATGAATGATGATAATTGATAATTAATGATAGATGATGATGAAAGACGATGATCAATTTAATGTGTATAATGTAAAATGTAGTGCCTAAATATCTTGTGGGACTTTAATTATCTTGAAAATTATGTTTTTGGGAAAAAATAGCAACTAAGATTTGAAACAGATCTTTAGGATTTCTCCTTAATAGACTTATGGTGTAGGAAAATTCTATTTTAAAGAGATTCACCTCTATATAAGTGCATAATCTCTCATTAGAGAGGTTGTTTGACATCCAAAATAGTCAAGACCATTTGTCAGAAAATAACGTTTTGCTGGAAACAATCATTGATGTGGAGGCTAGATTAGCCAATTATGAAATAGTTAAATTCCAGGCCATAAGAATTAGAGCTTGGGAAATAATCAAGACCATGGTTTAAAAGATATGGTTTTGTTATCATGGATATTGTTTTGTGTAGAGTAGATTGACAAGTTGCTGTAAATAGTCAAGGTTATGGAGGCTAGATTAACCAAAGTTGGAATAACCATGTGATTAAAAGATAGGTCAAGCTCGATATAGAACTTTGAAGTTTAATGTAAAACATATAAGGTTTTTATCATGAAGATTAGTCTGTATAGATCAAGTTCATAGGTTGAAGAATCCTATCATTTTTTTATATTTGATAAGGGTGAAGAATAATTGTGGATTAGAACTGGGAGGCTATAAGTTGGAATAATTTTGAGTGTGTAAGAAAATATTGAAGGTTGTAAACTAGATCATAGTAAACTATGTGTGTAAGTATTTATGTAGAGCCTTGAAGAAGGCACACTACATTTGCAGGATAGTTTGAAGTTAATAGAATTATCAATGTTCTAGTCAGTTTTATTACTAGAAAGGATTTTTATTAGATAAAGACTCTGTCAAGTTCCCTTGCGCATTTCATTCTTCCATTTAGATCTAATTTTTTTCTTTGGTTTAGTTTATTACATTCATGATTTCTAAAAATCCCAATATGTAGTATCAAATTAATGCTTTCTCGGTGAACAAATTCAGCATTTTGATTTAAATAGTTGTGATTAGTGTAGATTTGGGTGGTAGACTATAGGATATGGAAGATAGCATTAGAATTGAGTTTGAATAACTTCGTGTTAGAGGATGATCATTATAAGTCTAAAAATAGATCTATTTCTTCATGGAGAAATCTGAAGAAGTGATGGATCTATGACAAAGCAGGGAATTTTAGGAAGAGTGTCAGGACTTATATTTATAATAGTATAATGTATTGTTTAATAGTTTATCCCTCATTAAAAAAATATATCAAAGGATTTTGCACATATAAAAAATAAATTAAATATAATTCTAAGAAATCAAGAAAGAATCATCACTGGTAAGAAATTAAACATAATTACAAATATGATAGGGTTTAGCTTACCTCTTGCGTATTAGATTGCTGTGAAATCATCAAGGGTAACGTGCTAGATCTTTGTTTTACCTGACATTGTAGATAGAGGGGTGAGTTGCCTGACATTGTCAGTCCTGAGAAGTGCCAGCAACATCTTTAAATATATAGACCAACAATATCTTTAAATAAATGATAACAAGAGCTGAAAAAATGTAAAGTAACAAACAATAAGATTATGTTGAAGAAGATACCTATTTAAAATTGAAATCATCCCCGGTAATGTGCTAGATCTTTGTCTTAAAAAAATTCAACATAAAAAATGGATTAGTAGATAGATGGGTGAGTTGCCTGACATTGTCAGTCCCGAGAAGTAACAGCTTCCTCGGACGGATGTCAACCCACGTTTTCAAAAAATAAAAGATTGTATTTAACTAAATGTAAATACATAGACCTGTAACATCTTTAATGATAACCAGAGCTGAAAAAAATGAATAGTAACAAACAATAAGATTAAGGGGAAAAAGATACCTCCTTAAAGTTGAAATCATCACTGCCACTGGTAATGAGCTATATCTGTGTTTCAAAAAAACCCAACACGAGAAATGGATTAGTAGATAGATGGGTGAATTGCCTGACATTTTTAGTATATAGACCTGTAACATCTTTAATGAAAACCAGAGCTGAAAAAATGAATAGTAACAAACAATAAGATTAAGGGGAAAAAGATACCTACTTAAAGTTGAAATCATCACTGCCACTGGTAATGAGCTAGATCTGTGTTTTAAAAAAACCCAACACGAGAAATGGATTAGTAGATAGATGGGTGAATTTCCTGACATTTTTAGTATATAGACCTGTAACATCTTTAGGAAAACCCATGGTTAACCAAAACATGAAATGTGTATAGGAGTGTCTTTTAGTGCTTCATGCCAAATTTAATCAGATTTTGAAATGAGTATTTAAACTTATTCAAGTTTTTATAAAACTGGATCGCTTAGAAATGCAAACTAAACAACCTGTCTTCTTAGCATCCAAGAAAAAATACAGTGCCTTCTTCAGATAAATCATAGAAGTTATTTTTGTATAGGATTCACATCTTGAGATATTGTAAAATGTTTTGGGGAAAATGGATCAGTATCAAAATATGTTGTATAGGATTCACATCTTGAGATTCTCTCTTCAGGACTGCTTCTTGGAGTGGTTGAATTAAAATATGTCTCTTTTTTTTCAAATTTTTAAGGTGGTGCATATGATCATAGCTCAATAAGGTTGTTTACATATCATATTAGTTACAAGAATGAACTTGAAATCTTTGATCCTTTAGTAGATTCATCTCATCCTATGTAAGGATATTCAGGCACAAGTATGAGGTTTGAAAGATACAATAAGGGTAAAGTGATCAAAATTGTTGTGTGTAACGGAAAGTTGTTTTTACTTTCTTCTAATTATCATTGTTGAGCTGATGAAATACTTGGTTGACCCTTGCAATGAGTATCAAAGTATAAAATTCCTGCTACCACCTTGTTTTGTTTTCCTTTGCTGAAGATACAATGTTCAAGTGTATGTTTGAAGACAATTTTCTTGAAGCTCCCCCATTTCTATGCCTTGAATTGATTAATCATGATCTTCTTGAAGTACAATTGATAAAATGAAGTGTCTCAAATATTGAAAAAAAATTTACAGCTCAACATAAAGTTCTCTGTGCAAGGTTGGATCATCTTAAAAAGGTAACATTGTGTAAATTTTGTCAAGAGTGCCTTACTGGTACCTCATCTCAAACTCAGTCTTAGCATATATCATGAAGTTTCTTTTTGAACTTATCAAACAAGACCCTATCATCATCAAGTACACACCAAACACTGTTTGTTTCTTTGGTCTGGGGATAAATTTGAAGGCTTCATCTCAATTGGCTGCATTGCAAACATGAAGGGAATTTCCTCTAGTGCAAAAGAGGTGAAAACTTTGAATTCCATTAAATTTTGGATAAGAAATCAATTATTTGGTAGTCTCAGGCTTTCTCTGTGCATAAAGAGATCCATCTAGTCACTCATCACTCTGACGCGCGTCAATGGAACGTCAATGGTCTTGACCGACGCGCGTCATTGGCTTTTTAACGCGCGTCCTTTGGCACCTATTGGCGGCTGCGCGGTCGTTGTTGACTCCTATTGTCACGCAGCGTCCATCGGATCTTATTGGCGCGCGCGTCGGCGGCTCTTGTTGCGCGCGTCGCGTCGGCTCCTCTACCGACACGTGTCGTCGACTCCTATTGATGCACGTCACTGGATTCTATTGACGCGCATCACTGGCTCCTATTGACGCGCGTCGCTGACTCCTATTGTCGCGCGTCACTGGATCTTATTGGACGCGTCGCTTGCTCTTATTGACGCACGTCGCTGGATCCTATTGACGCGCGTCAGCTAGGACTATTGTCGCGCGTCAGCTAAGACCTTTGACGCGCGTCAATTGAAGCCATTGACGCCTGATTTAGCCTATAAATACCCTTCAACCGGTCATTTTCTCGTTTTCACCTTCCAGCTCTTGAATTTTTGCAGGTCTCAATGCTTCCCAACTGCAAGTTCAGTAACAAAAATCAAGAGAATCCAATTCAATCGATTTCCAAGATCAACTACAGGAATCCCTTATGCCCTCACATCCATACTGTTTTAAAGATGTCTTCAGAATATAAAGATTTAATGGATGCGTGTGAATTTATAGGGCTCGTTAATATGCCCCATTTCGAAACAGATCCGGATATTTTGAATTACCTTCTGTCATCCTACAATTCAGAGGACGGCATTTTTTATGTGACTCTGAACGATGGCCAAATTTTCCAATTCAGTATCGAAGCAAATGACATCCATCGGTTTACGGGCCTTCCGTTCAAAAATTTACCAATTGTTACAACCAAGGCAACACTCGTGGAAGAAAAGAATTTTCTCGAATCAACGTTCGGTTTCCATGTTGATTGTAAGTATAATTCGTTTTAATTCATATTTGTTATTCTATTTTTTATTCTGATACAATTTGTTGTTATAAATTTATAGTAATTTTCACTGTTTCGCATTTGCAGCCCATGTCAATAAATAAAGGCGTGGTGTCTAAGATGTAGCATTTCTGAGTACATGTAATTTTTGCAATGCTAGGGTCTAAGATGAGCTTTGTAACTTTGTTTGACCTGATGAGTGCAGTGGAAAAGTTTAAACAAAAAAAAGATCTTAAGAAAACTGATGGAACCAAGAAGGGGAAATTAATTGATGTTCCCAAACTTGATGATGCAAATCAAGCAGGGGGGAAGAATTCTGATCAATGTACTTTAATATTAACGGAGGGTGACTCAGCCAAGGCTCTTGCTGTAAGTGTTTGTGCCTTGAATCAGGGAAATGTGAATACTGAATTTAGTAGTATTGTGACATGTTTCGACATCACTTTCCAATTTAATTTTTTGTTATTTTAGTTATCTTTATCCTATCAGGTGGCAGGAATATCTATTGTTGGTCAATATTATTATGGCGTGTTTCCTCTCAGAGGTAAGCTGCTCAATGTCAGGGAAGCTACCACTCACCAACAAATGGAGAATAAAGAGATAGTAAATATAAAAAAAATCCTTGGTCTACAGGAAGATAAAATATATGACAACATTAAATCTTTAAGATATGGCCATCTGATGATAATGACAGACCAGGTACATGATCTTTGTCTAGCGTTGTTTAGTTTCTGCTTAATTCTGACACATCCTTTCTAGTGAGATCCTTTTTGACTTGTCCTTTGTCTCTTAAAGGACCATGATGGTTCCCACATCAAAGGATTGCTGATCAATTTCATACACCATACCTGGCCATCACTGCTTAAAATTCCTTCATTTGTTGTGGAATTTATCACTCCTATTGTCAGGGTAAATGTTCCCCCTGTATATTTGGTTGAGTGTATTGAGACTCTTTATATTTGTTTTTAAGCCTCCAGATGTTATGTATCTCCATGTCTAATTTTGGCACATGTTGATGTAGGAAACTCACAAAAATGGAAATGTGTTATCTTTTTACACAATTCCTGAGTATGAAGCTTGGAGAGAATCATTGAGTGGATCGATAAGCTTTGGACCATATATATAGTACTACAAAGTAATGCTAGTTTGTTTTCTCTTTATATGTTTTCAAGTTCTGGTTTTGTTCACTTGCTGATTAGGTATCACTTGTTGCTTGGACCATACAGGGTTTTGGCACAAGTACTTCTAAAGAGGGCAAGGAGTATTTCATAGATCTGGACAAGCACAAAAAAGATTTTGTGTGGGTTGATGAGAAAGATGGAGATGCTTCCTCATATCAATCAGCTTATAGAATGGGACAGAAGGGCTAAGGTTCTTATCAATGAGATTATTAGTCGTTATGAAAATTATTGGCAATGGGATAGTTTATACGCTGCAGCTGATCCAAATTTGCTGTCGCATGGAGATTTCTGGTGTTGGGGAAAGAGGTACAGCCACAGTGGAAGAAGCCGTTGGGGAAGAGTGCAGAGGAGTAGAATTGGATAAAGAAAGAGAGGGTTTTGAAAACTAGAAACTTTTATTATTGAGGAAACTTTAAATATTGAATTTGAAAACTTCTACTATTGAGTATGTACTATGGTATTTGAATTTAATTATATGGATTTATATACAATCTTTAATTTTAATTGCATTAGATGGTGATTATCATGAATTATATGTATGTTTCTTGTTTACTTGCATTGTCATGAATTGTATGTGGACGTAGATGATGAATGATGATAATTGATAATTAATGATAGATGATGATGAAAGACGATGATCAATTTAATGTGGACGTAGATTTATCATCAAGCACAGTAATTCTTCTTCTCTAGACTTTTGAACTTGTTTTAAGATAATTATTCTCTATACTTGTAACGATATGATCATAATGTCATTAGAATGGATATAGATGATAAATAAATGGAATGTGTTATAATGGATATAGATGACATTAATGATTAGAATGGATATAGATGACATTAGAACGAATAGAATTGTAATGATATGATTATGAATTATTTTAAAAATGAAATTGTTTTAATAAATTTAAAATTAGATAAATAATTGTGTTAATAATAATTGTAGTGTCAGGACTCAGGATATGATAATGATATGGTGATGATATGATATATATGGATGATGAGGAATTTTATGTGGACTTATATTTAAAATCGTATAATGTATTGTTTATGTGAATTTTATGAGGAATTTTATGTGGACTTATATTTAAAAATAAATTAAATATAATTCTGAGATATCAAGAAAGAATCATCACTGGTAAGAAATTAAACATAATTGCAAATATGCTAGGGTTTAGCTTACCTCTTGCGTATTAGATTGCTGTGAAATCATCAAGGGTAACGTGCTAGATCTTTGTTTTACATGACATTGTAGATAGAGGGGTGAGTTGCCTGAAATTGTCAGTCTGAGAAGTGCCAGCAACATCTTTAAATATATAGACCAACAATATCTTTAAATAAATGTAAATATATAGAATTAGACCTGTAATGTCTTTAATGATAACAAGAGCTGAAAAAATGTAAAGTAACAAACAATAAGATTATGTTGAAGAAGATACCTATTTAAAATTGAAATCATCACCGGTAATGTGCTAGATCTTTGTCTTAAAAAAATTCAACACAAAAAATGGATTAGTAGATAGATGGGTGAGTTGCCTGACATTGTCAGTCCCGAGAAGTTACCCACGTTTTCAAAAAATAAAAAGATTGTATTTAACTAAATGTAAATACATACACCTGTAACATCTTTAATGATAACCAGAGCTGAAAAAAATGAATAGTAACAAACAATAAGATTAAGGGGAAAAAGATACCTCCTTAAAGTTGAAATCATCATTGCCACTGGTAATGAGCTAGATCTGTGTTTTAAAAAAACCCAACACGAGAAATGTATTAGTAGATAGATGGGTGAATTGCCTGACATTTTTAGTATATAGACCTGTAACATCTTTAATGATAAAGATAAAAGATAGATAAAGAAGATACCTATTTAAAGTTGAAACAATCCATTATCAATAGCTTCATCAAAGTTGATGTTGTCTTCTGTAGAATGTGACGAAGAGCCAATTACACTCTCAAGGTTGGGAATATTTGTACTTGTAGCTGTATTATTCACACCTCTTCTTTCACAAAGGGAATTCCAGTGCGCAATTGCTCTGTCAAACGGAAAGGTTTCGATGGAGTATTGAGAAACATAACACCTCATGCAACTTTCCATATTTTTATCCAACCTGTTTCTCAGTTTTGATTTTATAAATGACAATGCACTGAAAACCCTTTCATCCTCCATAGACCCCAAAATCATTATTTGGCATAACTCATATAATCTGAAATATTCACTGATATCTTCTTGTAAGATAGAACTTTGATAGATTCCTCGCCACAGCCTTGTAATAGCACCACTTTCAGAAGGTTGATCTAAATTCTTATATTGGTTCCTCATTGTTGTTGCAAAATTTGTTGACTGAAACTTCAATAAATCGGCATTCAGTATACCTTTGATTTCCATACCCTTGAGCTCTGACGTCTTTGCAAATTGTTCCATTATTGTACCCATTGATTTATGGAAATGCTTACTGACAAAGTCTGCATGGCCACCTTCAGTATTCCAAAAATTAGGATTCATCACACCCATGGCTTCCAGAATTTTATCTTTACAGTAAACGTTCCCTAATTTCTGATGACAAGGTTTCTAAAAAATTTTAAGCTTTATTCTTATTTCAACTATAACAGAATCAAACAAATTACGTGTCACGGGAACATCTTCTCATTTCGATCCTGTAATATCTTGACGTTTTTGCAAAATGTGCATTGGTATTTCCCTCCCATTAACAGTGATGCATAGGTGATCGTGGATATTAAATCTCAAAAAGGTGTTAGGATTTTTAAGATCTAATAAATCTTTCCAATTTTCAAAAATAGGTGCATCAAAACTATCATGGGAACAGTACAATATATCAAGACTTTGACATACCATTTTCCTCATCCGTATAAAATCCACAATATAGATTAATCTGCCCTGTGCATGCTTCATCAGTGTATTGATCTCCTTTAACATTGGAAGAATACCAACCAATGTAAGCAATGTCTCCAAATCAGTTAAACGGAACAACAAGTCCCTTGCCCTATCAACTTCATGACGGTATTTGTGCATGAAACCAACCAATGAAGGATACTCCTCACGAACTCTGCATGCAGGTTCATACAAAGAGATCCATCTAGTCTCCACATCCTTCAGAAGTTTTTGCCATCTGTGATTCCAATTGCAAATTTTTGGAACTCGAGAAAACGCTTTGGGCTGCTTGACATATAGGCATGAAGTTCTCTTATAAGGTCTTCTAATTTAGCAACATTTTCGTGGTTGCTTACCATTTTATACGCTAAATTCATTATGTGAGCCATACAGTGAATTGGTAGCATATATGGGGCCACTGTTGTTTGTAATCTAACACAGAGCCCTGTTCGGTGACCCTGCATGATAGATGCACCATCTGCTCCAACGCATACCAACTTCGTAGCAATTTCATAATCAGTCATACCAGCAACATCTTTCAAATGAGAAACAACTATTTTATATAGGTTTTCGGCATTGCAGTTTTCAACCATTTTCATAACACCCAACAGATGAGGTGTCCTTATATGATTTTCTAAAGTATAGATGTGGATACATACCCATGCGGTGTTGTCAACTTTTGTCACTTCATCAATTGAAAGAGAGATAAAGTTTTCTTTTTTACATTCTCTTTCAAATCTTCCTTCTCTATCATCGAGAGGCATTTTTCCATTTCCCATCCACTACTTTCAGACCAATGAGACTGAGGTACATTCAGCATTCCATTAAATTGATACAAAACTTTGAAATCGAGGAAATCCAAATCGCTCTTCCTTTTTTTAGTATTTGAAAAAGAGTAGAGAATTGTATGAATTTTGCATGTAGATTTGTTTCTTTCATCTTACCAATATGTGATGTGATCGTTCCTCCCTTTTCCAACAGATGTCTATGTTTTTTCTGCTCTGCCTCATATTCTGCTGCGTATCTAACATGCATGCATTCTTTTTCAGTTTTCCACCTATGTGTTTTGATTTTCTGGCCATCCGCCCCCATTACAGTTAAATATTGTTTTCCACAATGTTTTTCTATAGTGTCCAGCTTCAGTTGCATTTTTTGTTGCTTTCCCAATTTCCACGTGTTGTCCACTCAAAATTCCCGCTCGATAAAAGTAAAATTTCAAAATTTTGAGTTATGAGTGTTTTCTCTAAAGTGCCTAAGCCGTGAAAATTGAGAAAATCGTGTTTTGGGTCATTTTGTATGCATTTCGGGCTGTCGGACATTTTTTCCCACTGTCCCAAGTACGGAAGTGCATTCATTGCTCCCCGATCGGCCGAAATCCCCAAAGTTGTTCCATTTTCGGGCCCGTGGAACTTTGTCCCAAGTGTCCCAAAACTTTTTGTGCGAGATGTTCCAATTTCGGCCGAACACACCGAACCAGACTTGCAGACTTTCTTGTTCCAAATGTCCCAAATCAAAAGGTGCAAGTTGTTCCATTTTCTACTAAACGCTTTGAGTCGCGCGCCAGAACTTTTGTCCCAAATGTCCCAAGTCAAAAGTGCAGGTTGTTCCAATATCACCGAAACACCCGAACCACGTACTTCGGAACTTTTTGTCCCAAATGTCCCAAGTCAAAAAGTGCAGGTTGTTCCAATATCGGCCGAAACACCCGAATCGCGTCCTTCGCGCATTTTCGTCCCGAATGTCCCAAACTTCTCCGGACCTATTGAAACATTTTCGGCCGATTCGCCCGAACCGCGTCCTCCACGCTTTCATGTTCCAAGTGTCCCAAAGTCAAATCGGGCAAGCTGTTCCACTTTCGGCCGAAACTCCCGAACCGCGTCCTTCGCGCGTTTTCGTCCCAAATGTCCCAAAAATGCATTTGTGCGTCTTCTCCCTGTTTCGCCCTATTCGGCCGAGCCGCGTGTTTCGCGCATTCGCGTCTCACATGTTCCTAGCGAACCAAATGCCATTCATACTTAGTTTTTCCCGCTCTACCCGAATATGTTGTTTTTCAAACTGATGGACATGAATGTAATGCGCATTTGAAATTCTCAACGGCTATATAACGAGCAAGCCCCCTTTGCAATTCTTACATTGTTTCCATGCTATCCTTGCTCGAACCCTTGCAACCTAATTCCCTGCGCATATATCCCCTTTTCTGTAATTCCTTCCCGAGTTCAGGTTGCAGCTCTGTTGCTATCAATATGAAGATCCAGTTTCAGGAACAGGAACAAATTTCACCGCTCGAGTCTGCCATTGAAGAAGCCAAACAAAGATTATCATACTCATGTCGAGTTTGATAAAGAGATGGAGAAGTGTCTTGGATTTTGGACTCAGTCTACGACCAACACGTCAGTCCCTCGTGGCAGAGACATAGCTGAGGCGTTAAAGAAGTTCAGGCAGCGGATTCTGAAGTCAGTGGGTCCCTCTCAGGGACTGGACACCTGTCTTCTTCTCCTTATTCTTTTCTCTTCTTCCCTTTCTTTTTCCGTTTTCTTTGTAAGAAGTTAAGGCGTTACGATTGGCGGTCCTTAACTGTTCTTGATTAAAGAAGCGGTTACAAAGAATAACTGATTTGTAAGCTATATAATGGCCTTTCCACGCCATTCCAAAAAGAAGAACTTGGCGTATTTTCTGAAAGTGTAAATAGATCATAAAGAAATCAATACAGAAGGGCTTTCTTTTCTTTGTCTATCTGATCTCCGTTATCTCTGAGTTTTCATTTATTTTCTCTGTGAAGATCATTTGTCTCCAGTTTGTTAGTCTTGCCGATTGGTGATCTTGTATAACCAAGAAGGAACTTTGTGTCCTTGATTAATGAATCTGTGTTACGTCAAGAAACTTTGTGTTCTGGCAGATGTTATTTACAGAACTTTGTGTCTTTAAATTACATCTTATTTGTTCTATACGAATGATCTTGTTTTCAATTCACTGTGACTTCGCATACATAAAGAATTACTCTGATATCTATAATTCTGCATGTTGCCTTTCTGCTCTGTCCCGCACTCTCATTTCCTCAGTCCTTTTGTAATTGATGAACTTCATAGAAAACACTTTCGTGATATCCAAGTTTAACCAACAAATCATGTCCTGTACATTTGTAAATAAGTTTGTTTCTGAATAAGGGAACCTCTCCCATTAAAGAGGAGGGACTTCTTGTCCCCTGACTGTTGCTCTTCTTAAAAGTCCTATTTGACGACCAACACCACGTACATATTTTACATGTACATTCAGATGGGATTTCTTCAAAATTAGATGATTGTACAGGTTCAATAAACGGAAATTTAGCTACCCAATCAAACTTGTATGTCCTGCCAATGGTCCACATATTCTTGTTCGTTTTCAATGCTTTACTTTTTTAGTAGAATTTTGAGCAATATCACAATCACGAGTTTCCTCTTTCTTGGACCGAGTTTGATTTTGATTTCTGTCTTCCATTTTGCTGAGTGTTTGTATCTGTGATATCTAGTTGCACTTCTGGTTGCACCCCAACAGGAACAATATCTTCAAGATCTGGCATATTATCGTAGGTTTCATTTGTTTGACTTTGATATTGTGCAGAATGCATGTCCACCTCAATAATACCTTCCACACAGTCAGTATTCTGATTCTTTGTGGTGGCATCTATATGATTGGTATTTACAAATATATACGTATCCGCATGAGTTTCCAAAATACTTGAAGAGTGATTTCGAGATTTCTTACTTACTTTTAGGTTATTCGTATTCTTTGAGCTGGCACCTTCCATTATTCTGAAAAGAGTCCTGCGTCAGCAAAAAAACCGAGTAGCGACTCTGTCCAGTGTCTGAGGTCTTGTCACGCATCCTTTGTCTGAGGTCTTTGTCACGTGTCAACTCTGCACTTGTCGCACGTCAACAACCCATTTCACCGCCACGCGTCAGTATCATCGAATATCATCGGCGTCACGCTTACGCACCGCCTTGTTGCGGCGTCAACACTTCCTCTATCGCGCATCAACACTTCCTCTGTCGCGCGTCAACATTTCCCAAGTCACGCATCAACACTTCCTCTATCAGCGCGTCAAGATGCTGTTTGTTGTCGCGCGTCAACACTACATTTATCGCGTGTCAACAATCACAAAGCACTAAGAATCAATCTCGGTGCTTAAGGGTATGCGAGTTCAAATTTCACAGTATTGGTAATTTGTTAAGCTACTTGAGGTATACTACCCGGCGAATCAGCTAGGTTTTTATAGGAGATGTTTTCAAATGAAGGCGAAGCTGACCCCCCAGAAAAAATATACTATATATTTTAGGTGAACAGGCACCGACCCACTCCGAATAATTCACCTTTTCAAATTTTCATAAAATGAAATTTTCGCCATATTATGAATATTCGCCGCTAAAATTATCCCCGCCACTCGAGTATCAAGTCACATGTTATTACTATCACAAGATTGGGCACCTCAAGAAGGATTTCGGAAGTGGAAATATGATCTTTCAGCAAGAGAACAAAAAGCCATGTGATGAGGAACATGTGTGGCAGATTCTGCAGAAGAACGGATCTGGATGCGAGGCATGCTCTTTATTTTCTTATGACATCATGCTCGAATGACGAGTGGTACCGATTCTTTGGATCATTGACTCTAGTGCGTCTGCACACTTTTCATGTTGTAGGGACTAATATGTTTCATTTACTGCAAATATTTGTTTTGAATCAATAGTGTTAGCTGATGGAGAATCACTTGTAGTAGAAGGGATAAGAGATATATGCATTGTATTGAATAATGCTCATAAATTGTTAGTACGAGAATGTTAGATATGTACCTTCTTTACAAAATAATCTTCTATCTATTCATCAATTGGTGAAAAACCCAATATTTCGTGGAAAGAAGTGTGTTGTCTCGATGTGAAACAGGATGGATAATTGCCCTTGGTATTGGGGAAGGTGGTCGATATCTACTTGTTGATTCGGCTGCGATCAACATGAATGCACGTGTGGAGGACAACTCCACCATTCGGGATGTGCGGGAGGCCGCAATGCCGTGAGAGGAAGCCATTCCTCACTAATTTGTTGACTTGGATATAGTCAACCTATATGCACCTATTGTGGAGGGAGTATCCATTATACCAGATGTACGGGAGGATGGATTTCCTCATTCTATAGAACAATTTGTTGTGGACGGGGACTTCACTATTCCAAATGCATTGACGATGCATGGTGAGATGGCATGCCCAGCTACTCACCCGAGAGGTCCTTGCACGAAGGGAAGAGAGCATGAACAGTTTGCTCATTGTGTTGTGACGGATCTTTCTCAACCGAGAGGGGATAGATGAGCAAATAGATGAGACTTTGGTTCTCACTCCTACCATCTGCCGAGACAGAGACCACTTCTTGAGACGAGAGATGGTTATTTCTCCTACTATTACGGAGTTGGTTCTAACTCCTACTCGCACTGAGATGGTCACATTTCTCTTATTGAGAAAGTTGGATGAGCACTACACGGTGTTGGAAGGACATGATCGAGGTGAATTCGATTGCAAGATAACTAAGTCTCTGTACAAACTCTAGCAGGCTACACAAGCCTGGACCATATTTTTCAATCCACTTCTCCAAGTTTCTAATTTCAACACTCTGGAGATGGGGTTCACCCTCTTAGCCATTGGTGATTCATGACTCGGTCAATGAATCACATAACAGAAGAACTAGTGGACCACTTGCCATATCCTTTGTTCATGGGACCAGATTTTTGTTTTGTGGTTCTTCTTTATTCGACAATCGTAACATAGTCATGGAATGTTGATTTTAAAGTACAACCTATGGCACAATCTATAGATGTAATGATTAAACATATGGGCTTTAGGAAATTTGTAAAATTCCGAGACAAACTTTGTCTTATTTCCGGTTTAGTCATGAAGAGGGGGTGTTAAAATATAGCGCTTTACATAGCATGTAAAAGCTGTTATGTAGTTGTGATACGGTTGGTAACTATTCAACCGAAGTGTAACCACCTCCTATAATAAATTGGACCTTCATGTGTCATTTGAGCAGAGTAGTTTGCCTTCTCTAATTCCTTCTTCTCTTTGTATATGCTAACAAATAATTCCTTTTGAATTAATTAGTATCATCCATATGTAAAGTCATACATTATGTAGAGAGTCATACGAGAATTTGATATGGCTATCATGTAATGTAAAGTGCCCTGAACATACAAATAGGTGGAAAGTGGGAAAACTCGAGTTGGGGCGAATAGACTCTTAGGTTGAGCTAAGTCAAAAGTGATTGCCCAACCACATTTTTCTGGGGGAGGTGAGCAAGGGGTTGGAGCTGGGGCAAATGTGTATAAAAAGCATTATCTTCGCTGTAACAACATTCTTTTCTCACGGCCCCTAGAGGGGTCACTGCAACTTTGTGTGTTGTGTATACTTTTCTAGAATAATGAAATATGAGCAAAGAGAGATGAATGCATTGCTTTGTGGGTTTTTAATGCTCTTTATTTATCGAAAGTGATTTTCTGTTCATAGTAAAAGAAACCCATTAAATTCCAAAGTTTTCTTCATTGCATGTAGGAAACCTTGATATTACAAACTGTGTTGTAAAGCTCAATGAATGAACTTTGTGCCATATGGAAACAATCTGATTTCAAGAAAGACTTCTTCCAGGAAACATTTTATCCTCCATATATTCACTGCTCACTTTATCATTTTTTTCCCTAAGAGGAAGGATTGCCAATTACTTCTCAGTTAGGCTAAGAGTTCTCTGTTTTTATCCTGTTTTGGGTTTCTCACCCTTCCCCATCTTCTTCCTTTCTCTTTCTGCTTTTATCTTTCTTTGTTTCCTTTTTTGTTTTCCTCTTCTTTCCGGTCAAAAAAACTCATAATCCCAAAAGAACCCTATCATACAAGGGCACTGCCTCTCTAAAAATGCAGAAAAAAATCATCTACCGCTTGATGATTTCTCCAATGTTGCAAGGTTATGCCACTGTCCATTGGGCAAGTTAATGTAAAAACCAAAAGAATGCGGTGACATAAAATCTTGTTAACATAAGCTTTTTTGAATACACTCATGGTTTGTGCTATCAAAATCTTTAATAAGGAACATTTGAGCTTTACAAATCTTACTCACCTCTAGTTTCCAAGATCAAAAGAAACAAATCACAAAGGTCATTTTCAAAGCAACCATCATGGATGATCGACTAAGACTTGGTGAAAATTCAAGACCTGTCCTAAACAAAATTCAAGACCAAAGGTCATCTCAATCTAGGCCTATTGGCCAAAATAAATTTTAATTTCATGGCATGTTTTGCTGGATGAACCACAATGCCCTTTGGTCATTGTGTTTTTGTGGTATGTAAAATTTGTTTTTGACTTGTGCATTTAAACTTGGATATATTTATGGCTGACTCAAGTTTAAGTTGATTGTTAAAAAGTAAATATATTATGACCAACTCAAGTTTGAGTTTGTTCTCTGTTCATATGTATATATTTATCGCCGTCTTCTTTCTTTTCCTCCCTGTGGTTGCGTCTAAAGGTCATAGTTCAATGACTCAAAATGTTGCACTTGTAAACTATTTATACAGATAATCCGAAATTTTAGAGCTAATAAAATGGATTGCGAAAGGAAACATTAAGCGCAAGTTGTCACAATGATCTTTGGCAAGCCCATATAATGTCCAATCATCTAAGTAAACCTGCAAGAATTTGTGAATAAAATCCTGGAATGTTTGAATTTTTTTGTAGAACACATCGGGTTGGGGAGGGAGCGAGAAGACTAATGTAACGGTCATAATTTTTTGAATTTACGATCCTTCAACGGTCCATGGTCTTGCCCCTTCTGGGGTGCAGCAATGGTGCGCCAGGCGGGCCAGGGCCTGTCGGACGCTCTGCTCAAACGTCTTGGTCCCCGCGGGCCTGACGCTATTCCACTATCCACGGACAGTGACTCATCCCCCTCACAGGACGATTTTCCATCCGTGTCCTTAATCGAGGATGTTGCTTTCTCCGAGCATACGTTTTGTCTTGCTACGAGAGCTATTTTTGCTAAGTTCATCGGAAGACGTCTCCCTTTTTCGAGTATAAGGAACTGGTGCGAAACACAGTGGGGCAGCGGCCTTAATATTCGTTCCCTGGAAAAGGGTTTTTTTCTTGTGCTGTTCCGCAGCGCTGCTCAGAGAGACGATACTATGGAAAGGAAAAACTCCCTTCTTTCCGATTCGGGGCTTGCGATTCGCGAATGGGAGCCTCACTTTGACTGTCACAAGGCGGCGGAGGATGGGTTTCAAGTGTGGATTCGATTGTATTCCCTGCCTAGCGAATTTTGGTCGGCTCCCATCCTTTCTAAAATTTGCTCCAGTCTCGGACGAGTTATTCGCATTGATCCTGTTACTCTGAATGGTAATCTTTCTTCCTTTGCCAGAGTTTGCATTTCTACTTCTTCAGCTCCTAATCCTAAGGAATTGATCCTCATTAACACCCCTTCGGGTATATGGAAACAAAAGGTTGTTTATGAAGGTTTATCCAATATTTGTTTCAAGTGTCACGAAGCTCCTGGTCATACTCGCAAGTCTTGTTCCACTCCCTCACCTGGTGCCCCATTTTGGCGGAAAGTGTCCCCCATCCCTCCTGCTCACCCGTCTTTCCTCCCCGGTGCTCCTCCTTCGCCTCCTCCCCGCTCCACAGTCACCCTTTCCCGTTGAACCCCTTGCTTTGGCACCCGAAACGCTTTCCTTAGTCAAAGAAACTTGTTGTCAAGGACTCCACCCGGATCCTATCCCTGTTCCATGAAGGCATATCCATCGGCAAGGGTGGCAGCTCGGAGGAACTTGAGGAATGGATTTCTTCTAAAGAGGATTTGCTTTTGTCTTCCGAGGTCGACCCCCCTGGGGATTCCCCTGCCTTCATCTCGTCCCCTTCCCCCCCCTCGCGACCATTGGGACCGCTTCTTCCCACTCCCCCTCTTCTCAATGTCGATGTTGGTCCTAAAAGTATTCTTGGTCGCCCCAACAAATGTAAGCTTTCTCTCAACGAAGTCGCCCTCGGGAAGCAACTTCAGTTACGGTCTTTTTCCCGTCTACCAGTAGGAGAGGCAAGTCCTCTCTGAAGCAAATATGATCATTTTTTCATGGAATGTTAGGGGCCTCAATGCTCCTAACAAACAACGTCTGTTAAGACGTTATGCCCTGGCAGAGGGTGTGGATATTTGTCTTGATTCAAGAAACTAAAATGTCGGCTGAAGGTTGTAAAAGAAGCTGGTTCAATAAATGGAAAGGGTGGGAAGGCTGCTTCTCGGATTCTGTCGGAGCCTCGGGCGGTTTAGGTATTCTTTGGAAAGCTGCTAGTTGCATGATTGCTCCCCTTGTCATAGATTTCAACTTCATTTGGTGTAAGGTTTCGGTCAAGCATTCTGAGGATTTCTTCTACCTCGGAAATATTTATGGCCCATCCACTCCCATCAGCAAAAGGATTCTTTGGGGTAACCTTAGCCAGCTGTTGACGGCCGTGTCAGCGGAGAAATTCATTATTGCAGGTGATTTCAATGCTACCCTTTCTGATCGAGATAAGCAGGGTGGTATTCAATGGCAGCCTCGTTCGCAGGTGGACTTCTCTTCCTTTGTTTCCTCTTCTCATCCTGGTTGATTTGGAGCCGTGCAAGGGTTGGTTCACTTGGAACAATAGGCGTACTGGTTTCAGTTCCCTCGCGGTACGCCTTGATCGCTTCCTGGTTTCGAACTCTGGTTGCAGCAGAATTTTCTTCTCAAAAGCTCTGTCCTCCCTCTTTCTGGTTCGGATCATTTTCCTGTTTCTGTGGTTCTCAACTTTGACATCCCTCCGCGTCGTTCCCCCTTCAAATTTGAAAATATGTGGCTTCAGGACCCTTCTCTTCTGGCCGATAAGGGGTTGGTGGGACTCCTTTATTGTTAAAGGAACCCGGATGTTCCAACTCTCTAGAAAGCTATCTTTGCTCAAAGACAAACTTCAAAGTTGGAACCATTCGGTGTTCAAAAATATCTTTCAGGAAAAGCTCCGTGTCGAAAGCAGTCTCTTCGCTCCTTAATGAGTCTATTTTGCTTCTTGGGATGTCTCACGAGGATCACCAGAAGGAAAAAACTCTGTTAAAGGAATTGGGGGATATTCTTCTCAAAGAGGAAACCTTTTGGCGTCAAAAATCTAGGGAAACTTGGTTATTGGATGGGGATAAAAACACCAAATTTTTCTTTTCTTCGGTCCGAGCCAGAAGAAACTTCAATTACATCTCCTCTCTCAAACTCGAAGATTCCACCTACGCCACCTCGCAAGCTCAGATTAAATCAGAAATGGTGGATTACTTCCGCAAGCTCCTTAATGATACGGATTCCCCTCTTGGTCCGCAATCTCTTCTTCACGCTCAAATTCCCAGATGTATTTCGGAGGCAGATAATCTTTCGCTTCTTTCCCCTTCTCTTTTGAAGAGGTTCGGAAAATTGTGTTCTCCATGAAGCGTGATAAAGCACTGGTCCGGACGGTTTCCCAGCTTCCTTCTTCCAAGATTTCTGGGATGTCATCGGTCCCGATGTTTGGCAGGCGATTGAGGAATCCAGAGTTACTGGGAAGATTCTTGGGAACCTGAACCACACTTTCATATGTCTTTTCCCTAAAAAATCCCATTCTGAGAAATTGGATGACTTCAGGCCTATTTCTTTATGCAATACCACATATAAAATCATCTCCAAAGCTATAGCCACGAGACTTTCCCCTTTGATGCATAAGCTTATAGCCCCGGAATAAGCAGTGGGTTCATTCCCAGGAAGATCCATCATGGAAGGCATAATTATTTCTCATGAACTCATTCACTCCCTTCATAATTCCTCCAGAGCAGGAATGCTGCTAAAATTGGATTTCAGCAAAGCTTATGATCGAGTAAACTGGAGATTCCTTCTTCTTTCTTTGCAAGCTTTGGGTTTTGGTGCTCACTTCTGTAAGTGGATTTTTGAATGCATTGCTTCCCCGCGCTTCTCGGTTCTTGTAAATGGGTCAGCGGAAGGCTTCTTTCAGATTAGCAGGGGCATTCGTCAAGGTGACCCGCTCTCCTCATTCCTCTTTACAATAGTGGCAGAAGCTCTCAGTCGCAGCATTAAGGCTGCAATTCATGATGGTTCCTTGAAAGGCCTTCACGTGTCCTCCAATCTTCCTCCTCTTTCTCATCAGCAATTCGCTGACGATACTTTTCTTTTCGGCCAAGGGTATCCGGAGGCTAGACGCATTTCCTCTATTCTGGATTCATATTACTCTGCGTGGCGGGTCAGGTCCTAAATTTTCATAAATCTGTGATCTTCTTCTTCAACGTGGCCCCCAGGCTTCAGGGGAGAATTAAAGAGATTCTTGGTTTCTCTTTGGGCAATCTTCCCCACTCTTACTTGGGAGTTCCTTTGTTTCACGGGAAGGGTAAGGCTCAATTATGGAACGGGCTTCTCAATTCCATCTCTGCAAAACTCCTCTCTTGGAAAGGAAAATGGTTGTCCCTTGCTGGTCGTGCGCTCCTCATAAATTCGGTGCTTCTTTCCATTCCTATCTACACACTCTCCATTCTACAGATCCCCAACTCTGTTCTCCTCAAAATTGAGAAGGTGGCCCGTACCTTTCTTTGGCAAGGTCTCAACTCTGAACGGAAATTCCATTTAGCCAAATGGGACCTGGTCAAACTTCCTAAGAGGTTGGGTGGTCTAGGCATTCTTGATTTGGCCATCGAATATAGCTCTCGGAGCAAAATTGGTGTGGAATTTCATTGCAGATAAAAGTAGACTTGCCTTTAAAGTCCTGGCTCATAAATACATGGAAGGGCAACGAAATGAGCTTTTTCTATCCAGTTCTGAGCTTCCTATGGGCTCTCACATTTGGAATTTTATGTGTAAATCCAAAAATCTTATTGCTGATCGGGCTTCGTGGAAGATTAATAATGGTCGGATTGCGTCCTTTTGGGATGAAAGCTGGAATGGCTTCCCTCCCCTCAACTTGATTCCCTCTCTCAATGGTATTATGAATTCTTCCAAATTACTTTGGGGTTCTCTTGTCGATGATTATGGCTTCCAGCATCCCGACGGCTCGCCCTCTTGGTGTTGGAAAGATGTCTCGTCAATCGGCGCCTCTACTCAGGAAGCTGATCTCTTTTCCTCCACTCTAAAGGAGCGCCATGCTTCATTCCTTAATTGTTCAGATTGTATCTTCTGGGTTGGAAATAGCTCTGGCCAATACAATGTCAAGAATGGTTACAACATACTCCTTTCTCAATTCGGCAAGGGCTCTCCGAGTTCTTTTGGATGTTGGCACCCCCACATTACACCAAAGATAGCTTACTTCGGTTGGCTGGTTCTGCAGAGAAAGGTTCTCACTCAAGCAAGAAGGCGAGCGTGGGGCTTTATTGGCCCATCAAAGTGTCTTCTATGTGGCGAAGCTGAGGAAGATCTAGATCATCTCTTCCTCTTCTGTCCTTTCACCTCCAAGTGTTGGGATTGGCTCTTTAGTAAGCTGAACGTTGCTTGGGTTCATTGCAGCAGTATTGAAGCTAGTCTTTCCTCCTGGCCGACCTTTTCCCAAAATTGCTGGCACAGTTCTATTTGGCTTGTAAGCCCCTACTTCTTGCTTTGGCACGTTTGGTGGGAACGAAACCTCCGCCTTTTCAGAGAGCAAAAGCTGAGCTCCCTTCTTTCCTCTCCAAGCTGGAGGTGGCAATCTCTGAGTGTATTAACACTAAGAGTTCTTCTTTTCATTCCTTTTCCTCCAAAGACTTCGCCATTCTTCAGCATTGGTCTCTCATTAAAATCCCCACTCCTGGTTCTATTATCCGCAAGGGGCTCTCACAAATTGAAAAATTGCTGCTTAGGAAGAATACTAGATGGCGTTCCCCCAGATGGACAGTGGAAATTAAACTTCGATGGAGCCTCCAGAGGCAATCCAGGTCCCTCTGGGGCTGGTTGCATCATCAGAGACGATCGAGGTCTCTTAATTCACGCGGGCTCCTTCCCGTTACAAGTTGGCACTAGTAATTCTGCCAAGCTCAGGCCCTGTTGGAAGGGGTCAAGATGGCGGTCCATCTTGGTTGCTCTGAACTTTGTATCGAAGGGGACTCCCAAATTCTCATTTCAGCGGTCTCTATTGGCGCTTCCCATTCGTGGAAAATGAACTTATTCCTTCCTTCTATTCACTACTGGCTTGGCAAAATACCTTCCTGGAACATTTCTCACAAGTACAGAGAAGCTAACAAGGCAGCCGATTTCCTGGCCAATTTCGCTATTGACAATCCTTCCGCCTCACTTTCCTCCAGTGACGGTAACTTGTGGCCAGGTCTGCCTTCTATCCTTTTCCTCGATCGGAGCATCTGCTGCAGTTAAGTCACACGCGCCTACAATGAGTTTTGCAGCTCACCCGTGCGTCGGTCTCATCCTTCCCCATCTCTCATCTCTTCTTTCGGCGGCGTCCTTCCTCTCCCTCGCTGTTCCCCCACATGCTTCTCTGGCTCCTGTCTCCTCCCGCGTCTCTTGCCAGGCTTCCCTCGGGACTGCTCCTTCTTCCCTTTCTATTTTAGCCTGCTTTGCTGTCCGCATGGCGTGTCTTTACTTGCATTCACCTGTTTCTTGCTTGCGCCATGTCCTTCTTGGGTTTTCCTTTTGTGACTCTGCGAGGACAGTTCCGAGAATTCGCAGATACGACGGCCATCGACAGGAGGCGGTTAGCCATGATATTCAAGTTTTCGACCAATGCCGAGGCCGAGGCCATAGAAGCAATACTTGGTGATTCGTTCTGCTATAATGCCAGTCGCCCGCGCACTGACTCTGATGTCGCATCTGCATTCGTATCCTTTTGCACTTTGCTTCACCCTGTCATAGCGGATGTGGAACTAGTTGCTTCTGATTTCATCTATGTTGTGCATTGCGTGGGTCTTCACGACCAGCTCGCGGAGTTTTCAATTCCTGACCCACTTCTTTGGGTTGAAGAAGTGGATGAGCTTGCTATCGGTTCAGGCAGAGACATCCGCTGGCTCAGCGGACAATACCGCGAACTGGCTACGTTTGCCCAAAATTTCCACCCTTCTTTGGATCAGCGCTTCCTGCCTGCAGTAGACATCGATGCGGCCTTGTTTCCTCTTCATTCGGCTGTGGATCAGCTGAATGCACTCAAGGATCGTGCACTTCATGCCTTCAACGTCCTGCTTCAGGCGGCTTCCTCACGGGCGGGTCACCCCGCGGGTCGGTAGCGACATCTTTGGGTCCTTCGTTCGTCGGAGCTTCCTTTGTCTTTGTTCGTTCTTCCTTTCTTTGCTTCAGTTCTTCTCCTTCTCTCCCCTCGTCTTCTCTTTCTCCTTCTTCCTTCCTCCGTATTTGTAGGGTTGGGGTCCCTCTCCCCACCGGTTCATAGCTCCGGTCAAAAGCGTTTACCAATCAAAAAAAAAAAAAAAAATGGATTGCGAAAGCATATCGATATAAGAAGAGGCACATCATATATCCCATGAATGCTCATTACAACATAGTTTTCAATGGTGTAATATCTACGATATAATAGTATAACTTCATTGGTGCCCTTGAGCTTATTGATTGATCATAAGGTCATATTGTGGCTTTATGGGTGGCCTATATGCTCCTAATACTGTCAAATGTGATTGTATATAGTTGATCTAAGTGTATAAAGGTCTTACAAGCTTATTCTAATTTTGGTTCTTACTCTTCTTGTAACACTCCTCCCTTTCACTCTCCCTTTTCCTCCCACAATACGGCCTCCCCACCGCTGCCCTTCTTTCCCATCTAGTTTTTATTCAGTGGTAATGATGTAAATAAAACATCAAATAATTTTGAGGAAATAATTTATTAGGACGGCCATAACCAGGGTTTCAGGCAGAAGTTTAATAATGTTATTAGACTTGCAATGCTTAAGTTTCATTGTCACATTACCGTAGTTCTTGTATGGGAAAGTGTTGTTCGTTTGCGAAATAATATGACCCTTCTTTTCCTCATTGTGTGTGTGGGTGTGCAAGTATGAGGATTACATCCCTAACAACGAAGACTAGCAGTACTAAACCCAATCATCCAGCCTTCATAAAATCGGACCTTAACATATCAAGGAATAGAAAGAAGCGCTGATATTTTTTCAAGATAAACTACAAGACCCGTGCAAAAAATGGGAAATGGCCTAGACCCTTTGTGTAAGGGGGACTGTTGAATTGCGAAGTAATAATATGTTTACATGCGATGTTTCATACCGTCTGAAAGGTACGTAAGCAACCATAGACGAAACAATGGAATAATATATGCTGCATACCTGAAGCAACTCTTTGAGGAACCAAAGAAAATATAGGATGGTTAAACTGAAGAAAAGCGTACACGAGTGAGAAGGGAAATCACGAGAAAAGATGCCTGATCATTTCATCAACTCCTAGGCCAGGTTCTGCGTCTTCATGTTCAATACTCTCTTCTATTAAGTCTATTTGTAACTATTATAGCAGCCAAGAAGAAGTTGCACATGTGCTTATTTTTCATGTCAGTTGGAACTTGGAACTGAATATAGTGCAGGTTATAAGTGTAATGGGATAGAAAAGGCTGCTATTCCTTTTTTATTTGGAAGCTGATATTTCTGAGTGTTGTATTTAATTGTTTCATCTGCAATAACAATATAGGTAGATAATTATTAAGAGTTGTGTTAAAAAATCAAGAAAACCCTTACCAATTTTGTACACGATATCTATGTAATATTGCATGAAAATCAATGTAATTATAAAATAAAAGGCAAACAGTATTTATGCACTGCTGCTGCTGCAGTGGAAGATATGCAATTTGGGGAAAAAACTAGGAATATGTTTGAAGATGGGAAATCAAATTAGCAAATAAATACAGGGCTTCACCTGGGAAGAGGGAGAGAGAAATGAAAACAATGCTTCTTCGCCTTTGGATATTCATATGCAACACATGTGGAGGTGACCCTGGCGGTATCGGTGTGAAACAGCGATACTATTCCTATTCCTCTTCCATATTGTCCACTGTAACAAGTAGATGGAATGAATTGATTCATCAGCCAACAAGAGGCCATCGTTACTTACCAATTCAACCCCAGGAAGGAAGAGCTTAGGTTCTAAATGCAGCCTATAAGTAGTCAAGGCCATGGGAAAACAAATTAGCATTAAATGCCTGTCACACGTGGAACTACTATATTTATTTATTAATTATTAAATTAGATATCTGATTTTTATTATCATATATCGATTTCTTTCGTCTTGCTGTCCACACGGGTCAAAGTTTACTGCCACCTATGTTGTCAAACAATTTTTTTTTGGTGAGTGTGTTATTCATATCAACTAGCAATCCCATGTCTACAATGCAATGTGAACGCGGACGGTATAAGTTATTTGTTTTAGAGGGATAGTTATTACTTTATTTAAGTTGGTGTTGATAAGGGGTGTAATTGATTTTGGTTGTGTAGAAATATAGATGAACCACTTCATTTAAATAGCACAAACATGAGGTCTAACTTTTAAAACAATTCAAAATGTAAAAAAGTGATATAATTTACAAAGCTTTGGATGGAAACAACTATAAATTGCATGGTTCTTTCTCGGCATTTTAAAACTATAGGTATTTGTATGCAGATATAATGAAGAAGACATTAAAAATGCGTTGTTGTTGGTTTACATAAAGAAGCGAGCAAAAAAGAAAAATTGAACATGTATGTTGAATAGTGTAATTTTGTAAGTGTAGAAATATAGATGAACCACTTCATTTAAAGGTATCATCTCTTCATTTCAAACTTGTTACAAATTCGTACATATACAATTGCAAATCTTATATCATGAGTGGTAGCATTTTGCGAGACTATTTTATTTGAACTTAACATGAGTACATGAAGGCTTCCGTGCATGTGCAATTTTTTTTATCATGAGGTAGGCTTTACATACATATATATATATATATATATATATATATATATATATATAGTGGTTGTTGGCTCCAAAAGCACATCTCTAACCACTAGGGGATTCACCTCGCTCACCCACTTTCTCCACAATTCTTATGCATTTAGAACAACCCATTGACCACTAAATGTGGAAGCCTTGAATGATGTAATTAGAAAATCCTCATTAGCTAATTAAATGCAACCAAAGTAAGTAACTATAAAACAACTATACCTAAAAATGGCCATGGTTTTTAAGCCTTCCATGCACCCTTTCACTCCCACCCTTGTATGACAGCCACATGTCACACCACACTTCACACGCTTGATAGCCCACTTGTGCTAAACATGTTCACTAGCTTGCATTGGCCGCAAATCTCACGCGAGTAGGGATTAAATTTGATGGTCGTTTACACATTTTCTTGTTTTTAGCCATAAAATGCTTTACAAATTTGAAATTTATAAAATTACTCTTTTTTACTTTGTATAATTATAATATGAAAGTCTTTTGTATATAAATGTATGTATAAAATATATTGATATGCATAAATATATATTAAAAATTGTTAAAATAATTGAAATTGTTTTTGTATTTTTATTTATATTATTAATATTGTATTTTGATAGGCAATACTAAAAAAGCACCCTCGCTTTAAAAATTGTTTAAAGGGCATAAGTGGGTTTAGTTACTTCTTCAAGTTTCAAATCTTGAGCATGGATGAGTTGTTGTGCAGTGAGCCCTGATAGAGTTAGTCACAAGTGGGCATGGCATAGTGATGAAGGCCGCAGGGATGCACGGTTTGAAACGTATCCCAATCGGGTTGCATGACTTGCCCCATCCTCGTAACTGTAGTGCACCATGTGGCACCCTAGAGCCAATACGTGTCATTTTTGTCAAAGAAAATTGGGATCTGCATGTGGCTAGAAGTCATCCCCTAAAACAAAAATCCAAATTCGCCTAAAATTAGAAATACCATATCTGATCCTTTTGTAGGGGATCTTGTCAAGCTGATTAAGCAAGGAAAATAAAAGATCATTTTAAGAACTTGAGGATTCAGACTTACGAGATGGAGTAAACAAAATAAATGCACTTGCCAACATGACCTAGCGTGATTTACATAGTGCTGAGATACACAAAGTCATTGCAGTGCTCCATACTGGCAATCACTCCATTTCCTTTGCAAAATTTCCTAGGACTCACTCAACACATTGAAATACGCTTTTCCAGTTCCACTTGCCCTTGCATTCTTCACATTTTGCCATTAAAAAACCCACTTTGTACAGTAATTCGCATTTGCAGTATCTTCATCAAATGGGGAGCCGTTTTGTTTAAGATGAGAACAAACAAAACACAAAGGTCAATAGATCGTATCCCGCACGAGATCTAAACACAAAAAAATGAAAAATCAACTGTTAAAAATAGCTTGAAAAAATTGTTAGCAAATCTAAACACAACAAAAAATAATGAAAAAAAACTGTTAAAAATAACCCAAAAAAACTGTTAAAAATAGCCGAAATGCGAAAAACATCCAAACAAACCACAAACTGTCAAATTTAACATAGTCATAGAAATGTCTCGCAAGGGCCTTTCCCATATTGGGGATGCCTTTGGCGTAATTATTTTATATTTGTTTAATTAATTTTAATATATGTTTGAATATATTAATATAATTAATATATAAATTTATATAAAACATGATGACTACGTTTTACGTATATGAGTTAAATATGGTAGATATTTTAAATAATTGTAAGTACATTATGATTAAAATCACAAATAAATATTTAAAATACCGTCAAATTTAACCCTTACCTCTATAAATCTATTGTTATATTTAGTTTACACATTTTCCATTGTTTTTTAAAATTAATATTAGACTTACTAAAAATGTGCCTTATTTGTATTCTCTCAAGTATTTTTGATGTACAAGTATATTCATTCTTTTTTAAAGAATTCAAAAATAGGTTGGCCTCTTTCGTGCAAGTGGTTTAATGAATGTGACAAAAATAAAATTTGTAATTAAATCAAAGGGGCCTTGGTCTATTTGTGATGTTGTTACGCTTTAATGAGCCCACCAAGGATCAAGTCTTGCTAAGTGCAAGACTTGGAGATACCCGACACGGAGAGTCAAAACGGTTGAGGCCACGATTGTGTCCTGAGTGACTTTGACTATGTGGATGCCCCTTACTCATAGCTGTTTGGGCTGAAGGTGATCACTAATTTAGCTATACGCTTACTCGTAAATGTAAATCCACTATATACTTCCTCTGAAATATGAGCAGAGATGTCGACAATCTATATAATCTAGTGCCCAATGAGTGCTCACTACTCATCAAAAAAATTGTAATTGAAAAATACATTTTAATTGGAAGGAATGACTTTTCAATTTAACAATATATATCCATTCAACCCTTATAATGAAAAGTCGGAAATTAAAAAGTCTCTACTTGTAGCTTATTCGATAAAAACATACTTACACAATTCATTGTGAGATAATATGCATCATATATGTTAATGAACTATATGAGTTGTCATCATGTCTTTGTTTCTTTTGCTTCCCCTTTTCTCTTTTCCATATTTCTAATTGTTTAGAGTTGTCTTGTTTAGAACATTCAAATGGTCTTGGCCTTTGTATAGATTATTCCCACATTCTTAGTGATGTAAATAGTTTCTTTATGTTCGCGGTCCTTTCAGTGGTTCCTTTTTGTTAAGGTGCATAGATTTTTCAGATCATCCTTTTCACTGTTTAGTTTTTAGTTTTCATTTTGTGTGCCATTAATGGGTCCTAATTGACTTTCAATTCTCCATAAATACACAAGCATTGTATTTTATTTGTAAGAAGAAATTTGTAATATTCTTTATTCACATGTGTTTATTTATAAACTACAAAAACTTTATAGAATCCCAAATTTTCATTTATGTTAAACAACTCGTTAAAAAGGGAATGGTTATACACTACATATCAATGATTTTCCTAGCTGAGGAATTACTACTATTATTATTATTTTTACGATATTATACATTAACACTCAAATTTGGAGATCAATTGACATTGAGTTGTCCCAAATTTGCCCCATACTTGTTCCTCCCAATTTTCTTGTAGTGATGCCAACTTTGACTACCATAAGTTCATTTATGTAAAATGATGAGAGATACAATCATATATGGCTACTAAAATTTTAAAAGAAAAAATCTTGTATTTCAAAGGCATCCCCATGCCAAAAAAGATTTCAATCATTTAGAGGTTAATAAAATTTAATTGTTGCATTCATTGAAAGTGATAATGTTTAGGACACTTGTATCACAAAGGATATATTACCCATCACAGAGGATAAATTATCCATCATATAAGTTATTGTGACAAAATGTGTAACACTTTAAAACTCTATTTCCTCGAAACATTTCAATTATTTATATTTCTTATGATCCTATCATATTCCTACTAAAGTATGATTTATGCAATTCACTACAATTTACTGAGTTATATTGTATTAAGCCTAGTTGCAATGTGTTCTCATTGTATTGTAATGTTAATTTCAAACCGCTTTTCACATACATTTTCTTGAACTCAACATTAATTAAACATGAAACCTTATGAAATTTCAAAACCAGGAGATAACTCAGCGTTTGATCCGATCATTTATCGCAAACTATTGATAACTCGGTCGATTGAGTTAACATGTGATTGAAGGTCCCACCCCCCTACTTTTTGCAAACTGAATTTCAATGGGGCTGCAAAAGGCAACCCTGAATATCGGGGGCGAGGTGCATTATTAAGGATGAATTTGGCGCTTTAGTGATTGTTGGTTCCTTTCCGTTGAAAGATGGGTCATGCAATGAGGCCGAAGCTCAAGCCCTTCTTGAAGGAGTTAAAATTGTTGTGAATGTTGGGTGATCTGTCTTAGTCATTGAAGGTGACTCTCACGTGATTATTAGTGGGGTATGGAGAGGTAAAGCCCTTGCTTGGAACTTGGACTTTTACCTCCAAAATATTTTATATTGGCTTAGCAAAATCCCATCTTAGAGCATCTCCCACGTATTTAGGGAGGCAAATTCAGTGGCAGATCTTTTAGCAAACCAAGGTATTGCTAGACGGGACAATGCCATTATTTGCAGGCATGTCGATTCGTGGGAAGGGTTGGTTGTCATCCTTTTAAAGGATGGTGGGGGTAGTTAATCTCATTCATTCCACCACCTTTTCTATTTGTTTGTGCCTGCTAGTGTGTCGAGGGAGCTGGTTTCGCGTTGGTTCCATGGACTCTCCTCCTCTTCCGAGCATGTTTCTCCATTGTGATCGCGAGGAAATGGCCTTTGTCGGCAGCACGATGAAAGCCCGCCTCAATTCTATTTTTCGGGTGGATTGTGATGCAAGGGGTGATGTCATTAATCGAATTATTGGCACGGAGTATTTGGGTGCTTTGGTTCGAGAAAGGGTGAATAGTGAGGTTTCCTTCTAGTTTCTCACTCGTCTTCTGCTTGTTCGAGGCAACAAGGAGGAGTCACTATTGATTGCCAAACGTTTTATCAAGCCACAGTTTCAGGTTTGACTAGAAGAAGCACTGGAGGGTGTGAATTTCGTTCCCCCAATTCAAACTGTTGGGACTGATGGTCTTACATTGGAGGAGGCTCGCCATGTTATTTCTGCTCTCTCAGTTAGGAACGCTGAGCTCTTGAAATTTGTTTTTGAGGTACATGGTGCTTGTGTGGACGGGATTTCGGAAGGATTTAGGTTCAAAATTTTGGACGTCCCTAGCTTAGCGGTTCCTGTTCTGGTGAATGCAGAGGTGACTGACCTTTTTCGGCAGCGTGTTGGCTTCACCTATAACTATATGCTTCGTAGGGCTCGAGAAGGGGTGGCGGTTGGTGGGCTTCTATGCTCGGCTCATTTTGGTTCTCGGCTTCGAGTTTCGGCTTCTCGTGGAGCTTGCTATCCGTTTCAATGGATTTTTTGCTCGTGGTTTGTCTTGTTGGTTCCATGCTTGGTGGGGGTCTCTTATGTTCAATGTTTTTGCTTTTTCAGTCTCATGCTTGCATGTAGGTCGTGCGCTATGCACTTTCTTGGTTTTTGGTGTTGGTTGGTATGGTTTCATCTTTCATTGTACGGGTTCATAGCTCCTGTAAAAGTGTTCAACAAAAAAACATGTGATTGAAGGAATTGCTTGATTAAATGAAGATTAACTGAACACATGTTAAAGTTTTATAGCATGTGTTTAATCTCTCACTATTCTATTAATGATCTTTCACTTATCCTATTGAATATCTTTCACTTAGTTTGTTGGAAACTCCATGTTGAACTCTTCTTCTTCTAACATCTTGTTGTAAGATGAGAAGTATAAAAGAAAGGGTTAACATTGGTAACATAGATGGAGAGATAGAGAATATACACAGCAGAAATGAGATTGCTTTAGGTACTTGATGTAATGTTCATGCAAATTCAATAAAGATTCGAGTAAAGTTATTAGTCTCTAGTTGCAGAATTTAGGAGGGATTAACACCCAAGTCAGGGCCCATTTGCAGGTCTCCTAAAGCCCTCCATTATTGTCTTGTTTCATTGTATGTATGTTTACCTAGGAACCATTTACTTTTCTGTATTAGCATTCTGAATTCATAGCTTTTTCTTAGTGATAGTATTTAAGAACCCTTCATTTTCAGTTGTAATATTTTTTTACTTCCAAGCCTTGTTGTGACGGTTATTTCTTTCCAACCTCCTAGATCTATTGTAATTGTGTATACAACACTGACAATGTTTCAAGTTTACGTCCCCTAGTTTGATAATTAAATGATTGTAATTCAATTAACAACATATTAATTGTTGTTAGTTGATTTTCACCACCAAGTAACTCAATAGTCGCCTTATTTTGTATTACAATATGTAAATACATTGTGTAGAAGTTTGATCTTGGATCTTAATTGAATTTCATCTTGATTCTTGTAAGTTCCATGTTATGAAGTATGTCTATGTTCGATTCAATAATAAGTCTTCTCATTTGATTTTATATACATTTTCATAATAATTATCTCTTTCTTCCTTGAATAATGTCCATTATATAGCTATTATGTAATTGGGAAACAATGTTTTCCATGTCCCTCTCTGCGTACTTGTTCACTTGAAAGAACATGAATATAGTCTAGACTACAACCTGTTACAAGTCCTGAAGTCGTCATCTAGGGAACTTTGCTAATAATAGTACCAATAATGACCATTGATACCCTCCTTTTATAGGCCTTTCAATGTGTTGAGGTTGAATCAAGTTTTGCCAGAAGGAGAAGAGTTTCCTAGTTATTTGTAAAGAAACTAGGAAAAGTGTGAGGTTTTTGAAGTCAAAAATCAATTGATCACATTTATTAGACCAATTTCATATTTGATGGAGGGTGCCATTTCTGTACTATATGATTATAGAATAATCATTTCCATACTTATTCGAAATTGGTCAAGTTGGTTACGTGGCTATAGTTTGTTAGGTTCATTTTTTGTTAATATATGAATTTTTAAACACTATCGATTTGTGAAAACTATTATCCTAAAAACTTCAATCACATCTAATCTTGTAATTAATTCTTACTTTTATAAATTTTAAATATTTGAATAATCAATTACATCTATTTCATTGATTATATTGTTACTACTTTTCACATCTACAAAATCAAAGGAAACAATGCTCCAATTATCATTTCTCGTGAATTTATTTTATTATTGTTGGAAACTTCAAACATTTTTTGGTTGGTTTGTAATTGAAATCATGGTGAATATTATATATGCGGAGAGAAAAGGATAAATATTCCTTAGATAACTTTGTTCAAAAGTGTCACTTGGATGAAGAAAATAAGTTTTGTGCATGATTCCTTATAAAGTGTTAACTTTGGAAGGCCTTATATTGTCAGTACATTCCATTTTTTTGTGACGTGGAAGGAGGGACCCACTAACATGGCCAAAAGTGGCCGAAAGTCTCCTCCGTTTGTTAGCGTCTTCTGTCGTGAGTTTAATTTCTTTCAACCGTTGAAATATCCATTTGGTCATTCCTTTGTGATTAACGTTATCTACTTACTAGCAATCGCACACGTGATTGTGCGATGGGAATGCTTGAAAGGGATCCAGAGGGGGTATGGAGAAGAGAATGAAAGTGACAAGGACAAGAGAAACATGTATTATAGGAAAAAGGGCTCGGGGGTCGGTTGGACGTAAATGGATAGGTAGAAGAGAAGTGATTGTTTTGGGGGAGGAGCAACAGAAGATTCAAAAACAAATAGGAAAGACAAGAGGTGGCGGAGATGATGTGGAGGGAGGACATTTGGTGTCACCTATGTTTGTCAAGAAAATTTTAGGTGAGGGTATTTTTTCAATGTTGCCCTTCAAAAATTAAAGTAGTGTTATTGTGGACTAAGCCAACAAATCAATGTGGGATTCATTTTTATTCAGTAGGGATGTTCAAAGTTGTAGAAGTAATTCCAAGATGCATATATCCGACACGAATAGTAAGGCATGTATTTAAAGGTAATTTTAAAAGATTTCTTTTGGTATTTTTTAAATCCATAGAGGACTAGATGTGAAGGTGTACTCATCCCACAACTAATCAACCATTATGCTAGTAAGAGGGCCTCTTCAATCGTGGTGTCACCTCTATTGGCATAATGATCATGATATATTGGGCTTTCTATGTTATTGTGGATCAAACCAACCAACCAATTTGAGATTCATTTTTATCGAGAGAGGTTTTTAAGATTCACGAAGTGATTACAAGATACATTGAAGAGGCATATTTGACTTGGGTAGTAAGGTATATATATATATAGAGGCAAGTTGATATGATTTTGGGGGGTTTTGAAGCCATGTAAGAGGAGAAGGGAAGTTTTAGTAAGAAAACATTCTCATCTTGCAACCAATCAAGCATTATGTTAGTAAGAGGCCCAATTCTATTGTGGTGTCATCTCTATTAGCATATATGTTACCATGGACCCGGCCAAACCAACCAACTTAAATGTTACCATGGACCTGAATGGGGTTTATATGTTACTATGAACCGTGGCAACCAACCAACTTGGGATTAATTTATATTGAGCGAGGACTTTAGATTTGTAGAAGTAATTTCAAGATGCATATCTAACTTTTTAGTAAAGAATGCATTTAGAGGTAATTTCAAATCATGTATTTTTAGTATTTTCAATGCCATAGAGGAGGAGAGGTGAAGGGCAAGTAAGGAAACATATTCACTATGCAACTAATCAACCATAATGTTAGTTAGAGGGAAACTTCCATTGTGGTGTCACATTTACTAGCATAAAGCTCATGATATATCAGAGTGTTTATATGTTATTGTAGAGTAATCCAACCATCTAATGTGGGATTATTTTTTATTGAGTGAGGATTTTGAGTCGTAGAAGCAATTCCAAAATGCACTAAAGAGGCATGTCTGACTTGGGTACTAAGGCATGTATTTGGAGGTAATTTTATAGGAATTAGTTTTAAGAATTTTTAATCCACCTAGGAGTCTAGGGGAATGTCGAGAAAGAAAGTTACATGCTCATTCTATTAGCAATCAACCATTATGTTACTAAGAGGGCCACTTCCATTGTGGTGACACCTCTATTGGCATAGGATCGTGATATATTGGGTTTTATATGTTGTGGACCAATCCAACCAACCATTGTGGGATTAATTCTTATTGAGTGAGGATTTTAAGAATCAAAGAAGCAATTGCAACATGCACTAAAGAGACATATCTAACTTGGGTAGTAAAGCATGTATTTAGAGGCAATTTTCTATAATTTTTTTGGGGTATTTTTGAAGCCACATAGGAGGAGAGGGGAAGGCCGAGCAAACAAACATACTCATCCCCCAACCAATTCACCATATCTTAGTAAGAGGGCCACTTCCATTGTGGCATCACCTCTATTTGCATGAGGATCATGATATATTTGTGTTTATTTACTACCACAAACCATGTCAACCAACTAATGTGGGATTAATTTTTATTGAGTGAGGATTTTAGAGTCGTATCCAAGCAATTCGAAGATGCACTAAAGAGGTGTATCCAACTTGGGTATAATACATATATTTAGAGGTAATTTTACAAGTTTTTTTGGGGGTGTTTAAAGCCATTTAAAGAGGAAAGGAGAAGGATGAGCAAGCATACATCCTTATCCCATAATCAATCAACTATTATGTTAGTAAGATAGGCATTGTTATTGTGGCATTAGAAAGAGAAAAATAGTGATATTGAGACAACCCAACAACTTTACACAAATCTTGTTTAAAAGGTATAAATTGTACACAAGTCAAATCCATCCTTTAAGATCAGTTTTAAGGCCTTTCTATAACTTCCACTCAATTTTTGATGCATTAACCATTTACTCCCAACATTATTACCATTTATAAGCTATATTATTCTTTAAAAAAATTAAATATGCCAATAGACCTATAAATACTTCATTTAATATTGATTTCAAAAATTAAAGTGCAAAGAGTCGTTAACATTGTATAGATAGCTGAAATAGTACAACCATGACCCCAAAAATAACAGTGGGGAAGGAGAGAACACTAGAGTTAGCGACATGTTGAAGGTAGAAATCCATCATTTTGTAAGCTTGCTATTTCACACGGCCACATATTTCTTTGAGGAGATCTCTAAGCTTATGAGTAGAGATTTTATACAGTACTTTGTTTAGATTTTTCTTATCCAAACACTTCCAAGAATAGATATTAAAAATAAATAAAAACTTAAACGACCAAAACATTAATATATAATTCTTTTAAAACATGGCTTATGAAAATATCCACCAATTTTTCAGTCGAGAATTTCATGAAATCAGCGGTGCTGTCGTTGCTGGAAGATTGAATAAAAGGATTCACAATGACCATATTCAAATTCCCCTCTTTCGCTCGCTTCTGTGAGACTTTCTCAACGACAATTTTGGCATAGCAGTATCTGCGCCATCAATGGAACATATTCCCTTATGATATAGTCATGAGAGTATTTAGAAATAATACTATTATCAGGGATTAAGTCATACTTTTGTTTGAATGCAATAATCCAACTCACTCCAGCATTTTTCATCGATGAGAAGGCGGGGATCGCTGTTTGGGTCCATGTAAACTGCACCAATCGAAATATCTTCATGTATTGTTGTTTTTTCCTGATTCCCTGTTCTTCCATTACTCAAAATATGATCCTGCTCCCCATGTATATCCGCTGAACCAGCCATTGGAGCCTGTGGACCTTGCATCACGTAAACAATGATGTTTGAAAAAACAGAGATAGGATAAAACGAGGCAGTTTTGGGGAACTTTGAAAATGTAATATGGGCGGGGGTTTTCAAATTTTAAAATCAGAATTGCCAGAAATGGAGGGAGAACGGCAAAGAAGACGATTCGTGATGTTAACGTCCCTGAAAATGGTGGTAGGGCCTTTAAAACTAAGTCTTAGTACTTACTTAGAGAGATGTATAACTAGCAATTGCACATGAGTTGCAAATTACGTCGGTGAGGATAACAATGTTAAGTTTGTTGGAGTTGTATTTTACAGCGAAGTGTATGCAAACTTAAAACTAAACAAAAAACTTTCTAGAAATTAAGAATAATCAAGCACATATCACATTATTATAGTGCAAGCTTAATTTTTTAGATTGCTTTATTTAGCATCACCAACAGATACCATAAGAACATTCTCTCTTTTTAGAATGAAGGAAATGGTTCTTATTTCTCAATAACAATTTCTCTTGCAACAACCCTGGAGTTAATTTTGTTTGCGGTGTGACAATGAACACATAATCGAAGGTTCTTGACAACTATAATAGTTGTTCCAGAGGGGCGTGTTTAACCAACCAAATGCAGTTGCCAACTTTTTTACTATGGTGGTAGAGAAATAATTCTTTTTCCTCCACTTCCACATCATTAAGTAAATGTGTTTAACTTTTTTACTATGGTGGTAGAGAAATAATTCTTTTTCCTCCACTTCCACATCATTAAGTAAATGTGTTTAACTTTTTTACTATGGTGGTAGAGAAATAATTCTTTTTCCTCCACTTCCACATCATTAAGTAAATGCGTTTAATATGAAAAATAACTTGTTGCCTTCGTCTCTCAAGCCATTTTCTCTAACTTTGCATATACCTCCTCTGTCTTAGATGTGATCTATGATTTATGATGTCTCATGGCCTTCAATCCAATTACATCTAATGATCTTCTTAATGTCTCTATCTTTCATCAATCTCCATATCATTTGAGCCTCACCTCGCCTGTCCACTTCTGCATAGATGTTTGGGAGAAGAAAATAAACTGTATCTTTTTAAGGATCTAAATCAAAATGCATTATGGATGTAAATACTCCTAAGCCTATATTCATATGTGATCAAGAGGAACCAAGCAAACACTTCCACATAAACCCCACAAGTTTATGTGGAATTTGACTCTACACCTACCAATTGCATTGTGCATATCCTGCAATCAACGATGTCCATGAAACCACATTTTTTTGAGACATTTTGTCAAACACATCACATGCCTTGTGTAATGTTCCATAGTTTGGCATTTGCAACTACAACATCTGACAAAATTCCTCTATCTTTTATGCTTTGGTGGATGTCCACACCGTGTTCCATGCTTTTCCTAGTTGGATACCCCTTCCAATAATGGGGACCCAAATATCACCTCATCTACCACTCTGATGTTGATGTTTTCTTAGGCTTTCTAGAGTGAGTTATAAAATCTGAATAGTAAATTAAGTAGAATTGAGAATATATCATCAACAAGCAAGACATCAATAATCGCTACCTATATAAATGAAGCCACTTGGTAATTTACATAGAAAACTGTATGTTTTGAATCTTACGGGCACAACAGACAACAAAAATGGTGAAGGTGAAGCAATGCATATGAAGGTGGTGATTTATTCCTTGTCTCCCTTCAAACAGAAGATCATGTCTGGTCAAACAAACGCATTATAGGTAATATGAATGCATCCTAATGTCCCCACGAAGCTACAAAATCCTCCATCCTCTCAAAACGTATACCAGACGGTCTTTCTGCTCTTGATAAGCGAGTAGATCTTTAAAATATTGATTATGAACAACATCGTGGAATTTGAATGAAGGTCCTTGCTTCGAATCCTAGTTGTTCCATGGAAAATAACCATATATTTATGAGAATTAGAGAACGTGGAAGTCGGAATACCTATAAGGCCTCGAAATCTTTAAAAACCTTGGTGCGGTTGCTCAGCGTCTTCTTGAGTTGCGTGAGAGCCTCGAGAGTAGAATTTGAGCTGAGAGGGAGATGAGCGATTTATCAGGACCCCATTATCTTCTTTGTCTTGTATGGTAAAAATATGGTGAAAGCGAGCGATTTATTAGGACCTGTTATCTTCTCCATCTTGACTAGTAAAAACATGATCAATTTCAATCCATCCCCAAAAGAAAAATCCATTTGTGCCCTAATAAATTCAAAGTGGAAATATTTTATTTTTCTCGTGGTTTTGAAGGAGTGATGTTTCACATAGAAGATCTCACACGGAGCACCTGTCTGGTTCAGGGATTTTAAAAGAGATCATCGAGAGAAATGGCAGACCCCCCTTGATGCCCTCACTCCTAAATGGTGGTCACCATACCTCCAATTTCTTGTATACAATTCACCCTTCCTGTCTCTAAATCATGACAGATTTATCACGAATATATAGGAAAGTAAATATCTAATACTGTAGATAAATATCTAATATTGTAAATAAATATCTAATACTATAGGAAAATATCTAAAATCTGGTAACCTCAAAGTTAAAATAGCGCCGGAATTTGACACTTTCCAGCAAGGGCATCTTCAAAGGTGGATGCCTATTGGCGAACTAGCAATTGCACATGAGTTGCAATCAATGTATTTGGAATTGAGTGTGACAATGTATTTGATATTTTATGATTAATCTTTGGATATAAAAGTTTGGGGTACTATAATAATGTATGGTGATGATGACAACATTAAGTAATGGAGTATGGAAAAGTGGGAAGCAATTTTTGTGTGTTTTAGTAGTGTATTGTGCGAAGCAATATTGAACAACATAATACAATAGGAGTTGAGTTGGCCAAACAAATTAGAAGCATATGTTGGCTTTTTTGTTGGTTTAAAAAAAGATGGAGGCATCTAATTTGCAAAACAAGTGTATAGTATTAAAAGCAATGTATTCAAAGGAGTGGTTGAGATAGTTTCTGAAATGTTGGCACATGTAGTAGTCACAATTGATGCTAGAGATTCCACAATAGTTTTAAAAGAAAAGCTAAAAGTAAATTATCCCGCCAATAAACATTATAAATACTAAAGAAGTTTGTAGATAAAAAAATACATAAATACCCCAATGCTGCAACCAAAGAGCAAGAGAATGCAAAACTATACCTGTAATGCTATAATACATCTATGTCTGCAAACACAAAATGTGTAACATTCAAGATAATAGATCATCAACAAGGGATTAAATGTGTGGTGGTATGACAATGAAATGGAAGAGAAGCTTTTAAACAATGATTTCTTTTATGTGTCTATCTATCTCACATAGATTTCAAACACAGTATCATAGAACTAGTCAGTTTTAGGCCTGAAACTGTAGATCTTAAACCATGCATGGGCTGCCATATGAAATTTATCACCATCATTATATGTCGCTTCTTCATCTAAAGAGAAGCCAAGACAAACTAACCCATAAAATGGTGCATTGCTGCATAGGAGGAACATGTCCATATAATGTGTTGCCGTAAAGGTTTAGCTTCTCCAAACTGCCGAGCTTCCCAATTATTGAAGAAAGATGACCGAATAAGTTTCTGTTGGGAAGAGAAAGTGAAATCACCTTTCCCTTTCCTATGGTTGAAGTAGTTGCACACTCGATACCTTGCCATGAACAGGGATCAGAAGAGGCGTTGGTCCAGTCTAGAAGAAAATCAGGATGACCACATCCCTGCAATGACTGTTTCAGTTGTATAGTGTGGTGCCATCTTCTGAAAGCCCATTGGCACCTCTACACAGTAAAGCCACTCCACACAGACATAAATATAAAATACTAAAGGTGTTAGCCCTACTCTTCCCTTCTCTGCATTTCCAGAAATTTTCTCTCCATTATGTTCTACACTGAAAATAAGGTAATTCAGTCTGTACATTTGTGGTTTTGCAGTAAATTGGTGAGAGTTTGCAATTACTGACCCAATTCAACTTGTAATGCACCCAATTTCTGGGTTCTATCAAAGAGTCTTTAGGACACACAATTCCCTATCCACTTAGAAAAAGGGTTTCTGCTTAAAAAAGACAAAGGGATGAAACAATGGCAATGGTGGAAAATCTAGAAATTCAAGCCCTGACAAAACAAAAGGTATGTACCCTTTTCTTTTCTTCTTCTCCGTGTTTTCATGCATTCACATGTCTAGATACCACCTCGTTAAGGTCTTCTTAAGTGTATATTTGTGTCGGCATGTCCATATTTATTCATATAGTCCATGCAGAAGCAGATTGTAGAAGGTAATGACTGGTAGCTTATGCGGATCTGATTTTCTTGCTTCTATGAATTTATAACTGCTGGTGAGGAAAAAACTGAAGGAAACAAAATATATTAATTGTGTTCTACAATGAACAATCACCATTAAGGCCTCAAACAAATACAATATTAATACACACATATGACCAGAATGAAATAGTAATGCCCATATATGACGAGAATAGGTGAATCGCTCCAGGCTGCTTCCTCCCGTCTGTATGTTGTTTTGGTTAAAAAATAGAGAAAGGTGGTTGAGGGAGGCGGCTGAAAGCAGATATTTTACTGCATTCATGTTGTTTCACCAAATTAATTAATTCCAAACATTGTTAAGCAAAAACATTGCTTTAGCAAATAGATATGCAAGACAACTCACACTATTTCACCAAATATATTAATTGTGAATATTGTTGCAACTATAAATATCCAAAATCCAGCAAACAACAAATATCTAAAATTTGACAACCTGTAAACATTGGATCCGCCATAATTTGACACTTTCCAACAGGAGCATCTTCAAAGGAGAACACCTACTGGCGAAAAATATAAAACTTTATAAGGGGTACGATTTGAGGATGGTATTTAGAAATAAAAATATAGTTTTTCCTCTAATTAATGTCTCTAAATACCCCTTTTGTTGTAGTGTGTGAATTTGAATTTTCTACACATACATAAGTACCCTAGTGTTGTAGTGATCATTACAAGTATTACAAATAAATTGAGCAATTTTTATAGTAAGCACTATCGAAAGCAAGGGAGTTGTTTGGATCCATCTCCACTATTGTGGTCATGTCTGTAAGACGGGTGCATTTAATCTTCAAGTGATTTGTGTGGGAGGGATTGAGGGAAGGGTTTATGCCTCCTTTTCCTTTGAAGTTATAGAGCCTATTGTTGAATGTATTACAGTGACCTATTCCAATTGTATGTCCACCTGCATGTTCATAATTATTAGATATTATCAAATTTGCTTGTAATGCAAAAAGTGGTGTAGGAATTTGTTACCCTCCTGAAAGCAAAATGTGGTCTTTCACGCTAAGCCCTTTCTTTGCAAAAGAGGTCTTGGGCTGTGAGAAGTTGAAAAATGGGCTAGGAAGGTTGTTGAAGACCTCATTCTGAATAGATGTCACTCCATCCCTGCGCCCACTTCTTACCCGCCAAAATGGTCATCCAATCTGTAAAGTACAAGAAGTATTCATGCATGGATTTGTTTGAAATTGATAAATAAAAAATTACAAGAATTGACATAAGAATTGGTAAGTAAACTCAATTTTCTTATCATCAACATAATGTTTTGAGGCTAGATCTCTAAACCATTATTAATAGTGAGAAGTAAAATTTAAAATGGATAGAGAAGCATGATTTTATATTATGAATTAGGCTTATGTACACAAGTTAAACGCAAAGAATAAGATTCCATGATTATTAAGAAAATTTCATAATGAGATACATTTAGTGTAGTGTGTAATGTATGAACAAGAAGGAAAGGGGGAAGCACTCAATTAATATGTTGCTGTAAAATATTAATAGGTCTTTATAACCGTAAAAGATAATATTGTAGTCAAATGTAATTATCGTAGCAACAACTGCATCTCAAACAAGTAGTGAGTTAATGTTAGCACAGGAAACCACACTGGACATTTTCTCTCTATTTCTGCTTTGGCGTCATCAATTACTTCAAATCCAGGAAGACCAGGTTTGGAATTACCGCCATTACAGGAACTTACATTTGAAAACATGATGGAAAACATCTGAAACTGCGAGCTTCAAAAAACCAGGGGATAAAGATCCATAATACAAAACGTGTCAAAAATGAGATAGAAAATAATAGTTGAAGCAATAGACATGACAAAGATTAAAGGGAAGAGAGAGGAGAAATACTTTTGGGTTGATATACGCCTTGTAAATTAGAGTCACCACAAATTATGATGCATCGACTACAAATAACGATGAATATGCAAAAATGGAGTCCTTATTAGCGGTGCATAGTACCTGGGAATGTCGAACAATACCGGCTATTGTCGAGGCTTCGAAATAATCACAAGATTGATACAAAGTTTCAAAAGATCGGGACAAAAACCTCATAGACACAAATTACTTAAAGCTTCTATCGAATTCGTACACTGAACACTGATCTTTAACAATACATCGATTGACCTATAAAATTCTAAACTATCGACACAAAATCCATTCAAATGACTGATAAAGATTTATCGGCAAGCAACATGATTCAAATTCATCCCTAACAATAGAATTCTAGCTTCATCAATAACAAAAATACGTGAGCATAATCTTGCGTAACCAATTACTTTAGGTGAAGATCAAGAGAAACAGAAGCAATAAATTGAACCTTGTCAAATATATGAACGCAACTACAGATCACATACTTAAAACATAGCTTCATATGTAAGAATTATGTACAGCCTAGGCGCTAGAAATTTTTTGTAGCAACACAAAAGAAAATACTAAATTAAACGTAAGCAATAAATGATTCATTCAGATGCAACAGGACGTCCAAATAGGACTAAATTTTACAGATCTCAAAACATGAAGAAATAATAGACATATAAATACAAATTGAATTAGACAAAACAACTACCATGTCGCAACTCGGATGACAGATTAAAAAACTGCTCCGTTCCTTCTTGGTGGATCAAATGAAAAACAAAATCAAGAAACAATCGTTACCTAATAATTGACAAAATAGGGCCAAATAATCGACAGTTGTTACCTGCAAAAGCCGCTACAATTACAACTGCCAATTTTGCGTAGTGGATTCTTCTTCACATTACATTGAATGCATTATCTTGATATTTACAATTTTTAAAATGAGGACGAATAGGTGAATCGCTCTAGGATGCTTCCTCCCGTTTGTATGTTGTTTTGGTTAAAAAACAGAGAAAGGCGATTGAGGGAGGCAGTTGAAAGCAGATATTTACTTCGCATTCATGTTGTTTCACCAAATTAATTAATTCCAAACACTGTTCACAAAAATCATTGCTTTAGCAAATAGATATGCAAGACAACTCACACTATTTCACCAAATATATTAATTGTGAATATTGTTGTAACTATAAATATCCAAAATCTGGCAAACAAAAATATCTAAAATCCTGACAACTTGTAAACATTGGATCCACCAGAATTTGACACTTTCTAGCAGGAGCATCTTCAAAGGAGAATGCCTAACGGTGAATCATATCTTGGTGTGGTGTGGAAAACATCCACACCTCTCCAAGTGCTACCTCAACAGCTTTTTTAAATTGATGATGTGAGCACTTAGCCTTGTAAACTCAAATTGTAGAGGCTACCTTTAGAGGAGGTCTTGGGTTGGTCTTTGGTTTGGGCCTAGAGCACAAGGAAAATATATTATTATTCCTATTGAAACAATGAATATGCCACTTGCGAAGTCTCTAATTTTGAAAGATAAAGGAAAAATTCAATTTGAAATGAAAAGACTAAAAGTAGAAATGGGAATAGAGGGATGAGAGCGTTGATTAGAGAAACGTGGTGTGGAATTATAAAAGTGGAGAAAGAGGACCCAAACAAACAATATATATGGTTGAAAATAATGAAAAAGGAGCTAACAATGTGGCTTGTTGCATGTTATTTTGCACTAAGAGGATAAAAAACAGATAATTAAAATACTTACATTGTGACAAATCACCGTTATGCGTTACTCAAAAAATGACATTTCAGTATATAATGTATCCGAGGAATTTCTAATAATGGGAGACTTTAATGTGAGAACAATAAACAACTAAGCCCTTAGTTTGTGAAATTAGGGGGGAATTAACAACAATCCATTATGGCTAGAGGAAGAAGAAGACCATATTTGGGAGAGGACTTCACAAGATGAAAATGGGGTGTTATGCAATACGGGAAAAATTGTTGGGGATATGTAGCCTCTATAACATGGTTATATGCAATGGTATGAGAGAATGGTTGAATTCATGCAAAATCAAAGTACAAAACATATAATGGCCAAAGCATGGTAGATTATGTTATTTGTTCGCATGGGTGTATTTTAATATTAAAGGATTTAGAAATAGGGGCTACCCTATAGAGATGATATCCGGTTATAACCCCATTTATGTGAAGATTAACATACATATAAATAATCAACCAGAGAAGAAATCAACCACAATCAAAGAAAAGTGCCTCTTCAGGGTAAAATTATTATGACTCGTGAGAATAGGGAAATTTTTAAGGAAACCCTAGAAAGGCACCTTCAGAAACCGAGGATAGAGTATTAACATGTCAATCGGATGGCTAGTGCAAAGCAATATGTTGATTCCCATCATCCACAAAGCACTAAGCATTTGCAAAAGGTCTAGGCCCAAGAAGAGAAACATAAACAACTTTTTGACAATATGTGGTATGATGAAGAATGCAAGGAAGAAAAAAGAGTGTTGAAAGAGCTCAAAAAGATTAAGAAAAGAAGAAGGCTTATGAAAAAATGATTCAATGTGAAAAAGAGGGTTACATGAACATTAGAAGGAAATAACTGGTTTTCTAGGAAAACATAATCCCAAAGGATTATGAAGAGAAATTTCATTGAATAAAAATAAAATAAAGAATAATATTACAAACACCCAATGGTTAGTTTATGAAAAATTGTTATATGATTGGGAGCAAGATAAAGACCACCCCACTATCAACACAACAATTGAGCTCTTTTCCATAGGGGATATCACTCAAGGCATAAAGATACTAGCAGGGAAAAAGGCTCAAGATATAGATGGGCTATAAGCAAAGTATCTCAAATGGGGTGTGAAAGTTCTCACACTACACATTGTTATTGGGTGTTTTTGCACACTTTTAAAATACTTGTAAAAGAGGGAGTAACCTCACTTGTTTTAGATCCTAACTAGAATTATGGTTTAAGGTACATAATACTTGGCACATATAGCTTCAATTAGGAGACTATATGGCTCAGTGTTAACCTATGGAGGGACTAGTGTGTCTTGGAAGACCACCTATTAGATTGTAGGTTGAATGGATATGAATTATCTTACTTTGTATGAATTTTAACCTACTAGTTATTTACAATGGTTCTAGTTGACTTGGATGTCATCAAAAAACTCAAGAGGGAGATGGGTAGGGCAGAGAAAAGAAACTAGTTTCTCTCTCCTCAAGTATGGTAAGCACTTTTATCTCAGTCAAATCTTACATAAAAAAACTAGAAATAATATTGACACGTTTCTAAATAGACTCCACACTAATATGGACACAAAGAATCATATCCCTACATAACCCCAAGAAAATAACTATTGTACATTCACCTAGATCATGACAAGGGTTAGTCAACATAACATTGGCTCAAGCTAACCAGATTCAACACAAAACAAAGTAATTATCCATAAACTAACATCTCCAAAAATTAATCACTAATACTGCATTGGCACATCCCATAAACCAATTGTGAGAGGCATAAATTCATGAAAATGAGACTAGCAAGGCTCAATTTCTTACCTTACATACATAACCAAAACTAGAAGTGCAAACTCTACTTAATAAACAAAAAGGGACGTGAATGTCTAGGACTCTCGATGCAAATTCTCGATTAGAAGTGACTCGACAACTCATAAACACACTATGAAGATCCAAAGCCTTTCCTTTGTATTGAACTCAGTCCAAAATGAATTTTGCAATGTGATTTCATCAATTAATAGGCCAAGGACTAAGCCATTGCCTTTGCAAACTTTGAAATTTCTAGAACAACTAAATCTACTCTACAAACTAAAGCTACAATTACAAAAACTATCAGAATAGGGTCCTATGAGTTACAATAATTTCCAACCCAAAATATACTTCAATTTTATTATAATTACAATGGTCAAACACAACTAACAATTTGGAGGTTCGTAACACTAAAAGATGTCAGTTGACACTCAATTTGATCCATGTGATTGATGGAGATCAAGAAAGCAGATGAATTTAGAGTTACCACTTGTCCAAAACATACCATGATGTGTTTTAACACCTTAATCTTGATCTAACTCCTCTACATTTTGTGGGATGCAAAATGGAATATCTATTTGAAAAACATCTTTACAAAGCAAGGGATATGATTCGGCTGCCAACAAACTAAAGAAATGAGTGAAAAAGGCCTAAAATTTTGTCACTAAAATATTTTCTCCATTACCCGTCTCTGTGTGTAGTCTTTTGAATTACATTATTAACGGTTCAAGTATTATGAGGAATGTAGCTTCCTATCAAAAGATATGAGCAAAAAACTAGGTCCACAATCATTTTTCTCTATAACATCCCCAAACTCAATTTTACATAGGAGAAACCCCTCAAATTTAAGCTAAGAAAAATTATTGTGACGAGTCTTTGGGATCTGCCATGTGTTCACTAGTGACATGTGTTGAATTCTCTAAAATTTGGGGTTCTCAGGTCTTCCTCTCCAAATTATGCTAAGTTCACTTAGATTGGTCCATGTGGACCATCTTTGATTTTTGGAACTCTTGGGCACTTGGGCTTCCATTTCCTCTTTTGATCCCCCTTTATGAACTTCCAAGATCACGTGGCTATCTTGGTGAATTTTTACATTCTCAAGATCTCATGTTCCTCTTATCCTTCTTTATGAAAATTCCTAAGATCACATGGTTATGAGGAGGAACATAATTTGATCCCTAACTCTTGGGAGCTCGGGACTTGAAACTCTTGTGCTAAATGATCATTTTGGTCTCTACCTTTTGAGTGGCTCTCCTTGTTGTTTCATGTTCTCAGGATCTTGAGATTTCAAGATATTTCTTGTCGTGCCTTTGATTTTCCTTCTGAAATTTTTGAGAACCAATTTCGGTATCTCAGTGGTTCTCAAACTCTTGGGATTGTCGGGACTTAGGAAATTCAACCTCAACCTCGTCCTCCAAAAAAATTTCATGTGCCGATAAGGGGAGAGACACGTTCTTTGGAATAACTGATGTTGATTGGTGTGTTCCCGGACATGCAACACAATTTTAAAATTATGGCATTAAATTTAATGGCTTGGAAATAATGGAAAATGCGACACAAATATCGTTTACATAACTCAAGTCTTTTCAATTCAAAGAATGCTTACGTGTTGGGGTTTTATTCTTTATCACTCGCACACAATAAAAACCCAAACATACCATGAAATCTCATCGATTTAACAAATATGGAATTTGTAAAACCCTAATTACATAGTCAAAACTTATAAATAAAACACTAAGGCACATATTTTACATAAGTAAATGGAAATTAAAACCCTAAGTGCAAGAGAGGAAATAAGAGACTTAGCTGATTTTGCACTTGATCCTAGGGTATGCTAAGCTAGAATATAGATGAAAGAAGAGGGCATACTATTGCAATCAAACCCATAAAATTACGAAACTATCGTAACAAGTTGTACCAGGCGCCTAGACTGGGTCAGGGGCGCCTAGGCATTAGAGACTCGCTTATGGGCACCTGTGACTATGAAAAACCTCGAAACACATTTTTGTTGTATCACACCAATGCCACTAGCCCTCGTTGTTTGCCACCAATATTCAAAGTGGATGAGCTCGAGTTTTTCTATAACCTGCAAAACAATCGATCTCTTGCAAAACCCCAAAACACATCAGATCCTAAAACTAAAAATATGTAAATGGGGAGTCGAATGACCCCAATGGCCATTCGAAAGAGTGAAATTACAACCGAGTATTTCACTACGTCTCGACTCTATGTAGTTATGTGTGAGTGTGTGTAGAATCATGCCCTAGGAATCTCTTGTGCAAGATGTATTGGATATTGAGCAATAACTAGATGTAGTAATGTAAGTAGATATGTGGATGTCAAAATGAACTTCCCTCCTATGCATGTATAAAGAAAATTCAGTCCCTTGTCCCTTGAGTGAGTGCTTTGGATGGATGCTTTGATGCTCTTAGAATGCCTTTGGATGCAACCTTAGGTGGTGACAACAACCTTAGGTGGTGATAGTATATGCTTAGAGATTGGTCCTTTATTATGGCCACATAACTTTGTATTTATATTATTCCCTTGTTTGAATTTTGTAATTGATAATTAAAAGGCTGACCCATAATAAAACAAGATTCGCAAAAGATAAAAGAGGCCCAAATTAGGCAAGTAAGATATAAAGATTTCAGGGGCACCTTGAGGGGATGAGGGCACTTAGGCATTGACGTCCTGGATGGGCACTGGTGTCTAGAGTCAAGAAAGAAAACAATGAAGATTAGACTAGGTTGTGGGGTGTAAAATACCAAAGAGGAAACTAGAAATACCAAAAAGAGGCCAAAGATAGATGCCAATTACTAGTTTTCTCGCTTAGGAATCATATGAATAGTAGTATGTGATTAGGACCTAAAAATGTACCCAAGTGCGTGATTTAGTGTCTATGTTTTCCCCACTTTATGTTGTTGAGTGAATACTCGATAACATAAAGTAGATAAAATATATGTACCTAATAAACATGTAGATCGATGGCGAAAGCATGCTAGGTAGGCAAGAAAAGGCGTCAAGTGATAAGAAATGAAGCATGGAAGCTAAGGAAGAGGAAGTGACCCTAGGGGTGAAGCGTATGTGTTGTGTCGTGTTTGTACCTATTGTCGTTGTCACTTGATGTTGATGTGGGGCCGCTTCTTGTTGTGTATTAAGCGTAAACACTAAATGATGCACTTGGGTAAATTTATAGGTCCTAATCACATACTACTATTCATATGATTCTTAAGCGAGAAAACTAGTAATTGACATCTATCTTTGGCCTCTTTGCTTTATTTCTTGTTGTGGTCTTGCACACATCACTTCCCAGTATAACTTTCACTACTTTATTTTTCTTGGCTTTGGACACCAGCGCCCAGGAAACCTCATGTCCTTTGGGTGTCCCCGAACCCTATGTATCTTACTTGCCCCTTTTGGGCTTCTTTGATCTTTTAGACATCTTATTTTATTATGGGTTGGCCTTCTAGTTGTTAATTACAAAATTCAACAAAGGGAATCATATAAATATAAAGCTATGTGACCATAATAAAAGACTAAGCTCTAAGCATTTATTAGTATCACCTAAGGTTGAATCTAAAGGCATTTTAAGAGCATCAAAGCATCCATATAGCTTCATTTAAGGGACAAGGGAGTGCATTTTATACATACACACATAAGAGGCAACATTCATTTTTTCATCCACACATCTATCTACATTTCTACATCTAGCTATTGCTCGTTATCATGTGCATCTTATGCGAGAGTCACAAGGGCATGATTCTTGCACACACACACACACACACACACACACAAAAACTACATAGAGTCTTAAATGTAGTGCAATTCTTGGTTGTAAGCTCACTCTATCGGGTGACCACCAGGGTCAATCCGACTCCCCATTTACATATTTTTCTTTATAGGATTTGATGTGTTTTGGGGTTTTGTAAGAGATCAATTGTTTTACGAGTTACAAGAAAACTTTGCGATCATCCAACGACATACATGTGGTAAACAAGGAAGGTTTGTAACACAAGAAAAATCATTTTATGAGGTTTTACACAAACACAGCATCCGAAGTAGTCTCTAGTGCCTAGGCTCCCGACCTAGTCCAGCACCCCGATCCAACTTATTTCAATAATTCTACAATTTTTTTAGTGCGGTTCATGATGATTCCTCATGTTTAATAGTTATCCAGCCAAGCACACTTTGGGATTTATTACAAAATTATCTTAGTCCTCTATCCTCTCTCTTGCACATAGGGTTTCATATTTCTTTAGCTTATTTCTTAGGTCAGATCTATACTTTATTGCTTATCATTGCATTATGACTGCAATTAAGGTTTCAAAAATTCTATATTTGTTAAATCATTTGGTGAACCCGAATCATTCTCACACTCTTGAGTCCTTATATTATTAGGATCCTCTCATCATGGATATCTCCATCTATGCCTTTTTGCAGGATTATCTTGATTGTATCAATAAACTCAAGTCTTGTTTAGCTAATACTTATATTCATCCTCATACTTCGCCCAAGTATGTGTATCATAAGTTTACTTCAGATTTATCTCTCAATGAAGATCACATTACTTTCACATCAGATGAGTTTCCTTCTCAATCCATGTTAGAGCATGATCCCCCTCTATATTTAGGTTTTTATCAATAATGTTGGGGTTAAGTGTGCCTTAGTTGATAATGGATTGGGTCTTAATATTTGTAATATTGTATTCCTCTACCAATTGGGTCTATCTCGAGGCCTTTCTGACTCCCTCATTTGTTTCTATTCATGGATTTGACAATATCCCCAAGCATTTATTAGGAACTATCTCCTCCCCTCTTACCATCGAGCCATGTACGCTACCCATTCCATGCCACATAATGCCCAACAACCTTAATTATAATATTTTTCTTGGGTGGTCTTGGATCCATGCCATGCATGCGGTCCCTTCCACTCTTCATACATGGCTTGAATTCCTTTATTAGGGAGTTGTCTATGACATTCCAATAGATCCATCACCTTTCACATATTGTAATTCTATTGATCATTCCACAGACACTCCTAGCTCTTCTACATCTAGTCAAGATTTCTCCAAATATGGTCTTGGCTATAAATATTTTCTCTATTATGGTTTCTCTGGTAATGGTTTAGGATCACATGGGAAAGGAATCAAAGAACCATGGGCTCTCCCCACTCAATCTAACAATATTTTCTTGGGATACCATATTCCCTCTATACCTTCTTCGGAGGCTTATACTACTTTGCATAATTCTTCTTTTCCTCTAGTATATCGGGAACTCATCAGTGATTCTACCTCTACTACTTATGCTAATTTAGACATTTTTGTTACTAATGACTCTCTTCTAGAATACATGGGAGTTTACGATCACCTCCCTTCTTTCATAAGAGACAATCTCCATCACTTCTTAATGTTACCACCTAATATGGAGAATATGATACGCTTTACTCAAACCGCCAATGCTCCTAACACTATTCTTACTAACCCATTCATAGAGGATCGGTCAACTCTTCTCAATGAGGATACCATTCAATATAACCTCAACACTTCTACCAACCCATGAATGGTTTTGTTAGTCATTTCTCTTACACCTATTGATAAAGATGATATCAAACACATTTTTCATTAATTCTTTGATATATTTACAGGGGAATATAGAGATATGCTTGGTATTGATCCTTCTATAGCCATGCACATATCATCATCCCGCACTCGGTGCAAAACACGTTCACCAAAAAATCCACAAAATGCATCTGAAGGTCACACTACTAGTCAAAGAAGAAATACAACGGTTACTAGATATTGGATTTATTCATGCTATGGATTATCTTGATTGGGTATCTAACATCATGCTCATTATGAAGTCAGATGGTCGGGTAAAATGTTGCATATATTTTCAGGATCTCAATAAGGCATGTCCCAAAGATAGTTTTTCGCTCATCGCATTCGACGCCATTATGGATTCTACTACTAGATATGATATCCTTTCTTTCGTGGATGGCTTTGTTGGTTACAACCGAATCAAATTTAACCAAGCATATCAAGAAAAACTTCATTTACTATGCCTTGGGGAAAATTTTGTTACAATGTTATGCCCTTTGGCCTTTAAAATGTTGGGGCCACTTACTAACGAGCAATGATGCATATATTTCATGATTATATTCACAAGATCCTTAAAGATTATGTTGATGATATACTTTCCAAATCACAACATCATTTTACACATGCTCAAGATCTTCAGGTTGGTTGTCAAATCAATATAGAGGGCATATAAAATAGAGAACCTAGATTATCTATCGTAGAGTAGAGAAATATATGTTATGCTATGCACACTCTTCAAAATTTTACAACAATATCAAGTACACTTAAATCCAAAAAGTATGTTTTTGGAGTTACAATTAGTAAGCTCCTTGGGTACATTATCTTGCAACATGGAATTGAAATAGATCCCAATAAAATCCATGCTATTATTGACATGCCTCCACCTCATAATTTGCATCAGTTATGCTCACTACGAGGACAAATCCAGGCCATCCACCATTTTATTGTGCAACTTCTTGAAAAACCCAACCATTCACACGCTTGATGAATAAAGACACTAAATTTTTCTGGGACGACCATTGTCAAAGAGCATTTGACACTATTAAAGCATACATCTTAAATCCACCTATCCTCATGCCTCCCATTGAGTGACCTTTCTTGTTATATATTTTGCCACATTTTGTGATTTAGGAGCCCTTCTAGCGTAACATGATGATTCTCAATGTGAGAGGGATGTCTATTACATCAGTCGGAATTTACTCTCTTATGAATGCAATTATAGTTACATCAAAAATTATGCCTTGGTCTTGTCTTTGTGGCTAGAAAAGTTGCGCCATTACATTCTTAACAATGATGTTCATAGAATCACCAAGGTAGATCCTCTATGTTACCTTTTATCCCGCACACATATCTCGGGTCATCTGGTACATTAGGTTATGCTACTTACCAATTTTGTCTTCAAATTCATTCCACAAAAATCAATCAAAGGTCAAGTTATTGTTGATCAACTAGATGAGGCACCTCTATCGATACATCACCTATTTTTGATTATTTTTTAGAAGATTTCACTACTTGCTCCATCGATACTAACACTTGGACTATTTGATGGATTTCATTTTTTCTCTAGCATTGCGGCTGGGATAGTCTTTATCACTCCACATAGTGCTCATCTCCCCTTTGCATATTGCTCAAGGTTTTCATGCACGAATAACATTTTTGAGTATGAAGCCCTCATTCTCGGCCTCACCACCACTTAAAAACTCCTTATTTGAAATATCCACATACATGGTGATTCACAACTCATTATTAATCAAGTTAATGACAAATATCACATAAAAGAGGAACATCTAACATTATATAATAATCTTGTTAAAGAGATTTTTGTTGGCATGTGGTCATATAGGAGTTTTCATTGATGGAAAACAAAATTATTGAAAAATTGGATGGTGGAGTATGGTTAGATGATCCTATGAATGGTGTTGAAATGATGGTTCGATGAGTTCATGATGATACAAGGAGATTCAGTGAGGATTGTTTTCTCTTACAAGCCCATTCAGGTGCATATGTGATGTTGTATGGTGGTATGAGCTTATTGGTTTCTTGAGAAGAATGTTAGCATGATGGATATCAGGTTTAGAGAGTTCTTAGTAACTCACATCAGATGCAGTGGTGCAGATATAGATTTGTGCCCATGTTTCAAGTGCTCATTTGGAGCAGGTATGGATGCTAAGAGGTATGAGATTGAGGTATGGAGCTATATAATCTCATGGATTCATGTAGGCAGGTGTACCATTATGTATCAAGTATTTTTGGACCATTTTTAGTGTTTTCATGATGAGCTATAGTGTTCTTTCAATTGACCCTAGCTTCTACAATGCAAAACCCTAAGGGGAAACTATACAAATGAGATAGAATGGAGAAATTGAGATCTATACATGAAATTATAATGATTGGAGATGTTAGTAGGATGTTTCCTTGTGTTGTGGGAAAAATTTCAGGTTTCCATGATGAGTATTTTGCATGATACATCAATTTTGGTGAAACAAGGTACTTGGTAGTGTGTTTTCTAGCTCGATTTGGACCTTCTGATGCTCACCCTGAATTATTTTATTTACATGGGACCTTATGAATTTAAGGGATGTTTCTATATTGAATTTATAAGGTTTCACAAAAACAATGAGGTAGTTTGATCGTTTGGTTTTTATGAATGATTGTTAAGAAGGCAAGATGGTTTTAAACCCTAGTCAAGAGCAGTTTGCAGCAAAGTGTGTATATTGAGATTGTTTTGATTTCTAGTGGAAAATTTATGATTGGATGATGTAGAAGACTCTTAGAGATTTCCAGAAAGGTATGTTAGAGTATGTGGTCATATGTGGGCCCCACCTAAAAATGCAATTTTATGAAGAGTTCCAGTTTGTGGCAAAGTTATTCAAATGAAGTAATGACTATATTGACATTTATGAGATCTTGAGAGTTTTTATAGATGTTAATGAAGGTTTCAAGTCATGGTGATGATGAAAAAGTGCAAAGTGTGCCCTATTTAGGTTGACTGGTCAAAGGGTAGTTTTGAGGCAGTAAAAAGTAGTCTTCAGTAAAATGGGCATAACATGAGCTACAAGTGGAGTTAAGAGGTGATTCAAGTTTTTTTGGAAATATAATTCAGAGATATTTATATTGATATAGGTTTTGTTTCATGATGATGATTTTTTCCATGGTTTCTAGGTTAGTTTATGGATAATAATATTTTTTCCTATCTAGGATAGAACTGTTTTTGTTGAAGAATTGAATTGGTTGAAGCATAAAATGGTTGATTTGATCCTTTATATCACATAGAATGTGAATAGGGATGAATTTGGCATCCAATTAATCTAGTTATATGTATTTATTGTTTCTATAATGGTGTTAATCAACAGATCTTTGAAAATAAATTTTTGGGAAGTTTCATTTGGTGGAGACAAAATGGTCTGAGGTTTGAGTGATGATCGTTTCATGACTTATAACTTATTTAAAAGTTTTCTAAAGGTCTTGGAATTTACATCACGTGGTCACATGATATAGTTTGGATGTTTTGGAGTGATCTAGTGGCATAAATATGTTTTTAGGGTCCTGAAGGGTGTTGGAAACAACTGTTTTGAGAAGGTAAAGAGCCAGTGGACCCATTAAATGAAATAATTTGATTGTTTCATGTAAATTTCAACCATGGTTGATGTTTAAATGGTGTATTAATCATATTTGTGAATATGGGATATTTAATAAGCATGGTTTTGGAATGAGGAGATTTTTGTCATCCCAATGCAAGGGTTTTTAGGATTTTTGGTGCATGGATGAAGTGTTTTTGCTAGGCCAACCTATATGGGTAAATTGTGAATGTTCTAGTGATTATTATGGGATTATTTTAGGCTGGTATGGTCATGCAAGTGGAGGGAAATTGACCTCTTTTAATATGAATCAAGAAGAGGCTATAAAGGTGATGTTTTGGGTACAATGTTGCTAATCTTTTGGAACCCCTTTTTATCTTCTTTTGAAGAACCCTTTTGCTGCAAAGCAAAACCCTTGGGCCTAGCCCAAAACCTTGGAATTCCATTCTAGATTAGGAGCTAGTTGATTCTTCATGAGGATGATTTGAGAAAAGTAAATATGGTGATGTTTATTTGATAGCGAGTTAAAGAAGGAGGGTAGATTTGGATATTTGTGTTTGGATGCTACCTTCATAGCATGTTGATGTCATTTGCAGGTTTATGAAATGTTTACAGATCTGATATTGAGTTGAAGACATTTTTAAAGTAGTATATCTTCATATGTATTCATGAGACAAGGTTGATTGTCTTGAGAGCTCATGATTGTATCTTGTTGATCATTGTTGAAGACATCATTCATTGTAATCTGATTTGAATATCAATAAAAGTGTGGTGATATGATTTGAGCATCAATATAAGTGGTTTTGTGTATATCTTGTGATCCTTGTTTGAGTATGTTTCATGGTGAAATCTATTTTCTTGTGATTACTCATTGATACTTGTGCTTCATGAGTTTGTGTGTTTGATATTATGAAGTATAGTGTGAAAGTTTTTATTGGGGACTGATTCACCCCCCGGTCTTTGTAACTTCCAATACTTGTATCGAGTAGGCCCTTGAAAGCAGCCTAACAGGCTAGAGGGAGATTTTGATGTCAATGATGTGGGACTTAAAACACATAAGGTGTACTTTTGATGATTTTGAAGATAAGTTGGACATACCGATTACATCCAAAGAGGAAGTAATCAATGTTTTAAGGACTCAAATTGAGGAGGCCCAAGATGAGTTGAAGATAAAGAGGGAAGAATGTCTCAAACATGAGGTTGAGAAAGAGGAACTAAAGAAAGAGCTATCCACCATGACAAGAAAGGTATTATCTTTTCAAGAGAGTTTAGAAAATCTGAGTAAGATGTTAGGAAAACAAAAGGCTTATGGTGATAGAACAGGTCTAGGCTTCAATGAGGGTTCATCCAAATCAGAGAAGAATGAAGAAGAATCAATTCAAGGATCTAATGAAATAAGGCATCCAAGAAAGGGAGAGATTTCAAAGCTTCCATCTCATGGAAGATCATCTATCAGGCAACCAAATGCATATAGGTATGGTGTTTTTCATGGTAATTGTTATAAGTGTGGTGTTTATGGACATAGAACTAACATGTGTAGTCCTAAGGTTGAAAAGAAGGATGATTGCAAAGGAAAGGTTTAGGAACATCATTGTGAAGGAAAGAAGGAAGAGGAATGTCAAGGAAAGAAAGAGAAAAATATAGGTCAAAGATATGGAGCTGAATGTTATCTTTGTCATGAAAAGGGTCATCTTGCAAAGTATTGCAAGAATGAACAACCAAGCACTAGAAGGTATGTAAGAAAGTTCAATGGATATTTTTTTTCTTGCAATGGTTATGGACATAGGGATTTTGAGTGTAAGAGAAGACAAGTTGAATGCTTTAGGTGCCACAAGGTAGGGCACATTACAAGGTTTTGTGATGCAGGACAATTGAAGAAAGAGACTCAAAGATCCAAGCCACAAGCTCAAGTGTACAAAAAGAAGGAAGAGGCTAGTCAAAGTACTCAAGAGGATTCCAAGAGTGTGACTGATCAAAAGGAGGAGTCTATTGTGATAAAAAAGAATCAAAATAGAATTAATCAGTCAAGGAGAAAGAAGAGGGTTTGAGACCTTCTTAGGTCTCTCATCTATCCCCTCCATGGTGACATATGGCTCTACTAGGATTCTTATAGGTGTATAGGTGAAAATGAATCATTGGAGTGAGGCAAAGACGTCTTGGTCAATGTGTGTCTTTTGCATGGTGTTAAGGTATGTCATTTCAAGTCCTTAAGTATGTTTTATTTTTGATATTCAAATGGTTGGTCATGTTGAGTATGTAAAGTTTCATGTCTTGTCGGTCCTTAAAGCATATAAGTCAATGATGTATAGTTTTATGGGCTCTTGAGGTCTGAGTTTTCTTTGTCAAAGATGGAATAGTTTGCTTAAGATGTTTCAAAGTATGTTTTTGGATCATGAGGAAGTTCCATAGGAGATCCATAATGTAATAAAATCTTTGTGGAGTGGTTTCTTGTTGTCAAAGTTTGTGTCTAAAATAATTGTCTAGAGTCTATGGTATGTGGTATATCATAAAGTCAGTCCTGAGTCAAATAGTGTGTCATGAGTTAGTCATGATTTTTAAAATCATGAGTCTAGTGTGTCCAAGTATGTAAATGTGAGTGATACTATGAAATTCCTTCAGAGGCTTATTGAAGATGGTCAAAAGTTATAGAAGACTCATTTGTCTTGTGAAGTTTGTCATGGTCTCATGTGTATTGTCTAAGTTTGAATGTATCTTGTATGATGTAGTCATCATGCTATCAGGTGTATTAATGTCTTAAAATGAATAATTTAAAGGGATGATATCATCAAAATAATGATTTGATCATGGTTTCACTTTAAATATGGTCTCTGTGGTAGTGTTGATGTCAAACAAGGTGAATTTAAGTAGAATTTAGGAATGAAAATGGTGTTCTTACTTCTCTATCATGTCAAAAAGGTCTTAGGACACTAAGTAGTGTCCTTTCAGTGATTAGTTGTCAAGATTGAGCTTATGAAAGCATTCACTTGTGCATTTTTGGTGTTTCTCTGCCTTGACTGGTTCTAACAAAGAATAGTGAGTGGTATGGATGAAATGTGAAGTTTGAAGGTGTAATTGGTGGTTCCCAAAGCTAAATTTTTGTATATATCCTTTAGACTATGTGTACTCCAAGATTCTTGTTGTTTCAATAACAGAAGGTGACTGAAATTCTAGGAGTCTTTGAGTATTGACCTTTTATAGTTAAAGGTGTAAAGAGACCTAATTTGAGTTGTGCATCTTGTAAAATTGAGTTCTGTTTTTCTTTGAAATGAATTTTCAAAGCTATTGGAGGAGTTTAAATGACCAAATGGGTATCACAAAAGGTGAAAGTTCATCTAATGCTTGAGTATTAAAATTTATGTGAGACTCTTAATTAGTGAAGGGCTAGAAGACTGTGTGAGTGCAAATCAGTGGTAGAAAGATGATGTTATGCGATTCAATTACTTTCAAAACTTACAGTGCATGAAGTGAGGTTTCTCTATCTTTGCATGAATTATTGAAAATATGGTTGGTCAAGCCTATGTTGTTTTTGCATTCTAGAGAATCACATATAATGATTACTATTAAATAAATGGTCACAATCCTATGAGTCACTATTTTGATGTACTTTGTGACTATGTATGAGTTTATTTGACTTGTGCATGTGCCCCGAGTTAATATGGATTTTTTTATATGTATCATCTCATCAAATTATGATAATCTCAGTGAAGGTGATGGTGAGATCAAGAACATAGTGAACTCATAGGTATGTCTTTGTGCTCTAAGATCAGTGGTGTGTAGCTACAGGTATGTGGAAGACTATTAAGTCTAGAAATGTATAATTGGTTTTGATCAGGTATAGGAAGTGTATTCTAAGGTTCTAGTCTCCTAAAATATTGTGCAGTTCTATATGAGTGATTTAATGTAAGATATCAAGCCGAAGGTGTGTTTTCTCTAAAGTTTTTCTATCTCTAAATGACACAATAGAGGTATAAAGAGATGATAATAAATTGTTTAGTGATCATGATGCCTTTTAAGCCTTTTATTGTATGAACATGGTGATGAAATGGTTGTATGAATCCTTTGAAGCTGAGTTGTAAGATGTTATCCTTTCTAATGCTCCAATACAATGAAGATGGCTATGAGAAGATAATAAACTATGTTAAGGGGTAGAGTATGAGTCTCTACAAGCTCTAAAATAACTATCTAGCCCATTCATGAAGAAGTCGATACTCTCGAAATATTTAATGTGTGTGAATGTTATGAGGAGGTCAAAAGGAAAATTCAAGATTTTTTATGATGTTTCTACGATTGGTTGAAAGTGAAGACTATATCCTATATGTGTATGAGTTTTAAGCATATAACATGAAAAACATGAAGTTGATCTCGTAATGAAAGGCTCTTTCGATGACTATATCAAATTGTCTACATGATCAAAGGGATTTGGGTTGAATGTGGTCAATTTCGAGACTAAGAATACTCAAGCAACTTGTTTGCACAAATATTTTAATCAAACTCCGGGTCTATACTATAAACTAAAAACCAAGGATATATTAAATGCCTTGATATTGGGCTCAAGGGTTTTTAAAAAGGTGTTTAAGAACCCATTGGTACCCAAAATTTATCTCCTTCACAAATCAAACAACATCATGAATTTACACAAGACACTCAGAGGTAGATAAATGATTTGTATGTCGTTTCAGTGGGAGACATCTATCTGACTTGTTAGCACTCAAGATTTGAAGGAGTGGGTAGCACCTCAGAAGGATTTTGATATGATCCTCACTATTTTAGGTTGTGCCTATCAACCAAGGAAAGAGAACTTATATTGCAACCTTTGTTTAGTGAAGGAGGTGGAGATATCCTTGTATTTTGCATATTGTATGGAAGGGGCCTTGGGAAAACATGATCAATTCTCCATTATTCAAACTCAAAAGAGTTGTCACTATTAAATGATGGAAATGTTTTCAAAACAAGGCAGAGGCTGCTAGAGACATAGTATTATCTTGATCTACTTTGTGCATTTTTGTAAATGGATTGTATTCTCTTGTTAACACACAATGCAATGCAGGGGTAGTACAGGGTAGGGTTAGTTATTTTGAATGAAATTTTGTTGGGAGATGTTAGACAAGACCAACCAGAGATTACCAAACTCTTTGAGGACCTTTGTAAGAAATTTGTAACACTTAAACAATAGGAATGCTTCAAAAGGTTTAAAATACTCCTTCAACTAGGATATGTGCACAAATGGAAACCCAGATCTGCACTCTTCCACACAATATTTGACAACCTGCTACAAAAGATTGAAGCAAATATACCAACAAAGTATCTAGAAATCCCTATCTTATCATGACCTAAGGTGCACCCAAAGGTTTACAAATAATCTCAAGATTCAAGGACAGTTAAATGATTTTAAATCTGTTTATCTTTTATCAGATGAAAGCTCTTCTGAATATAAGATTGTAGATGCCATCAAACCATCAACAAGAAATGAGACCCTGTATGATCAAGAGAGATCCCAAACACAAGATTGCAACATGAGCAAGAAACACAAATTGAAATCATTCTAAAACATAAGCATATACAAATTTTTCCAAGAGAATAAACCAGATAATCCAGAAAATGATCAAATATATTAGTAGGGGAATGTCATGAGAACAATCTCAGAGCTTGTTGATGGCTTTACAACTTGAAACCAACTCAACATGATAAAATCTGATGCAAAATAGAATTGAAAATGGCTCTCAAGTGGTTTTCTTAGAGAAAATGGATTTCTTTTAGTCTTTTCCTTGAAAATTCTAAGTTCTTTTTCTCCTCCCTATTTTTTCAAAATGCATAATATATCCTATGCCAGCTTAGAGTCTTACTTCCCAAGAAAATAATATGCTTATGGGATCAAATTTGTTACAAAAACTTCATGATTTCATGAAAATGACATCAAACTGGAAAACAACTCGCAGGTTTTTAGGGATGCATAAAAATTTTAAATTATTACATAAATTTGGATCCTTATCCATCCCAGGGTCACGTTTTTATCATTCAGACATGCCAACATGTTTTATCAAGCATTTTCACCTTTTTACCTTTTCAATTTTACCTCTACAACTTTTGATTTTCATTTTTCACGTTTTATATCGGGCCTGAGAAAAAAATGTATCAAAAACATCATAGATCACCGAATTAGGTCAAGAAAACAAAGTGCCATTACACTCAAAAGGCCGAGACGATGCAAAATCATATAAAATTTGCTGGAGAAATGTGATTTTCAAGATCTCTTTGGAGATCCCATGGTGGCTAAAATGGTGAATGCACAATTTTCGTCGATTTCATGTCAACTTTAAGTATCAGCCCTCCACGTGGAAGATGAGATCCACAAATAACCTCAAAAATACCCTTTTTGACTCTGGATAATGTGGGACACGTGTCGATTGGATCGGGCTCCCATGCTTCAAAAGATGCTTTTGAACTCCTTTAAAATTTTGGAAAATTTTATCACTTTTCCAAGTCTACCTCCTGGCTTGCCACGTGTCCATATGTGGGCCCCATTGAAAATGCGGGCCAATTCTATCAATTTTGACACTTTTTTGAAAAAAGAAATTTTGCTCAAAATTTTCCGGGCCCAAATACCCACTCTCTTCCTTGCCACGTGGCATTCTCCCATTCACTGTGGGTGCAGGCCTCCAATTCTTCCCTCAGACCTCCTTGCCAAATTTGTAAAATTTCAAAATTCTCCCGGCCCGCACTCCCCTTTTGACTCTCTTGGACACATGTCGCTTCGTGATTTGTTGCGGAGCTTTGGCTAAAATTTTAACTTTAAAGTTTTGAAGTTTAAAAACTTCAAATTCATCAAAACCTCCGCCCTCCCATGCTGACTTTTCCTAGACACGTGTCCACCTGCTATTGGATGAGGGCCTTTGGGTCAAAAATTTCCCTTGACACTTTGAGCCAAAAACACAAAAATTCACCAACTCCTCCCGCCACCTACATGTCCCCCGAGCCATGTGTCCTCTTCCCATTCACTGCGGGCTTTCGGGCCAAGAATTGACTTTGAGAATTTTACAAAATGAAAGCCAAAATTCTTAAGGTAAACCCGCCACCCTCAACCAATCAGAATGTGCCACGTAGGCACCCTTTGTAAGAAGTGGAGCCACAGACCAAAATTTTCCCTTTAGCCAAAATTTCAAAAATGACAAGTTAGAAAACATTTCCCGACCACCCCATTAACATAGAACCCGCCACATTGCCCTTGTATGCAGAGGACGAATTTGACAGGTAGAAAACACCCGTCTGGCCATAAAAACATGAAAAATACAGAGGATGCCCTAGAATTCAAAATTTTCGACAAGCTTGCATATTTTTTTAATTTTAAACTGACTGAAGCATGATTTTTCATTGTTTTCAACCTAGGGATTGGGAAATTAATTGCAAACAATTCAGATTTGATCAATTTCAACTTTTTGCATGATTTGACAAAGGAAAAATGACACAGCCCAACCATTTGAGAAAGATAGGGCACAAAAAGGGGGAAACTTGTAGAATTGTTTCAAATTAGGGCACAACAACAAGATCTTGGGCATTTTTGAAGTATTCAATTGGGAGAAATGATATGCAAATCACCAAATCAAACAATGGAATGTTTGTGAGAAAATTTGGGCATGGAACATTAGGGCACATTATGCAAACTGAGAATTAGCACCAACAAAACCTAGGTGTTAAAGTTAGTGAGTGTTTAGTTCACATTGGATATTGGTATGAGATGCTTCAAGATGGATATGAAGATCAATGTGTATGCTCAGATTTTTGAAATAAACATCTATAAGATTAAAGTGTTTGTGAAGGGCGTAACATGTAAGTGTTTACGTGTATGTGAGTATAGAGAAGTCTTTGAATTAATATAGTTGATCTTAAAGGTGTGTTATATGCATAGCAAGGTGGTTAAGGTCTAAAGCCAATATGAATATGAGCTTAAGTGAGCTAAAAATTGTAGATATAAAAAGCTACAAATGAGGAAATGAAAGCTACAAGTGCAAAGCAGAGTTTGGTGCTTCTAGAGGTGCATAGTGTATACCAAGATCTTATATGGTATGTAAGAGTGTACTCAGACCTATCCATATGATTTAAAAAGTGTTTGAAGCATGTGAGAATCTTGTGGTCTGAGTCATACAAAGAAATGATCATATTTTCTACTATGATTATTTTAGGACTATATGTGTTGTTTTAGGCTTGATGACAATGTTTTGAAGAAGACTCAAAGTGTTTTATCATTACCTTTTAAGTTTGAGAAAATTATTGGATTAAGGAAAAGTTAAAAATTGGTCATCTAATTCATGGTTAATCAAAATTGATAAATCAAGGCCTCATAAGGTCGATTACATAGTTCTACAATAGTCTATATAGTTGCTTCTACTTTGGAGAATGAGGTGTTTATATCTATCAAGACAAGGGGAGTACATATTGTTTCGTCGTGAAGATGTTTTAGGTGGGATTATGTGTTAGAAAGGCATGATCTTGATAAGATGAAGTTGGGTTGTAGGTAAGGATGAGTTTTTTATAGTTATCGGTGTACAAACAGTGTGAAAAGGTGCTTCTACAGGTCTAGATGATATACACGGTCCAAATTGGACAGGGGAACATAAGTTTTGATTCTAGAAGATAGAATTGGTGTTCTAAAGGCATATGAGGTATGTACTATGTGTCATCTTAGTGAACTAGCAAGTTTTGACTCTTGAATGCATTATCTCAATCAATTATGACTATCTAAGTCCGAGAAGATGATTTATGATAGTGTCATAGTGACTAAGGTCATTTCTTGACAAGATAACAAGGAAAGTTGCTCAAATTTATGCTTATAGGCTAGATATGGCGATCTTAGGCCTAGGGGAGTAGTGGTATGTCTTTTCATGGTGTGAAGTATGTTTGAAAGCATGTCAAAGTTAGTCTTAAATCCACTAAAGAGTAACTTTAGGGATCTCAATCATTGTGTGAGGCAAAGAGCAAGAAATTGTAAAAACAAGCAAATGTGTGCCTAGTCAAGCTATTTAAGCTCATGAATAAAGGTAATATGGTTGTATCAGCTCTTGTAAACTATTTTTCTCATGTTATTGAGGTGTATTATTAAGACGTTGGTCTACTACAGTGGTTTCATGAGGGCTAAAACAAGGTTGAGGTGAAAAATGCCAATTTTTGCATGTCTACAAAGTGAATGATGGTGTTTTTAGCTCAAAAAAAAGTAAGATAGTGCTTTATTTGTGTTTATTGGAAATAATAGTTGATATATGTGCTTTTCCCAGGGGGATTTCTTTGTCTCCTTGCTTGAAATATGAGTAAAATTAGTTTTTGAGTGAAAATTCTAGGTTTTGAGCTTATTTAAGACCTTTGGTTGATATATCCAACAAAAATATGCTGCTATGAAGCTATGAAAGATGAAGTAAATGTTGCTACATGTATTCCTTTGTCATTAATGTAAAAAGGGGAGAAGTTCAGGTAGTTTTCCATCAATGACAAAGGGGAGATTGTTGGCATGTGGTCATATAGGTGTTGTCATTGATGTAAAACCACATTAATGACAAAGTGGATGATGGATTATGGTTAGATGATGTTGTGGATGGTGTTGACATGATGGTTCAGATGAGTTCATGATGATACAAGGAGATTCAAGTGAAGATTGCTTGCTCTTGCAAGCCCATTCAGAGTTCCTAGGTGATGTTGCATGGTGGTATGAGATTCTTGGTTACTTGAGAATCATGTTGGCATGATGGATAATAGGTTTGGAGAGTGCTTGGGCACTCACATTAGTTGCATGGTGCAAATATAGGTTGGTGGCCATGTTTTAATTGCTTATTTGGAACATGTATGGATGGTAGAGGTATGAGATTGAGGTATGGAGCTATATAAGCTCATAGATGCATGTAGGTAGGTGTACCATGTTGTATAAAGTATGTTTTGACCATTTTTAGTGTTTTCATGATGATTTATAGTGTTCTTTCAGTTGCCCTAGATTCTATAGTGAAAAACCTTTAGGAAGTTATGCAAATGAGATAAGATGGAGAAATGGAGAGCTATCCATGATATTTTTGATGATTGGAGATGTTAGCAAGATTTTTCCTTGTGCTGTGGGAAAAATTTCAAGTTTCCATGATGATTATTGTGCATGATACATCAGTTTTGGTGAAACATGGTGCTTGGTAGTGTGTTTTTAGCTCAATTTGTACCCTTTGACGCTCACCCTGAATTATGTGCTTTGCATGGGATGTTTTTGATTTCAGGGATATTTCTATATTCAGTTTATAAGGTTTCAAAAAATAATGAGGTAGTTTAATTTTCTGGTTTTTATGAACAATCATTAAGAAGGCAAGTTGGTTTTAAACCCTAGTAAAACCCTAGTCAAGAGTAGTTTGCAGAAAAGTGTGTATACTGAGCCTGTTTTGATTTCTAGTGGAAAATTTATGATTGGATGATGTAGAAGACTCTTTCAGATTTCCAGAAAGGTATGTTAGAGCATGTGGTCATATGTGGGCCCCACCTAAAAATGTAAGTTTATGAAGAGTTCTAGTTTGTGGCAAAGTTATTCAAATGAGGTAATGACTAAATTGCCATTTATGAGAGCCCATGAGTTTTTATAGATGTACATGAAGGTTTTAGGTCATGGTGATGATGAAAAGTGCAAAGTGTGCCCTATTTAGGTTGATTGGTCAAAGGGTAGTTTTGAGGTAGTAATAAGAAGTCTTCAGTAAAATGGGCATAATAAGAGATATAGGTAGAGTTACTAGGTAATTAAAGTTGTGTTGGAAAGAGGATTCAAATATATTTCTGGTTATATAAGGTTTGTTCCATGACGATGATTTTTTCCATGGTTTCAGTGTCAGTTTATGGATAAGAATATTTTTTACTATCAAGGATAGAATTGTCTATCTTGAAGAATTGAATTGATGAAGCATCAAATGGTTATGTTGATACTTGATATCACCTGGAATGTGAATAGGGATGAATTTGGAACCCAATAAATCAATTTATAGGTATTTATTTGATCTATAAACCTATAGATTTGGAAATTTACGAGACCAAAAAAATTTACTGTTTCTACTTTCAAACTTTCAAAAATGACAATATTTTAATTAGTGAGAAAAACTGAAACTTAGAACTACTTTGCAGCAAAGGAAAGATAACAATTCAACACAATATTTATCTTGGAAACCCCCAAGTTGAGGGAAAACCATCCGGGAAGGGAAATTACTCTTTCTTCCCAATTTCTTGGCCAATTTTTAAAGGAATACATTTTAAAACAAGAGGAAAGAAGGTAAAAACGTAAAAAACTCCCTTATATAATTGGTTTCTCTGTTTCTACACTTTGTTCCTACAAAAAAACTTCAAATCCAATGGTTTCTTTTCTCACTTTCCTTCATTCAAACTTTGATGATCAATTCTTTCCTATGCTCCTCCTTAAATAACATGCTTCCCATGTCCTCCCATGCACTAGAGAATGAGAAACATCCTCCAAGGAAGAGACACAAATGGGACACTTGAAATCCATGACCGTTTGTGGCTTCATTTTATTTTTCCATCCATTAGTGATAGGACTACCAGTGTATGTAGACTAGTGGTTACATAATCGCTAGGAGGTTACGTAACCAATGCCCCGCATAAAGGTACAAAGTTATGTAACTTTATAGTTTTCTCTTTATTTTGCTTAATTTCCCTTCTCGGATCTAGTTGTTTTGATGAAGTGGTGTTTCTTTGGATCCCTATGGATCACACCTCCCATGCTTAGGATCATTTTGGTCCCACAAAATATTAGTGGGGGAACAAATGAGGAAACAAAACCCTCACTTTTCCTTCGATAACATGCTTCCCATGTCCTCTCGTCCACTAGAGAATGAGAAACGTCCTCCAAGGAAGATACACAGATGAGACACTTGAAATTCACGATCATTTTGGCTTCATTTTGTTTTTCCATACATTAGTGTCATGACTACCAATGTATGTAGACTGATGGTTACACAAGCTGCTACGGTGGTTACTCAACCACTTCCTTGTACAGAGGGATAGTTCGTAACTTTACGGTTTGCTCTTTATTCTACTTAATTTCCCTTCGGATCTGGTTGTTCGATGAAGTGGTGTTTTTTTAGATACCTATGGATCGCACCTCACCTACTTGGGATCCTTTTGGTCCCAAAAAATATTAGTGGGGGAGCATATGAGGAAACAATTCCCTCACTTTCTCCTTTGAGTACCATCGGGTGTGTCTTGGTGTCTTCCCTTGAGCATTACGTCCTCCTCTAATTCACCTTGTGAGTCTAAGATGCAATCTTCTATAGAAGGTAATAATTGATATTGTTCATCTTTATCAAGTATAGATGGCTCATATAGGTGCAAGTTCTCACAATTTACTACTGAGTACATCTGCATGAATGGTGGAAAATCAAGCCTCGAAGGCATTCTATCTAACTCCGCTCCAATATAGTAAAGGGTCCATCTTTGTATTGGCTTGAGTTTCCTTGTTTGGCCTTGTAGTCTCTCTTTTCTCAAGTAAAGCCAAAATTTGTCTCCAACATGAAGTTTGTGCTCCCTCCGATGCTGATCATGTCTAGCCTTATACTTGGCTTGAGATTTTTCCAATTGTTCTTTCACCTTGAGATGGATTTTCTCGGATCCTCTCAATGAATTTTGTTGCTCTAGTCACCTTTGAATCATGTATCTCCCCTTCTTCTTACTACCCAACTACTATGTATAGTGGATTAGCGGTAGATATCCCAATCATGCTTCAAATGGTGACTGTATAGTGGATGTATGTACTTCCCAGTTGTAGTGAATGTAGGCTAAGGACTCATCCCAAGTTTGTGGATATTTTCTATTATGTCCTCTAATCAGCTGCACCAAATTCCAGTTCACCACCTCTATTTGTCCATCTGTTTGTGGATGGAAGGTCATGCTCCTTGGTACACTGGTGTCCATCTTGTCCCACAAAGTAGGCCAAAAATTCCCTAATAACTTGGAGTCTTTATGTGAAACAATAGACTTCGGAAAACCAAAATGCACCCATACATTAGCAAAGAAAAGTTTAGCTACCTCACACACTTTTATTTTCTTTTTACATGCCATTAGAACACACATTTTATTGAATCTATCTACAACAACATATAGATAATCATGGCCATTTTTAGACATAGGTAGTCCTCCTACAAAATCCATAGAAATATCTTCCCAAGGACAAGTAGGGATTGGTAAAGGCATATACAAACCTTCCTTCTTGATTTTAGGCTTGTTTGTACAACATAGTTTACATCCTCCTATAAATTTGTATACTTCCTCTCACATATTGGGCCAATACACATACCTTTGCAAGTAGGCTATGATTTTGCCAACACCAAAATATCCTGTTACTTTCGAGGTATGTGCTTCCCTTATTAATAGAAGTCTTTCTTCTTTATTCTTTCTACACACAAAGCTTCCCCATCGGTAAAGCAGCCCGCATTTGAGATAACAATATTCAATGCCTCTGTCCTTTCAGCCCCTTGGGACTACAACTTCGATATGTCACCCAAAAATCTTTGTCTCAAGAATATGCTTCTCAGTAAACTTCCAAACTAGATATTTTATCTTGTGTGGGCATCCTAAACAACATTTCTACCACCAAATTGGTGCTACCTTTCTTATACTTGATTACAAAATGGAACATATGAAGGAATCTCATCCACTTGTAGTACCTTACCTACTACAATTTAGACTATGTCATAAATACCTGGAAAGGTTTGTGGTCGTGTGCATAAGAGTTTCTTTACCCAAAAAAAAAAATGTTTCCATTTCTTGATGTCTTGAACTAGTGCATACATCTCATCATCACAAACAAAATATCCTCTAACTGTTGAAGTGAAAGTTTCCGAATGATAACATATTGACTTACCTCCCTATAACAACACTGCTCCCATAGCCTAATCATTGACATTTGTCTCTACTTCAAAGGGATTTTGGAAATTAGGAAGAGAAAATACTAGAGCATGACTAGTTTTATATTTAAATAACTTAAAAGCGTGGTCTTGTTCCTTACCTTAGTCAAAACCCTTACTTTTGTTTGTGGCTGATGTGTGTAGAGGTGCTGTAATAGTAGAGAAGCCCGAAATGAACTTCCTCATGTAATTTAATGCTCCCACAAAACTTCTAGTCCCTATGGATCCCATTGGTGATGGCTTCCACCTTCTTTAGATCCACTTGTAGCTCTCTCCTCCAACCATGCGCACAAGATAGACAATTGATTGTTTAGAAAACTCATGTTACATATATATAGTTGTTGTTAGTGCTCACATTAGTTTATTATGGATTATATTATTTATAATGTGTGTGATGAGTTGTATTTACAACTCATATCTTTGTAATATTATTATTAATAGAGTTGTCATGATAATACAACTCATTGATAATAATATAGGATTATATTTGTGTACGTGAGTTTATCTCACCACTAGAATAGGAGTTGTTGAGAGATTCTAGTGAGTTAGTTTAGGGATTTGAGATGATGTTTGACTCCATGAAATAAGGAGTACAAACTACTATATAATGTAATCTTTATCAATGAATATATCATCCCGATTAAATTCAATTTGTAGATTATATTATTTGCTTTATACAAAGTTTTATTTAGTGTTTTATTTGTGAGAATATATACCAAAATTATCATCGGTATCGAGAGAGCGGTATGCTCATGCTAGGAGGTTTTTACTGGATATCGTGGGTCTATTGCCATTGGTTTTATCTTCTAGATTGGATCAAAAATATTGATGTGAAAAATACATATTCACCCTGCCCTCTGGGCATACATAAAATCTACCCGTACTCCTATAAGTGCTACTCCATATTCCCTAATATTTGAAATAGAAGTCGTATTACCTCTAGAGATCGAGCTTCCCTATTTGAATATAGAGATAAGAGAGTACCTGAATGAAGAGGAGGACTACAGAGTGGCTTGGATGGAAGAGTTGGAGATGTTATATGAGAAATGACTTCACACCCTTGATCACCTTAAAGTGTATTAGAATCGAGTGCGGCGAAGTTACAACAAAAGAGTGATACCTAAAATGTCAATTTGAATGGGAAAATAAATGCAAGTTTGAGCCTAACTAGTTAGGGCCATATGCTATAGTCGCTAAATTTAGTTCAGTTCCTACAAGCTTGTTTACTTGGATGGTCAGGAACTTTGGGAACCCATGAATGTAATGCATCTTAATAATTTCTATGCTTAAGTGTTGGGTCCCTAAAATATTATAAAAATGACAAAAAAAGATAAATAAGTACGTCCAACAGTGAAAACCACGCAATTGTGGCACTTTGGACAAGTCCTTTGGTGAAAACCGGTTTCTGGCACCATTAAAGGGTTCGTTGTTCACAAGCATTTCAGATCTAGAATTGTGATAGCTTTATCCTAAGCTATTGTTGGTTTGCATCTGAGCTACTTTTGAACATATCCCTCTTGGCCTTGATCCAGATAATCCTATTTCTATATGCGAAGAGTTTACATTTGTATATTCCCATGTAACACTGGGGGCAACTTTGCATCATCAATTCTTACACATAATGTGTGGCATTATGCCCTTGTACATTCCATCTATCACTAGGCCCATCCACATTTCTTTGTTTTCTTGCATATAACATTCATATAAAATTTTGAAAATCCCAAAACATTCAGATATGTTAGTTAAAAACTCAAAACATTCAAATACGTTTCATAGAAAACTCAAAAATAATAGAATATTGTCTCCAGATACTATCCAAAAACAATGAAAAACATTTCAAAAAAATCCCACAAAAACAAAGTAATAGTTTTCTTACTTTAGTTGTTTGGTTTGTACATAGTTTTGGATGCATTACTTCTTCATGTTGTGTGTTGTAAATTGAATTCATTTTCTTCTTTAGATTAAGTGTTACTTTAATTTCTTGTGAATTGCATTGAGTTCATTTTTTCTTGCATACTTGTACATAGTTGTGTTGCTTTGATTAGGTTTGATTAACTTGTGCTTGTTGTTTTCTTGTACATCTTGTTTTCATCTCATTATCATATCATCTATCATCACATATATACATAATATATCAATAAATGCTAAGCCACATCATCATGAGACAAAAAATTAAACATGTATGTTAAACTAACATCATATAATATCACCATGAGGGGTAAGAGGGATCACCTTCTATCCCTACTCAAACATAGACCATAGTAAAAATGTGGATTAAACATGTTATCTCATGAACAAAATGTGGTAAGTAAAAACAATCCATCATCATCATATATCCATATCGTAAATATCCAATGTCTATGTACAAAATCAATGTGTCTCGATACATATCAGATACAAAATGCTATCATGGGCATGGGTCAAAAATGTGCCTTCATCACAAGGCATGATAAAAACAATACATATACACCATCTCAAAAATGTGCCTTCATATTAAGGCGTACATAAAAAATGGATACATTTGCACATATGTGATCATAAAGAGAGTCAACCATGACTCTTTCCTAGCTCTAGATTGCCTGGCCTATGCCCAAGTGGTGGCATCTACTATGGGCCCTATAGTGGTGGCATATGTTGAGAGCCCTATGATGGTGTAGCCTATTGTGAACCCTGCAGTAGTGGCACCTACTATGCTAAAGGCATCAGTACCGATCTCGTGGATCGAGATGGTCTATGTAATATGGATCTAGATCTACTAATAGAAAGATAACTGTAATCTGGAGCCCTCTCGCATGCCGAGACAAATTCCTAATATAACATCCTATAATATGTGACCTCGCCAATGAGGGAAGCACACTCAAACACTAACTCTGGAACTCCTTTGGTTGTCTAGGGCTGCTACAACAAATCGTACTCTAATCTGAAGCTGGTCAACTCCATCTATAGTTGGGCCCTCTCTGATATGATTTGATCTCTCTCAACTTGCATTTGTGTCCTCTTCGTAGCTAATTGATCTCTCTCTACTAATATGGTCTCTCTCACAAGTGTCCTAAAGTTGTAGTTCTACCACCTACTATAATTACTACCACAGGGAAGCTAGCTCCCCGCACCTTGCATATCCTATCTCCATCTCTCACCTGTGGGACTCTATGGTGGGGTCACCAATCCATCTCCTCTATCTCCTCCATCTGAACCATCTCTATCTCCCCCATCCCATCCACCTCCCGGTGGACTATGTGGTGGACTCATATGTGGTGGTGATTAGGGCACTGTAATGGAAACTGGAGAACCTGCAGGGAACCTGAGGCACCTATGGAGATTGTACCTATGGAGCCTATACCTATGGTTGTGTAGGTATTTAACCCCGAACCGTATATATCGACACCCAATCTACTTTGCCTGCCGTGCACTTGTTTGTGCATGTGCTCGAGATCATGGCCCTATAGGCCCCGTGACCGCCTGCTGCAATCCCAACATGAATAGATTTGTATGTTATAGTGAGCCTTCAGGGTAACATTGTCACGTACCATGTGGGATAATCTCGAGTTTCCCCTGGATCCACTATTTGTGGCCACTAAACCAAAGGCTGTTGGACCACATGTGAGAAGTTGTCACATGTGCTTGTTGGAACCTAATCCGAGGCCCTAATGTCAAAGGTCTCTCTAGACCTACTCGTACCACATCTCATCTCTTGGAATCCCCTAGATGAGGCAAAAATGGTGCTAAACTCTATCCACTCGGTACACCTAAATGATGTGGTCCTTGCTCCTAATGATAAAATGACCAAGCCATGCTGTGCTCAACTCTTTCGCCACATCCTCCAAGGCAATCGATACAATCTATACGGCCACCATGTAATCATACGAAGTTGTATCTCATCAAATACCCACTGTAGTAAGGTGTCTCTCCAGTGTGCCCATGATTTTCCTTGCCAACTGGTTCCCAACCCATAATAGATGGCTTTTGAGAGCCCTGGCTTGCAACACTCCTAATGTGTGCCCTATGGTGGTATGATCCTAGGCCCATATCTGAAGCAATGTCGCTGGACCCACGAACTTCTAACATGCATGGTATGTTATCAAATGTAAATTTGAATACAAGTGGGCTAGTAAGCACTTCCCCCAAAAATAAACCTCTCGCTAATAAGACCATGTATCACTCTAATCAAACCAAGGGAGAATCATGCACCAATTTTGTTAGGAAATGAAATGCTGTTGACAAGAGCCATCAAGGATATTAGAACTCACGAAAGTTGGAAGTTAGCGAAACATCTGGTAATGTTAACTAACATACCCTGACGGGGTATGTCCGCTACACCAAACATCTCAATAATACTATGAAGAATATGGATGTGGTTTCCATCATAAGTAACCAACTATCCTTGGATTAGAACTCTCAAAATGTGCCACACATCCTCTAAAGTAACGCTCATCTCACCGTCACAAACAAAAATGTTTGACTCTCACTGCGCCATCTCTCAACTAAGGCTATAAGAAGGTTGTGGTGCAGAGTAATATGTGGCATGCAGGCCACATGTCAAAGACCTGTAACATCTAAGGTCATCTCTAAAAAGATGAGATCACACCGTGAGAAGGTAGCCTCATAGGCCCTCAGCCACCCATGTCACTCCCACGTCTCTAGTTTGGGAAGACTAATGTGTAAAATCGGGTAAAACAATTGTTCAACATCATTTTATTTCTATAAACAAGTCATCTAAGTTGATCTATTCATGATTAAATTCTTCTATTCATGACTAATTTCTTCAAAAAAATCCCTAAAAATTCTTCTAAGGCCATACAAAATTGACCTTTCATGCCAAAGATGCCCCTTGTAGCAGCTAGCATGCCCATTTTAGTAGTGCCCCTTTCCCACACCCATGATTGTGTTTTCACGCATACACGCCCCTATTCCCCCCATTTTGCTTTCAACTACAACACACTAATTATGGCACATGCGCACCTGTGTCCCTATTCACATGCTTACGCACCCACGTATGCGTCACTTCCATGCATACATGGTTGTGCTGCACTTTTTCACACGGACTTTCCCCTGACCACATTTGCGTGCCCCTGGGGTCATGCGGCATTTCCACACAAACTTATAACCCTAATAAATGCTATTAAATGCAACCAAAAATAGAATATTTTGTTTTGTGTACCTATAGGCCATCCTCGCAAAGCCTTATGTATTCTCGAAATTAGTTTCTGCGTGGTGTCTATGGTTTTGAATCCTTTCCATTCCTCTCCCACGTCAGAAAAATCACCAGTAAAAGTGGTAAAGGTAGGTAGTAAATAACTAGCCATGATGGTTTTTACCCCCGTGGCTTGGTATTTGTACCCGTTTTGACCCCAAGCGACGTTCTTCACACTCGTGAGGCATTTGTGTGACTGTCGTGGTTCTTTCCAAATTCTTCTAGCACTCACCGCGATGATTATTTTTAATAAATAATCATTTTTTACCTATTTTCACTACGTTGGGGAATGTTTTTGCTTCCTAGCGACCCTTTTTGCTACATGGGGCATATTTTTGCTTCCTAGCATTTTTTTGGCAATTTCCACGTACATGGTCATTCTTATAGATAATTTTATTCCTAAAAATTCAAAAAACCATAATAATTGTAAAATTCATTTTTTCACAAAAAAAAAAGAAAATTGGAAAAAATCATTAAAATAAAAATTATAAAAATTAATTTTTTCAAAAATTGGTAAACAACATGCACTCAGCTGAAGCCTATATCAAATGCATTGTCCTTAACATTAAAATTTGTCCTATAAAACATATTTCTTACTTTCTTGCTTGTTCTTGTTACAAATGACTCGCATATCATTTTGATCTACTTCCATTAACAAAACTAGCTTGCTTACTTTGTCGGTACTCCCTTGCAACAATGAGTTACTAGAGACTATGTCATAGTGCACGAATGATTTTTCATGGGACTACTTGTGTCCTTTGTTATTACCTCACATGTATCCTTGCTTGGGGCACCATTTTTAACCCTTTTCGTTAAAACACAAACATTTGGGAACTAAATCTTGATAACAAAAACATTGGTGCAACTGTCTTGAACGTTGTTTGTTTGAGTATGGATGTTTGTACTTATTTCTCTATTAGGTTATCTGGTTTACTTTCTCATATTGCATTGCATTATGTATGTTGCATGGAGTTACACATTTTTAGCAATGAAAAATGTTAGTATTATAGCTTTTCATGTTATTTTACACTTTTGTTGTATGTGTTTATTTTAATAAGGGTCGATGATGTAGATCACAAACAACATGATGAAACAAAGTTATTTATTAAACGATTGGATGTAAAATCTATTCCTATATTCTTCACTATCATGTCTTATCACTATTCATTTTTCTTCCAAAACACCTGGGGTAATAAAAAACATTTTTATCCCACCTTATTTCTTCTATCTGTTTCCTTCAAAATTTCAATCGTCGATTGACTTCTTCTATCACCCCATCGACACTCGAGGGGGAATCCTTCATTCTACTAATTTTTCTTCAAAAATTTACTTGTTTATGCTTGTCTACTATGTTTGAAGTGACGTCACTTACTTCACCTCAAACAGGGGCAAATGTAGACACCTAAAATTTGCTTATGCAATTTTATTGTTAAAAGTGCACTAATTACCCTCATTCTTACCATTTCCATTATGATTAGTGATTTCCACTAATTAACTAATGTTTCCCTCTATTTTGGTTAATTAACGATGCTTTTTGATTAACTAACCTCTATCACATTATGTATTCCAATTGACGACACATCATTAGTTATTATCCTCTTCCATGCAAACAATTAGCGATTATTAGCTAATTAAGTCTATTTACCCTTGTATTTGATTAATAAATCCTCTTATTGGTTACTACCCCTCTTCCAACCATTCAAAATCACCCCATTTCCCTCCAAGACATCTCAAAAGGATTCAAAATCTTATCCTAGCCTCTTAATTGATCCTAATTGGTCAATTAAGGCACCTCACATGTTAATCACTTGTTAATTTCACTAATAAAGATTAATAAGCCTTAATCTACTTTATCCTTTAGTCCCACATACACCAAGATGCAAGCTTCTCTAATAATAGAAATTTATAAAAAGGACCAAGCTCCTACCTTCATAATTTACACCATACTTTGAATATTATTAATCATATAAGACATATGATCAAGAGCCTTACTTCAATTAATGGATTAATTTGCTCAATATTTACATCCAATCTTCATGATTGGTTAGTAAAGGAATATCTAATATGGCCTTGTAGCCATTTTTAGAGATATCCTTTCACCATTTTGAAGTAGCAACAACCCAATTTGATTTGCTAGTGGTCTTCATAGGTCCATTTTAATTAACAATTCACACTAAATAGGCATGCTTTAACTTAGATTGATTGATATCATGTTAGTTTCCTTAAGCATTCCAATAAGCTAAGATCTTGATGTTACTATTGTAAATTTTTATCTTTGCTAATAGATTATGTGGTGTTAGTCCATTTATTTATCCTTGTAAGAGTTTTCGTAGTACACACATATGATCAAAGGCATGATACCAACGAAGAAAGTGGAAGCTATAGAAATTCATTGATAACATAAAGAGCGCATCCATAAGTATATTCACGTAAAACCTCCTCAATATCAGATGTCTCAAAGTAGTATTCCTTTGATCATGTTTGTCATTTTGTAGACAATCATATGTCTAACTTCATATTTTTCAATGTCAACATCTCTTTTTACGTTTTGCACGTTGATTCCATGCTCTGAGTCTTGCACAATTGTAGTATCTTGTAAATTATTATTTCTTTTGATATTTCTACATACGACATTGCCAGATCTAACTGATATGTAACGTGGATGTTATTAATTCATTTAAAGATTCAAAAAATTTGTTTGACAAAACATCCGCAGCTGGTCTATGTGTACATGTATGGATAAATTTAAAAATATCACACTTGTTCAATTGTTAGCCCTTCTTCTCCTACAATTTCTGGCTTCTCAAAATCACTGTGTCACATGCAGTCTCTCTTCATGATCAAACTACTATGTTTTTCTCAATTCCACCCACACATATTTGTTTTATTCCACATGCATGCATTAACATCCACATCACTTTGAATCATTCAAAAAATTCCTTCACACATGCTTCTATTTTCTTTATCCTCACTCTACATTCCAAATTCATGAATATTAGAGTAATAAAGTTGTCCACGTAGGAATGGAAGGGAGTATTATATTTTTATTTTTTTTTTTTTCTAATAAGGTATTTTAAAAGTGAAGGTCAAAAGTATTAATTTGTATTAAGTTTTGTTACTTAGTGGTATAATATTTAAAGTCACGCTATAAAATTTATTAAATGTTCAAAGTCAAGTCAAGTTTTAGAGTTTAGTTATAAATCATTTTTATTAATCTTAGTCTCTCGTTAATGGAATGTCTTAGGCAATTAAAATTTTATTTTAGCTTTTTGTTATATTATAATTTAATAATTGATATGAGAAACTGATTGTAACTAACCCCTAGTCATAGGAACCCGGGAAGGGTCGGGAGTTCCCAGAGACACTCATGTCTGTATCTAGGTGTTGACATATATGCTTAATTGACAACCCAAGTCAGATTCTTGGCCATTTTTTTTTGTGACTATGTTTTATTCATGTTCTAAATTATACTATGATGTATCTTTGTGTTATTGTATGGGGGTGACTGATTCACCAAATGTATGCCCCCTTGTTTGGGGTGCATGCGTCCTTAAGATGTTATATTTCATATTTAAGAGATGTAAATGTGGATTCCATAGCTTGAAATTTATCTTGAAATAAAGAATGTAAAGCTTGAATGGAATTGTAAATAGATTGATTGGAATTAGGACCAAGAGAGTCATCAGAAAGACGATCGAAGATAACACTAAATTGAGCATGTGGCATATTGATAGGTAGATACATATTGTTTATGGTTTTGTGGAGAGAATTTTTTCAATGTGGGTGCATTTGAAGTAATTGAAGCAAGGAGACTTGAGGAACCTTATGAGCCACGAGAATCCAAGAGTGTTCAAATGAAATAGGTTCATCAAATGATTTAACAAATATGGAATTTGTAAAACCCTAATTGTAGAGTCACAAATGATAAATAAAATGCCAAGGCAAAAATTTGACATAAACAATAAGAAAATGTAAATTGAAACCCTAAATGCAAGAGAGGGAATAAGAGACTTACCTGATTTCATATTTAATCCCGAGGTATTCTAAGATATAAAATTGTTGAAAAGGAGGGTAGATTATCGTAACCGAACCTAGAAAATTGTGAAATTTTCAGAACAAGCTGGACCAGGTGTCTTAGACTAGGTCAGGGTTACCTAGGCATTGAGATACTACTTCTAGACACACATGTGATTGTGAAAAACCTCAGAAAATGGTTTTTGTTGAGTCGCACCAATGTTGTTAACCTTTGTTGTTTATCATTGGTATGTCATTTGGATGAGCAAAAAGTTCTCCTGTAACATACAACATAAACAATTTCCTACAAACCCCAAAACAAATCAAATAATAAAAATAAAAATATGTAAACGGGGAGTCTAAATGACCCTTCCAGTCACCCAAAAGAGTGAACTTATAACCAAGCACTACACTACATCTCAGACTCCATGTCTGTGTGTGTGTGTGTGTGTGTGTGTGTGTGTGTGTGTGTGTGAATTGTGCCATAGGAAGTTCTTGTGCAAAATGCACCAAATAGTGAGCAATAGCTATGTGTAGTAATACAAATAGATGTGTGGATGCCAAAATGAGATTCCCCTCCTATGTGTGTATGCAAAAATGCAATCCTTTGTCCCTTGAGTGAGTGCTAAATGGATTCTTTGATGCTCTTAGAATGCCTTTGGATGCAACCTTAGGTGGTGATAGTATATGTTTAGAGCTTGGTCCTTTATTATGATCACATACCTTTGTATTTATATGATTCCCTTATTTGGATTTTGTAAGTGACAACTAAAAGGTTGACCCATTAGAAAATAAGATGCCCAAAAGATAAAAAGAGGCCCAAAAGAGGTGAGCAAGATACAAATATGTCAGGGGCACCCAGAGGGGATGAGGGTGCCAGGCCGATGTCTTGGTTGGCCACTGGTACCTAGAGTCAGTAAAGATAAAACAATGAAGATTAGATTGGGTGGTGGGGTGTAAAAGACCAAAGACAAAACCGAGTAAAGACCTAAAAGAGGCCAAATATAGATGTCAAGTACTAGTTTTCTCACTTAAGAATCATATGAATAGTAGCATATTATTAAGACCTAGAAATTTACCAAGTGCATGATTTAGTGTCTACACTCACCTAAGATACAAAAAGTGATGATTAAATACACATAAAGTGAGAGTTAAAATTTTAAGGTATAAACAAGTTATAATACTAAGTTTAACCATGCTATTTTAACCAATTTGATTAAAATGAAAACCGGGACTTTTAAATATGTCAAAGAGGTTCAAAACCATGTTTTTACATCCAATGAATTAATGGGGTCTCCATTTTCTTATCAAGATGGAGTGGGCATGTGTTGGTCACAAAAATGGTGGAACCTGTGGGGAAAATACTCAAAAAGTGTTTAGAATCTAGAATTGTATGTTTACCAACTCTAGGGAAAATGTTAAAACAAGAAAAAATGTTTATAACTTATGACTAAAATTTTAAAAATTTGTTTAAAATATTGATTTTTTATATACTAAGTAAGCATACTTTTAATATTCAAGTGCTTGATTTGAGCGTATAAAACTTACATTGGATAATTAAAACTTATCAAACTTTTGACTCCATCACATAATTTTTTTCTAAATTTTTATTTACCGCCACCAAGTGTTCATAACCTTAATATAGGCACTCTTAGATCCAATCCAAGAATTGCTCCATTTATATGCCATCCAAGCATTCATATCCTCGATAGAGGTACTCTTAGCTCGATAAAGGTACTTTTAGGGCTATTGATATCCCTTCCATCTCTAATCTAGATACATGTCAACTCTTTACATCACTGCACACATTCAAATATTCCTCGTCAAGTAAGTTTTGATTAATAATGGCTCTGACATTAACATATGTCCTAAGTCCCTTCTCACGCAAATGGGTATTTCCCCCATTGCAATCAATACTACTACTACTACTATTGTGAGCAACTTTGATAACATCACATGATCTATGTTAGGCACTATCACTTTGGATATCCTTGTTGGCTTTAAGTTATTACATACTAATTTTCATATCATGGACAATCTTCTTCATTATAACCTACTCCTGAGCCACCCTTGAATTCATGATATGTAATTTTTGCCATTTATTTTCCATTGTTGTATCAAATTCCTCCATAATGGAAATGACCATACTATAGTTTTTGATCTTGAGCCTTTCCATTGTTTCCAAAATGATATGTCAATAAAAAAATATTTATGTCACTCCTCTTTTACAACTAATTCCTTTGGTCAAATTAGACACACATGATGTTGGTGAAACTAGTAATATCTCTGTCTCTTTTACATCTCCATCTATTGAGCCACCTGTAGATACATGAAACTTGGTGCCTCCTTCCTCTTCTTTTCTGTCCTACAACTGATGGTTACCCCTAACCCTTTTTATGATGTTATTCAACAACCTAATACAATTGATGATTGTATTAATAGTGGTATTGATCCATTAACCTTACAGATGAGAACTTGTGTAAACTCAATTTCAATCCAATTGATGAATATGAGTATATATTCCATTCTCTCTTTGTCTCCACCGACATTATCAGCTTAAAACTATTATATCTCGATACTAGTGCCACCACTAGTGATCACAATCTCTCATGTAGTCAATACATTGGATACCATACCACTAGTTCTTTCTATCACAATACATACACTAAAAGAACTTTTCTCTATCTTACTTTATTCAAATGTCCTTACCTTTCCTTCTAAGCATCATCGCTCCATCAAAAATATTTTTCACTTATCCAACAACCATTTTTGTGGATATCATCATATTTTTAGACATGATACATATTATTTTGAGTCTTAATTAACATAATCGATAATCTCTAGGGACAATGTCATATCACTATTTCTCATGCAATATTGTCACCTCTAGAGTAGTCAAATTCTATCAATATACCAACATCAAGTCCAAAATCATGCTTCAACGACTTTCACATGCGATGTATACATTCATAATCAATATTGACATCATGTACCACTTAACCTAAATATAAGAAACAAAATTTGTAATAATGAGGTTTTTCATACTTTTGGTTTAGCGCTATCTGATATTGCATCTATTTCTATTCCTTCTGCTACTTTCCAAGGTTATATTATGTTATTAATTACTTTTTTCTTGTGCATTAACACCAATAAGTTTTATGTCACTATCGATCCCTAACCTACACCATTAAATTTTGGAAAATATTGGTTGTGACGCATATCTGGTACTCTCAATCAACATAACACCAATATCACTTTCCCTACTCACCAACATGGATACTACTTACAAGGAAAATTTATCTAATTAGTAACCTTATATGACACCATGGAATCATGTTACAAAGAGATAAGGCCATACCTAAACTAATTAAGAATACATTATGGCCCTACATCACTTCCACCGGACTAAATTTTTCATTGATTCTTGCTTTTAGGAAGTTTCACCAGATGAATGGATCTTAGGCTTGTTAGGTTTGACCCTAACACCGATGATATTATCAAAAACACTCGGTAGAGTTGATGCTACCCCTCTTTCTTATACACAACTTAACATGCAAAAATACAAAAAACATTCATATATTTACAAAAACACAAAAAAACAATACATATACACTTCGCTTGAGTTGTTTGTACTTTCCATTACACATGTTTTTATCAATTTTATTTAATATATAACATATATCTTTAGTATTTAAACACATGCATTCATATGGTATATTGAGCTCGATACAAGACACACACAAGAGTGATACATGATGACAGATGTTGGTTACCCCTTACCCAAACTTCCTATACATTGTGGGGCATTTATTATACACTACACACATGTTATTGTTATATTATAGTTCCTTTCAATTTTCTTATTATGATTGATTACATATATTGTATACATGGTATCTTCTGAGCCAACTAGAAAAAAACATGTGTCTTTTGAAATATTGACACCTATTTCTTCACACATCTATTTCTATACTAGTTAATGTATCATTTCATCATGTTTTGCACTCCTGATTTCTATACAAGCTTGTCATGTGTGTTACTACTTATTTTCTCCACTGATTGTGGCCTACATGCCTTAATTTTCTTATGAATCTATAGGTGTCCCATTTTTTTGGCTCTATGCACCTTTTGTGTGACACTACTTACATACGGTTAACTATGACTTCACTATTTATGTACTTTTTTTTCTTATACATGCATTATTATTATCATTGTTATTGTTTATACTATTTTGATTTGTTCATATTATTTCTCTTGTTACGTTCCATGGTTGCTACCATCAATAAATAATCCCTTTGAAGGTACATGATCTTCAAGGTGGGCACATTTCAACATCCTACACTCTTTTACAGCTTCTCATACATCTAGTGCACGTGCACACATCTATTCTTTTGAGCCACCGCTAAACATGGTTTTTTGCACACCCATTAAAAGAATGGGCATTTATCTAGGTATATTTTATACATATAATAGACATGTGTAGAATTTTGGGATAATATACAAGTACAAATAGGGTATAAGTACTTAGATACAACTTCAAACACACAAATCTAGAAAATTATGAACATGTTCAAAAACATACAAATTGGTTAGGAATGTATGGATAGTCATGACCTATTCACACAATTTTGTTGAGGGGAAGGTACACCAACTTTCTTAGTAGTTTCATACTTTCACCTATATGTACATATTTTTGGCACAATTTCATATCCACATCACTAAGTCCAAATCAATTACAGGGGGCATGAACTACTTCACTCCTTATTCACCACAACACTCAATTTTTACTTTAATTTTAGGAATCTTGGGGTCACGTGTATCCTTTCTTTATCTACATTTTAGTACATTAAAGTTTCTAGTCATTTTTGCAACACATGGGAAGGGCATGGGGTCACTCATTCTCCTTTCTATTGTGTCTCCTTAATTTACAAAATGGGCCTAGTTTCTCTATAAGGGTGTGGTCCTTGGGGTTGTGGAAGGTATCTAAGCGACTAAAATCTTCATAGGCTATCCTTTATTTCCTCTTACATTTAAAAGGGAAGATATCAAATTTGTTGAATGACTTTTATACATGGTCTTATTCCTTCGTGAGGTTCTTCGACACTCCATTATTCTTCTCTCTTCTATATTATGTGTTGGGTTACATGCACCTTACACTTTGGTTATCTTTGGCACAATTTGGGACTAATCACCCCTAATCCTTTAGTAAGGTCAATAAGGAAAACCTTCAAGTAAAAGGAAAGAACATGAAATATATCCCTTCATAAAATAAGCATGTGTATTCTTTCCACATTTTACATCTCTTTATTTCATTTTTATGCAAATGTAAATATTTCATGTTACACTTTACATTTGATTTAAAGTTCAATTCTTTACTTTGGCATTGACTACACTCTATGTTGCAGGTTTCATCATAGTGCATGCCAACACCAAAACAACATGAATCTACATTACAAACTTTGAGAGAAACAAAGTGTTTCTACACACTTAGGTATCTTTTCCTTTAAACATGTGATTTTCATTTTATACTTAAGGGGGAGGGGAAGTATACACTCAAATTTACAATTTTACTTATAACACTGTTGGTTTTGACAATGCACTCTTGCTAAGATAAAAGTAACCTTTATTTTCCAACTTAATATACTCAAAGGTATCTTGTCTAGGTTTCTTAGTCACAAACACTAACATGCCAAAAAATTCTGAGAGTTCAAGGCATAAAATTCATAGAAAATCCCAACTAATAGGATGCAAACTCCATTTTTAATATTTCTCATCCCTAGTCAAGGTGTATAATTTGATTAGGAATTTATATATGGTCTTGACCTATTTTTATGGTCATGTACATACATATCCTTCACCTTTGCTTCTAGTTTCACATTCTTTGATGGGTATTTTCTCCTCTGGGTTAGCCTTTCTTTAATAATTTACATGTATGCATGCTAAAGAATCTAAGCTAATCTAATAAAGGATTTAACACTAAGTAAATCCTATCTTAATTATTTAATCAAATACATCAAGATAAAACATGAAAATAAGTTAAAAACTTACACAAAACATTAAAAATAAAGAATACAAAACCTCCTTTTAGATTTGGACGTGCTTTCAATATGTAGATATTTTCTTATATGCTGAACACAAGCAACATATGATCAAGGATGTTACTAAAGGGAAGAGATCTCCTCAAAATGTCTTAAAGGCTATGTTTGAATCTTCTCTTACTAACTTTAGCAAGTAAGGTGGTTTCTCAATTTGGAAAGCCTTCCTATAATGGAAATTATTTCTTGAGTATAAGTACGAAGTTGTAAATATTGTAGAGGTGTAGATTGGAAGGAAGGTACTAGGTTGCTTATATAGCTTTCGAACTTGGAGAGACATACATCCTAGTGAATGTGGGATAAATGAGATATAAAATTAGGAGTGGATAAACATGTTTAGAAGAGATTAATTATAGATTAATGACCCATATGAGTTAGGGAAGGTTTAATTAATTAATTGGGATTAATTAATAGGCCATGTTTAGCTTGTAGAAGCCATTTGGGGATGATTTAGAGGGAAATTAGTAGAATTAGAGGGGTTTGAGAGAGGGATTTAATTAATAAGAGGGTTTATTAATTAAATAAAATATTGTGAAGGGTTAATTAATATTAATTAATTAATTAAAAGGGGATTTTAACTAACGAAACAATGTTAATTGACATCCACGATGAAGAAACGACTAATTAACTAATGAGATATTGTTAATTAATCGAGAGGATGGTGAATATTATCTAATTAGCAAAAACTCATTAATTATAGCACAATGACGGGAAGAAGACAATAAGTGCAATTTTAATATTAAAATTTGCAGTGGAAAATAGGTGTCAACATTTTCCCCTATTTGATGTGGTGTAACACAAGCAACGCCATTTCAAAGATTAGTAGATAATTTTATTTTGTATGGGTAGGAGAAAAATTAGTAGGATGGAAAATGCCCTCGAGTGTCGATGGGGTGATAGAAGAGGGCGATTAACCCTCTAAAAGGAGAGAAAATGATCATGATGGATGAAAATCCCATTATGATGATGGAAGGCCATCGGGCGGTCAAAACCATCATGATGAGGTCTAAATAAGTGGTGGGAGGGGTGAAAACAAGTCATTTTCACTCTCATTACTAGTAGAAAAGAGAATTGTGCGATTGTGATGAGTAGCGATTAAGACACCATAGTTTCTCCATCATGTCGAGTGAGTTTGGGAGTACCAAAAGAAACACTGTCATGAGAAGTAGGTGGGTGATGCCTCATTATTTTTATTGGTTTTTCACATTTTGAATTATACATGCATTAAATGCCCTACAAATGAAGGTGTGTGAGGCCTAGGTCAATTTCAGTAATGTCCCGCTACATAACAATGATTTCACACTACATAATAATAAAGTTATTGAGTTTTTGGTGACCTTGCCATAGGATTAGCGACCTCGCAAAAAATTGTAACGACTTCACTTAGATTGGTGAATTCACTACGACTTGTAATGGTCTCACCGTAAGTGACCTCACTACAATGTGTAGCAATGACGTGTGATTTAACGACATTATACTATACATTAGCAAACTTGTTTACCATCAGTGTCCTCACCTTATGTAGTAGTGACCTCACCTCATAATGGAGGCCTTGCGCTACATATAAATGACCTCATGAATTTGAGTTATAATTATCCTTTTTTGACATTTTTATAAGTTTTATCAAAATGGACTTAGTCTTATACTTGATTTTCTACATTTTGAAGGAGTGATTAAGCGTAATTTAGTTTTGTGAGCATTGATCTCACACCCTTGAGAGTACTATAGCATTTGTACCCATATTATTGGTCATCATTGGATGACTTGGGTCTCATGTATGTTCCCCTAATTTCAAAACTCGAGTAGACATGTCATTACTATCAACATTGATAGAGAGATGGTATTATGATACAAGTACCTTATAGATCTTGATAGGAGAGATGACCATGAACCCAGAGAATGTACATTAGATACTACAAATACTGATTACCAGGGCTCCCTTGTATTATGATACTATGGCCATAGAGTATGAAATGTTTAGAGATACAAGAGATTCGACCTACCTAGATGATGTGAGACCAACATAATGTTGTTTGAGATATATAAATGAGATATGATTGAGGATATGCCCCTGTTATTGATGGCATTTGTTGGTGACATCTTGGTGCATGACAAGAGTGGGCATTGATTTGCATCAAGTTACATGGGTGTCATAATAGACATGATGGAGTATGACCAATTATTTTTCTTGGGGTATCATGGTTTGGAACATTTATACAAGGATTTACAATTAGTTATCTACATAGAGAGGACATAACATAGGCCACATTAGTCTTCTACAAATGTGGGCTTGAGAGCATATAGTATTGAGCCGACCAGTTGTCCCCTTTAAGACACTAGAGAATGATGACCCCCAGGCATTTAGATGGATCTATTCAGGGAGGGGTTGTTAGGGTTACTAGGAGTTTCTCATGTATAGGATGAATTTTGTTAGATAGTGCATGTGGACATTACATGGAGGATGCACTTGGCCATACAAGCCTAGACATAGACTTATGTAGAATTGACATACGCATACACAAAGTGTTACCTAGTGGACTTTCGGGATTATATCATGGAGCACTACAAGCCAAATAGAGTTCGAGGTAGTTTGGCTATACATAAGGGGGTTACTATAGTTTACACACATGTGACTAAAGAGATCAGATGATGGGGATATATAATAGATGCAAATGATTTAACCTAATTTGAATTAAACCTTATTTTAGAGTAACTTACTATAGTAAATTGTATTCAAGTAGTTAAGTACCATAATGTACAAGCACTAAACATTCAAAAATGTAAAACCCTAAGAAAATGAAAGGAGAAAGATGACTTAGCTGATTTTATGCAACTTGATAGTGATCGAGACTATGTATTTATTAGAACAGGATGGAAACAACATCAAAATGGATCGATGAGGGTTTAAAACCCTAGGAATGTACATGACAGAAACACTTGTAAGAGGATAAGCGTATCCTAGGTGATAATGACTGATCTGTGTTCATACGTCTATTAAAATGCTCAGGACCTATCTCTTTCTCGGGTAGAAGATCTTCATTATCTCTCTCTCTTTGTCACTCGATTTAATCTGTTAGGTCGGCATTCGCACTGCATCTGCAAAACAAATGACTACCTACACATGCCCACAAACCACATCAAATATAATAAAAATATGCAAATGGGGAGTCAGTTTGACCCCGAAGGTCACCCAAGAGTGAACTTACAACTGAGCATTGCACTACATCTCAAACTCCATGTAGTTCTTTGTGTATGTGTGTATTCATGTCCTAGGTTTCCCATGTGCAAGTTTCATAATGATAACGAGATAGATCAGATTTTATTGAATATGCAAGATATGTGTGATGGAATATAATGAATTCCCTTGTTTAAATTTTATAATTGAAAACTAAAATGCCAACCCAAAGTGTTAAAAAGTGACCAAGAAGCAAAATGGAACCAAAAGAGTACGAAGAAGAAAGAGAGGGACATGAGTTCTAGACACTTCTTTCCTAACTCGGGTGATAGTATCCAATACCATTAAAAGGTAAATTAGTCAAATGCCGACATAACTATAAGATGTGTAAAGCCAATAAAGTGCAAGAGATAAAGCAACCAAAAGGCCAAAAGGAGTTTTCAACCACTAGTTTTCTTGCTTAAGAATCATGTATACATTAGTATTCTTTATGACCTAGAAATGCATCCAAATGCATATATTTTGTGTCTATATCAGGTAGAGCCATAGTAGATTAGGCCAATCTCAAATAGAAAATTTGGAATATGAGGAGAGTTTCTGTGGATCCTAGGACTACATGTGAGTATTGCGTGTGGTACTAGAAATTATGCCTAATTAGAGTGACTATACTGAGATGAGGGGTGATCAATATAGTAGAGGGAGTTTTACTAGTGTGAAAAAAAAGACACCCATATGCAACACATGGTACATGGTAGAGACAACCAATAGTGCTGGTAGTTAGGCTAGAGGGAAGAGTAGTAGGTGATAGGCAACAATAAACAAACACTATATTCATTAGAGTGTTATCAACTTGAGGGCATAAGGTCCTACCAACATCATTCATATGGCACATATTTTTACTAGCATAGGCACTAGGAAGAGCTTCACCTAGAGTAGTCTCTTCGGGTAGTGGATCTGGGGGTTGGGTCAGTAGGGGTGGAACTACCATAGTGATGAGAAAAACTCCCATAGGTGTATGGGATGGATGGGGTATAGCCCCAGGAGGAGATGGGTGGGGGTCCACTATAGTGACTATAACACAATATTCCCCAAGTACTTCAGCAGTGCAAAAAACTACTAACACTGGGGCAAGGCCCTCAGGTATAGTGACGGTGCCCTCACGAGTAGACTAGGTAATATTTACTGAGATATCATCTCGAGAGTTCGAGATAATTGGATTAGTTTTCTAGGAACCTAACATGGATAAAGATGTAGAGATAATACACTTGATAAAAAAGGTGGCATGAATAACAACAACATAAAAAAATATGACCACCGAGCAAGATAATGCTATATTAGAGAGAGATGCAAAGTGTAATGAGAGGGATAACCTATTATCAAATCTTGATACAATGTCTAATGAGAGGGATGTTACCAGAGTAGTGAACCAAAAATATGTAGAGAAATATATCCTGAGCAGGGGGTGGGGATAGCATATCAATGACATGTTAGATCACATTACATGGCTCCACGGAGAGGTGACCTACTACAAGATTTTATATGAGCTAGTTGTTCCATCGGACCAGAGAGTTGTTTGTTATTCACAGAGAACAACAATTGGGTCATTACAACCATAAAATTTGGTGATATTAAAAGACTCAAGTGGGTAAACCTCTTAGTCATGGGACCACTAGGATCATCGAAAGGGTCCAAGAGGTCGATGCAATGCTCACACTCTCAGGGATGTCTCATAATCCATCTCTAGGGGAGATTCATGTTGAGAGCTTACCTTGTTATAAATATGACTGTTTTGATTGATATATGATGAGATGTATCACACGGTTTTAAGACCATTATTTATAAACTCAAGTATCATTTGACATCCCCATATATATGGATAATGTATTGGAGTTTTTCTAAAATTATGTCTGAGTTAGATTATGAAGTTTTATTTTGAGCTTACGATAAATGTATAACATTTGGTTATTAGGATGTTTGGAAAAATGATTGTATATAGATGTATGATTAGAGTAGATGTGATGAGTATATGATGATGCTATATCTTGTTTTGTTACTTCCTAGATATATTCTTTCTACATTTTTGTGTTTTGTGTTTCAGATGCACATATTAGCCATTCCATTGATTACATCACCTACCTGTCATGTCGGGTAGAGTATAGGAAAGGAATGGGTTAGAGAAAGTGTTATCTAGAAGGGGAATTAGCTATATGTGGATTAGATATGATAATGCATGAGAAGATTGTAGCATAGATTGCATATTGTCACGACTTGGAAATACATTTTTATTTGATGTAAGCATACAACAAAAAGGTAAAATTACATGAAAATTCATGATATCAATATTTTGTGTAATGATAAGGGAATGAATCAAAGCAAAATACATAAGTAAATGTAATACGAGAAAGTAAAAAAATAAGAAACCAACCAAACTAGTACAATCAAATACACTCAAACAAGCAATGTTCAAGACAAATTGTACCATTTTTTTGTTATCCATCTTCAGCACCCAAATGTTTGAGTTATACGATAAGTGTTAAGATTATGCACCAAACAAGGATACATGTACAAAATTGGATGGAGGACATAGAAGTTTATAAAAAAAGAAAATGTGCACTATGAAACTACCCAAAGCAATGATATATGCCAGGAAGATAGAAATGACAAGAAAACAAGCTTATTAATGGAAGAAGATCACAATATGACCTGCATGTCATGGGCTATAACTAATGAACATTGAAGTAAGATGTTTTGTGGTATAGTTTCACATTTTTATTGTTTTTGCATTAGACATTGTTTTTGGTTTTGTGATACATTTTGCAATGTTTTTAGATTTTCTAATCTTTTTCCATATTTTGATTTTCTAATATTTTTCGATGTTTTGGGATTTTCTAAGATTTTCTAATGTTTTGGGGTTTTCTAAGATTTTAAAATGTTTTGGTATTTTCTAAGATTTTTTGATGTTTTTGGATTTTCTAAGATTTTTTGAATTATGTACAATAAAGAGAAAAGTGTAGAGATACTCCTAGTGAGATGTGAAAATATACAAGGGTGAACTCTCATGCATATATGCAAATATAGGATAGGAAAATCAAGGCTAAAAATAATATGTTTAACAAGACTATAAACTCAAGCTAATGGAAAGATAGAAAGGAGAGATCATGCCCCTAACTGTAAGGTGATTGTGAACAACAAAATCCTCCTATGGTGCCAAAAAACTAATTTTCACCAAAGGACCTATCCAAAGTGCCACAATTGTATGGTTTTCACATTTGAAGGAATTTATTTATCTTGACTATTTTTGTGATTTTCTGATTTTTTGAAAAGCCTTTAAACCTAGGTGTAGAAGCGTTTAAGGTGTATAAAATTCATTGGATCCTAAAGCTCTGAAACATCAAGAAGGATGAATTTATAAGCTCCTGAACAAAATTTAGCCAACACAATATATGATCCTAAATTTACACAAAAGTTAGGCTCAAATTTTCCTTTCTTTTCTGGTTCCTTAGTAGTGTTGAACTTATTTTTATTTAAGAACAAGATTTCCAACCTTAAAATCATGCGATATTATGCATTTTTATAGATAATACTTATTCAATTATGATATACTTTGAGGTGATCCAAGGCACGAAGGTGTTTTTCATCAAGTAAGTTGATCTCTACTAGTCCAACCACTATGTAATCCTCTTTATTATCCAGATAATATTTTAGGGATATACACAAAGAAAGAAGATCGATCTCTAAGGGAATGATAAATTTAGTGCAAAAATAAGGTAGTATGGGGTTACACCTATAGGAGTGTGAAAGGAAGTATGGTAAGCCCACAAGGTAGGATGGATATGGAGGTTCTTGATTAATCAAATATGAACAATATAAATGCCTAATATGATTACTATTATAGTAGTAAATGAATGATAAATTAAGTACAAAAAGTAACCCAAGAAAGCTAAGATATAAAATGTGAAAACCCTAATTGCAAAGGAAAGGATAAAAATAATTATCTATTTCGTAGGGATCCCGAAGGTGCATAGAGATGGAAATCCATAAAATCTAAAGCACATAATGTCACAACGAATCTAAAAAAATTGCATATATGGAGGAATATGCTAGACATGGATGCCCAAGAAGGGTCAGGGGTGCTTATGGGTACCACAGACCTCTATTAGGTTCTTATGACTACAAAAACCCCAAAAACATGTCTTCAAATTGTCACAAGGTGTTAATTTCCTTCACCTTTGGTCACTAGTAAGTCACACTATGATTTTCGAGGTCAATAATAACATGTAATAAAAGATTGACTTGTAAAACCCTCCAGAGTGCATCAAATACCAAAAATAAAAGAATGAAAATGAGGGGTCAAATTGTCCTCATCTGTCAAACAAGTGAACTTATGACTGATCACTGTAATAAATTTTAGACATAATGTAATTCTATTTGTGTGGAATTGTGCCCTAGGTGGCTCTTGTGTGTGTCACACTTAGATAATGAGAAAAGTAGCTAGATGTAAAGAAATGTAATAGATGTGTGCATCAAATAGAATAGACTTCCAATCCTATGAAGTGTTTGTATAAATGCAGTCCCTTTTCCTTGAATGGATGCTATAATTCTCTTGAATATCCTTTATATGCAACCTTAGGTAATGATAGATAATGCGTAGTGTTTGGTCCCTTATTATGATCACATAACTTTATATTTATATGATTCCCTTGCTTGAATTTTGTAATTAACCCCGAAAAGGCTAACTACCAAAAAGATAAGATGCTCAAATGGATAGAAAGGACCCAAAATATGTGAACAAAGTATAAAGAGATAGAGGTGCTTAAAGGGGATGGGAGCACTTGGTGTTGGCATCTTGTCTAGGCTTGCGGTGTCCGAATAAGAAATTTTGAGATATGTATTAGGGCTCAAAATTGTATTTTTCCTCGAGTCATAAAAAATTGAGATTTTGTGGAAACATCTGGCTGTCTCAAAGTTGTGGGACCTTGAGAACCGAGACGAGCTCCAGAGAAGGCCAACTCCTCTACCTAATATTAATGCTAAGAATATTCCTACAAAAGAAAGAAAATATAAATAATCCTAATCTAAATATTCCAAGGGACTAGGGTTAGAAGGAGATGTAGAGGGAAATCCTAAGCTAAAAGGGGTGGAGATAGCACCATAAAATGGGTTGAATTACTCTCCACAAGGGGAAGGAAAAAGAGAAAACATGAGAGAAAGGGAAGACAGATGTGCCACAAATCAAAAACCATGCATAATGGACTTTATTTCACATTGATAATAACAACAAATTGGAACTTTAATTAATGAATATGCACAACATGCCAAAAAAGAACAAAGAGGTAAAACTTCAAATAAAACAATCTAGGGAAAACAAACGTGGTGTAGAATGATTGTGAATGTGAGTGTGGTGACGAGGATCAAGCTAATTGGGAAATCTTATATCTTTAACACGTAATGTCGGGATCTGCGAGTCTAAAGCAAAGAATGCTCTCCTAACTTGAAGTGGTGTGATGGTTGGTCTGAGATAATAGCCACTCGTAGACTCCAATCAATGTCGAGCTCAACCGAGATTCTATTCATTGGTTGTTGAACACGTGGAAAATGACTGCGGGTGCCTCGTATAGATTTCTAGACAAGGTCATGGAAGTAAGAATGAGAGGCATGATGAAGCCACATGTATTTATGGGTGATTTTTAGTCTGGTCTAGAAATTCTTAGCTTGATCGGATGCTATGTTTAGTAAGGAAAGTTGTGCGATAATATCTGGTGGAAGTGGTGAAGATATGAATACTAATGTATGCAAACTAGTGTCAATGTCTAACTGATCTAGCAGGCCCATTGGGTTGTGGGACCTGAGGATCACAACCAAAGACTCATGGGGGTTGTGGCCCTTGGATGGTCATGCGTAATCAAACCCTATTTCTAGAGTAGTCCAATAATCGTAGGCTTGATTAACAAGCTATGTTTAGTGTATTGAGTTGTTCTATCTTCTCAGAAAAAGTTACAAGTGTGTGTAAGACTGTCAAACGTAAGCTGGTATCAATGTTAGTTATCAATTTTGGCCCATTGGGTTGTGGGACCAATGGATCACAATTGTATGTATTTTCCTGTTGTGGACCATTGATGGTCATACAAAATGAAATAAAATGATTTTAATAAGAAAACTAATTATTAAAAGAGATCTAATCTATGTTTTTGGGGTTTTCACAATATTTTGGATCAAAGCAATAAAAAAAACTAATCTATCAAAGGAAATATTTTTGTTCTTTTCTAATCTTTAAGCAATGTGTTCTAATCTAATAAATAAACTAAAGACAAGTAAGTCAACCTAGATGTAGCTGGTTACTTGTGCAAATGTATGAATCTAATCTAAATCAAACAACCTAATCTGATAAAAATCCTCCAAACCCTACCTCAGAGGTGAAGAACAAATCATGACCCTGAAAGGGCTATTGTTCCTCACAACTTCCCTAGTAATGTTGAAAGGAAAACTTACTGAAATGAATGATTCTCTACTCTATTTGAAATGAATGATTCTCTACTCTATTTTTTATGAATGATTTTCTACTCTATTTGATATGAAATATTTTCTACTCTATTTGATATGAATGATTTTCTACTCTATTTGATATGAAATTGACAATTCAACACACAAGGAAAACAAACACACAATTCCAACCTAGACAAGCAAGAGCTTTGGAAAATCTAGTTGTGTTTGTATCTATCCCCTCAGTATGTTCCTTTCTTTCTCTCGAGTGTTCATGTGAGTCCAAGAGATTGGGAATGCAAGAACAATAATAAGAGGATGGTGCTTGAGAAATGACAACTTGATGGCAGTCTGGATGCAATAGGTAGAAGAGAGATAACACAAGAGATCAGAGCTTGGCTATGCAATTCCTAGCAAGATCGTAGCAACAATACAATGCAAGATACACAAAATTCTCAGGCCCTTTTTCTTGAATACAAGCATGGAATATATAGGAATGGAGGATGGGAGGTGCCTTCATGCACAAGGAAAGAAGGAGTAGTTCCAACCAATTAAATCTATTTAAAAATAGAAGGAGGAAGGAGAACCAAGCAATCAAAGCTAATTTTAGACAATTTGGCTCATGGATGCATGCAAAAAGTGAAGTTAAGTGAACCATCACATGTTAAAACATGCGTGAAGAATCTGGAAAAAGTGGGCAAGACCACCCCTGCATGCAGGTGGTGGTTTCAGAGGACCCCCCTTTTGGGTGGTGGTTTAGAACCACCCCCAGGCCAAAAGGGGGCGGTCCTGGCACTAAAGGCCAAAACATGCGTAGAAAGAGAAGAAAGCTAGAAGAAAGTGTGGGAAGGCTAAGTAAAGATGTCTAGGAAAAAATATACACTGCGAATGGAAATTGGAGCTCGAACACCTTCTTGAAAGGACCTAAATCATCATTGGGGACTTTTGTAACATTTTTTTGATAATGTAGCACATGTAATTTTGGGTGTGTACATATTGCCCCCTCGAGAGAAGTGTCTTAGCCATGAAAAGGTGTAAAACGTAGAGTCCGAGTATGGTGTTCCGAAATGGGAGTTAGAAGTTATACCTGACATGCCCGTGTGTGTGCAAAATCTCACCCACCCAAACTCCCACTACCTGTAAGAGAAAAGAAGACTCACGTGCAAGATAGATAAAATATTGAAAAATAAACACTAGATCAAAATGACAAGAGGACTTACCATCTGTGTGGGGATATAGAAATATATACTGCCAACGCTCCAGCCCTGTGAACAAACACTCAAAATGAGGTTAAAATAATATATATATATATATATATCAAAACAACTCATTTTTCAATTCATTTGTGCTATTTGATTTGGTGAATTTGGAGCTCTGGACCCATGGTGATCATTTTGATGAGAGTACAACCGATATGACCATGACGAGATCGTGACCATGCCTCCATGTGTGGGAGATCGACCAACGCGGTCAAAGGTTAGTTATTTTCAATTTTGTCTTTTTATACCCTAAATGTAAAAATGTTGAAAAGTTCACCTAGGGGGATTATTTTCAAATTTTTTTGTCTTAAATGAGTCTCTAGGGGGTGCCCATAGGGCATGCTTTTATTTGTCAAAAATAGTCTTTTTTTTTTGTCTTTTTGAGCATTTTTAGGGTAAAAGACGCGTTTGGAAAATTGGTCTAGGACCGCCACCCAAAAGGGGGTGGGTCACACACCACCACCCTTTCTTTCAGGTGGCGGTCTGGAACCACCGCCTACTGCCTTTGGGTGGTGGTTCTAAATAGAATGACCAAATGTGTTTTTAACTTGATTTTTTTGGATTTTTCATGTTTTGTGATGTTTTTGGTGAGCTTATTATTTGGTATATGTTACTAACTTGCTCTTTTTCCATGTTTTGGTGAATGAAGAAGGAGGAGTACATTAGATGGAGTCGGGAGAGGGAGTGTGATTGGCTCCCTGGTATCCTGGATCAGCTGACATAGGATGAGATGGATCTTCTCAGAGGGCTGGTATTTGGAGGATTGCATGGGTTCCCCATGTTGCTCCTACTAGTCACATTCTATGTGACTTATTTTCCTATTGGGATGCTGAAACACTTTTTGGTTCCCAGTGTTCAGGGTGAGTGGACTATCACCTTGGAGGATGTATACCATATTCTTGGGCTCCCGATACTTGGGAGGAGACTGAATTTGGAGACAAGTGGGGTCCAGGGCCATGTGATGATGAAGTAGGCTACATATATGGGAGATGCCATTGTCTCATCTAGCTCAAAGAAGGGAATGAAGGTTTGGTCCATTCCACCACTCCCATTCCTATCATACATAGAGCCATCATGGGCATCTTGTCCTCCCGATTGATCTGGGGACAAGGGTGGTGATACCCTTTTGTATTGTTGGGCTCCTATCATTGTGTAGAGATCGAGGGGCATGGCATAAATATGCTTGGGGCACAAATATCTTGGGGACCACCTACCATGATCTATATAGGGTGGTCATATGGTAGGGGCAGTCATTGAGCCACCCCACTCTTGTGATGAGTTGGGTTTATGAGCATTTCATCCCCTATGGGGGGAGTACCAGTATCAGATCCAGGGGCTGTTTCGGGAAGCTAGATGGATAGGTATGTCAAGTACTTAGGATGCCACATCAACCCGTGGCTTCCTGACTATGGAAGACATGACTGCCACACCTTATCAAGACATGAAAGGATATGGGGTGGAGGTGACCACCATAGTAGCTTTCTCTTGATAGGTCAGTTGGTTGATAGAGCAGGGAGACTTGAGGTCCACCCATTTGATCGGGTCCCCCAACAGTTTGGCCTTCCATACATTGATATGCTCCCTCCCGTCACTCCCATTTATAGGACTATTCAGAGGAGGCTCAGAAGGGCCCTAGAGGGGATCTGGTTGGATAGTGGTCATTTCCAGGTGTGCCCATTGCAGTTAGATGGGTGGTCCATGCTGCTCACTGGGAAGTGGTGCCCCTCGAGCACCCTTACTTCAGATTGGCCACTCCTACTCACAGGGGAGTAGGATGAGCCCATTGATCTAGACTCTGACTCTGAGGAGGATACGGGGGGATGAGATGGAGGAGGATTAGTTAGAGAGGACATGGAGGATGAGGGAGTTGAGGAGTTGGGACTGAGTGAGGCAGCCCATGGAGGAGGAGGAGGAGAGTGACCCTGAGTGGCATGACACTTAGGAGATGCTGAGAGCAGCACATGAGGAGGCAGTGTTGAGAGAGAGACCTTAGTCTCGAGTCGACACTTCCTCATGGTGGAGAGGGGGATGATGAGTCCATCATAGGAAATGATGATTCACTTTGGCTTTGGGAAGCCCCGTAACCACCACCACCAACAACAAAAAAAATAAACTACCGACCCTACTTGGATGCCTGGAGACCCGAGTAAGTTTAATACTCTCTCTCTTTTTTTTTGGTTAGGAATGTTGACTTATATCTCTTTCTTTATTTTGTTTTCCTAACTTATCACTTCTTGCTTTCTTCTTGTAGTGATGACACAGAGAGTGGTGAGAGCTCATCCATGGGTATGCATGGATACTACTCTATTGATCCCCTGGGGAAGACCTGAGTTGAGATGACTACCGATTGGGCAGCCATTAGCCGTAGGTAGACACACTAATGTATTTCCCCTGTGTGGAAGGTAGCGGAGATAGTGACTTCCCTCCATACCCAGGTGGTGGGTATGAGACTACTGAGCACTTGATGAGACAGAGCCATTCTCGCAAAGTGAGGCCATGGGAAGTGGATGCCACCATGAGCACTCACATCATTTGTTCACTCCCAATGTCATCAGTAGCCATAGTAGGAGCCCCAGATGTGGTCGGTGCACCATCCGAGGGATCTCACAGGGACTGACAGGCCATGGGGCCATTTTTATTGCTTTGATGACATTTTTTTGGTCATTTATATGATTTTTTGTATGTTTTGGGCTCATTGCATGAGCATTTTGACCATGCCTAGTGCATGGTGACATTGTATACAAACTTGATTCACCATGATATATACAGACTCTTATTTTTGGTTTGGTATTCCAACGTATCTGAGTTGATTTCTTTTGGTTTATCTCTCATGTGTACTCTAGATATTTAGAATTTCCACTTTTCTATGCTTTTTAGAATGTATGCAATGGATGTGAAATGATAACAGAATGATTTCTTTTTGTATTTCATAATGTTGATATATGATGATGCAAACACAATGTGATGTTTGAATTTTAGTTTCTTTAAGAAATCTTTGATACCTCATATTGTCTTGGAAAAATGTGGTGATAAAATGATATGATAAGAAGATGTACTTGCCCCACTCCTGACTCCACACAACTAGTAGGATGCGAGGGCTCAACACCAAGAGCTACAGGAAGGGCACAAGTTATGAAATTTTTTGAATGATAGTGATGAGAGAAAGACAAAGGTTTGACATAACCAAATTGAGACACTACAACCCTATCCTACTCAAGCTACCTCATAGTTTAGAATGTGAATTGCTTTGCAGTTTATCTAGACTTGGATCCATAGATGGCTACTTGGTTGAAAAATATGGGTTTGGGGTTTTAAGCTCTTTTGGAATTTTGGACATCTAACTCACTTTGTTTTTGACTATGATTTCACAATATTTGAGTGAATTATTTGTAACTTTCAAGTTTATCAATGAGACCCCCTACTCCTTGCCCCATGCTACCAGGAGGAAGCATGGGCTCATCACCATGGACAAGGAATAGGTGAGTAAGGGCATTTCTCTCCTTTCCCAACCCTACATCACCAGTAAGAGATGTAGGCTCAACACCGAAGGTTGGTAGGGAAAAGAAATGTGTAAAATAAAATTTTTTTGTGGATTTGCATTTGACTTACTTATCTAGGAAAAATGTTTAGTATGTTCTTATTTCCAAAGATATTTTTATGGGATAGATGTGACACCATGAAGCTTCTAGAACAGACTATAGGCAAAGACACCTAATCTAGAAAGAGACTATAAGTAGAACCAAGTATGCAGGCCTTGGTATGATCATGGTCAAAACTTTGTCTTATCTTGCTTGAACTGATGAAATGATTCAAAAATAATTGATGATACTATGAAGATTTGAAGAGATATGATTTGAATGTTTTTCCAATGTTTTTAGAAGTTTTTAGGAGTTTCTATAAGAATAAATCCCTTGATCACAAATTTTACAAAATGAATTGGTGGATGAAAATGCAATGCAGATGTAAGTAATGTACATATGAAAATGTTGGTGGATCATGCGTAGTACCTCTTTAGGTGAAGAGAGTTCATGGATTCACTAAAATCCTCACCTTCTAGTGTACACAGGAAAAATGCCCCATTTTTGTAGTCTTCTACTACTCGATATGGACCTAACCACCTAGGTTTGAATTTCCTTCCCTCCATGTTTTTTTTGTCTATCGGCTATCGAGTCTTAATACCAAATATCCTTCATAGATCTCACATTCGTAAACCTTCTTATTGTATTTTGAGCCATCGTTAGCGTAAATGTTGTGCCATTGTTCAGTGTTAAGTCTAGCCTCATCGAGACTTTCTAATTGGGAGAGTCGTGCTTCTCGATAACCCTCCTCTCCCAGATCCTGTGTAGTGAAATACGAGAGACTAGGTATTTCAAATTCAAGTGGTAGAACCGCCTCAGCACCAAACACTAAAGAAAAGGGGTTGCCCCCATTGGTGTTCTAACTGACGTTTGATAGGCCCACAAGGCCAAAAAAAGCTTTAGGTGCCAATCTCATTTATTCTCCTTAACGGTTTTGAGAAGGATGGCCTTTAACATTTTATTGTAGCCTCAACTTGTCCATTAGCCTGAGGATAGTAGAGAGAAGCCATGTGATGACTTATTTTGAACTTTGTACACAACTCACGCACCTCATCATTTTTGAAAGATGTGCCATTATCTGAAATAATGACTTGTGGGATGCCATACCTACAAATGATTTGGTTTAAGATGAACTTAGTGATCACAGAGCAGGTACAGTGGTAAGAGGCATGGCTTCTACCCACTTGGTAAAGTATTATGTGGCCGTGATTATGAAGTTATGGCCATCCATTGATGAGGGAGAAAACTTCCCTATCAAATCCAAGCCCCACGTGGAAAAGGGCCATGGGGTTGCGATTGGTTGCAAAGCTTGTGCCGGTATGTGGATCTCATGGGAGAACTCTTGACATTTGTGGCATCTATGCACAAACTCTATTGCATCATGTTCTAGAGTGGGCCAAAAATAGCCCATCCGATGTATCTTTGAGTAGTGGTCGTGGCCGCCAAAGTGACCTCCACATACTCCGCTATGTGACTCATAAAGAATCTTTTTCAGATTCTTTGGCATCAACACATCTTAACAACATTTCCATCAAAGGCTCTGTGGTAGAGCACTTGTTCCAAAATAATGTACTTAGTGGAAATGACATGTAACCACCTTCTTTTTTGTGATGTTTCCCCTTCTGGGTATGTGTGGTCCATGATGAAATTGACAATGTCGGTATACCAAGGACATACAGAGATAGGGGGCCTGGTTTTGACAAAGTACACACACTCATTGGGAAAGTCTAGATCTACCAAATCACCCCCATCCAATGGATTGTCAGCCAACCAATCCATAATGATTTGTCCCTTAATGGATTTCTGATTTACAAATGTTAGTTCAAACTCACCCATTAAGGTTATGAAACACCCGACCTTTTTAGACAAGGATCCTTGCATGAGGAATGTCTCGCAAGTGGATTTGTCTTAACAATAACCCTTGTTTCTTGATTCAACATATAATGCCTTAAACACTTTGTTGTAAAGACTATGGCAAGGCATTCCTTTTCTTCCTATGTGTAACATGTGTCTCATAATCAAGCAACATCCGACTAATGAAATAAAATACACATGTTCTCATTTTATCATCATCCTCTTGAGCCAACATGTAGGCTAGCAAAACATCATAGCTAGCTCGTGAATACAAGATCAAAGGGTGATCTGATCTAGGTGGCATTAGTGTGGGAGGGGACAACAAGAATCGTTTAACTACCTCAAAGGCCTCATTGCATTCTTCCATCAATCAATGCTATAATCCTTTTTCAACAAATTGTTGATTGGATGAATAAAAAGGTCAAGTCAGGGATGAACCTTTGGATTGCACCGAGTTTCCCAAGAAAATATCTAATACAGACTCTCATCGATGGTGGAACCATTTCTAACACACCCAGATTTTGGTTGGGTCGACATCAATCCCTTGTGAAGATATAATGTAACCCAGAAGCTTGCCTCCTGTTACGCCGAATACACATTTCTCTAGATTTAATGTGACACACGTACTATTGATTAAGTGTGAAAGGATGATATGAAGCACCTCTGGGTGATCGCAATGCTTCCGGCCTTAGCCAATAGGTCATCCATGTAGGATTCCACAATCTTATGAATAAGGTCATGGAATATGTATGTCATTGCTCGTTGGTATGTGGCACCAACATTCTTAAGACCGAATGACATGACAACATAATAGTAGGTTCCCCAAGGAGTTATAAATGTAGTTTTGGCTTGATCCTCTTAGAGATTTTGATTTGATTATATCCCAAAAACCCATCCATGAGAGACAACAATTCAAATCCATTTATTGCATCAACAATAACATCGATGGATGGTAATGGGAAATCATCTTTGGGGAAATCTTTGTTAATGTCCCAAAAGTCTATGCAAATATGGATCTTTCCATTATTTTTTTGAGAATGGGGATGATATTAGATACCCATTGTGAATAATTGAACTGGCTTGATGAATCCCACTGGAGAAGTTTCATTACTTCTTCTTTCACCATGAGGGCCACTTTTGGCTTCATGGGTCTCGATTTTGCTTAATCGGCTTTGCATCGGTTTGGTGATGAGATTGTGCACCGTGATATGTGGTGTAATTCCCATCATTTCTTTGTAACTAAATGTGAAATCCTTTTGATGTTCTTTGAGGATTTGGGTATGTATTTCCACCTCCTCTGGAGTTAAGGAGGATCCTAGTTTCAAAATATTTGGTTCTTCCTCTGTTCCAATGTTTATATCAATCATTCCCTCGATTAAGGAGGTGTTTCCCTCCTCAAACTAAGTGGGGCTGGAGGTAACTCTAAATCCCCTTCTTCTTCTACCTCGTAAATCTCAAGACCCTTTCCTAGGGAGGATTCGATCATGGGATTCCCAAAATAAGAAGAGGAACATGAAATTAAGGAAAGGTCTATCTCATGATAGGTAAGATGTAGTTCTGCCAAAGTGTTTAAATAACTTAAAGTTGATTCATCACTATTAACATGCTCTGAACAATCGGGATGACTCTCGGTTTCTACGTATGTCAACATTGGGGTCATTGGTGCTTTACGAATCAAGGGTTTGGCGTGAACTGAAACCATGAAGTTGGTATCTTCTAGGTCACTACTTGGGGTAAAGCATGAAGCAGAAGTTGCTATAGAATCTGCAAGAAGGTTCTATTCACATGGAACTACTTCAATTGAGATGAAATCAAACCCTTTTGTTAGACCTAGCACTATTGTTTTGTAAAGTTGTAGATGCTCAACTCTAGTCTCATATACTTTGGATATCTAATTTGTGACTAGTTGTGAATCACCCAACACCCTAATATTGAGGATGCCCATTCTCTTAGCTACAATGAGACCTAATAGGAGAGCCTCATATTCAGCCCCATTATTTGTGCATTCAAAATTCAACTTGAAAGAAAAAGGTAGAATCCTTCCTTGGGTGAAGTAAGGATCATCCCCCACGATGCCAAAAATGACACTTGGCTCCATCAAAATGGAGAGTCCAACAACTACTTGAAAAGATGGATGTTGAGTCATCCTTTGTACCTTCCCCTTTACCTCGGTTACCTCAACCATGCAAACCTCATCTGCTGGAAGGGAACCGAGTCCCAAGGCATGTCCCATACCCATAGAATCAAAGGGGAGGAGAATAGGAAAATCCTTCTCTAATAGCTCAAAAATATTTGTTGTGGTTCCTAGTGACACTATCTCTACAATAATGGTTTCATCCTTGACCACCGGAATGCCTTGATCAAACCCATGACTTCTAACTCATTGTAGGAACTAGTTTTTTTTCTTTGGTACCATGCTTGCAGGTTTGTTTAACTGATTTGTGGGAAGCTCAAATTCAGAGTGGACCCCTGGCCTTTTCTTTAAGTTGGCCAAATGTATATCAAAGGGTTTTGGATCACCTTGTGCCACAAAGACTTTCCCTAAATGTAGGAATCTAACCTCCTGGAATAGAGTGGAGGGGATTTCCTTCATGCGGTGGATCCAAGGATGGCCAAGGATCATATTATAGTTGGTTTCCTAGTCTATAATATAAAACTCAGTTAGTACCATCTTGGGCCCAAGAGTAACCGATAATACTATGGTTCGATCGACGTTGCCTTGAGGCTATCATAGCCTCTCAGTGTGTTTGTGTCGAGGAGCAATTGGTCTCCCCATACCCTAACTTCTAAAGAAAAGAGAAGGGAACTATGTTAACTACTGCCCCATCATCGATCATTGCACATGCTTTACATAGTTATTGTAAATCCAAACTTGTAGAAACAAATTGGGTCACCCCTGAGCTATCTCAACATCCGTGGGCATCTTGTTGATGTCAAACATGAACCCAATATCTCTCTCAAAGGCTCCCTGGAGGACTAACATCAAAGTCTATGTGATTTATTGTGCCTCTGGTGGAGGGGTAACATTAATCAAATGGCCGAGACCTAGTGCTTCTAACAGAGTGGCTCGATGAGTAGGGGAATTCTTTCAAGTAGATCAAGAAGGAAATGTGTGAAAAGGTCTTGGTTAGATCATTGATTAGATCATAAGCCCCTACTAGCTTGCTTAGTGTATCATGAGCATTTTCTGACATAACCTGGATAAATCGGGATTGGTTGTGAAGAATAATCCTTGGTTCTTGTAGCAAGCGTTAATTTGGGGTTGACATCTAACTCTACCAATCCCACATGATTTTCATTTTTTTGGTGACCATCCAAAGGAGGTGCCACCTGTGGGTTTGATGAAGTTGAGGCTTCACGATCATGAGTCCCTATTACAATACCTTTATTCAAACCATTGGGATCTAATCTACCATCCTTTGGATGCATGGGGAGAGGATCATTGAAGATCCCCATGGTGTGTTCTCTATGGAGATACTTGGTCCCATGTAGGCATTTTTGAGTGGGTGTTGGGTTTTCCAAAAACATGTCAACAAATAACTATCTTTGGTCTCTGGAAAAATGCAAAAACTTGTTACAATCATGGAAAGTTCTTGCATCATGCCCATGAACCCTATGGAAACCACAATATAAGTCGGGATCGTAATCTCGAGGCCTTTGGTTTGTTCCTTGTTGTGGTCCAAAACTACGGTTATTGTTTGGTTGTTGATTGTTATAATTAAAATTTTGGAACCCTTTCCCTTGGTTTTGGAATTGGTTGGGATACCCCCTAGGTATTGACTAGGGCTTGGGGTGTGTTTGTCTCTGTTGTTGAGGTTGTTTTGTTGTTGTTGAGGATGATTAAAATCCAATGTTTACTAAGGGTGAGAAATTGTTGTTTCTCTGATTATTTCCATTATTTTGTTGTTATTTGTAGCACATGTACTGGTAGGATTAACAACATTAGGATTTTTGGGCTGGTCAGTCACACCATCGGTCATGGCTCCATGATTCTTATTAAGGATCTTTGGTCCTTGATTATTGTTTTGTGTTGTTGGAGTAACCGGGATTATTTTGATTGGGAGTGACTAACTTCCCATTTCTCCATAAGTCTTATGACCATTGTCAATGGCTGCTTGGTCAATCCGAAGAGCACCCTCTAGCACCTCTTCATAGCTCCTTAGTGGGAAATTTTGAACCTCTTCCTTTGTCTCTCTATTGAGAGAGTGAAGGAACAAATCAAAAAGTTCCATTTGATCCATATTTGGAGCACTTGCAGAGGAGTAGAGAACTTTTCGCCACCTTTGAATAAAGTGGGCTGTAGACTCATTGTGTTCTTGCTTGATATGAAGGAATTCCCTGATTCTATTCTCAAAAGCTTGTTCATATCAAAAGCTTTGATAAAATCTGATACGAGTTTCTTGAATGAGTGTATTGAAGCCTCTCGGTATCCTATAGTACCAGTCGAGAGCAATACCTTCTAGTGTCTTAGGGAAAATTTTTCACAATGACTGCGTCCCATGGGAGCAGCTCTCGAATGGCCATTGCATAAGCCTTGATGTGGGCATTAGGATCACCCTCCCCTTTGAACTTTGGAAGATCAGGAAAGGGTCTCGGGAGCATGAATGTTCGAATGGAGAAGTCTAGGGGTTCCTTGAGATATTTAGAATAGGTCCCCATTGCGTATGTTTCCACCATTGAAGATCCTTGTTGGGGAGGTGGGGGCTGCATCGGTTGCTGAAATGGGACAACATAGACATTTTTTGGGGTGTATGGCATCCCCTGTGGTTGTCCATATGGACAGGTAGGTATACATGTCCCCCTATGGAGATTTAGAATACATGTGTACATAGGGGGTTGATTACCTTGATATGGAATCGAAGGCATGAAGCTAGGGAATGTTGCATTTTGGCTGGTATGGCATTTGAGAATGCACTTTTGGTGGTGCCTATTACAGATATCCATACGTGGCTTGGGGGCATACCCAAGGTGCCCATCCCCGTAAGAAGATCTCAAGGTTTTGAGTATTCATGTAAACTGGAGGATTATGTGTAGTAGGTATTTTCCCATAATTTCTGTAGGTAGGAAGGTTTGCGCTTGCCCATGCATATGAATTCTACGTATTTTGGGAAAGCTCTAACTCTTTGAATTTGTCTACCAAAGCTGAAATGACATCACCCATTGATCGGGGTGGTGCTTTTGCTTAGGTACCTTTTGTTGAACCCTCGAGAGGTTGTTGAGGAGTATGGTATCCTGCTATGAATTGTTCATGATGTTGCCACCCCTCATTAGTAGTATTGTTAGTTGGTGGTGGGGTAGCATTATTGTTTTGAAGTAGGACATCACCTTGTCCTTACAACCTATCAAAATATTGGTTCATGTTTTGGAAGTGTTGTTCACTCCTAGCATATCGTGCTAAATACTCCTCATCTAGATGGGGGAGTTGATTGGATTGCATGCTAATGGGTATCAAAACAATACCGAGGAGATGAACTTGCTTCACTAGTGAAATGTCATGTTATTTGAACTTGATTGTTCGAGGGGATAGGTCTGAGTGACCTGGTCAAGTTCCTCAATACATACAGAGGAACCAACATTGGTTCCCTAAAGTAGAGGGTTTTGAGCGGATGATGAGGTTTGTCCACCCATGTTGAAAGTGAAGGTGATTGTTGTGGTATACTTGATTGGTAATGGTACATGTCAAAACCTAGGATGGGATGACCATACTCATCATATCCCGACATATTTGGGGGTATAAGAATACCCACGAGAATAAAGGATGGATGAAGAAAGTGGAAATGTTTAGAGACTAGCTCTTCACGTTGGGTTCACCATTTTGTATGATAGAAAATCAACACGTGACCTTCTTCGCACCCGACCTCCGAGGTCATGCCGAGACAACCATGTGTAGAATGATTGTGAATGTGAGTGTGGTGATGGGGATCAAGCTAATTGGGAAATCTTATATCTTCAACATGTAATGTTCGGGATCTTGTGAGTCTAAAGAAAAGAATGCTCTCCTAACTTGAAGTGGTGTGATGGTTGGTCTGAGATAATAGCCACTCGTAGACTCCAATCAATGTCGAGCTCAAGTTGAGATTTTATTCACTGGTTGTTGAACACGTGGAAAATGACTATGGGGTGCCTCGTATAGATTTCAGACAAGGTCATGGAAGTAAGAATGAGAGGCATGATGAAGCCACATGTATTTATGGGTGATTTTTCGGTCTAGTCTAGAAAGTCTTAGCTTGATCGATTGCTATGTTTAGTAAGGAAAGTTGTGTGATAATATCTGGTGGAAGTGGTGAAGATATGAATACTAATGTACACAAACTAGTGTCAATGTCTAACTGACTGGTAGGCCCATTGGGTTGTGGGACCTGAGGATCACAACCAAAGACTCGTGGAGGTTGTGGCCCTTGGATGGTCATGTGCGTAATCAAACCATGTTCAGGGGAGTAGTCCAATAATCGTAGGCTTGATTAGCAAGCTATGTTTAGTGTATTGAGTTGTTCTATCTTCTTCAAAAAAAGTTACAGGTGTGTAAGATTGTCAAACGTAAGTTGGTATCAATGTTAGTTATCAATTCTGGCCCGTTGGGTTGTGGGACCAATGGATCACAATTGTATGTCTTTTCCTGTTGTGGACCATTGATGGTCATACAAATGAAATAAAATGACTTTTAATAAGAAAACTAATTACTAAAAGAGATCTAATCTATGTTTTTGGGTTTTCACAATATTTTGGATCAAAGCAATAAAAAAAACTAATCTATCAAAGGAAATATTTTTGTTCTTTTCTAATCTTTAAGCAATGTGTTCTAATCTAATAAATAAACTAAAGACAAGTAGTCAACCGGATGTAGCTGGTTACTTGTGCAAATGTATGAATCTAATCTAAATCAAACAACCTAATATGATAAAAATCCTCCAAACCCTACCTCAGAGGTGAAGAACAAATCATGACCCTGAAAGGGGCTATTGTTCCTCACAACTTCCCTAGTAATGTTGAAAGAAAACTTACTCGAAAAAACTTACTATTTGAAATGAATGATTCTACTCTATTTGATATGAATGATTTTCTACTCTATTTGATATGAATGATTTTCTACTCTATTTGATATGAATGATTTTCTACTCTATTTGATATGAAATTGACAATTCAAACACAACAAGGAAAAAAACACACAATTCCAACTGGACAAGCAAGAGCTTTGGAAAATCTAGTTTGTGTATGTCTGTATCTGTCCCCTCAGTATGTTCCTTTCTTTCTCCGAGTGTTCATGTGAGTCCAAGAGATTGGGAATGCAAGAACAATAATAGGAGGATGGTGCTTGAGCAATGGACAACTTGATGGTAGTCTGGATGCAATGCAGGTAGAAGAGAGATAACACAAGAGATTAGAGCTTGGCTATGTAATTCCTAGCAAGATCGTAGCAACAATACAATGCAAGATACACAAAATTCTCAGCCCTTTCTTGAATACAAGCATGGAATATATAGGAATGGAGGATGGGAGGTGCCTTCATGCACAAGGCAAGAAGGAGTAGTTCCAACCAATTAAATCTATTTAAAAATAGGAGGAAGGAGAACCAAGCAATCAAAGCTAATTTTAGACAATTTGGCTCATGGATGCATGCATGAAAAAAGTGAAATTAAGTGAACCGTCACATGTTAAAAATGGGAATATTTTATTGGCCTTAGAGATTTCCTCTTCTATGTGTTTTCTTTGCCACTTGTAGGTCTCTTGTTGGTTGTAAGCTTGAGCTTTTCCTATGTGTTTTCTTCTCTAACCTTTTACCTACGTTTCCCTCTTTCGGACCTGATGCATTTTACTAAATTCTATTCATTTTGGGGCTTGAGATCTACTAAAGTCTATCAAATTGAAGTGTGATAGAATTCTGCCACATTTCTATCTTGGACCATTGATTTTTGCACCACATGACACCATTTAATTGGGAAATTTATCCATTTTGTTCCACCATGTTTGCCAACTCTTCCTTGCTCCGCTATGGACCTGAAATATTATGGAATGGGATTTACATGTAGGTGAGACAATAAAAATATGTCACATACCCTCACAAGTGTTAGACTATTCATTTACTTGTACTGGCCACCGTGAAACATTAGCCAATGAGAAAGCTCCATCTACCTTCGCAGTGTTAGACTATTTGATAACCTTGACTGACCGCGGTGAGACATGAGCTAATAGGAAAGCTCCACAATCCTTGTAATGTCATAATGTTTAATACCCCCTTCAAACCGCTGTGAAATATGAGCCTAAAATAAATTCTACCTAGATCGTACCAAGCCAAGAAAATAAATGCTAATCAAACACCATGTTCAATAAGATGAAAGAAATTCACCAAAATAAATTTACGTAAACCTTTGCAAACAAATGAGTAGTAATATCATATATTATTATGGAACTCAATGAAATACAATGAGAATGAGCCTTACTTATATAGGAAAGGAATAAAAATCTAAGAACCAGTCAAGGTCATAGATCAAGCCATAAATCAAGGAAAGAACTAGTCATCAAAGAACTAGTTAAGTCCATAGATTTAGGAGATAACTAGACATCAAGGATCTATTCAATACCATAGATCAAGGAAAGAAATATACCTAACAACTAGATAATATCCCCCTAATAGATAAATAAATAAAAGAAATATCCACACTAAGTGGGTGAGGATAAATACAATAAATGTAAATAAAGTACCTATGTGAACATGAGCTAAGGTAAATACCTATTCTAACAGAGCCATTGAGAAATATCCATACTACTTCATAGTGTCTTTGTGTCAAATTTTTCTTTCCCAACATCATGTCAAAGTGTGTAAGGAAAGCCAGTAAGAAGGATTCACGTATGTCTCATGTTAGATCTATCTTACTTTCGTGTTTTCCTTTCATTTGTTGTGCCTTCACATCATGACTTTTATAAGGGAAAAATGAAAGAGTTTATGAGAATCAAATCAGAAACGAGGATCCATGAAGTAGTTGCACTCCAACGGAATCGTGATAGCTCGAGCGAAAGCGAGGAAAAATTGATCGGTAATGGAAGAACTTGCTCAACGAAACAAAATTGCATATAGAGGAAAGACACCGGATTGTCTTGACATGCTCATAAATGAATAGAAAAGGGGTACATATAGGGTGCTAAGTAACCCTAGTGTAAGACACACATGAAACCCTAAACCTAACCCTAAACCTAACCCATGTGAGATGACCTTCCAACATGAAAGGAGGACATAGGATAACTCACACTATACCCCCTTCATCGAAGCTAGGGTAGTGGCTGTGATGAGTCAGACGGAAGAGGAAGACACTCCTAAACAACTAAGAAAGATGTGCCAATGGGGCCCGACAACTAAAGGCCTGATAAGGTGCCCATATACAAACACAATCTTCCTAGAAGAAGAAGAAGAAAAGAAGGACTACATAGCCCGAAGAAGATGAGCAGCTGCAGAAGACCTCACCCCAAGAAGAGACCGTAAGTGAAGAAACTTCATCTTAGTGAAGGGCTTGGTGAATAAATCTACAATCTGATCAGCTGTCTGAATGTACTGAATGTCGATGATACCATCATGAATAAGCTCTCATATGAAGTGCATATGGATCTCAATGTGCTTCATCCACTGATGCTGAACTAGATTTTTGTAAATAGAGATTGTGCTTGTGTTATCACAAGTAGATAATGGTAGGCCACCAAAGTGGATGCCAAACTCTATCAGAATACCCTGTAGCCAAATAGCTTCTGTGGCAGCGTTAACTGCTCCTCTGTATTCTACCTCTGTAGATGATATCGCAATTACATTCTGCTTCTTGCTAGACCAACTAATAGGACCCGAACCAAGAGAGAAACTGTAGCTAGAAGTAGATTTCTGATGATCTAAGTCACCGCCCAATCAGAATCTATGAACCCAATCAAGTCAATATCAACCCTCCATGATAGTGAATGCCATCAGCATAAGTGCCATGAACATAATGAAGGATCCATTTAGCTACTTTCCAATGCAGCTCATGTGGCTCCTGCATGAATCTGGACATGATCCCAATAGCATATGATAAATCCGGTCAAGTGTGAGTCAAGTAAATCAAGCTCCCCACCAACTGTCGATAAAGAGTACCATCAACCAAGGGAGTAGAGCAATCTAAAACCAACTTAACCCGAAAGAAAAGGAGTAGGAGAAGACTTGCAATCGGACATCTGAAAAATGAGCTAGCAAATCAAGAGCATACTTAGGTTGTGAAATCAAGATTCCCGAGTCAGATTGTGAAATCTGGATCCCAAGGAAGTAATGAAGTAGACCTAAGTCAGTCATGGAAAACTTGTTGGCTAAGGTGATCTTCACATAATCAATAATAGAGGAAGAGCTGCCTGTGATCAACAAGTCATCAACATATAGAACAAGAATGAGTATGGAGTCATCTTGCCATAGAATATAAACATTTGGATCAGAGTGACACCTAGTAAACCCTGATGTAAGTAAAAAGGAGTCCATCTTGGCATACCAAGCCCGAGGGGCTTGTTTAAGGCCATAAAGAGACTTCTTTAACTTACAAATGAGGGAGGAATCTTGGACATAACCCAGAGGTTGTTCCATATAGATCTCTTCCTCTAGGTCACCATGAAGGAAGGCACTCTTAACGTCCATTTGATGGACTTTCCATCTATTCGCTATGGAAATGGCTAGGTCAGTCGAATAGAAGTCATCTTGCAACTAGAGAAAAGGTTTCAGTATAATCAACCCCAAACTATCTGGGAGAAACCCTTAGCTACTAATCATGCTTTAAACTTTTTGACGTCTCCATCTACTCCATACTTTTTTGGAACACCCACTTACACCGAATGATTTTTCTTCCTTTCGGAAGAGTGGTGAGATCCCAAGTATCATTCTTCATGAGAGAGGAATACTCCTCATCCATGGCAGAATCCCACTCAGGAATACCAGAAGCCTCCCGAAAGACTGTGGATTAGAAGTAGAGGTGAAGAAAGAGTGGGGTCCAATGAAATTTGAGTGAGTACGTCTCATATCCAAAGTATCTCCAACTAAATCTCCAAGCACTTTGCAAAGTTTTCCTGGCCCAAAGGGGACTAGGAGGATCAGGCTCAGAGTCAGAAGATTCTTCACTTGAGTGAGAAGGGACATAGTCCTCATCATCACTACTATCAGAATCAAGAAGACTCAAAGGTCTGATGGTCGGGAGGATCGGAAGAGGAGCACACTCAACAATATCATCATCTGATGAGTCAGAATCCGAATCAGTGAGCTGAAGAACCTCAATAGGTGGAGAAGTAGAAGTCGAAGAAGACTCATCGAACTTAACACTTCTCTCAATATATAGCTCATGAGAAGTAGGATTCATCAATCGATATCCCTTCATGCCATCAGGATACCCTACAAAGATACAAGGTTTGGATTGTGGTTCCAAGGCCTTGCATTTCTTCTTGGGAATCGAGCCATAGCCTTGGATCCGAAGACTCAAAAGTGCTCAACATTAGGCTTGCATCCAAACCAAGCTTCAAAGGGTGTCATCCCTCTTACTGCCTTGTGTGGAACATGGTTCTGAATGTAATTTGCACAATTCACTGCTTTAGCCCAATACTACGGAGGAAGAGACTTCGAGTGAATCATACAAGTGGCCATCTCCTTCAGAGTATGGTTCTTTCTTTTTGTGACTCCATTCTACGTGAAGGGCTATAAGCAATTGTATGCTGCAAAGAGATCCCTTCAGAAGTACAGAAATCCATGAACCTATTATTTACATATTCACCTCCATTGTTGGTTCGAAGAACCTTGATAGACCATTCCACCTGTTTCTCAGCAAGAGCCTTAAAGTCTTGAAAATGTTCAAAGACTTCAGACTTAAGCTTAAGAAAATATACCCAAGTATATCGTGAATAGTCATCAATGAAGGTTAGCACATAAAGAGCTCTAGTAAATGAAGGAGAAGGAAATGGACCAAAAACACTGTGAACAAGATCCAAAGGATGAGTGGCTCTCCAGGATTTTCCTTTGTCAAAGTTCTTTTCAGGATGCTTTCCAAGGGTACAACCCTCACAAAGACCCTTAGAAAACTTGACGTGAGGCAACCCATTGACCATTTCATTTTGGCTCAATTGTTCAAGGTAGCGATAATTTAGATGTCCAAAATGCTCATGCCATAGCTTACTAACCTCATTTGCATGAGTGAGCAAGGCAAGTGGGTGTAGAATCAAAAGTAAAGTGGGAGAAGGTGTACAACCGTGAATGGTGATCTACCTTTCCCTCAGCCACTGTAGTGTCATTGTTAAGCTCACGAATAATCACCGAGTTAGGACCAAATTCCACTCGCATTCCTTCACCAAGGTGAGTAATTTGGTAAACCGATAGGAGATTGGTAGAGAGATCAGGAACACTCAACACTTGGTTAAATGTTCCCCCATCCATCTCTACCGATCCACTACCAGAAACCGACACTATCGTGTCATTACCCATCGTGATTTGGGACATTCCACAAGGTTCGATGTTGGAAAACTCAACATGTGAAGAACCCATGTGGTGCGAGGCACCGAAATCTATAATCCATGTCGATGAAGGAGAAACTCTGGCTACAAGGGCCTTTCCTTTCTTCTTATCATTTTTAGCACCTTTTGCAGTAGAAGACTCGGCCTTTGAGCACTTTGTTTTATGGATTCAGGAACACTTATTTTATTCTTCTCAAGTAAATGAGATAAGTGATCAATCTATTTCTTAAAATAGTGTTGCTCATCATGACCAGACTTCTTGCAATAGGAACACAAATACTTTTTTTTTTGTGCCTTAGGCTCAGAAGTCGAAGTGTTTGTGTCATTTTTAGGTTTGGTCTTGGTTTCTTTCTTAGGTTGATCCTTTGTTTCTTTCTTCTTTTTAGTCTTCTTTCCCTTGCTAGTACTTGCTACAAGGGCATGTGACTTGGACTTGAGAGACCCCATTTGAATGAGTTTTCCTATTCTCGAATGAGTTGGGATGAAAAATAGTCAAAGGAGGGCATAGTCCAAGTATCACCCAAAGTAGCTTTTGTAGTATAGAAAGTTGACACGAAGATAGAATATTGGGACCTAGCTTAGAGAGAATCGACAAGATCAGTTGAGAATCTTTCTTTTCTACTTGACATCCTTTTAACAATAATCTAATGTGGACAAATTTTGAGAAGAAAGCTTGTAGGTTTTCAAAGTCACTAGGATTTAACCCTAGTAGTTCATTTTCCAACTCATGCGCTCTCATGTCATCTAGTTGTCCAAACATCACATCCAACATTTTCCACGTAGATTTAGGTGTTTTGGATGCCTCAATGTGGAAGAGCAAGTCAGGAGAAATGGACATGCAAAGAAGACCTAAAGCTTCATCACTACGGTTTAACCACTTAGATTTTTTAGGTTCATCATCTGGTTCAGTCTCAGTTCCCATGGTGATGTGGAATAACCCTTTACCCCTTAGTTTCATTATTATTTTCGATCTCCATTCAAAAAATTTGAACAACGTAAGAAAAGGAATTGAAAGTGCATCCATGAGAGAGAGAGAGAAAGAAATGTAGAAAAGAAACACAACCACCCAGGACAATAACAACCCCCCTGCTTTCGGCACTTTATAGTTTAGTGCGTTGATTACAATCGGGTCCGTGTGTGGTTTGAAACACTTGGTAACTTCTGCAATCAGCGTAATAACGCGTAAGAGAGGAGACCACAACAGTGTTTCATGGAGCGCAAAAATAGGACACCGTAAACAAGCACAAGCAAAAACAAGAAAGGAGGTGAAAGCCAACCCTGGTGGTGAGAAAAATGTCTCACGTTGTAAAAGGAAACCCCCTTGCTGCAGACTGTGGCGGACATGCTCACTAGTCGCAAGCAATAATAAGGGTGAAATACAAGGTTTTAAATGAACTCAAGGAGTTCAGAGAATCTTCAAAATGCCGGAAAAGAGCTCGGAAGGAAAAAAGAGTGCTCAAAGTGTCACTGCACACTTGAGCGCATGATTAGAGAAAAAAATCGACAATAACACCTAAATTTTACCATTTGGAAACGCCCAATTTTACTATTTTTAGAGCTATTGGAGTTTTAAAAAAATATTATAAAATAGGTTATGAAGATGTCGATTTTAAATATGTTATTAATCGTGAAGAAAAAATTTGAAATTAATAAAACTAGATTTAATTAAATTAAATCTAATTAATTACAAAAATTAATTAAAAATAAAAATTAAAAAAATAAAAAATTAAGATTAAATAAAAAAATTAAATTTAAAAATAAATTTTAAAAATTAAAATTAAAAAAATTTGAAAGTTTTATTATTTAAAAAAAAAAATTTTCTTTTATTAAAAGCATTTTAAAAAAACTTAAAAAAAAGAAATACGTTAAAACTTTTAAAAAACTTTTTAAAAAAAAAAGTTTAAATTTTTAAAAAAATTTAAAATTTTTAAAAAGAAACTTACCACGTTATTTTAGAAGTTTAGAAACTTACTTTGTTTTTTTTAAAAACGTTTAAAAAAAAAAAGCACATAAATAAACTTACCACATTATTTTAGAAGTTTCACGTTTTTAAAATGAGAAAAAAAAAAGAAAAAAAAAGAAAATAAAATTACTTGGGCCGTGAGAGGGAAAATGCAGACCGGGACGTGTGAAGAAAAATGGGAGGGTTTGGAGGGGGCACATCCAAAGCAGCTGGAGTGTTTTTGTTGAGGGTTTGGAGGGTGTGAGTTTGTTTTACAGAGTGTTGTTCCGTGGGGAAAGGTGGGCCTGGGTTGGGGCAACAACAAAATGAAAAAATCCTCCTACTCAAAAAAAACCCTTCAAGTAGAAGTGAGGGCACGGTAAAAATGTACCCACACAAAATACACCACAAAAACACAAAAGCTCGAATCTACTGAATGCATATAATGCACGAGCCACTTAGAGAAAGGCGAATGCCCCAAAAAAATGTACAACAATCCAATCGGTGACCAAGAGATCCACCAAACAGCCATGCAAGAGAGGAGAGAAGGCTCGGGCAGTGGAAAGAAAAAACCCAAAAAAAAAAACCCCAAAAAAAAAAAAAATTTACAAACCACAAAAAACAATAAAAAACCAAAAAAATAGAGATAAAAAAATTACTTCATTTTAAAAATTTAAAAAACTAGAAAATAGTCTATTTTGGATGATTTTCTAAATTGTGTAAAACCCTGATTTCTCAAGGTATGATGAAACCTACACATGCACAAAAAAAGGCACAAAAACTGACACAACTTTCCGAGAAATCTTGTTAGAGAGATTAGCAAAATAATTCCAGAAAATAGTGATTGAAAAACTTGCATGCAAAGCAGAAAGAGTAAAAGAACAAAGTAAAAGAACGAAACCAAGAAAGAGTAATCGCAACTAAAAATAACGAGTGCACATTTACCCGATCTCAACTCTGATACCATGAAAAGAGTTTGTGAGAATCGAATCAGAAATGAGGCACCATGAAGTAGTTGCACTCCAATGGAATCGTGATAGCTCCAATGATAGCAAGAAAGAATTGATCAATAATGGAAGAACTTGCTCAACAGAAACAAAGCTTGCACATAGAGGAAAGATAGTGGAGTGTCTTGGCATGCTCATAAATGAATAGTAAAAGGGTACATATAGGGTGTTGAGTAACCCTAGTGCATGACACACATGAAACCCTAAACCTAACCCTGTTGAGAGGAGGACACATAGGATAACTCACACTAACAAAAACTTTTGGGTGAAAATAACTACTTAATTTAGCCCTTTAAAATCGGCTCATTTCGTGGACTTTATATCCGCATTGGAGCCCATATGCTCTCCTATGCCAGAATGGCGACGCATGCCTACTATCACCATTGATCTTGTGCGATATGTCCTTTTACCTCTTTGAATTTGTTTTCCCCGCCATGAACCCAAAATCATATTGAATTTGGCTCATACCATGGACTTGAGTCCATAAAACCCGAATGGTGAGAGAGGCCAAACATCCAACAATGTGGCCTACAACTTGAATGCTTGGAGATTAAATTTTATAGGATAATGAACATTTGTTGGGGATTTTAAATGGCTAAGTCCAATTAAATCTACATTATCCATATTAATTGAAAGGGGTTAATTGAGGATAAAAGTATGAAAATAGAGACTAAGTTAGAAAGAGTGAAAGATCGGAAGTAGTAATAGAAAGAAGACAAAGATGGCCAAAAAACAAGTTAATTAATACTTTTCTTACTTAGGAATCATATGAATATGAATAGTGATTATTAACAAATTATAGATCCACAAATAAATTTACAAAGATTATAAATTATGATGTGTCATTAAATTAACATTAGATTTAGTTTAATAGAGATTGTAGATTACTGATTTTAATAACCACAATGAAAGCAAAAATAAGAAAGTAAAAGAGATAGAGAACATGTAATGCCTCTCTTTGTGTTGATATCTATACTTGCTTCCTTGTATGAAGTTGGAAAACATTGACATGTGATTTGTTCCGAGCTATTGTGCTCTTTTGAACTATTTAATCATGTTTGCTGGAATGATATCAAGTGCTTATGAGATCTAATTGTTAATAATTCTTATGACAATTTTGTACTTATGTTGATTTATCATGAAGCACTTACTTAACTAGGTTTCTGAAAAAAACTTAGTAATTTCAACTTGTGGAAAGTGAAATAAGATTCTTGGGACATTTAAATAAGTAGGTAACTTGGTAAGTTATTTAAGTTTTTGATATAATTTCTATTCCTGAAACTATTATATCGATATTGGATGAAGGATAAAACCTTGGATCAATTACAATGATCCAAGGAATTCTCCTTGATCGATATGTTATTATGAATATAACCGATAAGTCTATTTGAATTCTTAATGATTCCAGGGATCGCAATTATATGCCGATTAAGTTGATTATAAAATAACATAAGTTTTTAAGATTGCCTTATAAATTTGAAGGCATACTTTCGCTTAATATGATATGAATATGATTAAGGTAATGTTTATACTCTTTTTGATAGTATGAAGGCTTAATCTATCCTATACTAAGGTTATAATTATATTCCTAATGACCTATCTAATTCTATGTGATTTGGATTAAATAATAATAACCTAAGCTAAGGTTGAGGCATAAATATTAATTGGAACCTAAACCTATCTAAGGATCCTATGTCCTAATCCTTTGACCTAACCTAAGGACCTAACTATGGTTAACATGGTTGAGAAGGGTTAGTTGCATGGTTACACAAATTGGCTCCAACCCATACTTTTACTTAGTGAATTAAATGAGTTTAATTGATATTCACTACCACCTTTGGCAGGGACCAAGTCATACTTGACCATTCACGCTAAATTGGTGGCTAAAGGCTTAGTAAAGTTATGATGAACTATTAGTTGATTACTAATTTCAAATTAGCAGCATGGCGGTTGGTGGGATTGTTGGGAGTAACTAGAAGTTTTTCCATGACATTAATGGCCTTGGTGAAAATGAAACCAACTTGGTAAGAGCACAATGGTTTTGGGAGAAAAGATAGGGGTTAGTTTTCATTGTTCATTTGGTTTTTTGAGCACTTGGGCTCTGCATGTAGACCTTCTATTTTTTGAACTGTTAGTTTGTTTTTGGATAACAATGATCTATCAGTTGCATGGAGGAAATAGTGGAGGAAAATTTAAGGCATTGGATATTAAAATAGAAAGAAGGAGAAGAATGGGTTTTCTATGGAAGCCATTTTGAAATCTCTCGTGGAATATTTGTGGAAGCTTGGAGAAGAACTTGGGAGCTTGGAAAGGGATTTTAGGACCTCTACCAGGAAAGATAGGCTCTAACTCCTTGAAATATTTTTCTCTATTTAATGGTTTCATGAAAAGAACTCTGCTCTAATATGAAATCTTGTTCTTCTGTTTCGGGTTTCATATATTGGTTTCATTATTTAATTATCTATGTTGTATTATGAATTATTATTTTTGAATGTGGTCGTATTTCGATTATTGTGGCTTTGGTTTCTATATGTTTGATTAAAAAGTAATATTGTGAATCATAGCAATGTTGGGATGTGTTTATGATCGAATAACTTAAATAAATTATGTTCTTGTGCTTTTTCAAAGTATTGCACCTTTGTTTCATAGATACCCATCTCTCTATGGTTTAATGCAAGTTTTGTATGATCTAATGTATACCTAGAAGTAGGTTTTTTTGGAAATATGATTTGATAGGTTTTCTATTTTTGGGTATTCGATATACTAGCTTGAATGTTTGTTTTTAACTCTGTAAACAATCTATCCTTTGTTTGACCTTGAATAACAAGTCGAAATGCAACTGTATATTTAGTCATTTTGGCTTAAGTTAAATGGAACTCATATATTGATTCGATACCCTTACTGGGTGTTCGAGTATTCATTTCTTTGGGTGACGCCTTTGAATTTGAAATGGGCTTTCTAATCAGGTAATAACAGATCTATTTGAGGATTCTAGGTAGTTTAAGTTTATAACGAAGTCTTTTCACTTTGTCTCCCATGTATGGAAGCCTTTGCAACTCTAAAATGGAGCCATAGGTTGACGACTCGTTAGGTATTTTTGGTTTCGTAGACACCTCTCTTGGTAATTGTTCTTGTATCCTTTATTCACTTCACCTTCATGGAAAGGATTTAGTGTTTGTAGATTGTGTGGTTGAACCTCCTTCACCGACAAACTAAACTAAAAGTAACTGTGAATCGATTAAGTTATTTCTAATTTACATTGAGCCTTAGGCTCACTTAGTTCGAAGTGATACCGACGCCTACCTTATACTTTTGATCTAATCGTATCCAGTATGGATCGTTACCAATATGATTTAGTAATGAGTTCTAGTTTTAAGTTATTATGAAGCTTGAGTTAAACTTAACTTTATTACATGGAGTGTAGACTACTCTTCCATTTTTAGCAAGGTTGAACTAGTTGGATAATCTCCTATTCTAAACCTGCTATAAATTGATTTAAAGTTTTTGTAGAGTTTAATCTTAGATTGTTGATCAATTAGATACAATTTCATAATTATTGATCTTTTTGATGATCATGGAATCTTTGTGCTTTGAAAGGTAGTCTTGATTGAGTGTAACTGTGATTAATTTGCTTAAAGATTAGGTTGAGATGCTTTGAGTGTAAATGTTGTATAAATGCTTAGTCACTTATACAAGTTTCTTTCCTAAAATCAGTGGCTTCATAGTTGAATAGGGGATGATTGTTCAATCATGATAAGCCCTTCTGGTAGATGTTATGATTTAGTGTATTTGATCTCATTTCATCTTTAGTTACTTGGTTCATGGTTGTTACTTTGGATACTAATGGAGTATGATCTTATACCTCCTTTCGAATAAGTTTCGGTTTGAAATGACCTTACTAGAATGTTGATTTTGTACTATGAATAACTATGGAATGAAACTCAGTATGTTGTATATGTGATTGGATTTTACTTGATTGCTATAATGAGTTGATATATATATATATATATATATATCTCAATTATATCAGGGTAGTTAATAAGTATTACCTTGCATGTCATTGCTCGAATGATGTATAGCAAAATGTTTGATTAAGTTAAGTTATACAATCTTATTAAACAAGATATAAAATTACAGTCATATAAGTATGGGCTTATATGATGTAATCCTATTATTCTTGTACTTACATTAATATGATTGATTATGATCAATTGTATTTGTTTTGTTACCTTTGTGCCTTAAACTATTACTTGATTGGGATTATTTGAATGAATTGCATGAGATAACTTGTCTTCCTTAGATGATTTCATTTATGATGTTCTTGTGGTATGATCAAAAGAGTTATGTATTTTATTTTGAACCTTAGGATAATTTCATTTAAAAGCAAAGTGTTCCTTTTATGAAATTATTAAGTTAGAGCATGTTGTTATGAAGATTTAGTACCTATCATGCTTAGTTCATATGAACTGACACATGCTAACAATCTTGTAGATGGACTTCATGAAAGATGAAAGAAGGAAGACATATAAAAAGTTGCATTTATTCTATTGATTGAAGTATATTATTTGATTAAATGATTATTGTATTAATTTATTGAAGTACTTTTGATTTGGAAACAAGAAAGGCCTATGGCCCATTTATTGTAATTACTTGGAAAGATGTTGATTTCAATGATACAAACATGTTTATTGATATTTAAATTTTGAATGAAATAAGGATGGTTTACTTGATTTATATTGTTTAAATGGAATGGACTGAATGAAAAGTGTTTGAAATTAGTTTTAAATTTCATTTATAAAAGTGAGGTAGATTATATTATTTCCATTACTATACTAAGCATAAGTATTATCTAATGAAGTACTAATGCTTCATGATTGCTTATGTGAAATTGAAAATATCAGATATTATGAAATAGTAATGAAATATGATAGATATTTAAGTAACTTAGGGTAATAAGATGAAATATATAATAAATTAGATTAATTCCATCAAATTGAATGAGTTGAAATGTACTTATATGATTTGGAATGGTCTATATGTATTGATCCTTAAATATATACTTATTATTTAATTACTTAATATAGTTTAATAAAGTAGTGATCATAATGAATTTAGGAACAAGGGAATACTTATAACTAAACTATAAGTAAAGTAAAGGTGTATGCTTATGAAGTTGATGTGTTTGAAACACATTTGATAGGTTATGTTACTTATAAAAGTATGAAACATACCTAAAATATTAGTAATTATGAATAGTTGAGCTATTCCTTTGAATATTGAGTAAAAATAATATTGCCTTAATGTTGTCCTATATTTAATACAACTAAATTAGGAGCATGACACTTAAGTGAATTAAGAGGAAAATGTATGCTTAAATGATCAAGCACAAATGCATATTTAAATATGTAATTCCTACACTTAAGTGAATAAAAATTATGATCCTTACATAAAGGAATATTCATTTTGAACCCTAGATGATCCTAGGCATGACACCTAACAATGGGAATATTAATGGGTGGATTAACAAGCTGTGAATTAAATGAATTAATGAACTTGTTAAGATATGATTTTTTCACTTAGCAGAACTCGATGGGCCATCATAGCATCATAGTTTTTACTACATAGTACCCATTTAATGACGTGAGTCATTAATTGGTTATTATGGAGCAACCACTATGGCGTGACTATCCACCTAGCTCCCTTAAGTGTTGCTATCATAAACTATGGATCAGGTCTCTGTTATACACTAATTAGTGATAATAGTATGGCCTAGTGTTGATGTCATCTTATGATGACTATAGGTAATGAAGTGGATCTAAAGAGACGTAAGTCAATTTAGATGCACTTGATTTCCCTTAGTCTTCATAAGAGTAGACTATCAACACTAGTCTATGTGTGCTATCTCTACTTAGTATATAACAAGGACATGGATGTGAATGACGTGAGTCAAGATAGTCTAATCTAGATAAAAATTTTGAGTGTGGTGAAAGACATATTCCTTTGACAAGTATGTCATCTAGGAATAAAAAGCATGGTACATACATGTCTTTAAACTTTGGCCAAAGTATTGCAAACTGTTGGTTGCATTGTCTTGATTTCACTGGACTAAAGATGCATGATATCAGATGAGTATCAGTAATAGATACTCAGATAGGATCTTTAGGCATTAACACTTGATTGAACCTTAATGGAATAAGGGAACCACAAGTATACTTAGTATACACATCTATATAAAGAAACATGAGAGATCGGTTTAATACCGAGTCATGAAATGAGAGATCAGTTTTATACCGAGTCATTACAATTGCATATGGTTTATTGTTATGTGATGGATTAGCTAAATGAATGTTTGTTCTAAATTATGTGAATTTAGAATAGTGAACATTATGTTTTTTTTTTTCCCCTATTATTGAAGTCTTAAAATGAGGATGTTACATTTTGGTATCAGAGCTGAAGGTTCATAGCTCTTGGACCTATTTGAGTCCATCACTGATAAAACTTAATTTTTTTGTTAACAGAAAATGGTTAGAACAAGGGGACATGCTGCAAATAACCAGCCTCTAGTTGGTGAGGTAGCTACAACACAAAATATGGATGAGATCCTTTTTCCCTACTAGACATAAGGGATCGTCTTGTTGTACTTGAACAACAAGTAATGGGAAATGAAGAGGAGGATAATGATATTAATAACAATGAGAAACCTCTAGAAAATAATGTTAATGCTGAAAATCCTGGTGGAGACAATAAAATTAATGCAACAAATAATGATGTTGTAAATGCCAACAATAACGTTGCAAATGCGAATGAAAATGCACCTAACCAGCCTAAAAATAAAAAAAGGCAAGGTTGGCAGTTGAACTTACAAATGACATAAAAATGAATAAGTCCACCAAAATTTGATGGTACCACATTGGGAGATGGGGCTGAGAATTGGCTCATGAAATGGAGAAGTACTTTGCAATAAGGAACTTCTTTGAAGAAACCAAAGTAGTATGGGGAGCTTACCAAATTTCCCATGAAGCATCTTCCTGGTGGGACAACTATGTAAGGCTAAACTTAATATTGATGAAGCTAGCATCACATGGGATCAATTTAAGGGATACTTTAGGAAGTGTTGGTTTCAACTCTATTATGATTAGAAAATGACAGAATTTCAGACCTTAGCTCAAGGAAAATTGACTGTGACTGAATATTGGGAGAAGTTTACTAAGCTTCTCAAGTATGTACCATAGTACCAAACTGATGAAAATTTTAGAATACATAAATTTATAATGGGGTTGAATCTTGTTATAGGTGGAGAGGTGGATGTACACATAGTCCATCCACTATGGAAGGAGTTGTAGAAAAGGCCATAAGGCAAGAACAAAATTGAAGGCAATTTTTACACATAAGGAAGAGAAATGTAAGAAATTTTCTAGCTCTCCTTCACCTTTGGCACCTAAAAAGGTTGCATGGAAAAATTTTGGGAGTAAGAGTAGATTTGGGACTGAAAATAGTAAAAAAACAACAAATAAACCTACTACAAATAACAAAAACAATGGACAAAATAACAATAATGGGAAAAAAAAGAAAAATAACAAAGGTGACAATAAGTTTGAGCCTAGGAAGGGACCTGTTGGGGGCTGTTATAACTATGGAAAGGATCATTACGTAAATCAATTCCTCTAAATAAAAATGACAGCAACCAACAACACAAGATACATGCTGCAGTAGCTGATAAACAAGATGAAAAACAAGCTATGCCCATAGAAGTACTAGGTAAGTTGTTTGGTATACATGTAACTATAATTTTTGATACTGGTGCTACAAAATGCTTTATTTCTAGTAAATTAGCTTCAAAATTAAAAATAAAAGATGGAATTATGGAAAAATCATGGACTATCCATTATGGGAACAATGTTGTCCACACAGTTGATAAATGTCTTTTTGGCACAACCTTAGAATTACCAAGATTTACTATAGAAGTAGACCTTTATGTTGCACCTTTAGGGTCTTATGACATCATAATTGGTGTGAATTGGCTTGTTGATCATAAGGAAAAAGTAGATTGTTATGAAAAACACATAAAATGTCTTGATGATCTATAGAAAACAACAGACATACAAGGTGTAAAAGAGACATTTCAGTTAGAGAAATATCATCCATGCAACTTAAAAAGGCCAAAAACAAAGGTTACATGTTATATGTAGTAAAAATATCTGAATCAATAGAGGAAGGTAGTGATTTTATGGAAAAATATCACATTATTATGAGAGTACAATGATGTGTTTCTAGAAGAACTACTGGTCTTCCACTGAAATGAGAGTTTGACTTCACAATTGAAATCAAACTTGGAACTGAACCTATTTCCAAAGCACCATACCGCATGACTACAACAAAGTTAGTTGAACTAAAGGAACAGTTGCATGAAATTTTGTCTAAGGGTTAATAAGACTGAGTGTCTCACCTTGGGGAGCACTGGTGATATTTGTTAAAAAGAAAGATGGAACACTTAGACTTTGTATTGATTACAAAATGTTAAACAAAACAACAATAAAAATATATATCCTCTTCCCAGGATTGATGATCTATTTGATTAGATGCATGTGGTGCATCAGTTTATTCTAAGATAGATCTGATATGGGTACCATCAGTTGAGAATCAAAGATGAATATACATAAAACAACCTTTAGAACAAGGTATGGCACTATGAATTCATTGTTTTACCTTTTGGTTTAACAAACACACTACAAATTTCATGAATTTGATGAATAATATTTTTCAAGAATACTTGGACAAGTTTGTACTTGTATTCTTGGATGATATTCTTATCTATTCAAAAAGTGTGGAGGAACACAATGAACATTTAAGGATTGTACTTGAAGTTTTAAGGAAAGAAAACTGTTTGGAAAGTTGTCAAAATGTTCTTTTTATGAAACAAAGTACATTACTTAGGACACATGATAAGAAAGGATGGAATCTCTATTGATCCATCAAATATTGCAGCCATAATTGATTGGCCAACACCTAAGAATGTTCATGAAGTTAGAAGCTTCATGGGGCTTTCAGGATACTATAGAAAATTTTGTAAAAGATTTTTCAAAGGTTTGCCCCAATTACTTCACTGCAAAAGAAAGATAAAAAGTTTATTTGGAATGATAAATGAGGAAACATTTAAAACATTAAAATAAAAACTAACTACAACACCTATTTTGATTGTTCGGATCCTAATGAAAGCTTTATAGTTGTCACAGATGCTTTTAGAGAAGGATTAGGGGTATATTACTACAAAATGATCATGTTATAACATATGAAAGTAGAAAGCTCAAGTTACATGAGCTGAATTATGCTCCCCATGACCTAGAGCTTTTTGCCATAGTACATGCACTACAAGTTTGGAGACATTATCTCTTAGGAAGCCCTTTGAGTTAAAAACAAGACCATCTTGGGCTGAAATATATCTTCACTCAACCTAATCTTAATGCAAGGAAATGAAGATGGTTAGAATTTTTTTCTCAAGTATGAATTTGATATAAGTTACATTAAAGGTAAAGAGAACAAAGTGATAGATGCACTAAGTCATAGGAAACATATTTCTGCACTTGTAACCTTGAGAACTTAGTTAAAAGATGAGGTAAAGAAATGTTAATGATCCATATTTTCAAGCAAAAAAACAACTTTTGTAGATTCTAATGATGTAAGATACAAAGGTTTTTGAATTGATGGTGAAGGAATCCTAAGGTATGAAAATCGGGTGTATGTACCCTTAGAAAATGAGTTAAGGAAGAAAGTGATGATTGAATTTCACAATGCACCTTACTCTGGACATCGAGTGAAAAAATGCTTCATTGATGTAAAACAACAATATTTTTGGAAAGGGATGAAGAAAGATATAATTGATTTTGTATCACATTGCTTAGAATGTCAGCGTGTTAAGGTTGAACATATGCACCTAGTTGGTTTATTATACCCACACAACATACCGCAATATAAATGGTAGGTAATAAGTATGGATTTTTTCAAGGAATGCCTATGTCTAAAAATAAGCATGATGTTATTTTGGTTGTGGTTGAAAAATTAACAAAAGTAGCTCATTTCATTGTTGGTAATTTGAAGGATGATTCACTTGTTCTTGCAAAAATATTTGTTCATGAAATTTTTAGATTGCATGGTGTACCTAAGTTAATTATATCTGATAGAGACCCAAGAATGACTTCATGATTTTGGAAAACTCTAAATGCAGCCTTAGGAACAAAACTGAACTTTAGTTCCGCGTATCATCTAAAAATGGATGGGCAGACCGAAAGAGTTAATCAGGTAATGGAAGACATGCTTAGGATGTATTATATGGATCAATAGTACAAATGGGAAGAATACCTTCCTTTGGTGAATTTTCATACAATAACACGTATCATTCCTCTCTAAAAATGGCACCTTTTGAAGCATTATATGGATGAAAGTGTAGAACCCTGTTAGTTGGGATAACATAGAAGATAGAGAGGTAATTGGACTTGAAATGCTTACTGAAATGGAACAATAAGTAAAATTAATCCATGAGTGATTAAAGGAAGTTGTTGATAGGTAGAAAAGCTATGCGAGACCTGAAAAGGGTTGATAGGAAATTTGAACTTGGTGAAAAAATCCTTTTTAAGAGTCAAGCCTAAAAAGAGCTCAATTACTTTTGGAAAAGAACCAAGTTATCACCTCGATTTGTAGGACCTTTCGAAATTGTAGAAGTGGTCAATCATATTTTCCTATCACTTAGCATTGCCTCCCACATTGGCATGGATGCATGATGTTTTTCATATTTCTTTCTTAAGAAATATGTTTCAGATTTGTCACATGTATTAAATTGGAATTCTTTTGTAGGTCTAAGACCTAGGGGTAATCATGGTTGAACCCATAAGGGTGTTGGAAACTCACAAGTTGCACTTGCGTAACCATGAAATAAGTCAATGCAAGGTCTAGTGGGACCAGTTTAGTGAAGAAAGTGCAACCTTGGGAGAATCTTGAAGACATGAAAACTACTTTTCCACATCTGTTTTAATAGAAAATATTTCAATTTTATGTGATATTTGGGATAATTGGTTTAAAACTATCTCTAGATTTTTCTATTTTTGAAAAACATTTTTATTAAGTGTTGATACAACCATTTTGATGTTAAATGAACCTCTAAAAACTTGAATTTCTATAAAATTCTATTTATTGTTTGAGAATCTTATGGTTGAATAAGTTATATTATTACCTATGTTCTTAAAAATGTGTTGGACTAAGTTAATCATCGGGATGATGATGCTTTTTAGAGGGGAGGTATGTAATGCCTATGTTGTGTTGATATTTGTACTTTCTTCCTTGTATGAAGTTGGAAAAATGTTGACATGTGATTTTTTTTGAGTTGTTGTGCTCTTTTGAACTATTTAATCATGTTTTCTGGAATGATATCAAGTGCTTATGAGATTTGATTGTTAATCATTCTTATGGAAATTTTGTACTTATGTTGATTGATCATGAAGTACTTACTTAACTGGTTTTTGAAATAAACTTAGTGATTTCATCTTGTGGAAAGTGAAATCAGATTCTTGGGACATAGTTAAACAAGCAGGTAACCTAGTAAGCTATTTAAGTTTTTGATATAATTTCTATTCCTGAAACTATTGTATCGATATTAGATGAAGGATAACACCTTGGATCAATTACAATGATCCAAGGCATTCTCCTTGATCGATATGTTATTATGACTATAATTGGTAAGTCTATTTGACTTCTTAATGATTTTAGGATTATAATTATATGATCAATAGGTTGATTATAAACTAACCTAAGTTGTTAAGATCACCTTATAAATTTGAAGGCATACTTCCACTTAATCTGATATGAATATGATTAAGGTAATGGTTATACTCTTTTTGATAGTATGAAGGCTTAATCTAGCCTATACTAAGGTGATAATTATATTCCTAATGACCTATCTAATGTTATGTGCTTTGGATTAAATAATAACAACCTAAGCTAAGGTTGAGGCATAAATATTAATGGGAACCTAAACCTATCTAAGGATCCTATGTTCTAATCCTTTGACCTAACCTAAGGACCTAACTGTGGTTAACATTGTGGAGAAGGTTAGTGCATGGTTACGAAGATTGGCGCCAACCCATACTTGTACTTGGTGAATTAAATGAGTTTTAATTGATATTCACCACCACCTTTGGTAGGGACCAAGTCATACTTGGCCATGCACGCTAAATTGGTGGTTAAAGGTTTAGTAAAGGTATGATGAACTATTAGTTGATTACTAATTTTAAATTAGTAAAATGGAAGTTGGTGGGATTGTTGGGAGTAATTGGCAGTTCTACCATGACATTAATGATCTTGAAAAAAAACTAAAACCACCTTGGAAAGAGCATGATGGTTTTGGGAGAAAAGATAGAGGTTAGTTTTCATTTTCATTTGGTTTTTGAGCACTTTGGTCTCTACATGTAGACCTTCTAGTTTTCAAACTTTTAGTTCATTTTTGGATAATTTATGATCTATCATTGCATGGAGGAAATAGTGGAGAAAATTTAAGGCATTGGCTATTAAAATGGAAAAAGGAGAAGAATGGGTTTTCATGGAAGCCATTTTGAAATCTTTGTGGAATATTTCATGGAAGCTTGGAGAAGAACTTGGGAAGCTTGGAAAGGATTTCAGGAGCTCTACCAGGCATGATAGGCTCTAACTCCTTGAAATATTTTCTCTATTTAATGATTTCATGAAAAGAACTCTACTCTTTTATGAAATCTTGTTCTCTAGTTCTGGGTTTTGTATATTTGTTTCATTATTCGATTATCTGGTTATATTATGAATTATTATTTTGAATGTGGTCATATTTTGATTATATGGCTTTTGGTTTATGTATGTTTGATTATGAAGTAATATTGTGAATCATAGAAATGTTGGGATTTTTTGAAATCGAATACCTTAAATAAATTATGTTCTGTGCTTTTTGTAGTAAGTATTGTACTTTTTGTTTGTGAGATACCCATCTTTACAGGGTTTAATACAAGGTTTTCATGATCTAATGTTATATGGGTGGGAAGTAGGTGTTTTTTTTTGGAACATGATTTGATAGGATTTTATTTCTATGGTATTCGATATACCGGCTTGAATGTTGGTTTTAACTCTAACAAACAATATATCTTTGTTTGACCTTTAAATTATCAAGTTGAAATCTAGGTATTGACTAGTATATTTTGTTGTTTTGGCTTAGTTAAATGGAACTCATATATTGAGTTGATACCCTTACTTAGGTGTTCATGTTTCTTTTCCTTTGGATGACTTTGAATTTTAAACTGGGCTTGTTAATCGGGTATTAATAGATCCATTTGAGGATTTTGGGTAGTTTAAGTTTTTAAAAAGTCTTTTCCTTTTTTCCCATGTATGGAAGTCTCTACAACTTTAAAATGGAGCCATAAGGTTGATGGCTCATTAGGTATTTTTGGTTTCATGACATCTCTTGGTAATTATTCTTATATCCTTTATTCACTTCACTTTCATGGAAAGTATTTAGTGTTTATAGATTTGTGGTTGAACCTCCTTCACCCAAAAACTAAGAAGGTAATTTGAATTAGTTTCCATATTGATTTTATATTGAGTCTTAGGCTCACTCACTCGGGTTGAATGATACCAATCACCTACCTTATAACTTTTGATCTAATTGTATCTAGTATGGATTGATTATACAAGATTGATTTAGTAATGAGTTATAGTTTTAAGTTAAGGAGAGGTTGAGATAACTTGACTTTCACACATGGAGTGTAGACTATCTCTTCCATTTTCAAAAAGTTTAAACTAGTTGGATAATATCCTATTCTGATACCTACTATAAACTAATTTAAATATTGTGTAGAGTTTGATCTTGGATTGTTGATCGATGAACATTATTTATGCCTTGCTTGATGGATGATTCTTGATCTTTTCGATAACTATGAAACTTTGTGCTTCGGAAGGTAGTCTTGATTGAGTTTAACAATGATTAATTTACTTGAATATTTAGTTGAGCCAATTTGAGTGTGACTTTTCTATAAACTTAGTCACTTATACGATTTCTTTCCTTAAATCGGTGGTTCATAGTTGGTCATAGGGATGATTATTCAATCTTATAAGTCCTTTTCATGTAGATGATATAGTTTAGTGTATTTGATCTCATTTCATATAAAATTACTTGGTTAATGGTTGTTGCTTATGATATTAATGGAGTATGATCTTATACCTCCTTTGAATAAGTTTGGTTTGAAATGACCTTATTGGAATGTTGATTTTGTACTATGAATAACTATGGAATGAAACTTAGTATGTTGTGTATGTGATTGAATTTTACTTGATTTCTATAATGAGTTGAGAAATATATATTATCTCAATTATATCAGGGTAGTTAATAAGTATTACCTTGCATGTCATTGCTCGAATGATGTATATCAAACTGTTTGATTAAGTTAAGTTATATAAATCTTATTAAACAAGATATAAAATTATAGTCATATAAGTATGGGCTTATATGACTATAATCTTATTATTCTTGTACTTACATTAATATGATTGATTGTGATCAATTACATTTGTTTTGATTACTTTGTGTGCCTTAAACTATTACTTGATTGGGATAATTTTGAATGAATTACATGAGATAACTTGTCTTCCTTAGATGATTTCATTTATGATGTTCTTATGGCATGATCAAAAGAGTTATGTATTTTCTTTTGAACCTTAGGATAATTTCATTTAAAACAATGTTCCTTTTATGAAATTATTAAGTTAGAGCATGTTGTTCTAAATATTTAGTACCTATCATGCTTAGTTCGTATGAACTGATAGATGCTAACAATCTTGCAGATGGACTTTGTGAAAGATGAAAGAAGGAAGACATATAAAAAGTTACATTTATTCTATTGATTGAAGATAGATTATTTGATTAAATGATTATTGTATTAATTTCTTGAAGTACTTTTAATTTGGAAACAAGAAAGTCCTATGGCCCATTTATTGTAATTCTTGAAGAAAGATGTTGATTTCATGATATGGAAACATGTTTTGATGATACTTAAATTTTGAATGAAATAAAGATGGTTTACTTGATTCATATTGTTTAAAGGGAATGGACTGAATGTAAAGTGTTTGAAATTAGTTGTGATTCCATTATAAAAGTGAAGTAGATTATATTTATTTCTTATTACTATACTAAGCATATGTATATCTAATTCAAAGTACTATATGCTTTTGTGATTGTTTACCCTTATGAAATAAGTGAAATATGATCAGATATCTAAGTAACTTGGGTAATAAGTGATAAGATAAATATGTTAGATGTGATAGATTAATTATGAGAGATTAATTTGAATGAGTGTGTTGAAAGTACTTATATATGATTTGAAATGGTCTATAGATGTATTGATCCTTAAATATATATATATTTAATTAAAATATATACTTACAATTTAATTACTTAATACAATTTATAAATGGTGATCATAATGAATTAGGAACAAAGGAATAATTATAACTAAATTATAAGTAAATAAAGGTGTATGCTTGTGAAGGATGTGTTTGAATATGCATTTGATAGGTTATGTTACTTATAAATGTATGAAACACACGTAAACATATAGTTATGTATAATTGATCTATTCCTTCTAATATTGAATAAAATGATAATATTGCCTCAATGTTGTCCCTATATTTAATACAACTGAATTAGGAACATGACACTTAACTAAATTAAGGGAAAATGTATGCTTAAATGATCAAGCACAAAGTAGATTTAAATATACAATTATTACACTTAAGTGAATAAAACATTATGATCCTTACATAAAGGAATATTCATTTCAAACCCTAGATGATCCTAGGCATGACACCTAACAATGGAAATATTAATGGGTGGATTAATAAGCTATGAATTAAATGAATTAATGACTTGTTAAGATATGATGTTTCACTTAGTGGAACTCGAAGGGCCATCCCAACATAGGTGCTACTGCACAATACCTATTTAATGACACAATTCATTAATTGGTTATTGTGGAGCAACCAATATAGCGTGACAATTTGCCTAGCTCCCTTAAGCATTTTATGATCATAAGTTGTGGATGTAGGTCTTTATTATACACTAATTAGTGATAAAATATATCCTAGTGTTGATGTCATTTATGATGACTATGGGTAATGAAGTGGATCCAAAGAGACATAAGTCTGATTCAGATGCACTTGATTTACCTTAGTCTTCATAAGCAAACTATCAACACTAGTCTATGCATACTAGCTCTACTTAGTATATAACAAGGACATGGATGTGATTGACGTGAGTCAAGATAATCTAATCTAGATAATAGTTTTGAGTGTGGTGAAAGACATATTCCTTTTGATGAGTATGTCCATCTAGGAATAAAAACATGACATACATGTCTTTAAACTTTGGCCAAAGTATCACAAACTGCTGGTTGTGTTGTCTTGATTTCACCTGGACTAAAGATGTATGATATCAAATGAGTATCAATAACAGATACTTAGATAGGATGTTTAGGCATTAACACTTGATTGAACCTTAATGGAATAAAAGAACTACAAGTATAATTAGTATACACATATATAAAGAAACATGAGAGATCGGTTTAATACCGAGTCATGAAATGAGAGATCAGTTTAATACCGAGTCATTACAACTACATATGGTTTACTATTATGTGATGGATTAGATAAATGAATGTTTTTTCTAAATTATGTGAATTTAGAACAATGAACATTATGTACACTTCCACTTCACCCCTCTATCTCAAAGATATAATTGCAGACCAATGTCTTCATAATTATATATTTTTCTTACATAAAAATATTGAGCATATATTGATGAGTCCATAAATCGACTCATCATAACATCTATATAACTATAAATTTTACTCTTAAAAACGTTAATCTATGCATGGGAATGTTATAAATAGTTATATCTAAAGTAGAAAGTGATGGATTTACCCTTATTTTGTCTTATGCAAACTAATGACCAATGGAAATTTCACTAAATACTTTGTTGAGTGATTTGGTGACATATGCAAGATGATGAGGCACATTTTTTGTCATTTTGGGAAGTTGCAGTCAAGGAGATCGAGTCCACAACCACTATGCCATTTTGAAGGATTGACCCATAACCAACTATAAATGAGGGCCCCTATTTCCAACAGAATTATAGGGTACTATGGAAATTTTATGAAATTTTTATTAGTTAATTTGTTACCTACATTTATGGCATGTGTTGTAATAAATTGTGTCTATAAGACACCTCCTTTGAACTATTATTGAGTTATTCATTTACATCATTACAATAGTTAATAGAAGAAGTTATTTTAGTTGCAATTTGGAGTAAGTGATGAACTTATTTTGATCAATATAATACATTGTATTTTGAATATATATTTGTGTTGAAAGTCTTAATCTAGAAGAAGAGCAAGGGCCAACTCGACTAAGGAGATTAAAGGATTGCTATTTCATGCAAGATCTTTATATTTTCTCGATTTCGAGTTTAAAGTATCTTTGTTTGATGATTATATGAATGCAATCTCATATTTCTTTGTTTCAGCACATTCCATTTACCATCATTTTATTTAAGTAAGTATTTCATTTCAAGTAAACCTTTTCTTTAACAAACATTTTATTTCAACAACTTTGTTTCAGTAGAGTAGATATAGTTCATATACTTTGTTATCCATAGATTAGAAGATTTGACATTCAGTAGTTTATATCTTTTACTTTCTTTCAATAGTTAAGTAGTGTAGATAAGAAAATGACACTAAATAAACCCCCTAAAAAAAGAACCACCATAATACTGAGTTGCATATCAAATTCTCTGCATACATCCTTGAACACAACCTTGGTCTATAATGACATCAATGTTTGAATAAGTTGATTAAATGATTGGAAGTTACAATGACCCATTATATATCTCACATATTATATATCTAAATTGATACCAATTTCGTGATGGATCATCCTATATATATAGGATGGGTGAAAAATCATACTGTCTCACTCTTTTTAGCTGTGAAAGACCGACTAAGTTTATTAAATAAAATTTAATAAAAGGGTTGTAAGTGGTGGTATAAAAATGGTATCCCCACTTGACATTATCAACCCCAACAATCCCCCTTAATATTAAGTTGGAAAACAAAACAAGACATGTTAAATTTACCTTTTTCTACAAAAGGATTTAAATATCCATGAATCAACAACAATGATCCAGGATAACATGTAAACAAGGGAAATCATATAGACCTTCCCATGCATAAATTCTTACTTAAAATTATTTATATATATGAAGACTTATGTCAGATTATGGATCCTTTTATAAACCAAGGCATACCCATAACTAATGCTTTCGTTGGGATTTACAAGTAAACTCACATACAAACTATGACTATTTACTTATTACAAAATAGAGGAAGTATTGGAAGTTTACAACAAACATTAAGATGTGGCATTTTTATGCACACTCCCCCACAATGAAAACTCTAATAGGACCAACAAGGCACAAAACTTTCAAAACTTCATAGAACACGATGGATTTGTAAATATATCTACAACTTGATATTCAATCAAAAAAACTTGAGATCAATATCACCATTCAAGACTTTCTCTTGAATAAAGTGCATATGAACTTCAATATGATTTTTCCTTTAATGCTGAAATGGATTTTTGTAAGAGAAATGCAACTCTGATTATCACATAAAATACTAGTGCTTCCTTTGACACCCATATGTAGTTCATCCAACAACCTTTTTAATCATATAGCTTCCTTTGAAACTTTCATAACACTTCTTTACTCTATTTTAGTAAAGAGATAGAAATTGTTGTTTTCTTCTTGATACTCCAAGTGATGAAACCTACACCCAACTTAAAAAATTTACATAAGTAATTGTGCATAATCATAATAACCAAATAATTGTGCATCATTAGAAGAAGAATAAAAAAGACCATAAGTAACTGTTCCTTTAATATATTTAAGAATTATTTTTCCATTTTCTAATGATCCTCATAGAGATCATACATAAATATGGAAACAACTCCTATTGCATATAAATATTAGGTCTAGTAATAGTCAAATAAATTAGACTACCAATTAGTTGTCTATATAGAGTAGGATCAAATTTAGCACATACAAATTTAGGATCTAATTTAACACTAACTTCAATAAGAATGACAACTCATTTATAATCAATCATGTTAAATATTCTAAGAAAATTCATAGCATACTGAGATTGAGATGCAACAATAGAATTATGATCTTTAAATATAACCATGCTAAGAAAATTATTCAAAAACCTAAATCAACCATTTCAAAATGCTATTTTAACCTTTCTTTGATTATAACAATTAAATTTCTATCACTACTAGTAATAAAAAGATCATAAAAATACAAGATAATAATGATAATATGATCATTTTCAAACTTGAAAAATAAATCATTATTAGAATAATCAATTAGAGACACCCAGATCTTGAAAGAAATTATTGATTTTAGGATACCAAACTCGAGGAGCTTATTTAAGACCATACAAATAATTTTTCATCTTACAAACATAAAGTTCCTTACTAGATTCTTCAAAACCTTAGGTTGTCTCATGAAGAATTTTTCTGTTAAGTCACCATTAAGAAAATAATTTTTGACATCCATTTGGTGAATCTCCCAACCATATTAGGAAACCAATGTAAGAAGAATTCTAACAGTTCTAATTTTTACTACAGGAGATTAAGTCTCAACATAATCAAGGTTGGGTTTTGAGTGAAACCATGACCTACTAACCTTGCCTTGAATTTTTCAATTTCTCCTACAGATTTATATTTGATCTTATACAACCACCTAGATCTACAATGCTTCGTTTAGAAGGAGGAGGGACTAATTACCAAGTATTATTTTTAATAAAAGTATTGTATTAATATTTCATAGCTTGAATCCATCTATCATCTTGATAGGATTATTCAAAATATTTTGGTTAAACCTCATAGAGGGTCATCAAGGCATGATAATAATGTTGAATTTGAGTTACTCTTCTAAGAGTAACATGATTATAATCCTTAACAAGATTTTGAGCCCATTTAGGAATATTGGGATGTAACACACTTTGAGATGACTCCCCCTTAATCTCCATCATGTATAGATCAGGATACTCACTTGATTTTTTTCCCATAATGTTAGGAGAAAGATTATCATGCTCTATGTTAGGAGAAACAAAGGAAGTTTCATAAGAAGCATCACAAAATGCCTTTTCCAAGACATGAAAATTCCTATTTTCAACTATGTCATGCTTGAAAGGATAATAGACTCTTAATCATATAGTTCTACAACCATAGCAAAAAAATACAAGAGTAAAAGGTCAAATCAAGCTTCTTCCTTTTATCCTTTAAAGGAAGACGGAAGCAGGACTACCAAATATCTTTAAGTGAGAAATATATGGTTTTTTATTTGTCCATATTTCATGAGAGTAACTTGATGAAGAGATTTAGTAAGCACTCTATTAAGAATATAAACATAAATGTTCATAGCTTCAGCCCATAAAAACTTAGGCACATTAGAAGCATGGATCATAGTCCTATCCATTTCTAAGATAGTCATATTCTTTCTTTCTGCAATTCCATTTTGTTGTGGGGAATAGGGAAGTATTAAACTCTATTTGAATCCCACATGACACATAGAGCTCATCAAAATTTTTGCTAACATATTCACCTCCATTATCATTTCTAATTATTTTAATTTCTATATTAGAAGCATTTTCAAATAAAGTATTAAATTAATGAAACTTAGAAAAGACATCATCCTTCTTCTTAATAAAATAAGACCCAATCATCCTAGAGAAACCATCAATAAATAAAACAACATATAAGACACCAATGAGAGAAGGAACTTCAAGTGGTCCTCTCACATAATTGTGAATCAACTCTAATAACTAAGAAGAGTTTGGATCATGATGTTTGTGAAATGGTTCAACATGTTGCTTACCATGTAAGTAATTTTCACATGTCTCATGATCCGATTTCATCTTTGGAAGACCAACCACAAGATTAAGTATATACATTTCATAAAACTTATGAAATTAACATGACCTAATATTTCATGCCAAAGATGAATATCATTCCTAGAAGAGGAAGAAAAATAAGACTCAGACACAAATCCATCAAAGATATATAATCCATTTTTATGAATATAAGAAGTAATAACATTACTAAGTTTATCTTTTACATACCATTTATCATGCAAAAAAACAACTTTATAGTTTTCTTTAGTTAGCTGAGAGTAATATTTTTTTTTTCATTTGAGGAACATACAAGACATTCCTAATTACTCCATTTGATAACTTAACATTACCATAACCTTCAGATCTAATTATGGAGTTATCTCCAAGATAGACATTTTCCTCACATTTGAAAACTCCTAAGAGGATACCAGGAGTACAATTCATGTGCCTAGAGGCACCACTACCAAGAATCCATTCATCTTTATTTGAAGTTGAGAAGGAATATAGGGAAATAGACTACTTAACCACATTTTCTTTATTTTGATTATTGGGCTTATTTTTTTATTAGATAAGGTTAAAAAAGGGATCGGCTCCTGGGGCCTTACAAAAGGAGGAACAAGAACCAATGAGCAAGAAAGAAACAAAAATTCCTCAAAAGGAGTTAAACATGCTTAACTCAGACAATGAAGATCAAGACTTTAACCAAAAAAAGGATAGAGAGTAAAACAAAGAAAAGAAACCAGCCCTAAAACATCAAACTACAGAAGTTCACCAAAAGTCTGCCAACATTCCAGAAAACCCAGCTAATTTTTAGGAAAAACTTCACTACTTCCAACATGACTTTCTTTGATCACAACACCCTCAACACCCTTTTCATTCATGTCTTCCTCCAGCTCATCCTCGGAACTACTGATGCACAAATTGAAATTCCTCCTTTTAGTGCCTTCCTCCATCCCTTCCAACCTATCACTCAACTTTTTGACCTGAAACTCCAGCTCCAGAACCTTTTGTTTGGACTTCACCTAGGCTAAGACAATTTGCTTTGAAACATTAATGACATCCAACATGGTTTCCCTTTGACCAACATTGGTTTCCTCCATCACTTGAAGCACCCCCTCTAAATACTACACCTTTCTACTCCACTCCTCGAAGCCCTTAAAATTTCCATCACAACCCCTCTTTCTCGAGGTGCTCACTTCACCATGACCTTCCTCACTCTTCTCCTTTTCAAAATCCTCCCCCACATTTTTACATTTCCATCCTTCATCTTAGTAAGGCATTCCGCAAGAGTAAGATCATCCTCCTCCACCTTATCTTTTAAAGAAGAGTTCAAAATAGGTTTCCCATTTTCAAACAACATGAGGATGAGCCCTTCATGCAAAGGCATCTCCACCTTCTCCTATTGGAATGCCATCAAATAATTTGTCAAAGACATAAACAAGAAAAAAGAATGCTCACCATGACCTTATGACGAAACATATTTAGAAGGGTCATATGATGAGTATAGATTTTTAGTATTTTCCTTCTAGAGTGATATACTTCATGATTTGAAGGCACACTTCTCTCCATATTCCGGGATACATGACCTGACAATACCATCAGTAAAGAAAGAGAACCTTTCCTTACCCATGAAGAACAACTCAATTTCATGCTCTCTGCGGGTTCTATCCTTAAATATTTTGAGCCCGTCCATTTTCATCTCCATCACAAGGGAAATGGTGGACTCTGAAACCTCAATTTCCATTCCTCTGACCTTGAACTTTCCCTCTTTCCAAGATCTTCCAAATTCCTTTGACAGGGAAGGGTCGTGACCATGTAATTTAGTAATGAAATTACTGAAACCCCCAATCTTAAGCTTGTTCCACAAATCCTAATTAAAAGCTTCAAATGCTTGGTTTAACCTTGATTCTATCACCAAACAAAACCAAACTTCCCCCTAACACTTTCAAATTAAGCTAAGGAATAAATATTTTTTGTAATCTTTCATAGTATCAAAACTTGTGTCAACATCATCAAAATTAGTGCCCTCTATCTCTAATAATGAATTCATTAATGTCCATGGGAAAATCATCTCCTTTACAACAGATCTTATAATCATGACTATGAACTCGTAATTAGCCATCTTATCCACACACTTATTTCCTTGACGCAAAGTATGATTATAAGAAACCTTTACAAAATATTTTAAAGTTTCCTTAACATCATTGAGGATATTTCTTAAGGGCTAATTAATGGATCCCTTATTGTTAAGAGAATTAATAATGATGAGTGAATCACCCTCAATCTGGATGTCCTTGAAACCTTTTTCTTTGGCCAAAAAAACCCCAAAGGAGAGCTCTAGCTTCCACCATATTGTTTGTTTGCCATCCTAACGGACCAGCATAAACAAACAACCATTCACCTTCACTATTTCTTAAAATTCCACCTCCCCCAACTTGACCTGATTCCCTTTAGATGCCCCATAAAAATTTATCTTAACAACATTTTCCTCAGGCCTGATCCAAATGGAGCTCTTTCTAGGTTTGTGTAATTCCACCGGTCCAAGGGTGAACTTATCAAGAACTTTTTGCCTTCCCCTTTTGGGCAGGGTTTCTTTTCCTTACCTTTAAAGAGTTTGATATTTTCCTTGATGGCTACCAAAATTTTTCTTTTAACTTTCAAGAGAAGATCTTTCTATCCTCGGAAGATATAATCATTCCTAGCCTTCCATAAACCCCAAAAAATGAGGGAGGGCAATATTCTAGGCCCAGACCAAGATGGGAAAGTAGAAGGGACTCTCCCATTGAAAACAACAGTCCTCAATAGTCAAAGGAAAAATCCATTGGATATTGAACAGATCCAGAATGGAAGCAAAAACATCATGGGAGAAGGAGTAGTGAAGGAGAAGATGGTTGACATTTTCCTCCTCTTTCCTACAAAGAGAGCATCTATTGGGAAGCTTCATTCCCCTTTTCCTAAGATTGTCCATAGTCAGAATTCTATTTTGGACAGCCAACTAGTAAAATATATTAACCTTAGGGATAAGATCCTTCACCCAAAGCTTACCCCAATAGTCTTTTTGTAGATCATCCTTGAAATTTAACATATAGGTAGATTTGACCAAGAAAATTCCCAAATCTTCCTCTTTCCATTTAATGGAATCCTCCTTGGTCTAAAAAATGGGGATATGGAAATCCCTTAATTTCTTGTTGAGAACCGAAAGGGTTGGATATCTCCATCAAATTCCAGAGGAGGATCAATGGTTTCCCACCTGACAGTATCCTCCTGAATCTAGAAGTCTCTTATCTAAAATTTTCCTTTTTCCTCATAGAACTGAGCAACCCTTTTCTAGATTTCTAGGTTAGCTAAGGGAAATCCTCAATCCAACTATCATACCAGAAACTGATTCTATTACCTTTTCCTATCTCCCACAAAGTACCTTTGGTTAAGATTTCTTTAGAGGCCACAAAAGAGTTCCAAAAAGAAGACCCTCTAGGAAGATTGTCTTGATTAAAAAAGGACTCCATTCTACCTATATTCCACAAATATTTCATCTTTATGATTTCCACCCAAAGACCTTCCTCTCTAGAAATCCTCCAACCAGCTTTGGAAATCAAGGCCTCATTCATAAGTGAGATATTTTTTAACCCCAAACCCCCACAAAGCTTTGGTTTAGTGACTTTTTCCCAAGCCACAAGAGGGAATTTAAACTTCTCCACAACACCCATCCAAAGGAATCTCTTCTAGATTTTCTCCAAGGACCCAATAATTTTAGCAGGGAGCTTGAAAAGTGACATCACATAAATGGGAATACCTTGAAGGGAGCTTTGAAGAAATTGAATCTTACTAGCCTGAGAAAGCAAGAGACCTTTCCAAGATGAAAGTTTACTATTTACTCTTTCCAAATAGAGCATTCCAAACTGAAATGTCAGGCTTCTTTTGGATCAGGGGCATACCCAAATAAGAATATGGAAAATGCTTAATCCTACACCCCAGGATGTGCTAATCTGGATTGAACCTGATTCTCCACATTGATGAAAAAAATAGCACTTTTATGGAAGTTAACCATCTGTCTCAAAAAAATTCATAATCATTAAGAGCCACCTTAAAATTGGAGGCTTCATGGACAGAGGCCTTACCCATCATAAAATTATCATCCACAAATTGATTGAGACAGATAGAGGGGAGACCATTAGATATTTTTATACCCTAGATACAGTTAGAAAGCATAACATGTTGATAGATTCTACTCAAAGATTCAACCATTATAACATAAAGGAAAGGCAAAAGAGGATCACCTTGTCTCAAACCTCTACCTGCTTGGAAAAAACCCTCTGGTTTACCATTCACCAAAACCAAATAACTAGTAGTGGATATGCAGGTCATTATCATATTTACCAGAATGTTATCAAAACCAACCTTTAACAGGATAGCCTAGAGGAAAGACCATGTAATCCTATCATAGGATTTATGCATATCCAACTTAAGAAACATAGCCGATCTACCAGAGCTTTCAATGGAATGTATGGCTTCTTGAATCACAATAATGTTGTCAGTGATTTTCCTTCCCAGAACAAAATCCCCTTGATTTCTCGAGATGAAGTTTGAAAGAACCATTCTAATCCTACCAACTATGATTTTAGTCAATAATTTATAACTGGTGTTACAAAGACTTATTGGTTTGAAATCCTTAACTTCTTTAGCTCCAACAATTTTCGGCACTAGGACCAAGAAAGTGTTATTCATTTGCCTCAGAAGATGACCATTGTTGAAGAATTCTTGGACCATTTCAATGACCTCTTACTTTATCACCTCCCATAATTTTTGAAAGAAGAAGGTGGGGAAACCATCCGGGCCCAGAGATTTATCCGGTTCCATATCAAAGACCACAAAATGGATTTCCTCCTCTAAAGGACTCCTTAAGAGATCTCTATTTTCAAGGGGGTGATAACATTTTGGAATAGATCTAGGACTTTATTCTGAACCAACTCCTCCACCCTCTGCCCCTGCTTAAAAATCTCCTTGAAGTAATTTATTATAGTCATATTGATATCCTTACTTTCGAGTAAATCTCACCATTCTCACTTCTTATCTCATTAATCTTAAGGAGATTAGCTCTGGAGGTGGTAGAGAAATGGAAAAATTTAGTATTCCTATCACCCTCCTTAAGCCATTTCACCCTTGATTTTTGTCTCCAATAAACCTCTTCTTTAGCCAGGATCTCATGGTACTCAGACATGAGTTTTTGTTCTTGATCCTTGAGAACTATATTAAGACCATCGTTCTCCATAAGTTCCTCAATATTTCTTAAATCCTCAACAATTATACTTTTTTCCTAGAAAATATTTCCAAAAGTCTCCTTATTCCATATTTTAAGGTTACTTTTAATATGCTTCAGTTTTAAACACAATTTGAAACTAGTAACCCCAAAAACTTGAATGTCCCACCATTCTTGAATTCTATTGAAAATATCAGGGTGATCTAACCACATATTTTCAAATATGAAGGGTCTAGATTTTTTGATTGATTCATCCCCAAATCAAGAAGAATGGGGTTATGATCTGATTGATTTGGGGAGAGTTTTTAGAGAATATAGTTGATTGATCATACAAAGATGACTCACCACAAACCTATCCAATCTGATCTGGATGAGCTTAGGTCCCATCCTCCTGTTTTCCCAAGTAAACTTGGATCCCTCCAATTCTAAATCAAACAGACCATTACTAGCCAGGAAATCAGCTAAATCCTCCATACTCTTAGAATAAGAGATCGATCCCCCTTCTTTTCACTAGGGGAAAGGGGGTATTGAAATATCCTCCAATAATCCAATATTTATCTTTAAACAATTGTCTAAAACTCAAAATATCCTTCCAAAACTTCCTTCTTTCACTGAGTTTATTGGGAACATAAATATTAGAAACATACCAAGATTTTTAGAGACAATTTCCATGAAACTCATGACCACATGACTAGGGGAAGAAAGGATCAGAACACCTTGCACAATTCTAGGATCCCACAAAGTGACAACACCTCCTGAGGCTCCTGTGAGGAGATACACCCCTCCCAACAAATTTATTTCCAAATAAACCTACCCACCTCTTTAAATTTTCCATATTCATTTTGGTTTCTTGAAGCATGAAAATATCCGGTTTGTTTTTAAATCTAAGATCCTTAGCAATTCTGTGTTTACTGGGATTATTCAATCCCCTAATGTTCCAAGAGAGAAAGATCATTTAACATTTCTTATTACGAGGAAACAACTTCCCAGAGTACTCTGAATACCAGCATCCACTTCCCTCCTAGAATTAGTCTCCCTTAATTCCTTATTACTCTTCCTACCCTTAAGAGCTGAATCTTTACCAATATCAGCTCTAGAGTTACTATGAGTAACAAGTTTAGATTTACTTACTGGAGTCTTAGGAGAGGTTGCCATATCATACATATCAACAACATAGTCTGCTAAAATCCCAAAGACATTAGACATGGGGAGGGATTCTTCTTGTCTCTGGCCAAAGGAACTCTGGCCAATAGACGAAACCTCATCCAACAAAGGTCCACAGGCCACTTGCAGAGAAAAAGCATTACCTTCCGAATCATGGCTAGCCACTATTTCTAGAACCACCTCTTCCAAAACTAGATCTTCATTTTCATCTTCATAATCATTTACATTTTCTTGAAAACTAGAAACAACCAATTCCTTACAAGGGGTATTAAGATGATCCAAGGGTTCCACTTATTTTACATCCTCCTAGATGATCAGATGATCCTTAGCTTCTACAACTCTTCCATTTTTCCCAATCAACCTCCATTCCTTAGCCTCCTTATTAGTTTTCCTTTGAGGATTGACAATGGGATCAATATTTTTTTTTTCTGAAGAGGACAATTTCTATGATCATGACCCACCAACTTACATTTTCTGCAAGCAAAGGGAGATGGATCATATTCAAATATTTGCACCTAGACTCCCTCAAAAGTCAAAAGTTTGATATTACTTTCTAGAATAGCATCTTGACCCATATTGACACAAAATCTGGCGTGAGTAAGTCTAGATTTAGCCTTAGTGACTGGATCTAGAGAAATCGGCTTACCCAAGCTTTTCACAATGCCAATAAGGACTTTCGGCTCCCAAAATTCCAGGGGTAAGTCTGGAAGGTTGACCCAAATCGGGAACTTAGAAATAGACATCACATAAGGGTTAAATGTTAGTTCCCATTTCTGAACAACCACATGAGATTTTCCAATAAACCATGGGCCTCCAACCAAAATCTTCACCACATGGTCTTTACTAGGCAAAGAGACTAAGAAGAAACCATTTGCATATGTTGAAACTTCAATGGAACCATTAGTCGCCCATCTCCTCTTGACCCATCCTCTAAAATAATCAATATTTGGTCTAGAGCCCAGGCACTTTGCAAATAAAGCACCTTCCATGGAGGCTTTGGTTCTAGCCATAAGAATCTCAGGAATTTTAAGGGATAAATTACCTTTCTCTTTAGATGGTTCTAGGCCCTCCAAAATCCCCTTGTCCAAAATTTTACCGACCAAACATTCCACCCACGTGCTCGCCACCCCATCCTTATCCTTATTTTCCTTGGGCTCAATAATCATATGATCCTTTACTGTGTGTTCGAACCCACTAATCATACTACTCCATCTTCCATGCTAGAGATTCTCGCTCATTTCCTTCTTTCAAAATTTTCTTTTCTAGCAATTCTCCCTCCTGCTCCCACTCCCACTTCCCGCTCCATTCTTGATGACTTTAATTATGTAAAAGTGGTTAGTGGTTATTGGGCTTATTATTTCTAGTGTTCTTAGTAGATTTGTTAGTTTTGACATTACAATCAAACTCTTTATGACCAAATTTTCCACACTTGTTACATGTGCCATTAAATTTGACTTTAAAATTCTGATTGTTTTTAACAGAATTAGACTTAGGATTAGATTTAAATCTTGATATGATATTAGACTTCTAATTAGGATTATTGTTCTTTTTTGAGCGGATGTATGATTATAGAGAACATAGATTGAAAAGCTATCTCTTTTAAATCAAAGTTCTCCATTACACACTCTTATTGAATCAACAGAGAAGACATAATGTCTAAATCAAGTAGATCATTTTCATTCTGATACTTAGAATTAAGAATAGTGATATAATTTATGAACTTTTCATCTATATTTATTTGAATAATGAAATACATAAGCTTATCTTGAAATAGTTCATAGTTATAGCCATCTAATTGAGCTTTAATGTTCTTAATTTTAGCTAAATAATTGACTATTTTCTCATCCCCTTTCAAGAGTTGTGAAAAGCTCTAAAAATAGCTTAATTATTTTAGAAAAATGACTACCTTCATGCATAGTCTCTAATTATTTCTAGGCATCAACAAGAGAATCCATATGACCTATATGCATTAAAAATTCATCTCTTATGCTTTGCAATAGGATGGATAGAGCTTCTTGAGATCTTTGAGAGAAGGAGCTAAGATTTTCAAGAGTTACAAGTCTTTCGGTGGGTCATTTTTCCACACCAGTTACAAGATCCCATAGCTTTCTAGCCATGAAACAAGATTTTAACCTTACTCTTTAAATATTGTAATTAGTTCCATTTAATAATTGATATTTATCCATTGAGAAACTAGAAGAACTAAATATTTTAAATGAATAGACAACTATGAAGACAAATTTATCTTAAACATGAAAAATCCTCAAAGAACAATGGATTAAAATTTCAAATAAAATGGCTCTTAAATTGATAAAAATATCCAAACAAAGTTCAAGAATAAAGGAGGAAGCCTGTAGAACACAAAAAATAAGTTGAAGACTGTAGGGATAAGGAGAAATAGTTATAATTTTTTAAAATTTTAAAACCCGCGATACACAAGAAGTTTGAAATATACGGTACATAGAAAAAAATTGAAAGCCATGATATAAAATAAATAGACGTTTGCGGTATTAAAAAATTCACAACCCGCGGTACGAATGAAAAAAATTAAAGGACACATGGTGAAGCTCTAAATAATGCAATAAAACACTTTCTAATTTCCAAAAATTCTAAAGTAAATCCCTCGAGTGAATGTGAAGTCTCCAAAATTTAATCAAAATAGATAACTTATTAGGTCAACAATATAGTGAAAAATCATGATGAAAAAAAAAAATCTTAGGGGGCATGTGTCACCTTTTTGGAAACTTTCCTCATAACTTATCCCCAGACGTGAAGTCCTCGAATTAACCAAAATGAATCCTTTTAGGTTTGATTAATAATACATAAGCAAAAGAAATGACAAAAAACTTAATCAAATGATGCCACTTGTTGAAAATATAATGAACAAAATAAGACACTTGGTGGCTTTCCGCCAAACTTATAATAGACAGCTTTGGGTGGACTTAAAGTCCCTAGAGTAAGATAGCCTTTAAAATAAAATTTGGGTTTGAAATTAGAAGACTTTTGTCACAATATAAGTGGTTAAGATAAATCGAGATCACGATACCACAAAAACAAGACATAAAATGACACTACTAAAAAAAATACACGTGGTGCTTTTCTATTAGTTCACACTTCACAATACAACCAAAATGAATTAAGGCAAAAATGAACACAAGTGGATCCTTATAAATGGCTCAATTTTCACAAATTTGAGAAATATTGACAACTATAAAAAGGTGGCTAATTATTATTAGAAACACTACCACCTTTGTTAAAAAATATTGACAATTACGAAATGCAAAGATACTTGGAGCAAATCTATTGGCTCAAAATTCATAGATGACATAAGCAACTAAAAAAAGACTAACAATGTGAAATACTTAGAGCAATTCTATTGGCTCATATTTAAAAATGTCAAAAGAAAGTTAACAAAAGACAGATAATGCAAAAAATTAAGTGACTTGGAGCTTTCTCATTGGATCATATTTTGCAAGTGATAGAGGAAAGCTAACACAAGTCGACAACATGAAAAACATGGAATTCCCTTATTGGCTTGCATTTCATGATTGAAAAATAGATAAATAAAAACTGAAAAATGCAAAGCAAGATGGAGAGTTCTGATTGGCTCAGGTTTTACAAAAATGAAAAGTATATTAAAAGAATGTCAATGCAAATATATTTGGAGAAAAATGATTGGATCAAGCTTCATAGTCAACAAAACTTCATAGAAAATGAAATATATAAAAATGAAAATCAAAGCCAATTGACACTTAAAGATTGGATCAAGATTTGTAAAAATAGATCTAGCAAGAAAATAAAGATTTTGATGTGGGGTAGGCTTAAATGCTTTGATATAACTAGATCTAAAGAAATATTTTGGATCCATAACCAAAAACAACAATAATAGCTATAAACGACGTGAAAAGCTTAAAATAAACTCACATAAGATAAATTTAAACCATAAATGACCAAAAACATTTGTAGAAACACAAATCTATGTAAGTAAAATCACAAACAAGATCTAGACAACCAATTTAACCAATATTTCAAAAAATATTTAGGTAGGAATTGGAATTTTAAACCTGATTAGCTTGAAGATGATTGTAGAATAATTAGGGCTTCATAGATCTATAAATAAACTTCAAGCTTCTTCACTTTAGAAAATTAAAATCTTCTAGATTGATCCTGCACACACATAATTTCCATCTCTAATACCATGTTAGGTAACGATCGCAAATTATAATTAAAAATTATAGATCCATAGATAAATTGCCAAATATTATAGATTATGATGTGAAGTTAAATTAACATTAGATGTAGCTTAATATAGAATGTAGATTACAAAGATTAATAACCATAGCTGAAATAAAATAACATGAAAGTAAAGGAGACAAAGAACATTGGAAAACAAATAACTATTAAGGAGGAGATCCAATCTTGCTGGAAAATTAATGTAAAAGGTAAAACAATGTTCAAATTGGTGTCTAAATTAAAGAATGTCAAAGCTAAAATGAAAATTTGGAATAAGGAAACTTTTGGTAACATTTTTTCCCAAAAATCTGAAATTTAATGAGGATTTAAAAATGTTAGAGGAGGTGATGGAAGTTAGGGGATTAGATCAAGATCTTAGGAATAATGAGAAATCTCTTTTGGTTGATTATCATAACTTGGAAGCAAAAGAGGAAGCATATTAGAAACAAAACTTGAGGGTCATGTGGTTAAAGGAGGGTGATAGGAATAAAAATTATTTCACTTGACAGCATCTAAGCATAAAAAAGGTAACTCTATCTTGAAAATTGAGGACATCAGAGGAGTGAAATTGAAAAGCAAGTCTGAGATTTTAGAAGAATTTATAAGTTTTTTTTTTTAATTTGTTGGTTGTAGGAAGAGAGCCAAATTTAGTGAAGGAAAGAAAAATAGTAGATTTTTTCAACCTGTTATTTATCATCAAGAAAATGCTGAGTTGGTTAAAATTCCTTCTCCTCAAGAGATAAAAGTTGCCATCTTTGATTTGGAAGGAGAAAAATCACCTGGGCTAGATGGTTTCCCTACTTTTTTTTTTCAAGAGTTTTGGGACATTGTTCATATGGATGTTGAGGAAGTTGTCCAAGATTTCTTCATGAATGGTAAGTTGTTGAAAGAGATCAATAGTAATTTTATAGCTCTTGTGCCTAAGATTTATGGGGGTGGTAAAGTTACAAAATTCTGACCTATTAGTCTATGTAACACTATCTATAAAATTATTACAAAAATAATTCTTTTAGGATCAAAGATATGTTGGAAGGTTTTATATCTCCAAATCAGGGAGCCTTTGTGGAAGGAAGACAAATTCTTGATAGTGTCATTACTATTCATGAAACTATCCATTTGGTGGATGTCTCAAAATGGGAGGCTATGTTGTTAAAAATTGATATGAATAAGGCATATGATAGGGTGTCATGGAGATTTCTAAGGATAATTTTGGAAAGGTTGGGATTTCATGTTCACTTTATAAATCTGATAATGGAATGCATTTCTACTCCTAAATACTCTATCCTTATCAATGGTAAGTCTGAAGGATTTTTTCCTAGGAAGGGGATCGAGATAGGGGACCCTTTGTCTTATTTTCTGTATATTATTATGGCAGAAACTTTAAGCATACTTTGTGCTGACCATAGGAAAATGAGGATTCTTAATGGTTTAATTATTTCAAATGGTCTCGATTCAATTGCTCTACCTTAGTTTTTGGATGACATGTTCTTGTTGGGAAAAGAAAATGTTTCAGAAGCTATGACTTTAGGGATGTTATTAAGATTTTGAAGAAGTCACATGTCAGCTTATTAATTTTTGAAAAAGCTCAATTATTTTTTTGAATGTTGAGGAAGAAATTCAGAATAGAATTACTATTGTTCTGGAGTTCACTATAAATTATTTTCCTTGTTCTTATCTGGGTATGCCTATTTTTAAGGGGAGAATGGTCTTGGATAATTGGAATACTCTTGTTAGTAGATTTAAAAAAAAATTAGCAACTTGGAAAGGGACTTTGCTTTCACAGGATGGTAAATTACAATTACTCCAAAGTTCCTTACAGAGCCTACCGGTGTATCTTATGTCTATTTTTAAGATGCCTACAAAGATTAGAACTATCATTACTCGATAAAAAAGGTTTTTTTGATTGGGTACCGAATCTAAGGAAAACTCCATTTGTGGTCAGGATAGTGTTACTCTTCCAAAGTGTGGGTGGTGGGTGAAGGGTTCTAGCTTTGGGGTGAAGGATATAAAAAGTATGGATCTAAAGCTTTAATGGCTAAAGTGGGATGATGGCTTATGAAAGGAGAGTGAGATGGAAATCGAATTAAGTTTTTTTGGAAATATTGGATGGAAATCGAATTAAGTTTTGGAAATATTGGTGGCTCTGAACCCCTTATTAACTAGGATCAATGGAGAAACTTAGAAAATCACTTAATTTCCTGGATTATGGGCTTGAATGGGAAGGAGAAGATGGGTATAAAGGCTAAAATATATCAATTCCTAAACTGGATGCTCTTATTTGGGTAGAAAAGTTGAGTCTCTTATTTCAAATGATATCCTCCTCTTCTGAAAGGTTCTTACTTTTGGAATTATTTTTTGGCATGTAAATAAAGTTCTTAGGGATTTACAAGATGAAAGGGAGAAAATGGGAGATAGGATATGGAAATATTTTTCTTGATGTCCATACTTCAAAAATTATTTTTCAATATTTTGAGATTAAAGATTGGTGGCTCTCTGGTATGAGAACCCCAAAAGGCTTGGAAGTTTTTATTAACTATGGGGATGGAAATGGAGAAATATTAGTGTGGGGAAAATCACTCAATAATTTTCCATTATTGATTAAAATAACAAAGAAGTATCCCTTCTATTAGAGACTAAAATCATTTATCTTTGGGATAGAACAAATTTCAAGTGGGGATGGTCTTGGAAACCTAAGGATCTGGATGAATGGGAAGGAGAAGATGTGGGTATCAAGGAGGGTTCCTTATGATTCAAAATTTTAATACTAATCTCGGTGTTAAATGGTTTAAAGTGATAATCAATCAAATAATGAGTGATGGGGATTCTTTATACATTATAAATGCTAATGGAAAATTAAAATATCGGACGTGATATAAGGGGTTTATTATCCAAATTAATTATGGTATACGAGCTCATTATAATCAAATATGGCAAGATGAGATGGAATTACTTACAAGTACTAGAGCCATCATTGATGTTGAAAAGTAGAATTTATTTCAAGTGTGGGATTTGGATCCAATCTATCCTTGCTATCATTACCGATTGTGCAAGGTCTCAGATCTCTTATGTTACTTCTTATTTGGATTTTTTGGGAAGCATATTTTCTTCTTGTTTTTGTTATAGGTTTTGAATTGGTTTTCTATCATGGGAGGTAACAGAGTTAGGGTTGAGCCATCTTCTTGTTCTACTCTGGAAAGGGATACAGTCATTTGGGATATCTTCAAAAGTGGGGGAATTACCCATTTTTTCCAAAGGCTTAATGGTTTTTATGAGAATCTGTCGAAGGAGTTCACACAGGTTTGGGATAAGGAAGTAGTGAAAATGCATGGGGTTAGTCTTATGATTTTAGAGGAATTGATTGGTTGGGTCACTGACATGGATTGTGCTAGATGTAAGATTTTTAAAGATAGAAAGATGTTTCAGGAGGAAGTCTACATTTTCCTTGTAAAATATGAGAAAATTTACTATATGGAAGATGGTATAGCTCACAGTTATCTGTTGTGGTGGTGGTCTGAGGTTTGTCTCTTCATCATGAAGTATATTACACTTGATGGGAAGTATAGGAAGCTCCATACACAACATTTCATGTTGCTTAACAATTTTAGATGAAGCAAAAATATGAGTATGCCTTTCTACTTGCTAAATTTTCTTCAAGGGTCGGTGAAAGATTTCTAAGAGAAGAAAATGGAGGTCCCTCTACATTAGGGATTAATTATTTTGTTATTTAAAGCTAGCACTCTGATTCTTGAAACTAGAGGTGCTAATTTTAGGTATGGTGAATAAGCGGGAAGACCATTTGAATTTATCTAATAGGTGTAAGCTTAATGTTATGAAAGAAAAGGATAAGAAGGATCTAGATGTGGTGAAAAATATTCAATTTTTGGCGGGAAAAACTTGGATGTGAGTACTTTGGATGGCCTGCATGAGGGCAATAACCTGAAAATTTTTTGGCCAAAAAAATTGAGGCTCTTGAGGATGTGGTTAATTAAGTGAAAGCTGAGAATAGGAATATGATTAGGGGTGCAACATTTTTATGAAGATTTAATGGTTCTTAGTCATAGGGTTAAAGACCTTTAAGAGATGGTAGTTCTGATAAAAAAGGGAAGAAGAGGAAGATAACCATTAAAAACTCTTATGAGGATGTCTACTCTAATAGCCAGGGGTTGAATGTTTGGTTGAGCTTGAGGACATGGGGAAAAAGTGCATAAGGGGATTTTTGTGACCTTTTTGCTGACTAGTTTTAGTGTATTTTGGATCATTCCCTGTTCTAGTTAGGTTTTTGCTGGTTTTGGTTTGGTTTTTTTATTTCTCTTGTGTCTCACTCTGGTTGAGTTAATTCCTTTTTGAATCGAGTGATTTTTGGGTGGTTTTATTGATAGATATTTTTGTTGGCTATGAGATTTCAATGTAATATCTCTTTGTATATGGCCCTTGGAGCCCTTTTCCAAACTTTATCTATAAAAAAAAAGAACAATGGATTTAAAGTGGGGAAACGTGAAGGAAAAAACCCCACCGATTAAAACACTATTTTTATTAATAATTCAAAAGACTTTAACCCAAAAATTTCACTTCACTCCTCGGTCTCATAGAGATAATTGTAGACTAGTGTCTTTACAATTATATAGCTTACTTACATAAAAACTTGAGCATATAGCTATATTATATATCTAAATTGATTCCCATGAGGGATACCAATCCCATGAGGGATCATATATATATATATAGGATGGGTGAATGGTCATACCATCTCACTCTTTTTAGCTGTGAAAGACCGACTAAGTTTATTAAATAAAATTTTAATAAAAGGGTTGTAAGTGGTGGTCCACCAAATGGTATCCCCACTTGACTTTATCAACCCCAAGAAATAGTAGTATATAATTAGGACTAGATAATTACTCAAAGTGCATGATTTTGTGTCTACATTTTCCCCCACTTTATATTGTTGAGATAAATATTGATAACATAAAGTAGATAGAGATGTGTACCCAAATCCATGTAGATTGATGGTGAAAAATGTGCCGAGAGACAAGAGAAAGTGTGAAGTGATAAAAATCTGGAGTGTGGAGACTAAAGATGAGAAAGTATAAAAGTGATGATGATGATGACCCTAGGGTGGAAAATCATGTCATAGATGTCACCAATGTGCATATTGTTTGATGTCGATGTTGATGTGTGTGATGTTGTTGATGTTGACTACCACTTCCCATAAGGACGAACCTATAAAAGAGAAGAATGATCAAGTAGTCAAATGCACATGTATATGATAAAAAGAATGTACAAAAATGTGAAAATTTCAAAAGGGAACATGTGCACTTGATTTGTGATGAGGAAAGAGTGTAGAAAACATATTGTAGATGTTGTAGAAGATGGATTTTTTGGGTGATCTCAAGCCATTTGCATCGGTTATGAGTTTTTTAGGTGATATCACTCCAAGAACTAGAAAAGTGTAGGAGAAAAGTATAGTGTCATCTTCCAACCTTAATTACTTCATGAAGTGTGGGACACCATAGTAGATGGTGTGTAAAAATCTAATCTGGTTCGACCAATTCTAATCCAATGCTGAAGAAGAAAATATTGTATGCTATGTGTATGTTGGGTGATAAGGAATGAATAACCTGTAAAAGTTGCTATGTGAAGTGCTTGTAGAATGTGTTGCACTGAAGAAGTCTATGTATATGTCCCCTAGTCACATGCATATATGAAGGGCTAGTGGTGCCTAGGCTCTACTATCTAAGTCTAGGCGCTAGTGTCTATGTTGTGTTAAGGAACCAAGTTAGGATATGATCCCTGTCTAATGCTGATGATTGTGTTTAACTAGTATTGTTATGTGATGAACCATGACTGTGAACTATTGTATGGGGTGAATGATTCACCAAAATGATTCCCCCTCGTTTGGGGTGCATAAGATGTTACTAAAGAGAATGCAGCCCAAAGGAGGACTTACCACTATGTTGAAACTGATGCCCTGTAGGGGGAGGGAGTGTGCTTGGTGGAAACCAAGGCACATGCAAACAAGTGGCTAGGAGATAATTGTTAGTAAAAGCAAGACAAAAACGAATGTAAAATGTAAGTTGTGCAGACAAATAGACAATGTGTAAGCTAAGACATAATAAGAAAACACACAAGGAGATCATGCAGAATGAAAAAAGTGGGTTTTAAACATGGGATACCACTCAAATGTCTCAAGGCAATCAATGATGATTAGGCCAAAGACATAAAAGTGTGCACATAAGATAAAGGAAAAGCCCAGTAAATAGTGGCTAAAAATGGAAAACAAGAGAAAATAATGTAATAGACAATCATGGTAGAAAATAGGCCTAAAAAAAATGCTACACATGAAACACCTGTTAGCATGTTAGAAAGATAAAAATCATCTCAAAAGTGTGTATAATCTGATATACTAGTGTGCTATGAAAAAAATGAAATAATAACACCTGTAGTGTATGAAATGGATGCCCCAGAGCATTTGTGGGATTGGTAATAGGTAGTACACCAAGCATCCATGATGCATGTATCGATCTATAAAATTTACAATCACAACTAGAAAGAAAGTGAACACACATGTGTGTATGATAAAGATAATGACATATAAAATATATATCTAACATGTGTAATAAAGTGTACATGTAACAAACAAATGTAAACAAGAATAAAGGAAACCAAGAAATGTATTATGATGTGAAGTGGAGATCGAATGTAATGAAAAGTAAATGTGATAGGGGATGCGTGCCACCCGAGTGAGTGTGAATGTGTATGCATGAAATGAGGTTAATTTATACATTCCCCCTCAAAAGTCAAGAATGAACTGTAAAAAATATTGTGTCATCAGGAAATGGTTTGAAGGTATTTCCATAAAAGATGTGATTGACAAAGCGCAGAGCGTAGAGTGTGTAAGTGAGTGAGTGATTAATTGAACGTTTGATAACTAATTATACCCGTTCTTCCGTGATTCTTCATTTTCTCTCCTCCTAGAGCCGAATAAATAATTTTTTCTTCTATATTCTTCCTATCATTTGTTGGCATTCTATTGTGAAGATTATTTTTATTAAATGTTCAATTTTCTACTATTATCCTACGTTAGGGCATATTTTTTTACTTCTAATGACATTTTCTTCTATCCGGGGCATGTTTATGATTCCTAGTGAGTTTTGGAGATATAACACAACATTGCAATTATTCTACATCATATTCTTCCTACAAATTTCAAAAATAAAAAAATCTTTAAAATTTCAAAAAATCAAAAATTGGTAAAAATCTAAAATCCATAAAAAATTAGTAAAATAATTCACATAGTTGAATCATTTTTAGGAAAAAACTTCCTCAAACATCAAAATTTGTCCTACAAAACATCTTTCTTTAGTCCTCACTTGTTCTCATGCATGACTTGTGGATCATTTTGATCTACCTCTATTAACAAAGCTGATTTTCTTAATATGTATGTATTCCCATGAACATGCAGTTGCTTGGGGTAGTTTTATAGTGCATGATTTATTTTTCATGGGACTTTTATGTCCTCTATTTATTCACCTCACATGTATCCTTGCTTGGGGTGTCATTTTTAACCCTTGTCATTAACTCGAACATTTGGGAACTGAATCTCGATAACAAAAACATTGGTGCAACTATCTTGAACGTTGTTTATTTGAGTATGTTTGTTTTTACTTGTTTCCTTGTTGGTTTTCTTGTTTACTTTATCATATTGCATTACTTTATGTATGTTGTGTGAATAAGTGTTTTCGTAATGAACAAATGTTAGTATTATAGATTTTCATGTTATTTTACACTTTTGTTGGATGCTTATATTGTTAGAGATCACAAGCAATGAGGGGGTGAATCAGTGTAGATTAAAATTAATTTCTAGAGTTATACAAATTCACAGTTTCTTAATTTGTGCAGTTACTATATCATGTGCATTTTTCAAACATATACTAGACAATAAAATGACGGACACATAATTTATAGTGGGAAACCCTTTTAGGAGAAAAACCACTTAAAACCAAATATTTATTAGGAACACCAATTCCAAAGCTTACAATGGTTTTAATTGATCACCCACTCAGCCTGTGAAGCACCCACTTCACAAATTCAAGAACCCACTCAAATATTTACTAATCACCCACTAAGTGAATTTTAGCAAACACCAAATTGCAAGGTCCACCAACCCCTAATTTAATTAGCTACAACTGATATTTTGTAGGAACCTACCCACAAGGAGGTTATAACCCCCGAAAATGCTAAGCTACTACTTAGACTTATTTTACATACAAACTTTGATCATATAGTTTCAATATTTCTTACACAATGGATTATGATCACTTTTCTATATCTTTCTGTGTTATCTCTATCACTCTCTTCTGCTCATTTGATTCGAACTCTTCTTTCTCAATCAATCCACCACACTAATTTTCTTCTCATTTGATATATCTTCTTCACTTCATCTGTCTTCTCTGCTCCTTCCTTTCTCTTTTCTTTCTGTAGCCCCTTTAGCTTGAATGCATCATCTTCTCACTTGAGAAACCATCGTATTGGAATTGAATTTCATCTATATAGTTAATCAACCCATTCCCACACTTTATTTAGCATTCATGTAATCTTCCTCTCTGTCACCTAAATATTTGATCCATTAAATTGTTATCCAAATAGCTCTCCTAGCAATTTGGATAACTTGCATACACATCCTGCTCTCCTTCACATTCTTCTATCTCCTTCCATTTTCCCTTACGTTCCTTCCTCCTACGTGCCCACTTTCTCTCCTATACCATCGTCCACTCCTTACGCGCACCTCTCCAAAATTACCTCCCAATCAAATAGGTTCCTGGCATTCCTCTTGCATGCATTGTGCATTCCCCCTCTTCGCCTCTTTCTTCCATTTCTCCTTTGTGCCCACACTCCATGTGTTCACCTTATTTCTAGTTAGATCTGGCACATCTTCAAAAGTTAAATCCCGGGCGGAGGCTTAAATGAGCGCCAAACTTCCACATGTCTAGAGCCCCAAAAGATGCATCAGCCATTGAAAATTCTTAAACTCAGCGGAGGGTGCCAAGTGTCTTAATGACACAAATTCAAAAGTGGGATCGAGGCCGAAGACTCGAACTTGCGCCAACCCTCCACGTAGCATATGGTCAGTAGAGGTCAAAACCAAAACCAAAAGTGGGCCTAAAAATGACTAAGTATAGAGAACTAATGGAATCCTCGACGTGGATCAATGACGCAATATCAAAATGAAAGTCTTGAGGTAGTCCCCAAAGAAGCGTGGGCCTTCCACATGTCTTAAGTCCAAAAAGGGATAGAATTGAGGGTTGAATAGTCAAAGCAAAGGCAGGCCAATGGAGGGCACCAAGTGTAGCATGACATTATTTCATAGATCAAATTTTGGGCGGGTTTCCAAACAAGCGCAGAGCTGCCATGTGTCTAGGGTCAGACTTTTGGCCCTCCAAGCAAAGAAACTTAGGAAGAATACAAAGAAGACCAAGGAGCTCGTGAAAGCCACCATGTATCAGTCCGTCACATTTTTAAAAGTGAAGGCAAGGGATGAATCTCCAAGGCACATGGAGGCCGCCACATGGACCTTGTATGGACAAGCTCTTTAAAATACTACACCCATGATTCAAATTTCAAATGGGAATATCTTTTGACTTGGGGCTTGAAATCTAAAAAATCTAGCACCATTGGAAAGATCTCGGCCTCATCTACACCTTGGAGATTTGAATCTTTAATTTTGGAGAAGTTAGGTGGGGAGGAAATGAAGAAATGTTTATCATGACCATTAAAGTAGAATCAAATTTCTTCAACCACCAAATCTGATTCGATTTGATCCGTCGTTCCTCCTCCTTCGAGGTTCCGAACAAGTAATTGATGAAGACATGACAAATTTGGGGTGGAATTAATGATGGTGGTTGAGCTTGAATTAGTTTTTCCCACTTATCTCTCTCTCCTTCTTCCCTTTTGCTAAATATATAAAGGACGAGGTCAGGGCTCATTGTAAAAGGTTGGACACTCTGGATCCTTACGCATGTTGCTAAGGACTCCATATTTTCTATATTTTGAGTTGCAAACCTCCATGTTTGGCTCTTATATGTGGATATGGCCTCATTATCATTATAACATTTATGTGCATTTTTGGAAGTAATATAAGCATCGTTTTGTGACTATTCTCTATCCTAACATGTTTGCATTCCTTCTTCTTGCCTCTTCTCTTGCATTATGTATTGTTGTGCTACTTTAGGTCCCATGTAGTTCCATATTTGGTTGTGTTCCATGAGAATGATTTGGTGAATGCATGTTTTGTTATGCTACTTGTGCTAGCCTCCTTTCACACATTCCCTATCATTCTTGCTTAGAATAGATAGTGTTCATCCCTCTTTTCTAGTGCTATCACCTTTTAGTGTAGTTTATTTCATGTTATCCTTCTTTCCCTGGTCCCTTAGCATTCTTAGCTTAGTTTCCCCTTTCAGCACTAGGAGTAGCAGTAGTAGTAGAAATAGATAGAGGAACCGACCTTCTCCAGAGATTTGTCCCAAGCTCGCAAGGTCCCAAAACTTAGGGAAGGTCCCATTGTGGTCTTAAACACCTTAGCCCTTTTGAGATCCAAGATGCGGGTGCACATTTGAGAAACCAACAGTTTCTGGCACACCCAGTGGGAGTACATTGAAAGCTCAAATTTCATATCTCTAAGTTTTGGTGTGTGAACTTAGTGTTTCAGCCTTTGGAGGCTCATTTCAAACACATATGGTGACTCCCAATATTTTAAGATCTCTATTTTGGCATTCCTGAGCACCTTTTCATGAGAAGAGTGCACATAAGAAGAAGTGCAATAACTAAAGACTCTTTTGAATACCTCCAGCTATCCCCAAGAAAAGTTCATTCCAGAAAGCTCGCATGTGCATCTCTATCTCTAGCATAATGCGCCCACTCAAATCCTAAAAATAGAGAAAACTTTGTGTGCATGGGGCATCAACCACCTCTTCCATTAAGAAGCTTTGCAAACTTTGATGGAGGGAGTCCTTTACTCCTGGCCATGTAGCATGATATCCCAAATGGCACGCTCAAGAGTATTCCTTACTTTACTGGTGAGAATCAAGTCACCCCTCAGGAGCATATCTAGAATGTGGAAAATGTGTGTTCACTCTATCTAATCACACATAATGATGTAGTAATCAGGTTGCTTGCAACCTCTTTCAAAGGTAAAGCACTTTAATAGTACCGAGGCTTGAGACTTGGATCTATCACCACCTAAGATGAGATGGGAACAACTCTATGTAGTTATTTTGAAGACAAATCAGATCACCTATTATCAGTGGAGCAACTGAAAACAACAAGGAGGGTGCCTAATGAATAGATGACTGATTTCAACATCAAATTTTAGAAGATTTGGGACAAAATCCCTCTTTTGGTAAGACCTACATCCCAACATGCTTTTCTTTATTATCTGAAGGTGATCAACATCAATATTTCAGTTATGATCCAATCTATGGGAGTTAGAACTCCACCATCTACTAATAACATTGTAGTAAAGGTAGAAAATAGTCTCATTTAGGTGGGAAAGTTGGCTCCTAGACTGCTCATGCCCTGGTTCTAAGAAATGTCGCAGCCACCCCAGCCTTCTATAGCCTCTATTCCTACTCCTGAGCAAAGTGCACAACCAATTGCTTCAACATCCTATTCTCCATCACAATAAAAGGAAGATGAAGAATTGAAGGCCTTGATCAAAATTTATCAAACAAGGTCATATCATTAGAAAAGTAGCAAGCACAAACATATAGAGGTGATTCCAATCAGGTGCATGGCCAAAGGAATCATCCTTAGTGGAATCAATATGGAAATCAAAGATATGCACCCAACTAGTAGAATGATAGATGGAAGCCTAATGCACATTTTCCCTTGCAAGTTTCCCTCCCGCACCTTCTCTCCCAACACCCAACGCAAGCCGAGTGCTCTTTCAATTAGAACAACTTGGCACAAGAATCAGAGTGGTGCTTCCCTTGCAAAATGCCTCATAGTTAGTACCATTATGCTAATGCTACGCACTCCCAAGCCTTCATTATCCAGAATGCTTCATCATGTGAGCCCTCAACAAGTGCCCATGAAGCAAATAATCTAGAAGGACCAGAAGTTCCTCCAGAGTCCATTTTTATGTTCTTTAGTGCAAAATACTTTTGTGCAATCAACCAAGCTATAGAAGATACAATCAGACAGTGGGCGCAAGTTACAGACAACAAAAGATATAAGAAAATAATATAAGAGTCAGGCGCGAAGGTCACAGTCCCAATAATACAATTAGATCTTCGAGAAGGAAAAAGAATCAGACAAAGACCTATTACAACAAAAGTGTTCAAATCCCTATGTAAGAGGTCCCACGTAAAACTCCTTCTCAAGTAGCACACACCCATCCTTTGGTAGGCCAAGTCTCTACTCCAGCTAAAATTCAGGATTTTGCACCTGAACAGTCAAAAAGGGATGTTGTTCCCCAAATGCACAAGGTGGGAGGGCTTCCGTTCAACATTTTTGACCAGATAAAGAAAACAAACATAAATGTCACAATGTGGGATGCCCTGGAAATTCCATCTCAACGAGATCATTGCATGAAGCTAAAAAGCAACCCGTGCACTAACTCGGTTATGTAGAAGCCACACACTTTTGTCAAAATATGATAAGAAGAGGAGAAAAAGTAAGTAAAATTGCTAAAACCCTTCTATATGTCCTTGATTATAGCAAACATCTAGTGCATAAGCGCTTGATTGACTCGGTGCTTAGTACTTGTTATGCCTAAGAAGATCGCGATGCCTTAGGTTTGAAATATAGCCCTTTGTCTAAAGGATTCCCACAATTTGATGGCTCAATTTTAACCACCTTAGGAGTCATCAAGGATCTTGAGTTAACCCTCCATGCATGTCCAAGCCTAATAATTACTCAAGATGTGTCAATTATTGACTTGCCTCCTTTGTTTGCCCTATGTCTATCAAGAGAATTCACTGCTAAAGTGGGTGGTTACTTGTCTTCTGATTGGTCTCATATGTTACTCAAGATAAGGTATGGTACTTGATTTACCATACAAGCTGACCCTATATTTTCTTATCATGTAGAGCCATATGTCCCATCCCCTTTCCAAGCCAATTGTCTTATCTAGGAAGAACAAGTTTCGGTTCTTGAAGAGCAGTCTCTTCCACCCTCTGTTCCAGACCTAGTACTTGATGAATGGGCAGAGAGGCATCACAAATTTGATCCCTATGCTGAAGAACTAGAAGCCTATGAAATTGGGCTTGGTACTTATTGCATTCTAGAAGAAGACGCTATGCTTCTACGCGTGCTCTTAGGAGAAAAAGTTCAAACTGGTCTATGGAAGTTATAGTTTGATGGATCCTGAAGCAAAAATGGTGTTGGAGAAGGAGTGGTTCTCATTTCCCCTAGGGATGAGAAATTCTTCTTCGTGCATAGGCTGTAGTTTACATGTTCTAACAATGTGGCAGAATATGAAGCGTTGGTGCATGGTTTGCTTATTATTGAAAAGAAGAAAATTAAAGTGTTGCAGATCTTTGGGGACATAGAATTGGTCATCCACCGTGTCACCAAAAATGCCGAAAAAGAATAATATTCTTAAAGCTTATAAACATAGAGTTTGGGACCTGTTGATGCAAAATCATAGCACTTCGGACTGGACGTTGATCATATTTCTAGTTTGATCACTCTAGCATCTAGTGTGATTGCACAACATTGAATCATTTCTTTGAGTGTGGGACTCATGAAAATGAGAAAGGAATCTCCAGAGAAGGCTGGTTCCTCTTCCTAAACTACCTGCCACAAGCTATTCTAGTGCAGGAAAGCTAATCTAATCCTAATCTAACCACCAAGGAGATAGGGAGAGAGAGAGAAGAGAAAAGAACAAAAGCCTACACTAAAACGGTGATACACCAGAGAAGGAAAATGTTGAACATCTATCAAAACTACCATGGAACAAAGAGAGGTCAGCGATGGGAAGGATGGACAGATGCATCACAGGCCCAAGGATAGATTTCACACAGAAAATGTCCCAAAATTCCATGGACACAGCTCCAAACCTGAAATGAACATTCAAACATGCACAAATACCTGAAATGAAGAGAGGCAAGAAGAAAACAAGTGAAAAACGAGCAAGGATGGACAGATGCATCACGAAACATGTTTTTGTTGCTTCAGAAGTTTTCATAGAACATCATTTTAATGGTAAAAGGCAAAAACACCATTACAGAGAAGGGGAGGAGGTTCGAACTCCATTTTTAACCCTGGAGAAGAAAAGAAGGGAGGGTAGAGCTGAAAAGATGAACAACCTTTTTTAAAAATGAGCCAAATCTGGCTTTATACAATGCATGGGTCGAGCCCAGGAGAGAGAAATGCGAGGAAAACATGCAAGTAGTCCAACCATTGACCAAAATGCATTCTTCATTAAAATCGGTGGTTGAAACATCACTTCTAGCCATGCTGAAGAAGAATGTGACCCATGTGCATTAAAACTGGTTGTTAAAATGTCAGTGTTGGCCATGCTGAAGAAGAATGCGACCCATGTGCATTAAAACTGGTTGTTGAAACATCAGTTCTGGCCATTACCACGCGTTAGATATGTTTCTTGACTTTCTCTCTCCAAACTGAACCAAAATGCAAGATTGCCCCTGGAATCATGCAGAGAATTTTTCCAGCTTTCCATTGATATAAAGAACGTGAAAATCCGAGCTCTGGATCGAAAGTTATGGCGATCCGAAGATTTAGGGCAAAAAACAGGCCAAAATAGATTTTGAATTTTTTCCCGCGTTCTACCACTTAGATGACATGTGTCAGGCGCTGATTCATCCACGGGTTCATTCTTTGAAAATTCCTTTGAAAATTTTGACTTTCTATAACTTTGGAAAATTTTCCATTTTTTCCCGCACCCCCGCCACTTCGATGACACGTGTCATGATCTGGTTGGAGGAGGGGTGTGGGGTCATCCTTGTCTTTTAATTTTTTGGCCCAAGACTTTTGTCAAATTTTCCTAAGTCTTTCCCTGGCTCCGAACTCCCCCACCTTAGGACACGTGTCCTGTGTCTATTAGCTCGGGCCCTCTGTTCCATTTTCCCCTTTGAAACTTTTACCGACCACTTAGCAACTTTTTTCCTTCTGACACGTGGCACGTTCTAATTTGTCCACGGGCCTCCTTGTCTCTTTTCAGCCACTTCGCCTTTTCACGTCCCACGCGTTCCGACATCCCAAGCTGTCCCATGCAGATCGCACTGGACTAGGACTTAGCCAATTTCTTCATTTTTTCAGCCCCAAGCTTGGTTTTTTGTAATTTTTCACCTTTTCTAACCTTGTTGGGTTTTCTTCTTGGACAAGAGAGTTAGAAAGAAGCGAGGGGACCCCAAAACATGATTTTGGGCCTTAAATCAATCTATTTGCTTGGGACTTGAATATTCTGATGCATGTTATCAAAATTACCCTAGGGGGTGAATTTTGGATAACGATTTTGGTGACTCAATGGGTCATCACTGCTTAGATGAATGATCGTAGCTCTGAAGAAATCCATTGGGCATGGAGTCATGAGTAGTAGCCTAAAAACTGATCGAACTTTGAAAACCTCCTCTCTAAGCCATTTGGAAACCATTTGAAATGGAGTTGTTCTCACCAAGATGCCCCTTTGAAATGGACTGTACAAGACCAAAACCAGTACCACAAAAACTATGTACAAAATTAAAAATCATACATGCTCCAAATGGAACATGCAAAGTGTGCACAAACACTTCTTTACGCTTAAAGAAAACCTACCTCCTCTACTCTAACCTGGAAGCAAAAGTGGGCTAAACAAACCCTGTGATTGGTTGTGAGAAATAGCTTCCCTTTCTCAAAAGTGACAGCCATGCAATTGATTTGGCATTGAACATGGTTGGTTGAATGGATGGAAAATCAACAAGAAGCTGGTCTTCCACCCAAATCATCAAGGTATCGGTGAAGGAAAATTCAATACCTCTTTTAGTTGCTCTACATTTGGATTGGAGAGTTATGACAGCTGATCCTTGGTACTTTGTAGCTCACCCTCATGCTCAGAAGCAAGCATGACTGGTTGTGACTTCTCCTTTGGCTCCAATGAAGCCAAATACCTGATTGGGCAAGGTATGGTCCATTTGATATGCCCATAGCTCTGATTTTCAACTCCAAAAATGGAGTCTTCTTGTAGACCCTCCTGAATGGATGGTGTGGAAGAAATGGTGAAATTCCTTTGCCCTTTCTCTTCCTCCAATGAAGAACATGAAAGATTTAAATCTTCCAATCTTGATTCCAAAGAGCTGTTATAAGATGCAGGTGCTTGTAAATGAATTTTCTCCTTCATGACAACAGACTCAAGTGTTTGGAAGATGGATAATGAAAGAGAGAATGGTGGAAACTCAACCGGCTCTTCTCCATCAAAAAGCAGTCCTCCAAATCAACAGATAAACTACCTCATTTTTATCCTGCTACAAATGTTCAACTTCCTTTATGGTGTCTTCTTGATCGTAACTTGACCACCATGGTTTCTTTCACCCTCCAACATTGAGTTTGAGAGATCAAACTCTTCTTGATACTAGAACTTGAGAGAGATGAAGTAGAAAAAGAAGAAGCTGAAGGTTCTCCTCAGAGCCTGCTTTGTGCTCAAAGCCCTTGGATCTACACTTTTCTCCTCCACAACTAGAATGTGCTCCTCTTCTTTTGGATTTGGAGAAGCTCCTCCTTCCTCCAATGTTTGAAGACAATCTTGCTTTTGATTGAACTCTTCCTCCAGCATGAAGTTTGTTAAGTCAAACTCTTCAATCTGCTGCTCTAGAGGATAAATTGGGACTACAAGATCTCCTTCTTCTGCTGCAACAAAATCAGTCCTGACCACCATTTGTTCAACCTCAGCCTCTTCTGTAGGTTTAACCATCAAGGGATCTTTGTCATCCCAAATTTGGCAGCCCAAACCCTCAAGTTGTCTCTGTCATTTCTTTTTGTTGGGCTCCTCTTCTTGCTGTCCTTCATGGCCGATTTTTGCAATTTCTTCTTCCCCACATGGAATTGGGAATGCGAGAGGAGGGATGGGTTGTAACTCAATTGATTTGGAAATTTTTGTGGTGGTAAAGGAAGTGAAACCTCTTGTTTCTTTGGGGGGAGGGCATATTTCGAGGGGATGATTGTTTGGAAGGAAAAAGGAAGGAAAAATTGAGGTGTGGTGGAAGGCGAGAGGTGGAGACATGGGATCAACATTTGGGACAGAGATGGGGAATTTAGAATTTGTAATTCCAAATGAGATGGTGTTGCTTGAGTAATGGGAAGAGAAAAACCAGATGATGGTGTAGAACTTACCCATTGACAAGGTTGTTCAACAAGTGTATAGGCCTCTATTTCTACTATCCATTGTGCAAGTTGGGGTAGCATCTTTATCATGAAGTCCGGCTTCTCTCCTGAGGGCTAAAGTGTCTTGGAAAAGGGCCTCCCCATGGAAAAGGAGTCCTCATGACCAATTTAAAGCTCTCATTTGAGTCATGTTGCGATCGCACCATCTTTACCTCCATCTTTTGGATTTTCTCCAGACCAGCATCTTGCATCTCGATTGTCTTCATTATATGCATACTCTTGCTCTTGAAAAGCTCCATAGCCAAACTAATTTTGGCATTTGCTGCTCATATGGGTATGCATGCTGATTTTGAATTTGTTCAAAATGCTGATTTGGAGGATTTAAAAAACATGTTGGAGGTGGGAAATCATTGCTATTATTGTAAATGTGAGTTCCATGATGGAAATGAAGTCATGATTGCACAACTTCATGGAATGGAAAAGAATGAAAGGGATGGAAAGAAGGATGGATGGGAATGGATGAAAACGGGTCTGCTGACTTTAGAAATGGGTTGCTTGATCGGATGGAGTCGCGGATGTGTTTGCAAGTGCCTCAAAGGCTGAAATCTTCACAGGAACACACCAACCTGCAAAAGATGAAGTGGAAGACCTCTAAGGTCCCACCGAGCATGCCAAAACTGTTGATGCAAAATCACAGCACCCCTGGACGTTGATCAGATTTCTAGTTTGATCACTCTAGCATCTAGTGTGATTACGGAACATTGAATCCTTTCTTTGAGTGTGGGACTCTTGAAAATAAGAAAGGGATCTCCAGAGAAGGTTGGTTCCTCTTCCTAAACTACCTGCCACAAGCTATTCCAGTGCAGGCAAGCTAATCTAATCCTAATCTAACCACCAAGGAGACAGGGAGAGAGAGAGAAGAGAAAAGAACAAAAACCTACACTAAAACGGTGATACACCAGAGAAGGAAAATGTTGAACATATATCAAAAGCGCCATGGAACAAAGAGAGGTCAGCGATGGGAAGGATGGACAGATGCATCATAGGCGCAAGGATAGATTTCACATAGAAAATGTCCCAAAACTCCATGAACACAGCTCCAAACCTACAATGAACATTCAAACGTGCACAAATACCTGCAATGAAGAGAGGAAAGAAGAAAACAAGTGAAAAATGAGCAAGGATGGACAGATGCATCACGAAACACGTTTTTGTTGCTTCAGAAGTTTGCACAGAACATAATTTTAATGGTAAAAGGAAAAAATGCCATTACAGAGAAGGGGAGGAGGTTCGAACTCCATTTTCAACCCTGGAGAAGAAAAGAAGGGAGGGCAGAGCTGAAAAGATGAACAACCTTTTTAAAAAATGAGCCAAATCTAGCTTTATACAATGCATGGGTCGAGCCCAGGAGAGAGAAAACGTAGGAAAACGTGTAAGCAGTCCAACCATTGACCAAAACGCATTCTTCATTAAAATCGGTGGTTGAAACATCACTTCTGGCCATGCTGAAGAAGAATGCGACCCATGTGCATTAAAACCGGTTGTTAAAATGTCGATTAAGCCATCTTTGAAGAAGAATGCGACCCATGTGCATTAAAACTGGTTGTTGAAATGTCAGTTCTGGCCATTACCACGCGTTAGAGATGTTTCTTGACTTTCTCTCTCCAAACTGAACCAAAATGCAAGATTTCCCTGGAATCATGCAGAGAATTTTTCCAGCTTTCCATTGATATAAAGAACGTGAAAATCCGAGCTCTGGATCGAAAGTTATGGCGATCTGAAGATTTAGGGCAAAAAACAGGCCAAAACGGATTTTGATTTTTTCCCGCATTCTGCCACTTGGATGACACGTGTCAGGCGCTGATTCATACACGGGTTCATTCTCTGAAAATTCCTTTGAAAATTTTGACTTTCTATAACTTTGGAAAATTTTCCATTTTTTCCCCGCGCCCCCGCCACTTGGATGACACGTGTCGTGATCTGGTTGGAGGACAGGGGCGCGGAGTCATCCTTGTCTTTTAATTTTTTGGCCCAAGACTTTTGTCAAATTTTCCTAAGTCTTTCCCGGCTTTGAACTCCCCGCCTTAGGACACGTGTCCCGTGTCTATTAGCTCGGGCCCTCTATTCCATTTTCCCCTTTGAAACTTTTACCGACCACTTAGCAACTTTTTTCCTTTTGATACGTGGCACGTTCTGATTCGTCCGTGGGCCTCCTTGTCTCTTTTTGGCCACTTCGCCTTTTCGCATCCCACGCGTTATGGACGTCCCAACTATCCATGAGACCACCCGGACTAGGACTTAGCCAATTTTCTTCATTTTTTCAGCCCCAAGCTTGGTTTTTTGCAATTTTTCACCTTTTCTAACTTGTTGGGTTTTCTTCTTGGACAGGAGAGTTAGAAAGAAGTCGAGGGGACCCCAAAAACATGATTTTGGGCCTTGAATCAATCTATTTTCTTGGGACTTGAATATTCTGATGCATGTTATCAAAATTACCCTAGGGGTGAATTTTGGATAACAAGACCTACTTGAGAGCTTTGATACCCTTAATCTGTAGGTAGTCTGCGCAGAATGAACAAATAAGCTAACCAAATGGCGCGCTCGGTTCATAATTTTCTCCCTTGAGGACTTTGTCAAAGGAAACACTCAACACATTAAGATGGTAATGGGACTATCCATTCTAGATAATAACACTAGATGGCAAGTGTTCGACAGTGATGTGTAGATTATCTAGTTTATCGAGAATGAACTTGAATTTTCATCAAGTATGCAAGCTGACTTGCATGATAGCTATGGTGACCAAGTAATATAGCTAAAGAAAAATAAGTTGCCTAAAGGGCTAGTCACCTTAGAGAAAATGTTTAACCCACGATGATGAGTTTAAGGGTGAGGAAATATACATGTGTGCCACGTAAGAGGATTGATCTACCATTACAATTACGCGTGGAAAGGAAAAATAGGCCTTCATCTCTCTTTGCCAAAAATACAATGACATTTTCTCATGAGAGTATGAAGACCTCAAAGGTTTTGATCCAAGTGTGCTCAACACTCCATTGACCTTTATCCTAGCATAAATCTCGTGGAGTATGTAAGCAATGACCAATCAATCCAAAGATAGAGCCCCTCATGAGAAAGGAACTATCAAAACTCATTGAGGCAAAAATTATCTTTCCTATCAAATACTCTACCTGGGTTGCAAATCTAGTTCCAGTACGTAAGAAGAATGGTGAAATCAGACTTTGTGTTGATTTCAGGGATTTGAATAAGGCATCTCTAAGGGATTACTATCCTTTGCCTTCAATGGAGCAGATTCTGTAGACTGTGGCTGGTGCGCACAAAGGTTCTCCATGCTAGATGGGTATTTAGGTTTCAACTAGATCCTGGTCAAGGAAGAGGATCAATTCAAAACAACATGTACAACAAAGTGGGGAACATATGCATACCAAAAAATGCCCTTTGGTATGTCAAATGTGGGTGCAACATTTCAAAGACGCCATGGATATTGCCTTCAAAGGTTACATCAATGAGTTCATCTTGGTTTACCTTGATGATATAACTGTCTTCTCAAAGTAGAGTGTGGATCACATGGTGCACCTGGAAAAGGTCTTTGAGAGATGTAGAGAATTTGGGGTATCTTTTAACCCCAAGAAGTATAATTTTGTGGTGGCTTAGGGTAGGCTCTTGGGCCATGTGGTTTCAAAGGATGGCATCGCGATTGATCCTGAGCACATTTCAGCCATCCTAGCCCTTTCCCTACCGGCATAGAAAAAGGCCTTATAGTCCTTCCTCGGTAAGATTAACTTTGTTAGGAAATTTATACCTAACTTTGTGGGACTGGTTTAGCCCATCACCCTTATGCTCAAAAAGGACATAGCCTTCAGATGGACAACATAAGGAAGAGAAAGCTTCAAAAAGATCAAGAAGGAGATTGCTTGTGCACCAACACTCATCAATCCAGATTACTCAAAGGATTTAATCCTTTATGCTTATGGTGCTGATGCAAGTAATGCTACTTTCCTGACACATGAAAATGAATAAGGGCTGGAACAGCCAGTGACCTTCTTTCGCCAAACGCTGAAGGATTATGAGTTGAAATATAGTCACACAAAAAGCGAGTCTTCGCCATCATGCACAAACTCAAGACATTCAAGAGCATGCTCACCACAAATCATATCAAGGTGTTATTCTCTCACTCATCTGTTAAATAATTCATCATGGGAGTAGAAATCGGTGAGAAGAGAGCGTGATGGGTGACAAAAATCATGGAATATGATGTGACTATTACAACCATGAAGCTGGTAAGAGGTAGTGCACTCTGCAAGTAGATTGCTAAGGATGCGTAGAGTGAACTTGAGGCTTCATTATTTTTGGATGAATACCTCCCATGTGTAGAACATGAATAGAATATAGACCCTAGTGTGCATGACTGGATGAAGGATATGATCACATTCCTTTCTAAGGGTACATACCCTTCTAGTTTGAAAAAAGCAAAGAGAAGGCATCTGAAGTTACAATCTATTCCTTATGTTTTGATTGATGGACTTATCTTTAAAAGAAATCTAGATGGCATGCTGTTAAGATGTATCAATGACACGCATAATGAGAAAGTGTTAGAAAAATTTCATGATGGATTCTCTGGTGGACACTTCTCTGCTAAGACTATAACAATGAAGATCATAATGGTAGGTATATTTTGGCCTACCCTGTTTACAGATGCACATAGATGGGTCATAAAATGCAAGGAATGTGCTTTCTTTATAGAAAAGAAAATATTGGTGGTGCTTCCCCTCCGACCAATCCAAGAGGATCAACCTTTTGCATAATGGGGTCTCGACTTTATAGGCATGATAAATCCACCTTCAAGCACTGGACATAAATGGGTGCTAATAGTTATATATTACTTCACCAGATGGATAGAAGATGTCATGCTTAAGGAATCAACTGAGGTAGTCATCCTTGACTTTCTCGAAGGTTTAGTCACAAGGTTTGGCATTCCTCAAACCATTATCTCTGATAATGCAAAGGCCTTCCTTGGTGCTAAAATCACTGATTGAGCTCTAAGTATGGGAATTTACATGAAGACTTCTTCCAACTATTACCCCAAGGAAATGGTTTGGCAAAATCAACAAAAAAGAACCTGATCAGAATCATGAAGGGCACAATGAACACCAACCAAAGATAGTGGCATACAAAGGTTACGTGCGCACTCTGGGAAGATAGAATCATAGTCAAAAAGGCAATAGGAACTTCACCTTAAAATCTTGTCTATGACAAGGTGGCTTCCCTTCCTATGACACTAGAACTAAATTCATTGACGCTTGCCGAGTAACTAGAATTTGAGGGCATGGATAAGAGAGAAATCAGGATGGTAGAGCTGGTTCATCTTGAAGAGCTCGAAAGTTTGCCATGATCAAGCTAAAACAATATCAACAAGCAACAAAGAAATGGTTTGATAGAAAGGCTAGGCCTTAAATTTTTAAAGTTGGGGACCTGGTTCTAAAATGGGACATTGTGAGCTAAAACAAGGTGCCATTCAAAGTTAGATGCACTTTGGAGTGGCCCATACACTATTAAGCCCTCCAAAGAAGCTAACTCTTTCAAGTTAACTCATCCGGATGGAAGCGTGCTACAAATCCTAGTAAATGTGATCTATCTCAAACCCTTCCATTAGGTTTGTTGCATCATATTGTATATATTAAAGTAGTTTCAATTCCTCCAAGTGTGCTTTGAACACATTTTTGTTTGTACATAGTTCTTTCCCCTCGCATGCTTCCTATGCGAACTCTTTTGTTACTTCCAGAATGTAGAGCTTCTCTCAACAGTTGTGAGATTCAAAATAGAGTGCATATATGATTTTCAAGTGATTATAAGGGCATTTTCATGATTAAACAAGCTAACTCCATGCCTAATGGACTTCTAAGGCTACTGATATCTTTCATCTAGTAGGCTAGATGGCCCCGAAAGTTACCAAACCTGTTATCCAAATAGCTCTCCTAGAAATTTGGATAACTTACATACACATCCTGCTCCCCTTCGCATTCTTCTATCTCCTTCCATTTTCCCTTACACGCCTTCCTCCTGTGCACCCACTTTCTCTCCTATCCCATCATGCACTCCTTACATGCACCTCCCCAAACTTACCTCCCAATCAGATAGGTCCTTGACATTCCTCTTGTGTGCATTGTGTGCGCACCCCTCTTCACCTCTTTCTTCCATTTCTCCTTTGCACCCACACTCCATGCGTTCACCTTCTTTCTAGTCAGCTCGGTGCATCTCCAAAATTTAAATCCTGGGAAAGCTCAAAGGAATGCCAAGATTCCAAATGTCAAGAGCCCCAAAAGTTACACCGGCCATTGAAAAGTATTTAACTTAGCGAGAGGGTGCAAGTGTCTTAATGGTGCAGATTCAAAAGTGGGATCTAAGCTGAAGACTCAAACTTGCGCTAGCCCTCCACGTAGCAAATGGTCAACAGAGGTCAAAACCAAAAGCAAAAGTGGGCCTAAAAATGACTAAGTATAGAGAACCAGTGGAAGCCTCCACATGGATCAATGACGCAATATCAAAAGGAAAGTCTAGAGGTAGTCCCCAAAGAAGCGTGGGCCTTCCATGTGTCCCAAGTCCAAAAAATAAATAGAGTCAGGGGTTGAATAGTCAAAGAAGAGGTAGGCCAGTAGAGGGCACCAAGTGTCAGCATGATTTTATTTCAAAGATCAAATTTTGGGTGGGTTTCCAAACAAGCACCAAGCCGCCACATGTCTAGGGTCATACTTTTGGCCCACCAAGCAAAGAAACTTAGGAAGAATACAAAGAAGCCAAAAGAGATCATGGAAGCTACCACGTGTTAGTCTGGTGCATTTTTAAAAGTGAAGGTAGGGCCGAATCTCTAAGGCACATGGAGGCCACCACGTGGACCCTATATGGATAAGCTCTTTAAAATACTATGCGCCAGGATTCAAATTTCAAATGGGCATATCTTTTGACTAGGGCTTGAAATATGATAAACCTAGGCACCATTGGAATTATCTCGGCCTCATCTACGCTTTGGAGGTCTAAATCTTTAATTTACAAAAATTTAGGTGGGGAGGAAATGAAGAAACATCTATCAGGCCATTAAAGTAGAATTGGATTTCTTCAAACCCTAGATCTGATTTGATTCGATCCACCATTCCTCCTCCTTCGAGGCACCGAACAAGTAATTGATGTAGACATGATAGATTTGGGGTGGTATTAATGATGGTGGTTGAGCTTTGAATTATTTTTCCCACTTCTCTCTATCTCCTTCTTCCCTCCATGCTGAATCTATAAAGGATGAGGTTAGGGCTCATTGTAAAAGGTTGGACACTCTGGATCCTTACGCATGTTGCTAAGGACTCCATATTTTCTATATTTTGAGTTATAGACCTCCATGTTTGGCTCTTGCATGTGGATATCAGCCTCCTTATCATTGTAACAATTCTATGCATTTTTGGAAGTAATAGAAGCATCATTTTGTGACTATTCTATGTCCTAACATGTTTGCATTCCTTCTTCTTACCTCTTCTCTTGCATTATGTATTGTTGTGCTACTTTAGGTCCCCTGTAGTTCCATATTTGGTTGTGTTCCATGAGAACGATTTAGTGAATGCATGTTTTTTTGTGCTACTTGTGCCTAGCCTCCTTTCACACATTCCTTATCATTCTTTCTCAGAATAGATAGTGTTCATCCCTCTTTTTTGGTGCTATCACCTTTTAGTGTAGTTTATTTCATGTTATCCTTCTTTCCATGGTCCCTTGGCATTCTTAGCTTAGTTTCCCCTTTCAACACTAGGAGTAGCAGTAGTAGTAGAAATAGATAGAGGAACCGGCCTTCTCTGGAGATCCGTCCCACGCTCGCTAGGTCCCATAACTTGGGGATGGTTTGATTGTGGCCTCAGACACCTCGACACTTTCGAGATCTGAGACATGGGTGCACATATGAGAAACCAACATAAATGACTACAACTAACTCCATATTTTTTCTTACTATATTCGACTTGATTTCACCCTTTTATATGAATTTACTAGAAATTATTTATCAAGCCGATACCTAAAATAGATTTCTCATCTTTCTATGATTTTCAACGTGATCACGATGAGTGGGCCACTTTCTTCTATGATATTTAATTTTTCCTTGAAATCAAGAATCACATAGAGAACTAAAACTGTATTTACACAAATTTAACAACCATTAAATGTTGATAGCTAGAATTATAGATTTATTCACTCTTCATGGAGTTCAAGTTGTATACTCTGCCACAGTCAACAAAAAATCAAATCACCATCAATTTTGGAGAAAAAAATACCACTCGTTTATGTTTAAATCAATTTGATTGTCCTCAAGCTTTGTCCATTTTATACTTGTTTATTCCACGACTTTCCGTAGCTTCTTTGAATTTATTTTTATATTTCGACACTTCTTCCCTGTTTTGAGGCTTTTCTCCTTTCTTGGTGGATTTTAGTCACTCACAACTTTTTATTTTACTTCATGGCTTCTGTAATGTTACACAACTTTAATTCATGTTCACTACCTTTCCACAAATTTGTTCCATTTATGAGAATCTATCCTTTTACCTGCATATTTTATCTTTCTCCGCGGCTATCTTTCATCCTTTATTAGGTTTTCTAGTTCTTTGTAGATTTTCCCTTTATGCGCAACTTTTTTAAGATTTCCTCACTCCTATAGCTTTGTCTTCAAACTATTATTACTTCCATGACTTTCCTTCACATCTGGGACCTTACCATTCTCACATGTGGCTCATCCTTTGGCTTCTTTTTACTTTACAACTTCATCCCTTTACCCACAACCTTCACTAAGCTTCGTGGCTTCTTCTAGATCTTTGTAGCTTCCTACATACTTCGCGGCTACCTCCTCATATCCATGGTTTGCACAAAAACTAATTAAGTCCCTTATAACTTATCCTTTATCATCCTAAGGTCTCTATGAGCTGAAATTACCAATTAACCTTCTTCTTTCTTTCTTGCTCACTTTACAAATTAACCCTTTTTGCCATCAATGCCACTTGACATCAAATTATTTTTCCATCAATGCAACTTGACATCAATGACAACACATATGATAATGAAAAGGTCTAACATATATTATAATAAAGAACCGATGACGTAGATCATGTAAGAAAAATGATGAAACAAATTTATTCCTAAGCCAACTAATATGCTCGTTGTCTCCATTATTCTTCATCTCCACTTTTATTCATCACCATTTCTCATCTATCACAAATTTTATTCAACAACACATGGGAAATAGGGATTATTTTTATCCCCCTCTCCCCCTTATTTTTCTATTTGTTGAAATATTGACTTCTCTTTCCTACTTACTCAAATTTCACACTCACCTAGTATGTTTGTGTTGACTCTTCTTTCACCTTCTTTTTTCGATCTTCAATCAAAATCTTCCATCACCCCATCGACACTCAAGAGGGAATCCCTCATTCTACTAATTTTTCTTCTATTCCTTAAAAACTTGTTTATAATTGTCTACTATATTTGAAGTGGCGTCACTTACGCCACCCCAAAGAGGAGAAAATGTAGACACCTAAAATCCACCTACGCAATTTAAATTCTCAAATTGTCCTCTTTCCCATCATTTCCATAGTGATTTCTCGCTAATTAACTATTGTTCCCCTCTATTTTGGTCAATTAATGACTCTGTATTGATTAACTAGTTTTTATCCCATTCTAGATGTCAATTAACGACACTTCATTAGATATAATCCTCCTTCAATCAATTAATTAACTATTATAAGTTAATTAAGCATTTTTAACCTTGCGTTTGATTAATAAACCCCCTTATTGGTTAAATCCCTCTTTTAAATCCTCCAAACCATACCTATTTCCCTCTAAATCATCTCTAAATAGCTTTCTAAGCTTATTCTAGCCTATTAATTAATCATAGTTGATTATTTAAATAATATCCAACTCCCATGAGTTGCTTTAATCACTTATTGTTAATTCCTCTAATCAAAATTATCCCTTCTAATTCTACTTTATCATTTATCCCACACGCACTAGGATTTTAGCTTTTCCTAATTGGAAATATATATAAAGGACCCTCCTATCTTCTTTCCCACCTACACCACAATTTTCTAGTGATTACTATAGGCATATGATAATGGTATTCTCCATTGTTGGAAATAGCTTCCTTCATCCTTGCATGCATTCTCTCATAATTGAGTACTAAAGGAAGATCAAATCATGTCCATTAAGCCATTTTGGTGAGATCCTTTCCTCACTTGGAGACAACATATAAATTGATTGCTTATGATCTAAATAGGTTCATAATTGAATAACAATCATACATTACAAGAGTAGGAATGGTTGAACATTAGGTATTTATTAATGTTGATGCATTAGAGTAGCTATTTCCTTTAATATTATCATGATGTTCATGTTAGATTAACTTTGCTGTTTGGAACTACTAAGTGTTATTTTAATTCAATTAACTTAGTTTATTTCTCATGCATACGAGTGTGATGAGGTCCATTTGAGATTTATACCATCATCAGTTGAGTATGGACCATGGAACTAGAGTTCATCATAGGGTAATGACTGCAACGTATAAAAGTGGATGGTAAAAAGATGTCATGAATACGTAGAGTAAATATTGCATAGAAGGAGATGAATGTGTGAAGTGTAGAGTGTGTAATGTGTACCACATTTTTGTAATGTGTCGTGTGTAGCGTGTAGTGTGTGAGGTTCATGTGTATATGATGCCCTTAATAATCAAGTGTGAACCATAACATGAGATTACATCATCGGGTAATGATGACATGAATGTGTATCAATATGTATATGGTGTATGTGATAGAATAGATATGGAGTGATGAGAAAATAAGATGCTTTTTAATGCTAGAGGGGGAGAAATAAGTGTGATGCCCCAAGTGTGTGAGGATGAGAGAGAGATCAAGTGACAATGTCTAAAATATTATCATTGTTAAGATCAAATCCAACTAGATCCATATTGGAGAATTGATAATAAATAGTATGAGATGGATCATATAAAGATCCATTGTGACATATGGTCTACACATTCATTGTATACTCTTCATTGGTGAAAGGTGCTAGCGGGCACCCGTGTGCATGCCAAAAATGATATTTTGGAAATAGTCAGGAGATGAGTCATTACTAATAGAAACATGACCGAATAACATAAGAAAACTGATAGAAGTGTGACTGGAGTCTAAAGTTCCCCAATATAATCAAGCCAATATTTCCCAAGTGTCAGTGGAGAAGCACAAGGGGAACGTGTAACAAATACTACTAAATGAAACACACAAAGACCATAGGTGGCCGTAATGTGAAAATATCCATGATAAAGATGAGGTGAGTGAGGCGGTGGTAGGATATCATTGAGTGTCAAGCCAAACCTAGTTAATTCGTGACATGTACATATACTATTAAAGAAAGTATGATCTACCAAAATATGATGCCAATAAGAATTATTGATGAAAAATGTGCATGTGAAAGGAGGTGGTACGGACATAGACTTCTTATGAAAAGGTGAAACAATATCCAAAGTGTGGACAAACCCCTAATAAATTACCATAGCATTTGTAGAATTAGGGGTTTTGAATTTGTATTCACGGGACCATCGACACCGAATGTGTCATTAAAATATGAGTCATCTATATTAATAGGAGTGAAATTAAAAGTGCACATATTTTCACCAAGTAAGTTCAATTATATCAACTTCATCATCATAATCTTTAGAATCATCTGTGTTGGCATTGTCATGTTGTATAGATGTGTCAAGTATATTTCTAGGAGGTGCATTAGATGTAGGAATAAGAGGAACCTCAACAAGTAGAGTAGTAGTGCTTAGAGGAGTAGACACTTGTGGGTGAGATGATGATAGTAGTATGAGTAGAAATAGTTGGAGTGCTTAGAGTAGTGGAAGAAGACTGTGAAGTGTGAGATTGACCAATGTCATATGTATCAATACTACTATATGGAATAGGTTGTGATGGAGGAATATGCATAGCAGTAATAAGGTCTATGTGACAAAATTTGAATGGATCAGGGTCTACAATAAATGTATGTTCATATCCATCACATAGGAATTTGATGCATTGGTGCAAAAGAGAAGGAACTTCATGCATTACATAAATCCATAGTCTACCTAATAAAAGGTTGAATTTAAACGAGGTATCGATAATGAAGAATTCAGTTAGGAAAGTCTTAGGCCCGAATTGAATATATAAGGAAATATTTCCTAAGCATGCACAAGTAGTTGAATAATCACTTCGAATAAGAGTGGAATTCTTATAAATAAGTCTGTTTGTAATACCGAGTTGTTTGAGAAGGGAATGAGCACATAAGTTAATGGCTGAGCCATTTTCAATAAGTAAACACTTAATACAAGTGGTACTAATAATAGATTGTCATTAGTAAATGGTGATATGTCCTCATTAGTAAATGATATAGCATGTGGAGATTTTTGAGAGATCGAGAACGAGGTGTGTGAAAGCCACGGAAGAATTATCTATTTCTATATGAATATAATGAATGATAACTCTCAATTTTTACCACAATCGGGCACATTGCATAATAAGTCATAGAGTGATATTTTAGGCTAGTGTATTCTTAAGCTATTCAATAATATCGTAGCCCTTAAATGTAATAGGAGGAGCTGCGAAGTGATAGGTGGTGGAATAGAAATGGGTTGATGCATAGGAGGACGAGTGCGGAAATTTTATACTACATTGATAAAAGGATCAACCATAGGTGTAATAAAGTGAGGAGGATACTGAGTATGAACTTACATGAAATTAGAAATGGTAGTATCCATGCCAGAAACCCTAGTGGGTGCAAAATAAGGATAAAAAAATTAATTCATGACTTGATAAGATGAAGACATACTCAAACGAAAGGGTTGGAACTATCAGGTTCACCAAAATGATTAAGCAAAATATGAATAGTATAAATGCCTATTCTCATTGCTATTATAATGGTGAATGAATAATAATCAAATTAAGTACAAAAAGTAACCCAAGTAAGCTAAGCTATAAAATGTAAAAACCATAATTACAAAGGAAGGGATAAAATGACTTAGCTATTTTCTAGAGATCTTGAAGTTGCACAAAGATAGAAAACTATAAAATCCAAAACACATTCTTTCACAACGAAGCTAAAAAAATGCAAATATGGAGGAATATGTTGGGAAGGGTGTTTGGGAAGGGTCGAGGGTTCTGGGGGTGCTAGAGACCTATACTAGATGCCTGTGACTACAAAAATCTTAGAAAACTTCCTTTAAAAGGTTGCAAGGTGTTCATTATCCTTTGCCTTTGGTTGCTCTATGATTGATGAGGTCATTGATAACTTGCAATAAAATATGAATTTGAAAAACCCTCAAGAGTGCATAAAATCCCAAAAATAAAAGAATACAAATGAAGGGTTGGACTGTCCTTAGCTATCAAAAAAGTGAACTTATGACTGAGTGCTACACTACATTTCAGATCCAATGTAGTTCTATGTGCATTTCTATGGAATCGTTCCCTAGGTGGATTTTTTGTGTGTCACACTTGGATAACGAGAAAAGTAGCTAGATGTAAAGAAATGTAATAGATGTGTGCATGGAATAGAATAGAATTTACATCCTATGAAGTGTATGTAGAAATGTAGTCCTTTACTCTTTAATAGATGCTTGAATGCCCTTGAATAGCCTTTAGATGCAACCTTACATGATGATAGCTAATTCTTAGTTCTTGGTTCCTTATTATGATCACATAACTTTATATTTATACGATTCCCTTGATTGAATTTCAAAATTAACCTTGAAAAGACAAACTACCAAAAAGATAAGATTCTCAAATGGATAGAAAGGACCTAAAAGATGTGAAAAAAGTACAAAGAGATCAGGGGCACCCGGAGGGGAAGGGAGCGCCTGGTGCTCATGTCTTTGCTGGGCGTTGGTGTCCAGAATGAGAAATGCCAAAGTATGAAAATAGTGACTTAGATAGAAATAGTGAAAGATCTGTAGTAGCAATAGAGATAATACAAATATGCTTAAAGAAATGGGTTGATTAATAATTTTCTTACTTAGGAATCATATGCATAGTAGTATGTAATCAGGACTAGATAATTACCCAAAATGCATGATTTTATGTCTATAGTTCCAATTACGATATGTTTTACTAACAAAATTTTTCATAATGTGAACAAGTGTTTTGTTAGTGGTCTTAAATTTCTCATTACCTTGAGGGTAAGAAGGGGTAGAAATTTTTGATGGATCTTAAAGTATTGGCAAAGGGTATTCACTTGATTGTTTTAAAATATTTACCATTGTCAAAGATAATAACAAAAAGGATTCCGTAAAAAAAAATGTTGTGGTTCATGATAAAATTAGATATATGAGAACCAATAACATAGGTGAGAGGAACATCTTCCACCCATTTGGTAAAGTATTTAGTTGCAATGATGATATGCTTATGACCATCATATGAAGTAGATTTGAGATTCCCTATAAGATAGAGCCCCCATTTGTGAAATGGAAACAATGTAGTGGTAAATTGTAAATATTGAGATGGGGCATGGATCAAGTTGTCATATTTTTGAAAAAGACACATTTATTTACATACCAACAATAATTTGTTTCCATAATAGGCCAGTAATAACCTACACACAAAATATTTTTTCCTAAAACCATGTTTCTCGTATGAGCTCCACAGATGCCTTCGTGTACCTCTTTAGTTTCTTGGTTAACCTCTTTTTAATTAAGACAAGGTAACAAAGTCCCATCATATCAAAATATATAATTTCCCCAAGGAGGGTATACCGCACTATTCATTGAATTAATAGTTTATTTTTTGAGTAGGAAATGTCATGTGGGAAGGTACCATCGTGTAGGTAATTATAAATATATTTGTACCAAGGGGAAGAAGGACCAAAAAATTCACTTACCAAACACTACTCTAGCATGTCATAAACAAGGACCATTAAATGTTCAATGAGGAAAACAAATATTTTTTTATCATGAGGTAGGCCTAAGAGTGAACCGATTGTAGCCATGGCATCCATGGAATTATTTAAACTCTTGGAATTTGATAAAAAGATATTTGGCTGAAATAATCTATGAGACTTTCCACCTTACGCTTATAAGGGATAAGCTTCTCATCTTTTACATTATACTCACTATAGACACCTAAAATCCACTTATGCAATTTTATTGCTAAAATTTCCCTAATTACCCTCATTCATACTATTTCCATTATAATTAGCGATTTCCGCTAAGTAATTAACGTTACCCTCTATTTTGGTTAATTAATGACACTTTGTTGATTAACTAACCTCTATCACATTCTGGATGCCAATTGACGACACATCGTTAGTTATAATCCTCTTCCGGGAAAGCAATTTGTGATTATTAGCTAATTAAGCCTATTTACCCTTGTATTTGATCAATAAACCCTCTTATTGGTTAATACCCCTTTTCTAGCCATTCAAAATCACCCCATTTCCATCCAAGACATTTGAAAAGGCTTAAAAATATTATCCTAGTCTCTCAATTGATCCTACTTGGTCAATTAAGGAACCTCACATGCTAATCATTTGTTAATTTCACTAATCAAGATCAACAAGCCTTAATCTACTTTATCCTTTAGTCCCACATGCACCAAGATGAAAATTTTCCCTAAATATAAAGCTATATAAAGGAATCACATACATGTTTACACTTTACACCATAATTTGAATAATATTAATCATATAAGACATATGATCAAGACCCTTACTTCCATTGATTGATTAGCTTGCTCAATATTTCGCATCAATATTCATGCTTGGTTAGTAAAGGAATATCTAATATGGCCTTGTAGCCATTGTTAGAGAGATCCTTTCACCATTGTGAATTAGTAATAACCCAATTTGATTTTTTAGTGGTCTTCATAGGTCCATTTTAATTAGTAATTTACACTAAGTAAGCATGCTTTAACTTAGATTGATTGATATCATGTTAGTTTTCTTAAGCATTCCAAAAAGCTAAGATCTTGATGTTACTATTGTTAATTCATAGCTTTTCTAATAGACTATGTGGTGTTATTCTAGTTATTTAGCCTTGCAAGAGTTTTGGTAGTGCACATTTGGCACGCCAGTGGGACCATACCCCATTGCATTCATTTTAAAGCTTTTAGATTAGTTTCAAAGTTTTGATTTACTAACCCTCTTTTGCATTATTTTTTATAATTAGGAAGTTTATTAGCTAGATTAGTTGTAGTTGCTTTGTTTTAATGTTCTTTGCAAGATCAAAGGAGGTGAGGTGTTGTTAAATTTGGATCAGAATGCTAAAGTTTTAAGCTTTTTCATTTTTTCTTTTCAAAACTCATGTTTAACCACCTACAGGAAGGTGCACATTGGTGTACTTAGGCACACACATGTGTCATAAGGTGAAAAATGGAGTTGTAAAGGACGCGCTACTACTTCTATGGAAGCACTTGCGATTATACTATTATTTTTGATCTCTCGTGTTGGGCTACGACATGCTACAAAGTGTGCATAGGAATCTATGTGGATGTGATAGTGCTTAACTAAATGTGTTTTTGTCTCAGAGGCATGCTTCCATGTTAAATGACATGCTAGTGATTTCAGGGATGCCCTGGTGCTTTTGAGGATGCACTATTCTTTAAGGGGTGTGTTGGTGTACTGTTTAAATTTGATATTATTTTCAAGGTTTCAATTTCGATTTTCTGTGTTTTTACGTTAGTTATAGGTTTTCCTAACTATTTTCTGTAGGTTTTTAACTTTTCTAATTAGATTTTCTAACAAAATTTCTTAACTTTTGGTGAATGATTTTATTTCCATGCTTTTTATGAGTTTGGGATAAAGTTTGTGTATGCTATTCTCTTGCACCATTACGTGATCTTGATAATCAAAAACAACTTTAAACCTTCATTTTCTAAACATTAGAATAAGTGGGAAATTTCATTATTTATTTTTATGCTTAAGGGAATGAACTTTTCATATGACATTTGTATGATTATTTGATTTAAGATATTTTCATTTGGTAAACAATTCAGCTAAAGCTTGTGTATTCTCTTCTCTTGCACCATTTTGTGATCTTGAGAATAAAAAACAAATTTAGTTTTTCACTAAAAAGCACTAGGATTAATTGGGAATGAAATTTATAAGCATTATGGTGGCTATTTTATTTACAAGTTCTTCATTTTTATCTAGTTGGGTTACTTGTTGTGTATTATCTTCTTTTACATTCTTGGATGATATTGAGAACCAAAAACAATAGTTAATTCTATTTTTATGATATTGTAGATATTTTTGATAACTACTAACTATTTATGTGTAGGACCTAACGATTGCCAAAGAAAGGATAGTCTAAACAAAACTCTAATTACACGTGTGTTGTAGGTTGCCAAAGGTGGTCTAAATCAAATTTCTTAATATAAAAGATAAAAAACACACCACCTCTATTCATCAACATTGTATTTATAGGTTTTGGTTAAGAGCTATGACTTGTCCAATATAAACTGGGAGAAGTTCCTTGGCATAATCCATAATACCCATGAGGATGCTCCTAGGAACCCCAAAGTAGTCCACGCAAGAGGGAACCTTGTGGATGAAATGGGAAAGTGCTCCACTACCCAATTGATTAGTACACTTGGAGAGATTAGTGTCAAAATTATCTTCATGTGACCCCTAGTGAGATAAAACTGAACATTATTTATTTCTCATTATATTAAAGTGGGTAAAGTAAAACCGGGATACTCCAAGATTTAGTCAGTGACTTTCTTGGAAAACCGCACTCACAGAGATATTTTGTTACACTTAAAGAGTGAACGAATAGGAAGCATGTGGCTTGGATACTCCAATATTTTATCATTGTGTTATAAATAGATCTCACAATGTGGCAATTTTGTTTGAGTCAAAACCTTGTTATTCAAACAAGGGGAGAATGCATTAAAGTTGAAACTACGTGTTTTTTCATCACAAAATTTACAAAGTGTTACTTTGTCCTAGTTTTTCACTTGTCCTAAGACAAGGCAAAACTATGAAAAAAATCACCCTATTATTTTTCATCACCACTTAGTCTACTCCTTTGTCTTATTGTTTCCCATTCGGGACAAAATAAAAATATATACGTAGTGCTATTAAAGATTGTGGCCACCACTTTTTCACTCGCTTACATCCTTCCTTATTACGACTGTGATAGTAAGTGTTGAAAGTGTGGTCATACGTCTTTGTATTTTCATAGCCATCGTATCGATACCCATACTCAAGATGTCATATTGTATCTAGGTTGTCTCATCATTGACTTCCTTTGAGTTGTTATGTTGCCTACATTATAGCCATACAATTTTGATACTTACATCTTTTTTCCATTATGAAACTTGATCTAAGCATCTAAATTGTATTGTTACATGCTGCTCACAAACATAACAACTTCTTGATATACTTAGGATTAGTTTTTATCTTAACATTTCCTTGAGTTTTTGAGAGTTTTGACATTATGTTGTTTACATCACGATAACATCATTTTTCTACTAAAATCTTGCTTCCATTACAAATCTTGATTAACATGTCCAAATATTGTTGTTGAGTTGCTCGCATTTGTAACTTCCATTTTCAAAGACTTGGAATTTGTTTGTGTCTAAAAATAGTTTTATTATAACTTGTTGGGAGATCATGTTAACAATTTATTAGTATTTAGGTCTTGTTTATTATAAAAAATTGACCAAAGTAGTGATATTGTGTTGTCACTATTTTATCTAAATCTATCTTGGAAAAATGTAGGGAGTAAACTATTTTTGATGATTGGATTATAGTCTTGTATTTAATGATCTTGTCCTAGGTGATTCTTGTTATATAAAATCTTGGTGGACTATCATTCTTTATTCTTTGGTGTCCTAGGTTCATATTAGTCCTTTGGATTTGTGACCATTTTTTATTCCACATTCTTTGTGATGATGTGACATCTTTATACTTTGTAAATTTACCTATGGTCCATTTTAGTCAACCTTAGTGAAATATTTTGCATTATGACTCTAAAATGAATGGGGCACCAAAAATTAGGAGTTTTGAAATGACCCACTTTTTGATGACAACACCATGGTTGATCATAGTGGTGGTGAGGAGAATTCTCCTTGGGTGGACTTTAAATTTAATCCTACCCAAATCGATAATTTCTTGTTCCATAACAAACATGAGGCTATTATACATGTTAAGGAGCTAGGAGCTAGGTTATCATCTACAATTGATCCTTCTCTCATTTCGATATGGTTTGTAGAGAAGAAGAAATAGAGTGTCCTCCTTAGAATATTAAAAAAATCTTAAACCCAGGTCATGCCTCTACTTCTGGACAACAAAATGATGGAGAATATCATATAAATACTATCGAGAATTCATTTGTAGACCATGAAGAGCATGCTCATCATGAATAACCTCCTTCTTATGAAAATTGTAAAGAGGTACCCACTCAAGAGATAAGTTTAGAGAAACAAGTGCAAGCTCTCACTCGCTAATTGGCCAATTTGGCTTCACACATAAACAAGGAACAAAAAAAACCTTTAAAACAAGATAAACCAAAAGCTTCATACCATGAATTCAATGCCAATACTCCTCGTCATGAGGCACGTAAAGATTCTTATGAGGAATTATATATGGACTAATAAAGGTGGGGATATAACTAGATTTAACCATTTGTATAGGTCTACACCACCCACATAGGACCAACTCTTCAATCAAGAGTGGTCAACCATGAAAAACACCCTTATAACTTTACAAGAAGGAAATACAAGCAATAAAAAAAAATATAAATTTGAGGAGTTATGCCCATATCCCTTTGAAAAGGCCATATTGTGCAGGCACCTTTCTTACATAATTTTGAGTGTCTAAAGTTCAAAAAATACAAGGGAAAAGGTAACCTCAAATACCATATCAAGGAATTTTATATGACATGTTAAGTGGTCACATTTAGCAATAAATATCTCATTCACATCTTCCCACGAAGTTTAAGAGGTCAAGCATTGGAATGGTTTTTACACATCCCTAAGAGATCCATCTCTACATGGACTCAACTAGCCAAACACTTTGTACGTCACTTCTCATTTAATATAGATAGTGAAGTTACTATGTTAGATTTATGTAACGCAAAACAATGGAATAATGAGAACTTCACTAGTTTCTTACAACGATGGTGAGGGTTAGCTAGCCACTTCCCTTGCTCTATACTAGAGAAACAACTGATCAATATATTTTTACCCAACTTACAACTTGAAATTACATACCACTTGAAAATTCAATTTGGAAACACATTTGAATAATTGATAGAAAAGGTAGTCAAATAAAGAAAGTGTTATTAGCCAAAGGGAATTTAAAACCCTTCTCGCGTGATCATAATGATTCAAAACCTAGTGAAAAGAAAAATTTTGTTCCCAATAAGAACAAAAATGTCATAGGAGATGGAATAAAAACTCTAAATGAGTGTAAGTAGTTCAAAACCATGCTCCCTTGAAACTTGCAAATGGAACTCGACTATGGAATACAAACATAATGGCTTCACCCCTCTATCGACTTGATGTAATCAATATTAAAATGGTTAGAGGCAGTTAACATGGTTAGGTATCCTAAAACTATACCTTATGGGGATGATGTACCTAAGACATCATGTTTTAGGGAAAACAAATATTGTGGATTTCATCACGTCAAAGGTCATAAAACATATAAGTGTTTAAAATTAAAGCACTATATTTAGGACTTAATTGATAGTGGTGATGTGGAAATGGATTCTGCCACCTTAGAAAGTCTCCTAACATAAACATGGGAATGTATAAGGAACATTTCCAAAAGCATAATAAAGGAAGGAAAATTTAGATCAAGGGAAGCCTTCTCAAATTAAGAATGCTAATTACATTTCAAAGACACACCATTTTGATGCCCTAATAGGTTGTGTCTATCCACCTGTTGAGCATATCAACACAATAAATATTAAATCAAGGGAGTGCACCATGACAACCTAAAGATCTTGCCTTACTATTTCAAAACCTCTGCCCTCTACTCCTCAAAAAATCATTATGACATGTTATAGAAATTAGTGAAAACTATGGCTAAGATTTTGATCTTAGACCTTCTTAAAATCTTTAATGTTCATAAAGACATACTTTTTAAGACATTGTAGGCATTAGGAGTGTTTTTTGATATCAACCCAACACAACTCCAACCAATGAAAGCACAAATTTCTCCTATAGAGCATATAACATTTAGTCCAACGGAAATCATAGAAGAAAATTCATATCATAATTTACCCTTACATATTGAAGTCATAATCAAACGTAATAAGGTCAAAAGAGTTCTTTTGGATGGTGGATCAGGTTTAAACATTTATACTCTAAAGCTAGTTCGGAAACTAGTGTGTATTAAAGCTGATTTAGAAATAAAGGTCATCACCATCAAGGCATATGAAAATGAAGAGCAAAAATCATTTGGTTTGATAACTTTCTCACTTGAGGTAGGTCCTATCAATTAGGATGAAAGTTCCATGTCTTATAATTAGAACTCCCTTATTACATATTGCTCGGCCACCCATGGATTCATGCTATGTAGGCCGTACCTTCCACATATCATCAGTGTTTACAATTACATCATGAAGGATAGACCCTCACTATTCAGGGAGATCCCCAACATTTTTATCATTGCAGAGCATTATAGGGATATTTTCCCACCATTTATGAATGCCCTTCTATAGATATGGCTATTCCTACTTAGTCAGAGGTGCTTGATTCATGAGTGGATCAAGATACCTTATCTCTTAATGATAATGGTGCATCTACATTAGACTCTCCCTTTGCTACATGGTAGATGAAGGTTATTACAAATGGTCTGTGGAGAATATGATCTCCAATAGGCCCTCTTAGTTTCTAACCTCCCCTTATCACCCAAAGTACATGGTAGGATGTGTTATAAGTATCAACACTCCAAGGAAAAATTCAAGTTCGAAGCTTTCACTCTTGGTGGATTATTAGTAGTTTAAAATTTTCTCAACAATATCATATCTCATCCTTCAGATGATGAATTGGCTCCATGTTATCAATCAAAAAAGTATGTTATCCTCGAATAAAATGATGTATGTTAGGGGTTATAAAGGACGTGGTTGTGACATCAATGAACAAGGTATCTTGGAAAATATTATGATGCCTCATCTCAAGGTGTGGAAGTATGGTATTGGCGTTCGACCATATGGGTCTCATCCCCCGAAGGTCGAGGCTAGCTCTTCTAAGCGTGAAGATAGTTCCTTTGAATGTGAAAGAAAAATAGATTCCTAATGTATTTTTTATTAAGACCTTACCTCCATCAACATGTTTTCTAAAATATCTATCTAAACTATAACCCCCGCCGTATCCCCTACCATTCTAAAACTATACCTTGTTTACCGTCACTCATGAATTGGGACTAACAACAACATACGCCGATTGATTTTTTCAAAATGACGAAGCTATTGGTGAGTTCTTAGGTACTGTGACAACATTCTGGTAGGTGATCACAAGAAAGGATTCTCCATAAGGCTTAACACATGCACATATTTTGGGGAGGAGGTTGAGTTATGTGGTCATCTAAGAAAAAAAATAAGAAAGGAAAAATTTCCACATAAAAGGCTTGCAAAAATAATAATTTCCAATTCCTATAGTGAAAACCTCTTTGAGGCCCTCATGGAAAAATAAATATAAAAATCAACGGAAAAAATAGTTGACCAGTCCTGAAGGTGAAACACCTTTAAAAGAAGAAGAGCTTAATGTCCCCCCTGATCCTACATGCATGGTGGATGAGTCCAAGTTACTCATGGAGGAGATAATAGATGTCAATATTGACATGGTGTAGTTGTTGAGAATAGTTAAGTTGGGAGCTTTGCTATCGTCTCAAGAACATAAAACCTTTGTGTTATTTTTGAGAGAATTTACAGATATATTTTCTTGGTCCTATGCGGAAATTCAAGGGCTAGATTTGACATTAGTGGTGTATAACCTTTTTGTGCATAAAGACATAAATCCCATTAAACAAATTCCTTGATAGATGCATCCCTGTGTCCCCTTGTTGGTTCAAAGTAGATCTAGAAATATTATTTTTAGTAGGCTTCATCAGGTGTATTGACTATTCAGAGTTGATTTCAAATGTATTCCCGGTGTAGAAGAAAATTTTTGGTATTAGAGTTTGTACCGATTTTAGAGATATCAATAAATATTATCCTAAGGATGAATTTCCTCTTCCTAACATCGACATGATTTCGATTCAACATCTAGTTATGAGATGTTATCACTTATGGATGGATTTTTAGAATATAGCTAGATAAAAATTACTAAGGATGACCAAAATAATAAAAATTTTACAACCCCATGGGGAACTTTAGTTACCAATTCATGCCCTTGACCTTAAGAATGTAAGCACATAACCTATCAATGAGTAGTGAATGTAATATTTCATGACATGATAAATGACATAATCGAATATTATGTGGATAACGTATGGGAAAATCAAGACTTGATATGATCACTGGGGATATTACGGTGCATCTTTCAATGTCTTATAGACTACAAGGTCCAACTCAACTCAAAGAAATGTGTCTTTGATGTGTTATCTAGAAAACTATTAGGGTTCATTATCTCAAAGAGAGGAATAGAAGTAGATCCTGCAAAGGTTACTAATATAACAAAATTCCTCCTCCGATGAATATTAGACAACTACGAAGCTTGCAAGGAAATATCCAAGAAATTTGAAGATTTATCTCTCAGCTTATAAACACATGTCACACACCCACACATCTTCTAAAGAAATATGTCAGTTTTCACTAGGGTCTAGAACAATAACAAGAATTTTCTTTGCTTAAGAAATATTTGGCCAAACCCCCTATTCTAATGCCACCCATGACAAGTGAACAATTATTACTCTAAATTTTTCCACACACTTTACAATTGGGGTACTATTGGCCCAATATGATAAGGAGAAGAAAGAAAAAAATGTGTATTACCTAAGTTGTACTTTGGTTTCTTATGAGCTCAACTACCCATAGATAGAGAAGGATTGTTTGGCTGTAGTTTCTACATTTCATAAAATACCTCATTATCTACTAAATAAAAAGGTCAAGCTGATATCAAAAGTTGATCCATTAAATTACTTTTTGTCAAATCCCGCACTTATAGGAAATATGGCCAATTGGATCATTTTACTGAGCAAATTTAACATCGAGCATGTTCACTAGAAATAAGTGAAAGGACAGGTTTTGGCAGATCAACTAGTTGAAGCCCCTTTTCTAGGTATTGAACCTTTGTGTATAGAACTTCCGGATGCATCTACATTATAGCTTGACTAATATATTATATGGAAACTATACTTTGATGGCTCCTTTAGATTTCATGGTTTAGGTGTTGGAATTGTGTTGATCATTCCTTCAGGAGATCTAATCCCTCATGCATTCCGAATTGAGTTCCCATGTACAAACAATATAGTATAATATGAAGCCCTTATTGTAGGGATGAAATTCACTATCAAGTGGGACATCTGGTAAGTGAATGTGATTGGTGATTCCATGTTGATCATCAAACATGTAACAGATGAGTATAAAGTTAAGGATGAGAAAATTCTTCCTTACAAAAAAGGTCAATTCTCTGAATGAGTTCTATAAGAAAATTACATTTGAACAGATCCCAAGAGGAAAGAACTGAGTAGTGGATGCTATGGCCATAGTGGGGTCTATTTTGTGCATCCCACCTAGGAAAAATGATATTTCATTCTTCATAGAGCATATATAAATACTAGCATATGACATGCCCAAATCTTGTTTGGTATGTGAAGTTGTTGGTCCCTTTTCCCATTGGTATGTAGAAATTTTTAACTACCTTCACGATGAAACCTTTCCCACAGACATTTCCCATGCTAATAAAAGAAACCTTATATAGTGTATAGCCCACTATACCTTACTTGGTGGCACTCTCTACCATCGAGGCTATGATGGGAATCTATTACATTGTCTCAATTCAGACAAATCCATCCTAGTGGTTAAGGAGGTGCACGAAGGCATATGTGGGGCCCATATGAATGGGATTCATATTAGCTAAGAAAATACTAAGAGTAGGATATTATTGGCCTACCATGGTGAATGGTTATTGCAAATATGTGAAGAAATTTTTACAATTTTAGAAGTACAAAAATTTTATACATACGCCGATGCAATCATTACAACCTATCATGACACCTTGGCATTTTTCTAAGTGGGGGATCGATATTATAGGTAAGCTTAAACCTACATCCTCTAATGGCCACTTGTTCATTATCACTACCACTGAATATTTCACAAAGTGGGTAGAGGTGGTTCCTCTTACCTATTTTAGAGGTCCACAAATATCTAAGTTTATAATGAACCATCGATACTAACATCCCCTCTATCATTGTAGCTGACAATGATAAATCCTTAAAAAATAAAAATGTGAACGTTGTGTTAGAAATTTAAAATCACTCTCAAGTATTCAACCCCTTATTACCCTTAATGTAATGGGAAAGCTGAAGCTACTAATAAAACCCTTGTCCGTATTATGGAGAATATGGTGAATATAATAGGCCATAACTAGCATTTATAAATTCACCCCACCCTCTGGGCATATATAACATCTATCCACACTCCTACAGGTGTCACCCCATATTACCCAGTATTTAACATAAAAGCCATACTACCTCTAGAGATTGAGCTCCCCTCTTTGTGTATAGAGTTAAGAGACTACCTGAATGAAGAGGAGGACTACAAAGGCTCACTAGCAAAGTTAGAGCTATTAGATGAGAAATGACTTCATGCCATTGATCACCTAAAATTTTATCAGAATTGAGTGTAGTGAAGTTACAATAGAAGAGTGATACCTTGTCGATTTGAGGTAGGAGACTTGGTACTAAAATAAAATCAGTTCAACACCATAAAAGACTAGGAAAAGAAAGGAAAGTTTGAGCCTAATTGGTTAGGTCCATATGTTGTGGTGCTAAGTTTGGTTCAGGTGCCTACAAGCTTGCTTAATCAAATGGTCAGGAAATTTGGGAACCCATGAATGTAATGCATCTTAAGCATTTTGATTCTTAAGCATGGGGTCCCTAAAATATAAGAAAAATGACAAAAAAGTATAAAAATAGAAACAAAAAAAGAGAAATAAATACATCTAAAGGTGAAGACCACGTAATTGTGGCACTTTGGACAAGTTCCTTGGTGAAAACTAGTTTTTTAGCACCATCGGAGGGTCCATTATTCACAAGCATTTTAGGTATAGGATTTTGATAGCTTTGTCCTAAGCTAGTTTTAACCATAGTCTGAGATACTTTTGAATCTATCCCTCTTGGCCTTCATCCGAGTGATCTTAATTTCTATATGTGAAGATTTTTGCTTTGTATATTCCCATATAAAATTGGGGAAACTTTTCATCATCACTTCTTGCACATAATTCATGGCATTCTATTGATGTATATCCCATCTATCGCTAGGGGAAACCATGTTTCTTCATTTCCTTACACATAGATTCAAAGAACTTTTAGAAAACATAAAAAACATTTGTATAAATTTATTAAAATCCTAAAACATTAAGATATGTTAGTTGGAAAACTCAAAACATTCAAATACATTTTGTAGAAAAATGAAAAAACAATAGAACATTATCTTGAAATAATATACCAAAAACAACGAAAAACGTTTCAAAAACTGTCTCACAAAAACAATGTAGTAGTTTTCTTAATTTAGTTGTTGGATTGTTCATAGTTTTGATTGCATTAATTTTTCATCTTGTGTGATTTAAATTGGATTCATTTGTCTTTCTTGATTCAATGTTACTTTAATCATTGTGCATTGCATTGAGTTCATTTTTATCTTACATATTTGTATATAGTTGTGTTGTCTTGGTTAGATTTGATTAATTTGTACTTGTTGTTTGCTTGTATAGTTTGTTGTCATTTCATCATCATATCATCTATCATCACATCTATACATCATATATCAATAAAATCTAAGATACATCATCATGAAAATGAAAAATAAACATGTATGCTAAGATAACATCATATAATATCACTAAGAGGGGAAAGAGGGACCACCTTCTATCCCCCCTCAAACATAGACCATAATAAAAACGTGGATTAAACATGCTATCCCATACAAAAATGTGATAAATAAAAACAATCCATCATCATCATAATTCCATAAATATCAAATGTCCATGTACAAAATCAATGTCTCTCGATATACATCGATACAAAATGCCTTCATGGGCATGAGTCAAAAATGTGCCTTCATCACGAGGCATAACAAAAAACAATACATAAGTACATCCATAAAAAATTTGTCTTCATTATGAGGTATACTCAACAATAATACATGGTAAATCTATACAAAAATCTGCCTTCATATAGAGGCATTCATAAAAAAGAGATACATTTGATACAATACATAAAGTCAACCCTAAGCTGTTTCCTACCTCTAGGACTGTTGGGTTTGTCCGGAGGTGGACTCTACCATGGGGCCTATGCTAGTGGCATTTTCTGAGATCTATGTGATGGTGTAGTTTGCTATAAACCCTACGGTGGTAGCACCTCATGCATTTTTTCGCATTTGTACTAATCTAACAAATCGAGATGGTCTTTGCGATAGGGAGATAGATCTGCTACCCCCATGATAGAGGGCTCACTAAGAGCCCCGACTCGCAACACTCCTAGTGGGTGCCCTATGGCAATATGATCCCATGCCCATATCTAAAAAAATGTTGCTGGAACCATGGTCTTTTAATCATGGTATGCTATCAAGTGTAAATCTGAATATGAGTGGGATAGTAAGCAATGTCCCCAACAATAGACCTCTCCGCTAATATACCTAGCCCATGATTTTATTTTCATGATGATGTGTCTCGATATACATCAAATACAAAATGCCTTTATAGGCATGAGTCAAAAATGTGCATTCATCATGAGGAATAAAAAAATAAATACATAAGTACATCCATATAAAACATTTCCTTCATTATGAGGTATACTCAATAATAATACATGGCACATCCATACAAAAATGTGCCTTCATATAGAGGAATTCATAAAAAAAAAGATACATTTTATACAATACACAAAGTCAACCCTAACTCTGTCCTACCTCTAGACTATCAGGTCTGTCCAAGAGGTGGCATCTACTATGGGGCCTATGGTGGTGGCATTTGCTGATATCTCTATGATGGTGTAGCTTGTTGTAGACCTTGTGGTGGCAGCACTTGCTATGCTTTTGACATCTATATTGATCTCACAGATCGAGATGGTCTTTGTGATTGGGATCTAGATCTGTGACCATCTAGATTGCTGTAATTTGGAACCGTATGGCATGCTAGGATGGATTCTGATATAACATCCTATAATACACCAACTTTCTAGTAAGGAAGTGCACTCAAATACTAACTCGGGGACTCCTGTGGCCATCCTTTCTTGTTGAGGTGGATCACACTCTGCTATGACACTAACCAACTGCACCTACAACTATGCCCTATCTGATATCACCTGGCCCCTCTTTTCCTTCAAATGTGTCCTTTTTGTAGCTAGATGATCTCTTTCTATAATGTCATGGTATCTCTATGTAGTGACTTGAAGCTATAATGCTACCACTTGCTGCAACTATTTCTGCAAGGAAAATAGTTCCCTAACACCCTATGTATCTTGTCTCCACCCCCACCTATGGGAATCTGTGGTGGGATCCCCATCTTTCTCCTCTACCTCCTCCATCTCCATCTCCCCCATCCCATCCACCTCATGGTGGACTATGTGGCAGGCTCATATGTGGTGGTGATAAGGGCACCTATAACAAAACCTATAGTGGCACATGTGGAGCATGTACTTGTGGCTATACCACTACCTACTACTGTACAAACACTTGTTATTGCCATTACCTACTTTTGTATTGATAATGACACTTGTGGAGCTTGTATATGTGGCTGTATAGGAATATGACTTGGGGCTAGTATATTGGCACCCAATTTGCACTGGTACTCTACCTATGTACTTTCCTATCCCTATTCCTGGAGATCTTGTACATGGAGGACGTGTGTGCAAGCTCACTGCAATGCCAGACTGAATGGCTACCTTTGGTATAGTGAGCCACCACGGGGACACTGTTACTTACCATGTTGGGTAATATTGAATCTCCCCTGGATCCACTATCTGTGGCCGTTAGACCCAATGTTGTGGGACCACATGCGTGAAACTCTCCAATGCTCGCTGTAACCTAATTTGAGGTCCAATATCGAAAGTCTCTTTGGATTGACGTCATACCACATCTCATCTCTATGAATCCCTAGATAAGGCCAAACTAACACTAAAATATCTCCACTCGATACCACTCAATGATGTGGTCCTTCCTCCTAATAATAAAATGATCCACTCCTACTATGCTCAGCTCACTGCATCCTCCAGGCCACTAGTATAATATATACGGGTGTCATGTAATCATGTGAAGATGCATCTCATCAAATGCTTACCTATAATAAGGTGTGTACCTAGTTGCCCACAAATATCCTCAACCCAGTGGTACCCATCCCATTATAGAGGGATTTCCAAGAGCCCTAACTCGCAACACTCTTAGTTGGTGCCCTATGGCCATATGATCCCATGCCCATATCTGAAGTAGTTTCGTTGGAACCATGGTCTTTTGACCGTGGTATGCTATCAAGTGTAAATTTGAATATGAGTGGGCTAGTAAGCACTACCCCCAACAATATACCTCTTCGTAGATAAGACCATGTATCACTCCAATTAAGAAAAGGGAGAAGTGTGTACTAGTCTTGTGAGGAAAAATGATGCCACGAAAAGATCCATCAAATACACCTGGAGTCCATGAAATCTAGTGATCAACGAAACATAGGTAATGTCGAATGACATTTATTAGTGGGGTATGTATGCTACACTGAACATCTCAACAATGATCTAAATAATATGGCCATGGTCGCCATCATAAGTAACCAACTATCCCTGGATCGACACTCTTAAAATGTGCCACACATCCTCTAAAGTGACACTCATCTCACCCTCGCAAAGTAAAATTTTTGGCTCTCACTCTGTTATCTCTTAACTAAGGCTATCAAAATACTATGGTCCAGTGTGATCTGTGGCATTTGGGTCACATGTGAAAGACCAGTAACATCTAAGGTAATCTCTAAAAAGATAAGATCATGCCATGATAAGGTAGCCTCATAGGCCCTCAGCCACCCATGTCACTCCCACGTCTTTAACCAAGGAAGAATAAGTTGTTAAACTAGTTAAGTCACTTGTTAATGTCATTTTCTTCTACAATACACTATCTAAGTTAGTCTATTCATGATTAAATTCTTTAATTTCTTCTAAACACTCCTAAAAATTCTTCTCAAGACAGGAAAAGTTGACCTTTCACACCAACGTGACCACTGGTAGCACCATCGCACCCATTTTAGCACCAATGTTCCCTAGCACTAGCACCCCCTTTCCCATACTTGTGGCCCTATCCCCCAAACCCTCGGTTCAACACCAACGCACCCATTCTAGTGCTTACATGCTCACACCTATGTGGCCATGAATTATCCATGCTAACATGCCTATTTGTACATGTACACTACCGTGTCCATATTTCTTCATGCTAGTGCACCTCGATCACTCCCCTGCTCACCCTGGGGGCCGTGGTAGTGCTTTCTCGCATTTTTCTAACTCTAATAAATATAACAAAAATGATTTTTTTTTCTTTATATACCTATGCACCATCCCTGGGAAGCCTCATGTAGTATCGAACTCGGTTTTCAAGGTGTTTATGGTTATGAACCCTCGTCATTCCTCTCCCACATAAGAGCAAAATCAACAGTAAAAATGGTAAGGGTAGATAGTAAATAACTAGATGCGATGGTTTTTACCCCGTGTGGCTTGGTAGTTATACCCTTTTTGACCCCCCATGATGTTTTTCATACCCCGAGGTGGTGTATGCCTATTGTGGTTATTCCTCATTCTTTTAACACTCATCGCGATGCTTATTTTTAATAAATAATCATTTTTCACCCATTTTTGCTACGCTAGGGCATGTTTTTTTCCCTAGCAACCCTTTTTGCTACATAGGGCATTTTTTTGCTTTCCAACATTTTCTAGTGATGTCCATGTACATGGTCATTCTTCTAGATAATTTTCTTCCTAAAATTTAAAAATCCAAAAAAATTGTTAAAATTCAAAAAAATTCAAAATTGGTAAATGACATGCACGTAATTGAAGCCTATATCAAATGCATTGTCCTTAAACATAAAAATTTGTCCTAAAAACATCTTTATTTTATTCTTGTTTGTTCTTGTAACAATGATTTATGGATCGTTTTTATCTACCTCCATTTGTAGTGCCCACTTCCCTTCGACACTTTTATTACTGATCATGATATTGTGGACTATATGATGGACATTATTATAGTTTTGATTTAGTATGATGTTAGATGTTTGACCATGGATTATTGTTGAATCTGATTCATATATGATGCATGATGATTGTTGAAGACATTTTATATAGATGTTGACATGTTGGACATGGTTATATATATATATATATATATATATATATATATATATATATATATATATATATATATATATATGGATGTTGTTAGGACATGTGATATTTGGATATATTGAGTAGATTGAGAAAATTGAATTTAAAATTGATGGTTATATAGTTGTTGATGAAATTGTAAGTGATATTGTTGATTTTTTGGATGTTGTTGTGATTCATATATATATTGATGATTTTGAAATTATATTATATTCATTTTGATTTTCTGATATGGCCACGAGGCCGAAGGAGGTATTTGTGTTTTGCAGGTTAAAATATCACAACAAACATCGGGGATTGGAGACCAACCACATTGGGATTCTAGATGAATTCAACAGGGTCACCATGACAACATGTTTTGTGTGTGTGTGTGTTATTTTGTTAGGGATTCCCATGGGGGGATTACCTTTGAATGTGACCAAGGGGTTTTGTGTATTTTATTAATGTGGTTCCTTGTTTTATTGTATGTATTTTATTAGTGATGTGTCCCTTTCTTTTATTTAATTAAATTGTGGTAGATTAATGTGAGAAAACATATGGTTAAAAGTTAATTAATTAAATTGGGATATGAGAAAGTAATTGTAGAAGTTGTTGGCTTTTGTATTAAATATGTAAGAGATGTGTAAGTATGTGTAAGAGTTGTGTAAGTTAGATTTTGGAGTATGAAACACTCCACCTCCTTGGAAATTTGAATTTGTCCTTGGGGTTGTTTTGGAGGCTTGTGGGACAAGTAAAACTTGTCCCATACCTCTTAAAGTTTAATTACCAACCATACCTATGGTTGGAGGGTTGATTTTAGACCCTTTTAATGCATTTTTATAAATCAAGTTGCATGTTTTAATTACACTTTCTTCATGTTTTAAATTTTGCAGTCCTTTGGGGTGTGGGCTTTTGGAGTGTGTAAGTATATTGTCATATTATTCACCCACCTCTTTATTGTGCATTGGAGAATGAATTTGACTTTTTGTTGGAGTTGAGGATGTGTGATGTGGCATCCTACATGGATCCACCTCATCCTCTCCTCTTCCCTCTTCTATAAAATTAGAACTCCTTGCTTTGTTTTGGGGTTGTTGAACTTTTGGGAATGCTTCCTTGGGGTGAATTTTCTTGTGATTGGAGCTCTTGTCTTTTGGAAGGAGATTGGAGGACTTTGCATGCTTGTTGGTTGCTGATTTTGGGACTATTTTTGACATTAAGAGCTTGTTGTTTTGGAACTTAGAAAACTCCATCATTGAGAGGTAAGAGCTTGGCTCTTGAAATACTCTTTTCCTTTATGAATGTGCTGGTATTGTGTGAATGTTTTAGCATGTTTTTTGTGTTTATTGGCTATGGGTAGACTGCCATAGGAATGGTGTAGGAGAAGGCTATGGGGAATCCATGTGGGGGGCATAAGGGAATTCCAGTGGCATTAGAATTCTTGTGGAGGGAGTTTGGGTTTGGGATCCACCATGGAAAAGAAATAGCTTGCATTTCTTACTTTGTGGGGGGCATAAGGAGGGATTGTGGGGGCATAAGGATATGTGTGATGATCTATATTGGCGGTTTGTTACCGGTGGATACCCAATTCCCATTGGGAGGTATAAGCAGCTTCCCCCATAGTCCTTGCTCCTTTGTCTTGCATAATGAAGACTGAGTTCTATTTTAATGTTTCAATGTAGTTATAAATTGTTGTTTTGTCTTAAACTATGTTTTATTTGAAATGCATGTTGAAAGAATGTTGTGTGTATGTTTTTTGGAATGTTGTTGTTTCCATGAGTCGAATCACATCTTCTATTGCATTTTGGTTGGGGCTCGGGGGATAATGATGAAGGATGGCTTCTCCTTTCATTGGATGTCTTGGTTGGGTGGAGAGCATTTCCTTTCCCCCACTTTTGTTGTGATCAAAATTGGATGAATGAGAAGAATGCATGTTGTTATCTTGGAGCTGAGAAAAGAAGATAGTTTGACTGTCCCTTGTGAAATAAAATCCATTATAACCTTTCCCACTTTGAAGTGGATGAATTTGTAAAATTTTAAATGGAAAGATGTTGTATTGATTATGAAAGTTGTAAAATTGAAGTGTGAAAGATATATCTACTCTGTTCTATACATTTGAAAGAAAGAAATTTGAAATTTGCTAATTGCATTCAAGAAATTGGAAGATGTAAAGTTGTATTCGAAATCAATAAAGGATTACAATACCTTTCTTCATTTGCATTGTTGTATTGAAATCTGATTTTTAAATGTAATGAAATCCCTGTTTGGAAAGTGGAAAAGGAAGAAACACGTGAGAAGAAATTGTATTATTCTGCCTTGTTTAAGATATATGATTTTGGGAAGGATAGAAACTACATTCTTATTTTAATGTTTGATTGAAGAAGGAAAAAAATTTAAGGCTAGCATGGAATGAATTCAATGTTTCATTACATGGTAAAAGAGATAGTTTAATCTTTGTTTCTAGAAATGTATAAGTTCTTTTACTTCATTGTATACTTGTAAAATTTTATCAAATATAAATCAGAATGACCCTACAAGCTATAAAAGACAAATGAAATATTAAATTGAACTTAAGGTGATCAAAATGACCCTAAACAAACTAGAAACTCTTAAGAAATCTCTAAGAAAATATTTCAAATTGAACAAAGGCAAATTTTGTAGTCTTTTTCTGTCAATTGTTGGAAAATTTGAATTGGAAGTCAATCAAGTAAAATTACCTTCCTAAAACATCCTTAATCCTTCATAAAATTATTCTCCATGTCTGTTTGGCATGTTGAGTGGAGGAGAAGATCAAATTGAACAAAATTTGTAAGTTAAAATTTACCTGTTTGCTTTTAAAAATCCTGTAGGATGTTTTCTTAAAATTGACACTTTAAAACTTGTCAAAATCTAAAATTAATGATTCCTGTGCAAAGAGGGATCGAGATATTTCTAGAAAGTCCTCATTTGCCCAAAACCAAGATTTCTATCTAAATTTATGGCCCCATGAATTTTTTTCTTCCTAGGCGGACAATTTTGGGAAAATTTTCCTTGGTGGGCCCGCGACCTGAAATGTTCCATTTGAAAATCCTTAGGAAAACTTTTTTAAATTTTAAATTTTCCCCCCTACCTACCTGACCAATCAGAGGCTTACCATGGCATGGTGAGGGGTGGAACCCTTGCAAATTTTTATCCTTTTTGGAAATTTTGCTTTTTGGAAAATTTTCGTTATTACCTCCGCGGCCCCGCAATCCTGCCCCGCCCTGGTGAAATCCCTTCCATGGATGCGCAGGCCCACACATAAAACTTATCCATTTCCCCCTCCTTGGTGAAATTTCCTCCAAACCTCCACCACCCTGCCCTTCCCTCATTCCTTCCCTACTTTGGCTTGTTGAGCGCCATGTGTCCCTGGCGGCGCAGTGGAGGCGTAGGTGAAAAAGTGAACTTTGCCCCCATGCAGGAAAATTTGCAAACATCTCCCGTGACATGCCAACCCAAAAAAAAAAAAATGGATTTTCTCCCCCGCTCAACACGTGTCCCTTTTGGGAAAATTTGAATCTTTGGGCTCATGACCAGGCCCGCCCTTGGGGGAAAATTTTCACCTTAAGGCCCGCCTACCCATAATTAGAGTTTTATAAGGAGTTAGGAGGATTTATTTATATCGTCAGAAAGGTGAGAAAATTTCCTATCCAATGGAAATGATTTAGGAAATTTTATTGTGTTAAGTGTGAGAAAAATCAAGTTGAAACTCTAATCCTGTTAGAGAGTGGGTATGGTGATAATTTACCCTCGAACCTTATTGAACCTTCTAACCCTAAATTTTGGACCTTGTGACCTCTGAGAATTGTTAGTAAAAGAAAATTATGTTCTAGTAAACTAGAATTGTTCTAGAACCTATTAGTGACAACTATTGTCTCGTAACCTAGTTGTAGACACTCTTAACCGAGTTCTGGGAGTGGGAAGTAAGACTTTACTCTGATGATTTGAAATATGTATTCCTTTCCCCACTATAATTTAACCCTGCTCTTGTCTTAGATCTTGTGGAATTAAATACCTTGGGTATTTAATTTTTTTGGGTCCCTTAACCCTAAAATTTTATTTAGGGAATATTTAGCTAAAATGTCAATGTAATTAGTGATTAATTTAATCCCTAAGGAGATTTGAGCTAGGTGTGGACTTATTACACTTGTTGCTTTATAATGTGGTATAAGTAATTATTATAATGGGAAAAGTTATCAGTTGAACTTAATTTTCCTTGAGACTTTGTTGTTAACTCCTAAAACCTTTAAAAAAAATTACTCCATAATTTTGTAACTAAACCTAGGTTGTTCATGGTTCTCAAGTGGGTTGTTTTAGTGGGCATTACACCATTAACAAAACTTGGCTTGCTTACTATGTCGATATTTCCATGCAAAAATGAGTTGCCAGAGACCGTGTCATATCACACGAATGATTTTTCATGGGACTACTTGTGTCCTTGTTATTCCCCTTGCATGTATCCTTGCTTGGGGCACCATTTTTAACCCTTGTCATTAAAACATGAACATTTGGGAACTGAAGCTTGATAACAAAAACATTAGTGCAACTATCTTAAATGTTGTTTGTTTGAGTATTTGTGATTGTACTTGTTTCTCTGTTAGGTTAGTTGGTTTACTTTCTCATATTGCATTGCATAATGTATGTTATATGGAGTTACACATTTTTAGCAATGAAAAAATGTTAGCATTATAGCTTTTCATGTTATTTTACACTTTTGTTGTATGTATTAATTTTAATAAGTACCGATGATGTAGATCACAAGCAACATGATGAAAAAAAGTTGTTTATTAAACGATTGGATGTAAAATCTATTCCTATATTCTTTACTATCATGTCTTATCACTATTCATTTTTCTTCTAAAATACCGGGAAATAAAAATCATTTTTATCCCTACCCTAATTCTTCTATCCGTTTCCACCAATTTTTTTATTATCGATTGAATTATTTTATCACCCCATTGAAACTCAAGGGGGCATCCTTAATTCTACTAATTTTTATCCAAAATTTACTTGTTTATGCTTACCTACTATGTTTGAAGTGACGTCACTTACTTCACCTCAAACAAGGGCAAATGTAGACACCTAAAATTCACTTATGCAATTTTATTGTGAAAAGTGCACTACTTACCATCATTCATACTATTTCCATTATAATTAGTGATTTATGCTAATTAACTAATGTTACCCTCTATTTTTGTTAATTAACGATGCTTTGTTGATTAACTAACCTCTATCACATTCTAGATGCCAATTGATGACACATCATTAGTTATAATCCTCTTATGGGAAAGCAATTAGTGATTATTAGCTAATTAAGCCTATTTATCCTTGTATTTGATCAATAAACCTTCTTATTGGTTAATAAAACTCTTCCAAGCATTCAAAATCACCCCATTTCCCTCCAAGACATCTCAAAAGGCTTTAAAATCTTATACTAGCCTCTTAATTGATCCTAATTGGTCAATTAAGGCACCTCACATGATAATTACTTGTTAATTTCACTAATCAAGATTAAAAGCCTTAACCTACTTTATCCTTTAGTCCCACATGCACCAAGATGCAAGATTTCCCAAAATAGAAAGCTATATAAAGGAACTCACATACATGTTTACAATTTACACCAAACTTTGAATAGTATTAATCATATAATACATATGATCAAGAGCCTTGTTTCCACTGATGGATTAGCTTGCTCAATATTTTCATCCAATCTTCATACTTGGTTAGTAAAGGAATATCTAATGTGGCCTTATAGCCATTTTTAGATAGATCCTTTCACCATTATGAAGTAGCAACAACCCAATTTCATTTTCTAGTGGTCTTCATAGGTCCATTTTAATTAGAAATTCACACTAAGTAGGCATGATTTAACTTAGATTGATTGATATAATGTTAGTTTTCTTAAGCATTATAATAAGCCAAGATCTTGATGTTACTATTTTTATTCATATATTTTCTAATAGAATATGTGGTGTTATTCTAGTTATTTATCCTTACAAGAGTTTTGGTAGTATACACTCACTTTTAACTTGTTTAATAATGAGTTAAAAATCATTAATGACTTGAACTTGGTTAATGTTCTATTTGATGGCAATGTTGAGACCAATAATAAGGGCCTCATATTTAGCAATAGTATTGGTATAAAGGAAACCAATATTGAAATCTCTAGGAATCATTTTTCGTAGGGGTGATAAAGATGACACCGACACATGAACCATGGAAATTAAAATTTCCATCAAAGTAGATCTTCCATGTGATAGATTCTTAAAAAAACAAGACACAAGAATCATGTAAGTCAAGATGAGTGTTTTTGGGCCTAAAAAGGTAGCTTCTAGAGTTGATCTACTAATTCTTTTCCCTTGAACACGTTTTTATTGAAAAAACTCAATGTCAAACTCACTAATTAGTATGATCCGGTTGGTCATCCTCCTAGTAAGAGTGGGTTTAAATAAGAGGTATTTAAGTGGGTCAAATTTGGATATAAGCTTAGTTTTGTTATTAAGGAGGTAATGGAGAGGTTTTTGGAAAGAAAAAAATAATGACTAAGTATGCATTCTCAAATTTTGGGTAACCTATCTCATAAGATATTAAGGTGTGGCTAAGATAATAAACATCTATCTCTTTATGTTGGGAATCATACAGTGCTAAAAGCACGCTTATAGTGAATTGGGTAGCGAAAATATACAACAAGAAGGGTTCTCCTAGGGTAGGTGGTATTAGAATATGCGGATTGACCAAATACTACTTCAATTATGTAAATGCTTGATGAAATTGATGTACCCAATGTAAATCAACATCTTTTTTAAGAATATGGGTGAAAGAAATACACTTATCAACACATTGGGAAATGAATCGTGAATATCTTGGACTCTACCTAGCATGTTACAAATCTATGTAAGGTTTTTAGGAGTAGGCATCTCAATATTAGATGCAAATTTTTCTGGATCCTCCTTAATTCCTCTTTTAGAAATAATGAAGCCCAATAATTTTCCCGATATAACACCAAACACACACTTTTTGGGTTTAATTTGACCTTATAATCTCGTAGTCACTCAAAAATATGATGAAGGATTATCGAGTGTTTTGCTCTTGTTTTGGACTTGTCGAGGATATCATTCACATAATACTCTACTATATCACACAACATATCATGAAATATGACTATCATAACATGCTGATATGTGGCATCTACATTCATTAGGCCAAAAGGCATAACACGATAACATAAGGTTCCCTAAGGAGTGGTGAAAATTGTTTTATGTTGGTCCTCTTCATCAATTTTGATTTGATTATAGCTAAAAAATCCATCCATAAGGGATAACATTTCTTGGCTTGCCATAGAATTAACAATCATATCAATATTAGGAAGAGGAAAACCATCTTTAAGACTTATACCCATGAAGTCTGTGTAGATCATGATTCCAACTAGTTTATTATGAACATGTATGATATTAGAGATCTATTCTAAATAGCCAATATGTCTAGTAAAATCTAGTGCCAATATTTTCTCAATTTGATCTTTGACCAAGAGATACTATATATATGGGTTCATCTTACACATTTTTTTGTTTTATGGGATTAGTTGATTCATGAACAACTAGATTATGCACTACCAAAGAAGGATTGTCTGTCTACATAAGACCAAACAAACACATCAACAAATTCTCTACGCAATATTGTACATATTTTCTATTCTTTTGAAGTAAGAGAAGCCCCCAACTTGAAAATCTTAGGTTGTTCCTTTATGTTAATGTTAACATCAATAATAACTTCTACTAATAACTTGGAACCATCTTCCATACGCATAATAGTTATTCCTTTATTGGCGTCTCAATGAGATTTTCAATAAGAGAACTATCACATATATAATCCATTTTTGATTTTTCATATTGTTTTTCCACAAGTACCTCAAAGAGGTTTTCTCTATGGGACTTGGATTTTCTATTTTTGGGATTTTTAGAAGATATTTTAGCATATATTTATTTTTGATAACCATAAAACTTAGCCTCCTCCCCCAAGTACACATATATGTAGAGGTTAATGGAGAACCCTTTCTTATGATCCCCAACATGAATGTCATCACACATCCCCATGAACTCTGCTATTTCTATCCTCATTTTGAAATAAATCAATTAATATGTGTCGTTATTAGTCCCAATCAATAAGATATAGGTGTATAATATATATTTCAATAGTGGAGGGGTTAGGGTTAAAATGATAATATATAAAATATTTTAGTGGAGACAAGGTCGTCATAGAGACTACAAAGGAACCCTAGTTTGGTATCATAATCAAAAGAGTTATCTTCACGTTCAGAAGAGGTAGGGTCAACTTATATAAGTGGTGTCCCATAAGGCTCAATACCAATGCCGTAGTTATCCATTTTTCATGTGTTGGAAGACATTTCCACACACCTTGTTCATGTAATCCACACCCATGAACTTGGTATCCCATGACATACATCATCTTCTAAGGGATAAAATATTCTGAGGATTGATAACATGAGTGCCATCTTATCATTAGGTGAATAAGAGGTGTAGGTGTTATCCAAATGTTCATCTACTAAGAGGCCACCAAGGATGAATGTGTTGAGATTGTAAGGTTCATGAGCTCTCTATAACTGAAAGTTTGGCCTGTCATGTGCTTTTATTGACAAGGGAAGGTTGGACACAAGGAGGGTTCGTTGGAGGTCATACTCTCCCTAGTAGGTGTTAAGGATTTTCAATTTAGATTATCATGTAAAAAAGGGGATGTAGAGGTATAAACATGAAATATAATAGGCTGAAGTGTATCAAGATTGACACAAGAGGTGAGGGCCTTTGACCCAAGTTTAATAGCTAATTCTACGAGTAGTACATTCATGAGCTCATAGATAGTGACTTGTCAATGCTCGCAATGGGGAAATGGCTACAAGTATCTAGAAATTGTGAGATCTTGTACTTAATAATAAAATTTAATACATTGGTGAAATGTATAGGGAATTACTTGTTAGGAATTAATAGAATCTAATGTGGAATAATTCCTCAGAATCACAATAATAAGAAGTATGAATAGAATTACAGAAATGAAATATGCACAACACAAAGACAATATTTAACGTGGTTCACCCAATGTGGGCTACATCCACCAAGAACACTTGCTCATATTTTATTACAAGCCAACAGTCTTCACAATTACAATAATCAGATCTTGTTTGGAGCTGCACTCAACAAACCCTCCCAAATTCACACACACTATTCACCTTCACAAAACACACTAATATATATCCTATTGTATGTCCATCTATTTATAAGTACATCAATAGGTAGCCAAAGAGGTAGTTTTACAAAACAATGGAAACCGAAAAGCCAATAGCCCATAATGGTTACCCATTACCCATGGGTTAATGAACCACCCATGAAAATTTGCTTTAGGGGATTTACCCCCAAACCCCCTTGATTCGCTCACTCAGTGGTGGGACCACCGTAAAAATATCTGAGTGTAACACATGGAAGGTGTACCAAACTCTAACATGAAAACAGCTCCACAAACATAACAATCTCCCACTTGGAGACTGATTTCCACTGAGCAAGCTTCTCAACCCTTCACTATCATCATGAAGGCCAACCAAAGTTGAACATAGCTTTATTTTATCCCTTGTGACCACCTTGGTCATCATGTCTGTAGGATTCTGACTGGTATGAATCTTCTCCAACTTCAACTTATCTTCCTCCAAAGTTGTCCTGATGAAGTGATATCTCAACTGTATATGCTTTGTCCTAGAATGGAAAGTAGAGTTCTTAGCTAAGTGAATAGCACTCTGACTATCACTATATAGCTTTCCAACTTCCTGCTTATGCCCCAACTCATCAAGAAATTTTTGTAGCCAAATCATCTCCTTGCTAGCTTCTATAGTAGCAACATACTCAGCCTTAGTGGTTGACAAAGCCACAACCTTCTGTAACCATGAAATCCAACTCACTGCTGTATCACCTATAGTAAATACATAACCTTGTTGTGCTCCTCCTGCTGTCCAAATCTCCAGCCATGTATGAGTCAACATATCCACACAAAGTAGTGTCTGATCCACTGTAACACAAAACAATACCCATGGTCCCTCTCAAATACCAAAGTATCCACTTTCTTTGCTCAGTGCTCATTTCCTGGATCACTCATAAACCTACTCACTGCTCCCACTACATGGGAAATATCTGGCCTAGTGCATACCATAGCATACATCAAACTACCAACTATTGATGAGTAAGGTACCTTGGACATATTGAATCTCTCCTCCTCAGTCTTGGGACACTGCTCCTTTGATAACTTGAAGTGACTTGCCAAAGGAGTCCCAACTGGTTTAGCATCTTGCATATTGAACCTCTCCAAGACCTTCTTTATGTACTCTTCTTGAGATAAAGTCAGTTTCCACTCCTTCCTATCCTGAGTTATTCTCATACCAAGGATTTGCTTTGCTGCACCCAAATCCTTCATAGCAAAGGAGTCACTCAACTACTTCTTGAGTACCTTAATTTCCTACATGTTCTTACCTGCTACTAGCATATCATCAACATATAGACATAAAATAATGTAGCTATCATCATCAAATTTCTTTATGTATACACAATGGTTAGAATGACACCTGGAGTATCCTTGTTCCATCATGAAACTATCAAACTTCTTGTACCACTGCCGTGGAGCTTGTTTTAATCCATACAAGCTCTTCTTCAGTTTGCACACCAGGTTCTCCTTCCCATTGACCTCATATCCTGTGGCTACCTCATATATAATTCCTCCTCCAAATCACCATGAAGGAATGCAGTCTTCACATCTAACTATTTTCTAAGTGCAAATCTTCAACTGTAACTATCCCAAGAATAGTTCTAATAGAAGTCATTTTTACTACTGGGGAAAAAATCTCATCAAAGTCAATACCTTTCTTTTGTGCAAACCCCTTGACCACCAACCAAGCCTTGTATCTTTTCTTGCCTCCATCCTCCTCTTTTATTCTATACACCCACTTATTCTGCAATGCTCTCTTGCCTTCAGGTAGCTCGACCAAATCCCAAGTCTAGTTTTCCATGAGAGATCTATGCTCCTCATCCATGGCTAGCTCCCACTTATTTCTGGCATCCACCTGCATTGCTTCATCAAAGCATTCTGGCTCTCCACTGTCAGTGAGTAATAAATAATTTAAAGATGGAGTAAAATGTTCAGGTTCTTTTCTTACCCTACAAGACCTTCTCACCTCAGGAGTTTGGGGTTCCTGAGGAGTAGGTACCTGATCTGGTTCCTTGAAAACTTTTCCATCTCCAATATCTTCTAACACTGTGTACTCCTTTTGTTCCCTATTTTTCTGCAACTGATCCTTATACATGACTTTTTCATTAAAGATTACATCCCTAGATTGGATTATTTCCTTATCCTTAATGTTCCATAAATGGAAACCAAAGTCATCCACACCATATCCAATAAAAGTGCATTTTTAGATTTAGCCTCTAACTTGGTCCTATCATCCTTGTCAATATGAGAAAATGCTTCACATCCAAAGACTTTAAGAAATGAATAGTCAACTTTCTTACCAGACCAAGCTTCCTCAGGTATGCCTCCATCCAAAGGCATTGAAGGTCCTCTATTAATCAGATATACCATGTGTGCTAACTGCATCTACCCAAAACATAAGAGGCAGCCCTGCATGTAACCTCATGCTCCTAGCACACTCCATGATTGTCCTATTCATCCTTTCTAAAACCCCATTCTATTTGTGGAGTTCTGGAACCATCCTCTGTCTTCGAATTCCATTTTGAGAACAATAATCATAAAATTCATTACTGCAATACTCACCTCCATTATCTGACCTGAGGCATTTCAACTTGAGACCTGTTTCATTCTCAACCAAGGCTTTCCATTTCTTGAAAGTTTCAAACACATCAGATTTCTTCTTAATGCAATATACCCAAACTTTCCTAGTTGCATCATCAATAAAGGTAACATAATAATTTGAACCACCAATGGAAGATACCTGAGCCGGTCCCCATACATCTGAATGTACCAGCTCTAACTTGTTCTCCTTCCTTGTGGGTCCAACCTTGAGAAACTTTACCCACTTTATTTCCCATACACACAATCCTCGCAGAATTCTAGATCAATATCTTTTAATCCGGGTAACCTATCCTTCAAAATCTGCATGCCTTTTTGGCTCATGTGACCGAGCCTATAGTGCCACAAAGTTGCATCTCCATCTGTAGCAACTAAATTACAAGTAATCAACACTACTAGTTAAATATAAAGTACCAACCTTCTTACCTCTTGCTACCATAAGAGCACCCTTGGTCACCTTCCAAGAGTCTGTTGTAAAACTGACCATACAACCATCACTACCTAGCTGCCCTGCTGATATTAAATTTCACCTCAACTTAGGCACATGTCTGACATCCTTCAGTAGCCATGTGTTCCCATTCTACATCTTGACCTGAACACATCCTTTTCCAACTATACTGCAAGGCTCATCATCACCAAGATAAACATGTCCAAAATCTCCTTGAACATAATTAGTAAAATAATGCCTATGTGGAGTAGCATGAAAAGAAGCCCCTGAATCTAATACCCAAGACTCAGCAATGTTATCCAAAGAGAGAATCAAAGCATCCTGATAGATATTACCTTTGCCACATTCACCTCTTTTGTTTCTTCACGTTGGTTCTTCTTTTCTCAAAGAGCCCAATAGTCCTTCTTCACATGACCAATCTTTCCACAGTTCCAAGCATTCCATCTTACTCTTGGATTTAGATCTTCCACGACCATTTGACTTCCCACGGTTACCTTTTCCTCTAGTCCTCGATCTCCCTCTACTCTCCACTGACAAAGCATTCCCTGAAGTAGAGGATTCCCTGGAGCTTTTCCTTTGCATTTCCTTGCTCAGGATCACACCTATAACATCCTCAAACTTCAATTTTGCATTGTTAGAAATAGAGTTACTCACAACCATAACTAGGCTATCCCAACTATCTGGTAAGGAGCATAGAATTAATAGAGCCCTTATTTCATCATCAAAGTTAATCTTCACAGAGTTTAACATACTCACAACCATGTTAAAATCATTTAAATGATCAACAACTGAGCCATTCTCAGACATTTTCATATTAAATAATCTTTTCATCAAAAATATTTTATTTGAGGTAGAAGGTTTCTCATATAACTTCCCTAATGCATCCATGAGAGATTATGTAGTCTTCTCCTCTGTTATATTGAATGCGACTGAAGATGAAAGGCATAACTAGATGGCCCCGAGTGCTTTCCTATCAAGTAGCTCCCAATCCTCATCCTTCATACTTGTTGGTTTCTTTGCTCTTCCTTCCAGTGGAATATGAAGGTCCTTCTGATAGAGAAAATCCTCCATCTGCATCTTCCATAGACCAAAGTTCTTCCCATTGAACTTCTCAACCCGATATCTATTATCATCTGCCATAGCTCCCACTCAAGCTAATAACCCTTCCTACGATTCAACACTTCAGCAAACACAACCAAAGCTCTGATACCAATTGTTAGGAATTAATAGAATCTAATGTGGAATAATTCCTCATAATCGTAATAATAAGAAGTATGAATAGAATTACAGAAATGAAATATGCACAACACGAAGACAATATTTAATGTGGTTCACCCAATGTGGGCTACATCCACCAAGAACACTTGCTCAGATTTTATTACAAGCCAACAGTCTTCACAATTACAATAATCAGATCTTGTTTGGAGCTGTGCTCAACAAACCCTCCAAATTCACACTTGAATTCACACACACTATTCACCTTCACAAAACACACTGATATATATCCTATTGTATGTCCATCTATTTATAAGTACATCAATAGGTAGCCGAAGAGGCGGTTTTACAAAACAATGGAAACCAGAAAAGCCAACAACCCATAACGGTTACCCATTACCCATGGGTTAATAAACCACCCATGAAAATTTTCTTTGGGGCTTCACCCCCTGAACCCCCTTGACCCGCTCACTGGCGAGTGGGACCACCATAAAAATATCTTAAGTGTAACACATGGAAGGTGTACCAAACTCTAACATGAAAGACTCAGTTTCCCTTGAGCAAGCTTCTCAACCCTTCACTTGTCATCTTGCAAAGGCCAAATCCAAAGCTGAACATAGGTTTAGTTTATCCCTTGTGACCACCTTGTTCATCATGTCGCAGAGGTTAAGTCGGTATGAATCTTCTCAACTTCAACTTATCTTCCTCAAAGTTGTTACGATGTAAGTGATATCTCAACTATATATGCTTTGTCCTAGAATGGAAATGGTTGCATAAGTATCTAGAGATTGTGAGCTCTTGTCTCTTGATAATACAATTTAATACATTGGTGAAATGTATAGGGAATTACCTACATGGCATGAATCCATGAGTGGTAAGGAGGATATTATAGGGAAGTTCTAAGTCAATGCCATGGAATATGGTATCATGTGTCATGCCCAACTTCCATAGTTAGAGTGATTGTGCTTGTTGACTTTTGTTTTGCATTATCATAAGCCTTAATGGTGATCACATTAGGATCCAACTTTGCATATGTATGTCCTAATTTCTTAACAAGCTTCAAAGTACATATGTTTAAATTAGATCCATTTTCTACCATCACCTTTTTAACATTTTTGTGAGTAACGATCACTTCTATGTATAAGGGTAGATTATGGGTATAACTATCCGTGGGAATCTCATTTTGGCTAAAAGAAATTTGATTTTATGGGGTGATCTATGCAACCAAGGCTTGCTGACATGAAGCGTCAATATCCATGGGAATTCTTTACTCTTGGAGCGTCTTATAAAGGATGTCCTTATGAATAGTATATATATTAAGAATATCCAAGATAGAAATAATGGTGGTTGTCTTCTCAAGATGTTCTAGGAGATCATAATGACTTTCTATAAGAGTAGATAGAGGGGGTCCTTAGATAAAAATGTGAGCATCTCAAATTGTAATGACACACTCTTGAGGTTTTATTTTTATGGTAGTAACATGGTTTGTGATAAGATGAATATAACTAATAAGAGAATCAAATGGATGGGATTTCTAAGCTACAACATGGTTGATGCTTTTACCTTATGAGGATTGGCCTTGATCAAACTTTATTTTCAATTGTTTATGTTTGAGAAAAGGTTCCTTGTAGATTACCAACTAATTATTGAATGATTTTTTGGGTTCTTGTGTGCCAATCTTGATATCTCCGTGATTTAGGAGATCTTGAATAAAGTTATTTAACTTCTTGCATCGATCCATCCCATAACCTCAGACACAATGATACTCATAATATTCATGTTCTTTATACTATGACGGTTGAGGTGTATCATATTTAAAAGGTTTGGTGTTAGAAAATTTGACCATTTTGTCCAAATCAAGTTGTTTTAGAATCCATGATAGGGATTCAATAAATAAAGTATATTCCCTACATTTAGTTTCCGGTTGAAGTATGCCATGTTCAAATTTTAGGTGTAATTGTTTATGGACCTCTTGTATGTGTTTGGAATCAATAATTCCATCACCTACGAAATTTTTTATTTTTATTGAAAAATTTAGGTTTTCTATATATCTTTTGAGTCATAACCACATTGAAAAGGTTAAAGAACACCTTTTACTAACAAGTAATTTTCAGTTTTACCTCATTTTTCAATGACCTATTCAAATTTTCCCACATAATTCATTTGCAATTGGAAGGCAATTTTAGGATGTAAGTTTGGCACAAAAATGCTCACAAGTTGCTTCTTATAGATGAAACATAGAAACAACTATCTAACCCGGCTCCATCACTCAGTAGGAAAACAACGGAGTTCTCATTTTTGTGTTATTTGGTGTTGTAAAAATCTAACATTTTGATATATCTCTCCATATTGAACAAGAAATGGTGAAAAAACTGTTAAGATAAGTCCACAAAAGTGGAGATAGACCCTTTCAGGAGATGGAGAAACCATTCAAGTTCTGGCCCCAAGACTCTGTGGAAACAAGTGAATAGGATAATTATCGCTATAAGAAACCTCTTATCATGCTATGAAGAAGTATGTTACATGATCTATGGGGTAACCCAAGCGCAGCGATATTTATTAAAATTTGGGTAATAAAAAAAATAGGAGGAAAGGGAGTACACAACATCTCCTAATCGAAGTGGTAGGGACACAGTTCTTTGAATCGATATATATTATTGTGGATGATACTATTTCAACTGTAATATAGTGAGTGCATCCTTCATGACCTGTCATTCCTAGTCAAAGATTTAGCCATGATGGCATTGTATGTGATTAG